>CM037475.1:22901772-25301772 GCA_021014325.1 Plazaster borealis
GCCCTTCATGTTTATGCACCTACAGTTCTTTTTTGGGGGGCTCTATGTGTTCTTTGCACTTGCAGTGAGCTCGGGATGGGTCCAGAAAATTTACTCCACAGTAAAAATAATTGCAAAAATCTATAATTTCTCACCGTCGTTCAGAATCCTTAATCGACATCGCCTTTCGGTAACAAATATGACTGCTTCCAAGTATAATAAACACATAAACTGTTGGTTATCATGGACCAGCGTTGCGCGTAGAATACAAGTTTGGTCTCTCCAACGTCTGTATGCTGGTAATCAATAGTATGCTGCATGCAACGCTGGACCACGATAATCAACGATTCATGTTTTTAAACATGGAAGCAGCCACTTCCCTAGCCCAGGTTGGACTCCTCCGTTGCATACAACGCGACGGAGTCCAGGGTATAAAGGTCCTCAGGCATTGCGACAAAATTGATAACCATTTTTTATCATATTTTTACCTTTTTGAGGAAGCTGAAACGTGACTCACATGTTCCTTGTGTCCTGAACCTTACGCCTGCTCTATTCAGAATTGCCAATTTTATCCTTGGATGACATTATTGTGAAAATAAAATGGAAATTGACGCATTCGTTGCCACAACCTCAACTGACATGGAACCAAGTCCACAAAAGAGGGCGCTGTCTAACCCGTAACACTGAACGCTTTTTCTTCCGGGCGGCAACACGACGGAGTCACAGCGCCAGTGCACAACTTGGACTTATTTTCGGAAATAATGTCATTCATGGATGTATTTGATAGGCTAGGTTTTGAACTCAGCAAAAGTGTAATTAAAGGCACCAAGAATAAGTGAATGGAGTTTCAGCTTCTCAAATTAGGTAAAAATATTTTAAAATGTTACTCCAAATTTTGTTCGCATTGTAAAGGATCTTTATACCCAGGACGTCAGTGCAGTGGCACTGACTGACGTCCTACCAGGGCTACCACTTCCCATGTATAAAAACATGAACTGTTGGTTATCATGGTATCGTGGACCAGCATTGGATTTTGTACGTGATTACCTTCTTCAGGTTCGTGGAGATGATAGCAGCACCTCAGGTAGCCTAATAGGAGTATTCAGTCCCTACCTGACTGTGTGGGAACTGGGTTTTCCCTATTTGGGGTTTTCCTCCCACGTCTAAAAACTGTAATTTCTTCATTGTCTTCTTTTAAAAAGTTAATGTGGTGTTTCTGTTAAGTGTTAGTTAAGATGGTTTGCCCGACTAGGCCTGATAACTTTTATGTAATGATGTGTCACATTAAATCCTTCCATAAATACCCTCGAATTAATGCAAGCTGAAGTGGTCGTCAAAAAAACCCATATTTTTTAATTCTTTAAAATATTAGGCCTATATCTCAAGAAAAGACAATTCCAATTTTCTTCAAACAAAGTTTAAAATACTCCACATGAAGAGACCTTTCCAATCATAACTCTTTTTGATGCATGGAGAGCACTGAAATTTTTACCTGAAACCCCCATTTAGGATATTTCAACATTAAAAAAATACCAACACAGAATTTGTTAAATATCTCTTTGATACGGTAGCTAGTACACTCCCACTTCAATACATTCATTACATTCATTACAAGTGTTAAATTTTACAAAATAATAACATTATGACACTTACCCTTGAGTATGGAGTAGGCCGAGCACCACCCCTATTTTGCCGCCTGGCTGCACCACCTCCAGACCCACCACCACCTCTTGCTGTTCTTCCTCCCCCACCACCACCACGCGTTTGTAGTTGTTGACCGCCGCGACCTCCTCCACGGCCACCGGCACCGCGGCCTCTACCACCTCGTTTACCTGGTTTTCTCAACTTAATGATGTCCTCTAAACTCATATCAATTTTTTCCGTCATTTTGATCGGTAAACTACGAAAGAAAATATGTAGAACAGGACTGAAACAACCGCAACTGAATTCTCTAGGACACTGCACTTAGTGGATGTGTAGAATGAAATGGCGGCACAAACCACGCGAAACGTACGCTATCAGGTTCCTGAACGATAGTTTTGCATTTACTGCTATAACCGAGCGTTCAGAAATCCAATTTCAGAAGGGAACCCGTCTATGGTTGAAAGTCGCCCTCTTGTGTTGGGTTAGCTTACGAATACTGTCTTTGTTTCTTCTCTGGACTCGTTCATCAAGAAGACAGACTGGGATGGGGGTGTGGTATGATTGGGAGGGGAAGGGGGTGCGGGCGGGGAGAGCAAAGTTTACTCTCTATCAAAGACTTAGATATTGACGTCAATATTCATGGGAAGCTTAGTGACTTTCCCAAAAGTCACGAAATTTGACTTCAAATTGTCTGCGATTTTTGTTGACATCCCCGGCCGAAAAGGGAACATTAATAGGAAATAATGATTATTGGGGGATCGGCACTGCATCAAATACCATCCATCTAGTTTGCGGAAAGTTTGGTGTTTTAAGTACCTCAATGTTTTCACACACCTGGAAAATAATCCGTTAGCCTAATTGATTGACAAAGTGAATCAACAGGAGGCCCAGTTCATTTGGGAAGTATGGGCCCAGACGGTGGAGACAGCGAGTTTAAAGTTGGAGCTCTTAACTGCATGTAATAGGGACTCCGAAATATTCACGACAAAATGGTGTGGCGATCAATAAGGGAGGCCTGGGCCAAAATTTCGCCGTGGACGTTGGCACACCGACACCCCAAATAACTGCGGTCTACATTTGCATTTTGTATTTTACTTTCGTTTGTTTGGTTTATTTCCATCTGCACAACAACTTTAAAATACATTAAATAACAACAGTCAGTTATAATTGTTAATGAATATGTAAAAAGGTATAAAAGGAGGTAAAAGAGGAGGTGTAACCCTCCTGTAGTGGAGTACCCAGACTGCAATTGGTTCAAAACTATACTAATTGCATGCAAAAATGATGGTAATAATGAAATATATCCCGAGGTCAACTAATAATAAAATTTAAAATATGATAAAGAACAAAATGAAGTATTAATGTAATTCTCCATTGTCTCTCATAATTATGTGTTTTGTTTTGACTAACGAGTAATTTATGTAATAATGTATGCCCAGGGGGCGGGACTCTTACCAAAACAATTATATCAAAAATGCGCTTAAAAGGGGCTTTTTAAAAGAAAAAAGCAAACGGAAACTTAGCCAGAAGTGCCCCCCTAGAAAAAATCGTGCACCCCCCTTGTGCCCCTAAATTTTTACCCTAGTTACGGCGCTGGGTAGAACATAACATACCAAGAGTCTCCTAATTAAAACTTGACAATCATAACTGCATCTCACCAGAATACTAATGTTTAAAATTAATTAAACCAATGAAACTAATAACGCTTTTTGTTCAAGCAGTAAGCATCCAAATAAAGTAGAGTCGGCAATATACCAAATTCATTGCAAACATTTTTTCAGTTTTATTATAATGACAGAGTGTGTTTGGGTATCCTATGGAGGCATTGAATCGTTCCGTTAACAAAGGCACTTTGACTAATACGAGTTTACTGTTATGTGTAAATCGTCCATTTGGACTATGATCTTTTACAATAAGTTATTGATTTCCAATGGATTCGCGTTAGAAGTGTACATAGAAACAGCCAGCCCATTATGTGCTTCATGTACAAGAAAGAGGCGGTAGACACTGCCACGGGGCTTGAACCGTTGCGTGTATAGCGAGAACTAATAACTTGGAATACAACACAAACCGATAGCCGGAAACCTGAAACCAACAACCGATTAACCCTTTTGATAATCACCATGCTAGGCCAACGAATTGGTCACCACACCCATGATGATCATTCTAATATTATGATTGTAGGCACATACAAGATATTGAAATAGTAAGTTCTCATCATGGTATGACCGCGATAGAGATGTGCAAACCCAGTCTCGTCACTAGCACTGTGTCAAACAATGTAATTCCATCTTATTCAGCCTTGATAATGTAGCAGGATGACTGAGAGACTGATGGACGCGGTCTTGTCACTACGATACCAGCAACTGGAAGCACTCCTGCGGAAAAATGTATCGGTCAATACACGGAACAGACTTGGTCAAACTCCCCTCATGGTGTCATGTTATGTCTCAAACGAAGAAAAGAGCTACCGCATGTTCAAATTTCTTCTCAGGAAAGGTGCCGATATTATGGAATCAGACGACAAGCGAACTAGTGTGTTCCAACATGCGTGCAAGCAAGGTCGAGAGCAGATTGCCAGGTGTATCATTCGGAAGATGAGTATTGTGGCCGTAGACCTAGGCGGGAAAAACCTAGAAGGCCGAACTCCGCTGTTTGATGCCGTGACCAGTGGTAACGAGAGTCTTGTCAGATTCATTGTAAGATTGATGAGGAAGCGGTCTCTCACAGTTGATACACCAGACCATTCTGGTGTGACTCCCCTTATACAGGCGTACAAAATGGGACTCGTTGCAATTGCTAAAGTTTTAGAGAAAGATGGGAAAGCCAATCCAAGAATTTGTGACACAGAACGACATATGAACTCCCTGGAATGGGCCGAAGAGGCAGCCAAAAGACGACTCAGTGCTCTAGCACTTCACAAGGAACGCTCGAAGGAGCATCAGATGATTTATCCCCATTTTGATCACCGTAAACTACCACCATTTTCGTCGCATAAGAGTTCGTCACTTCCAGAGATAAAACCTCGATGGGAATGGGCCTCGATTAATACAAAATCCGATACCATTGGTGGGAACACCTGGAACAATGACTCCCAAATAATTGCAGATCGCAATTACAATAGCTCCGTCGTCGAAGAATCGTTGCAAATGAGTTCCGGTAATACAGATCCTAACTCAGTTGTAAGCAAGTCTCTAGACTCGGCTATGACGCTGCTTGAACTTTCTTCAAAGACAAGCAATAAAATACACTTTGCAAAAAACTTTGTGTCAAGCCATTTTGATAAATCAAAGAAAAGTGAGTATGGAAATTTAGCGACTGTCAACTCATTGCTGACAATATACTCAAGTCAGTGCGGCAGCACTTTCAGACAACCCGCCAAGCCACCACCCGAACCGAAACCCGTCTTAGAACAACCAATTTACAAGAAAAAGGCATCAACACTTGCCTATATTATGGGGCGTGGTCCACTAAGAGTTAAAGATCGCAGATATTACAAGAGAAGTCGCAAGAGGACCGTTAAAAGAAATTACGCGGGACTACAGCAAAGCAAAAGAGGCAGTGCAAGCTCGTCATCCGATTCGGCAACTGAGAAGTTGGGTGTATCTCGTGTGAGTCACATCAAAGTCAATGATGGAAGTCACAACAGACGTTCACAAACTGGTAAAGTGATAACAAACGTGGCCCAGGATCGAGCAAATCTCGGTAAACTCAAACGACACTCAAAGTCGGTTTACGATTCGCAAAAACTGAGTCGGGTACCTGAAAATGACCACGGATATCACCAGTCAGTAGCACCGAGTCTGAAACCTAGAGACTCTTTACCAAACATACGAGTCACTGCACCATCTGCTTAACCCTCCGATGGCCCGGGCCCGGGGCGGGGCATCGCAGGGTTAAAGACCGTATCCAATACTGCATCAAGTGTCGAACTACTTGGTCGAACTTAATGTAATGTTAACGTGTCGGACTTGCATTTAAAGGCAGGGTGTACTTTTGGTAATTACTCCACAAGTTATAATGACCATTGCAAATTACTCAGTAAAGAGCACTGGAAAGCTATATATTACAAAACATTGTTAGAAACGACCCCCTTTGAAGTAATGTAGTTTTAGAGAAAGAGGTAATTTTTCACCCCAAAATTTGAATATGAGACAGGCTGCATGCAGGCATGACGCCTTTTTCAGGCATTATTTTCTTGCAATTTCGATGACAAATTGAGCCCAAATTTTCACAGGTTTGTTATTTTATGCATATGTTGGGATACTAAATGGATCGTCGTCAATTTCGACACATCTGGGAGCAATGTTTGAAATCGTCTTTGTCATGGCTATTTTTGTATAATAATACAAACTATGGTGTTCCATAATTATGTGCCATTTCCTTTAAAAGCAATTGTTCTGGCATGACGTTTGCATTTTTGGGCGACGCCTTATACAATTTGTGGCGTCGCATTTTTGGGGTGGGGCGGTTTTGTTTTTGGGGGGTTTGCGTTGCATTTGTTGTTTCTGTCGCTTTGTATATGGGCGGCGTTGCAGGTTTTTGGGGTTTTGGGGTTTTTTTTGCGGCGCATCTATTTATTTATTTTTGTTGGGGGGGCGCATTGCATATTTTATGTATTTTAGGCCTATTTATTTATTGTATTTATTTGTTTGTTTATTATTAACGGTAATCTGTTCAATGCATTGAACATATTTATAGTGGGTTTGGAGGTAAGGCTCAGACAGGCTGCAGGGTAAAAATGCCACGCCAAAGAAAAAAAAAGAGACGGGGCGAGAAAACGACGCCTATATAAGAAATTGTTTTGGGAAAAAAAAAGACGCAAAAAAAAACCTAAAATAAGAGATGAATATTGTAATATTGTATTGTTATTGAATTAATGCATTTATGTGGCAATGGGATAAGTCTCGCACGTTTGGGCCCATTAATCAAGTGCTCGATTTTGTTTAAATGTATTGTATACTTTTGGTAACAGCTCAAAATCAGTGTCCACATTTTGTGTGATTTAACATATGCATGAACAAACAAACCTGTGAAAGTTTGAGCTTAATTGGTCATCAAGGTCACGAGAAAATAGTGAAAAGAGACCTTATGTGTTTTCTGGTTTTTTTTCAAATTATCGCGCGTGATAAAAACTATTGTTTTACTCATTTCTCAGAAACGATAGCATTTTAGGCAGAAATATTTTAAGGAACCCTTTCTACCATTACTTACTTTAAATCATGTAAGTTATGTGTGAATCTGTGAACATTGTGTTTTTCGATCTTACCAATAGTGTATAGGGCCTTTAAGGCAATATGCACGAAACAATTTAGGTCTATTGAGATCAAAATGCATAATTATTAATAGGCTTAACCTAACGGTTTTATAAGTTACAGAGATGAGCAAAAAAAGTAATACCATAAAATGGTGATAATTTACTTTCCTTCGTAATTGGCTCTGAATGCTGTAAATCATTCGTTAATTTGTTCCTGAAGTTCAAACCAGTGTCAATCCTCAAGAGAAATATTTCCGATCACCGTCATCACAGTTAATTATAAATTATTGATCAAATTAAAAAAGGGCACGTATAGGAACGTGCACTCAATCATTGATAACACATAAACCGTTGGTTTTCTCTGTGATAAAGTTCAGGTTGGGTACAGTATAAAGCCCGATGATAAGTTTTGGTAATGCAATTTGTGGGATAAAATATATAATTATTGTATATTTACTGGTATTTCTGGTAACGTAACAAAAGATGCCTCATAGGTGAACTTAATCACCGAGGAAACCTGTAAACTAGGGCGATTGCTATGTGAACCAGAAACACCGGGTTAAGCCCCCTAGTCCAAGATACGTGCACTCGTATAGTACACGGGACATAGGTGGCACGACCGGGACTCGAACCCACACTCTGCTGAACAGAAACACTATAGGTCTTAGTGCTCTTAACCCCTCGGCCACGATACACCACAATATTCATGACTTTGGCAGCACAGAAAAATTGTTATGGGAAATTTGTACTATTCTAACTTATAAGTTATAATAAATGACCTTTTAGATTTTTAATCAGTATCGTTTGTTTGACCAATCTTATAAGTTACTTTTGCCCTGAATAGAATCTCGGTTATTTCCAAACATGTAGGCCTATATAATTTCGGCTCTAAATTTCATAGAAGTGAATCGAATCACCGTTTTTGTCTTTTTATAAAAAGTGGAGAAACAAATGTCATTCTATCCTTCTCAAAAACGGAAAAAAGAAGAGGAAAATGTTAATCTAAAGAGCTCCGGCACTCGGCAGCGTTGTCCGACATATCAAGACCCGCATAAGACGACACTCATTCCGATATGGGAGAAATCGCTATCTCAATTTTAGAATGTCGTCATCATAGAATTTATCTCGGAAAAACCGTCTTGCTATTCACGATATGTCTATGGCTTGGTCAAAATAAGCGGCATAATTTGATATAACAATAGGGAATACGAGGTCATTCAACGAATGATCCTATTCGGTCAGAAAAAGACAAGTAAGGATCACACATGTTGCCCAAGACTGACTGTAGTCTCGTAGTAACGCAATCGGGAAATCATGTACACTACGTCAGGTGTTTGCCACATGGTGTATAAATCAACAATGTCATTATTGACGTACAGCTACTAACCGTAACCACAGACAACATTCAGTCGTTTGACACAAAAATAAACTCTCCTGCCATTAAAAGTAAACAAATGAACAATTATTAATTTTTACGACAATAAAGTTAAACATAACATAAAAAGATGCTAACTGTATGCATCATGATTGTATGGTGTTAGCTCTATGGGTGTGTTTACTGACTCTCCGCATTCCTTGCTCTATGCACTCCGTGACCCATAGGCCTGCTCTTCACACTTCATATCTTTTTAAGGCAAAAGTAAATAACTGTTTATATGCGTATATACAGCATTGGTAAACCCAATACGCGGATCATTAAAGGTATCGTACACGTTTGGTAATGACTCAAAACACATATTAGCATAAAAACTTACTTGGTAACAAGCAACGGAGAGCTTTTGATAGTATAAAACATTGTAGGAAACGACTCCCTCTGAAGTAACGTAGTTTTTGAGAAAGAGGTAATTTCTCACTAAAATAATAAAAACTTTTTGCAAGAAATTTTTATTCATCTGAGTGAAAGCACACAAATTGTACAACAAGGGTGTTTTTTCTTTCATCATTTTCTTGCAACTTTGATGACCAATTGAGCCCAAATTTTCACAGGCTTGTTATTTTATGCATATGTTGGGATACACCAAGTGAGAACACTGGTCTTTGACAATTACCAAACGTGTTCATGCCTTTAAAGGGGCAAAGCTGATTGCTTTGAATGAATTCATAGCCATCCATCGTGGCTTATCGGTCATTTTCTTTTTGTTCCGTTAAAAAAAACTATAGGTGACTGAGCAATCGGCATCTGTATCTCAGGCGATGGGAGTTGAGCTGAGCTGAGATCAGAACATCTGCTGCTTCCACTGTGCTGGCTCACAACTATGACATTTAGGCCTACTCGAGTAGGCCCACCATTTATCTTGTATAACACACGGCGTGTGAATGTCATGCCTAACATTGTACCACTGTTTCACACGACTCATAAATGACGATTGAAGTGGCCGGGTTAACATTTTAAAAAAGTGTCACTGGCATGGAACGAACTTGGATTTGCCACTTCAGGTTTTACGGGAGGGCGAGTCTTTGTTGGGTTATCGCTGTTGCTAAGGAGACAGACGTATTACTATAAAAGGGAAACTGTGCAAACGTCAGAAATGAAAACATGTGAATGTCAAACGGAGTTGTGTTTACTCATTGTATTAAATCAACAAATTGCAGACAATTCACCCCTTGGAAATGCTTCGTTGTGTAAGCCATTGCTGTTTCTGCTCCTGACCTGATGTGCGCAGTAATAAATGTATTGTTTGTTCAGTAAACCAAGGTTATCCAGATAAATGTATACTGTAGGCCTACTTCTGTTTTAAAAAAAACTACCCCCGGCAAACCGACGCAACCCGCTACCGGGATCTGCTGGGAATCTGCGGCTGTACAAAACCAAGAAATCAATAACTTAATAAGAAATAAATGAACCAATTAAGCAAGAAGTTAGGACTTTGTAATACCTAATTGTTTTCAAGACCCGAGGAGGGGCAAGCTCCCATGGTAACACACGGTGCTCAAGGACAGGCAAACTCACGGAAGCGTCTTCTTATCCTGCAGTGCTACATGGCATCAGACATAGTCGCACATAATAATACGAAGAATTGTAAGAAACTTCGTAAGAATGAATCGAAATCGAACGATAACAATCTAGTTATTAGCATTATGTCGATCGCATGGAAACATGGCTTCTGGGTCCCTGCTGCATACTTTTAGAACGACTTACGAGAACGAATTGGTGCAACAAATCATCATGTTGTTTCAATACGGCTCACACCCGAATTACTTCCACCGGGTCAATAATAAGAATTGGCTTAAACCAAAGAAAAATAGTAAAATTCGAAATTGACAAAAAGAATTATGGAAAGAGAGCAAACATCATTATTCATTAACAATGTTTTACATAATAATGAGAACCTGCCTCGAAATGTCACTGGATTGGTCACCGAGTAAGGCCCTATATCCTAAGATCTAAAAAGTTACCGAGAGTTTGGAAAGAGTTCACGACTACGTTTGTATTAGTTAAATACATACTTTATATCATTGTTGTCTGGTGCATGACTCGGGAAACACTGAGTACATGGTGCTTACTACACAACAGTAGAGTCAAATTCGTCGTGATAATTAAACAGACCCAGATATACTTCGCCAAAGTAATGAAAATGCGACGCGTCATTTGTTTTAAATATAATTATTTGTAATAATTGAAATCTGAGAGCATATGCCTATTACACTAACCCTCCAGCGATAAATATTCCGTCTGAAAGACTTTTATAATCTGGGGGGGGGGGGGGTGGCAGAATACCCCATGACAGGGACCCCGAGAAAATGTTGAGATACGCGCAATTTATTAATCCCGAACCCTTATTTTGTATAAACTTGAGCAGATCATTTTGATACCAACTACATGTATATGTCTATTTCTCAACGGATTTACATGATTCATCTATAATTATTTGTTGTGGGCCAACTTTGGATTTCCAGGGGTTAAATTCACATAGGCTAAGTATGTAGCCAAGTTCTGAAATACCAATGCAACGAATTCTGTACTTCAAACACTGTGTGTAGTGTAGTAGTCACAACGCTGCAGTGTTCTAGTTTCGCAACACATCGCCAACAGAGGGCGCCATCACCCTGAGAGCACAGTCTTTGACCATTTTTCAACTCTCCATAAAAGCCATGACCTTCAAATCTTTGATTTACAGAAAAAGTTGTGGGTCTACATTTTATTAATGAAGCTCCACGCAAGAGTTTATCTATGTAGTTTAGTGCACCAACAGTGTCGCAATGGTAACCAACATTGCGATGATAGAATCTGAGGCGTCCCAGTTCTAAATAGTACTTAAAACATGGGGGCAACCTCTCCAGCTCCCCACCCATCTGTAACTACCTATACATCATGCAAACGCAACGAATGTACTTTCAAACACTGGCGTAAAACTACGAGCATCATGCAAACGCAACGAATGTACTTTCAAACACTGGCGTAACTACGAGTCACAACTATTATATAGCTCTATGGTCACAACGCTGGAGTGTTCTAGTTTCGCAACACATCGACAACAGAGGGCGCCATCACCCTCACACAGGGGCGCACCACTCTAAATAATCTCCCATAGGAACCAATGCTAAATGATAATTATTCAAAAATACTCAAAAAATCGTGTAAGTCTCTCAGCCTCTTGAAAACCAATCAGACATATTTCCGGACAACTAAACTTCAGAATTCTTTTCAATTTTTGGCAGGTCAACCGTTTGGAATTTTTTGTTTTTTTCCAAAACCGACTTGCTGCCAGTTTTCGTGAAGCACTTCTCCACTTCCCCGGTCAAATAGGGCCAACTTTAACGCCTAAATTTACCAAGTCTCCTCAAAAGTTGAAGCACAGAACCCCCACGTTGTGATAGATTCTTATATTTACACAATCTATTAATTGCATGACCCCCAAAACGTTATAATTAAAAAAAAGTTGTGGGTTTACAAATTATGATAAGTAGCTTGGCGCATGAATTCTGGCCTATTTAGTGTGGTGCACCCACAGGGGTGCACCAGGAGCACCAGGAGCACAATTATTTGACCATTCTTCAACCCCCGAAGCTACCCATCTCTAACTACCAATACATTAAATACAATCCCATACCCGTAGAAGTGATGCAAGCAGCCTAGATTTGAATACTTTAACAAACAAATTTCACCCCGTCTTTTGCTCGAGAAACTTCGCTTCAAAGCTCGAAGTTATTAACATTTTGCACGAGACTAAAACTATACATGTACAATGCATACTTTTAGTTTGATTCCCATCTTGAGAGCTTTCTGTGTGTCATTGGGGTCTGCATAATGTTAAAACTTTATTTTATTGAAGAACAATTTTTTCTTTATAAATCCGTCAGAACTAGCTCAAGCACAGGCAACTAAGAAAGGAAACACTATTAGGCAACTTTATGATCAGATTGTTTTATCTTTATTCTCATTCAGAATGTGGTGTCTCTGAGGGTACATGTATTTATCATATCATTGAAAAACACTACAGTCTTTTCCCTTTAGAGATGAGAAGGTGAGAAAGCAATTGTTATGGAAAGAAAACTTTTATGTACTGGGCTTCTCCTAGGCATAAACCCTTATTGACTGTTTCTGACGAATGTTGAAATTTCTTTAAGAAATTTGAACGTTTCTGACAAATGTTAAAAGCTTGGAGAAATTTGAAATGGGAGAATGCACTTGTCAAATCCCAAGGGTATAATTGACCACATTGGGTAAAAATCTTTGTAAAAACATTGTTGTTAGATTAGAACAAAATGGTATTGAAAGTTCTTTATAAATAAGCTTTTTGAATGTTGTGCTACTCTTATGTTAAACACTTCAAAAGAGTGTCATTTTAACATTTTTCATGTAAAACTTCTCAAGACATAGGTTTATGTGCGTATAATTAATTAAACTCTTGTTTTAGTGAAACATTTTCTTAAATGTTGGTGAAAGTGAAAAGAAAAATTTGTTTAACAAGAAAAGTTAACTATTTGAGATGCTGTTTTAGAGGCATGGTTCTCAAGCGGGGAACCTTACAGGAAGTATTAAACCGAGTGATGATCAATGTGAATGATATTTTTAAGTTGAGGCTTGCTCTGCCTTGATACGGTCCTTCTTCAGAGGGCCCTGAAGTTAAACAAACACATGGAAAGAATAAATATTACACAAGTATACACTACACTCAAAGTTATGATCCTAGTATTTCCCTTCACTACAGAAATATCACTGGATCTAAATTGTCCTTTCTCCTATTAAGATGAACATGGCACTGACTCGACTCAACCCTGGTGCTTTTTAGAACCAACACTTCTTTTGAAAGGTTTTAATCACACGATTGTTACCCATAAACCTACTTGTTTTAATTATTGACTCGTATAGCACACCTAGGCGCCTACATCCCTTTTCTGCTAGCTTGTACAATTATGCAAAACCTCACCAAGCCCGTTAAACAACCCAACTTTTTCTTCAATAATCAACATTTCCTTGGTTTATGGACATATTATTTCATGTTGGTGGCCGTTTTTCCAGGCTCAAGATAACCTGTTTTGACTTGGGTATACAAATCTATGAATGAGGCCTAATAAATATGACATAAGGTTATCATCACTTACCATGAAAGCCTTCTTCTCCTCGTGAGTTTGGAAGCGACCATGACCAAACTTGGACGTTGTGTCAATAAACTTCAGAGTGATCTTCTCAAGAGCCTTGCGCTTGGTATGGACCAACATAGACTGAAATGAAAATACAATGTCACTCAGCTAACTTAACTTCAAGTTAACACTTTAAGGCACTCTTACAACAATGATTTTGTGTGATTTACAAAGATATGACATCAGAAGGAAGGCAGCATGGATTTTCACCAGTATGTGGTCTGAGTGCCAGCGCAAACTGGCACAATCCATGGTTTCTCATCATTCACATACTCACACATATATTCTAACTACAACTTGATCTCGCATCAACTTATTAATAGAAGTTGTATTGACTTGATGTGTTTGAAGGCAAGGTCCATACTATTGCAAGGTTCCTTGCTGTTATCAGCACAGATGAGGCAGAATGTCTTTACCCTTCACAATTTGATGAGGGTCAATACTTACCTTGCGCAGGGTGACAACACGCTTCTTAGAGCCCATAATACATCCCTTCAGCATCAAGAAGTCATTCTTCACTTCACCATAGTGGGGAAAGCCACCCTATAGCAAGACAAGCAAATAAACATCATCAGAGCCTTTTCTCAATGGTTCCATTGGTGCCTTTAGAAAACTAATTGAGTATTACCTTTATAAAAGTAAACGAACCAACAACAAATAGATAAACAAAAAAACACAAAAAACCCCAAACAAACAAACTAAATAAAAGTTGGATGCATTTGAGTGAAGTGGAAATCACCCAAGTCAGCAATTTGAATCCGTCCATAGATTAATGATTTGATGGACTTACCATTGGATTGATGCTCTTATCTGTGATATCATAATCAGTTGAAGCATTGTTCTTGATCAGTTTTCCATCCTTCATATGGTAACCTTCTCCAATGCGGTAGATCTTCTTGTTGACCTCCGTGCGGTGGTGGTAGCCCTTCTGACCAGCACGAGCAACACCATAACCAACACGGGCAGGATGCCAGGCTCCAATACAGGCTACCTTACGTAGACCTTTGTGAGTCTTACGAGGAAGCTTCTTGGTGCCCCATCGGGAGGTAACACCTACCAACAAAACATACAAATACACATGAGAAATTCCTCACCTATAAAATACAAGTGTCTCTTACTCATCATGAGCAGTAGGCAAGAAACAGTGTGGTTACTTTATTTTACAGTAGGCTGTGATACATCAGAAGGAAGGCAGCATGGATTTTCACCAGTATGTGGTCTGAGTGCCAGCGCAAACTGGCACAATCCATGGTTTCTCATCATTATCAAGCCAATGGCTTTGAAATTGTCAAGATAAATGGAATTCAATTTACCCTTGAATCCTTTTCCTTTGGTGACTCCAATCACATCCAGCATCTCATCCTGTGCAAAGACCTCAGTCACTCGAGTCTGCTTCTCCAGATGCTCCTTTGCCCATTCCACCTTGTCAGCAATGGAACCCCCATTCAGTTGAACCTCCATGATATGAGCCTTCTTCTGACGCTGGTTCATTAGTTTCATCTGGTGCAAATAGTGTCATAATAATACATCCATATTTCATCTACATTTTACCATCTTCACAAACTGTTCCATCTAGTTGATTATCCCCATCCAACGGCATAAGAGCGATGCTAGATTCCTGCTGACACTACATACCAAAATCTGGGAAATCTAAAATTGTAAATATCTGCTTTTCTGTGCCAAGTCTTTTTTGTTTGGATTACAATTGTTGATTAGAAATAACTATAAAATTTCCATAACAAATTGAAAGAATTACATAAATATATTACTTCACATTGTAGTTATTGACTAGAAGACTACTTAATGTTACTAAATGAGAAAAACAAATATTGGAAAAGATTAAGAAATTTCAGAAACTGCCCAAGGTTGCGCTATACAGTGAATTAACGTCGCATCAATGCAAAAACGTCATATCTCGAATTTGCAATCGGCTCTGTGCAAAAACTGGTATCTTGGCGCCTACTTATTTTGTGTGTACATGTGTACATTCGAGCTATTTTAACCTAGATATGATATTTGTAGCAATGTCAAATTCTTAAGTAATGTAAGTGCTATTTGAGGAGATACAACGTGATTGCACTGACATTACCTTATACATGTAATACTATTATTACCTGAGTATGGACAATGACACGGATGACCTTACAGTACTTCTTCATGGTCTTCAAATCCTTCTCTATCTCGGCTTTACCAGCATCATCCGCCCACTTCTTGGAAGCTTTAGTGAAAGCCTTCTTCTTGGAGCGATACCTGGATTATGCACACAATAGGGAGACAAACAAACAAGGGGGGACTACTAAGGGGAAAATATAATGCTAGGCTCTCATCATGAGTGTCAGACACACACGAGCGGAGATACCATCACGGTTCATCATAGCCCTAAAGCTAAGAGTGGAACCAAAGGGTAGGAATAAATGAAGGGAAATAATGGGGTACAGCTCATCAGCAAGGTATACTGAGAGGAACTGTCAACATTGTTTTACTCTCATCAACCAAGGCTGAGAGGAGAGTGCATAATTGTTAGGCATTTCATTTAATGTAAGTGGCATAAACATCTAACTACTCGTGTTGAATTTCAGTATGGGTTTGTAAATCATTTAATAAGATGAAATTATTGGTTGATATTTTGTATGGAATGAGTGAACATACCAGTTCTTGTAGAAGCGTCGTTTGCATTCATCACTCAGATGCTCAGCCCAAACCACCTTAAGTGACCGCATCCCTCTTGGAGTCTCAATGTATCCCACTACACCAACCACCACAATAGGTGGTGTCTCCACAATGGTTACTCCCTCAACAACTTCCTTCTTGTTCATTTCTGCCAACAAAAGTATTATCAAGACCATTGCATTATTATCCATCCATTGTTCAAACCGATACCTACATCAGTTGGCATTACAAGAATGAAATTGTCACAAGTCAAACCACCTTTAACAATGAAACTTATTGCTTTCCTTTCACAATGTATTTTTGCAACTATCATTCAAAAATATTTACAAGTTGAAATTAAAAGAAAACCCCCACCACCAGAAATAATGTCGAAGTCTAATCGGTGCCAACCTACTACAAAGTCGGATCTCCAGTTCTCAGCTACCTCTCTACATACATGTGCCCAACCCCCATCAACAAAGGGATCACTCTTCTGATCACACAATCACTGTCAAACTGTGTTTGTTCTCATTTCACTTTGTGGTAGCTAGTGTTTTAAACTAGATGTAAATACACAAACTCCAGAAATTTGTTTGAGTAGGAAGGATGTTTTTGGAGTTTTGCAAATCTTTTAAAAATTTGTCACTGAATGCTGGCAAGTTTTGTAAGCTTAACTCTTTCGCTACGGCGAGCCGCTCACAGCGGTTCACAGAAATGTCCCGTTCCCTACGGAAGGCCGCACACAGCGGCTCCTTGACGTCACTGTAGATAATTCAGGGCATCCCCATGACATGTGCCTTTTTTACATAATTTATGGCGTATTGCCATCTCGATGACCTCTGACCCTAGTTTCAGCGGCTTTGAGTCGCTGCCATTGGCTTTCCTTCGCGCAAAAGGGGCGTATGCAAGGTGTTATTGACACAGGTCGTTGTACACAGCGGCATTTAAAGATGGCGGCGTCCACATCAACGAACCGTGCGTCGACCACGAAGAATGTTACTGCATTAAAGGCACTTTAGAGGCTTGCACAGTGGGATAGTGATACTGCCGATGATACCCTCGATGACAGCGATAGTGCAGGTAATGCCAGCAGTTCAGCAGATGATATGGAACATATTGTGCACTGCTTTACCTTCATTTCCGTGTTTTTGCTGAATTTCCAGAAATTAATTCCGTACAAACGCGCGAAATTCAAAAATTAAATTCCGTAGCGAAAGAGTTAACATACAAAAAGTACGAACTGCACACCATAATCGACTAACAATTGGCAAAGAATTTAGAATTATTTCTTAGTGATAAGTCTCTTACCATCTGACCCCTCAAAACATTAACAATTCAAATACAAAAGCACAAAATACATGTTTGAACTTGATTTGAGGAGTGGATATAAGAAATAAGGAGCATGGTTTTGAAAGCAGGTAAGTCCAACTCACTTGATCCTGGTCGATCTACTTGGCGCACAATGTGAGACATACCAGCCTTGTAACCCATAAAGGCAGTCAGATGTACTGGTTTAGATGGGTCATCCTTAGGGAAAGCCTTCACTTTACCACGATGGCGTCTACTGCGCTTTCTTGGCAGAAAGCTCAGTGACCCATGGCGGGGAGCAGAGAACTTGCGGTGAGACTGTAAAGATTAAACATTGAAATTTAATTGATTGGTGGATACCTTAGTGGATACTGCAGAGAGTGGGATTGCCAAATTGAGTTTTGCTTTGGGAATATACAACGACAAGCTGGGGCACATACTACAAAGTACGACTGGGCGATGATGTAAACATTTCGAAAAAGGAGTACAGCACCCCAGTCTGCCAGTTACTGGGTCTAACTTGGTTACATGTACAGCAGCTTTCGATAGTATAAAGCATTTTGAGAATTAGACCCAGTAACTGGGGCGCTGTACTCCTTTTTTTGAAATTTTGACATTATCGGTCGTACTAGCGCCCCAGGTTACGGTCCTGTTTTTCCCGAATGATCTTCAAATGGCTATGAAAACCCAACAAAATAGCTTTATATACACCTACTAGCTTCTTGATATGTCTAAGTAGTAAGATGCAACATCAGGCATTTGAATGTACTCACGATTTTGTTTTGGACTTTTGTGCTGCAAATTTACGATTTTTTGAAGTCGATCTGAGCATATCAGTAAAACTGCCAAGTGCCATGACGTCCAGCGCTCAGCTTTATATGGTGGCCCTGAAGGGACATCTTATATCTCATGTGCGATTAATTTCAAGACATCGCACAAGTCTGCGCACATATTTGCGATATGAGATGTCCCTTCAGGGCCACCATATAAAGCTGAGCGCTGGACGTCATGGCGGTTTTACCGATATGCTCTGATCGACTTAAAAAAACCGTAAATTTGCAGCACAAAACAAAATCGTGAGTATATTCAAATGCCTGATGTTGCATCCCAGTAGTAGGCGTATATAAAGCTATTTTGTATGGTATTTTTGTCGTTTTGAGGCATTTTCATAGCCATTTGAAGATTATTCGGGAAAAATATGACCGTAACCTGGGGCGCTATCGACCGATAATGTCAAAATTTCGAAAAAAGGAGTACAGCGCCCCAGTTACTGGGTCTATTTGAGAATATTTGACTTTGTAGTAATGTGGTTATGGAAAAAGACATCAGTTTTTATCCCCAAAAAAATTGAATCTGAGAAACGTTACTGTCGATACGTTTCTCAGATCTGAGATTAGATTGTGTATTCCAATATCCTCCCGTGTCTGGTTTTCGATGTACTATGCCTTTTTCTTTGAATTGAAAAAAAAATAATGATGCCATATATCAACTGATGCCCTAATTACCTTCCTTTGTTTATAAGAAGTATGTAAAAATATATTAAAACTTAATAGACATTGAAACTTTCACACCACGCACCGATCTTCGATGACTTCAATAGCATCCCCGTGTTTTGAGTTTGACCTGTTTTCGAGGCAAACAAGAAAGTATGGTGTCCTGGTGAAGCCATACGCAGAAGAAACATCTGCAGTGACTTCAAGTGTTCTGTGAGACGTTGTGTATGACTCTATAGCCAGCAGTTGTCTTCATTTTATTCAAAATATTTTTTATTTAATTTTAAAAATTACGATGGTAATTTGCAAAAACTTAAAAAAAAAAAAAAAAAAAAGTGTCAATAAGTCTTGGCTTTCAAATCTGATTTTTAAAAAAGTTTTGAATCTTTTTATGTTTCTTAGCATTTATAATAAAGCATATCAATAAACAGTGATATTTGAATCACCAAGCCAATGTTTAAATTTTAATTTTATTAATGATAAATGATATAAGGGTTTTAAAAAAAATTCTCCAGACTGTTAGAAAATGATATAAGGCACATGGCTTCTTTAAGCCTCTGTATTTTTCCCCCCAGAATGCTCAGCAGAATTTTAAGTCACACGATTTTATCATCGTGAATTGTGAATTGAAAAATTGTTCGATGAAACTTTTTCGGCAGGCAAATTTTTTTTTATGGCCCCGACAGTATGACATATTTTTGTACCTTGTAGAAATGCCTAAAATACCACAAATTTTTGCAATACAACTTAAAGTGCAACTTGCCAGTGGAGCCTCACATAATTCTAAGTTTTGGTCAAAGGAGAGGAGACTCTTTGCTTGGCAAGTCAAACCACAAAAATTGTATCTAGGGACTGTTTACATCGCGCGCAGAGAGGTAAAAGATTTGCATCGATTTCAGGGACACCCTGAAAACAGGACCTCCTACGGTATATAATTACGGATTATTCTTCCTGCGCGAACACAACCATTCTGGATTTTCGGCGATATCTCAAAAACTGAAATTTTCACAAGTTAGTTTTATTGTTCTCTTTATATATAGGATTCAAACAATCGAACAGTTAAAAAAACCAAAGGTAGACTTTCCCTTTAATGAAAAAAACAGACCTGACGTACGTAATGAAATGGCTACACACCGACCGACCATAGCCAGCCCGAAGCCAGCCCGCAGCCAGCCCTGCACATTATGCATTGCGACAACGTGCGTGCGCCCGGCGCCAGACCTCACTCCCCGAAACTAGGTTTTCATAAACAGCGGGACCCACAGTTTATCTGACTTCTCGCAATGCATCTGACTTCTCGTTGCGAGAAGTCAGATAAAAGATGGATGGACATGATCAACGGAAAACGGGAATGTCTCAAAAATCATCATTTTTTAGCCGGACAAATTTCCGTGAGTACAATTTCATGCCTGGTGTTACATCTTAAACATATGGAGAGGCCAGTTGGCAGTTTTAAAGGTAATTTAATTCGTTGGGTATTTCCGTCATTTTAGGGCATTTTTGGTGTGACATCTCTGATTTTTTATGAAAATATTGCACTTCCCCATATTTTTGGTAGCTTTCGCTGGGGCGCTAGTACGACCGATAATGTCAAAATTCGAAAAAAACGAGTACAGCGCCCCAGTTACTGTGTCTAAATGAAATGATGGTTCACATCACGCATGTCATTTTAGAGTTACAGAATAATACATTTCAAAATCCTTAACATCAATACAAATTTCACTATATACATAGATTTGTCAACAACATTTCCGTTGATTCAATTATGAAAATCGGATGGGCCTAAAATATACCACATTAAACAGATTTAATTTTTTCCCCAGATCAACTCCAATCATTACCATTTCGAGACCGAAGGACTTTCAAAGAGAACAAATGGTAGATGTGCCTGCATCTATATAGCGAAATTTGTCGCGTAGGATACCAGACCAGTCTGTCAATGACGACACGTGTATCGTACCCTCATTCGTGTAATATTGTAGTTTACACTTAGAGTAACAAGCACTATTTTTAAAAATCATATGTTAAAACATAATAATAATAATAAAAACTACTAAGTTTATTTTTTTAAAAATTTATTTTCAAAATGTATATAATTAAATAGTGAAAAACCCCCCCAAAAACCAAACCCCTCAACAACAACTGAGAGCTGTGATTGAACTTTGACCCAAATTGTTGACCTACATGGCCGACCGCCGGGATCGATTGTTTCGTGTAGTTTTTGCTAGCTGTACGAAAACTTTATTTACCGTTTTTAGCGCTGTGACTTTTGCTCAAGAATTGTGAAAAAGATGGGTGTTCTTGATGAGTTTATAGGAAAAGCTTTCCATTACACTGTGGACGCACCGGTTACATTCATTAGAGGTAAGACTGTGTGGTCTGCTGTGTGTTTTTATAAAATAAAATGTTAATGTTAATCCCTGCGCCGGTCCTCCCCCTCTCCTCTCTCCTCCTACTTCTAGAAACTATAAGGCTCCCCCGTGAGCCTTATAGGGGTCTAATATTTGGAGGCTGGTCATCTCGCCCCCTTGCAAGCTCGCCCCCAACAAAGTCGCCCCCTACAAAGTCGCCCCCTAGCCGGCTCGCCCCGGGTTCTTACAGAGTCTAGGTAGGCCTATGTGAAGAAAAAATTCAAAGTGAACCAATACGAATGCAATTAGTACCACTGGAAAGAGCATGAAAAATCCTACACAGTGATACCAAAATTATTGAGAAGTCTTAATTGATAAAGAAATTACAAGCATTTGAAGCTCGTTAATTAGCGTCATTTTCTAACAGGCAATTGATTGGGATTTTGTGACCGAAAACGCGACTTTTTTCGGCTCGCGTTCATGCCAATTGCCCCGACCCGGTCGCGCGAATCCCGGCAGCCGCGACCGGGTCAGTCATTTTCGCCACCGGGTAAGTCATTTTCGCAACCATAAAAACTGACAAAACTTTCAGATATTAAAGACAGAATAACAATTAATATGTGGGTTTACCTTTTAATAACGTATGGTTCAGTAAAAGAGTGATATTAGTGCCGTCAAAACTTGTATTTTTTTCAACTTCTCCAGCGAAGTACTTACCAATGCACTGTGTGTGTGTATGTAAATATGGGGCCCCGCCTACGGTACAAAATCGCTGTAGTTTTTTCACTTGTAGCAACAAGCATGAATGAATTGGCGCACGCGCAGAGCGATGCTAGCGGTGATTGGTTAATAAATTACCGCTCAACTTGAACCTGAGAAGTGTAGCTGTCAATCACCGTTTGTTCTGTAGGAATTGACGGAGTATAACTTTTTTTACAAAAGTTTGAAAAATTTCAACATTTTTGATCGTTTACTACATACCTATAGCAACTTCAATCGCTCACAAAAGTGCGGTAATCGTCTTTTTTGACTATTAAACTCTTATAACTAAATCTCTTCATCAAAATTAAGAGCACCGCAGACGTCCTATAGAGCGCCGACAAATTATTAGTCAGCAGCCGAAAGCTGCCGACGCAGCATCGTCGCCATGGCGGCCATCTTGGATTCCATGACTGATAGTACACACGTAAGTAATCCAATGCAATACGATTTTAATCCACTACCATCCGAAATTGTAACATCACTATCACTCATAATACGATGAAAAAATGTTCCTTCTTATACAAATTTTATGGATTATCACAATTTTGTATTTAAAAATTATATTTTGTGGCGAAAATTTCACCCCCAAAAAACATTAAAAAGTGAGACTGTAAAACTTCGGTCGGCCATTTTGTTTTTGTCGTCTGCTAGTCAAAATTAATGACTTGTATTGAAACAGGGAATTTCTAAAAATAAATACTACATGTTTTACTAAGTTATGAAATAAATCTTTCATCCATGCTGCTATTCTCCCGACTGAAATTGAATTTCCAACCTTTAAATAAATAAATAAATAAATAAATAAATAAATAAATAAATAAATAAATAAATAAATAAATAAATAAATAAATAAAATGAAAACAAACAAAAAATCAGATGGAATTTTTTTGTCAAATTGGAATTTTGTGTGTGAGATTATTCTTCAATTTTAATCTTGAGGACCAGGGATAAAATATTCCCATAGTTTGATCGTCAATTTTAATCTTGAGAACCAGGGATACATTATTTAAGGTAAGTGTCTTGATTAAAATGGTCCCATCCATAGTTTGATTGTCATTTTTAATCTTGAGAACCAGTGATAAAATATTTAAGGTAAGTGTCTTGATTAAAATGTTCCCATAGTTTGATCGTCAATTTTAATTTTGAGAACCAGGGATAAAATATTTAAGGTAAGTGTCTTGATTAAAATGTTCCCATAATTTGATCGTCAATTTCAATCTTGAGAACCAGTGATAAAATATTTGAGGTAAGTGTCTTGATTTAAAATTTTCCCATAGTTTGATCATTTTGCAGCTGGAAGTTTTGGTGAGTAATAAATTATTTCCCCTCTTCTGGCTAGAGAAATTGTTGAGCATATGCCTGGTATAAAATTTCAGGTTATAACGAGGACACAAGATGACTTCATAAAACTGCTCTCCGACTCGTTTGCTTTTGATGTTAGTGATCCGAATCTCTTCCTTCGAGCAGTCCTCAAGAAAGGTCATGTTGTTTTTCTACATTCAACCACAACCAAATTGAAGTCATCGACAATGGAAACGGCAAAGAAAATCATATCCATCACCAGTTTGACTCAAAATAGTCAAGACCCTGCATGCAACAAAAATTTGTCTGGGCTGACCTCTTCAGTGAATAGATTGATGAAACGTGTCAAGATCTTTCAGAAATCCCTCACAAGAAGCTGGAAATTGATGGTTGAATTCTTGAATGAAGAGTTTCTTCTTCCAACGCCTTCAACATCTGCTGTGAAAATGAAATTGCATCAAAATGTTCCATCATCAGACCCTGTAGCAACCACTTCTTCATCATCTCTACATCCAGCTGTTCTTCCCTCAAAACAGTTGAAAACCGACTGTTCGAAGTGTAAGAGCCGCAGGAAAAAAATTCAGAAATTGATGACAAACAAAATCCAGCTGAAGTCTGACATAAAGTCCATGAAGACAAAATGTCTGCTTAACAATCATCTCCATCAATCATTTCAAAGAAAATGTCAAGTTGAACAAAACCTGAGGAACAAGAGAAGAATACTCAAGAAGGAGTGCTCACTCAAGGATGCGACAATAAGTCGATTGGTGGAAGAAAATCGCAGATTGAAGGCACAGCAGGAATTAAAGCATTTGAGAAGATCAAATAAGAAATTAAAAGAGAATCAAAAAAAATACAAACTGCATCATGATGATAAGCTGAAGAAATTAAGAAAAGCAAAATCAGCACTAACGAAAAGGGTTCTAGAGCTAGAATCGATAACTGATGAACTACAATGTCAAGTTGAAGATAAGACCAATGAGAGGGAGCTGCCAACGCTAGTGAACACAAAAATTAATAAGAAGACATACTCTACATCTTTCAGGAAAGCTGCATATCACTGTTTGAACAACCAAGTTCCTGTTGAAGCTACAAGCTGTGTTATAAGCAGTGTTGTGTCTGAACTATCTGATGTTACTTTGGATTTTTTACCAGACAAGAAGACAATTAGCCAGTTTGCTTATGAACTGGGTGTAATAAGCGACATTCAAGTTGGTGAAGTTCTTGTTAACAATGAGAACTTAACTCTAGCTTGGGATGCAACTTCATTGGATGCACAACATGTAAATGAAGTGCACATCCATACATCACCATCTCTTACATCGGGATATGTCCTTCAGGTAAGCAACCTTCCTGGTGGAACAACAGAGGATTATACAGAACATATCAAGAACTGTATCAGTGATGTTGTTCAGACCTATGCTCTGTTTAATGGTGAGGATGAGCTAGTAACTAAAGGAAAGGTGATAAGTCATCTTAAAAACACATTGACTGATAGAGTTGCAGTAAACCATTGTGTTGTACAGAAAATACAGGATGACTTCAACATCGAATTGTTGGAACTGAAATGCAATGTCCACCCTCTTGATGGCATGGCACACAAATGCAGGAGCAATCTTAAGAAATATGATACAGAACATAACATTAAAGGCGATGTATTTGGAAGTGACTGCTGTGCTGCCAATCTAATATATGGCATTTCAAAGATGAGGTACAAGCAGGGAACGGGAGATCCAGTTGGTTTCAAGCAATTCTTGAGGCAAGAGAACATAAAGCCTGGCACGATTGTGCGCTATGTAGGTAACCGACTTCATGTTTTATTTTACCTCGCTGGAGTCTTTTTTTCTTTGAGGGACGGTCTCCTACGGTACATCAATAACATCTGCCACGTCAAGTCTTCCTTCCGGACGGCCCTAAAGAAAGATCTTGAGAATGATAACATTTGTCTTCAGTTACGAGTGATTGGCCTAATTGGAAAGTTGGTAACAGGTCCATGGATGAAGAAATTCTATGCAAACACTTCACAATTGTCAAACCTAGAGCTGTCTCCATCTATGAAGAAGTGCATAGAAAATCTTAAGAATCTTGAACACAATCCACTCGAGTCTCTCCATCAGAAGATCGATGTGTTTGGGGATCCCCTGATAGATGATGCTGTGTTGGGAAGTCTTCAAGCTCCAATTACTTCAAAATCTAAGGAAGACGACTTCATCAAGATAGTTTCGCTGCTGACTAGCTCCTGTATCGAAGTTCTTGAAAGACAGCTGCAGCCATACCTGACTGGTTACCTCTCCAACCCAACACCGGAACAATATCACCAATCAAAATCAGCTCCAACCCACAACATATATGCAGAGCAAACACTTGGACTAACTGACCATCACTTCAGAAGGGCCCCAAATGCTACAGTTGGCTTCATTGATGGAAAGGTCAAGTGTAAGAAAAATAAAACCATCATGTGGTTAGATGAAAAATCTGCAGAAAAACAACAACAAATAATCACATTTGCAATCAAGAGAGCAAGAGAGATAAGAACAATCAAAAATCAGCGAGAAGCAAACATAATCAAAATCCAAGACCAGAGACTGAGACAAAAACAGCAGAAGACGGAACAATCAACACGCAGAAAGGTGGAAAAGAAAGTCAAAACAATACTGAGTGGTTCATCTCTAATGTCAGAATTCCCAGATTTAGAGCATGACAAGCGGGATTTGGTGGAACTTATAATTAAGGACACTGCATGTCTCAAGAACAGATACCTTCATCATATCTGGTTCGAAGAAGGTATAAATACAACTTACAGCGGGAAAATAATTGAAGTAAAATCCAGGACAAAAATTCCCACCCTAACAGTTGCATACTGGTCAGAGAAGGAGACGGAAGATGACGCAGTAGACTACAAGCTGCCAGTGCCCCAGATCTTGGCAGACATCATTATCGGGGACATTGTGTTCTGCTAAATAGTATCCAGCCAAACAAAGGTATTGACTTAAATTATATTTATGTACACCTCATTTACAGTTTACACCAACTGTCGGCCATTCTGATTTTGAAAAGTCGGAAACTTGGTCCTGAAAAAAATAATAACAATGCATTAGCAATTGATGATCATCTAGACCATGTTTATAAACAAGTAAATATGGATGTCCCCATCATAAAACCCATTCAGAACTTAGAATTATTCTGTTAAATTATTTACTTTTCCGTTTCGTATTTAGGCCTAAAACAAAATGTTGGGCGCGTGTTGATTCTCGCAGTCCACTCTAACATTAGAGTCATGGTTGATTTAATCATGGAAAAATAATTGGAAAATAACCATTCAAAGACTAAAGAGTGCAAAAGTGTTTTTCAATAATCTGCTATAAAGGACATATGTTTGTGGAAAATTTGGTTGAGTTATCTTTAAAAATGGCGAAGTTATGTGATTTTAAAGAAAATACCGATACCGAAAATGCCGCTTTTTGTCACAATTTTTTTCGCAACTGCCTATCCATTAACATTAGATAAACGTCCAAATTTTACGACTGTAAAATTTAAATATCTTTAGTTCTGGTTGAGCTACAGTGACATAGGACCCCCCATTGTAAAGCATTTTGTGTGCTTTACAAGATGGACACAGTTTAAAACGTTTTAATCGAACTTGAAAAAAATTGGTAAGTACCTACGCGGGGCCGCCCCGGCGGGCGTAAAAACATTCGCCAATTCGGAAAAAAAACATGGCGGATAAAGAGGGGATTCTCCACTACGTCATCATCGATTTTCCATGACGTCATCATCGCCGACAGCCAATCAGAATGCGAATTTAAGGGGGTGTGCCCAGCGCGCGCGCAGTAGATGCGGAACACAAATCTGGCAGAAAATAGCGGCCGCGATCGATGCGGATCTTCACATACCTACAGAGTCGCCCCCTGGCAATGTCGCCCCCTGGCAATGTCACCCCCTAGCAAAGTCGCCCCTGACAATGTCGCCCCCAGCCAATGTGGCCCCCTCGCAAGGTCGCCCCCGATGTTATTTAGTTCGGAAAAATAATGCTCCTTTATGGTAATATAGGCTAATGGCTTAATTATTGTGTTGAAAGAAATATTGAGTAAATCCTACTTATAGTTTGTATGTTTAGTTTGTGCTTGGGTAAAAAACGTCACAAAATAATTCACTCCAAGCACCAAATTTACATAAGTTTGTCAATAATTTTATTAACGTCGCTCAATTTATCGTATCACCCAACAAATACTTAGTATACGTTTAGACATTTTTACAATTACTGAACTACAGATGTAACATTTAAATAAATCGTTTGCCTACTGGTTACTACACTTATAGACATCTTTTTACAAATGGCGATTACTGAACTACTGATGTAACCATTTAAATAAATCGTTTGCCTACTGGTTACTACACTTATAGACATCTTTTTACAAATAAAATACATGGCAATTACTGAACTACAGATGTAACCATTTAAAAAAATAGTTTGCTTACTGGTTACTGTTGGGCGCAATCTTTGAAGATGGCCTTTTTTAAAATTCGCGCCGTGTGCCATTTTTTTACTGCGCGAACTTTGTTTCCTTGCATGATTTTAAAATTTGCGCAGGGTAGCTCTGGCGCAATTTTTGAACACCGCGCGATCTTTGTCGTTCAACCGTAATCGTCACCACTTGTCGTGAAATATAAGCTGTATGAAGAAAATGTACCTCAATAGTTTAACAGGATAGGTTCATAGTAGCATTATGCTGGATCTTTACTTATGTCTGAAGTGATTTTTTTGTTCAAAAACTTTGAGAATGTTGAAGAAACAGGGTTGCTCATGAACTGTAAGTTCATAATTCCTTTTGACAAAAAGATGCTGGTATATATTTCAAGATGGCGATGGTAGATTCCGTGTTGGTGTGTACGTGCATGATGGTATGTGCATGTTGCACCCGCACCCCACTAAATTAACTCCCACAGCATACAGTGTAAAATGCTGAATATCCTTTGTTTCAGGGTCTTTGCCATCCAAAATACCTCAAATTGGAAGTCAACAACCACAGGTCACAATTTGAAAATTGTTTTACACTTTCCCCCTTTTAATTGGGCCTCTGTCTTATCATGGAGGAAAGAATGGTCTAATTTATTATATAACATTTTGAGGGCCTATACAAAATATTAATGAGGCTGATGCTCTGTTTTCTCCCTATTTATCCTCTCCCCTTTTTGTTGTCTTATGGTCAAACTTGTTGTCGAATCTGATCGGTAATTTCCCTTGCAAAACTCATCAAAGACTTCCTCCATAATAATGGAGGAAGTCTTTGATGATTATTTGCGGTACCTTGTGATGTGATGAAAAACTGCGTCAGGACGCTTGTCCTGAAGGAAATTGTTCATGCAAACCGTGTAGTTCGTGTCAATTTCGTGTCCCAGCCGCGCAATTTTCATTTGTGTGGGCAAACTTTAGTTCAAAAATCGCGCGCGCGCAAATTTTAAAATTGGCTTGCGCGAATTTTAAAAAAGGCCATCTTCAAAGATTGCGCCCAACATTACTACAATTATAGACATCTTTTTACAAATAATACATGGCAATTACTGAACTACAGATGTAACATTTAAAAAAATAGTTTGCCTTATGGCAATCACTGAAAAGATGTATCATTTTTTGTTATTTTATACATCTGTACATATAACCAAACTCCTACGAATAATTAGTTTGCAGATCTAGTGGTAGGCCCCTAAATACCCCCACCCCAAATCGAATCCTGCGTCAGCGCTTTGTATTTTTCTTCAGAATTCGCATTTTAAATTTTAGGCAAGAGAGAAAACTTTCAGTTCCATAACAAACTCTAATCTAACTAAGCTCGACAAAATTACTATAGGGAGAACTTTAGACCACATAATTATAAATAAACAGAATACAGGAAACTTTATTCAGATCATCTGTCCCGACATTACACGGAGGACTTCTTTAATATATTATTTGTTTTCAATAAGGTTTCGATGTGTTATTTGCATTAGTTTAGATAATGTAGGCCTATTATTCAAGGGATATTTACAATGCACTCTCAAAAGCCAATGTAAGACCCTCATTAACAAAAAATTTTTCCGACGAATTTGTTTACGTCAGATAGCATGCTGTTTGTACCAATCTCAAATCATATTGCTCCATTCTTGTTGTCACAGAATCAGAATTGATAATATCTCCGAGGTATTTATGAATGCATATATGAGTGTAATGAAAAACAAATAAAAGAAGAAGAAGAAATTCCATTTTGTAGGCTCATCTTTGCAATCAATCATTATTATTATATCATTACAAAATATTACATGAACAAAATTATCGAACACATATCCAGCATAATTGAGAGTTTACAGCTGCAGGGAGCTTAGTGAAGATTTTATCAAATGAGCATTTTATTCAAGTGTGGGTTTCCTGTCACTCAAAACAGATGGGAACAATAACACCCAGACAATGAAATTGTCGTTAGAATGATCCCACATTTGGACAATAGAAACGTCTTACGATGACTCCATACTTGGCACTGACGGAGAGTGGTCTTACCGCGGTGCGGTACCAACTTTGAGGTTGGTATCCATTTAAAACTGAGGTTTACAGATTTGTTGGGACGCTACTCCCCAAGCCAGATGGGAACGATCCGGGGGTCTGGCACGCCACCCAAGTGTCTTTTCAAATTAGTGGTTCAAAAGAGTCACCTTTAAAAACCCCCACTAAATTGTGGCCGAGGACCAGGAAACCTGGTCTAAATTTAACATTTAATTTATAGTAGAGTGGACCATGGAGGAAGGAAATCCTCCATGAGTAGACTATGTTGGGGGGGGGGATGAAAAACGATATAGATACTAGGCCCTATTTAGACCTTCCACAAGCATTACTTCATACGGAAACTTTTCTGAAAATGTTTTTAACTGAAAATATCTTTGGCACAGCTGCTCCATGGATCTTTCTTTCTGGGCCAATTCAAAACCGTTACCATCAGCCTAATTATTTTCCGAACTAAAATAACATGTGGGGGCGACTTTGCGAGGGGGCGACATTGGCTGGGGGCGACATTGTCAGGGGGCGACTTTGTAACAACCTGGGGCGAGCCGGCTAGGGGGCGACTTTGCAGGGGGCGACTTTGTTGGGGGCGAGCTTGCGAGGGGGCGACATGACCAGCATTCCTAATATTTTGGCCCTCCTTAACGCTAAAGTTTTACGATCGTTCGCCATCAATAACTGAAGTTTCCTTTGTACTCTCCACCAAAAACTTTCCCCACACACTTAATATACATTCATAATGCTTGTATGGCCTTTTTTTTAAGTTACGTTCAGAAATTTCTTTAAAAAAGGCAATTTTCTACTCGGTACTCACGGTTGTTTTGCTCTTCATCGAATGTCGCGGCACTCACGCGGCATTCACGCATTGCGCAAAAATTAAGACAGCGCGGTGTACGTGGAGCCTTCTGCCTGGCGCACACCGCGCTGTCTTTAGGCTCTGCGCACACCGCGCAGTCTTAATTTTTGCGCAATGCGTGAATGCCGCGTGAGTGCCGCGATGAAGAGCAAAACAACCGTGAGTACCGAGTAGAAAATTGCCTTTTTTGAAGAAATTTCTGAACGTAACTTAAAAAAAAGGCCATACAAGCATTATGAATGTATATTAAGTGTGTGGCGAAAGTTTTTGGTGGAGAGTACAAAGGAAACTTCAGTTATTGATGGCGAACGATCGTAAAACTTTCACCTATCAACGATGATTTCAAAAACGTATATTAGACCCCTATAACTTAAGGCTCACGGGGGAGCCTTATAGAAGTACTCTCCTCCCACCCCCTGTGCCAATGAATGTCACTGTGTGTGCTGCCTGTGACCAGTTTTCACGGGTTCATGTGCGCCCGTGGCTTTTGAATGTATGAACTAATGTCCTAATTACCTTTTTCTGTTCATTGGAGTATGCAAACAGCTTGATGAGCATTGCATTGCAACTTTCACACCACACGGTCCAATAAATTTAATATAATATTTATATTAATAGGGTTGTCAGTCACTCACCTCGACTGCGAAGACACACACACACAGCCCTGTAACGACCCCCCAAAACCCCTTTTTCCAATTTGCCGTTTTCGCTTTGATGAGTTAAATAAAATCCTTACAAAATATGTATCGTTTGAAAGCTCGAAATCTCCTCTTTCCAATCATGTAAACATCGTCCAGAAATACTATCCCCGTACGTAAGCCCTCAGAGTTTCATGAATGAAGCCATCGCTCCGCCTACTAATTTCCGAAGCGTGTGTGGACCTATTCAGGTGCCAACATCGGTTCCTGTTTTTAGCATTCGTGGCGAGATCGGTTGTCTTCGACACGTATTTGGGGATCGGCAAAGGTGATTGACGTTTTGACGTGTTTCCCAACTTGTTCTACAGGGGTGTAGTTCTAAATTGCAAGTTACTCAATCTTTTTAACTGCTAAAGAAGCGAAGTTACAGCCGATTGAAAATGTAGAAGTCAGAAATCACAAGAAATTCTTCAGATTTGGATATTGAGTGAGTTTTTTATATTTCTTCATAATCTGAAGTATACAAATCCGAAATATTATGGTGATACGTGGCAGAATTAAGCCCCCGGAGTGATTTTAGTGCACCGCTCCGGTCACAATTGTTGGTGTTCAATCATACATGTAGTGTCGACACGATTCCACGCACAGTCGTTTCGCTACATGTGCGACTGTTTTGGGGTCATTGATCCCTATGTAATGTTTGTGGTGCCGTATTGCCCTTCTACAATATTCAAAGCTCTATATCTCAAAAAGTATTTCACATATTGACTTTATTTGAAAAGCTTTTTCTTTTCCTTTCGATTGTCTTCAACTTGGCACCGAAATCAACACTGTAGCCCTTACATAACAATTTGACCTGAAAACCCTAATATTAATTTAATTATAATTATAAAAATATTGCCTCAAAATTAGCAACCCAATTTGTTGGGAGCTCGTGTCACATCGATTTACAAAAAGGGTAATCTAGTGACATACGCATCAAATGAACTCAAATAAATTGACAGGATGAACACAATTCTTATACTTGAAATAAACAAAGTTCTTTAATACTATAAGGGGAATTAATATTTACAGTAATTTACAAAAAAAATATAGTACAGTTTGTTAGGTCGTAACCTCAAGGGGTGTTTTCTTATGCCCTGCTTAGCTGAGGAAACGAATAAATCAATTAAATCACTTTAAATATACAACTTTCCTTTTAGATAACGTAAGGGTGCTTCTTTCAAGCCTTGGTTGAAACAATGAACAATTATAAATCACAACTTCTCTTGTTCACGTTTAACTCAAAGGTACAAATTATTTACAATGCTGTTACATTGAACTCAAGGGTTCGCCCACTCGATTAAATCAATAATTCAGAGCCCATCTTTGGCTAGTTCGCATAAAATCCATATAACAAAATTAATAGCAAATAAACCCGTGTTTTCGGTTGCCACGACTCTTGTCTCTTGCCTGCTCGGCGACTTCAAAAGTCCGTCCTTCAAGTATACGGCCTTAGGTCTAGCCCCATGAAGTCGGTCGATGGTTGACTGAACTCTTCCTCACCAAGGGTTGGGCGTCGTGCGTCTATTAAAACCGGGGTTTTGTGGCCATCTACGGTAAAATAAGTAACCAAAAACGTCCAACTATCTTGCCAAAATTACACAATTTTAAAGGCAATGCATAAACTTTAAGTATTGAAACACTTGAAAATAATGCTGCTTGCAACTTCAACAAGAAAATACCAATTTTAAACTTCATTAAACATCTCTAAACAGAAACTTTGTTTGCTCGATAGCTTCGCTCTTAATAAAATCAAATTCAACCATTGAGCAGACTGCACTTAGTTTTGCTTTGATTAAAATTACACAATAACCATTTTACTCACGATATTCACAGTGTAGGAGGGCACGGTTCCAGGCTGTGGGCGCTGGTGGAAATCGGTCACTGAAGACTTTCCAAAAATCACAAAATTCCGCCGACTTCTGGACTTTCTGTCTCATGGAAACTCTTTACGGTGGAGTCTGCCCTATAACCTGTGAGGGCTGAACCCACTCGCCGGGTGGTTACAGTCGACTCACTCTCACTCACTCTCTCAATCTCTACCGTTCCAAGCGACCCTGCTCGGTCGGAGTCATCGTCGATACTACCCTACATTACTATATCCCTACCCACGAAACCTTCCCCCGATTGCCACACCTACATTCCACATACCATGTTCCTAATGTGCCCATTCACAAAACCCAAACTAAATATCATGACCAAATAAGGAATTCTTTGAACCTCGACCCCGGAACAAAAACAAACTTTTACTACGCGTGACACAATACAACTTACAACGGACCATGGGCTGCCTGACCAACTATCCGCGAACTGAAAAGACTAAAGAATTCCGCGCGACAAAAACTAAACAATTTACAAAATTCCACAAAATGTAAACACTTTGACAGCTCGATTGTGACCTGTATTCAAGGGTCACAAGGGCTGTGTCCCGGTGTGAACTTGAACTGAAGCCATACGTTGAACAATGTCTGCAGTGCTAGTGACTCATGGCTCTGTAGCCGGTGGTTGTCTTTGTGTAAATAATTAAAAAGTATGATTGTGTTCCTTGTTGTTGTTTTGTGTCTTTTTATGTTTCTTACTTAATTAAACTTTAAAGGGATTGTATACGTTTAGGAATTGGAACCCACTGTTTGTTTCAATCCTATATGTTTGTAGATATGTTGGGCGCAATCTTTGAAGATGGCCTTTTTAAAATTCGCGCGGTGTGTCATTTTTTTACTGCACGAACTTTGTTTCCTTGCATGATTTTAATATTTGCGCAGGGTAGCTCTGGCACAAATTTTGAACACCGCGCGATCTTTTTCGTTCAACCGTATCGTCACCACTTGTCGTGAAATTATAAGCTGTATGAAGAAAATGTACCTCAATAGTTTAAAAGGGTAGGTTCATAGTAGCATTATGCTGGATCTTTACTTATGGCTGAAGTAATTTTTTTGTTCAAAAACATGGAGAATGTTGAAAAAACAGGGTTGCCCACGAACTGTAAGTTCATAAATCCTTTTGACAAAAGGATGCTGGTATACATTGGGGCCGAACATTACAAGATGGCGATGGTAGATTCCATGTGTACAACTGTACGTGCATGCTGCACCCGCACCCCACTAAATAAACTCCCACAGCGTACAGTGCAAAATGCTAAATATCCTTTATTTCAGTTGCCATCCAAAATACCTCAAGTTGGAAGTCAACAACCCCAGGTCACAATTGGGAAATTGTTTTACACTTTCCCCCTTTTAATTGGGCTCCTGTCTTATATTTTTATTATAGAATATTTTGAGGGCCTACAAAATATTAATGAGTCCGACGCTCTGTTTTCTCCCCATTTAATAATCCTCTCCCCTTTTTGTTGTCTTATGGTCAAACTTGTTGTCGAATCTGATCGGTAAATTCCCTTGCAAAACTCATCAAAGACTTCCTCCATAATTATTTGCAGTAGCCGCTTGTCTGACGCCGGGGTACCGTGTCTGACAACAGCTGACGACGACGCGATGTGATGAAAAACTGCATCAGGGCGCTTGTCCTGAAGGAAATTGTTTATGCAAACCGTGTAGTTCATGTCAATTTTGTGTCCCAGCAGCGCAATTTTTATTTGTGTGGGCAAACTTCAGTTCAAAAATCGCGCGCGCGCAAAGTTTAAAATTGGCTTGCGCGAATTTAAAAAAAGGCCATCTTCAAAGATTGCGCCCAACAGATATACCACAAAACTAACCTGTGAAAATTTCATTTCAAAAGGTGCCAGTAGTAGTAGTGTTTTTGATATTGTTGAAAAGCGGTTATGTTCGTGCAGAAAGACTAATCTGCAATTGGAATACATCTGAGAAACGTTACTGCAGTAACGCTTAGAAGCGTTACTGCAAGAACTTGGATTCAAGTTTTTGGGGATAAAAAGTGATATTTTTTTCCCTAACTGCAGTGCTTCGAAGTGAAAAGTTTCTCAAAATGCATTTATCCAAAGCTGTAAATACTTATTACCAAGTAAGTTTTTATTGCCATTAATTTTCAGAGTAATTACCAAGCATATACAGACCCTTTAATGCCATGGTTCTTACTTTGTGGTTTATAACTTAACACAAAATCAGAACAAATGTTAATATATAATACTAATAGAATACATTTTGATTGCTTTTAAAATGAAGATGTTGGGATGAGAAAATGATAAATTTGAAGTTTTATGTTTTGATAATACTAAAAATAATTTTGTTCACTCTTAGTCTTAAAGACGTACCATGTCATACCTAGACCCAGTAACTGGGGCGCTGTACTCCTTTTAACATCTTTTTCACTAGAACGACTGAAGATGTCAACAATTTTTAAAAGGGAGTGCAGCTCCCCAGTTATTGGGTCTATGTCATACCTAACTAAATATGAAGAAGTCAGATCCTTCATCATCAAAGCTTAGGCCATAAAGTTATCCTAAAATGTAAAATAAGTAAAGTCTGTCCCGAGCCAATATGGCTCATCAGGCCGCACGTTTCTCGAATGGAATGAAAAAGTGTTCACCAACCTGTGAAAAGTGTCCTGTTATTATTGTTGTTGAAGAATTACTTTCCACGTTTGTCTGATTAAATTTGTCACTGAAGTCACTGAATGTGAGCACACACGCGGTGTGCACCCTGGAGGTGAGTCTCATATCAGCGCGGTTATTTTTCCAATAGACTTTTTGGTCATATTCGAAAACAGAGACTTGTTAAAGTTTGCGAATTTGTTTCCTTCACGCATTAAAGCAATGTACGTGGGACCAAAGTGGTCCCATAATGTTCAAATTCGTTTGAGACTTGCTGGACTATGGCCTGTAAAGCACTTTTCTCCAAACTAATGGAGCTAAATTAATGATAGTATGGAAATATTCAACATTAATTTAATTCCCTATGGTAAAATTCCTAGCAAGTACAACAGTCATACATTTTGAGTCACTTGTTCACGGGGCCCGAATTTCTTTGACCCGCACCGCTCCTCCTCGTCACAACTTTACTACGTTGCAGTTTTTGCACATATTCAGGGCGCACTTTACTTTGCCTCCTGCAGCACCAACTTTTCTGTCCATATCTGGATGACGCCCAATATTTGATGATTTTTAGGTGAAAATATGCTCTTTCATCGTCAAAATTTAAATGATATGATACTAGTTTTGACAGACATGGTCATTGAAAATTTGTGAAAATTTACTTCTGTAGAGAAAGTAAATTTTTATCAAAAATAGTTGAAAACAGATGACGCGACATTAAAACAATATTTTTGTTTTAAGCAGGTTGGCAGAAAATTGTTGGTAACTGATGCCCTGGTTGAAATTTCCCCCCCAATATTCTATTATCTATAGCATGATTGTGGCGGGTACATTAAAAAAAATTGGTGCAAGCTTGTTTTGGAGTAATTTTATGAAGAATCTCTGAGCTGACAAACACTCATCAGTGCCATGATGTTTACTGATGTGCATGCGTGCAAACTGTATGTCTTTGCTGTTCTAGTAGTCTTTAGTCAAGGCGTTTGCGGCAACCTGAATGCGGTATTCATCACATACAGTGCCACCACCGCCAAACACGAACCAGCAGCAAGCGGAGCGGAGTAAAACAGCGTGCTGCAACGACACCAAAAATACTTTATGAGTAATGCCAGTGTTTCAGCAAATTGAAGCAACACTCAATGATCATGCGCATCAGTAAATTCCTGATCCTATGTGGAGTTAGACCCGGTAACTGGGGCACTGTACTCCTCTTTTTGAAATATTGACCCATTGTTCCCATTGGACTTACTTTTGCTAAAGTACCGCTACTTTTCTGTAGAATGACAAAATTAAATCTAATGGGAACGCATGGTAAACTGGTAAATGGTAAACCGTGATGTACATGAAAAAACTAACAATAACAGGCCGAATGAGGTCGCGGAAGACTTCCGCGCAGCCAAGGTAATTTATCAGGGCCGATAAAAAAGTCCAATGGGAACAGCTCCGTGTTGTAAACCTACCACGACCACGGTGTAAAACGCTATGCAAATAACACCACTTCCTGTATACACAGAGGGCGCGCGAAAATGGAAGTATGGTTCCCTGTCTCGTTTGCACTGACTGATGGCAGTGTGGAATTACCATCATACCGTATGCAACGTGTGTACATGTACCATGCAATAAAAAAAACAATGCTTTTTTCAATTTCGTCCAGTTTGAAGATGAGTTGTTGTAGGAATGTACAATACTACTGACTGACTACTACTAGCGTGTGTAGCGTCGCGTCACATCGTCAATAATAGCGCGCAAAAACTACGTCACAGACACGTCATATCCTGCTTATGTCAAAGGTGAATGTGCACAGCGCCCCCAATGTGTTACATTCTGCCAGTTTTGGAGAGCGAGTTAACTGTTCCGTCGCGGAATTTAAGTCCAGGTGGGAACGCCAGGCCTTGAATTACAAATTTTTTAGGGCAAGGCCACTTTGGCCTTGGAGTATTCAAAATTTTGGAGGGCACCAAGGCCAGTAGAAAGGGCGCCATGGCCAAAATGAGAAAATAAAAAGGGCACGAAGGCCACTTAATAATACGCAGTTCTTATATAGCGCTTTATACTCCCGATGGGTGTCTCAAAGCGCTCAGTATTTTTCCTAAAAGGTAAGTGGAGTTACGTGTTGAAGTATGAGACCTATTCCTTTGCATAGCACCATGCAATGGTTTACAAGGTGCTGTGGCGCAATATGCAGCCAATCAAACCAGGAACACCGGGGCGAACCCCTTCTCTTTGCGATAAGTGCACTGGGTTCTTTTACGTGCATTACACAACACACAGGACCTATGGCTTAACGTCCCATCCGAAGGACGAAGCATGTGGTTAAGTGCCTTGCTTAAGGACACAAGTGTCACAACTGGGATTCGAACCCACACTCTGCTGACCAGAAACACCAGAGCTTGAGTTCGGTGTTCTTATCCGCTCGGCCACGCCATGCCACTTACATGTAGTTCATGAAAGTTATAAAACAAAATACAACCAACGGCGCGGCAGCAACGCGATTCATTCACCAAAAATGTTTTTCATGTCATGCGGTGCAACAATTCCACCAGAAGAGGGCGTTCAAACAAAAGAGCGCCCTCTGTTGGTTAATGGTTTTTATTTTAGGCTGGTCTCCTGCTTAACGATGTCGGTTGTTTGTGTACAACGGATGCACGCATTGTATGCAACCGATAAAGAGTCGCGATACGTTGAACGTCATTTATGCTATCCCCTATCAGGGAAGTTCCCTTGCGGATTGCGCTGGATGGATATGTACATTAAAACACGTCACAAGCACAAGACACATCGTATGCTGAAAACAAAAACTAACACAAGTAAATATTTAACTTTCATTAAAAGGGCACGATGGCCAACGGGGGAAGGGGCACGACGGCCATCAGGGGAAAAGGGCACGGCATTATGGCCGTGAAAAGGATATTTTTTCGAGGGGCATCACGGCCAGTTGCAAGGGCATCGACGGCACTGGCCGTCGTGGCCGTCGTGTAATTCGAGGCCTGGAACGCACAGTAGAATTACACCTAATCCTGTCACGGTAACTTTCCCGCGTGGCCACGGAAAAAAAAGTCCAATGGGAACACGGCTTTCGACAATCTTACTAGAACCGGGGGGAAACGTACATGTGTTTTTAAAACTTTGTTTTGGCGATTTGATATGTTGTTGGTTTTGAGCCTGCTCTCAGGAGCTACATTTCAGTTGTCTCAAGCCAGTTGATACTCTTATTATTGTCAAGGTTGTTGTGGCCTTCATGGAATGCCTTGTCCTTGGGAGTAGCCTATGGTAGATGTACAAACTTGGAAGATGTTGTCACTGGGGATGTCTGCAATGTTGTCAAAGAAGACTGGAGCTACAAAACCTCAGTGAGCCAGTTGAGGAGCTGACGCTTCCTGCTGCATAATTCTCAACTTGATGTTTCAAGATGTAACTATTCAATCCTGGCTGTGTAGCATGATAACAGTGATGAGTTTGACATCTTGCTCTTCTTTTTTTGGCCAATAATGTCACCTCATTGGAAAGAAACCCCCCCCCCCAAACCCCCAAACAAACCTTTCCGTGTCAAAATCTGTTAATGTTGTTCACCCCTCCCATTGTATCAATGCAACCCATATGAACAAGTACACATGTAGGCCAAAAGAAAACTCAAGACAATACCTTATTTCAGGTTCATCATGTATGCATCAATGTACATCATGTTATGTGAAGTCTTTTACAAAAACCCACCTTCATGGCAACCATGCTGTTTATGGCCGTGTGTCCAGGATGTGAATGCCAGTTACAAAAGCTCTAATTAGAAAACCGTGCATTTAAAATGAGGCACTTTTCTTTGCACTTTACAATATATACCAGTGGTGGTTCAGCTTGAGGTTTGATGCTCTGACAATTTTGCTTTTAAAAGTGGGTTTATACTTTGGTAATGAGCAGATTGTCTTTGGGAGTCTGAGTATCAGGTGCCAATGGTGGAAGTAGTGGCTCAGGCTGTTGAGGGCTTTCTTGTCAACAAAACCCAAAGCGGTGTCATCAGCATAGGTGAACTACATGTATGAGCATGTCACCAGAAGGCATATTTCGGCTGTGTAGATGTTCTGCGGCCAGAGATGTCACTGTCACCTTGCTAAACGTGGATGGATTCAAGGTTCTTGACGAAAGTACCGTGACAGTTTGTTGTTGTTTTCTTAACAAGTAGACACTGTATTCGGCTGAAACTTTCACAGGTGACATGTAGTGTATTGTTTTTTGGAGCAAATAAAGTGAAGCTTCAGTTGGAGCGTTTTAGCATCTACCCAGTTAAAAAAAGTAAAATGGTCACCTTTCTTTAAAATAATACGCACACTACATGTACATGTGGTGTTTGCTCAAGACATCAGTCTATCTTTAACCATACATGTATGCTTACAAAAGAGCCATAGAGCCTGTACTTTCTAAATGCACAATTTGTACACAATAATATATTATCCAATATCGAGGATGCTCAAATATCAGTTAATTCACAAAAGAAATACAAGATACAGGCTGAAGGTATAGTGCTCAGCCAACATGACAAAAATTGGGAAACATGCCGGCCACATTGTATCATAGCACATCAGTAAGCCACACCACCAGACACTTTCCTAATACCTCAGCGAAAAAATCTTTGGCTTTCAGAGTTTTTTTGATATATCGCAATGGTAAATTTTGATCACAGCAAGCTTTATCCCAGAATACAATATATCGCTGATTTGTATTTCATTTTACAAAAAGGTAAAACTAAACTCTGGAGATTTATTTGTTGATAATAAGACAACCTTTTCGATATCAATTATCAACATCAAAATCTTTGACAATTCTGTATGATAACAAAATTGATACTGGCGATTTCGATATCAAAGTAATATCGAATAAACAAGTAATATTGATCGACGGACCTAAATTAGTACACAATTTAATGGAAGGAAGCTAAAAATAAACAATAATGACATTTTACATATTAATTTTGTTGTTGTTGTAAAGACCCACATGTACAATACATTACCATATCAATGTGCAAAAGCACATCAGGACAGTGTGGTTCAACAGTTCCCTCTCTTGAATCCAAATGACTAATGGTGTCCATGATCATACCAATCACCGTTTCCATGCCATAATTCTCAAACTAATCATGTAAATTCTTCTAACAATTCCTAAATATCCAAATCCTTTCTTTTAATAACCAATATCCAATGCGTACATCATTAAAACCACGATCAACGGTGAAGCAATTCTATTAATCAACCAGAACAAGCATAGCACCTTCTTGTCATGGTCCTTTTGAGCCGGATTCATACCAGAGACCAATGGATCTACCAACACCAAACCATCCTACCAAACAATCCATCAACCTAAGCATTTAAAAGATTATGCTGTCGGCTCTTCAAGCAGTAGACACTCCTCTACATCAAGTAAATCCATCCATTCTACTCAGTCTGTTTTATCCAATTTGAATGAATCTCAGACAGCCAAACTTCATGCCATCAAAAAGAGGTCAGAGTTGGAAGAACTTTAATGCCAACTGCTGAAATTGAGGTTGCAGATGAACAACTGAAACTTTTTGATGACCAAGCCTGCACAGCTCGCCTTAATTAGAAGAGTTGAAATTTAAAGACTTGAACAGAACTTGAGGCACTTACATATAAGAAAACGATGCAAGGCAGAGATGGAGATGAGGCAGGCAGAAATGAAACAACTGCAACCATGTTGACTGCACCACTCCCTCAAGCACAACCAATGTTCATCAAATATAGCACTATAATTTGACCGGTCCATTGATTAGTACAAAAGAGAACACCCCTTGCTCGACTTTATTGAATAAAGAAGATGAAACAGAAGAGGAAATTCAATTAGGATTCAAGGGCTAGCTGTATGGCTATCACAAAAGGGTCTGACGAAATATTAGTCTTTTATACATAACCCTGTTTTCATACTGAACACCTGGTCGAGACTGGTACCGGATTGTACATGTACAGTTGTAGTGCTATTTCCTTAAATCAGTTTCATGATTTTGTATTTCTAGTAATAAAGGATTTGAATTACGGAAGTCAAAAAATGCAATTGTCACTGTATGGGAAAGCTCAAACTGGAAGTGTTTGATTTATGTTTTTTACTATGAGAAGAAGTTAAAAATTTACTGTGAAAACGTGTGGGCTACATTCAGCCCCCACACCCCGCCAGGACATTTGCAATGGGACACCGTCGTCTACAACATCAAATTTCACTGACACACCCTGTCTGTTGTTCAAACACCCTGTTTCACTGATTGCATTATTAAACAATTTTGGGTTGAAAAGAGAAAAACTGACTAGAGCAGGATTTGAACCTGTGATCTCCAGATTTACCTGCCGGTGCTCCACCAACTTATCTTGCCCTTATGTTGGCGGTCTTCCTATTTTGTCAGTATCTTTGTATGGGGGTGCCAGTCAGAAGCCATTCAACCTGTAACTTCAGTATAGCCAGGGATCACACCCAAGTTTACGATACACCTGCGAAGCGGCAGCAAAGGATCACCTTATTGGGACTTTTTTATTTCAAATATCAAGTAATAAATCACAAGGGAAACTGACTGGTTAAATTTAAAATAATTTAAGGTTGAACAAAGAAAATGTTACTGGAACAAAGATATTGACAAAATAGGGAGACTACCAACAATAGGGCTAGATAGCTCAGTTGGTAGAGCGCCAGCATGTTAATCCAGGGGTCTCAGAACCTGTTCAAATCCCAGTCTAGTTGATTTTTCTTTGTTCAACTCAAATTATTTAAAATTTACCCAGTCAGCTTCTCTTGTGGTTTATTACTTGCATTATTAAATGTGACATAAAGACCTGGTTTTAAAACTAGCAAATAACTGCAAACCAATTCTGTTATATTTAGTCTTTTGCTTTTATTCCTGTAATCAATTTGAACAGATTTTGTAGAGAAGCAACAGAATCAGCATCCTTCCTACTATTACCACAGGCAGTTCCGTCGTGTCACACCAGTAGAAGATTGCAATGTGGATGACTATGTGTGCTTGTTTGAGGCTGAGATGCAGTACAAAAGAGATAGGTAAACCTGTGTTTATTTAAATTTGTGTAACTATTCTTTCTTTTCAAACAAATCGGAGACTCTTGGTAGACACTAGGTGGCAGCAGACTTATCAGGTAAATCTGTTTAATTTTTTGAAATTTGCTTTTATGCTCAGAACGCTCAAAAGTTAATCTCACACCTTCATAGATCACAGGTCAAGATTGATAAACTAAAACAGAAACCTGTTAAAAGGGCGTTGTCAGCGATATGTAGCAGTATGATTCACCTGTTTTTATTATTGTTTTGCAACTAAGGTGTTTTATCACTATTAATCCTCCTAGTACTCATTGTACTACTAAACAACAATAACAGAAAGTAGGTGCTGGGATTGGTTATTGAATAGCTAACTCTGAAAGCCCATGTACCAGTATCAATCCTCAGTGATGTTTGAAGCTTTGCAGGGTGTGGATCATAACAAAAACTATAGTAGTAAACTATGTATAAAACTTATTTGGGAGAAGTGTTGGCTCTGAGAACAGCTGTTGTGGAGACCACACTGGCACTTCCCAGAAACAACACTTCTCCCAAAAGAGTTTTATACATGGTTGTACCCGCAAGTTTACTACTATAGTTTTTCTTAGTATCAATCCTATAGACCAGTCTGGAAAACTGTCATATTCAAGAAACTAACATTTGAAAGACCCTTAATACACTTTTGATTATTTTGATAGCAGCAATTGAAATAATCATGCATATGAACGGGCATAAAGTCCAAGACACATGAAACTTTTGTTATTGTTTTCCCTAAATCATGACAACCTAATTTGATGAATTTTTTACAGGTTGTTTACAAGTTTGATGTTTTGTTTTTTTAAGATGTGAATGGTTTTACTCTTCCATAGACCAAAGATTAAATGTACAATAGGATCCCTTTAAACCTTGAATGGCTGTGATGTTTTTAAATAGATGTAATAATTTAACGAGCCCTTGCATTACACTGTAAACATACAGAGTTCACCGTTGATCTGTCATTTGTTGTTGTTCATGGATTGTATTGTTTTGGATTGATTCTTTAATTTCAGGTTGGTAGAACAAGAGATTATCATTATTCTTCAGGAACGTCTTGGAGAATGTTCAACAAGAGAAGGTCCAAATGCCAAGTTTGCTTGCAAGCCTCTCTTAGAAGAGTATGAGATCACTGCTGATAACTTTGAAACTAAATGTAAGTAGTAAACAAACATCTTTGCACAACTTTGAATACATTGACTCAGGTGCATAGCAAGGTCTTTAAAAGTGGGGTGGCCATTTAGTTATGATCCCTGCGAGCAGTGGCGCTAATTCATATAAAAATCTTGACAACAGTATCCATCAACAACAGCAGAGGTTGGGGAGGGGTGTATCACTCCTTCCCAAGAAAAAAGAAGTTGTTTGACAATACTTAGTTCTACTTGTCGGTAGGAATATCAGGTCCTGTATGCATGTAGCATAAGAATTCCACTTACGAAACTATTTAAATTTTCCATCTTTACCTACGTTTCTTGTGAGATCTCATCGGCTAAAATGTATTTTTAAAGAAGACTTAAGAAGATCCAGACTCACCACTGCCACTTGGTTTGGGCTATTTTAGTTTCAAATTTTCATTATGTCTGAATTCTTGAATCTGTCAAACATGAGCAAAAAGTGGGGTGACCATGGCCAGCTGGCCATCCCTGTTGCTATGCGCCTGCATTGACTGATTCATATTCATTACAGTTCTCTTGACTAGAAAAGTGGTATTTATGTACAGTACGTTTTACAAAAGCATAAAGGCATTTATTATTAGGTGTATGTTGAGACAACACAAGCAGACATTTAGACTTGGTTCAGTATGAAAGTCAAATGTATATAGTATAAAATGATGATAATTATGTCAATCTTCTCATGTTAATATCTTATTAAATGCCATTCATAAATACCTGGGACAGTTTATCCATTCTGATTGGTCGAAAGGAGATTGTTTTAACGTGTGATATAAACACCATGATCTAGTAGAGGAGAGCTTAAACATGGCCGTGCATTTTTGTCCCATCTTTTTTCATTATTGCATGCTAGACCACACCACGGCTGTGCACACGTTATACACAGCAGTACAAAATACCCTTGTAAAGTGAATGCCAGAACACAATCTTGTACATTTTGTTGATATTCTTTTCCTCCAGATGACAGATCATAGAGCAAGGACAGATCCACTTGTTTTATATAACACCCAAGTAGATCCTTTTCATTTGATTGGAGGATTGTTGGTTATGTGGGCAGCATTCATTAGTCAAACCATTACATGGCCTGCATGTCACTCAAAGATCGTGCATTTTGGTACTATTCACTGTGCATTTTCGTGCAGTTCCCTTGACAGGAAGATCATCTAAACAAACAAAACTAACAAGCACGCGTTATACACAGCAGTACAAAATGCCCACATAGTGGATGCCAGAACACAATCTTGTACATTTTGTTGATAGTTTTTCCTCGGAGTTACAAAGATCTACTTGGATGTTATCAACAAAAATAATTAATGTTTTGCATTGTGCAATGGAGATAATATTTTAATTGAAAGATGGAATGTTCCATTCAACTGGGCTTCACCTCGTATGGAACATTCAACTGGGCTTCACCTCGTTGTATGGAACATTCAACCGGGCTTCACCTCGTTGTATGGAACATTCAACTGGGCTTCACCTCATTGTATGAAACATTCAACTGGGCTTCACCTGGTTGTATGGAACATTCAACTGGGCTTCACCTTGTTGTATGGAACATTCAACTGGCCTTCACCTCGTTGTATGGAACATTCAACTGGGCTTCACCTTGTTGTATGTTCCATTCAACTGGGCTTCACCTCGTATGGAACATTCAACTGGGCTTCACCTGGTTGTATGGAACATTCAACTGGGCTTCACCTCATTGTATGGAACATTCAACTGGGCTTCACCTTGTTGTATGGAACATTCAACTGGGCTTCACCTCATTGTATGGAACATTCAACTGGGCTTCACCTTGTTGTATGGAACATTCAACTGGGCTTCACCTGGTTGTATGGAACATTCAACTGGGCTTCACCTGGTTGTATGGAACATTCAACTGGGCTTCACCTCAATGTATGGAACATTCAACTGGGCTTCACCTGGTTGTATGGAACATTCAACTGGGCTTCATTTTGTTGTATGGAACATTCAACTGGGCTTCACCTTGTTGTATGGAACATTCAACTGGGCTTCACCTCAATGTATGGAACATTCAACTGGGCTTCACCTGGTTGTATGGAACATTCAACTGGGCTTCACCTTGTTGTATGGAACATTCAACTGGGCTTCACCTCAATGTATGGAACATTCAACTGGGCTTCACCTGGTTGTATGGAACATTCAACTGGGCTTCACCTCGTTGTATGGAACATTCAACTGGGCTTCACCTTGTTGTTTGTTCCATTCAACTGGGCTTCACCTGGTTGTATGGAACATTCAACTGGGCTTCACCTCGTTGTATGGAACATTCAACTGGGCTTCACCTTGTTGTTTGTTCCATTCAACTGGGCTTCACCTGGTTGTATGGAACATTCAACTGGGCTTCACCTCAATGTATGGAACATTCAACTGGGCTTCACCTGGTTGTATGGAACATTCAACTGGGCTTCACCTTGTTGTATGGAACATTCAACTGGGCTTCACCTTGTTGTTTGTTCCATTCAACTGGGCTTCACCTGGTTGTATGGAACATTCAACTGGGCTTCACCTGGTTGTATGGAACATTCAACTGGGCTTCACCTCATTGTATGGAACATTCAACTGGGCTTCACCTCATTGTATGGAACATTCAACTGGGCTTCACCTTGTTGTATGGAACATTCAACTGGGCTTCACCTTGTTGTATGGAACATTCAACTGGGCTTCACCTCAATGTATGGAACATTCAACTGGGCTTCACCTGGTTGTATGGAACATTCAACTGGGCTTCACCTGGTTGTATGGAACATTCAACTGGGCTTCACCTTGTTGTTTGTTCCATTCAACTGGGCTTCACCTGGTTGTATGGAACATTCAACTGGGCTTCACCTGGTTGTATGGAACATTCAACTGGGCTTCACCTCGTTGTATGGAACATTCAACTGGGCTTCACCTCATTGTATGGAACATTCAACTGGGCTTCACCTTGTTGTATGGAACATTCAACTGGGCTTCACCTTGTTGTATGGAACATTCAACTGGGCTTCACCTCAATGTATGGAACATTCAACTGGGCTTCACCTGGTTGTATGGAACATTCAACTGGGCTTCACCTTGTTGTATGGAACATTCAACTGGGCTTCACCTTGTTGTTTGTTCCATTCAACTGGGCTTCACCTGGTTGTATGGAACATTCAACTGGGCTTCACCTGGTTGTATGGAACATTCAACTGGGCTTCACCTCGTTGTATGGAACATTCAACTGGGCTTCACCTCATTGTATGGAACATTCAACTGGGCTTCACCTTGTTGTATGGAACATTCAACTGGGCTTCACCTTGTTGTATGGAACATTCAACTGGGCTTCACCTCAATGTATGGAACATTCAACTGGGCTTCACCTGGTTGTATGGAACATTCAACTGGGCTTCACCTCGTTGTATGGAACATTCAACTGGGCTTCACCTCAATGTATGGAACATTCAACTGGGCTTCACCTGGTTGTATGGAACATTCAACTGGGCTTCACCTCAATGTATGGAACATTCAACTGGGCTTCACCTTGTTGTTTGTTCCATTCAACTGGGCTTCACCTGGTTGTATGGAACATTCAACTGGGCTTCACCTCAATGTATGGAACATTCAACTGGGCTTCACCTGGTTGTATGGAACATTCAACTGGGCTTCACCTCGTTGTATGGAACATTCAACTGGGCTTCACCTTGTTGTATGGAACATTCAACTGGGCTTCACCTTGTTGTATGGAACATTCAACTGGGCTTCACCTGGTTGTATGGAACATTCAACTGGGCTTCACCTCAATGTATGGAACATTCAACTGGGCTTCACCTGGTTGTATGGAACATTCAACTGGGCTTCACCTCATTGTATGGAACATTCAACTGGGCTTCACCTCATTGTATGGAACATTCAACTGGGCTTCACCTGGTTGTATGGAACATTCAACTGGGCTTCACCTCGTTGTATGGAACATTCAACTGGGCTTCACCTCGTTGTATGGAACATTCAACTGGGCTTCACCTGGTTGTATGGAACATTCAACCGGGCTTTACCTGGTTGTATGGAACATTCAACTGGGCTTCACCTCGTTGTATAAAACATTCAACTGAGCTTCACCTCGTTGTATGGAACATTCAATCTTTCAATTTATTAAAATATTCTCACCATCACATTCATAAACATTCAATGTTTGTTTACCATCTTTCAACAAATTACCAGGCCTCAACCTTAACAGCGGCCACCAGCGGCCATTGCCGCGATGCCCCGGCGAATTGCCGTGATGCCCCTTTAAAAAACACGTACCTTACGGCCACTTGGCCGTCGTGCCCCTTTCCACTCCATTATATTATGTATTTGAAAGTGTTATTAAAAATAATGTTAACTTCGTGACCCATTTTATTATTGTCAAATTGTTTCTGGACGTACGTAACGTACGCTCCCGCACACTAGTTTTCATAATGCTGCTTGCCATGCATCGCGCAAAATACCGAAGTACTTGCAGTGTGGAGAATGTGGCATGGCAACCATATCAAACGTTGTTGAGTTGATTACTACCAAAAGCACGGCACCAGACTACTCTAATGTATAGACTGGCTACAGGTCCCTACACTGAATTACACATTCGCATTGATTCTGTCTATTGAAATCTGTATGTGTCGGGGATTGGGCCGGGAGCGGGAACCAGTCTATGTTTTTTTCTCGCTATTTCGTTGGTATCCAAGGCTTGTTCTGTTGGATAAATGTATTGGATAAATGTTTGTGAACCAGCGACCTGCCTGCCTTGCAACTTTCTTTTTCCTCGCTAAACAAATGTTTGTGTACACGCGTGGAAATGTCAAAATCGGACTAGTTAACGGTGCAAAAATTTCGGATATCTTTATCATATCTATCAATTCAATATTGATCCATCATCATGCAATCCCATAACAGACGTAAAGAAAAGGCATGAGGTCGAATAGGCTTGAGCAGCAGCAAAGTGCTAACGTTTAGACGCGTTTTTTTTTTGGTGAGATTGTTAAGCCGGAGCTCGGAAGGCATAAAGCTTGTCATGGTCGGCATGCACGTTTACATAGGCCAATTATTTGGCGTTGGGGATTCGTTTTCAATTTTCATAATCATATTTTTTGTTGTTGAAAAATTGCTTTTCAAGAATTTTATATTCAACTACAAGATTGAACATATTTTATTGAGCCTTGGGGTTGGGTGGGGAGTTGGGGCGATGGTGATCCGGGATTGATATTTTTTCAGATGAGCACGCAGGGAATTAACTTTCTTAATATTTTTTCTGTATAATTTTTTCCAAGAATTCTGTGTTCTGGGGCAACGTTTTTTTGTCAAGTGAGCGTGTTGTAGTATACATAAGTCATTAACAAAGAAAAGTTTGAAAATGGCCTTGGTGCCCTTTCAGTTGGCCTTGGTGCCCCTTTCTTTTTTGGAGCCTTCGAGGCCAAGTGGCCTTGACCCTCTGAAGCTTAAGGTTGAGGCCTGAATTACAATTTGTTCTCCATTGCCAAGAAATGCAAAACAATGTTTTAGGTTATATCCAAATAATTATTGATTAATTGATTGATTTTGATTGGAACTATAAATAAACAAAGTGTACATGATTGTAATCTGGCATCCACTACGAGGGCGTTTTGTACTGCTATGTGTAACATGTGGTGTGGTCCAGTAGTCAAAAAGGATGGGATGAAAATGCACGGTTTATGACATAGACCATGTAATGGTTGGAATAATGAACACCACATGACCAACAATCCTCCAATCAAATGACGAGGATCTACTTGGGTGTTTGACAAGTTGCAAATATTGAAGTGATCAATTTGAATTTGTGTACATGCACATGTGTATCTGAAAAATTACAACATATCAAGCAAAATAGTTTGGTAGACTGTTATGTAAACACAGTGTGGTCAAAAGGTGAACAGAATGCCCTGAGAAGAAGAGTTGGCATCATCCACATGTAGTTAACAGAACTACAATCATAATACATGTAGATATACATGTAGTGCTGTAATTGTTTCGGAGAAATTGAATGCTGCCTGCTTGGCCTTTAAATTCTAAGCAAAGTATCGTTACAGAGTTTCCACTTAAATAAAAGACAACTCAAACAAAGGAATATTGTAATTTTCTTCCCACAGATGGAGATCTTGGTGCTGGAAGTAGCGCTATTCGATGCATGATGAAACAGAAGAACCGATTATTGGAGGAGAGAAGAAGAAGCAAAGAAAATCCACTATAAATTTAGCAATCTATTTAGTGAATCTTCAACAGTTTTTATTTTATTGAATTTAAAACTTTGGAAAATCTACCTGGGAAGAAATGGTTTGGTCAAGATTACCTGAAGTTTGAAGTTGCAGCCCTGTTTCTTCATGGAGGCAACAGAGGCAATAGCCCATGCATGTCCCAATGACCAGAAATGATCAGCGTACAAAGGGTTCTGGTGAAATCTGAGTCCAATCAATATCAGTAACCATCATGGCGTGCTGATTTTGAAGCAATGCGTTACACAACTATAAAACCTGGCATAGCTACATGTAAACTACAGCATGGCGTCCATCGTGGCAACATGATTTTTTTTTATGCTGTACTTGGTTTCCCAAGATGCATTGCGGTATTTTTAGGATGGTGCCTGTGCAAATGGGCTCTTGCCTCGATGCCCCTGGTCATTGCCTTAGTGCCCCTAGAAAATGTCCATTACAAATTTACATTTCCCTAATAGACAATGTAAAACTGCCTAACCCTCACAAGAAGGAAATGTTAGGCCTGAGGTTGTAAAGTCTTTAACACTGTTGTTTTTTGTCAGGGATCTGCTTTACTACATGCACAAAATCAAGGATAGCTTTCTGATCCTCATAGCAAGTTGATTATTCTCTTCCTATTATATGTAATTGTTTTTAAACTAAATGAAAGGAAAACGAATGTTACACATTAGCTGTTCTTGAGGTTATTTAAAATTTGTGTTAGGAAGGGAGTTTGTTTGCTAATTAGGGAAGTTAAAAATGTAATTGATTAGAAACATGGTTAATTAACAGAGTAAATGGTTGATATTGCTTAGAAAAAGGTCTCTATGGTAAGCTTACCTTGCAAGATAATTCTCATCCAAAACATAAAGATCCATATTTTTTGTTATCCATTGGTCGTCAATTACATGTTTATGGTGTGGTTTTGCCTGATGTGATGACGTAGGTGACTTAACAATGGTACACAAACCCATGTAATTAATTGATTTCTTAAAGGCATCGTACACGTTTGGTCATTACTCAAAATATGTATTAGCATAAAAACTGACTTGGTAACGAGCAACAGAGAGCTGCTGATAGTAAAAAACATTGTGAGAAACAACTCCCTCTGAAGTAACGTAAGAGGTAATTTCTCACTATATTCCTATCTGACAGCACACAAATTTGTACAACAAGGGTGTTTTTTCTTTCATCATTTTCTTGCAACTTCGATGGCCAATGAGCCCAAATTTTCACAGGCTTGTTATTTTATGCATATGTTGGGATACACCAAATGAGAACACTGGTCTTTGACAATTACCAAACGTGTACGATGCCTTTAAGCAGCGTTTGATTTAAATAAACATTAAGCATCTTTATGACTGATTAATTGAAGAGATTACTGCTGTATTGGATTTCCTTTTATTCTTCAACCAATTTACATTAGTTAGTAAGATGCCAATATTTTGTTATAAAATTAAAGTTTAGGATTTTCTCTTTTTCAAACTGATGAAACGACACAATGTTTTGGAGCTATGTTGTTCTCTTTCTTTCAAAATCACCACAAATGGAAGTGAGTTTCTCGTACATGAAGTTTCACGAGAAGATCCATAGTTAGAACTGCCTTCAAGTCAACTTCCAATGAAAAGAACAGAGTTTTCTGGCTTGTCAAGATCACCTCTGCGGCTTATCCATTCATTAATTCAAAAAGAAAACAACTTTGACATATAATAATAAAGCAATCAACCTGTAAAGGTTTTCCTAAAGCTATAATCATGGGCGTATGGGGACTCTTTGGTCATGTTGATTAAGGGGGGCAGAGGGGTTGATTTGCCTGAAATTCTACACAGATAAAAACATAAGTACCAATTTTAAACACTGTTTGTTTTTTCTGTCCAATTTTTTCTTCTTCTTGCTGTGCCCGAGTTTTCCCAACTGTTTTACCCAAATTTTGGAGGGCAGTTGCCTCCCCCCTCGGGTCATATGCCTATGGCTATAATGTGATAGCAAAGCATTGCCTTATTACATACATGTGTATGTACAATGTACATGGATGAAGTAATTTAGTGAAAAATAAATGAAGAATCTTGGTCATACGATGGAAATCCTTCCTCCATTGTCTAGTTTGATGTGTGTTAACTATGAATAAAATGTTGATTAACAAGATAAGGTTTCTGTGTTGAACATTTGTTCAGATGAGTTAGTGGATTGTGGCAGAAAACTCCATGTTTAATGTAAGCGTGTTTCATGGGTTAGCATATTTTATGTTACTATTAAGCATTCTTCACTTGCACAGTTAGCACAGAGATCTTGACCCTGTAAGTGCAGAATGGTGACGGTAAGTGCAGAATTCATGAAATTAAAATGTTAACAATTATTTTCAAATGTTTTGATTCATAATACATGTATAGCATGGCAGGCAGAACCATGGTTAGCTTTCTGACTACATGTGTGTGTATGTACTGTACATCAGTGATCTTTAACGTGTCTTAAGACCAATGAAATATATCAGAAAATGCTTAAGTGATTGTAACCAATTGGTAATAGACGCGACAAACAGTTTTGAATAAATGCATATCCCATAACACACGAGGTTCAAGTCCGAGATTGTGAGTTCGGGCATGTGATAGCCAATCTACAGGAGGCAAATTGAGTTTTGCATGGCTGATGCCGACAAATAAACCGTTATCTCAGACTTTGAATCAAGTCTACACCTCTGCTCAAGAAGGTATGCTTTTCAGGATACATCAACAAGTTTGGTATTAAAAAATTAGAATATTTAGTGTGCATGTATTTCACTTTCTTAGAAAAGATGAAAAACACCAAGCTGACATCACTTCCAGTTCTGAGTAAAGGAAAGACATATCTTACATGCAATTTGGATATACACATGTACTGATGGGACATGATAATGAATACACTTCAAAACGGAGTTTCATCAAACATAATTTATTGACTCTTCAAACTCTATAAAGTAAAAATGCATTGCCAAATTGAAGATAAATTGGAGACAACTCAAACAAAATAAGAGTAAAGTAAGCAATGTAAGATTGAGAAAGTTTAATGCATGTACCAGTGTAGTGGAGTGCATTTAAAGTAGGTCCTTGATATTGAAAATGTTCTTGTGGTCCAAACCTGGGCTTCAAATTTTGTGACTTTTTTACTCAGTAAGCTGGAACTAGAGATACACCAGGAATGAAATCTGAAATCTGCTCCTTGCAATTATCTCTACACTGTGCAAAGTGTTCCAATACACAAGCGGCCCAACAATAAAACACATGAATTAAAAAATTGTTACTGGTATATGTACAACTTGGAAGAGTTTTTGGTGCAAGCATTTTCAAATTTGGAATTAAACATTATTACAAGTATAACCTTGTGAAGTGCATCTTATTTAATTAAAAACAGACAAATTTAAGTAGTTCTACTAAATGATCTGTAAATTTTTACATACATGTACATTCATGTCCAAAATTTACAGATTTTCATCCTTTATGACTTATTATTAATGTAACATGTACATGCCGACTGTGCCAAACTCATTTTGTTGATTTATTAATATTTACAAGATGGACGGAAATCAGAGGAACAAAAATGGTTACTGTAGGTATATTTATAGAGCATGTTTGTTAATCCGAACATGATTTATCTGTAGGTTAATTTTTTTGTATACATGTACATGCAATTTTAAAGTCAAAACTGTGGAAATTATGCAACATTAGCTCTTTTAAAATATTACCTTTACAAACGACCTCTGCACAAATTTGCTTTAATAAAATCAGGAGCACTTGAAAGTAGTATATTTATTTTTCACTCAAGTTTCTCAAAACAAGGATTAGCTTCTTTGTAAGCATATAATTAGACTAATTAATTATCCACAATCCCTTAGCTCTTTCAATCAACATCTTAGATCTATATATATCATAGCCTTGTCCCAAGTATCTCTACTGGTATCCTACCAACCGGGAAGTGGATGGGTATCGGGTGCGGAATTTAAGACACTTGTCTCGATCAACAAAGATGCTGTTTTTCTTAAGGGCAATCTGTTGCTCTAGGGACATGCGAGTTCCCATCAGGTCTTTCAGGGATGCCTTAGAGTCTGCAAGTTTCTGCTCCAGACTGTCAATAGAGTTCTGGATATCACCAACTTCTTGGACAAGTCTGTGGATTAAACAGAGAAAATGCAAAAAATAGTTATGAATGTGCAGGTATAGAATTGGAAGAAAGAGGATACACTAAATCAAACCCTCTAATTAACAACAAAAGCACATTACAAACGATTCCATCATTCAAAGCACATGCCTACAACTATGACAGTGACAATACCCGCAACTTTGGTCTGTGGGGTTTTCCTTCTTTTTGTTTGTTAGTTTTGTAGTCTACCGTGTTGATATACAACCTCTACTTATTTCCTTGTGCTGTATTTTGCTTTTGACTCTTCAAAGGAAGTTAGTGAATGACTGTGACAGTCTTCAGAGATTATGATAAATGTCCATATCTATACCTGAATTGTGCAGGATCTCTGCAGAGCTCTACATTTGGACGATGTGTGCGGTGATCCAGACGGGTTTGAGCAACCTTCATTGGTGCCTCTTTGTTCTTAATCTGCTGATCTAGGAACTCAATGTTCTTCTCCATTTCGGCAATCTTCTCTACCGTCTAAATTAGATTACAAATAAAGAGAAGGGTTATAAAAGGTCTGTATTACTAAACATTATTACATTATCTGTTATGACTCCTACTTAAATAGACCTTATGCATTGACCTCATCCTGCCGCCATTTTACAGGTAAAATGATGAATAAACAATGGAACAATGCACAGCGCACAGGATGGGCCAATGAGCAACAATCTCTAGCTGAGGGCGCTCCATTAGAATTCTGTTAGTCGTTGTTTGGAGATTTAATGACAATTAACTTGATTAGACATTGTTCAATTGGAAAAAGTGTTGTTACAAGGAACAATTTATGATATGTTAAGCAACACAAGCTGCATACTGTATTAAAGCGACACAGATTTAGACTAAAGATGAAATTCCAACCTTAGTTAAGGCCAACTCCTGTAAGCTTTCAGTTCATTTGACTTTTTGATAACATTTTTGTTGAGGCTTTTTGTTGATTGTGTGACTTCTGCATAAAGTAACCAACATAAAATATTTACCTTCTGAAGGTGATTCTCATGAGCAGTCTTAGCATCATTCATCTCCTGGATCCGATTAGTAAACTCGGCATTCACAGTATTACATTGTTCTCTCATATCATTAGATGTATCAGTCAGAATCTGATCAATCAGGTTTCTCAATGCTTGAGATGCAAGCCTCTCATGTTCTGCACGTACTATGTTGTCATGAGAGAATTGGGCCCAGGATTCAGGAGTAGATTGTCTGAAGATGATAGGATAAAAGAACAGGAGTAAATTGTATATTTCAACTACATCAATTACTCAAGATACTAAGTAGTACACCGTCTACAGTTATTGTAAGTGTGTGAAATAATAATTCATCGGCACAAACAACTTACGATGCATCAAATTTAGCTGAGCCTTCCTTGTACTGGATCTCAGTGGAGTTATTATTGAGGTTGGCACACTTCTCATCAATATTATAGTCTCGAAGTTTGTCGGACCAATCCATGGTTAGCTTGTGCTTCGCTCCACGATTCATTCTGTCAACAAAAGAAATGTATAAAAGGTTACATCATTGGTTTTTGGAAGAGTAAATTAATTTCCATCCATTACTTTTCAATAAACACATCATAATCAATCTACAGGTTGGTTGTATGATAAACAATTTCATAAAATGGGGGGATCTCATTCGAGTAAAAAACAACAAAAAACAGTTGATCTTGTTGTCAAGGCTTTTGTGCTTGTATAATGTAAGTGCTGGTTTTGATTATGGCAATCAAAACAAGCAATGGTGATTTTGAGGGTCTTCAAATGGTGTTTTTTCTCAACTTTGACTGTCTTTCAGACATACATATTTTGCTGGAGGATTGGTATTTTTAAAATCAGTGAACTTCATAGTTCCAAATAATTGCAATCTTCTTTGTCTCGAAAAGTGTAAAACTTAACTTACCATGCAATGATTTATGTTGTTTTCATAATTTTTCTAAACTTCATTTTGAAAAGGTTATTTTTATGTTTTCTATTTCCACTAAATGAAATGTATAAATACTATTGTTTTGATTGTACTCACTTGATCTGTCTATCAGACTGCTCTAGGGTTCTCTTCAAGAGGTCCTGTACTTTACTGACGATTTCTACCTCCTGTAACAAAAAACCAAAACAAACATATTTTAGTCTTTGGCCTTGTGTTAGTTTCAAGTATGCCTTTTTTTTAGACTGTGTATTTTAAAGTAACTTTGTGCAGAACTTACTAGTGCTATAATAAAAAACATTTATGGTACTAAGAGGTTACTGATGTTAATGATGTCGCAGATGGGTAAATACAATTAATGCACACATCTCTTTTATGTGATCCACTTTTAATGACCTTTTGAACCACTTACATACTTTTCCTCTTGGACTTGCATATGTTTTATCCCAAGATAATGTATTAATCAATCCACCATAGCCATGCAACTTTAGTAACCGTGACAGATATTTACCTTGTTAAGAGCCAACTCAACCCTGTCTCCAACCAGGTCAATTTCTCTACGTCTAGCCCTGCAGTCCAAGTTGTCCCTGGCAATCATCATTGGTAATTCAGTTGCATCCAGAGCATTAGCCAGTCGCTTCTTCTGGGCACATAGTAAATCGGTCTCCTCAATCATCTCTTCAATTTCACGATTCAACTCAAACTTCCAGAAGTTGATATCATGCATCCTCTCTGCCAGTTTCTTGGTCACATCGGCCTGTACACGCTGTGTCAGAGCTTCAGTTTCATTGGCGAGCTGCTTGGATTCATGACAAAGCCTCTCCGCATTGTCTCTGTCTGAAAAGCTCTGGTAATACTTGGAATAGTTTGCCTCGTGCCATTCTTTAGGTGTGTGCTTGCCTGACCTGAAGCCCATTGACACTGGAGCACCCATAGCAGAGCCACGGAGCCCACTCTCTGAAAGATTGCTCATATTGGCCAAGCTCTGTGCTAATTCTGCATCAGTTCTTGTTCCAACTGTGCCTTTGTAGGGAGACATTGGCATGGTTGGTGTACGAGATTTAGATAGCAAAGTTGACCCTGCCATCGCCATGATGTTGGAAGTTCTCAAAGAATGTTCACACTAATCTGGAATAAATGCATAAAAGGCAAAAATTGTAATCATACATTTATAATTGTTACAGACCAATGTGGAGTTAGGGAGAGTATTTGATTAGTCCTGTTGATTATCCCCATTGATTAACACTATTTATCTCAAATTTAAATATTATAAACTATACGTAGTTGTTTAAAATGGCTGCCACAGAATGAGCAAGCCTTGCATGTATTCAAACACTTTTGGGAATCGTGGGGACCCATTGGGAACTATGGGGACCCATGTACATTGCTTATCAACATGTGAAGGAAACAAAATCACACACTGGGGGTCACTGTTATTCTATTGTCAGATAAACCCAGTCTGACAAGTTCTTTTAAACCAATACAAGAAGTGGCATGCAAGTGAGCATTTATAATTTGCTGAAAATTCTCCATATTGCAATTGCATGCAGTGTTACTCGAAATGTGCTTGTATCAATTACAAACAGACACTCCCCCTAACTAGGTCTTTAGGTTGAAGAATCAGTAAAATACCCTTCCCTCTGTCTGGAGGGAGCCAAACTTTTGGCACAATAAATGTGGGGCTAATTTGTTGCAAAATTGAATTACGTCTTTGTACATTTCTCTTTTTCCTATAAAAAGTAAGACTAAGAGTAAAAGACTAGAACTTTTTTTTTTTTAGAATTAAGGTCGATTAAGAATATATTAACAAAACTTAACTTTCCCCAACCAACATGACCATGACCATGTTCTTGTTGTATTAAACTTCCCGTGGAGTATTCATGAGGATTAGCCCACCTTGTTGAGCTGTAATGGCTCTCTTTCAACATCGGTCTTATAACACTCACCATTACAGCCCACCATCCATACATGTCTTAAACGCGTAGTAAAAAAGTACGAGCAAGTCGTACCTCTTTGATCGCAAATTTCTCCCACTTATAAACATCACATACTACTCCAACCTCCCTCACTTTGTTCCTTACATCTGGCGAATTTTTGTGACATATTCCAGGTATCACCAAATGATGCCTTTGTCCAGATATGATGATTTGAAAATGGCAAAAAAAAATTGTGTACAAAAATTACATTGAAGTTCGTCTTGGAACGGGGCCGCCATTTAACTTCTGCTTCACTGCCTGTTGATCGTGAAAAAGTCAGGGCGCCCGGCTGATCATGAATATGCACGAGCGAGGAACGCACAACAGCATTGTAGTTTTTTAGCCTACAGCAAGCGCCGCGCGACGTCACCTTATGCATATTCATGAATTGCCGTGCATGCGCGCACACATCGAGCTCTGCATGAAGTACTACAGCTTCCCATGACGTCATCTGATGCATATTCATGATACGCCATACACACACGCACGGACAGATCAGCCGGGTGCCCTGACTTCTCACGATCAGCAGGCAGTGAATCATACATAAGATGTCGGCCCTGTTGCGAGACGAACTTCAATGTAATTTTTGTACACAATTTTGTTTTGCCATTTTCAAATCATCATATCTGGACAAAGGCATCATTTAGTGATAGGCCTACCTGGAATATGTCACAAAAATTCGCCTGATGTAAGGAACAAAGTGAGGGAGGTTGGAGTAGTATGTGATGTTTATAAGTGGGAGAAATTTGCGATCAAAGAGGTACGACTTGCTCGTACTTTTTTACTACGCGTTTAAGACATGTATGGATGGTGGGCTGTAATGGTGAGTGTTATAAGACCGATGTTAAAAAGAGAGCCATTACAGCTCAACAAGGTGGGCTATCATGAGGATTAGTACCAAAACTTTAAAAGTAGGCAACCAAGTAAGAGTAAGTTAGACATGCTAAAATTAGGACACCTAAAAAATCAGCCATTAAAAATGCACTTGCTAAGTCAGATTGAATGATTGATGATAGGCAGATAGGGAGAGCAAGCAGGCATTTAAATTTAGAATAAGATTAAGAATAAGAAAGAACTTTTTTTGTTCGATAAAAACAAAGTTTATATCATGTTAGGCCTATATGGAACTGGAAGAAAGTGAATAAAATCCTTACCAAGGTAAAACAAAGTATCGGCCTCCGAGTGTGCGTTGAGCTGGTGGAATGATGTGAAGATCATAAAATATTATTACAACTATTAACTAAGCAACTACCCCCAGGAGCCACTCAAATCTAAGTAAAGTAGTACATGTAGTCGATAGATATAGCATGCATCCCATGCGTACGTACCCCGCGTACACACGACGACACGGACCGCGTACACAACACAACAATAAATGCTGTCAAGCACCTTTGTTACCGGTTACTATGGAGAGGCAATTCTTCTATGACAAAAAGGTTTTGATTGGATAAAGAGAACGAGTTGACAACTGCATAGTCGCGCGGTATCTCGCGATATCTTGCGCGCGGGAAAGGGTTATTTTGTCTCGAAAAAGAATGCATGCATTTTAATAAATTTGATAAAAGACTGTCACAAAACATTTCATCAGTAATACAGTTCATTGCAACTAATTTGTAAAATATAGGACGACTAACTTGCAGAACTACCAAGATGAAAACGCATTGGGCAATGTTCTGTATCCCATTAAAGGCATCGTACACGTTTGGTAATTGTCAAAGACCAGTGTTCTCACTTGGTGTATCCCAACATATGCATAATATAACAAGCCTGTGAAAATTTGGGCTCAATTGGTCATCGAAGTTGCAAGAAAATGATGAAAGAAAAAACACCCTTGTTGTACAAATTTGTGTGCTTTCAGATAGGAATAAAAGGCTTCTAGCTAGAAGTCTTTTATTATTTTAGTGAGAAATTACCTCTTTCTCAAAAACTACGTTACTTCAGAGGGAGTCGTTTCTCACAATGTTTTATACTACCAACAGGTCTCTGTTACTTGTTACCAAGTCAGTTTTCATGCTAATATATATTTTGAGTAATTACCAAACGTGTACGATGCCTTTAAAACCTGAAGCACGCGTACGTAACTCGTACGAACAAAAACAAAATAATGACAGGTTCGAGTAAAACAATGAATTTCTTTTGTGCATCGTCGCAGATGATTTAATCACTCTGGCTTTTTCCTACGCCTCGTTAAATAGAATATAGATTTCACTTTGAGATTATATTCTGCGACACTGCCTGCACACCCAAAAGCATCTATAGTGAACCACAACTCAACAATTGCCACTCCCCTCGTTGTTGGGTTGTTGTTTTGTCTTGAGTGAACTTAGAAGAGAAATAACGAAAAAAACCAGTTTCTTATCTATGAACAGGATAAAAAACAAAACAACACCGAGAACTTTCAGGATCCAAACTCGGAATCGATTCCTTAAAAATTGCAAACGCAGTTTTAATTGGCCAGAAGTGCCCCCATAAACAAATTGGTTCTCCCCGAAGGTTAGTGTGCACCCTAAAAAATTACCTCATTTTAGTGCCGCTGGTTCTACTCCTAATGATTTTCAACTTCTGGCTTGACACACATTTTTCAGATTTCTCTATGAAAATTTCCTTCCTGCAACGGGAGGCCATTATGTAGGCCTATATTATAAGAAAACAATTTAATTGCACTTGCACAAGTTTGTAGCACCGAGTCCCTGCAAACATTCCTTCATAAATAATCATACTTTCACACACACAAATAGATGTCACTTGCCACATTGTTTAATAAATGTCCCCCCCCCCCCGTGGGGGGGGGGGGGGGGCACGGACATCAATTGGCGGGGGGTGGGGGGGGGGCACCGCCCCTTACTCATGACTGTAGTGTTAGGCCCATCAAGTAAGTTTGTGATGACTCGGAAGTTTGCAGCTAGTTATCACAATGGCATATTTTGTTTCCATGTATTATCAAGTGATATGTTATATGGCTAGTATCCCAGTATAGAACAATAAATGTTTTTTGGGTATGTACCCCTAGGCTATAGTGCTGAATCTCCATAGTGCTGTGCATGCAGGGCAAAATCTGAAATAAACAAATGCATAAATAAACAAAACAAAATACCGCCCAAACCCAAAATGGGTTAAAATGAGAACTTATTAATCATCCATTTGAAAATTTAAAAAAGTAAAAAATTCAAAATTTGTACACTAGAAATGTACGACGGGCGTCGGGCGTCGGCGTCGGCGGCGGCCGGCAGGCGGCGCAATTTGTGAAGAATCACGTGACATGACGTCATTCGGTCGGCGGTGGTGATCCAACACTTCCTGTTGAGTGTTTTGGCTGCAGCTGTTTCATATGTATGTGCGTGCAGTAGTGACTAGTGTGATGATAAGGAGATTGTGATTTCTGCCTTTCCACGACAACAAAGAATATTAAAGATATGACCCCATGTGTGGTACATGTACCCATACATCAGTAAAAGCTGATTTAAACTGGTAGGTAAATATGTTATAAGCAATAATTTTTCTAACAAATAAATGAATTTCTTACTTGATTTTGTTAATAATATTATTAGTTTACAATTTGTTTGGAATAAATGAACTCAAATGCTGCAGCCGGAGTGTACAATACTTATGTTATACAATACTGACTGTCTCTTCTTGTAGTGTCAAAGTGTATGAACTACAAACTGCACATTCTGCATGAGTTAATAATACAAGTGAAGTTGGTGTGGTTTGAGCCATTGCATTGACTGACACATCACCAGTGACTGACAGTGCAGTGGTCTGTAATACTCTGACTGTCTGACCATCATGACCATGAAGGTTTCTTCCTCCACATGTCCTCCATTTGGTCAGACATACTCCTACTGCAGGGTTCCGTCTTAACATTTTGTGTACTCGTACACACATCCACGCACACTTGCCCCGAAAAAAGAGCAAAACATACTAAACTATTAACTATTATTTTGTCAATTCCACAACTCCGAAACTTTACACTTATTATATAGCACAGCAGGCATAATATCTCTTCTTACTTACGTTGAAAAATTATCGAAATCGGAGGTATAGTCAAGCCTCATATTACCGTGGTACTCCTAATACCGTGGTAGCAGAAAATTCACTTTTTTCGTTGTCAAAACGTTATCTATAGACGACTTTCATATGGTGAATCGATAGCCAAGAACCCTTTACCGATCTGGTAAAAAAAAAAAAAAATGAACTGTTGAGGAAATAATTTAAATTGAAAAAAAACTTGAAAAAAACGCTATTTTCCCGACTGGACGAATTTTCGCTGACCATGTCTGTCAAAAGTGCCATTATATCATTAACATTTTTACCTTAAATGTTGTTCTGTGCATTGAAATATCAGTGCCCAGATCCTGTTCCACGGTAAAAAAAGATTGACATCGAAAGTAGGTATTTTCACCTCAAAAACGTAAACCAATGTCTGGCGTCCAAATAAGGACAGAAAACTAAAAACGCTAAAAAATTCAGCATCTTTGCAAAGGGCGCCCTCAATATGTTAGTTTAACACAGAAAGTAAAAAACTCGCTCAAATTACAGATAATGCTTGCACAAGTACAATACTTGTGGCAGGCGAATGCACGCAACTTCCGAACTTGCGCAGTTATGTTTTAACTTGCGCGGATTACTACTTTGCGCTTGAAATCTACGTCATCGGATTGTTCCAAAATTGAGCGCAGGGGGGTGACTAAGGAAATTGTCGGTACTCGGTAATTAAAATGCCTAAAAGACAAAAAAATTCCATCTGCTGGGAAGTTAAACATCGTAATCCCAGTATTAGGTAAATACTTCAATATTATCTTTGGATTTAGCTCCTTTAATGTAGAGATAGTTCATTAAAAAAAAATTATTTCTGATTACCACGATAATAGGAGGCTCACCTCCAGAATCACTCCGGGCTCATGCACACTTTTAGAGACTTCGTGGACAAATTTAATCAGACAAACGATGTATTTTTTTATGTCAAAGTGGAAAGTAATACTTCAACAATAGTAATAACTGGACACTTTTTATAGGTTGTTGATTTTTTTGTATTCTAATAGAAAAACGTCCTAATCCCCACGGTAATAGGGTAACCCATCCTATATAGTTTTGTTTTATAGTTATTTGTAGATATGGTTGAAAATAAAGAACAGTCCTACATGTATTCTGGTCTGCACAGCTGCGCGCGAGCGAAGCTCCCCGTCGAACTCATGCGTGACCTGTTAATCAACTTGCGGTAAGAAATCTTTGTTAATCTTCGGAAAGTACCTGGAAAAATCCAAAGTTGGTTTTTCATGCTTTGAATGGATTTGGCTGGAGGAAATGAGAAAATGTAAACGTCAAGATGCAGCAGACGATTCTCTGTGTACGTAAGCGCAATATTCTAAATAAGCTCCTGCTTATCAACTGATGTGCTCCACGCTCCAATTCCTGCTGACCCTACTTTTTTGTTTGTCAAAAAACCCCAAAACCACTTCTTTTATTTAAAAAAATTGATTCTTACATTTAACAAAGGATTTTTCTTAAAGGGAAATAAATTCTGACTATTCACACATGGTCTGATTCCCATCTCATTAATACAAATGTCTTGAGAAGTTATGAGAAATCGCCTAACATCACAAGGCCGTTCGGACGGCCACTTCAAGGTGAGGGCTATACTTATTTGAGTTGGGGTGTCGACCCAAATCAACTGTCACCAGGGGCACGTTGCCACCTACTCCTAGGGCTCAGGTTGAGTGAAACGGGTTTACCCCCTTCACAGTCCGTATGGATGTATGCATGGGTATCATCCACTAGGAGCCTGGCTGGTAGAGCAGAATACACTACCTTCCCAACTTTTTACGAAGCAATTATGGTTAAGTGCCTTGCTCAAGGGCACAAGTGTCATGACCGGGATTCGAACCCACACTCTGTTGCTAACAACACCAGAGCTTGGGTCTGGTGAACTAGACCACTCGTCCACGACACGCCACAATCACAGGTCTTCCTAACTTTGGGCTGAAGTGTTTTACTAAAGGACCCGGGCCCAATTTCATGGCTCTGCTTACCGCGGAATTCTGCGCTTACGCCCAGCTGCGTTGCATAGAAATACACACGTTACAATGCGCGTAAGGGAACAGGGCAGAGTGATGGGAGTTGATAATAGATTTTTAAGCAACACTCCGGAGCTAGTCAGTTAGATGTGATTTCCTCAAGATCATCTACGCTTCTAATTATTAAAAAAAAAGTTAAATAGAAAAAATGTTTTAAAAAGTTCATGCTATCTATAATAGCTCGCTCTGTCTTATAGTGCGCACAGGTTTAACGCACAGAGGTGGACTGCAATATGACAGAGTCCGACACGAAGTCACAACAACAATGTTGACATGGACCCAGACTGACATTGTCATGGTAAATAATAAAAGTCCACCGTTGTGCATGTTCAGAAACAGAAAACAATTACTTATTATTAAATTAAATACCATAAAACAAAAGAAAATTGCACCATCAGGCAGTTAAGAGATCCATTGTACAGTACATAAGCACTTTCTTGTCTCGAGGTATTGTGCACCATCTTGTTCAAAGGGTAGATTTTTTCTTACTTTGAACACTCGTTGCCATCCGAGACTCGGTCCTCGAACTTCGAAGTCAACTCAGTTCAGTGCCAACTTTGTCCATTGTGAACTCTATCTTGGGCACAGAACAAATATTTTGACTTAAGTTGGGGATGGTGGGTACTGGGTAGGTGGTTAGATGTGAGCTCAGTGCACAGTAAGTGCATTGTATTACATTACAATCACATGCATGTTGCAGGTCTACAAACTTGATTGTCAAGGCGCGATGGGTGATATTGAATCCTTTAGCATCAAGCGTAAGGCCGCCTTTGGCAATAACTGAAGAAAGCCTATTTGAATGATGTGTATCGTCAGCGCAACCTGCGAGAAAAAAAAAGGCTATGATAAACCATGTTGTAAAATGTGGCAGATCAGGCCGCTAAGTTTTCAAGAGTTTTTATTCAATAAATTCAATGTACTACTTACGTTGCATTATCACACTAACATTGACAAATTTAACTAAAGTAAAAAAAAAGAGATTTTTTGACAGCTTTGGAAAGTGGCCATCCAGCAGAACAGCTGCTGACCAAATTCGAGTTGAATCTTGTACTAAGGCAATGTCCGAATTAGTTGCTGTGGCTATTGCTACAACTGTTGCTAAGGGTGGTGCTAAGGAAGTCTTATACTTCAGCGCATGATGACGCAGCGATCAAGTGGTAGATTGGTTAACTAATATTCAGGTGGCTGTTCAGAAAATTGAACCTGTTAGTGGTAGCAGAAATCACGGATCAAACTACGGCCAAAACTCGCCCCTGGAACAACTTCTTCTGTTGGTTGTGGTCAGTGAACTGGCTAACATATAAATACGCCCTGGACAATCCATTGTGTAGTGTGCACAAACATGCACATACCGTGCTACACTTTGTTTCCCTCATACAAAGAGGGAGAAAGGGTACCTGGAATACATGCTCAAAATCTCCCTTTATCTGGGGTAATTGTGTAATCCGTGTTTCCAGAACTTTGTCCTTTTGTTGTACAGGCTGCCACCATTATTATGCATTGTATTCAGTATATATGGGAGGCAAGTCTGAGATTCCAGCATACCATGGCAAAATATCAGCCATGGCTTACAGCCAAGGTTCAGGCTAGGCCTATTCACAGTAGGACATTCCATAATTTCTCGAATAAGAACAACAAATCCCTGTGCATTTTATGAGAACATTTGTTGTAATTAATTTATTTTTAAATCAGGGTATCATTGTGGCAACGATATTCAGAAAAAAACCCACTTTGGAAGTTCAGAAAAGTTCACAAAAATAACACCGCGCCGGGGCACATTAAAGATTTTTTTACACTGACTTGAAGTGGTTAAAAAACCCCAAAACAAACAGGTTTGAAATTTACAGCACTAATATTATGTTATTTACAATTTATTTACAACACTGTGCATGTGCTACATGTACATTGTACGTATTTACTCCAACACATTGGTTTAGGTGCAGTATGATGTACACCTGGACACTGTACTGTACATGTATGCATTGTGTTTTTAATTGCAAATAAAAATGACAGTAGGATCATAGAGAAAGGACCCATTCTGTATGGTGGGGTTCAGCCATATGGTATGACTTCTGTCTAGACAGGCAGTAATTAAGAAAATCTCAATAACTAAAAGTTCTAACATGTAGTGTACATCATTCTCTACTGCATACATACGCATTCCTTGTTCACTCTGTTACATGTACATGTACATGTACATGTACATTATGTACAGTACATGGTTTAAAATAAACTGTATGCTAGCTGTCAATGCAGACATTCCATAGAAACCATGGAAACATAAGCCAGGAGCTACAATGTAGTATCTGTAGTGTAACTCATTTTAATTTGCTAATTTCACATTGTTGTGTGACATGTACATGTACATATTTAAGTGTTTCGGACAATGTTTTCAAAAAGAAATACATGTAGGGCCTACATGTACTTTTTGTAGACAATTGTTAATACCAAGTTTTACAAAAACTAAAGAAGCACACCACATTTTATAAGTTTTAACTTTTTTAAGAAAAAAAAAGTTCACAATTTGTTTGTATTGCTAATAGATGTCGGTCTTTTTTACCATAACCCTTTGATCTTTGTCATTATTTAAAAAAATCATTCACACCACACTATTATTATGTATCACCCAATGTATTGCAGCAGTTTATACACATGTATTTTATTATTTTATTTATTTATGTAATATATAAGTTATGTATTTTTCATGTAAGCATGATAAGACCGCTTTCGCATGAAATGTTGGTCAATAAACAACAAATCATTTTACACGAAAGAGTGTCCTAGGTTCCAAGCCAAAAATTCTGCTAGCGTAATATTTTGTAGTAGGTTGGGAGCTATGACAAAATTTCTCAATGTTTTCAAAAACTTTGTTAGAAATGTATGACATGTCCTTTCACAAAAATATTTCACATACCTGTACTTTGAGAAAATATAGATACCATTACTTTTTCAACAAAAATATACAAGATGGAAACATGGTGCTTTTGTTGCAGACAAGATTATTCTGAAAATACCTTTTCCACTTCAGGTCCTGCCAATGTTAGTATCCAGATGTGTGGAGTATGTATTTGATCAGACTTTAGCTGTTAATCACGAAGCAGTATCAACTCATGACATGATTTGATTCTGCCATGCAGACCCTACAGACAGTACATAATACATTGTTTTGGTAGGCTAGTGCAATGTATAGTGATTATCATGCATGACTAACTTGTAATAGATCGTTAACAATTTGATAAAGAGTCAGACAATCTAATAAAGAGAGACTGAATCCTGGAATGATGATAATCATTTTGTATAATTGCAAAAAGCATTTCATTCCTACATGTAATGACCTCAGTCCTCTTGTATGCATTATGTAGTCTTTGAATTGTAGTATTTACTTGTACACCATACAGTTTTTTAAAGGTTAAATCTGATTTCACATACATTTAAAGTTTGAAATATCTGTATGCACCACTTAGGCCTACTGTTTAAACATTTGTGTTGCAAATCACGGGAAAGAAACTTAAATTTATTACGGCAAGGCAGAGTCAAACTTATGGCGTGTCGTGGCCGAGTGGTCTAGGTCTAGTGGTCAAGCTCTGGTGTTGTCAGCATCAGAGTGTGGGTTCGAATCCTGGTCGTGACACTTGTGCCCTTGAGCAAGGCACTCAACCATAATTGCTTCGTAAAAATTGGAAAGGTAGTGCATTCTGCTCTACCAGCCAGGCTCCCAGTGGATGATACCCATGTCTACATCCTTACGAACTGTAAAGGGGGCAACCCTGTTTCAGCCCCAGGAGTAGGTGGCAACGTGCCCCTGGTGACAGCTGATTTGGGTCAACAGCCCAAAGCAGTTAAGTGTAGCCCTCACCTTGAAGTGGCCGTCCGGCCTTGTGAGTTGGGCGATATCTCATAAAAAATGTTTAAAAAAATGTGACCTCTCAAACCTTCCCACTACATGCACAGGTAAATTCAATTAAATACATGGTTTGCTTTTTGTTATACCAAATTCAGTGCTGTACATGTATTTTAATTTGTGTGGAGTAACATTGGATGGGAAGAACACCCATAAGTCCACCCAGCTCACTGCCCGTTTCCTAGCTCAATTCCTTATGTCCTTTTAAAAACATAATATGAAGTTTAATATTAATTTAATTTTACTGGTGAGTACATCTTGTTTTCCTCTCTTGTTTAAGTGGTGATGGTTCTGTCGACCACCAAGTTCACAAGCAAGGTCAATGACCTGGATGTAAACACCCTACAGTACTAGCCTCTCAGTAGTAATGCAGTGATGTGGTTGTCATACCCAAGGTTCCCCTCTGAAAGTTGTCACTTATTGATGCAAGGACTCAGCCAGAAAACTTAGTACCAAGGTCACTGACCTTATTGAAGACATTGTTTTTATGCTCTACATGTACACGTACCGCTCAGTAGCAGTGGAGTGTTGATGATTAAGTCCTTTTTACATGACGAAAAACACCAACATTCCTGGTGAAATTTTCTCAATGTTTGTGAAATATTGAGCTTCGTGTGAAGGACAGTAAATTTTTACAATATCCTACATGTACATTCTTTGCAAAATTTTCATTGAGAAATTTTTTATCTAGACCCTTGGACAAAATCTTGCTAGCTGAGAAGTTGTCATGTGAAGGAAACCTTTGTTTATTGAAACTATGTCCTGTGCGAAATCTCCCATACTATGCATGTGTGGCAACTTTTTGGTCAGATCTTTTGCATCGTGATGTTAATAACCGTCATGACTAATTGACTGAGCTGTATCCATTCACGCTGGTGCTGCTATTTCTTGGCTCTGTTCTTCATAGAATTAGAGTGAAACAATTGAAAATCAACCACAGAATGAGACTTGCTTCTTTGATGAGACCAAAATCACTGACCTTTTTATTTAACTGCTGCCGTTGCCCTTCATTATGTCATGCGTAAATGCAAACATTCTCGCTTTAAAGGCATCGTACACGTTTGGTAATTACTCAAAATATATATTACCATAAAAGCTGACTTGGTAACGAGCAACAGAGAGCTGTTGATAGTATAAAACAATGTGAGAAACGACTCCCTCTGAAGTAACGTAGTTTTGAGAACTTAGAGGTAATTTCTCACTAAAATAATAAAAACTTCTTGCAAGAAGTTTTTATTCCTATCTGAAAGCACACAAATTTGAACAACAAGGGTGTTTTTTCTTCCATCATTTTCTTGCAACTTCTATGACCAATTGAGCCCAAATTTTCACAGGTTGTTATTTTATGCATATGTTGGGATACACCAAATGAGAACACTGGTCTTTGACAATTACCAATTGTGTACGATGCCTTTAAGAGACATTAGATGAAAAAACGAAAACAAGTTGTAAACCACAAGGGAAACTGACTGGGTACATTTTTTTAATGATTTGGGGTTAAACAGAAAAATTTGTTGGATCGGGATTTGAACCAATGACCTCCAGTTTAACTTGTTGGTAGATGAAAACAACAGTCTTTTTGCTGTTGTCATAAAAAACCAAAAACATTAAAAACTCACTCTGGTTGACACAAAAGACGGGGAAAATTGGCCTACCGCTGGTGCCCATAAAAGCAAAATGTGTAGTAAATGCCACCAGTAAATATGCCTACCAAGGAAATCCCTTTTGAAAACATTGGTGTGTATGTTAATAAGTTTCCGAAGGCAGCTGGCCAGTAAAAACATTTGTTAGTCGCTATGTTCCTACATAAGATATCAATCACCCCAAGCAGGAATATTGCCATGTTAATCTTTGCTGGAAACTAAACATAATCAAATATTTCGGGAAAGTGTCTTTGCTGAATTTAAATACTTTATAGTTTTTAAATGTTTAGTGTCAAAGATAATCATACTGGGCTCTTATAATGTAATTGTAGGCCACGTATATAGGCCTATCCCAGGAACTAACTGTAGATCAAGGCGGTGTACAATCACTATTATTCCTGTCATCAGGCATATAGTACATCACGCCAGTCCTCTCCTAATTCCTGGAGAACAGACAGCTAAAGTCTCTTTTTTATTTGTATGAATGCTAAGGGTTTCTTCAATACTATGCCATCTTGGCCCTTATAGGTTCCCATTTATACACCTGGGTTAAGAGAAGCAATCTATGGTCAAGTGTCTTGCTCAAGGACACAAGCATCATGAACCTAAATGTATGTTCTGATAACTCTGCCACCAGAACCGAGTCCGGTGCATTAGACTGCTCCACAAAAAGAAACATGTCAAATTTCATTTCATGTTCAGTTGTGCATGCATCTAGAATAAGAAGATGGCTCGGATACGTCACTTTTTTTATTTATGTATTCCGTAAAATGTGAATGCATGTAGATGAGCGAGTTCGTTGAAATCAAAACTCTTAGTTGATGCACAAAAAGGGCTGACCTACATGTACATGTATCCACCGTTAAGTTGCATAGTTAATTGTAACTCCACTAAACTTATTATTTGGTCAAATTATGGATATTGAAGCTTATATTAAAATTAGGTCAACAAACCTTAAGTTTTGGGGTTTATTGCGCAACTGTTGATTTGATTGAATTCTGTCAGTATTCCAGAACCATTTGTATTGTAACAGTGTTTCTGTATTGTGTACCATGCAAGCTAATAATATGACGTTACACAGGCAGGGAAATTGTGTGCCTAATTGAGTAGGTAATTGAATTTGTTTTGATTGTGTTTCAGGTACCTGCCCTATGATAGGAGTAATTGAAGATTGAGATCAGAGGGATGACTGCTCACATAAAGACATCCCAATGTTGGACTGAGATTGCACAAGGATGAGGATGTGAACTGATGAGCCAGTGAATACCATTGCTGTCAAGACTGTCCCAATGGGAAAGTGTTTCTCTAGTTGCAGTGAGAATGATGGGTCAGACAGTCATGGCAGATCCAAAGCTGGGTTGCCTTTTCCAGACAAAAGCGCCACCCTGACAGCGCAGAGTACATTGACTGATACCGAGAGTGCCCCACCCCTTGTGCCCAAACGTGAAATTATAGCCTCAGTACCAACAACTCAGCATCTTACCATGGAACGTATATCTAATGGGTCTCATATGCACTATCAAGACAAAGCCAAAGCATCATCAACTCGCAATGGACTAGACAGTGCACACAGACAGTCCAAGTCAGATTTCTCAGAGAGTAAAGTCAATAGGCTATTTGAGAAGTACAAAGATAGCTATGAGGATGCAATCCTAGCTGATGGAATGGAAAAGTTTTGCCAGGATTTGCAGGTCAATGCTGAGGAGTTTATTGTGCTTGTGTTAGCCTGGAAGTTTCAAGCCTCTGCTATGTGTCGCTTTACAAGAACAGAGTTTGTGAATGGGTGTCGAGCACTCAGAGCAGACTCTATCAAAGCTATTATGAGTAAGTTCCAGGAACTCATGAACGAAGTCAAAAATGAAGTCACTTTTAAAGATTTATATCGCTTCACTTTTAACTTTGGACTGGATGTAGAAGGTGGGCAACGCTCTCTTCCTTGTGATATGGCATTACCACTTTGGAAGCTAGTATTCTCACAGAGATATGTGAATATACTAGAGCGATGGTGTGACTTCTTACTGGCTCATCAAGTACGTGGTATATCAAGGGATACATGGCAAATGTTTCTCAATTTCACTGAGGTCATTGGAGATGATCTGACAAACTATGATGACAACGAGGCCTGGCCAAGTTTATTTGATGACTTTGTGGAATATGAAAATGAACTATTGGCCAAGAAGCAAGAGGAAGACCAAAGGATAGCAAATACTGATGATGGTTACGATGATGAAGAAGGTGTGATGGTGTAATCAGACAGGGCAGGATTTATACATTCACACCATTTGTATCTGAAGGACATTCGATGAACATGTAGTTGGAATGCAGCATACCTAACAAACATGTACATATGTAGAATAGATGGCGCAAGGATGCATTGCTGTTGCTATCAAGCCTGTAATACCCAACAAAATAGTCACATGAAACTTTTGTTCAAAAAATTCATTCAGTACCATAACAGTGTAAGCCAAAAATGTAGGAAAATCTTTTGAAAATAGTTGTTTATCGCGTGGATATAAAGTTACTGTAAAAGATTGTATCAGGCCCAATTAATGGACTGTTCAGGCAAAGAAACTTTGTTGAAGTCATTAACCAATGCATATGTACAACTACAAGTCAGATTGTAAATGATTGATTTATTTTCAATGTTTGTATCATAAGGAAACAACTGATGAAAGACAGCTTAATCAAAATCTACATGTAATTCATATGACTACATGATGTACATAATTTAAGGGACATAATTTGTACAGTTCTGAACTGGTTGAGTTTGTCCAAACAGTCCAAGAAGTATGATTTTGTCCTGATTGTTTTCACTACATCACACTTAATTTAGATATTTGGGAAATTATACCTGGCCTTTATTTATAGTAAAAAAGTGGTTGATACTTTCCTCAATATTAACAACTACTGTTGAGGCAATAGGGGCCATGGTGCTGTTTAGTGTTTAAAATAGACTCAGATTATGGCTTTGTTAGTTCTTTGAGAGGATAAAGCCATTTTGTAAGGGGGAGTTTCCATTGGGACATCTAGGGGAACCTTTTGTAAGGGCACCAAGGCCAAGATCAGGGTCTCCTTGGCCTCTGTATAATGGCAGATTGATTTCTAATTGGATTGTACATGTAAGGTGAGTGGTTAGGATTTTTGGAGTACATGTATGGTGTGCCTTTGCTACAATACTGTTTGCTCTCTGGACTTGAATTATACACTGATTTATTTGTAAAGTGAATTATTTGTGTACACATACACTGTCCACTGTACTGTTCATCAGTGTTTCTGCCATTGATTACATCACAGTGATGGTACACATACACTATAGGCTCATCTCCATCACATCATGTTTAAATCAGGGACAAAAGAGCCACTCAGCCTGGACTTTTTGTTTTGCAGGCACAATTAGTTTTCTTCTATTAAGCTGTAACTCAACGCAAGAAAACTAAAACTCTTACATGTTATGGAAATTGCACCAGTTGGATGATTTTATATCAACTTTTGATACGAAGAAAGGGGGCACATCATTTAAATCTTAAACATCTGTTTTTGTGTGTTTGTGGTAATTAGCCCTTCCCATATGCTAAAAAACATCCACACATGCGTACAGATACTATTGGTGGGCAAACGCCATAGAGTTGTGAACTAGGCAGATGCACATGCACAAACACAAATACGTCACGCCACCATCAGTCCCATGCAATAATGCGTGATGTTCCCTCATTTCGCGCACACATGATGTGCGATTTACAAATTTCATGGGAAAGGTCTGTTACAATGCAAAACGTAAAATAGCCCTCCGCACTAATGACATTACTTTTGCTGAAAATACCCGGCGGTCAGACATGCCACTACTTACCTATCACCACATCATCGGTGCGCCAAACCACACTAGTAGTACACGCAAGTAAACAAAAAACTTGGTTATGATGTAAGCATGCCTATAGATGTTAATGAAATTTGACATGTTTGTCTGAGAGCCAGGTACTTGGCTTAGAAATATTGTTAGCCTTAGTGCGGAGTGCTATTGCCCATACATGTATGACCATACATGTATGACCAGTGTAGTACCTTGCCTGCCAGGAAATGCCCTGGAATGGACATGGTCACTCTTTTTGTAAACAAAGTGATGATGTCACTTTCACATTAAGTCCAAGCTTGAGTGTTAAACCTGTAGCACAGTCAGCCAGTGTTCATTTTAGGTAAGCAGCAATTCATTTTAGGTAAGTAGTGTTTTTTACTTATTGTGATTTGTCCTTACTATGGACATTGCACTTGCACAGTAGGCCTAATTACACAAAATGATAAAGCTACAAACGGTTAGAATTTTTTGAAAATTGGTTTGGTTATCAAAAACTAAATAGCCTAAATCTTTTTAACAATGATTCTTTGAATGTTTAATGCAATCTAATATCAAAGATTCCATGTGTATTTTTATATGAAATGTTTTCATCAATCATGTGTAAGTCGATCTGCTATCCAAAAAAGTGATTTGCTATTAGCTTGGTTTTATTTAAAAACAAACAAATGCAAATCAATTTTGGTTCTGTCACATAATAAGGTGTGACCAACACATCCTCCCTACATGCATGCATACATGGAGTTATCCACATTCAAGTACATAATGCATAACACAAGGTTTGTAATTGCTTTTCATGCATTGTACATTGGAAATGAATTGATGTTATTCTGACATTAGGGGTCATCAATGCAAGAATTGTATCAGTTCAATTATCAGTGTGGTACATGTAGCAGGTCCTGCACAGGACTCTAGCTTCATAGCTGAGCAAGGTCAGTGGTTTGTCCACAGGTTAAGATATCTGCCCTCTGATTGCCAATGTAAAGGCTCTGGGTTCAAGTCATGCACCTGTCACCTTATGGAATCTCTACAGCTCTTGGAAACACTCATCCTTTTTACAGTGTACATGTAGTTGTACATTAAATTAATGGCAACTGTGAATGCGCTCACAAAAGCTTGACATTAGTAATGATACTTTAAAATTGCAAAATGTAAACAAGCTTCTGCTATTTAAATAGGATAGTTTTATTGCCCTTTTTGTGCCCTGTCTTGATGACCAAAGTGGTGGGGGTGTGTGTGTGTTGGGGGGGGGGGGGTGCTCCACATGCTCATCCAGTCATTCATGTGTATCATATGTACCGAAGGATTGGTCTTTGTGAAGGAATAATTTTGCTGAGTATAAAACTGGTACACTATGGTCTTTAATTCCTCATTTCATCTTCATGCACTGTTAAACAACAAGAGCATTGTGCATTATTTCAAATAATTATTCATGTACATTTACACATACGTACACACACATGCATTCAATAGTTTCAATGCTCATCCATCCTTCACTGAGCAGATAAGGGCGTGGCACTATGGTATTAAACACACACATTTATTGAGGTAAAGACCATGAGTGGTAGGTTACCAGTCAAAATGTCAAGGATTGTTACTTTATCAAGGGTTGTCTTATTCATTTTGTTAAGAAAGTAAAATGGTTAAGCAATATTTGTTTTATATTCTGGAAGTTAGTAAAATATGAAATTCAGTGTTGGTTCCAGAATCTGTCTGCCCACTGTAACTCCATGTGTGCACAGTAATAAAGATAGCTGGGGCCGATTTCACAAAGAGCTAAGATTGGTCTTAACTGCGAATCAATCTGTAAATTTAAAGACTCTTATTTTTTGTTTAACCTTTCCTGTAATTGGCGGTTCATCCGCTGTTGGTTTGGACAATAAATACAAATACAATACAAATACAAATTGCTAAGCAAAGTGTGATGTCACAATACAAATCACTATGGTAATACTGACAACTCATCTTAAGCTGAATCTTAGTGCTTTGTGAAATCGAGCCCAAGAGCTGAAATGATATGACCATGGTTAGTAGAGGAGAGACTTGGCATAGTCCCTTACTGATTTCCATCTGAATGTACATGTACTTCATAAAATTATGGTTGTTTTGTCGAAGTTAAGTGTGCATTTTTGAATGGGGACTGCACCAAGTTTACTGTCATTTGGCCTGCCCCAAATTTCACAAGCATCTAATTCATTGACGCAATGCACACATTCTTGCAGTTTGTTGCGGCAGTTGCTCAAATCATATCATAATATTCTTCAAATAACAGTCAGAACACCATCAGAAAGGCATGAAAGCCTTGAGCAACATTGAGATTGTTTTACACATTGAAAAACAAATTGTTAGATACAAATATTGGCAACTAATCGCAATTGGTTGCGCTCACAATTATTGGCTGCATGAGCACTCAAGTAGTGACATTTCTCACCAAGGTTGATTTCACAAATCACAAGAAGGAAAGAAAGCCATGTGTCCATTGTTTGTTAAGTGTAATATGTTAATGATTGCATAATCCGTTGAAAATGATCACACTTAATGTAGCTATTGATTGGGATGATCACATCTAGTGTAGATACATGTAGGTGGATTTCCACACTTACACACAACAATGAAAATCCAGCATTTCACAAAGTATCATAATATTGGCCCTGTAGGCACAGATTAGTTGTTGCTGATTATTCTACTTTCGGACAAAAAATTATAAGTTAAAAGTCCCTATGCATTAATAATGTCAGCCAGCTGTCACCTATGGGTCAAGATGGTGATAAAACAATGGAAATGCAACAGCAGTACCATAGTACCCATGTGGTATTGGTTGGGCAGATGAGCAACTCTTCCTCCAACCTGGTTAAGATGGTGCCTTAGACCGATGACATTACTAATAAACACCATTTCTATCATGTCATATAATGACACCCATTGAATGTGCTTTTTGATTTGCAGTGATGGAGATAGCATTAATTTACCTACCAGCATTCTGTCATTTTAATAGCCACATTCTGTACAGTATTCAGAACTCGTCACAACAGACACACAATAAATATATCTTTTATTGGCAGTATACATGTATGATCCTAAATCAATGCAAATGCTTCAAAATGTAAAAGGGGTACCCTTTTCTTAAATATTTCATTTTATTTTGATTTTCTTTTCTAAAACAAAAATAAGTACCAGGTGACAAGTTACAGTCTAGACGCGTGGTCATGTTGTTTGTAGCGGTAATGGCTCTCCCATGACTATACTGCTCTAGCAAGACTGCTGGCTCCTGACTACTGCCCCGAGAGCAGAAGTCACACAGGAGCAGCAGTCTCGCAAGAGTCTAGTCACTTAAGAGCCATTACGCTATCACTGTGACAAACATTTAATGACTTGTCCACAAGTTACTACTGTTAGTTACCCTGTTAGTGTGTTTATGTTCCGCAGGTTTAGTAACTTTTGTAAGCTTATATGTTGTACAGGGGTCATGCTGTATGGTTAGTTGGTCTTATGTCTACTATTAAATTATGCTTCCACATTGTATAAGGCTAATCAAACTTGAAATAAATACAAAGAAGATGGGATGTTGCCATCTTGAAAATGTAATGTCTTACAACTGGGACATGAACATTGATACAAGAGAGGGATCAAAGGTTAACATCCAATGCTGTACTCTAAAGATATGAATTGTCTGTGTGTGGATGTTGCATTCCTTGAAAGTTGTAACTGTACTCAATAAAAGTGTGTCGTTCAATTAGTTGTGCATAGCAAGAAATATTGCCATCTTTCTGACTGGGTTGATTAGTAACCATTGAAGTTGAAATAGAACCAGCTACGACATGGAAGCGTCCTTGTTATGACTTAGGAGACTAGAATAATCACCAACCCAAAATGCCTTCAATCACTGTCAACTATGGTCTGGCCTGAGCAACCTTTGGCACACTTTTCTCTTTCTTTAAACCAATCAATCTGTTTCATTTGATAAGTTTAAAGTAAGTATTTAGAATGATGTTTTGTGTCAAGCATCCTCCCCAATAATTGGTCGTTCAGAAATAAAAGAGCATGGTGACCCCTTTATTAAGGGGGGGCGGATATTCTGTATAGAAGGCAATTCACCCTTGAACTTTAAAAAGTAACCAAGGTCACATGCATAGGTAAATGAATCTAGACAGTAATGAGTCAACAACAAAATGGTAGAATGTTAATTCACCAGTACCTATGTTGCTATGCCCAAAATGCTTTTCTCAAGTCAGCATAAACTCACTTTACAGATTGTAAGAAAATATCTACTGCCATTGATTTGTTAAAAGTTATTTCAAGATGACCAAAAATTCCTGTTTTTATCCACTTCAATGCAGACAAAACGTAATAAACCGTAATGTGAGTACATTGTAATTTGAAAACACTAATAAGGAGATACACCATGTAAGGAAGCTGTATCTTTGATGGAGTTTGCATCACAATGGACATTCATTCACAATGACATTAACGTTTGCCATATGACATGTAATTATAATGGCATACATTTCCTAGAAAAAAAACCCCAAAACCATAAACAAAACTCCAATAGAAAACATTATTTACATCGATATGTTTTTAAAAAGTGACAAAGAACAAACTTAGACATTGGATTCGGCATCTTTATTTATTTTTTGTTTTGTACTTGTAGTTATGTTTAACTTTATAACAACTCTGTTAATATATTTTTGGAATGATGTCTTTTTAATTAGATTTTCTTTGTAAATCAAAAACCCTTGTTCATGCAGACAGAAGATTTTGGATATTTGTTTATGTGCACAGGTACGTATATGCTTTCTTGGGCATTTTGAAATCAACAATTGGTAAAGTTTTCTGATAATATTCCTTAAAGGGTCTGTATACGTTTTGTAATTTTCCAACTTTAATATTGAACCTAATGAGTCATTGTAATCCCTGGAGAGTCTATCAAAATACCCAAATCCAGCCTGGACAGAATGGACAGAACTCTCCTAGTCAATCACATTCCATAGTATTTCCCCTTTGAGAAGAGAAAAAAGGAAAATTTGAAAAATTGTTCCATTAGAGGAGAAAATAAGACTTAATAATCATGCTTAAAGGGTCTGTATACATTTGGTAATGACTCTGGAAATTAATGGCAATAAAAACTTACGTAAGAAGTACAGCAGCTTTGGATAGTATAATGCATTTTGAGAAACTTTTCACTTAGAAGTACTGCGGTTATGGAAAAAGATATCACTTTTTATCCCCAAAAATTTGAATCTGAGAAGCGTTACTGCAGTAACGTTTCTCAGATTGTGTATTCCAATTGCAGATTATTATTATTCCTTGATGGACATAATCGCTCCAAATTATCGGCAATATCTCAAAAACGCTACCACCTTTTGAAATGAAATTTTCACGGGTTAGTTTTATGGTATATAAACTGCTCACAAAAAGTTAGGAAACTTTTTTTAATCAAGTATATTTTTATTATTTATTACTCTCTTTGTATATGTTATATATCAATGCAAAGCTGAAGTGTTCCTCTTTAAAATGATACCACATTTGCAATGATTACATGTTGCTGAATTTGGCTACATGAATGGCAATGAGGCAAAGTCACAAATCAAATGTGCCAAAATTACCGCATGTTTGAATTACAGTGTCAATTTGTTTGTTCACACAGTAACACAAAATTGCTAACTTTGGCACATTTGATTTGTGACTTTGTCTCATTCTCATTAATGTGGCCAAGTCCAGCAACATGTCATCATTGCACATTTGGTATCATTTTAAAGAAGAACACTTCAGCTTTCTATTGATATGCAACATAATACAAGAGGGTAATAAATAATAAAAATATACATGATTAAAAAAAGTTTCCTAACTTTTTGTGAGCAGTTTATCTACAACTATATAGGATTGAAACAAACAGTGGGTTCCAATTACCAAATGTATACAATCCCTTTAATATGGGCATTTATAATGACATCAAGATGTGAGCAGTTGTTGTCTTTACTGTTAGGCTTGGGCTGTAATAATTACAATATCACTGATTCTGATGGATTGAAAAACACACTGACATTAACTATGATGACTGGTACACTGTAGATGTAGGACTGATTCCTGCAGAGTTCACATGTTGTCATGAGTCATGGAGTACCAGTAGATGATGAGTCCATAAGGTCCAAATAGCTCTGTATTAACTGTCAAGCAATACAGAGTTATAAATCTGTTTGCACATGTACAAAAACAGTCCTTTCTAATCCAACGAATATGCATTTCACAATTGTGTTATATTGTAAACGGCTGTTATATGGAATCCAATGGTTTTCATGCAGTTTTAAACAATAATATAAATCAGGTCCCATTATTTGCCTTTTGATAACGCTACACAAGCCCCTATGCACAGATCTATTGTTTTCAGGCAAGAATGACAGAAGCCCTTTAATACAGACTACAGACAGCACTTAATTTCAAATGCATACAGATTTAAATATGGATAGAAAAACGTGTGTTGTGTTAATGTTAAATACTTGTAATATTTTGAGATTGTTGATTTACAGCGCTTCTTTATTCAATATTGTGCAATTATGAATGCAAAGGTAACACTCGGTGCATACCTGCTCTGTATCTTATATTTTTAGTTGTAATGTTAAAATGCCAACGCCTTTAGTAGATGCTTGTATGTCAACATTCTTATTAATTGAAATTTTACTGAAACAGGGTGATGTGTTTTTCATGTCAAGTATTAAGAATTCCCATTAAAGGCATCTTGAGATTATTTTTGATACACACTTTTGGAGGTGCTTGTCACTTATTGTGACATGTGAGTTGATGGCTTGCATTTATAGTGGTTTCAATTCAGAAGAAATACATCAGGCTTGATTTCAACCTTTGGTAATTGCTACTGTTTTGTATGGTAATAAAAACGCAAACTAATAAATAATGCAGAAAAACCCTGTATGAAGAACTGAGAGTGGTTTCATTCTTGAAATGTTTTAGGCATTAGAGTAGAGAAATTGTTGGCTTCAATTGCACAACAGGCACTAACCATTGCTTCTACTAATAATGAACAACAATAAAAGCTAGTTTTTTTTGTTCTTCATATTGTTCAAGAAATGTGCTTAGTTTTGCATACGTGACACAATATCGGTCGAAATAGCTTTGTCTCCGAGCATCCAAAGTATCCTGAATATGTTTGGATAACTTAGTAGGCCTACTGTACAAGAAAGATCATACCACACTCTTTACTAGCATAGCATGTTGTAACACTACATGTACATGTAGTTGCAGGATTGACAAAGAAATGTGAATCAACATTTGAATTGATAGTTCAAAGTTAAAACTGCTCAACTCTGCACGCCTTTCATCTTAATTAAGTCTTCACATTTGGCACTTGAGCTGTGGCATTGAACTATGTTTTTAATTGGTCTGGTGCCCTTGTATGCTTGGATGTGTACCCATTTATTGCAATACAATGGCCACATTTTAAAACAATAATGACCAACTGAGGCTCATCGTGTTGAAACTACTTGCAAATTCTAGAGAGGGGCAGAGTGTTGAGTGAGGTGAAGAGGAGACCCCCCTACATCTGCTTTGCTTTAGGGAAACGGTCTTCATTTCACAAAATTCATGATCATAGTCTTAAGATTAGTTAGCAAATTAGTTAGTAAATGAATCAATCTAAATTGTTAAGCAAACACAAAAACAAAGACTTTTCCAAACCTTCGTTGATATAATTACTGTGTGTTGGTTTGATTGAAAATCTAAGTGTTCACAGGTTTGCTTGGGAGGGATGCTCTACATGTAAGCACTTGGTCGTGGACCTTACCCACACACAGTAGTGGGGTGTGGGGGGGGGGGGGAGTTTGTGTCACTCTACTCACCTGTAGAGCAACTACATAGACTAGCACCGGCTATTGGGTGGTGGGTATACAAGATGCCATTTTATGGCCTACATCATATGCAAAACAAGGAGAAAACCCCATGTCACATTAAATCATATATACGTAGACTATTATCACATATGTTATCATAATCATAAGGATTAAAATGGTAATAACGGAATCAGAACAAAAGGAACACGCATAAACTAGGGAGGTCCTGGCTGGGGAGTGTCCTGCGGGATGGACGAGGCTCGACTAGCCGCCCTCTGTACTGCTCTCCCTGTCCTGCCCTCCGTCTGGAGAACATCCTTCAGATAACACCCAGTGAAGGTGTTAGGGGTCTTCCAACACGCTGCTTGAGTGATCCATGAAGTTGACACTGCTCTGACATTGTGTGCACGGACTGTCCCGGAGTCCCCTTATGTTGGAACTTCCTTGGCCGAGCGGAAGCTATTATTGCCCGATTCGAAGCGTCTTCGTGTGGTTGACACTTCAGATCTTTGATCGGACACCAAAATTTGTCTTTGGTTCAGACGAGAACGATTTGATGTCTGGAACAAAGATGCCCCAGGGGTTACCAAGGGTAATAGTAACTTTCACAGGCTTGTTGTTTCATGTAAATGTTGGGTCACATAATCTTTGACAATTGCTAATGTTGTCTGCATGCTCTAAGGACCAGACTTGGCAAATGACTCCCCATTCTGTCTTTATCTATATGTATACATACCTGAATGCTTATTTGCTCTGATGGAGGTAGCACAGTGACGACATAGCCATAACTTTTTAAGTTGGTGGGGGCCTGGTTGTTGTCAGAACTGGTGGTGGTGTTGGGGGGGGGGGGGGTATGCTTACAATTACAAATGCTTTGTGTAATGCTTTGTGTAAAATGCTTTGTGTAAAATAAATACATATTGTAAATGAAGGCCTAAATGAAGGCCTACAACTCGCACACTTGAGTCAGGATAGGCCTTTTTCAATTTTTAAAAGTTAATTTATAATTTTTTTGGGGACTGGGCACAAGCGGGATTTTTTTGAGGTAGAACTGTGAATATATGAAGATTTGTGAACCCACTTGATTGGGAACAACATGTGTGTTGTATAGATGATGATACATGTATGATGATGTTGAAATGATCAAGTGGAATGCATGAAGTAGAATCTGTCGCTGTAGAAACAATTAAGACAATGAAAGGCGTGAATCCACAAACTAGGAATATGGGTACATACACAGCAAGTCATTTATTAGATTGATGTCATACAAGTAGGAAATGTGATGATACAATAACAACTTTATCCAGTTTAACACGACTGCCTTACTCAACAAAATGACTTCTAAAGCTTTGTGTTCTGGCAAATGTGGAATTATTGGCTGGTTAACTTACTACAGTGTTACACATGAAATACTTGACTAGCAAGGTGGCAAGGTGTTGTCATGACCCAGGTAGAGTGTTCTAGCAGTTATCAATCACTCCACTCGTTCATTTCTTTCAAGATTTAAAGAAACTTGGAATAGATACATAATCAACAATAGGTCATCTATAAAGTGTTTGCACATAGTGCTTTGCAACATAAATACACACGTAGGGAAATTCAAAGTATCATTGAAGTTACAGATATGGTGCTAAACAGAATTGCTTTTCTGAAGCGAGTTGTAAGAAACATCAGTGGGTAGGTGAGGTTGGAATGCTCGCTATTTTGCAAATGACAAAGAACAAAAGCTAGGAATATATTTGCAGATGATGCAAATGGACATTGTGTCTAGGATGAAACCTTGCTTGATCACATACAATGGTGTAATAAGTACATTAGCAAATAATTACAGACATCTTTACTAACCTTGAAATGACATTTTATCTAAATTATATGCGCAGAAATATTTTGATTCCCCAAAGACCTAAGAAATTTGCAATGATTAATTGGCGTCTACTGAACTGCAACTAATACTGCCGTTCATTTGATAGAAAACAAAATTGTGAATGTTTTTGTGTATGAGGGGCATGAATGGGTGAACAATATGACCACACGAGTTCAGACAATGACAGTAAAACTGGTTCAGTTTATAACCCTATAAGACATATTGGCAAAATATTGATTCAGACCATGGTCGGCTAGAGATGACCATGGTGGGCTAGAGATGACCATGGTCAGCTAGTGGGCTAGAGATGACCATGGTGGGCTAGAGATGACCATGGTGGGCTAGAGATGACCATGGTGGGCTAGAGATGACCATGGTCAGCTAGTGGGCTAGAGATGACCATGGTGGGCTAGAGATGGGCTAGAGATGACCATGGTGGGCTAGAGATGGGCTAGAGATGACCATGGTGGGCTAGAGATGACCATGGTGGGCTAGAGATGACCATGGTCAGCTAGTGGGCTAGAGATGACCATGGTGGGCTAGAGATGACCATGGTGGGCTAGAGATGACCATGGTCGGCTAGAGATGACCATGGTCAGCTAGTGGGCTAGAGATGACCATGGTGGGCTAGAGATGGGCTAGAGATGACCATGGTGGGCTAGAGATGGGCTAGAGATGACCATGGTGGGCTAGAGATGGGCTAGAGGTGACCATGGTGGGCTAGAGATGGGCTAGAGATGACCATGGTCAGCTAGAGATGGGCTAGAGATGACCATGGTGGGCTAGAGATGGGCTAGAGATGACCATGGTGGGCTAGAGATGACAATGGTTGGCTAGAGATTACCATGGTGGGCTAGAGATGACCATGGTGGGCTAGAGATGACCATGATCAGCTAGAGATGGGCTAGAGATGACCATGGTGGGCTAGAGATGGGCTAGAGATGACCATGGTGGGCTAGAGATGACAATGGTTGGCTAGAGATTACCATGGTGGGCTAGAGATGACCATGGTGGGCTAGAGATGACCATGGTTGGCTAGAGATTACCATGGTGGGCTAGAGATGAACAAATCTTGAGTTAGACCCATTTTTCTGTTACAGCTATGGCAGTAGTTCACTGTGTAGCTTTAATGTCACATTAGCTGTGATATGACATAATGACAGTTTAGTGCAGTGGCGACCTCCACACAACCCACTTGTTATTTAATTTAATTTGCTGAATAACAGTAATATTTTAGGTGGCACAACTTTAGTACGTCACCATGCAAAGAGCATGAAGTGTAACCTAAACTTCCTAGGTACGGCTCTGAAGATCATAATATTTTTATTTGCCTTTTAAAAAAACCTTTTTCATTTTAATTGTGATGCTGTATTTTGATAAGTAAAAAATTTCTCTTCAGAACTTGACTCTTCAGAAATTAGTTCTCTCCCCAAAATTCCTTCATTGAATAAATATATTATTAACTGAATAATTGGTAAGTATTCAATGAATTGGGCTAAAATTGTCTTGGATTTAGCCACTGGCATTTAAAAAAGAATTATTGAAAGCATTGCCGATGTTTTACCACATCATAAATGTCTTCTGCATGATTTATTCCTTTTAAAGGATGCCGGGGGGGGGGGGGGGGGGGTGGGGGGGACCCTGGTAGATACAACCCTATCAACTCTCAGATATACCACAAGGTTTGAACTCTTAACAACAAGCCAACCTGTTGAGTTTCATCAAGGCAAGGGTGACTTTTGGGGAGAAAACTATGAACAGTGTCATTTTGTGAGTTGGCGTATTGATGTAAAAGAACCAAGTTAATCATGTGAGTACATCAGAAAAGCAAATATAAGTATTTTCAGAAATACAGATTATTATACTTCTTCACCTGGCTATAGACCTCATGCATTGATGTAATCCTTTGCCATCTTAGACTAGAGGTAAAGTCATGATGAAATGTCTGCACAATGCAACCCTGTTGTCCACTGACTTCAGATGCTTAAGGTCTATACAGTCACTTTCAGTTTATGAGTTTACCAATGCTGTCCAAACAAGTTGGCAAATATTTGTGTACTTGCCAAAGATTTGTTTAAAAAAATTAAATATGTTATTAGTTGGAATAGGTAATGTATAAAAGTAATGTATGGAAAATATTGCATTATGATTGTGGTACAGATTAGCAGCCAACTTGTAAATTAACATGTACCTTAGCAGTATCACTAGAGTATGATGCAATATATTCCACACAGATGTATTGATAATATCAATCGTTAAGACATTTGCATAATAACAACTTCTACATGTATCTGGATTTGTCTGTTTTATTTCATATATTAGAAGCTGAGTTTAAAAACAATGACAATAATTTAACATTGCTGTAGTCATGACGTGCCTCTGCATCACTGACAAACACATTGACAAATCTTATTTACATCACAGTCAGTTTTGTATATAAAGACAATTCCTATTGAAATATTCAACACAATATTATCTTTACTTTGAAATCTTCAAGAAAGTGGCCTTGTGTTTCGTTTTTGTTACAAAAATAAAAAATCCATGTGAAGAGATATCGGGCAATTGATGTTTTGTGGCTTGAAGGTTAACTTTGAGTATTCTCTGGGCCCCATCAAACCTAGTTGAGATGTATGTGAATGAACTTAGATACTTAATTACAATCCAAGATTATAGAGCGCCTACAGCGCAAAGTGGGCAACTCTGGCTGAAATGTGAAATGTGCACTGGACGCCATTTTAGCAAGCAACTCTGTTGATGCAACATGGATCAGTGCAGACAATGATCATTGTTAACATTGATATAACAAAACATTTGCTTGCTGAAATGGCGCCCAACAATAGATACAGCTCCAGTTCCCCATCTTGTGCCTTTGGCGCTCTACAAACTTTGGTTACAATACATGTAGAAATGCTGTAAATAGCACGTCACCATGCATCAAAGTGTGTGAAAAATATGCAGTTTTAGTTTGAAAAGTGTGTGAAAGTCGTTAAATTTCAGTTTGTTCACATAAAAGTGGCACATACAATGATTGCTAGAAGTGCACCTTATAGCAGCCTGTGTTTACATGTAGCATCCATGCAACATTATAGTAACAAAGTTCAACATTTGAATTGAGTGGTGTTACTTCCTAAGTTAACTCAAAACCCATTCCAATTAGCTTGTAACTTGGCTGTGAATGACAAAACAGCTTTAAGATTGGATACTAGATAGCAAAGATAACCACATACATTGCTGGAGTAGATGTCTTTCATTTCAAACTGATTCAATTTAGTCAGAATATTTGTAGATGTGAATTAAATTATGTAAATTTGTCATATCTTGTTTAAACTACATCCAACTTAGAAAATACATAACAAACAATTGCCTTGCCTATAAATATTTAAAGACAAACTATATGTATAACAAAACTTTTATTCTATTTTATAAATAATAACACAATGCAACTTTTGCAAAATAGACCCAAATGTAGCAAAACAATATACATTTCTAAATTCTTCGCCAATAAGAGTATTTTTTGAAATCTTTACAATTTTTCTTTTCAACATTTCTGTACAATACAAACAATTTATAATTCAAAGTAGTAAATAAACATTAGAAAATAAATGCACCCATGAAATTGCCACCATACCAAAACCGCAGGGTATTTTTCATATTTACTCAAGTCACAAAATGGTGAACAAAATCTCTCCATCACAGACCTCAATATGGGATTCCGTGGGCTTTCATCTTAGCTCAATTTATACATTGCTGAGAAAAAATAGGCACCTTTTCAAGTGCTTTATAAAAAGAGGAATCATATGGTTAATTTGTTGTTATTTTTCCCTATATACATCTATATACATGTAGACTATTTAAGACCAACGGTGCCTTTGTCACTGTACTAAATACTGGACATTTAAGATGAACTCATCAATGCACATTCAATTCATGCTTTTTTGCAAGCTGCATAGTTGTGTAACCACAGTGGCTCCACTAATAAAATTGCTTGGAAAAAAGCTGTTATATTACACTATACACAGACTGCAGCTGTATGGGACACCATCCAACTGCAATATTCAGCAACAATAAAACTCTTCTTGGAATTAATTCAGTTGTGACAATAAGCAATTGTCCAAACACTGGATGACTGACAGTAATGAATTAAAACTCATTCTGATTGGATGTGTGTGTACATCCTATCTAATGTTGCTTTACAACAGATTGGCAGGAAAGCGCAGTCATATTACATGATGACAATTCATTGGATACAATGAATGCACACTCAACCTGGGAGCAAATCAAGTTTCAATGATGGACTTGTAAGCAACATCATTGTAATTATTGCAATATTGTTGGTTTTGTGTCGATGCTTTTAGACTCCTTTTTAATATTGTAAAGCAATCAGTGACTGGTTTGATGTTGGGCGCTGTATAAATCCTGCTTAGTATTATTATTATTATCAGCCAAGTGTGTGAATGAGCTCATTCCTGATGCTGAGTCAAACTTATTCTCAAGTTCGCAAAATTCATGTCAACAAATTGGCAAATTTGGAAGGTGACAACTACTGTTTGATGTCTTCAAGAGTTGTAACTAAACACAGTAGATCTTGAACACCAAGCAATACAAGATATGAGGCCTTGGGATTGGGTGATTACAATAAATCAATAAGTTTACTATTGACATGTAACATGTATCACCTAGGAATGTCTGGATTGGAGAAGGTTGACCAGCTTGTGATGACACATTGTATCTAACTCATCCTAGTAGAGTTGATGACTCACTCAGTCACAGGGATATTATCCCATACATCATCCTCTAGATGATGAAGGTCAGTAGGTGTACTAATATCATTCAAATCCAATAGATTGAGAGGAAAAGGATCCTTGCCTAATGTTGCTCCAAATGCTCCCTCCATATTGAATGTTGGTGGAGTAGCATTGACTGCTGTTAATCCAGAACTAGAACCAGGTATAACCAGATCTAACCAGTTAAGATCAGATTCAGTAGTGGCTGATGCTAAGCAATCAGTATTGAGTGACATGGATGTATCTGCATCACAGTTATCAATGGTTGTCATTGGGATATCAAAAGGCATTGACTGACTGCGACTATGACTCTCATGACCAAGGTGTGCAGAATCTCCAAGGTCTAGAGCTGAAATGTTCAAATCAGTAGGATCTACTTCCATGGGTAGATCTGTAGATGGGTAGGTGTGAGGAGGAGGAGAAGGTCCTGGTACTGGCAACTTGAGATCAATAGAACCTCCACGACCACGCACAATGGATTGCGTTACAGTTGTCATGCCTACTGACGAGTTGATTAATGTGCGTGGTACATCGCGGAACTTTGGTGTAATAGGAATTTGGTCTAGAGCAGAAAATAAAAACAAATTGATAAATAATTAATAAATAAGCCAAACCTGATTATGTGGGGATGCATTCAAGTGTGATATAAAGAATTGCTTCCAAAGCAAGCAAATAATTGCCCCTTGAACCAGCACCTACATGTATAATGTAAAGTTTTGTATGCACTTTGCGAGCGCTATCAAATCAACTCTTTCGCTGTGCATGTTTTTATTTAATTTTGACAAATTAAAATATCTTGCAGAACTGGCACAATATGAAGACATTCCCCACATAAAAAGCACTTGCTTGGAAAGCTCAATATATCACTTTCACCTTGGATGGAGCTTCTGAGAATAGCACTCCGCACTATAATGCTAAAAATAGAAGCTAAGTATACCTGGATCTCAGACAACGTGTCACATTTCACATATAACATACGTGTGTACATGTCCAAGCTTTATGTTTACTCACATGTACTGACTATACTACTACGTGCCGTTTGGTGCGTCTATGATGCGGTTATAGCAGAAGTGGTGGAATGTTTGTCTGACAGTTGGGTGTTTTGAGCAAAAGTGACGTCATTAGCGCGGAGTGCTATTGTCATGAACCTTCTGGACAGTGAGTATAAACAGGTTGAACTTGAAGGGATCAACATGAATAAAGCTTCCCCCTATTACCCAATCAGCCAACATGGTCTTCTAACACACAGTGGCTAGGCAGAAAATGTTGAACCATTCAGATACAATAAACATGATTGTAAGAAAAGCTGAGAGTAAAGGAGTACAAACACCAACAAGTCAGCTACTTACATCCATGATCCACCAGGACTTCTAGTAGGTCATCTAGATCTTGGCATTTGGTACTTCTCTGGTCACCACTGCCTTTAGGTGGTGATCCTACTGGAGATCCTGAACAGGGACTGTTGCCTTGACTCTGAACAAATAACATTGTAGAAAAATCAATTCAATGAAAAAACATCAACTGATACAAAACAATCTATCACTTTGGTTTAGAATGAGAGTTTCAATCATTCAAAGAATGCAGACGTTTGACTTCAGTGTTCTCCACAGACTTTTTTCTTTGGAGGGCGGCATGACGTAATCAAAATGGCGCCCGTCGATATGACGTAATCAAAATGGCGCCCATTGGTATATGACGTCATCGGACGTGAAAGCAAAAAAACACTTGAGATAATCCTTTTCTTAAAAATATAGTTATTAATCCCCGGCCCACCTAATCACCGACACTACCTAAGGAGAATAATTAACATCCATTTCGGGCGGAACAACCTTATTTGAAAAACTAATTCAAAACCTACAATTTGTTATACATTTTACTTTGTGCGCCGCGCCAAAAACATCAAAGGGATGATATGCCGCACAGTGTGGGGTTTTAGAAAGCTGGTGATCGGATAGCCTACACATGCAATTTTCAAAACGAAAAAAAAACGAAAAAAAACAACACGTTTTTGGACGATCTTATCCCCTAATTTCTGCCCTTAATAATACTTTTTTCATCAACAACCATTTTCATGAATTAGTGCTGAAAGGTTCCGTTGTTAAGAACTTCGTTTGCAATAAAATCATCGACATTCAACGATCCGTTAACAACAAACATTGAGAACAAATTCAATGAACTTTGCCTCGCATCGCCCTCTATCGGCGAAAGTTATCAATGTTTGAATATCCTTCAAGGCTGTACATTGTACCAATCTGCAGTCGTGCGGCACACTGTGTGGCAATTCTTTCTCGGCTCGTAAACATGTACTGCGTTGGAGTCTAGCAAGCTCTCTTATGAATATGGTAATTATCAACAACAATCTACGGCCAATCGCAGCGTGCGGAATGTTGGTTAGCCTGGACTTTGGACCGTGGTGTTGTGTATGCGCTACTGCATGGCCTGCCGACGTTGGGCGAACGAACGTTGATGGGCTGATGCACGTGCGGTGTGTGGTGGATATACTCAGCAGTAGGAACCATGTGGTTGTGTGTGCATCGTGTTTTAACGTTTGTATACTGAAATGAACGATCGCAATTCCGATGCTGCAGTTTGGAAGTCGGGTTTGGCTCGTCGGTTACTCGTTTGATCGCATTAAATGCAGGCTAAAAATAGTCTGTTTGTCATTTTTTTGGCAGGGCGGCCAATCATTTTAGCAGGGCGGCCAATTCTTTGGCAGGGCGGCCTTAAGCTTTGGGAGGGCAGCCCGCCCTCCCAAAATATGTGTGTGGAGAACACTGGACTTAAATGTTATGCCTGCACGTAATGATTTGATACTTTTGTAAAATGTAGATATTGGACACATTTTTTACTTTTGTCCAAGCTTCGAATAAGAGTTTCTGAAAGATGTTCTTATTTCGACCTTAATGAACTTAAAGCCTCTTAAATTTTCACAAGTTTTCAGGACTGCTTTTACTAACATGAATCAGACATATTACTTTTTGCATTGCGGTGAACAACGTGGAAATTAGTATTGAGAGGTCAAAGAGTTTTACTGAAACACAACTATGACAGCAGTTTCTATCAGACATATTGCACAAGCATAACACATTAAATAGCACAAGAAAATTTGTCTGATTTAATTACATCAGGGATAAATACAGGGGAAAAAATACACAAGATGAAATGTTGATGTCTGCCTCTAAGCTTAGATATCTACTACCAAAGTCCATTATTGATTGCAAGAACTCTAGTTATGTTAGCATAGACTGTGAAAGTCTCACGCGTATTCAAACATTGGGGCTTGTGATAGTGTGCCAGTTTGTTTCCTTCACTCGTTAAAGCAAGGTATTTGGGACCAATACGAGCGAGACTTGGAGGGTCTATTAACACACACAAGTTACATACCTTCCTTTCCTTCGTCTGTCTGACAGCTTCCTCGTAGTTAGGAGGTGGAATGGCAAATGTTGGTTGAGTAACAGATCTTGTCATACCAGTACCAATACCTAAGGCATTACGTTCAGTAGGACTATTCGGTAAGGAGTTAGCCTTGGGTGCAATCATGCCATTAGGTAGAGGAATAGTTTGGCCATCATTAGCAGGTTGTTTACTGAATAAAAACGGCTGCCCATTGGGTGGCGGTGTGGCAAAAGAAAACACCTTTGGTTGTTGATTGAGTGTGTGTGCAAAGTCTTTACTGTGAAACATAAAGCCAGGCTTGCCATCTTGTTGGAGTTGTTGAGGAGATTCACTCAGCTTCATGGATGGCATGGTGACTGACTTGCCACTAGGGGATTGCTGTGGGATAGATAAAGGTGCTAATGTTGATGGAGGTTGTTGTTGCATCTGGATTTGAAGCTGCATCTGGGAGAGATGAAGCATTTGTTCTAACTCTTGTATTTTAAGTTGCTGTTGGAGTAAGATGTCAGAGCTGATTTGATTACCAGAATTCATATCATTAGATACATCCATCATGTCCTGGTTACTGTTTTCATTATTGATGTCCATGGGTAAGATGCTTGAACTGATTGGAAGAGGAGAATCTAATGCCAGCTGTGTTTGGTCAAATGGGCTGCCTTCACGCCCAGATGCGCTCTGTTGACCGACAGTATCAGGACTACACACAGGTGTGGTCAACACTCCTTGGAATGTGGGTGGAGACATTGGATCAAAGGCGCTCCCTGGAGACATTGGCTCTGAAGTAACAGACAATAAGGAACGATACTCAGGAGATATGGGTGGTGTACTCAGAGAGCCAGGAGCACTAGCTGATTCACTAAATACTAAATCTAGATCAGTTGAACTGGACACTCTAGTACTTGATGTTACTGATGTGGTATTTGCTTCACTTGGGGATGTCACACCTGTAGATGTTGGATTCAATTCAGCATATGGTTTTAAACGCTCCACCAACTGAGGCTTTGTGCCCGATACATGAAGTCCACGATTTTTCAACTCTAGCTTTAGTTCTGATACTTTCATGTCCTCAAGATTGGAGAGTATCCGAGGTTTACCAGTAGTGGAGATGTTTGGCTTAATATCAATCTGCTGTTTGACAGGAGAGGGAGCCGGTACTACAGCTGTTGTTGTAGTAGTGTTGGAAGTGGTATGAGTAGAGGTGACTGATGTAGAGGATGATGAGGCACAAGTGGTAGCTTTATTCTGGTTTGCAGTGTTAGGCAAGATAAGCTGTTGTTGTTGTAATAATTGCAGTTGTAGAAACAGCTGCTGCTGCATGAGCAGTAAGTTATATGGATTACTGACAGTGCTAGCTTGTGCGATCTTATTAGATTGCTCATTAGGAGGTTTATACTCATGAAACTTAATCTCCTTTGGTTTGGGTCGCTTGGTTTGCTTCTTACGAGGCTGTCTTGGTGATGGAGTAACCTTCCCTGATGATAACTGGATATTAGAGACGGCTGTTATTGGAGTGAAAGTATTACTAGTGATAGGAGGAGGGCTAATCAAACCAGGTTCCTGTTTGATTGCAATAAATGTCTGTCCAGCTCTTGGTGACAACACCTGTGATGGACTTTTAACAGATGCTCGCTGCTGCAGCAGCTGCTGCTGCTGTTGCTGCTGCTGCTGCAGCTGCTGCTGCTGCTGTTGCAGTTGTGCTATCTTAGAGGTGTCTCCATAAGATGTAATAGTGTGTGTGGATGGCAAGCTGCCAGTGCTGAGTTGTGATTCAGCCTGGCTGACTTCTGACTGTGAGGGCGACAAAGCTTCATCACTGTATCCTTCCTGGCTGTCTTCATCAAATTCAAAAGGAGCAGAGGAATCAAGGCTATTTGTCTTAAAGAATTTCACCTTGCCATCTGTAAGAAAAAAACAACATTATTAAAAATTATTAAATTTGATTAACAGAGAAAAATGTTCAAGTGACAAGAATTCACAACAGATGTTTGATTTCACAATCAATTGATTAAGTGTTTTCTATTCTTCATCACACTTCTCTGATATATCTGGACAATAGATTCTCCAACAAACTGTGTTTATTGAATTTTGTATCAACCATAGCATATGTGTTATAGCGCCCTCTAGTGTTTGAAGTTACACTAAAGTACCTTTGACAGCTTGTTCAACCAGATTATCAGCCTTGAGTATGTTGCCCTCTATCAGCTCAAGAGGACCAGGTCTATTCTTGATCTTGCTGTCAAGATCTTGCTCAAGACGAGCTCTCTTTAACCTCTGTTGAGTAGCATTCACTAATGGATCCACATGGGTATCTGATATGTGAAAACATAAGACAAAGAATAATTTGTTAATAAATGTTAATAATTGTTACTCCCATGATGAGCCCAATGATCCTACATTGTAGTCATTCCTCATGCTGTATTAGCAATTCCATCACACCATCATGAGTCATATGAACCATGGGTTTAATTAAACGATGTATAACCGGACCTTCAAACATATAATCTGAAACATTGTCTGAATTCAAAGACAACTAATCCCTCATTAACAAGTTCTTTGTATCAAGTAATAAACCACAACTTCATTGATAACAATAATGAGCTAGATTCCTGTCATATACTTGCTATTAGTGGAGGCCTTCGAGCATGGCAACTACCAATGAAACATTAGTATACCATGTATGTAGCAGGCATCAAACATCAGTCAATCAAGGATAAGTGACAGTAAAACCTTGAAGGACAATTGCACAGTTCAGCCTTAGTGTCCAGGATACCTCTTGATGAAAGCTATCACGTCTCTGGACAGTCACAATCTGACATTAACCCTAACTTCCCTTAACCTTCAACTTTGCAGCAACTAACTGATCTCTTTTCCATATCTCTTTTCTATTGTAGCATATCATGCTAAACAAAGCAACCTAAGAGACATGGACAGTAACCTGGACAGGCAATGCATCCAGGCATTGACCATCAGTCAGAATGGGTAAATCCTTCCTCCATGGGTTAACAATTCTGTCTTATTGAAGTTCTGACAACGTAGCATTCCTATGTATAGATATGGGCTTACCTGCCAATATGTGCTGGTTTACAAGGTGTGATTTCTCAGGGCGTAGGCGGATCTTTCTCTGTAAACTGTCTCCAACCTGTAACAAAACAAAAGTGGAAAAACTACATGAGAATATATCTGCCAAAAGTAACTACTTGCATTTAAGTCAGTTTACTGTTCATTCCTTACTTAATCTTTTATGATTATTGTATCAGTTGTTACTCCATGTTCTATGAGCCATGTATAAACACTAATGTAGTACTAGTAGTTCAGGCTTGAGCTAAGTCTACATGTTATACACTATTTATGTTTGTTGTTGTTCTTTATCAAGCAGTGCTCTATTCAATTGGTTCCTGTACGATTTGTTTCAAAATTGTTTACACAAAAAGTTGCAGTGAGAGATGATGAGTTGAGGTCAGAAGACATATTGTACATGTCTAGATATTTGCATCTGACATCAAGCAAACGTAACAACATAGAAGTCAATACTTGATACTGGGATTGAGTTTTCTTTTGAATGTTTATATTTCGTACTAATGGCAGCATGCAACCCTTCCTCAATACAAGGTAAACAATCTTGACACAAGATTTTTTCCATGAGAAATCTGTGGATGCACATCCTTATGACAAGAGAACCAAGAATTTCAGACATACAAAAACTGCAGACAGTTATCTTGTTCTTTGGCGATGCTTATCATTGATCTTCATTCATAACAATTTGAAGTGATAAAAAGCCAATACGAGAAGATGGGAATTGATTGAAATAACTTGTAAGAGTTTGTGGTTATGTTGCAAGGTCAATACCAAGCTAGACAATCTGTGCATAGTGACCAGCAGCTGTCTGCCTGGCATTCCCATACACACACTAGCAGCTGTTAGGTCTGATGGATAGTGGCTTTAATAATACCAATCACATTTGAAGCTGAATTTAAGGTTGTACAAAGCTAGTAGCTTTGGTTTGGCTTGCTTAGTGTGATGAAGCAGCTGATACAATCATACCAGGTGTTCATACTTTAAGATGACTAAGAATATAAGCATATTGAGAATAGATTGACCAATACAAGGCATTGCTATGAAGACTTCACATTGTGAGCAACTTGCTTTATCTCAACACATTCTCTTTGTCTCAATCATTATTATTATTTACAAAAATGAAATTAAATTATTTACAAATAAATGATTTTCAGGTACTCAATATCATACTGGTTTGAATGAATGACATTCGGCCGGTTCCTAATTAAAACAGCACAATGTAGAGTATGAAACTGGTACCATTGCAGATACCAGTAAAGTTACATCTACAAGCCTGCCCTATATCAATCCGTATGTAATGCTATGCCTCTAATGCCCTTAGTACACCATGTCTGATGGCGACCTAGTAGTTATTCAGACAATTCGATTTGGAAACAATCTAAAGATATAGGCATGTTGTGCCTGGGGCTGCGGCTGGAGTCTTCTCCATCGCTGGTCAGACACTGACTGATATCTTTGATGATTGCAAATATTTTTGTTGGTGGACTGTGATTTTAGATGACAGGTAGCATTTTGACATTTAGAGTACCTGGATGTTGTTTCATTCCTGTGGGTGTCGGCCATTGGTAGGTGTATGGTAGAACTATCTAGGCAGACAGAGTAGCTAGCATTCTACACATACATACCCTTTACATAGCTGCCCGTGACCTCCAGCTTGCAATGTTCAATATTTCACTACATAATAAATTACCAGTTATACGGTAATCACCAGTGGGCAACCAGTCTCCGCCCACTCCCAATTAAGCTGATTCTCAGATATCCCACATTGCCAAATAAACCACAAAGTGTCAACGATTGCATGATACATGTACATGTACATACACAAAGCCTATGATCAACTAGCACCTGATGCATAGGACTAGTCTTTGTCAGTGAGGTAAAAACAAAACAACTCTGTGATTTTTGAGTTTGTGTAAATCATCATAAATCAAACTAAATGTTCTTATAAAAAACCTACTACAAAACCAAAACCTTGATAGTACAGCTTATAGTAATCATGTGCAGCAATGTCCAAGATTGATATTGCAATGTGCAATATCAATCATGGACATTGCTGCACACGTGTAAACTGAAATACTTATGGTGTATCTGGAAATCATTGCTAGAGTTTCTGAATTAACCTTTAATAGATAACCTAGCTAGCCCTCAACAGTATGTCAAGAATCTGGGTTCCTGAGTCTCATAATTATCCCAAGTCAAGAAATTGTAGATTTGGAGATTCATTTTACTATTTCCTATATCTAGGAACAAAACATTGTGGAGAGTTTGAACAACTTAAACTTAACAGAGAAAATGAGCATAAAGAAATGACTTGAGTGAAATGGGCCAGAGAGGGCGCTAGACCTGTAGTCAATGTAGAGGTGAACATGCCATTGGCATTTACCAGTAATTTGATTGTAACTGGGATCCTAACCTTGCCTGCTCATGTATTCCTAGCTAATTTGGGTAAATACCACGACCTTTTCCTATCCATTGGTCATGTCATCTATGCAACCATCATATGCAACACCACAAACCTTAGGGAATTCAAGAATTATATAGTCTTAAATACTATTTTGTTATTAGAATGTAATGAACTGACATTGGTGGTGAGGTGGGAGACAGAAACACAAAACACACCATGGTAGGTGTCATGAAAGAGACTGGAATGGGAGGCAACTGAGCACCAAACCCCAAACTCAGTCCAACAATACCATGTCCAGCATAGCCTGTGTTATGTCAAAGCTCAACCTGTCCCATTTGAGCCAAAGGGGGTATAACCCTGTTCCACATATCAGCACAATAACAACAAAGCCATGTATGTATATGACCCAAAGAAGGCCTTTTCTACAAGTCATTACATCTATGTTGAAAGACATGAACAAGTTCAAATGGATAAATTGTTTCATCCAAGTGGGATTTAGTTGCCCTACACATCAGGGCTTGAATTTAGGGGGAAAATCCACAAGACCACAGGGCTTTTAGCTCAACATACTTACTGGACTAGAATTTATTTCAGAGGACCAAAATCAAACGAGGAACATTTTTTTAACATCTAGGCCTATCAACTTTTTTGAATTGAACAAGTATTAAGACAAGATTTATCTCATTTGTTTCATACTTCAATGCTCAACAGATTTGAAAGATATTTATCTGATTTGAAGTCAACATTTGAACATAAATTTGGTTGTTAAGTACAGTGAGGAATTAATATTCAATTTAAAAACACAAGACCACCAGACTTTTTCTGTCACGAGTTTACTGGCCCAACGCTAAAATCACTGGCCTTAGGCCTGCAGTCCAGTGTTAACTTTGAGCCCTGTGCATCATACCCTAGCTATACAAGTTTGAAAATATTAAAATTTTCTAATGGGCTGTGCCTTCTACATGCAGCTCCTGATTGAAGAGGAGTATTTTCATTTCATGTAGATGTTAGTTAGTAAAAGCAGTAGCTAAGTTGGGGTGAAGTGAGTAAAGGTACCAATTTGAGGGTCACTGACTTTAAGTTAAATTAGAAAGGTTAGCGTTAAAACAGTGATCAATACAGTGTATTCATCAACAAACCTTTCGTTTCAGCATGGAAATCTGATTAACTATGTAAAAGATGCCATTGTTTGTGAGGCTCAAACAGATATTTTGTAGTGGATTCTATGAAGACAAAAGTTGATCCAATTGGTTGAATTTTGAGTCATTATAAGCCAATGAAGAAAGTGATTTAAGCCCACCCATGCAGACAAACAGCCCCAGTCAGATGGTGAGATTGAAGGCAGTATATGTGGGTGGTTATCAATGCTTGTTGTCCTCAAGATTGGAAGTTAGTGCTCATACACTAACATCAAAGCAGCTATGAAAATATTAGGCTAAGGCGTTAGTCTATGCCTCAAGGTGTACATGGAGTAAGTGGTATATAATTGGGTGCGTCAGACCATCTAATCCACTGCAACACCTTGTGATATCTCAATATTCTTAAAGGCAACTTGCCATCTAACAATATTGTTAAACAGATATCTCAAATACACCTTCCTTGGTATCTAGTTCATTTTCATTTCAAACAATCTTTTGAGATAAAGTACACTACTACTTTCCAAAGAAACAATGTAATGTTCCTAACTCATTATTAAGTTAATAATGTCTCAATCTCCGTTATAAACAGTTATGTCTGAATTAAGACCCGATTATCCACTGATTTTCCCAATCATCTCTGTGGCAGTACATGAAGAAAAGGAAAAGTTCTTATGAAAACAATCTACCCGGCAAAGTGAATATTATCACATGGTGTTACTGCAATCCACCATGGAATACCTCAATGTATGGATTCTTATTATTCTTAATTGTGATGTACTTAAATTGACTTGGATTGAATTTAGTCCCAAACAAAGTACTTTTACCCAGATAATGTAGTCCTTTTACATAATAGTTGCTTAAATTCACAGGCCTACATGTAATTTAATACTGAATGAAACATATTGACACAATTAGTTTAGAGGTAGAGAAAGTATAGAGGTGTACAAAGAAATGTGTGTTAACTAAAATCTACCATAATGAAAAAACCTACATGATGTTTTTAAAAGAACCACAAAAAGCTATGATTTACAAGTGATTTGTGTTTTGTTATGTATTTTTGACTCGCTCTAATATTGCATTCAATAACCAAAGCAAAGGCAATGTTATTCTGTATTTTTAAAGACAATACTGGATGAGCATTTTATTTTGGTAAGGAAGTTTGGATTCCCTCCTAGAGGAGGATGTTATGGGAATCTACCAGCCCAAGGCAATGATCCCATCTCATACAATCCAGTCTAATCTGATCACATCTAATGATTATTTCTCAATCATATAAAGAAACTTAACAAGGACATATAAACAATGAACCCTGTAAGAATGCTGTCTGAGGATGTCCTTAGGGTTAGGAAGTTGTGGGCAACTGGCCACAAGACTGTTTTTGCCTTGAACAACGGTAACATAACACAACTGGAACTAAATAACGATAAACATCGTCAAAATCACTATGAAAGACAGCTTGGTTCTTTATCAATGTAAGCCCTGCTATAGAAGTGCTTTATTGCTGTAGTGTAAAGTAAACAGATTAGATTATTCAGACCAGTTAAATATATTATTAAATTATACACAGTGCATTCATTAATGAATTATACATGAATGAATTATACAGTATAGCAACTGATTGCCAGTCAAATTAGCATTGTAGGATATTTTTTCTTCAATAATGCACTTCAACAATTTCATAAGTTTGTTATGAAGTAACATTCTCTCTCAGATTCAAAAGCAATGCATTGTTGAGATAAGATGGAAATGAAAATGCAAATTATTTAAGAATATGAATGTCCTAGGTCATGGTTTACAATAATGTACTCTAATTCTTTGACAAAGAACATCCAGCTGGTATTTGTCTGTATGGTTGGTTTGGGTGGATTCTTTCTACAGGTTTGGCCAGAAGTGTCCAATTTGTTGGTGAATTCCATGGCTGGTGATGGCAGTGGTGACATTTATCAGTCAGTGTCTATGTATGTCAAGACACAGCTACTGTTTCCTACATGTAACATAATCCACTTCTCAAGCCCAGTTGCAGGAATCTACCCTCCCCATTTCAAGACACTATTGATTTGTATAACAAGCTCATATCACATCATAACAAAAGAACACTAAGGATCCTAAGCAAGTTGGTTTGAATATCTTAAAATAAAGAGAGCATTAGCCCTTCAGCTTATTTGTTGAAGTAAGTTTATCCTGAGACACCAGTAATGCTTTACCCAGTCTCTGATTTGATCCCTAGCTAGATTGATGTAGTTTTTTTAGGTTGGGTGTCCATGGTTGAGTTGAGTGATCTCCAGTGGCCCAGCAATCATCAACATGTAGGAAGGTCTCTAGTGTAATCATATGGCTCATTGCATCTCAAATGGTTCTTGTGTGAAACAAATACTCATTGATGTACAACATAGCCCTACAGGGATACCCCATGGTGGTATATAGACCTATCCAAGTTGAGCAGCCAAGAGTACATGAAGATAGTTAGCCTTAGTGTATGACCTTCAATGGTATCAGATTGGAATTGACGTGGACTTGAGCAGTTCTTAATGAGACAATAATGACATGTTGAATCATTCAAATCATATCAGCCTTGACCTCAGACTTAAAAACCCACAACGAATGGGTCAGCATAGGAAACTCTACAATCCCAATTATATTCCAACTCAAATGACACGACAAAGGGATAAATTAAGAAGTTATAAGAACACCAGTGTGCTGTACAAAGACAATAACAGTTTACAATTGCAATCCTAATGTAAGATTGATGGCATCCAAACTACCGATTATAAATGAACTGTCATGATGTTTGGGTTTCTACTGCTGTCACATGCTGTTCTTGATATGCTGGTTGATATAAACATGTATGAAATGGCAAGATAAACATCTCCAACCAACTCCAACCTAGAGCCTTTCTCATCTTCCTAATGGCAGGTAGACTAGTAAGGAACACATTGCAGTATGGAGACTAGTTCAGTCTGGTTCCAGTCACATTCAGTATAATCTATTTCCCATATGATAGACTCCCCAGTAATTTAAGTTGTAATAGATTATGTACAAAGTTTGCTAAAAATGAAGCAGCTTTAGGGACGATAGATGCCAATTTATAACCTATTGTCTTACTTGGATGAAAGGGAGCGATGGTACCAAACATTCTTGAACTAATTAACATATCTAATTAGTCCTTAACGAACAAAAACATAAAAACAATGGGTGTCTTTATGAAGGTTGCATGGTGGCTGGTCCATTCCAACAATATACATTTTGCTACTTTCTCAGAAACTTTCTCAGAAACAGTAGGGGGAAAAAAGCCTGAGCATTAACTGTTTTGACTTTCTCTGATTATAAGTGTATACAGTATGTAGCTGTATACAAAGGCATTCACCTCCCATTTGATTGAATCAAGTATTGCAAGAAATAGGTGGTAGTTGACCAAAGCATTAATATTCAGTGGTATATGGGAACAAGAACCAATCTTTACCTTTGAGATTTAGGAATGTTAGAAAAAGACATTAATGTCAGTCATCAATGTTCAGTCCATTTAACATCAAGCGAGCATGACATACCAAGCAAGTTCTCATGAATTAACAAGGGAAATGTTGCCATTTACTCTCAAATAACACAAGCAAGTTCACTTCCACTCAGGAAACAGGAATGCAGCCTCATGTATTCAGGCACACATATCAATTTCAGGTGGTATGCTGAAGTTGCTGGTAAATTAATACAAATTGAACAAATTTGGCTGGAAAATTGAGCAGAATATCTGATACCTGGTTATTTCAAAGACTGCTGTTTTGTAAAAATGATGCACTGACATTTAAATGGTGAAGTAGAACATGTGGTAGTGACATGACAGAAACTTCATACACAACACAATGAGGAAGTAAAGTACCATTATTAAGTACAGGCACTATGCAGACTGTCTGGATTAATACATGTACAGTTGTACATGTACAAATAACTTACATATTCACACTAACTCTGAAACACAATTTGGAAGACAAAGATCATCTTCCAAATCATTCAAACAAAATCAAATTTTTACATCTTTTTGGTTGAACCTAATCTTACAAAAGAAAAGCAAGGGAAAGTGTGGCACTTCCAGAACATGATATTGATCTGTGTTTTAGGTTTGTACCATGTACATTATATGTTGAGATTACTTTGGAGTGACTGGTACTCGGTCAATATGATGGGTGAATGCATACCGGATATCTCTACATTACAATATGCTGCTTGGATATCAATGCTATATATTCAGCATCACACTGCTTCAAGACAACATATCATAACATGACAAAAGAAGGTAATAATGTCTGACATGGAATTGGATAGATTGGAGTCAATTTCATTTCTTTTTGTTCCAATGTACAACTCAGTGCTGCAGTACAACATGAAGTTCTACTTGATGATTAAATGTCAAGTATGGAGTGTATGAATAGAATCAGAACTTCCACTACCCTACCACTGGTATTGTCACATAACAACCCATGCAAGTTTTACCTTTGCTCTCTCTAGTCTTTGTCGTTGCTCATGGAATCCTGGTGAAGCTTTTAAAGCTGAAAACAAGAAAAATACCACTCTCAATATTCCATACATTTTGAACACAGAAATTCCTTGGTTACTTGATGTACTTATGTGACTATACATTTTGGTCAGGTACCCAAACACTAGAGTATAATAATGCCATCCATGAATGCATCAGCAATACACGGTGGAGACAAGGTTCCTCTTCACAATGTTGTAGCTCAAAAATGCTTAATTTGGGACAAAAGTTTATGTGAAAAGGGACATTCATAGATGCCGACAATAATTGGTGCAAGAGAGGCATTGTAAAGGTGAGTACCAAACACTTACACGATTCAGCAAGTTGCATGTGAAGTGATATAGTGATATCCATTATGGATTGATCACACTACATCAATCCATCCTACTCTATCAATGATCCTTAGTGATGGACCCAAATATCAGGTCCATTGGATTGAAAAGTCATACTATCACATTTTGAATGTGCATACTTACAACCGTATACCACATATAACTACATACATGTACAACTCCCTACTTGACTACATCCACTCATACTAGTGAGGGACTACAGCAAGAGGAAGACTATATTCAGGTTTCTGGTATTTGAAGAACTTTCTGGTGACAACTGTTTGTCTTAATCTTTAGTGGTTGTAAAAGAGCAAGAGGATTCTTGAGGTTATTAAATAACACTGTCAACAGTAGCTGTACATTAGCAAATGGTTATAAATAAACTATGACATCAGTGGTAGTGTGTTTGATTGGCTGGTTGGTACTGATGCGCTGAGGTTCATAGCTAGTGGAAGTATGCTGTTGTTATCTGTCTAATGACGTCAAGTTTGAGACTATCAATGCTTTACAATGCTATCCTATTTCTATTCCCATCAAGAGAAGACAAAATGGATAATAGCCAGGAGGCAGTATCAGCAGTTAGGCATCTGATGCTAGAGCCCAGGACTATGGTATGCATGGTATGTACTACGTCAGATGTGGTTATGTTGCTACAACAGACTTGCCAGTAATAAACCCTAACTTTCATATCCTACTCAACTACACATTATATAGGCCTACACGCTAGATTTTTTTTTCCCCATCTGGCTGAAGTTATTTTTATCTCTTCAACTGATAATAATGAGCAAGAGCAACAACTATGAATGGCATCGTTTGGTTTCTTGACCTTGAAGCTGTAGTAAACACTATATCTTTGGATCAGTAGTAATAACATATAAACTGAAGATTTCTGCATGAATAAAAGTTGAGAATGGATCTTAATTACCCTCTCATATAAATTCTGGATTAAATATAAAAACACAACTGTGATATTAGCACTACTATTAGGCCAGTCATCCATCCAAGTTAATACAACCTAATTGTCAACAATTGTAAACTTACACGATGGAAGGGATGAGGCTGTCAAGACAAAACAACAAGGAGTGATTTTTGAATGGATCTAAAGCTTATTGCATAGTAAGAAGCTGAGTGTACTTACGAGGCATAATCCCTTGACTGACTAGTTCCTCTCTTGGCCGCCTTAGCTTGAGTCGCAGAGCTAGTACTGTAGACAAAGACAAATAAAATCATTAAAAGTATTGTAAGATGCTACAGTATATGCATACTTGCAGACCTCAATTTATGCACACGTACCTGTATGAATATTAACCCCAATGTTCACCAATACTCAAGTACAGGGTGTATATGTAGACTTGTTTGAAGCACACAGTGTCTCTATGAACTATCCCCTACACTATAGTGTCTAACAAAGAAACTTGGCAGACGATTGTTCTACTCTGTGGTCCAGGACAGCTCTGCTATATTAACTCCAACACACAATACCATACACAACCAAGGAGTTGACATTTGAGCAAGAAAGGTGAATTTCAGGTGTCATGCTGAGAGTATTACAACACCAAAGTGGAAAAATTGATATCTGTGTGAAATTGATGTATTTTTTCTGAAGCATATAAGGCAAAGCGTGGGAAGACCTCATTAGAAGTTTCACAGTGGGAACTTTAAACCAATAATGAGAGGACAGGGGTATTTATAAGGCAGGAATGTATTTTGGTTAGTCCTCCTAGTAGAAGTTTGGTGTAAAAGCTTACGTTTGTATGTTGTCTGGCTCCTAGCCGCCATGGGGTTCATAACAAAGAATAATTGCATACAGCAGGATTCCACAGTTATCTCCAAACATGAAACAAATACTTAGTCTTATGCATACAATAGTTTGTGATCTTTCTGTTTTTAAACAAAGCTGAAGCTTTTGTTGAGGGCCATTTGTTCACAACAGAAAAAAGAAGGTCTATCATATTTTGATTTTGCAATGAGTTGAAGACGTATAGAGTATCCATGTCCCTGGTACTATGCACAGGTCAGCTCATTACAGGGGGTCATTATAGACTGACCCTAAGCTCCACAACAATCAAAATCATTACAACTCAACTTGATCCTTCAGTTTCCAACTGATAGCTGTGATAACAATTCAGGCATGATTGGACGATGGGTGGGGGGGGGGGGCATTTTCAAATTAATAACTGTCCACCATTTCGGGAGTCAAAATGTACGCAAAGGAATTGACGACCAAAATGGCTGAAATGGTAGATGCGCATTGTGTGGAGGTGCGTTCTGCATTGTGCAAGGGATCAATACAGTCATGTACCTCCAACTCCAAGCCTTGTAATAGCTTGACCTGTATGATACAACCAGAACCTATACATTCACTAGCAGGAATAGCTCTCCATTTCATCGAGATTATCTTACTACAGGTTGCATTTCTATCTGATGATAGGAATGGCATGTTCAGCGTTTTGTCAGTTTTCAACCATCAACTGTAAATGAATCGTGTTTTTAGCACTAGACTACACTGACAAAACAGATTACATCATGATGAATTTAACAGGCTCCTTCATATTCATTACAGGCAGGGAATCTTAGATTTGTCTCTCCAATTTATCTTCCTATAGTGTGTTTAAGACTAGACAGTGTGGCATGCCTCACTATTACTAAGCCTCTAACATTACACAGCACAAAAACAAAATTCTTGCAGTGTAAAAATGACCATGAACTCAGTTTGGTACGGTGCTTTTTTTACTTCCTGGGTAAAACATAATGCAAAGATATTTCAGTCTCTATAATAATCCATCCCACTTGTGTCTAACTTAACTCTTTATTAACTGAAATTATTCTGACGCTCCATAAAAAAGGAAACACATCACATTTTCACCATCGCTCAGCCAACACCCCCCATAAATTTGTTCTGCAAAGGGGGCACTTTGAATTACTAATAATCCAAGCTCCAAATGTGATACCATTCCAAGTGTGATCTATGAAACAACACACCCAAACCCAAGGAGACCCAAGATTGCTGCATAGCGAACCATGTCTCCATCAGTATGACATTCAGTGATGCAAGGCTGCTCAATTGGATCTAATTCAAGCAAATGAAAAGCTTGAGTTGTATTGCTGTGTGTGTAATGGGAGGTGAGATCAAGTAACGGGAACAAGCAGAGGACCTCCTGATGGGGTGAAGCTGGGCCAGTTGCACCCTAGAGGGCTTCCCCTAGAGGGCTACCAGGATAGGGCTACATTCTGATACCACAAATGTTTGCCTTCAATACAATGGTCAGGCTTCCAGGTCAACTGTACCTTTAACGCTCACTCTCAAATATGAATTACTATTTGCTGTAATAGTCTACACTAATTAGACTCGGTCTATTGACTAAGTTAAGTTTCATTCTGAGAATTTAAATCAAAGCATTGAAAGCTGTGTTTACATGGTATGCATGCGTATTGGGTAAATACTAAAGTATAGCACTTAAACAGGTGAAGTCAAGATTAAAAGTAGGTGCATGAAATAGCTTGCACAATGGTTTGTCAGGATGCAGTTATCCTGTCGTAAATCTCTACTGGTACCTCTTCTAAACATCACTCCATTTCAATGAATAACAAGATTCAGTGGAAAGCTGGTACAAACGATCAGATGTTACAGCCATCCAGACCTAATCAGGTACCTCTCTCTTGGGCTTTGTCTTTTGAACAGTGTTAATTTGCTTGGATAATTAAATAACTGCTTCAATTATTGGAGATTTGTAGTTAATGGAATAATGTCAGAGTTGGTTTAGGAGAAATGCCATAAGCTCGGTGCAATAAGTCATGGCACATGTTTCATTCAAACTTGTATTCAAGACCAAGGGTTTTGATTTTGAAGAATTGTATTTTAAGAACATCGTAAAACAAACTTCTGTAATGGTTGAATTTATTGGCTTTGCTGTACATGCTTATAATTCACGTAGTTCAACCCTCCGTGGTTCAACAGGATTTAGAAACTGCCCATAGCACCTATTCCTCAGGCCTAAATATCTGAATTTATTAGATTTTGTTGTCCCAAATAAGATTAGTTTGACCCTTGTATTGGGCATCAGGTCTATAATTGAAATAAGCCAGTTGATTGGATATAACATGACAGGTAGCATTCAGTATTACCTCTCATAATGTTTGAAGTGTGCCAAGCCACAAGACCAGCATCATGCTGTATCAGCATTTGGTATCATATGCAAATATAACATTGGCTTGACCAATCAGTGACTAGAATGAGTCAGCAGTGACATGCATATTGAAAAAACAACCCATCAACAGGTCTAGTATGAGCCAATCAGGTTTGGGAATAGACAAGCATGTACCTTAGAATGATTTGTGGATGTCATCTTATGGAATGCAAGGCGGTGCAAGGGGCCAGCAATTATTGCTATCCCATAATAGTCAAAGGGCGATAACAAGCGGCACGCTGCCTTCAGTTGTTGCAGCTGTCTGAGCCACAAGACCCAATGAAATTGGATATCAGTTATGATGATGATGATGACCATGATGTGGGCCTACCTCCCATCATGCTTTGGGCTACTTGACTCAACAGCCTTCAGGTAGGGAGGTAGGCAGATCCACAGGGTTGTCTGTTCAGCCTCAGTCTTATTGGATGTTGCCAACATCAATTGACATTGGAGTAATAGTCAGGTAGCAAGTGCTATAATGGCTCAGGGTATGGGGTCCAGGTCACAGACAATAGCCAGTGACATACAACACAAATTACCAACTGCCCAATTGCATCTTGATCATCATTTCATTTGATTACAATTATGGCATGGTGTTTTCAATTAAATCGATTTGTTTAAATCAAAATTAAAACATAGTACAACCAGTTCAGGTCAGCTGAACTATTAGTGTGGATAATGGGACAAAATACAAATAAATACATAAATAAATACATAAATGAAATACCTTATTCATAATAAAAGAAATATTAAAATGTGGAATATTATGTTCCATAGATATTTAGGGTATAATAAAAATGCACCCTGGGTTATTTTTGCAGACAAAGAGAGAATGTTGGATGACTCTGACTAGTTGATGTCAAAGCCCTACATTGTTGTTCACACAGTTTACATGTAACTTGTTAACTGAAATGCACCATTGAGGTCCCCCTATCTTGGTTTGAATTGGTTCAGAATAATGGATGTTCAAGTATCACTTCAGATGTAAACCATCAACTAAACTATGCCAATTATGGTCAAGCAGTTTTGAATATGGATTAGGTGTAGCTGTACTTTATCAAGTTTGCCTGATATCGTTGGATATGTTGTTCCCTCCTGCGGCAGGCAACCCGAGTGGGTTTGCCTTGTCTAAAGCGTTACTTGTCCCCTGCCAAATCTCTTCACCACATCCCACCATGTATATCAAGCTTTACATTGTTATAGCCCGGGTTCATACACTTTCACTCAAACTCTTTTCCAGGACAAGAAATGACATTTTTTCCAGAAGTGTTTTGATGAACGTACTGCAATCTCATTCTTTTCACCTAAATTAAAATACCATAACTACAAGGCACCATGCATGGGTAATTTGTCTACGGGAGTTTGCCAAGACTAGTAAACAATTATATCTTGATATGTATTTTCTTCTTCCTGTTTTGATATGTAGGCTTGAATTAGCAATTGAACCAATTGGAGTCTCAAGATCTGCTCAAATTAGAAATGATTTGGGAGGATTGGTTTACCAATTGGCACAAATCACCTTTCCTATGCTGTGAATTATTTGTTAAATGTATCAAAGTTTTTCATAAATGTATGGGTGTATACGTACACGCCAATAGTGTATAATAGAATTTAATATTGAATTGTATATTTGAATCAGTACAATGTCTGTAAATAAATCCATCCTGTATACAACCCAAGAACTGTGTGTAAAAACCAGCTTCAGTTCTTTGTGATGTCCTTGTGTATAAACCAGCTTCAGTTCTATTGAGACTAATGACTTATTGATATCACATTAACCTTTTGAATAATTATCATCAGTTAGATGGACTTCTTAGAATAAGTTGTCATATGATAAATTTGTTGTCGAAGTAAGCTTTTATAAAATATTTTCTCACTTTCAAGACAAAATTTTGTTTACATTTACACTCAAAATCCGCCTGTCCATTTAGCAGGCAATTGCTGCTGTTACTTTCTATAGAATTAAATAAAGCTGGCCATCATGTTGAGCAATGGCAAATTCTATAGTCTGACAATTTCTGCTGAATAAAAACCAAGACAAACAAACAGGACAGTATGCTAATAAACCAATCTTCAAATACCTGTCAAGTGACTGAACTAAACACAGAGCCAAACTCTCTCCACACACCATGTTTATTTGTATAGGAATAAACAATATTCACAAATCAGGGGTGCTTGATAATTTACCACACAAGAACCAGAGTGTAGAGGGGGGCTTGATTTTCAGTGAGAAATCTGTGTAAACAAAACTCACAAATCAGAAGTGTGATAATTTACCCTAATAAAGACAGCTTGATTATGTGGCAAGTAAAGAAAAACAGTTTTAGGCTCTTATTATGTAACCTGTTTCCAAAGCCCTCCTTGATACTTGAGGTGCCCGTACCCACTCCCTACCTAAGACATGCATTGTTACTCTTCAAAAGAATAAGTATATCCATCAATTAATGGCCTACTAAAGACAGACTAACAATGTGATACTTTAATACGACAAATACAAATTACAACTCAGAAGTGAAAGCCCAACAATTGAAAAGAAATGAGTTTGTAAAATGGCTAGAGATCGATCAAGGTAGAAAAGGAAAGAGTGACGGGCAACCATCTGATGTCACACTGGATGCACCAAAGATGAAGAGAAACAGCATGTGACGTGGAGGTATTTAATTATGATCATGTTCAACACATTTATTAACAACCTTACACCCCACATCGATTGTCCACTACTGATTAAAATCCTGAAGGCTGGTGTCTGAACGGCAAGATTGTGGTGTGTTGTCTATAATTAGACATGGCAGTGATTTGCAGATCATTGACCCTGCTTGTGTAATAAAACGTGTGTCCTCACTCAATCTCTAGCTGTGCGCTTCAAATGCTCAAGTAGCACTGTAGCAATGGATAATACACATTGATAATGTTGCTTCTTTCATGAAATAACAATCTACAGGAGCAAGAGACATGTCTTACACTCTTCCTGTGCACTGGCGAGATATCACAATTGTCAACGTAACATCTGTTGAGTGTTGATCATATGTGACTCTTCTGCATGATCTATGTAGAAATTACAAGTTGGGATCTTACTGTAGAAGACAGGAATCCCACTAGACAGATAAACATTGTATACAAGCTTGTAAATGTAGCTTTACATTCAATTTAATTCTGGGATATCAATTTATTTTGCATGTGAACTTTCCTTCCTCTACAAGGCAAAGAATTGGATAGATAAATAAACATCACATAGGCCTACATGTATTCAAATAGCTGTTGGGTCTAGATTCTAGGTTGACACAATCCTACCTCTATGGTTGACACAAGTAACATGAACTATGATATGTTTTGCCTTTCCTATTATTTCTATTCAACAATAACATACTTTAACAAAGTATTGTTATATATTTTTGATTAATAAATAAGAAACAAAAATTCAAACAATCAGCAGTGCATTAAATCGATGTGTTAAAAACAGTTGCTACTATTTAGTTGATGTTATCATTACTCATTAGGTTATTAGATGATGAATCAGCTAAGATGAGTGATGTGACATAGTGAACAGGTTGATTCAAGCTCAAAGTGCACTGAGCTCCAACTGCACACCCAGGAGGTGAGCTCAGACAAAAGCAACTTCTAACTCAGGCAACAAAGCACGTTTCTCTTAAAAACAATCACTCCAAAGCACTTAACAATTGAGGGAAGCCCCGGAGTGCATACAGCAATATCCTAATGACTGTACATGCCTTAGTCTTGTAGCCTTTACTAAGAGACTAGCTACCACAGGGTACTTGAGAACTGTTGATCACTACCCAGCTATTGTGGTGGGCCTGTGGAGTTACCAATTATCCAAAGGTTGCCTTCTCTATATAAGACAATTACAAGTGGGCAAATTGCTACCCATGTTGTTTTCTACTTGGTAGTTTTCTGTATGGGTAGACCAACCAATTAACACCATCCACAGGACTAGTCTGACTCTGCTACCAGGAACATCACAGCATAAAAAACCAAGCCTTCATGTGTGAGACTGTGAGTAATAAATCATCTAGTGTACATTTATGGAACTCCAAGCAATACACAGGGGAACATTATCCTTCTCTTATGCCCCCCTCCTCAAAGGCCTTGTACATCTTAGAAGTTTGCATCAAAGGTGCCTTTATTAGCTGATGATGTGAGATGTTTGATGGCATGCTTACCTGACAAATTGGTTATATATATGTAGTCTGCTGCTACAAATGTGTCCAGTTTATCTTTGTTTCCCAAATCAAAGTGTCATAAAACTGTGACTTTGGAACAGTTTATTGTGATTGGGGTAATTGAGTGGGTTGAGGCAATGTAATTCCTTCCAGATGACAGTATGATCAGTAAGTATCATGATACACACACGCTGGTCACAAGGAACAGAAGGTAGCGAATATATTCAATGACAAGAAGTCCTCCCCCCCAAAAAAAAAAAAAAATAATAATAATAATAATAATAATAATAATAATTTTCACGCAAATATGTGAGAAAGCAAAATGAAAAGAATATACATGTGTACCAAATACATAAATAAAAAAGAATTAAATAGTATTTTACTGCAAGTTTAAGATGTCTTAATGATTGTGAAAGCTTTTGTTTCCTGATTTGCGTTAGTTTTTGCTGACAATCACACCATGTTCTTTCCTTGTTATGTGTTGGTATGTACCTTATACACACATTCCTGGCTATAGATCCTGAGCTCTACATTATCATCTCATAAGACAGGTTTTTAATAATCAGCAAAACGGGAGATTTGACCTTAAATGCCCCATGTATAGAAGGAGAGCCTCTAGAAGGTTAACGCACAGCAGGATGCATGTTATTCATCAAGTCAGCTTGGCTAACGGTTCCACAGCTGCATCAAATACTCCTCTATATCTCTTCACTTCAAAACTTATAACAAATTACAGAAAACAAATCGAAACAACCACAGTATACTTTCATTTCATTTCTTCAGCTGCAGGCAAGAATGAGTTGTAATTGTAACAGAAACAAGACTTTCAAGTACACTGGTGCATATTATATAGCACTCAACAGTTTGCCACCCCATGCCTTCCATTATTACAAGAGACATGTCTTACCAGCTGACCAGTGCTGACAAACTGACCCCTGATCAAAGACAAACCTACAGCCTAAAATCAGCCACAGCAGGCTGGGGAATTTATCCACACTTACTGGCAGTTTTTGTTCAAGACTTATCTCTGGGGGATGTTAAATCCTGTCCAAATAAATGTACCATTATCAGGCTTAAAGTACAATTCTGAAGGGATTTAGGTCTATTTTAGTTATGAAACGACCATGAGATAGAGGAAAAGATGCACATAAAATTTACTGCTTGTTTATTCGAATAGAGTTTTGCCTAAAGTACAGAAGGCCAAAAAAAGAAATGTTTTGTTTCCAGTTACCCGATCGACCCTAATTTTACGGTGCGGTCCTAAAAGTTTATTCCGCTTTTCAGTGGCTTAAAAAAAAAAACTAATTAAAAAAAAAAAAATAATTACTAAATAAAAAATTGATATATATTCCCTACCTAGCTACCCTACTTTAAAATGGCATTTACTCGAAAACAATTTTGTATTTGGCCTAATGAGATAACCATTTGGTCACTTGAGTGAGGTAACGCAATTTGATGCATTTGCCACTGCTCCCAATGTTAAATGAAATTAATATTCTAAATAGTTTCCTTTCCAATGGAGATAGGGAGGGGATTGGAGTTGGAGATGGGACACGGGGTCATGTATATAGTACTAGACCAAACACCAGTAGTTATTCTAGTTACAATATTTGTATATTTTTTGTATATTTATCTGATTGAAATTCTTAAAAGAACTGGCCCTTTACGTGCCATATAATCCAAATGAATTGCATAATATCTTTTATAATGTTCACAAGAATGGACAAAAACATACAATGGAATCTTTTGGATCCATTGGAGGTCCACACCCCTCAGGGAAACTTCAGCACAGGTGAGCAGGAGTTGCAGCACAGTACCTGGGTGATGAGATGTATCCTGGCCCCAGGGATACTGTAGAGCACACCCCTATGGCTGGATTGATGATGGAGAGAATCCTCTAGTGGCCTCATATAACTATCACACACCCTCAGCCTTATACAAGTAATTACTCAACACAACTATCTTTAATAACAGCTTATTAACACATTGAAACATCAAGATTTCATGTGTCTATTATGGGTAGTGTGCAGTGGACCAGTTGCACTGTGCTGATGTGTTATTAGAAACAGCCCCACGGTGAATGATGGGGAAGGGGCTCCAATCAAGAACCCCAAATCACTGGTTGATTTGATAAGCACATAAAACTAACTCTATCTTATTTCTCTAGCTTATTGAATTGAGTAACTAATCATGTATTCTTGATCCTCAAAAATTCATCATAGGATTTGCTATCAGTTCCTTTATATTTCAGCCATACTGTATAGGTCTTCTCAGATGAAGAGTTACTGCCCAAAGTACATTATCAAATAAAATGGATGGGAAACCATTTCAATGTTATCATCCTGTTTTATAGTCAATTTATTTTGTTGGGGATCATAGGTTCGCCAATATTCTTTCGGTGGTGAGAACTTATGGACAAACTTGAAGTGTTGTCTCAGAAACTACAGGAACTACAGGACAGTTTCCTTCCTGCAGACTGCACCTGTGTCCTATTTTTAAAAGACCACCTTTAAATTTGCTTTTGAATGTCACCAGTATGATTTGTAATAAGCATGCCGCCACGTGGAAAGACCCTTATATCATGTAATTTGATTTCCAGCAAGTAATACTGGCAACCACAGGGGACATGGCATAAAAAGCATCCAGATTTGATTTCTAGATTCTAAAATGCCTAATCAAATCTGTACAAATAACCACAGGGTATGTTCCCTATAGTTCTGATTGGTAGGATCTTAAAAACAAATGTTTGGAGAAAACAATATTGTACATAACACACTCATTTTACAGTCAATGTAGTCCAATTTCAATAAATTCATCACAATTTATGTTTGTTAATGTCAGTAAATATTTTGTATTTGTTAAAGTGGACTTGGGATAGACATAGCTCCTAACAATAATAAGACATAGGTCCAGCAACTAGGAATCCACCATGTTTTATAACCGCTTAATGATGGAATTATTGAGCAATAGTTGTGGTCCTGATTGACCACACTGCTGGAAACTCAATTACAATTGATAAAGTCATACTGACAACTTCCAAATGGAATCAGAAAGGAAATCCCCTTAATCTCAGACTTTTTGTGGATGAGTTTGAACTCTGCCGATTAAAGCCCAAGAAGTCTATTCTGTATCCAGATCTGAACAACGCTCATCATTATCACTCCAATGTATGTTGCGACAATTGATTCAACACTCGGACCTGTCACAAAATGACAATGAAATACCCAAGGGAGTCCGACCAGAGAGGAAGTTGCAGTGGGCAGAAGTCAGAGTCATCAATGACCCAAGACCTACAGGTTTATTATTCTGTCTCTAGCCTTGACTTTGACACAAGAGCTTGTGTTAGTGATAAGTGTGTGGGTGTTGAGGGTATAGGAGTAGTCCCTAAAGACTACAATACAGGAAGTCATGTCACTTGGATCACAAGATCATGAGATGGATCTTAATACAAACTCAAAGCATTGTAACATCACCTTGATTGTTCACTCTTGTCAAATAATGTAGGCCTATACATGTGTATATCTTAATTGGGTTATCACCACAACATCTAGACTACCATCTTTAAAATCAAGGAGTAGACTTGCTCAACAACAATCTTCAACAAAATCACACTTAACCTGTGTTAACTGTAGCTGTCTTATGTGTTTCAGCACTCTCCACACATTGACGTCCATTTATTGTTATACTACAATCAAATTACAGAAGTTAGGAAATGCTGATAAACATGACTCAACCAATAAAACATTGATACATTAATGTCAATATAATACCTGAATTAATAAAAGAAAGACAAATAGCCAAAAAGTGAGGTTAAAGTGAAAGCAGTGTAGGAGAGAAAAGATATAGGAAATAACTGCACGTGCTGAAGAGAAACTCAATCAGTGAGGTCAGACAGGTCTCTTCTCGCCCACTGTGCCACCTCAACCCAACATCACACGTGCCTGACACGCGTTACATGACATCACAAGGGCCAGGCCAGGACCTACTGAGGTGCTGGTAAAAGTGTGGTCTTAGGATGCAGACATGGTGACACTGGCTGCAACCAGGTGGGGTGCTTATTACACTAATTACTGACTTAGCAAAGGGAATCAACAACTATGGCTGCTTTCAAGCTATGACCTCTTTTCCCTAAAGTTAACATTCTTTCATGCCCTTTATGTTGAGCATCTGTTTAAGATACATTATAAGTTTGGCAAAAACCATTGCAATCTGAGGGGTTTAGGAATTTGATAACAACCAGATTTTCTAGAGAACCATGGAGCAATAAACTAGAACATGAGAGAACATACAAATCTGGGGAAGAAACACGAGGAGAGGTCATGATGATGAAAGCCTTAGGATATAAAATCGGGAAAGTGGGATTGAATTAATAGCAATACAAAAGTAGGCCTATGACATAGTAAATTATAATGACAAGATGATGCTGTTTAGGTGTGACCAGTGTGGTGATATGATTGATACAGACATGCCTTGCTAGAGTCAGATTTCAAGCCAATCATTGCAGTCATCATATTATGTTAATTACATCCGTGGGCTTTTCATTTGTTTTGATATGATAATGAAATCTTGTATATTTAGCTTGAGGGAATGCTCACCAATGGGAGTTTACATACCAGCATTCTATGCAGTGTATACAGCCTGGCTAGACTGACTAACCAATCACATGCTTGTTCTTTACAACTGGCAACAGACTTAATGCCAGTTTATTACTACAAGATTGGTATTTTGGTATTACTTGAAATACCGGTAAAAAAAAAATGTATTAACAAAATTAGAGAATGGTTCATAAAGAATTACTTTCTTAATTAAATTGCATGATGACCTTTGCAGTGAGTGTCCAAACTCTTAACTTAACAAAGGATAATCCGATCTGAGAAATAATTCTTCACGATCTGGACAGTGAGTGTTAAATCCAAACATGCTTCAATCAGTTCTGTCTTACTGCTAAAGAACTACCACTACCCCCATTCTCAAATACCTCCTGCAGACTCCTAGTAGACTTTTTAAGTTCACTTTATTGGGGCCAGATCGCCTTGCTTATCAGCACTTATGCTTCTTTGTGTATAAACTTGTCAGAAAAGGAGCAAACAGACCATATAAACCCATAATCCACTACAAACCTTAAGGTGGCATTAGTGTTCAAATACACAAAATGCAACCTTTAGTTCACTCAACTTCTGGCCTTCCAAAACCCATTATATTGCACTGCAGCTTAGCTATTTTATTCAAGCCCCTGTACACACTATTACTTATTTTTGGAAAATTTGCCTAATAAGCATCAGTTAAGGCTCATTTTTTTAAGTTATGTACTGATACAAAAAAGTAATTTCAGAATATGTAACACTGCGCAGCTTTTAAGACAAAAGCAAAACTAAGTTGTTACATTTGCTTTTATACAATTCTTTTGCTGAAAACCACAATTTATTTAATTGCTTGTTGATAGTAGCAACAAGTTTTAAGGTGTGTTTTGTTTGGGGTGAGGGTAAAGTTGGAGCAATCGTTATAGATGTTATTGTCCTTTCTCTATGTTCCTACAAAGAAAGTACCGACTGTGAAAAAAGTTTTAAACTATCAGATAGCTGGTTCTTGCTGAGTTGGCAAAGCTACAGTAGTAGATCATTATCAAGCATTCATCCCCAGGGAAGAATCAAACAGCACATTGCTCCTCATGACTCAAGCTCAACCAAGAGAAAGTGAAACTTAGTTGGTCAAGATGCACACAGTTGGGCTGCATTGATGCAATGACATGGCTGCTGACAGCTGGCACTGATGAATGCTAAAGTGATCCTATTTCTACCAATGTCAAAAGATTTCTGTTGTTAAATACTGATTGTAAATTCGTGTTGATATGAACATTTTTCTTTCTAAAAACAACAAAGAGCAATGACAGCTGACTACTCAGCTTGATTGGTGTGATGAGGAAAACGTGTCATTTAATTGAATACAAATAGTGAGAAAGGCTATGTTTTCATTTCAAGGAAGTCATTGCCAAGTAAACTAACTGAAGAAAAATAAATTCACGTTGAATATTCCATGTATGTTTACATGAACTGCCCCATCATTGTAAGTTCACCATCAGTCAAGGATGCATGCACCTTCACACTCAATCAAATGGTTAACCATCTTCAAGAAACTCTAACCGTTGATGGCAATAAATCTCAGATGAAATGAAAATCCAGAAGATGTACTCCATGAAGGTGAGAGAGTAAAGGTCATAAGACAGATATGAGGAGAAGGTTGAATTGCAAGAGATGAGGATGTAGAAGATGCTGGTTGGGTATCTTAGTATTCCAGCCTCTGAAGGCCAACAGGTGTGCATAATGACATGCAGAATAACACCTACTCATTTACTCATTCTCATCTCTGATTGGCTACCTTCGCTAGGCCTGAATTAAGTGGCACCTTAAGAGTGATGGAAAAGGTCCCACTGTCTGCTCCTCCTATCTCGGCATAATTACATCTCCATGAATGCAAGATGTGATGATAAGAAAGAATGTTCAGAAAGTATTTCCTTATCAAATGTTCAGGATATAAGTTTTATAGTAATAGTCATCGGCCGTCTTAGAAAATGAAGTAAAACAAATACATCTTGTGGATTAAATTAAATAACCTACAATCCCGAGTAAGAGAAGGCACTCATTCAGTGTTTAACTTAAAATCATACGATTTTCTGTAGTGCTTAAGAATTAATTTCAATAAACTGGCATTTTCTTCCGATTTTGAAAAAAGAAACTCAACTTGAAACTGAAAAATGACTGAGAAGTAACATCCAGTGAACCAAAGTTGGATATGTAGCACTAGCAGCTAGCTGTTGTTCCCTTTAATCACAGTGAAATTGCCAGCAGGATCATAAGTGAATTTGATCTAAGTGGCGTGTGCCTCAACCACAATACATGATAACCTATAACTGCATTGGAATGCTCTTCATGACCACCACATTTTCATGTTGGAAATGACATTTTCAGTGTTTGGCCTCATCTAAGGAGCGGCAGAGCACCCCTAAATGAATGCTCCAGATTGCACTTCAATTCACAACAGAGGAGAACCTTAAGGCAAAATAGTTATCATGTTTGATCATATCTGAAAATAGACGCTCTCTTTACGGGTGGGCTGTATTTGCTTCTTCATAATATCTAAAAATGTTTCAAAGTCAGCGAGTCTTGTTTCAAGTCACACTCCTACATTTCAGACAATTATACTTTATAGCTTTGTTTACATAAAAGTTATCCTGCTCTTTTTGAGAAAAGAGTGAAAAAACCTGGCCTTATTAACTTCATATTCTCCCCTATGAAAAGGGGAAAAGATGATCAAAGAATCTTAAACTTTCATAGTTTGAGCTGTAAAAAGGATCCCAGTTAACTTGACACAACATAAATTTCATTTGAAAAAGTTGAGCCAATAGTGGGAAATACTAGGAGAAGTTGACTTACATTTCTTGTCTTGCTTTTCCAGTTCCTTAGCAACGGCACTCTTCTTACTCTTCTTACTCCTCTTGGTTTTCTGCTTCTTAGTCATGTAAGCTGATGGGCTGGTTACCAATCCAGGAGAAAATGTCAGCGCTAACAAACTCATACAGTAACGAGGCTCACTGTTTACTCTGCCTCCCAATGCATGGAAATGTTGATCAGAAGATGGCTTCTTGAGGATTTCAAATGGAAAGTAAAAAATCTGATGGAATGTACGATGAAGGCGCCTTATCCTGGAGGAAGCCGTACTGCTTTAAATGTCCTTATAGACAGGCCAGGTAGTGGGTACCACTGGGCGATGGCTACCAGTTACTCCAAAAGTTACCCAAAACATTTAAATGTTGATGAAGTCGCGGAATGACATGTAGAAGAATTATAAACGTGGGCCAGAAATTAAAGGTAAAATTATTAGCACTGACATTTGAAACGTGTCTAAGGAATGACACAGAAATGTTGAAAATAATACAATAAAATTAGACAGAAAGTCTAGAAAATGAGCCCAAAAAGGTGCATCTAGGGGGACAGCTACTACAGAACGAAGACAAGACAGCAGTACACACCACCACTAGGCTACTGCTGATGTTGGTGACCAACAGCTGTCTTACTGGCATATATGTTTATGTAAGTAGGGCCTGTACTCCACTTATTGGCTGCTATGAGAAAAGTTCACATTCCTCCACATCCAGCCTCCGCCTCTACCAGTGGTGTGTTGCTCTATGGTTGTATTGTCATTAATCAGTTGCTGAGAGAGTGAGGCAGGCAGTCAGCCAGTCTTGCCATGCGACAGGGAGCAAGAATTGCCTGTGCCTTGGCCAATCCTGAGGGGCTAAAGGAACCCAGTCTCCAAGGATGCAAATTAGATATGACAGATGGAGTGTGGCTGCCTGGTAGGGCTCCTACAGTGGCACACGCCAAGTCACCCAGGCCCTGATGCCAGGCCACACCCCTATATACCTCAAGACTGTAGTAAGCTGCTGGGTTTAGGGTACTGATACTCTCATAGATAAGCAGTGGGACCAACCCATGCTCCAATGGATGTGTCACTCACTGAAGAGTTACTTAATGTTGGGTTACTCTCAACAGAGGCCAATGGGTTCCACTTCAAGTTCACAAGCTCATACCATAAGTTTTCAAACTCTCAAAACTTATATGAAAAGATTTTTGGTTCATTCAAAATGAAACCTTGTTCCCCAGGCAAACAACAGAATAATAGCACACACTTCAAGTGGTATTAAATTTGTTTTCTAATGTAGCTCCTTTGCACTATTTATAACTTTTAAAAATATAAATGATAATAGTTTCACTGTAAAGTCTTTATGTATAATTGAGGGAGAAAAACACCACTTAAAAGTGAATTAATCTCTCACTTGAATTCAGCACTTCAAGGAGAAATAAATTCTAACTGCAATAAAACACTGCATGACTGCATCTTACATCACATACTAGTAACAAGCACTAAGAAATGAAAAGTAACTTCAGTTTTTGTCGGTGTCCAATTCTGAATGGACAGGAAAACAGCAATTCAATCAAATTTGTTGATATAAAGAATTTGAAATTTATAACAAATAACTTTGTGAAATAATTGATGTAGGCCAATACAATTGTCGACTTGTTTACATTGTAAATACATTATTGAGTAAACAACCAATACAATCCATTGGGCTCACTACTCTTATGATTTTGTGTTGTTTGATAAATCACCCCTTACAACAAGATTACTATTCCATGAGCTTAATGGAACAATTTTTAGCTTAGACTCCCAAAGTCATGAACGTTGGTTGACAAGTTTGTCGTTCATATTCACAAAAAAGCTTTTAGTTGGCACTATGATGTTAGATACAATCATGTTCTGTTTTGTTGTGGTATGTTATTCTACTTCTTGAGTGAGCTTTTATTGTAATATCTTGTAGCTAGCCAAGATATTATTTGACTGTGGTAATTTTGATTAAGTAAAAGTGGAGGGTTGAGAGGCATATAAAGGAGTGATTGTAATTGCTTAATGCTACAGTAAGAGTCAGACTGCCTAATTGAGGATTCCTACATCATCAGGGTAGGAGTCAGTACAAGTCCTGGCACCATCTGATCACAAACTTCATCTGAATAGAGCTGTATCAGATTATTCCATGGTCCACATCCATCATGTTCAGCTTTGCATCAGGACTACAGACATCACCCACGCAATAAGCCTACATAAGTTTGTTTAGAGTAGAATATAAATGTGACTCTGAGCGGAGTTAAGAGAAGCAGTTGTTGATTTAACACGGTGTTCGATTATGGTTGTGTTTGGCATGAAGGCAAAGTTGTCCTAAAATGAAGACCACATAACTGTTTGTTAAATTCATACCATGGTATTCCACAAAGCTTGCATTGATTTAGCCGTTTCCTGGGTCTAGTCTTATCCTGTCCCAACTTGTTGATGATCCTGTGACCATGAGATTGAACAATAACTACACAGCCATATACTACACTGTACATGTAAACCAATACAAAACATACACAAACATGCCTGTTTGCATTTTGTTTACTGAAAACAAAACATTAAACATCCACAAGCGCACTTTGTAAGTTAACTCATACTTGGGAAGGAAACAATTTATCTAAAAAGACCCACAGTTTAATAGCTATCTTAGGTAAAACACTTTTAGATTTAACTCCACAAAGATATTTGATTTAAACAACCATACAACGTTCAAATGTTGACATCAAAACCTGTGATCAGACATGTACATGTAGCTAACCAAATTGTGTAAATTTTTCACATGTTGTACATGTTGCTATGGTATAATGGCAATGACTGCAATACAACAAAATGTAGGCTCATGCTTCATAAAAATATAAATTTATAGCAGTTTCGCTATGCAAACAATTTGAACAAAGTTAATCCCTAAATACACATCCCCAAAAAACCTTTTGGGCTCTTCTTCAGGCCACCAAGCATTGATTTAATTGTTTGCATGTACATCCGGTGATCATTGCTTGGCACGGACACCCATGTCTTTGCTATTATTAGGCTCTCTTCTGCCATTGGCCAGGACTGCCTACAACTCCTCATATTACTACATCGCACATTTTGAAATACCCCATGCTTACATCAATATAACATATCTACAGTACTTGTCAACTTATAGAAGCAAGGTACCACTGCATGGAATGAATGAATGAAACAACCAATGGGCCACACACATTTACACACTGGAGGCCAACAAGAGTTGGTTAGCTTGTCCTATGGGACCATGACTGACTATACAGGTCCCCATGCGCACCTGGTAACTCATGACCTTTCACAAACACTACAGTACAAGTGTTAAACAGTCACATCTCTGATGTCATATACTAAGAAATGCTCTTGCCATGTGCAGCTGTCATTATGCAAATGAGGATGTGAAAATAGGCCATGAGTTGGGGTCAAGCTTGGTATTTCAAGACCAATTGGGTATCTTGATAGGATAGAATCTACCTCCTTAGATTTGGCATACCATCACATCATCGCCTTACACATTACAAACTTCTTTCTTCAAACAAAGGATGTGATGCAATGCTTTATCAAGACCCAACTTTCTCAAAGTCAAGTTTATGGTTCTTTCTAAGTAGAAATATAAAAAATCCTGACAGCATTGTCAACATACCATGAATCCAATCTGTTCTACTTTTATATTTGAAGCAGCCACATGAGTCTTACCTTGGAAGCAGATTGCCAACCTCCTCTATGATAGAGACAAGGATTTCCCCTGTAACTACTCAGATGAAACTTTCAACGAATGGAATTGATCCTTTTAAGTTCTTTGCAGTTAGGATCCTTAGTGTGATTTTCTCAGTGACACATTGTATCATAACCAACCTAACTAACCACAATGATCAACAACTTTGGCTGCTATCAAAAATTGTACAGACAGTTTCTTTCCCCATCCATTAACTGAATATAACAACTGGACTTCCAATGTCTTTATTGAAACATAACATAACATAACATGTACATAAAATAACACATTGTATGTATTGCTTTGTTGTGTGAATACCTACACAGGGCTAGGATTGCATCCTCAACAAACCTATCCTAAACCCAAGCCTACTACCAGTGCCACGTCATTTTTCTCCATGGCAATGAAACTTCTATACATTTATGTGGCAATGATACTGTATACTGATTGGCTGTTGCTAGGTGAGCACCCTGGGCATACCATACTGTGATTGGCTCCTTGGGAGTTCCCAAGGCAAGCTAGAAATAGCACGTTTTCTCCATGGGGTGTTCACAATATAAGACCCTACATCATGGCCAATGAAAAACAAATTAAGAAATAGAAATAATATTACGGTCAAAGAAACATGGTTAACTTCTTTTACTATGACTGCCAAGTTTCCTACAGACATGCTGACAGTTTATTTTCTTTTGTATAATATCCACCATAATCGACACTTAGTACAATAATACCTAAAAAGTAAATTTATTATATTTATTAAATGCATAATCCCATAGCAGTCACTATTTTAACTGTAGCATTTAACCCAAAGTTTTAACAAATTGGGGATTTTTGTTGATATGAAACCCCAACTAAATGGAAGTCAAAAAAGTCAACATGAAGTCAAAGTCATCAACCCTGATGACTAAAAATCCTATGAAAATGACAGCATAGAGGCAGCACCGCTTATTAATTACTAATGTGAAGATTTAGATAAAACACAATGAATAACATCCAACAGGATCACCTTAGGAGTCGTGGTTTTACCCATTCCATTAGGAAAAGCAGTCAATACACTAACCATAGAGGCACTAACAAAGACAAGACGTCTAGGTATCAAGAAGCTGCCACTGCTACGGGTATAGTACTCTGGTTGCTGGGTGTAGTACATTGGTTGCTGTGGGTGTAGTACATTGGTTGCTGTGGGTGTAGTACATTGGTTGCTGGGTGTAGTACATTGGTTGCTATGAGCATACATTGGTTACTATGGGTATAGTACATAGTACATAACAATGGATAGTTTACTGCTTCAGTATGGACATAATCATGCACAAAGTGAGACAATAAAGCTATGGTGAGACAAATGAGTCTGGATTATCAACCTATCAATACAAATTAGTCATTGGGTGTAGATAAGATCTGGCACAAGACAGTTAATTGAGCATTAATGGTCGGCCCCAGGCATCCAACACAAGCCATCACTGCATGCAACCATCAGGCAACTGGTAGCTTCAACTTATTAACAACAAAAACAAGCAGAAGTTTGGTACAGGTACAAACACATGATTGTGGTCTGGCCTGTCACCCAAGCCCCTGTAGCCTGACAACAGTAGTCATGTTGGCCTTTAGATTAATATTCTATGGTAATACTTTATATTTCAGAAAACTACCGGTACTGACAGATTAGTGATATACGGTGAAGAAAATTTGTATTAAAAAAAAAGGTTTGTTACTTAACAACATATTACTGCCCATATATTGAAAGTATTATCATTTCTCAATGTTTACAGGCTACTCAGCATACATGAACATCTACTATCCCAAGTCAGTGTTGTGTGACTTGTGACTTGGACTTGGACTCAAGTCACATTTTTGATGACTCAGACTCAACTCACAATGTTTCATGACTCAGATCAGACAAGTACTAGGATTTGGACTAGGGCTTGGGACTTTTGACTTGTCACTCTAACTCAACAGCAAAATGTTAATTATTGAAACATAATAATTTCTTGAATAACAGGGCTTGAATTTTACACTGGACTACAGGCCCGAGGCCAGTAGTTTTGGTGTCAGGCCAGTAAACTTTTGACGGGTCAAGACCGGCGGTACTGTGTTTTCTAATAGAGTATTAATGCAGAATAATAGTAATACCCCACTGTGTAACATCTTGAACAAAAAATAATAAGTTCAAATGCTGATTTTGAGTCGATAAAATACCTTTCAATTCTACTGAGTAATGACATAATGAAGTATACTAAATACCCATAAAGACAAATGAAATAAACCTCTCAACGTGTCTTAGCGATTGTTCAAATAAAAAAAAGTTTAACTTAAATGCATGTTAAACTGGGTTAGGAAGTTGTTTAAAATTTTGATTCCGGTCTTGTAAAAAGAATTCTGGTCCAATAAACATTTTGAGCCTGGGTTATCTTTGTAGATAATGTCAAAGAGGAAGTGATGATGTAAGGAGACAAGATACACAGTCAGTGGAGTGATAAGAACCAACTTGTGAAGTCCACCTCATTATGGACTTAGACAACTCATGCATGTTGTCTCTACACTCTCACTCAATCTTCTTTATTCGTACCACTTTCTTTTTCCACAAAAACGTCACTTCATGGAATGTTTTGACACTGTTGAATTGCAATCAAAACACTACTCATTTACCTTGAATAAAAAAGCAAAGAAGAAAAATGGCTTGCTTAATGAGTCGGGGATATTTTGCCTTGAGGTTCTTTAGTAAATAACTGAATGAGCATGTGAACTTGAAGTACAGCTGGTGTTAAGACTAGTTCTAGTACATGTATTAAGTACCTAAATAATGATTTGTTATGTCAAGCAATATTAGTGTCCGATAATGTATTTGTCACATTTCAAAACATACAAAATAACTTGAATAACTTATATCCCAGCTGCCTCTGAAAAGCATGATAACCTGCATGTAATAATGTTGCAGAAAATTCTTTAGGCCTACTGGACAAATTCTTCAAGCAGTGGAGTACTGAGCCTTCCTTGTATTGCCAAACATTTAATGAAAGGTCAAAACGTTCATTCTGCTTCAAAACTGTGTTTGTTTATCAATCATAGTTTCACTTAAGCTGATAAATACGATTGAAAACGTTTACTACAATGATTATTTTTAGATAATGTAAGAAGTCTGAAGTTAATCACATTCACAGGTCACTCTGTAGTCAGCCTGTTTATGTACAACCACACCGATTCTTATTATTTGCTATCTGAAATACTTCATTCCTAATTAAACCATAGAGCTAAAAGATTAAACAAAGCCCATGACTTCATTAATTCTTATAGCTCTATGAATGATTAAACTGTCCTGAATTAACCTGCAAGATACTACAGTAAACAGGAACTTGAAGCATTTTGGAGTAGAGGTAACGACCAATTAGCTCACACCAGGAACCAAGATAGACCAGCTAACCTTCCCTAGACAGGCACACGCCACCAATTAATAGTCACCCCCAGCTTAAAAGTACTTGGGTACTTCATGACAGACAGCCTGTAATGTAATGAGTCTTCCATCAAGACTACTGCTACTGTAGTCCTGCTGTATTGCCATACAATAGCAGAATTTGTGTGGAGTAATTTCCTTAGCCCCAGGGAGGGACTTGGTAGCAGTCAGTAGACTGATGAAGGAGATAGGAGACCACTGTCAGTAAGGACCTCCAAATGCACCTTGGCCATCTTTCTTACTGATTGATACTTCTTTTGCTCTTACCAGTTTCTCTCTGTACTTTTACCAGACTACAATAAATTCCAATGGCTGACTTTGTCGGCCAAATGACATTTACATTGATCTACATGAAGCATCAGTTTCACCAAATGACATCATTTGAAGTTAAATGTTAGAATGTGTGATAATGCCAATTAATGACAATAAGCCTAAGGTTATTCCTTAATGGTTTTTAACACAGATGTTGGAGACGTCAACGTAACAGTGATTTAAGTTCCTATCGGCTTACACTCAATGTGCAATCCCCAATGAAATCAAATCTACTGATCTGTCTTTGTCTATGAACATTTCAACATGACAGTCAAAGTGTATACTACCTTCAAAATATATATAGACGCATGTAATTCAAGCTGAACATTCAGCTTAAAAGTAGTCAAACAAGATGAGGGAACTACTTGCAAACAGTGATCCTATATCATAGCTGTGTCCCTGTGGCCCGTTATAGAACCACCGATACCAACCATTGTCTTTGCAGTAACACATGAAATAACTTCTCATCTCTCATACTACTTAAATTGAGGCAGACAAGGCTGTATTAGTTTGAACCACAACTCTCTGGTTTCAATGCCTGGACTAAATTGGAAAGTTGATTGGAAAACTGCGGGTAGTGGGCCTAATCTTTGGACTGACTATAAGAGTATGCCATAAACAACATAGCTGCACTTTGATGGGTTAAACAGAAACTCACTACAATACAACTATTTGGTTTATGCCCCCATCTGATGCAGATATTTTGTACTCGCTTTTGGCTGTCGTTTCCAAGTCCTTTAAACCTGGTAAAGCTCTTTAAATACATAACATGCCTATATTCTACAAGACAAGTGAAAATCAGTTTAATGTTAACATAGTCCATTTCATTGTATGTCAACCAAAATATTAATCCAATAGCAATCAGAGTAGGATAATTAACTATTAAAAGAAAAATGCCTAAATTGAAACTAATTATGATAATCTTTGTAAAAATGAGAGATTTCGTTCTGCAACATTTAGCTAAAAAGTGCTAACTGGCTTGCTAGAGCATAGAGAAAGGGTGGTTAGAGGTTGTACTCAAATTGTTCTTGTATAGATAAGGCTGTTTATTTGATGTGACTGAAGAATTAGCCAATGGGCCATGTATTGATGCCTTCAGATATTTTATGCACTCGCAATTTGAAGGGTGTGCACAACATTGGTAAGATTGAAAATATAAATGCTCAAAGATTTACACATATCTTACATGGTATAAAGATGGTCATGGTGGAACACTTCCCTTGAAATATTTTTGCCCGAAATAAGGCCTGGAATTACAGAGGCCATGACCTCCTGGTCTTGGCCTTGGTGCCCTTTCACAACTTTCCCATAGACTTTCAGATTTTCCAATGGAAGTGCCCTTTGCGCAATTAGAATGACCTTGCCCTCTCAAAGATGTAATTCCAGCCAGGTCATTGCTATAGTTTTTGAGAAATAAGCCAAACAATTAGTTCTGATCTTGTGAGTCCAAAACTTTATTTAAAAAAGTGAAAACAGTGATGTTTGTGGGTTTCTTCCACTATTTTCATGTGACTCCAATGACCGATTGAGCTAAAACTTTCACATGTTTGTTAATTCATGTATATGTTGGGTCACCATAAAGTGCAGATACTGGTCTTTGGAAATGACCAATGTTGGCCATGCGCTATAAACAGCAACCATATGATTTGAAAAGCCACTGGTGCCACATCCATCTTTGAGAGACCTAAAGTAAGTAAGAAACAAGCACCAGTCATCTAACCATAAAGGAAACAACTATTCATCGAGTCACTCTGTGTGATTGCTGAGTGCCACTGGCAGGGTGTTCCAATGCCTTGGGGATGTATGGAAAGGAATTCATAATGATGTGTGTAAACAGCTATTAAGGCCAACTACATTTTCATCACAAACTGAGAAACAGAGTTTTAAGATTGTTTGGACAATATTTGAGAATTGACGGAATACTTTTATGTATGCACAAGTGATCCTCCTTTAAAGTTGTCCTACCATTGTCAAAGTAGACTGTAATCAGTAGTGCTTTGCCTACAACTTGAGTTAAGTACCGTTCTCACAGAAAATAAGCGTATTTACTACTCTTTTTAGCCATCCCCTTTGAGTGGCCTGTTTTACGGCCTAGTGATTGGCAAATTCACATAATAAATATTTTTAAAAACAACAAAACTCTAAGCACTGGTCTATTTTTGTATATATTTGAAATTACTTGTTTCATAAAATACTTGGGCCAAGTTGATAAGGCAAAAAACAAAGTTCTGTTTCCGGTTACATGCCATTTAAAAAAAAAGTTGGTAGGTGGGGGGGGGGGATTATGTTTTTTAAAATTCTGATACGTTGGCAAGTGTGTAAAAAGTTCCCTACTTCCCTGATTCAATTTAAAAACAACAACAGTAAGTGACAAAAAACTGCTCCTAAATCTATGAAAGACCTCTTCAGTATGCTTTAAACTCACATGGGGAACGCAGGAGATGTTGCAGGTTAATATGGATGTACGATTGTGTGAAATATATTTCTAAAAAAGAAATGTCTAAATCGTCTGCTCGCGACTTCTGTTGAGTCCACAATCAATCGTTCATCTGTTGAGTGCATTCAACGGATTTGCACAACAAATTTGACAAACTTACAAGTGCGCAATCTGCAGTTTGCACTCTGTCGAGCAAAAGCGTGCACAATTTGTAGATTGCGCTCTGTGATTGCGCTATGCATTGCAATGTAGGTATTTTTTGCTCGGTAGAAAAGTTGCACACGACGACGGCCATGGATCACAAAATCATGAGACTCAAATCACGGGGATATCGGTAAATTTGACTTGATGTCTTCTGGTTTTTATTTTAGTTTTGTTTAAAACATGTTACGTTGGTCAAAGTCAGACATTTTGTCCATGGAACAATACTTTTTTTTTTTTTTTTTTTTTTTTTTTTTTCTCTTCAAGCCAAATAAAAGTGAGGGGAAGGTCGGGTAACCGGAAACAGATCACTTTTTTTTTTGCCTAACCTTTAGAATATGATAGCACTGTCAATTGTAAGTGTTTCTATTCAATGCAGTAGTTTTAATTTTTACCACAGTGTAGACATTATTTGCAATCCATTCTGATCCAATTGTACATTGTCACAGTGAATCTGCTCACTTTGCATTACAGTTCCTTTCAATATTGATCTATAGCTAGTATTTTGAAACAGATAATAGTTTATTTAATATTCAGGTTGTGGCTGAGGGAGGTCCTCCTGCAACACAGTGCCACTCCCCCAAAAGGTTGATTTAATAATATATAATATGAGAAGAGAGCGCGCAAATTGCTGATTGTGTTGACTACGTCTTGTGTTTGCTCATGTAGATTGGTAGATCTCACATGCTTGATATCATCTTTACTCCTTCACTCTACTCCAGTTGGTTCTAATCCTATCCTCCAAGACAAACCATATGTACATCATTTGCCAAGAAAGTCCAATATTGTTCCACCTTGCATACTGTAGAGTGTTATGCATCATGAGTGTGCTGGAGTAGTTATGACATCCAGCTGGTTGCAATGCTTCATTGATGTAAGATCAAGGTTGAGGGGGACTTCCGAGGGCTTTAACCCTGCAACATCTAATGAGCCATATCGGCTTGTCAATTGAGAATCCAACACTACCTGACCAAGAAGCTGACTGGGGCTTAAGTCTATCCGAATGAAAACAATTGATGCATTGTAGGCAAATTGCTGCAATTGATGAGGTTCATGTGACGGGTAGGGTGCATGTGAATGAAAGGGATTCTGATCATCTGGTATATCAGTTATACTCTAATATCCCCTAGGTTCCTCATGCAATCAAACTTTTCTTGAAATCATGATTGATTTTCAAATGGATATGAACTGAATGGCCAGCCATTTTTATGGAGCATGAATTTTAAAAGCCTACATTGTATGTGTAGAAGTGATCACTTTCAGGGGTGCTGGCTGGAAGCTGGCTGGAAGCTGAACAGATGCTGGTTTACTGTGCACCCAATTCAATGCTGTTTTGGGGTTTTTTCTACAATTTATCAATTACCTGGTGACAAACCAAGATAATTATGCCTGTCTCTTCAGATGCCTTACTGCTCATACGCAAACAAAATATCATTCCACCAACTTTTTTGTTTATAAGTTTCATCCATTATCTTTAGCATTATTGTAGATCCCTAAAGCCTATAAGTTTGTCCCAAAATTCTACACAAAACTGAACAAAGTAAACTTCATGATGCACTCATGACTGCATCTACTATTTGACCTGTAATGACCCCCAAGTATCCCTAGCAACTGAAGCATGATCATCTTGGCTGTTACTTTCCATCTTGGCCTAGTCTCTGTGACGCCAATGACTCCTACAGACAAACCTAAAAACACTGATATTATGACAGATAGGAAATATAAACATACTTGACCTCAAATGACCCCTAGCCTCTATCAAACCCTGAAACTCTTAAGACAATGTACAGTGTTGGTTCTGTTGGCAAATATTGCTTCCTTTCTCTCAATCAAGGTATACAGACCTCTATGTAGATGCCCCTAGCGTCATGTCAAAAACAATCTTTTATCCTTATTTACGAAACATTCACAGAAATATTGCACTTAGTTTGAGTTATATTATCTGCTTCATCTTGAATGGTTATCTTTTATTGAATCAGATGTAGCATCAAATCACATCACCTCAAGCAATAACCATTCTAAGAATCATCTTAAACTATTGCAATGTTTTCTTGATATAAGTTGCATCATTTTCTCACAAACTTTGTAAAATTCCAAACTTTATTTTTATGACTAACCTCAATGGGACGAAACCGAGGCTGGAAGCGAGTTAGTCTGTGACCTCAATGGAAAAAATAGTTAATGGCCTGACGTTTTGACCCTAGCGGAGTCTTTCTCCAAGGCTAAATGACAAGACAACACACATGAACAGGTATCCCATGTTTACATGTTCAGAAAAATATTGCAAAAGATCAAACCATACAAATTTACACAATTAAATAAAAGCTCGTCCAGATTCATTTATCATCGGTTTTTTTAAATCAAATTTGAGAAAAAAAGTATGGTTTTATCCCGATTTTCATGGCACCGACCCCCACAAGTCTCAGCAGGTTTCCCCGGTTCTCTTTATCCCTTTCATTTGAAGGCATTTCCTGCAGCATAGAGTGGGTGAGTATTGTTCTATGACTGTGTGTGACCTTTATGGCAATTAATGCATACTGGCTGACAGGTATAGTGTGTAAAGACACATTTATTCAGCATGGGAAGGAGAAAGAATGCCAATGGTGTAACTAATGAAACAAACTAGCCTGTAAATGGGGGTTTACTGTTGAAACATCTTTACCAGGTATTGAATACACACTTGATATATGACTGTGAATCAAAGCTCAATGGCACCACAGTTTGGGGGTAAAGTCAACACTTTCATGTTTGAGTGCTTCGGAAGCTCATTACTGAAGTTTACACCAATTATAACTTTCTGTCATTTAGTATTTCTAATGAATTTGAGGTTACTCATGCCTTAAGAATGTTTATTAATTGACCAAATTATTAATTCAATAAATTGTGTTTAAATTCTGAATGGTGAATTGGATACACAGGAATGTACAAAGGGATAAAAATGGTTGCCACTTTTTTGAGCATAATGAGGCAGTTAATTCTCTCAACAAGTAAATATTTACATCTTTAAAAAGTGTCAAAAAAAGTTAATGGCCAGACGTTTCGACCCTAGCAGAGTCTTTTTCGAAGGCTAAAGAGAAAGACTCTGCTAGGATCAAATTGTCAGGCCATTAACAATGTTATGCATTTATACCATAGGTCCTTTTGGTTGGTAAACAGTTTGTAACAGCTAATTCTATTTTCCCATCTTTAAAAATACATATGTGCTTTTCTGATGATGAAGTGATCCATAAAAATGACAGTTGCACAAATTCTAGAGGAATGGAATAAGGAAATGTTCCAATGTATTTTCACATTAACAGACAGACTCCATCTTTCATTGCTACGTATCCACTTTGCCCTATTCACTGGTTGAAATGTCTGCCCGTCAACCCAAACAAGCTAAAAATAAAGCCTCTAATTTGATCATTACATAGGTATCAAATTCTCTGTCAAGTATCCAGTGCTGATACTCTTCCTGTCATAGTCTACAACGCACATGCTAGTCACATTACAGCATACCACTCACAATCTTCAAGCGCTCACTACAATTCCCAAATTTCAACAAAATGTCAGCTGTTTCAGCACTAGCCCTCACCTGACATTTCTAACAGTTGTAAACTCAACACTTGAGAGCACCTAATGGCAATACAGTGAGAACCCAATGGCAATACAACATATATAACACTACAAGGAATATGTAGAAAAGGAAAGCAATGCTAGTAGCGTTCAGGTTTGGTTGTATGTATTTTATAGCCTTAGGGGATTTCTATCATCTGGTGGGCAATTCCAGCGTGACTGACATTACATTTTTTACTAATTTTGAATATCTAATCAGCTCTCATGTCTAAACAATGACAGCCATCTGAACCATGTTTGGCATGGGGGATACTAGGACCTGTCTACACAATACAGCATTGAAACTTTGAAATTTCATGTTCAGCTTTTCCGACTAGGGGGCTCGTTAACTGCCGTGACTGACATTACAAAAAGCGACGCAACCAAAAAGTTTCGTGTATGTTTTTAAAATTTCTCTTCAAGTTAAAAGTGCTACAGATCTAAATCCATATGAACATTATATCTGATAGGGTAACTAAAACTTGTAGTAAGATGGGAAAAACCCTTTATGAATTTTTTGACAGTTATGCAAATTAACCTTCGTGACTGACATTACCGTGACTGACATTACGCATTCATAACATCTGCTGTAATGACAGTAACAACAATTTAACACAAAAACAAAACAAATTCTGTCAACAAGAGAAGTATCAATGAACTGTTTAATGCTATATTAAGGGAATAACTATAATTTTCATATGTTTAAAGGTTGAAACATGCATTAAATGTGATAAAATGTATAATAAAATACATTCAATATTTTTAAAAAGATAGAAATTAAGCTGTCATTTGGAATTTGGGATGAAGTTTTTATTGAAAAAAATGGATACATGAAGGAAGAGATGGGTGCTCCCTTTTTTAGTAAAATAAACTCTGTCAGTATAATACAATTGTGTAAATTTAGCTTTTCACATGCATGAAAAAATTGAGAGAAGAAAAGGCTGAAAAGTTTAAAACTGCTATTTCAGAATTTTCAAGTATTGGGATATATTTTACATGACTGCTAAAAACACATGCCAACTAGATTGTAATCAAAACATTTACATGGACTCTTCCATCCTAACCAGTAAGCAACATTCTGTAAGATTCTATTTATTTTATTTTTTCAATTTGCAATACACCAAGAAAGTTGTGTAGTTCATCAGGAGCCGATCTAAAATGTACTTAGATCAAAATAGATACAATATGAAAGTACAAAAAAATCGAACACTAACATTGTCAGATGGTGGTCAGGTTCCAAGGTATTGGTTACCACATTGTTACCAGGCCTTGAACATTGCTCTTGAAGGGGCACTGCAATTTTCCTCTGGTTAGGGGTACTCTGTGAGGAAAATGTAAATTTGTACTGAAACTTTGGAGAAGGGCACCAAAGCAAGAGCACACGGCACCACGGCAATTGCCGAGGGTGGCGTGGGATATTTTGAGGCCTGTGTTGTTAAATCTAGACACAATTTAAGGTTGAACCAACCAACACCACTTTGTAATCTCCACCTTGGTGGAGTAGAAGATCAGTTCACATTTACTTTGCACACATTCAAGTACAATATTCCACAAAACAGTCTTGTCCTTCCCATCAAAACAGCACTCTGTATCCATCTGTATCCATCAAGTCGATCTAGTGTATGTAGGAGATGTTAAAGTATCCTCAACTTTGAAGGAGATGGATCAGCTGATTGTGCTGGTCTCTGCTTCTTAAGATTATGACATCTGGATACCCTCTCTCTATTTTGATTACATCTCTCTGTTCAGAGTTTCTTCTATTCAGTCTTATATTATAGCTTGAGCTCCTCTTTTTGTCTTTTTGTTAACCCTACGCTTCCTTTGTTTTCCTGCACTCAGTCCATCTCTGCTGCTGTCTTGTAGTATCCTCCTTACTCTCTTGTAAAACTTGTGTAGTGTGAGACGCTTGTCGTAATTATGACCCTATCGATCAATGACAAATATTCACGATAAATAATGTGCCTTTGTATGTACATGTGTTGAGTACATTTCACCTTACAAATCCATGTTTTTCACTTACCTGTAAAAGATGGATGAATTGGATTAAAAATACAAATTAACAGATCCAAGAGCATTGTTTCAGGTTCATATCACCTTCATTTTAGTTGCATTGTAAGTAATAGACAAGTTATCAGTCCATCCACTGTTTAAAATATTGTCCATTGACTCCTGTAAAAACGTGACTGACATTACAATGTCGTGACTGACATTACGCGTGACTGACATTACACTTTTGTTCAATTAATAAAATAAATTAAACAACAACTATTTACCCGCTTTATAACATTATTGCTCTACCCTGACCCCATACTAAGAAAATCATGAAGAGCAGATTTTAAATGCTTTCATGTATACTTTTATGAGAAAAATCTTAATTTTTTGTGACTGACATTACACTAAGCCTAACATAAGCGTTCATTTGACGGCACATTCTAGGTATCTAACATTAATTTTATGTTAATTAAAGTTATTTTCCTTAAGATAGACACTGAGAGTTGTTATTTTAACAAACAAAATAAAATAAGTGTCATTAGATTAATGAAAAATACCAAAAGAAATAAGTTTTGTGTTCTTACCTATGATTGGTGCTATTTAATGTAGCGTCAACTTCAGAGTGCTGTAACTTACAAAATATTTGGTCTGGATCATTTTTTTTTTCATTTCTAGAAACTTCAAAATATACTCTATCAATTTTGCAAAAGATGTTTGAGAAAAAAGCATTTTGAAATTTTGACCCTCGTGTCGCACTTGCGTGGAATTGCCCTGGTCATTTTTCAATAAGTCTGCTTGGACAAACTTCTGTACTCTACATCCCTTGTACATGGTGAAACAGTATACATACTAGTACGTTACTGAGAAATGCTTTCCATCTTAGACGACTTCCATCTCCCCCTCAGTGCACATTTAACCAAGTATTTATAAAACAAACAATTAACAACCCATAACAGGTGATATTATGTACAAACACAAAACAATTTTTTTAAAAATTCTTTATGGTAAATGCATACATTGGTCTTAAACTTTTATTTTGTCTTCTTCTTTTTCCTTTTTTGCACACATTGTTTTTAACACTAGGTGCTCGACCACAGCACAAGCTTGCTCTACCTGGACCCCCCAATCTAATCCAGACAGATGGGAAAACAATTCCCTAGAGAACAGATTTGTAGTGCATTGGAAGGTGAGCAGTCAGTGTTCTACATCAAACTCAAGATCTGGTGATGCCAACATTTCCATTTCAATCCCCTGGCTACTGCTACAAATCATTTTCCAGAGCAAGACATGTCAATACTTTGAAAATGGAGCTGTTGATCATGTTAGATCAAGTTAAAAAAGTTAAATTAATTAACATTAATTAAATTATTTCTAAAGCATCTGACCCTCTAACAGAAACAAAGGAATAATGATAACCAAATGTAATTGTCTGTTAGAACAGAAAAGCTAGGTTTGGTTGGAGAAAGTCCCCACTCTCCCCTCCCTTTGATGGCACCCCTCTAATCTCAATCATTACTTGGTTTGGTTAAAGAAAGTCCCCACTCTGCCCTCCCTGCCTATGATGGCACCCCTCTAATCTCAGTAGTTACTTGGTTTGGTTAAAGAAAGTCCCCACTCTGCCCTCCCCTCCCTTTGATGGCACCCCTCTAATCTCAATCATTACTTGGTTTGGTTAAAGAAAGTCCCCACTCTGCCCTCCCTGCCTATGATGGCACCCCTCTAATCTCAGTAGTTACTTGGTTTGGTTAAAGAAAGTCCCCACTCTGCCCTCCCCTGCCTATGATAGCACCCCTCTAATCTCAGTAGTTACTTGGTTTGGTTGGAGAAAGTCCCCACTCTGCCCTCCCCTGCCTATGATAGCACCCCTCTAATCTCAGTAGTTACTTGGTTTGGTTAAAGAAAGTCCCCACTCTGCCCTCCCCTGCCTATGATAGCACCCCTCTAATCTCAATAGTTACTTGTTTGGTTGGAGAAAGTCCCCACTCTGCCCTCCCCTGCCTATGATAGCACCCCTCTTATCACAATAGTTACTTGGTTTGGTTAAAGAAAGTCCCCACTCTGCCCTCCCGTGCCTATGATGGCACCCCTCTTATCACAATAGTTACTTGGTTTGGTTGGAGAAAGTCCCCACTCTGCCCTCCCCTGCCTATGATGGCACCCCTCTAATCTCAGTAGTTACTTGGTTTGGTTAAAGAAAGTCCCCACTCTGCCCTCCCCTGCCTATGATAGCACCCCTCTAATCTCAGTAGTTACTTGGTTTGGTTGGAGGAAGTCCCCACTCTGCCCTCCCCTGCCTATGATGGCACCCCTCTAATCTCAATAGTTACTTGGTTTGGTTGGAGAAAGTCCCCACTCTCCCCTCCCCTTGCCTATGATGGCACCCCTCTAATCCAGTGTTCTCCAACCTATAGAAAAGACGTGGCGCATCGCCACGCTTTCTGCGGCGCGCGCCACGCTTTTATTATCGCCGCCAAGCTTTAAAAAAAAAATTTTAAAAATAAGAATATATATATATATACCGGCACGTTAAACTGGAGGTCGTTGGTTCAAATCCCACTCTAGTAAATTTTTCTTTGTTCAACCCAAAATCATATATATATATATATATATTTTTTTTTGAGCACACTAGTAACACGGAATTACAAGGTAAGAAAAAGAAATGCGGTCGGGCTACCGGACACATACGCTGAGATGCCAACATTGAATTCCCAAAAAGAGTAGCAACGCCGAGCACTTAAGTTTCAAGTCAAGCATAAAACTCACCGAGCCGTAAAAAGAGGAAAATTATGACATTTATGATATAAACTAACACTTTCAGCGAAAATCACTTATTGCAAAGCGGCCTGCTCTAGAGGTCAAACAATTATGGATTGTATTCTCAGGCTTTTTTTTTGTATCGGACCGCAATTTGCACTAGCTTGTGCATGAAGAGAACCCTTTCCAATTAAACTAAACAAAATGCTTTGTTTTTCTGTCCCATTGTTTATTAAAATGAATAATGCTCACGTTTGTACAGCAAAATAGTAAAAAAATACGTCACACCACAGCAGGCCAGTCAAGTCTTCAAACGACTTCAGCAAGAGCAATTTCGTCAATTGGCCTTTCCAACCAATTCCATTTCCACCCACTGCATTCTTAACAACTTTTTTATCGACAGTTTTCATCAGATCTTGGCCTCGATTGTGATCGATGAAATATTTTCTTGTTGTTACCGGTATTTTAGTTGATCGCTGCAGCGATCGCGATGTTTCAAACAAACCGTCCACGACGGCGCGCGCTGAACTTGCGAATTGCATTTTAGATAAAAGTTATCACAGTGTCTGTTTGCCGCCGCATCCCACAGTCGTAAAGCGTTAAAAAAACTGCGGAACCAGTCTCTACAAAAGCGACTGTAGAATGTATGCTGTACAAGGAGACTTGAGGCTCAGTGTGTGCTCTGTGCTACGCGTGTGTCAGGGAGGCAAATCCTGAATGCGATAGTTTATGGGATTGGTACCTCCTAAATAAGCACCAAACCGCGTGTGAATTCGGCGCCGCTCATCACTTTTAACCACGCGGCAGCAGTCAACATTTTTTATAGTTTTTTCATTTTATACTTTTAGTTTTAGTTTTTATCATGATACATTGTAACTACATTTACACTGGGCGGCTTGTTTATCGTATTTAATTGAAGATTATCGTAGCGGCGTATTCACGGCTCAAAATCGTATTTTCTACGCCCAAATCGTGTATGTTGGCATCTCTGCATACGTTTCCTCTAGTGGGTGCCTAAGATAAATTGATACCAATAAATTAAATTAAATTGGTTTTTATTTCAAGTAGGTGTTTAGAAAACCAGTATTTTACTTTGTTCTTAAAAACTATAAAAATATTTCCTCAAAAAAGTCTGAGGAAAGTGGCCAGGATTCACCTTAGAATGCACCACAGAGCATCTAGGATTTTCTCGGGGCCCTTGAGCGGGCCCCTGACCCCACGCCGTAGGGGCTTCGCGCTCGCATTGTACGTACCCCCTCGCAGTTTTCACCACACCAAGCACCAACCTTTAATTTTCAAAGTTGGAGAACACTGTAATCTCAATAGTTACTTGGTTTGGTTTCGCTAATCGCTCCCTGAAAACAACTTGGGAAAACAACTGTATGAACTTGATCAAAGTTTACAATAATAAACACAAAGGCCCCTACACAAATAAATCTTTGAATCAAGTGATAGGTTTGAAAGAAAGGAGACGGGCAGAACTGAGAATTTATAATACATCTAAAAATGTACAGTTCTTTAAGTATTCTAACAACTTCCTTCACCAATAGAGCATGACACTCTGTGGAATCTTGGTAGGCCTATTATACCTTGACTAGGTCTCCTCAGGGATTATTTCTTTGTCATTTTTGTATTGATTTTTTGTTTTATGTCAAAGAAAACATAACCTTTTTGAAGCCTGAGCAAATGTAATGGTGAAGTGGTTCAGCCACATTTGTACAAACAACTTGCATGGCAGGGAGTTATGAGATGATTTATAGTATACTATAACATTGAAGTATATTTTTCTCATTTTTTTTCACGTTGGCCTAAAATGTGATTTATTACTTCCTTTGACAAAGAACCCTTATCCAATGAAATTCACGTACTCCAGAATAACTTGTAAGAGTTTGACATAGATCTCCATAAAAAAAAATGCAAAACTTAGTAATGTTACTGGAGCTTCCCATTGTGTCTGATATATAATAAGACTGACGACTGACACTACAGCAATAACATCCATTGTTATCTAACAGCAAACTCATGTATCAATGATTAGTGTCGTTGCTTTCTGTATCCTAATTCAATCCAGCTCCAGATATAGGTGAAGTAAATACAGATGACCAAGCGGAAGTTATGGTAATTATATTTGCTAATAATTACATCAGGTCCTGTATTAATTAGCGAATTACATCATGGAGCAATTAGTTAACGCAGAATTAGTCCAAACAGACATTACCTGTGACACTTTTCGTTGTTGTCCCCCATCTATTTTTGAGCAGATTCATTTTTGTTCACAATTAAATACAATTTTAACAATACTTAAGACTTTCATATTAAAAAAATACTAACTATGAGCATCGAGACAAAGTAGACATTATACCTATGTGAACTTCACTGCACATGTTTACCATGTTCCTTTTATTCTGAGATTTGTAGGAGGCAAAAGTTCACCAAACTAGTAATCATTTCCATCTCTTTGTCTCCACCAAATATTATTCCAATAAGAAAGAAGAAAGCAATCAATATGTGGTGGGCGAAGAGGCTGACAGCAGACTAAAGTAATGTTCTTTGGACTTGCAGGACTTATACAATGTTAACCCTAACCAGCGACCTTTGCATTCCACAACCATTGACAAACAGCTGTAATGGTCCAAGGCATAGGGCTTGCCAGGCACTGGGTGCAGCACTCCAGTCGCGTGCCACTGATTGGGGGTCGCATGCCCACAGTCTAGCAAATTAAAGGGTCACTACAACTTGCTAGGTACTTAAATCTCTAGTCTCATATCTAAAGCTTCTTTCCTTAAACAAGAAAGCCTGTATCTTAACAATTAACAGGTGATCTTGATGTGGTACAATGTTTTAAACTTGATGCAGTTGGTGAGACTGGCAAGAAATATACCATTTGTAACCTTTCTCCACGTGTAGCAATTGCTTAGAGCAGTCTGGATTGGATGGGTTCCTTTATGACTGCTGACATGAGATGAGTGATGATGAAGAGTAAGACTGAGCAGACAAATAAACCGCATATTGTACAGGATCTTTGATATCACACTATATGACAGTCATTTAAGAAGTGTGGATGGAAACCGCAAGATTTGATATTACATGATTTCAGATAGTTCAATCAGTATCATGTGTATGTTAAGACTAAGCTGCAACCTTGATAATTATTACAATGATGCCTTTTGTATTACCAGAATTGATACCTTCTTCTAATTGAGGTTATCATAAAACTACAACATACAATACCTGCTTTTTATAAAGCTATGACAGTGAAAGAATTTACAGTTCATGTGTTTCTGTTAATGTGATTGAAGTATATCATATTCCTAAAGTTAAATGTTTGAGGTAATTTGGGTGACCAGTCATCTATGAAAATTTAACTAAAACCTTTAAATGATTTGGCTATCACTACTTCCACCAGTGACAAGTGATTCTAACAGTCTCTGAGTTGTTCTCTCATCAGGTATACTTGACACTTGGTTTCCATGGAAATAAAGAAATATAAGAGCTGAAAAAGTTGGAAGCACTTGAGTTAGGGTGTGCATAGCATTGGCAAAATTCAAAAATAAAGATAATCATGGTCAAAAACTTCCCTTAAATTTGTTTTGCCTGAAATGCTATAGTTTTTGAGAAATTAATATAACAATCAATTTTGATCTCGCAAGTCTGAAATTTGATGTGAAATGCGAGGGCTTTCCACTATTTTCTTGTGACTCCAATGACCGATTGAGCTCAAACTTTCACAGGTTTGTTATTTCATGTAAATGTTGGGTCACATCGAGTGTGAATACTGGTCTTTGACAATTACCCATGTTGACTGCATGCTTTCAGAACTGCATTACTATATATTAAGCTTCCTTGAACTGATTGAACTGTTGATTTGTTACACCACATTGTACAACTCATACTGATATTTCATTACATTACCACAACCCTCTCTATAGATTTATATCTTACATTTTTTCCTTGAAATGAACACCACAAATGTTTGAAGTCAAAGCAAGGAGGTAAGAGGGAAGGATCCTTGTGCTAGTATGTAGCTATAGCCAGGGCATCCACCCAAAACCAACATGACCTTTGCCTTGTGATGTCTCAACTCAATATTGATGTTTCTTGGCCCACATACATCATTTAATATTAAAATTAATTTAAAGGACATGTATAGCAGATATGATTTTGCGCTTGAGACACTTTATTATCAAATGAATTGAAATGTCTAAACTACGTACTGTTAGTCAATGTTGTTCACAAACAAAATCATATTATCCAACTATACCACATGAACATACAATGTGTTAAAGGCCCTACCTTCAAAAACTAGTCGTCCCCCCTGGGTTTATTTTATCCTTTCAGAGTTTGCCCAAACTAGCATGGCATTGTTGAGCCAACAGACACGAGTTAGTTTGTATTGATGATAGAATCTGGCTTACCCATCCATACACCCACTCAATCCCGATCTAGGCCAAGCATCTTTTACTGGCATCCAGTCACATACACTAATCTTTAGGATACTACAAATATTGCAGTTCAGATAGGTCTCTTGGTGTACAACAGATGTGTTTCTAGGCTAATTGGCTAGTATGTTTTGATGATACAGTGATCTGGTGCACATTTGTTCACATTCAAGCCATCTACACACTCATGCTTGCCCTCTCTAACCCCATCATGCTTTGTGAAATCAAGTCTATGTACATGTACAGTATATACGCAGCCCGGTAACTTCCATCAGTCAACTTTTAAAACATACATGTACATTCGTTATGTGAAATGTATGACAATTATTCATAAAAGGTTTTAAGTAAAATGTCACTGGGCTAAGTGTAAAAAAAAAGGTCCATACGTCACGTTTATAAATTTGTCTGAAGTTTTAGCAAGACCGGTTTGAAGCTGCAAGAGCCTGAATGGTAAAGAATGGCTTTTGATGTTACTTTGTGCATATATGCTACCTGTTCATACCTCTACATTATTTCCTGGAATATATCAGCACAAAGTATTGGAAATGATACTCAGAATGTGTTTTACAATTAAAAGGCAATTAAGTATAACATATGTGGGCAGCAGGCCAGCCAGCAATGGAAGCATCCATTTCAAAAGTATCCCTTTTAAATGATAACATTTACCCACATGAAAGTTAAATAAAGTTAATGATAAAGTTTATTATATTAATTTAGCAAACACAAAGTATGCCATACTACACCATTTTTGATGATAAAGTTGACCAACACGAAAGTTAACTTAAGTTAATGATGAAGTTTGTTAACTATTAAGTTAGCAACTATGAAGTATGCCATAGCCTTATGTCTTATTTATAGAACAAAACAATTCCATAAATATAGGAGCAACTGATTATCATAACCTGTAGTATAAATCTATCAAATATAACAGAACATGGAAATCCTAGAATTGCAGCTTGTGACCGACCATTTTATCTTATTCATGGGTGATTTGAATGTGAGGCTGCCATATCAATAACCCCGTCTAAAGTCTGTGATAGTTTTAAAAACAAACTTTTCATTCCTGACACCAAGAATAAAAAAGTAGATGCAGCTTTTTCAGTTTATTGCCAAAATAGTTGGAGTACTGTCAGGACCAAGCAGTCTAATGCACTGGACTCAAGTTCTAGTGTTGTCAGAATGTGGGTTTGAGTCCTAGTCATGGGACTTGAGTCCTTAGAGGGAGGGTATACCTTTGGTAATTTCTCAAAAAAAGACTGACCATAAAAACTTACTTGGTAAGAAGCACTGCAGCTGTTCATAATTTATAAAATTTTGAGAAACGATTCCCTTCAAAGGAATGTGCTTTTAGAGAGAGGGACTCAAAAACATTTTAATCTGAGAAACGTTTCTATATGAAGCGTTTCTCGGATTGTGTGTTCAAATTAAGGATTATTCTTCCTGCGTGGATATAACCGCTTCAAATTTTCAGCATATCTCAAAAACGTAACCACCTTTTGAAATGAAATTTTCACAGGTTAGTTTTATTGTTTTTATATAGGATTAAAACAATCAAACGGTTCCAAAAGCCAAAGGTATACTTTGCCTTTAAAGTTTAAGCAAGACACTTGACTATAATTGCTTCGACCTTCGAATGGGAAATAAAGCTGTGTGTCTTGTGTACTAAGCAATGAAATTTTAAAAAATTGTGCTTTTTTACAGTTTATGGTTACATATCTTTCCAGTGACGTCCTATCATGAGCAAGGCAAATTTGTGTGCGTGCTCCCGAAGAGCATTGTTTAAAATGCAATAAGTTTTTTTAAATAGCCTACATGTACATAATGAGGAAAGTAATGATTATATTACAAACTTGTACATGGCATATACACAAGGCAGTGCGGCAAACATCCTTTAAAAGACATGAGTATAAACTGTCATCATTCAATATTTCCTCCTTCATAGTAACCCCACCTATGTGTAAAAATAAGTAGAATTCCCGTAAAGCATTGTGATACCATTGAGTAAGAATGCCATAAAAATGCTTGATTGTTATTACCATTACCATCAATGTTGTTATTTGGAAAGCAAGGTTGTCCTCGCAAATAGACACAACTAGTCCGGTTACCTTAATGAGTATATTGCGACATACGTGCAGGCATTGTTTGCAGGTGCAGACTATTCACTACAGGACTGGACACGAATACAAAAAACCTAACTATTCAGGGATTCAGACTTAAACTGGGAATAAGACTTCAAATTGTAAATAAGGCCCATGTTGACCTCTGTCTATATCAAGCTGCAGACAGACTACCTTTCACTTTTGTATAAGGACTAATGCATCATTCTCCAAATCCAGCAAAACAAAAGTCACACTGAGGTAGGTTACTTCTTGAACAAACAAAAGCTGGCAACTCAGGGAATGCTGTTACCATGGTCACAAAATATGTAATTTATTAAGTGAGGACAGCCTCATGAATTTCTCCTGACCTTCAGGTGTCAGCTGAACTTTTTCTGTGGAAATGTTGTGTTTAACCACAGACAGAAAGCATCAATTAAACATAGAGATTGCAGCAAGAAATCTTGTAACAAAGAGTAGATGTATGCTACCATGATGCTAGTAACATACTGTACATGTCATGTCAGGTCAACTATGGTACTTGAAGAAAAATTACGTTCCAGAACCACACATACAGTCACAGTACAGGTATTCAGTGTGGGGCAACATATCCACTTCCACTGCCAATCCTGCATGTTATATCTGTACTTTCCCCTTCCCCTATCCCTGGACCAAGCAAACAATCTCAACCATCTATGGAATATTATGACTGTGACATGTTTTGTGTCACTGTATTGACCACCATGGTTCCTCCATTGATAGTGAGTCTTCTTCATCTTCAAATGTTCAATCAGCTTCTGTAAAGGCCAGTTCATATACCTGACACAAGACATAATATTCTCTGAGTCAGCCACGGGCAACTTTTACTTTTGGTAATATTATAACAAGAATCAGTCCTGTTCATCTTGGAAGAACTTGATATTTTTCTAAACTAGGGGATTACTCGGAATGATTATACTTCAGTTCACAATCCAATGATATCAACTGTACTGGACAAGCAATGGTTTGTGTTCCTTTAACATACACAGTAAGCATGCTTCATGGTTGAAATCATTCATCTAGTTACATTTCAGTTGATATACTTCCATAACATTGGCCTACAACAACAAGGTACATCAACAACTTACAAACTGTACTCTCAACAATATTAATAGGAGGGGATAAGAATATAAAATATGATCAACTCTGCTCCTTAAACAAGACAAGTGGTTCTACTCATCAATGTGGAAAGCCTTCATCCAATCCACCTGCATGCGCTAAAAATATCTTCATGTCGCTATCTAACCCAGATGTAGAAAGTTCAAAGCTGCACAGCTTGTCACCTGAGAAGCTATTCTTACCATGCTGTCAGGTCTAGTCAGTGGAAGCAAGACTCATCCGTCTGCCTGCCTGTTAGCTCCGGCCATGGCTGGGTCATGAGATACCCTTGTTGGATTTACTTCTACAATTGCTACAGACACTGCACAAGGGCACAATTAAACAGTAATGCCTACTACAATACCTCAAACAACCTCTGCAAAGTCATACCACAAGCTGCTAGTAATACCTGTGAGCATTGGTCATTTATAATTCTGTCAAGAAGTAAAGCTTTTACAATACTCTTCAGGCAGACTGATCTTCATATACCAGTAAACCATGCAGACAATATTAGCAAATATTTTTATTGGTTCAGAAAAGTGCAATTGACAGACTAAGGCTACATGTAAAGCCTCTTTTCTGACCTGACCAGAATATTGCTTTAGCTGAAAATCCAGCCCAGATGGTTGGATAAATGGGGTAATAAATGAATCAAGTTAAGAAGGATCAGAAATCTTGGGTAATACTGAGTACCAGATGAGGCAGTCTCATGGGAGCCTCTGGGGTTACAGACACCGGAAGACACTGTACATGGAGGTAGGGCTAGCAGATGGTGTAATTCCCCTTCCTTTTCATCTGCAAAAGAACCGCTGAGTAAATGAATAATATACAGGTGCATTGTGTGTTTGAAGCAAAGAGTCCATCCTTCTTACAATCACCATGACAACTTGACCAAGACTTTTTTGTAATAGCCAATATGATTCTTGATGTTGTTGAGGTTAGCTTGAGCAGTGGAGTAAGTACTACAGTCATAGATATGCTTATAGGACAACCTCCTTTTACTGAAAGGTTCATTCTTCACAGGAGGCCAGATTAATTGAACCTCTGTTTGGTTGTTGAGTACCAATGAGTTGCAGTAAATAGCAAGGGGTGCCAACCATGTTGGCATTTACCACAGATCCACACGGCTACAGATAGGATTCCCATTGTACCAAGAGGTCAATAAGAGGCTCACTGTAACTACACATCGCATCATATATGACCCATTGCTGTCCCATTTAAGAAGGATATTTAACCAGTTGTCTGACGAAAGTGTATCTGTGTAGCCCAGATGCATTAACTTGGAAATTTAACAGAAAAATTGCAGATCAAGAATAATATTTGGGGTACATACTGACACACAGTGTACATTTAGGTGTAGTTTGAATGAAAACTGAGACATCTAGAACGGGGCATGCTGTTCAGCCAGCCTTCTCTTACATATCTGTGTTCAAGTCCACATGTGGGTAAAGTCTTGAATCTAAGCCAAGCTTTGTTCTCACTGGAAGAAAGTTAAACACTCTTGGATTGGATTAGTGATTCTGGTTGGAACCAACAACAATTGGTCTTTCTGTTCTTTATTTCTTTGGTACATTTAATACTCCCCATAAATATCCAAAGACCTTAGAGTGATCTGGAGTCAAGTACTTGTTATAATTTTGATATGTGGTTTAATCTTTGGCAGGCTAGGTTCAAGTAAACTCAGGGATAAAGAGGAAAAAATGTACATGCATACTGGTACCCCAAAAAGATAACTTGGAGACTGTATTGTGTACTTAGCAGGCTACTTGGCTATTTCTTTGACTGTTTTTAGTGATGTCAAACATATTGAGAGTGTTGGATAAATCATATCTACTATAACTACTAGGTCAATATGTCTTTTCCTTAAGCTACTCCACAGCTTGGGCACACAGGTGCAGATTGTACTGATTAGCATTTCAACTATGACAAGCACAAGTATCTTTGTTATATGTATACCTTGTTTGTAATAAGGACAAAAGCTCATCAATGGGTGAGTCGATTGTTTCAACATTGGTATATTAGATAACAACAATGGGGATGAAGTGGTAGATTCCAGAATCCTTCATTTAGTAGCAATTGTTGATCAAAATGAGCAACCAGACCCAGAGTAGATTCCAACCCATGTTGGCCTTCACATGAGTGAGGTACAAGTTTTCACCCATACATACATTTACATCTAATAAAGAAAGTACTTTGCATTCATACTTTGGGTTCAATGTCTTAATAATGCTTGAGGTGCTTTCTGTGGTTGTGCGGGTTTAAATTCCTGAAATCAAAAAAGGATAGATAAATCTGTCCTTGAAAATATCTACCAATGTGTGAATCCAGTATTTTAAGTGACATACCAACCAATGGATAAAATGTAACAGAACAATCATTTTTGAGGACATTTTTCCAACTTCAATATTGAACCTAATCAGTCATTGTAATCCCTGGAGAGTCTATCAAAATACCAAAATCCAGACTGGACAAGCTTCTAGTCAATCACATTCCATAGTTTTCCCTCTTTGAGTAGAACAAACATGAAAATTTGAAAAATTGTTCCATTAGAGGAGAAAATAAGACTTAATAATCATGCTTAAAGGGTCTGTATACATTTGGTAATGACTCTGGAAATTAATGGCAATAAAAACTTACTTGGTAAGAAGTGCATCAGCTTTGGATAGTATAATGCATTTTGAAAAACTTTCCAATCAGAAGTGCTACGGTTAATATGGAAAAAGATATCACTTTTTATCCCCAAAAATTTGAATCTGAGAGTTGAGAAGAATAACAGACAGTAACGTTTCTCAGATTGTGTATTCCAATTGCAGATTATTCTTCCTGCGTGGACCTAACCGCTCCAGATTTTTGGCAATATCTCAAAAACCACCTTTTGAAATGAAATTTTCACAGGTTAGTTTTATATATCTACAACTATAGGATTGAAACAAACAGTGTGTTCCAATTACGAAACGTATACAATCCCTTTAACTCTAATATCACTGATTGGTTAACATGTTTACAAGCATGTGTGCACATACATGTATTGTACAATCTTACAATGATTCTAAAACATTTGATCACAGAGACAGCCAAAACACCTGAAGCAACAAAATGCACACACAATTATTGGAGTGGGTGCATTTTAATTTGTTTTTCTTCTTCTCCTTTTTAAGTACTTTTGCTGGAGACCCTGCAGACACTAATAATTTCCAACAATTTTGTCAGACCTGGAATAACAAGGAGGCCATGGCCTCCATTGCCCCTAGTCTTGGCCTTGGTGCCCCTTCAAAAGTTTCCCATTGCCTTTCATATTATCCAACGGAAGTGCCCTTTGCAAAATGAAATTGATCTGAGAAGGGTCTATAGTTCGACACAGAAACTCCAACCAATCACAAATGGGTCTTTAATCGGATTTTCATCATTTTGTATTTTGCTTTATCTTTTTCAACGGCCTCTTACTTGAACCTCTTTTTACATTTCCCATGTGGGAAGTTATTTCCGTTTTAATTCCGATAGTAGATAGAAGATTGGATAGTTGTTTATAGACGCATGTAGTACACAGACTACAGTGTGTCCAATGCAGTGGTAAGTCGGAGATGAAAAAAGCATTATGTGTGGGAAGCCTTGCATGGACAATGAAATAGCTATTGCCTGGTAAAATAGCTCAAGTACATGTATGTCATTTTCCCCCTTGCCTTGGTAAGGTGAGAGTTACAATTTTCGATGTTTCTCAAGTCATCTACCAGGCAAGAATGTTGTTGACACTACAATGACATGAATAGTGAAAAAACATTTCCAAGATACAGTTAATCAAAATATCTCAAAGTTAAAGTAAGTTCATTTGCTGATTATTATTGCTAAGCTATAATCCACTTGTTTGTACTGACTGAACACCACTAGCAATATCTTCTTGTTTAATTATCATGTATTAGTGAACATAGAGAAAGGACCCACGGTTTAACCAAAGATGTACACATGAGCCATCACTTCACTTTATTTCACTCTCATAACTCAACAAAAGACTACAACATAGAATTCACAATTTGTACTTGGAGTGAAGCGAACAAGAAGGGATAGCTACATGTACGTATGCACCACACCAACCAACATCTTAGGCAGTCCATGCAGCAGCGCAGCAGTACATGTAGTCACCCCACAACTGGGTAGGCTGTATCACTTTTCTAAAGGCTACCATCAATGGAAATATGACATCCAATTAAACCAATATTTACTCTTGTTCCCTTGACTTGTTTCACTTTAATTAGTGCATTTAAGCAGTGTTCCCAATCAATCAACAAGTTGTACCCAACCCTGGTGTTTATTGCAGCTAGGGGCTAGGATAACTTCTTGCATAGTGAGTTACTTGATTCAGATAAAATAGCAGGTCAAGTTACTCGTAGATCATCATTTCTGCAGGAAATATGCTTTATTACATGGCAGAGATTGGATCGGTATAGCTGGCATGTTATGTGGTAACAATGACTCATTGTACCACACTCCCTTCTGACCACTAAGGTATACACCAATGTGGTCTGGAGATGGTATTATGTAGTATTCCATCACATCATTTATTGCCATGGGTCAAATGTCAAGCTATATCTAGTTATTCTATTAAGAACATTTGTTTATGTGTACAACACAGTTACATGTATGTAGGGTTCAGCTGAATCAATATTAGATGCTAATCAGAAGTTGCAACATGAACAACATCATTAGATACATGTACGTACATTGCTGAGTGAAGAATGTATGCTGTGCATGATTTGATGACATGCTTTAACTGTGTCGATAAGCCAGGAGGTCACGATAACAGAGCCCTCTAGTGTCCATGCATTTCAATCATAGATGGTACATGTATTTTCTTGAAACTACCATTACATGTACATTTCCATGCCTATTTGTAAAGAAAACTAATGCTGTATCAGAATTGGTGGCTACGGCTACTACTGTTGCTAAAGGTGTTGCTAAGGATGTTCTATACTTCAATGCATGATGACGCGGTGATCCAGCCGTAGCTCTAGCCGTAGCTGCCAATCCAGATACTGCCTTACTTTACTGATGGGTCTATTCCTAAATCCAACAATAAAATCAACATGCCTGTGGTAACAAGAATGTAGTTCATACATATGATTTTCTTGTACAACATACAAAGGTCATACTTATTTCATTTTCACTGGTTGGATATTATTTCTTGAATCCTCGATTCTGATTGGTTGATCCATGGCAACAACAGTGTGAATTATGTTAGAACATATTGCATGGTCTATATCACAGTCCCACCTATTGCACTGTCCTAACTACACATTTTGCACTATTTTAAACTTCGTGCCAAGTTTGTCTAAAGATAAGTTTGTTATCACACTCGCCCTCAAGGAATACGGAAAAATATAGCGCATACTGCGTCCCATATCCAATTCGGTTTTTAGCCTTGTTTGATATGGGATGCAGATGTACTATATTTTCCTGTATCTCACTCACTCTTGTATGGTAACTAATACAGTCATCTGTTGACAATTTTTCACAACTTATAAAAATAAATTGTTACTCATGCTTTATTTTTAAAGAAATTGGTTTCTGAAATGCATTTAAATCTTTCAAGTTTGTGTAACTGTTACTTCAGTGGTTTATAAATAAATATGATTGTTTTTCATGATGATGTGGATGAACTAGTAGGATATAGATGGGAATGTGTAGGTGTTTTGGGTGGAATGATGAGCGCTTTTGCACACACTGGATAAATTACTTTAGTTGATTTGTGATCCTACACAGAAACTGTACAATACTCCAATTCATACGAGGAACATGCCTTTACATTGTATGTAAATGCATTCAAAAAACCAGAAAGGAGATTTTACAAAAACAAACTAAAGAAGTTTGACTAATTTGTTAACACCATGGTTCACTCATCACATACAAGCAGGAATTTTAAATTCATGTTTTTCATCTCCAACAATACCATGTTACAATATCTTCTAGGAGTGTTTGCTACCTTTCTGGTAATTTCATAAGAAAATAAATTCCAAGCTCTCACTGTTGGACGTATAGGTTAACCCATGATTCAATAACCATTTACATGAAAGTCTACAAAGATAGAATCCATAACCCACTGTTGTTCATGTTGCTCAGAAAAGAAACAATGCTAACCTATTATTGGGCATGTGAGGTTTGAATTAATCAACACTCTGCAAGGTGTCCAACACAAGACAGATAAATACACTATGATGAAAGCTCCAACTGGCATGCCTGTCAAGTACAAATGATCCAACATGCACAGTACCAGTCAATTGTAACACTTGATGAAGCTATTGCTATCTGCACCTCTAAGCTGTACTACAACAGTTGCTTCTAGTTCAAATCCAGCACTAACTGAAGTAGCAGGACTTATGAAGCATAGAGACAGCTACAGATTAAAAGCAGTCTTTACAGACCAACACTGATGGTCAGAATTACAGCAAGCTGAGATTCCATTGGGGTCAGACCAACAACGGCCGACTTTCTAGTGTAATATTTGATGTGAGTAGCCTTGAACACTCCTGGGGAAGTTCACAAATCACTACAGTACATCAACTGGTTTCAACATTAACTGGACCCTATAGGACCCCAACAATTCTAGCTAGACCCTCTTCAAGTACAGTAGTTTGCATAGATCTTTACTCAACAAAAAACCTCATCTATACATAAATTTACAGAAAAGTACATCGGAATTACTACATATTTTTATCTAACGATGCAATATATTGAAACTACTGATTTAAAAGCAGCAAAGGAAAACCTTAGCTAAATTAGTTTACACTTTCTCAAAAAACAGGGTGTTTTTTTAATACATTCATAACAAAAGTGAAATCTTCATAAAAATATAAACAAATTGAAAGGGACTATGATTTGATTTTCTTGTTTTACTTTCGTTCACATCCACAATAATTTTATAGGTCATGTCCACAATAATTAGATAAGTTGATAATAGAGCAATGTGTTTACATTGTTTTATAAATAGCATTTTGTACTCATTAAAGTATGGCTTTTCAGTTATTTGAAAGTAGCCTGTTTAACTGCTAGCCAGATTCCTAAAGCTACACAAACAAAACTCAATATTTTAGGGTTTCCCCCTTTACACTTCCCGGAAAGGGGGTGTAACCATTCTGTCAAATGTTATTTGAGTTCATTTGTGTGTTTAAAAGACATATATTTTACAATTTATCAAAGTACAAAGGAAACATGGTAGCAGTGATTAATCAAACAGTGCAGGATTTGATCCTACTGTCTGTTAACAACAGCAGAGCCTCAATGCAGTACAAACATCCATTCAGCCACATGGCTCAATGTCACCAAATAACATCAAGCTGAAAGAAAACTAAAACTAAAAACCACACACACACAAAACAACATCAAACCACAAAACCCAAACAACTGCAAAATGTATTTGGGGAGCTATTTTGCCTAGGAGGTCATACTGATGGTCATATCTGAGGATCTCTTTAATTTATTTCATGGTTGATGAGCTGTTAATATGACTAGTGGGAGATGATATAGTCAGTAGGGGTGTACTAATTGCTGTAGAGTTTCATCCTACAATACCACGCTGCAATATGGACAAACCATTTTCTGCACAACATGTGCACAAATCATCATTCTGGTCTTTTTCCAAGACTTTCCTTTTTGAAATAGTGTGAGCTTAAAGGGTGTGTGCGATACTGGAGTTTGCGTGATATCAATTCACTTTCTTCTCTACCGCTCCATTACAATGTAATACAATTGTGTTGATTTGGGTCCTTTTACAGCACCGCTCAAAGCACTACTTGGACTTGCAGCATGATTATTCATTTCTGATTTCTTTACCACATACTTATAAGTCAGCAAACAGGATCACTATTGTTACTCAGTGACAGGATTTATTATTCATGTAAAAACAAAAGGAGTAAACCTTTAGAAACATTAAAGACAGGTGATCTCAAATGAAACCCACCATTTTAGCCTATCATTGAACTTTTCAACCATTCAAAGTTGAAGAAGGCTTGTATACTTCTCAGGCAAACCCCTCCCTTATCAAGAATCACGCACATACTGAATTCAACTGCAGTAAAACACATACTTATGTTTGCCTGGTAGGCAACAATTTCTCCAATGTAAGAGGGTAAAAGGGCTTTTGCTATTGATTATATGATGGTTTCCCCGGATTTCATTTCTATTACATTGTTTAAAATTCTAAGCTAACTGTCCAATTTCAAATGTAATTTATTCTTTGTTAGTTTTAAATTCACTCTTGTGTAAAAGTAAATCAAAATTTGAAATAAAATCTGTATAATATTAAAGCAATGTTCCATGTACATTCCAGGACCTTTTTGGCAGGCAAGGTAACACTGGTCATATCAGGCCTGTGAGTGGACCCTTAAAAATAGAGCTGAAACACTACATGAAGTAACAATGATCGTGGAACGTCAAGTGAGCGCGCGTCACGCATTTACGCTGGTCGAATTGGGGCACCCCATTGATCCAGTAACTAAGCATATTTCACATTACTGTTGCCAAGCATATATAAGGCCAAAAAGTGAAAAAAACAAACAACAAAAATGGAAAAAAAGAAAAAAAACGAAATAAGAAAAGAAAAAAGAAGCGGAAATAAAAATCGACAAAAAAAGAAAAAAACGGATATCCGCTTTAAAGCGGAGATTTATATGGGAAATTTTAAATTTTGTGTCATAATTTCCACATTAATTCAAAAGTAATAGCTGAACAAGTTCTGAGATGCCCCTCAGTTTTTCATATAAAAATTTGATAAAAATCAGCCAGTGCAACCTCCACAAAATATAAGATTATAATGTGATCTTCCATTGGGCTGTGTACAAATCCTGCTTGCAGGAAGTCCAGGCTCTGTGGCTCTTTTTTAAACATGTGATGTCACAGGTTACATGGTCTATAATATGCATACTATCCAAGAATAAAAAATGATGAGTTGTATTACTTCATCTTGAATACAATTCAGGAAATGACGATACAGATCTTTGGTGTGCCAACTTTCCTGTCAACACAAAAACCAATAACACTCTCCATACAGTACACAGCAATTTCTTCCATTAATGCCCAACCATAGTTTAATAATTTACTGACACAGCTCCTACTAGTAGGACTAGGAGCTGTACCCATTACTATGATACGCATACACAAATAAATACATGTCCTGCTGGATAATTTGTTTCTAAAATCATGCCTCAGAAAGTTATGAACCATATATCTACAACCTGCATTGGTTCACTGAAGATAAAAAAGTATGTAAATGTGAACATATGAAGATGGACCACCATGGTATTGTGAAGCTTAAATGCCACAAAGCTTTTTCCTATATGTATATCAGACACAGGGATTGACATTATGGTCATCACCTCATACAGACCAGGAAGAAATAAGCCAACTACACGTATGACATATTCACCAAGTGGAAAAATGTGAATGGGTTACAGGTGCAGACAGGACAAGTTTTATAGGTTCAAGCATTCAGTCCCCATGAGAAACTAGAGACAAGTAACAACAAGAAAATGCCCAAAATACAAGTTTGTAGTCTGCAGTTGGTGAAAACAGCTGGTTTTTCAGCACTGTAATGTCATAGTTTGACTCTGTCCCTTAGGTCAGGAGTTGTACAATGGGGATCCTGGGAATATAAGCAACTCCTGTTGTATTCCTTTGGATACAATCAAATCAAGGCAAAGAAAGCCATTTCAAATAATTTGTATTGGAGTTTGGCAGTTGTGTTGAGTGAAGTTCTCAGATAGACATAGACACTGTGTAAAATAAGACGGTTATAAGCTGGTTATCTGTCAAAGTTGAATCTTGTTTGAAATGTTGTGTATGCTGAGGATTCAATGTTCACTATGATTTGATTTCATCACTGAGATTAAACAGATAGGTGCCTTATCCATGTCTTGGTTTTGTTGACTGAAAAACAGGACCTCTTGGGAGGACATAGAGAAGGCATTAACGGCATTCAACTCTCCATCAGTATTTCACCAGGACCACAGCCTCATAAGGTCAGGCCAAAGTTGGCTCAGAGATCAACGCTTCTGTGTCAATTCCCTAAATTATGACAAATTGAATTTACAATCATAAAAAAGAGCACCACATGACCCTATAGGAATCCATACATCCATAGCTTTGCAATAACTTGATGTAGTCCCACCATCCATACAGTCATGTGGTAACTGAGACAGAGACCAGTGAAGTGCTACAAACATTAACTACAAGAGCTCTGAAAGACATTTTCATATCAATGATTCTCTTAGTTATTGAAGCCATGCTACACAGTGCAATGTGCAATGCTCTTCACTCAATCTAACAGAAAATACCAATAGACCACCATGTGTGTTTTAAATTCCATTTGGTATCTAGAATCATCTACAAAAGTTTCAATCTTTCAAATGGCTTTAATTAAAACAGGGACAAATCAATTACTGGATGCTCGTGTTATTTAGGACCATGGTTCACTATCATGGGATTTGATGAATCCAAGAAAATTTCTGTTCTGTAATGAAGAATAAGAGATCCCTTAAGAGTTTGTTACAAACTACAACCTTTGTGGCAAGCAGGTAGACACAAGATTTTACATCTTGGGTTGTCGTTCATCTGCCAAGAAGGCAACTAAATACCCTCTTGAGATTTCTCCATGCTCTACTGACACTGGCTGCAAAGGAATGCAGCAGTATCATACATATAACATTGGATTATCTGCTTGCAATCACTGGTGTCTCGCTAAATGACTTACCGCACGTGTAAATGTGTGGGTTCCATTACTGTAAAAATACTTGTTTTAAAAATGATCAGTAATGTAACTTTGTTTAGTTGTTTCTTAATCATTTGCTTTATATTTGAGTGAATGAAAAATGAATATCTATGTTGTTAATGAATCATGACCTGCCTAGCCCTTCCCTAACAATACGCTGGCTTGTCTCAACTCTGGACAACTCCCTGATTGTGGTTGAGATATCCACTTTAAAATGCAGAAGGTTGTGGGTTCAAATCCCAATTAAGGCGTCTGTGGATTCTTCTCCACACAGCTCCTTAAACAGCCCTGTTTGAAGTCTCACTCATATTCAAACATATTTTTGGATCCCTACATTGCTTTGTGAGTGTGAACAACACTGTGCACTTCAACTGGTCCCAACGTTCGAACGCATGCAGGACTTACAGTCTCTTCGTGATGCTAGAATTATTGCATTCAGATATAGCATTATGCCTTTAACAACAAAACATGTAGACATGCTTATTATAACTAAGTCCAAAATAAACCTCCTGTTAAACCTGTGTCAGAGCAAACATTCCTGTATGGTATCCAGACTCCATTAAGTATGTTATAACAGCTAGCAGGTGTTGACATCTCATGAAACATCCAATGATAATACACCCATATGTAGTACCTCAAGTTACTTATGATGTCTCTGTCTTGATGCTCTTGGGATAAGCATCAAGCTAACAGTCTATCATGATGATGTCAAGTACTTCCCTTGTGCCCCTACACATCCTAATAATGCCCTAACAATGCCATAATAACCCTCAATATTCAAAACTTACAATAACATTATCCTACAACTCTAACAAGTAGGGGAGTGTCGATGATTGATCAAAGCCATACTTAGTTCGAGTAATGTACCTCCACTTTGAAACAGAAAATACATAGAAGAAGAAATCAAATACTTAGAAAACCATGTGTGCGTCACATGTATGCAGTTCATGGCTAAAAATTGACATGTGATTCATGCTACCAAAATGCTTGAGAGAGTTTAGAAACTGTCTCTAAAAGTGATGTTCATGATCATGGAATTGTCCACTTAAAAGTATTTTGCTAAATAAAAGTAGTATGTCCACTTACAAGTATTTTGCAGAAGAGAAGAGCATGTCATAAATTCTAGCATTTACACTAAGTGAAGGTAAAAGTGGACTGTGATGAGTGTGGGTTTCCAGGGGAGGGGGGGATGGCCTGGTCAAAGGTTAATTATTTGTTTGTTTGTTGTTAGATACTACAATGTGATATAGGTCAACATGTAACCCACAAGCATTCGTACTCTTGCTGTCAACAAGTGGAATTCTCCACACAGATGGAGAGTTCTTAACCCACCTCTTGAGCAGAGTTACTTTCAACATGGCTGTAGTGTTGTACACTCTGTATTAATATGCTGTAATGTGAAAAGTTCAGTCCAGATTACATGCGTGGGACCTGTGTTTAACACAGAGACTATTAGCAATGCATTCAGGCTAGCTCAGTGCTACACATACATGTATGATCTTGCCCTGTCTTTCGCCTCTATGGACCCCAGTTCGAATCCTGGACCAGTGCCTTCCATAGGCCCTACCAAATTGTGGGTTTTCCCTATTTAGGGTTTTCGTCCCACATCTAAAACTGAAGATTTCTTCTTTGTCTTCTCTACACAGGTACCTTCAGGCCTACGGGTCACAGTGCTAGTCGCTTTGGAGGATCCCTTGGTTTTATTACCAGCTTAAAGATTCCATCTTATCTCATCTTTCATCTCTCACACATTCACATATTGCATAGTTTTGCCATTTTATTCATTAAACACTATTGTTTTTGTTTATATGTTTCAGCAGTAGTTCAACCTGTTTAGAAAATGAAGTGTACTTCCAGTATTTTACACAGTACATCCCATGCAGTTTACATGTATTCATATATTGGAATGTAAACTTAGATAGCTTACAATACAGTATGAAGTATCCATGAAATTCAAAGTTTAATTTTGGGTCGACACCATTGACAGTTGACTTGAACATGAGAAACTAAGAGAAATGCTCTTTACCATTTGGCTGTGGAGGTACCACCCTGTGCACTAACAACATGCACACTCTATGTATGCGATACCGAGGGTATTTTGTCAAATTCCACCTAGATTTACACAGCATTTCACACTCCTACAGCTACATTCAACTCATCATTACTGATAGTCATGAGATTAGATTAACAAGATGAGCATGGTGGGGTGAGTGGTGAGTGGGAGGGTTTGGATGGGAGGTTGGGGTGGGAGGGTGTGAGTGAGAGGGTGGGGGTAGTGGGAGAATGTTAGGGGGACAGACGGGGGGATAGGGATGATGGACTACGACATTGCCAAACTTACCATCCTTCTTTCTTTCCAGATCTTCTGTAATGGAAGAATCTTCTACTGAATGTTGAGGACTTCCAGCCTCCTCATTCTCAGGTACAGTTTGTTGATTCTGCAGCTGCTGTTGTTGGTCTTGCTGCTGCTGCTGATGTTGCTGTTGTTGTTGGTATTGTTGTTGTTGTTGTTGTTGTTGTAGTTGTTTTTTTTCATGCGGCTGCTGCGGTTGTTGCTGCTGTTGCTGTTTCAGCTGATGTTGATGTAATTCTTTTTGCTTAAGTAACTGTTGCTGTAATTGCTGTTGCCGTTGTTGTAATTTCTGCAGTGTAAGTTGGTGTCCCTGCAGGGGTAGTTGACTGTGTTGCACTTGTATCTGTTGACCCTGCTGAGCTATCTGAGCTTGCTGCATTTGTAGCTGCTGCTGTTTCTTTAATTGAAGTTGCTGTTGCACTGTCTGTAATTGCTGTATGACTGGCTGTTGTTGCTGCAACTTAAGTCCTTGTTGTTTTTGCTGTTGTAGCAACTGCTGCTGAGTTCGCGACTGTTGTAACTGTACCTGTTGTATGGGTTGGTTTTGAGTTTGTGTTAGAACCAGTTGTGGCTGTCCTTGAATCCGCAACCCTTGTTGCTGTAAATGCTGCTGCAACTGTTGCTGTATCTGTGCCTGCTGTTGTAATGTAAGCTGCTGCCACTGTTGCTGTGTGATCGTATGTTGAACTGTCTGCTGCATAGGTTGGATGGACTGTGTTTGTATCGGTTGCAACGTCAATCCGGTTTGTGGCACTTGTTGGATTTGTTGAACCTGAATAAAAGTTGGTGTTACCATGGAAGTCTGTGGAATTGTTACAATGGGAAACGCCGACATAAAGACTGATGCAGTTCTGTTAGGAGTGACGTTTACAGGTACAGGTGGCAGTGGAGGGGGTGGAGGTATAGGTACCACTGAGGCTGCTGTGTTGGCTGCTGGGGGAGGTGACTCTCGCTCACCAAACAATGAGTATGCCATAGCCTCCGGGCTACACACATTCATAGAGAAGTCCATTTCAGAATCACCCCCACCTTGGGGTGATGTTGGTTGCTCCATCCTTTGGTCAGGGTAAGAGTCCATTACAATGTCTGCTTTGTAATATTGCAGATACTCCAGTGGAACACTGGCCAAACTGAATCAGCATGAATTCCTGCATATCAAGAAGAGAAAGGGAAACATGACTGAGTCTATGATGTGATTAACTCATGACCTTTGCTATAGATGTCTATAATGCAATGTGCTCACATCTAGTGGTTATGACTGACATATGTACATCAGTCATTTACAGTAGATACTAAAGCGGCTGGTAACATCAACAATTACATTCAGTTTGTTAGTCCTTATCCTATTAATAACTACAACTATCCATAAAACATTTAAATATGAAGTATTATTGTTTACAATAATGATTTATGGCTATACTACATCATGTATACGGTGCATGCACCCTTGATTATGATAAGCACCCATAGACTCCCCCCAAAAATGGATAATTTGAAATACCACCATGTATACGGTACAGTGATGGATATCCATGATTGATGGTCAAACACCAGTACAACAATCATCAAGGAGAGACCTTTTTTAATAGAATATTATATTTGGTTTTACCCGTACACCGATGTGTGTAAAGCCCTGTATACTCAGTACTTTCCCGAGTCCTGTGAAAAAAATCACAGGCATATTACTCGGGTGGGATTCGACCTTTGCCAATCTAGAGCAGATGTCTTACCAACTAGACCACCGAGATTGCTCGGTAGCTAGAGGCAGTTCGAATCCTATATTTTTAGCAGCGGGGACCGCGACAATTTAAGTGAGAGACCTTGCAACGCTAGGCGGCAGGAGACTTACCCGGTCAATTTCCATTGTTAATGCAGTTCTGAGCATGCGCAAATTTCATAGAACAATGGATTTACCTGGTAAGTCTGCTGCCACCTAGCGTCCTCAAAGGTTTCCCATTAGAAATCAATTCAGCTTTACTCAACTTTCCAAGCACTAAGTACATGTAGTTGAGTAGTTCCATGAGTTTACATTTCAACAGGACCTTCTGTTGTTTAAAATTCTCCCAACCACCACGTCGGATGATGCATATATCTGCCAGTTTTTTCTAAACTGGCTTACTGCAGACAGTTTTGGTCTCCTGGAACAACTTTAGAGCACCCTCAATTTTTTGCAGTCAGCCACATGGCTGATGTAAATATCAGGCATGTGAGTGGGTCATGGGAAAAAAAAGAGGAAAACTTTTTTTTCAGTGTCCGGATTTTGGGCCAGAGCTATTTGTACGTGTCCGAATTTTGGGCCAGTGCTACAGTCAGGTCTAATAGAGATCAATGGTTACCACATACATGCAAAAGATCGTGTGCGCCTAGTCTTGGCTCTAGTCTTGGCTTTGAGTAAGTTCTTTTGTTTTGAGTGGTTTGACAGTCACTTGGGTTGCAGTGATTCAGTACACTCAATCATTGCTACTTCATTTGGACTGTCTGCATGCATCATCCCCATAAAAAGAAAACAACATTTAAATGTGAATGCAGATTATAACAGCAAAGAACACACACAGATACACCCAAACACTTCCAAGATTTACACATAAGGAATACTGTATCTCTTTCTGCATTTGGTTCTAAATTTGGGTGTGAAATTTCACTGTTATTTTTATCATATTCATCTACATGTAAACGTAACACAACATGTAAACGTACTTAACCATAGATATTGACACTGTACATTTTCCTTTTTGCACTTTAAATGTACTTAATGTGTCCATGTTTTGTAAGATTCTGACCACATGAAGAGTAATAAATGTATTTTTTTGTTACAAATCTTAATTCCCTCTTCCAGTGTAATTTTAAATTATTGGGTTTTTAGAAACATTTAAGACAGGAAACACAATAAAGGGTGCCACTTTGCATCCATCACATTAACAGTTTTTCCAATGGTTGTAATTTTGTTGAAGTACCTGAAACCACCCAAAGTGTTTTAACATGTAAATGGACATGTAGTCTTACATGTACACTGGAAATAGTTTGAGTTAATTCATTTGATGTTTTCCAAAAAACAATTTAAATCACCCTCGAGTTTCCATAACAAATGGATGGAAAAAGTTACCTGCATTTGTCTGTAAATTTTTTGTATGAAATTTGAGAGTAATTATAAAATTAATAATTCTAATCTTAAACTCAATTTTTTTTTTCAGTGTGAAGCCTTAATGTCCATTCACATACTGGAACACTTTGGGTGGTTTCAGGTACTTAAAAGAAGTTACAACCATTGAAAAATACTGCCAACATGACGGTAGTAAAGTGGTAGCCTTTGCTACGATGTATAAAATAACACCTTCATAATCAGACAGAAAGGTACATTCACCCCAAAATATTGTGGTTAGGAAGATGACTAACCATTTGAGTCAAATCACACATGGCTAAAACATCAGATTGTACAATTCCATACAACGGACTTTAGATGTGTTTATATACCACACACACACAGATCCTTGTCATTTGATTGGTAGAACATGCGTCATGTGTCATCCATTATTTTGCCATGGCTGTACTACCGCAATGCTCCAAAATTTAATATTGGATCAGTCAGTCCAATATTGATAATTATTGGACGCTCGGCAGCATTGTTTCCAAACTATTAGTACCTCACCTGTTTGTCCAAACGAGGCAAAGTTCGTGTCTACGTGGAGTAGTCCATATTGTTTAAAAGGGATTTAAAGAATTTTCAGTGTGTAGGGTAGCAATTTTCTGTGTCTTATTTAGTGTTAATTGTGAACAAAATTGTGATCTATGTGCGAGTTATATTTACAAAAACAAATATTGAATGCATTTCTTTCATGGATTGTGGCAAAATATAATCACAAGGTGAAATCTGGACAATTCCATTTCACGAGACTTCCGTGAGGCTTCACCTCGTGAAAATGGAATAGTCCAGATTTCACCTTGTTTTTATATTTTGCCACAATGCACTCACATGCATCCAATAGTTGTGACCTCTCAAATAACAATCTAAAAAAAAATAGTTTCATTTTTATGTGAGACAATCATCTTAAAGAATGTAGCACAATGAAGTCAGTGTTTTAGGAAAGCTTCAACAGAGTTAATGTACTATTGATTGACTGTTGGCACCATATCCTACTTTCTAGTATCCAGATTCAACATGAATGAGGAATATTTCATGACTACAGCTGTTCATGTCAGTCCAGTGCTATAAACCACTCATTTTATACCGGACATTTCATAAATGAAGCTTATACAGCTTAGCCAAAGTTTCATAGGGTTCAAATGTGTACTTTTATTACACTTTGGTGAGACTTTATCATGGATCTACTACATGTATGAACAATGACTTTTCTAAAATGACTGAGATTTTCAAGCACTTCAGGTTTCTGAACCTCACACTTACCCTTTTGAATAAACCACAAAAATTGACCGCTATACTTGTGATTTTTCATGAGGCTGTCCTTCTTGAGACAATTGTATGAGTGGGTGATTAATTCCTTCCTTAACACTATGATAACTTATTGATGGAGTAAGACCTGATCACATTCCTAGACTGAACTAAGTCTTCTTCAAACAAACACATTCCATCATCCACCCACATCACTAAGTAGACAAGATATCGTCATATGATTTAAAGATAGTGAATAACGCTAATATCATTAACTTCCAATCCTCACAAGTTTAATCAACAAACCAATCATTAATCCCAGCCACTTTAGACAACTATCTTACCCCATCCTACATTCACATGTACTTCTTCAAAACTGAAAGTGATAAAAGCAATAGGCCTGCACAAACACATACCTCTAGAGAAAGAATGTGAAGTTTTGATACATTTCAAAAGAAGTAATAAAATACATGTAAAGTTCATGGACAGTGGAGCTGGCTTAACCTGTATCAAGACTGTTCCATTCTCACAGTCATTGATAGATTGAAATTATATGATATTGGATTTTTATTTTTATTTTACTCTTCTAAAAGCTCTATAATTTATTGATGTCTTGTTTAACTAGCAGCATGCAACCTGAGAGTCCATTTTGTATACACTTTTCCAAACCAAGAAGCCTCCTCAATGCGCCTTAAGCACCCCAGTTTGAAACCATCTCAACTCCTTAGGAGTATGCAGCATCGGTACTCAAATGAACGTACAGGTTGCTAATCATTCACATCAACAATCTCCACCCTTGTAGTTATTCTTTTACTCCTAGGTGATGAGAAGCAATTACAGTTGCAGTGTCTTGCTCAAGGACAGACGTGTCCTGACCAGATCTCGAACCCACATTCCAATGATACAGCCAACAGAACTTCTATAGCCTGCTCTAACCCTAACCCCCATTAGGGTCCCTCTACATACCCTGCCAAATACAACAGAATGCAACACAGTTGAAATGAGAACCACGCCAAATGCAACAAAATGCAACAAGGGATTTTGTTGCATTATGCCGGCATGTTGTTTGTGTTAGGACTGAGCAAGGGTGTTTGCCCTGCTAAATGCAACAGTATGCACATAAGTGTAGTGGTGACTTGGCTAATATGTGGGACCATGAACTCTGCCAAATGCAACAAAATGCAACACCAATATTTGAAGTTACTTGACTGCTAAATGCAACAAATTCAGTCAAAGAATGACATCTGAGCTGACTGCCAAATGCAACAGATTACAACAACTATTACCTTTTGGTGCATACTGTTGCATTTAGCATGGTTAGGAATAAGGAACATCTTGGTTCTTTTCACAATCACCACACCTCATTAAATTGAGGGTGTTAATACAAACCCAGCAAACTTACTCTTAGTCATCAAAAAGGCCTATGTTCATTAAGTACTGTGCACAATGTTTGAAACCATAAAGACAATTCATCCCCTGTAAGTAATGCTTGCAAATAATGCAGGTCGAAATGTGACCTACATGTTCAAGTGTGTATTATGTCCAATAGAGCTCTACTAAAATCATATTACAATTGTATATTTTTGAGTACACATACGTCTGTATGCACAATACCCATAATGCAATCCAACAACATCTCATTGGCTGATATAGCACTTTGATTGACAGCTGCTGACTGGCATAATTTGATTGGTTGCACACAGTACCAAGCTAAAGCAGTAATAAACACCTAGTATAATCATGCCCAGTTCAAGACTGATGAGGTGTGAATGCTTTCAAACTCATTCATATGGTGTTTAAATATACAATCTTTCATGAGTGCATGCAAAGGTTTTTATTAATCTTAAATAGCAGATACCAATATAAATGTGATTGCACTCTGGCATAAGGCTGTGTAGAGAAAGTTACGTATTTCAAACCTGATCATATACTTAAAAGAAGTAGTAGAGATAAAATGCTAATTGCCATAGCAGGACCGCAGCCCTCCCATCCAAATCTATCCAACCTTGAGACAAAACCATATGCTGTTAGTAGACTTGACAGATGCAGTTTCTTAGTTTTGCTCTTCTTTGGACTCAAGTGTCTGAAGTTTGTTGTGGTATTATGACCCTGACTCTATGAATCCTCCATGCAAGTCAGTAAGGTACATGTAGCCTATAATACCACTGTGCTGAATTCAAGTACTACAACACATGCCCAACAGATGCGTATCATCCAGCAACACTCAGTTTTAATACCCTTCTCAGGCAGCACTCTAGACATTTATGGGGAGAGATTTCAGGATATTGGTATCCTGGCCAATAAATTTGTGACAAATACCATTGGGTAGGTTTTCCTAGGAAGGCTGTTGTACTTTGTTTTACCTCAGCCTCAACTTTCTGTATATAATTACATAAATATTGGGATCTAACAAGAGGAGTTAAAGAAAACAATCAGGACTAAAATGGCAAAGTTACAAGTTGGTTGAAGTTAAAACCTGGAAAGTTTGCATTTACAGTCACTCAAAGATAAACATCATCTCTGTGGTATTTTTGTAGACAGCCTAGAAAGAGAAATAGCTGTGTACTATGTCATTGTAGGATGGCGGTCAGACCGGACCAGCAGGTGTAGATGAAATTTAACCCTGGTAGTCCATCCCCAATTGCCCTACCTGCCACGTGGGCCCAGTAGGTACATCATAATGTTTGTACCCTTGATAATTGCCTACTTGCTCCGCGGCTACAGCCACCAACTGCGCACATAACATGGTGGAATGTTTGGCATGCCTAATACTTTTCCCCCTTCTAGTCCTTGGCTGGATGCGAGAGTCTTGGGATCACCTCTTAGCTCTCAGGGATATCCACCAGAGCCTGATTATTCACAGTAAATTTGAAATTGATGTCAAGCGAGGACAGCAGCAGCAGAAGAGTGACATGTGCCTGGCGTGTGGGACACACTTCTTTTCTTTCTGCCTTGATCTAGGACAGTCCATTCAGTGTGAATGTGAATAAGGTTCACTACAAAATGACCTACACGCTAGTTTCTATAACTCTAACTAAACAAAGCAATACTAACAATAAGTTCTTTCAATAACCATTGGGAAAATAAAGTTGATGTGAATAATCAGGAGATTTAGTACCAAACAAATAGAGCAATGTTCTCAATGAATGTTGGGTCAATTATCAATCAATGATATATCCTTCAAATACAAAAAAATAAATTATAACCCCCCCCCCCAAAAAAAAAACCCCCCAAAACAAACAAATAAACAAACACACAAAAAAAACCACAGAAAACCCCACCAAAACACCTTAAAACACACACACACACAACACATAAATAAATACAAAATAATAATAAAAAAATTGTTTTCAACAAGCAAAACGTTTTCTGCATAAAATGCTTCTAATCCTTTCAAATTTTGATCTTTGATAAATGTGTTGGAAAGACAAGGGCAGAAGTAAGCAAATGTTTCTATTATACAACTCATAGAAATAGTTGGTAAAATTGACTTACATAACGCTGTTAATGATACACGAAAGCCAGGCCAAGTACAGTATCTGCTCAATGATGCAATGAACCAAACCAATAGAACACTAGTGAACACCTGGAATAGATCAAACAAAAACAAAACAACTTTACAATACAACATAAAGTCGAGTGGACAAGTTATTCTTGTACATCATCTAAAATTCACTGTAATTTTGTTAGTAAAAGGTTGCCATATTTGTCAATTTCATGTTATTGTTATTACTATTTGTACAGAATATACCCTTGCATATGACGTCAGGAGCTCAAACAGCGCCCTCTCTGAGGTCAGTGAAAGACCTCTGATTGGCTGATAGTTGTGAGTGGAGCGCGTCCATCGTTTGACCTCAGCGATGGCAGCAGATGCAATGGGTCTATAAGTGTTTTCCATCTGGGAAGTTCATTTTGATATTTTAAAAGATGAATGCTCTAGAAAATGTTTCAGTTGTTTTCTTGGTAGTGAAACTTGTGGGACAGGAAATAATTTCATTTTTATAGAGATCAATTGCATCATGAAAATATGTAAATAATCCTGAAACTTAGTAACTTGTTATATTCTCAGTTCACAATGTCTTTACCACACATGCAACTCTTTTGCCAGTTAAATATGTGTAATACCCACTACCAAGGTCATAGATTAAAAAACGCATGACATTTATTAGGAAAGGATTTGAAAATGATCTTAGATTTATGCTCCATTGGAAGGCTGTCTGAATCATACACAGGAATTCATCATCAAGATATTTTGTGGTTGGGTAGTCAGATGGAAATATTTACCGAGGTCCATTATTTGAGGTGTGTTTAATTCTATTTGGCTTTACATTGTGGAGTTATTATGTAAACAATATGTGGACTCAGTGGGATTCTAGACTTCTTTGTATGTCAGTTTCAACTATCCATCATGGACCAAACATTACCATCTAGTGTTACTAGAAGACTTCTTTGTTTATAGTCACCACGTATTATTTGATTTCCATAAATAAATATTGTAAAGTGAAGTTGGTGACCACAATTCTCTTTCAAAAGAGAAAGCAATGCACTTTCTAGAATCCTAGATACCACCAGAATGTGCTGACTTGTAGTTGTTTGATTGTTAAGCTACTTGCAGGCGGGTATTCAATGAAAAGAAATTGACATTTATAACCATCACCATTAAAACAAGTGTTACTCTACACAATGTTGAAATAATCTATAGTTAATTATTTATAAAGTTCAATAGGCACCACAGTATAAACCCTCCATGCTCAGAGTCAGTGTTGTGTATGAAATGCAACCAACCCAGAAAAAACAGACAGGCTCCAACTTTTTCAGGATGAGTATCCTGAATACTTTACATGCATTAAATACATAGTGTACATGTGGAACCCTGAGTTTTACATCCCATCCAAAAGACACAGCAGATATTGAAGGACCCAACTGTGACCTAAACCAACCCATTCTACAATGTTGGTACATGGAATGGACTTTCATCCAATTACTGACCACAGTTGATGGTAGCAAAGCAATTACGCCACCAGCTCTCCAATTGTGCTAAATGTCAAGTTGTACTTGGTTTGCTGAGGATTTTCAAAGTGTAAGAAGCTCAGGGTCCAATTTAATGGCTCTGCTTACTGCAAAATTCTGTGCTTATGGTCACCAATTTCCACAGGATTTGCACCAAATTTATGCCCTAGCTGTGTTGGCAAAGAATTAATAACTTAAAGAATGCACAAGCAAGACTCCTTACTAACTTGTGAAATGTGATTATGTTAAGCTGCCAATTTCTGCAATATTGTAATTGCTGACTTTTTGTTTGTCTTATGGCGAGAGACTTGACACTTGGTCCTGACCTACATGTACTTTTGCTCTCTCTTCTGTTCTTTTTGCAGGAATAAAAATGGATAAAGAAGTGCATGTAACTGTGTCTACACGCCTGCGTTATCACCATGTGGTTTCTCTTAATTAAAACATTCTTGAATAATGTCTGTCACTTGTAAATGTACAAGGATTGCTAGTCATTTTCTCCTTCATCAAACAATGTTTGGACTGTACTAAAGAGTGTTAGTGGACTATGCCAAATGTAAATTAGAGTGAAGGAATTACAACAAACATTCAACAGTGTCAACCAAGCAAGGCCACCACTTACAATAAAGCGCCCTCTTGTGTTCTTGTATTAAATCTTGCAATGAAGGTGCACAGTATAATTAACTTGACACACATCTTTCCTCGATCACATTTCAAAAACATATTTTTACTGAAGCGCAACTCTCTGTTAAAAGGAAAGTATAGCTGACTAATTTCTTGATAAATAGTGATGTACATGTACATACGTACACTTGTAAAGGTTCTATTAATGGATCCCAATGATTTATTTTCCTTGTAAGAAAGCCTGAAATGTCATCGTTGTAGAGTTTGAAACAAATGTAAGCAATGCTGAATAGACAAGATTGACACAATTTGAGATGATTGCTAGAATTGTACACATGTTCATTGAAACTATAAATACGTATAATTCTTTGAATGTCTTGAATCTTATAACATACAGATAGAATTTTAAATTCAAAACCCTTTCCCATCAATCTTTTCATTGGAGAATGAGAGGATAAGTAAACTAAAGTGGAATGACCATTATTATTTAAGTCATAACATTAAGAGAGAACCCTCCGTAGTTTCTTAATGTCATGTACAGTGATTGTTGTGCTCAGTAAGCACATCTAGTACAGTGAAGTACTGCTAGTAGAGTCTACAGATCACTGGTACTGAATAAGCCTCGTCAATTGACACACACATTGCCACATAGGAACCGGCCTAGCAGCTCAGTCACTAATTGATCAGTGAACCAGACTTGCCCTCAACTCAAACTCTCTTCAGACGCCTCCATACATGCAAAGCCTTGTCTTCTGTGTTTAACTCATCAAATTTAAAATGCCTTATTTCAGTCTTATCCAATGCGTTTTCGTATTATTTAATGAAATAATTGGCCTCAACCTGTGTAGAGTGGACATCACAGGGGCCGATAATAAATGGTCATATTGGGGAGGTGATACAAGCATAGAGCAAGCATGGTTGGCCCTCTGTGTATGCATGTTGTTTAGTCCAGTAGTAGTAGTATTGTACATGTAGCTCTCAAGGTGCTTGTATGTGTGGTCTAGGGTCATGAGAACACAGTCTCTAGATACAGCCAGGAATGAGCCATTCATGTGATTTACAACATGCAGCGCAATGTATGTGCTGATTCTCAAGTCCTAAAACCTGACAATTTTACAAAGTGAAACCTGTCCCATATTAAAGGGTAGGTAACAACATTGCTTACAGAATGGTTCCATATTTTCAGAATTAGTCATTGAAATGCAGCTGATATTAACCTCAGCAGGGAGGCCCCAAAGACAACGTTTCCCTTTCTCTATCTGAGCCACTTAATAAGATGCTCCAGAGTAAATTTTGCAATGCAGCTTTTCAGTTTAAATTTATAAACACATCATTCAACAAGGTTGCTTTCAATGGACGACAAAAACAAGTTGGGCAAGAATTTGTCTGGATGTACTTTTCAGAACTACTTATCTGGACTCAATTTCATGGCGCTGCTTACCATGGAATTCTACACATACGCCGGCTGCCACCGCCCGTAGAAATACACGCTTTACAGAGTGCTGTAAACGCAGAATTCTTTGGTAAGCAGTGCCATGCAATTGAGCTCTGCTTTAAATCAAACTACAAATTGAAGTGAATCCAAATATCTATATTTAGTAAATTCCATCTAAAACAAAGACAACTTCCTGCACGGTGTGTACATGTGCTTTACAGTTGGCTAAATGCATTTAAAATGCAAAAACAGATCAGATAACATAAGAGGAGCTCTAATGACAAAACCATGGATTCTTGGATTTGGTTTGAACATAAGCAAATACCATTTTATTCTGATTGATTATGAACTCTTCCTATGTATTGGTTGCACAGCAGTATACAGACTGCTCACTTAATGTACACTGAAGACGACCACTCCATGAATATGAACCTTCAAAATAGTGGGTCATACAATCATATGCTGGACTGATTGTAAAGGGTTTTCTTGCACTTTGTTGGCGATGGAAAGATTGCTGTTCACTGAGTGGAAGGTTGGAGAGAATAACAAAGTAATCATGTAAACAGTTCAAATTGGATTGACTTTTAAAAAAAACAATAATAAAGGACCAAAACAGCTTGTGAATGTATCTGTAGTTGTACATGAAGTAAACTTATATACCACACACACAGATCCTTGTCATTTGATTGGTGGAACACGCATCACATGTCATCCATTAATTTGTCATGTATTTACTGTTGCGATGCTCCAAAATTTAATATTAGATAGGCACGTCCAATACAGATAAATATTGAACGCTTCGCAGTGTCGTTTCAAAAAATAATTGTTCTCGCCCATTTGTCGAAAAGCGTCACTGCGAACAAGGTTGGTGTCTACATGGAATCGTCCGTGTTGTTTAGAAGAGATTTAAGTATGGGGTGGACAAATGTGGGGTGGACGAGAGTGGGGTGGACGAGTTTCCGTGTGTATTTAGTGTTCATTGAGAAAATAATGTAAAATTATAAGGATCTATGTGTGTGTTATATCAAGCAAATATTGAATGCATTTTGTTCGTGCATTGTCTCACAATATAACCACTCAGTGAAATCTAGCTTTTCCAGTACTCTTGGCTTCACCTCATGAAATGGAATAGTCCAAATTTCACTTTGTAATTATATTCTGCGCCAAAGCACTCAAATGCATCCAATATTTGTTTACTATGTAATGGCAGAATAACTTACAAAGAAAAACCAGTACATGTTCATACTAACAGTACATGTTTTAAATGAATGGATGTTTTGCAATATGAAAATGACTTGATCAGCAAAATTAAATTACAGCTAGCACCACAGACAGGAGGAGTTAATCACATCGGGTATGAACAGATCTAGCCATTTACTTTTGTTGTTGTTGATATCTCAACTTGAATAATGAAACAAACTGCATTAAAATGAGCCCTTAATTGAACCAAGAGTACTAACTCATTCATCCAGCCAGGTAGGCCTACATGTTGGTGGAAAATGCTGTAATGGCAATGCATTGATGCAAAGCAAAGGGACCATCTCCACCCCAGCCCTTTTCTAAACTTTTTGTAATAAGCTTTGGCACTTCAAGGCCCCCTCACATAAATCTCTTGTTTTGTTATTTATCAGGGTAGAAGTTATTGGTAACATCTGCTTGTAGGTTTTTTGCCATTTGGTAGCTGTAAATCAGGGGGTAGGCACAGGGCTCGGGACTGTGGCCAACCTGAGGGCCCAATTTCATGGCCCTGCTTCATGAAATTTGGCCCTGATCTGGTCAGTCTCAGTTGTGACCTGATCAGGACATGTTGTGACTACTACAAATAGAGATGACAAAGTTACTCAGCGGTTAATTCTATAGAAAAACTGCAGACACACGAACTCAAAAATGAAACTGGAAGTTAAATGATGAAAATCAATAATGTTACTTGTCTAGACATTTTCATTTCCTTGAAATAGTAGAAAGATTACACAAAGCCCCATTATTTAAGGTGTGTTAACATAATGGGTAGGCAACATTTTGAGAAGCCAAATACGCAGATACAAATTTGAATAAATTAATTCAGTTATTTTAGTTGGTGTCCATTATGGCTTTTTTCACTCTCTGAAATGCGTGCAGTTTATTCACCTGAAGTTTTGAATCTAAAGAGCAAACAACAAGTGAATAAAGTGTTGAAGGCCTCAAGTATAAATATTTAAATATAGTGCTCTGTGAGGGCGCTACAGTTTGTTCTGTAAAATAGCAATTAAGAAAGGAAGTGCTCTGTCCCAATGGTAGTCGGTGGATGGATATGGAAGGGAACTTATAGTGAAAAAAACCTGATCATGTATAAATAACTGGTTTCAAAATTGTTTTAAAGGTGGGATGCTCTGACTTGTCACATGTATCTCTCTGAACCAAGTCCACATAAAAATGCCTACAGTTACGCATTATGCAAAACATGTTTACAATTAGGTGATTCCACAGACATCTTAGGAAATAGTAAAGAAAATATTAGAGGAGCAAAGTAAGTATACTGAACAATGGCTCAATCACCCACATAATGCAATTACATTAGAACAAAATGTTCATAGGAATGGAAGCTGCATATTAAGTTCTCAATCCTTCCTCCATGATGTAGCTCTCACAATGTGCAGTACCCATGTCCCATTAATCACTAATGTATAAAGGCAAAAACAATAACAAAATGTTTCAACCAATAGTGCAATCTACAGACAGGCTGAATGAGTCACTCTCTGCGGGTGATTGTTTTTACTAGATTCTGGACCCCCCCCCCCCCAACTCCCTCAAAAAAAAAAAAAAAAAAAAAAAAAAAAAACCACGAACAAAATGAAGATGAGCAAAACAAGATAGAGGATAACAAATTACCACAACATATTTCCTGTAGAGTTGGTTCACATGGATGTTTAGTGAGTGGGTGTGTATATATGCATCTTGGGGAATCATTACATTTGCAATCCATCTGCTGGATGGAAATCACATTCCAACTGAAATTCTTGAGGATGTTGAAGGAGACCTGTTTGGAAGCTGACATGCCATCAGCCACATGATGATGCCAAGATATTGTACAAATACTCCAAAACTTTCAACATTTCAGCTCAACTCTCAAGAATGTCAAGTGCTTCTTGTGGGAAGGATTAATCTTGGAGGAGTCTATCAAGTGATCAAGATGTCATCTAGGTTAAGACAAAGAATAAGCCGCACTGATCCACAAGTTGGGTAAATAGTTCCATGTGGAGTCCAATCATTAGTATAAATGCCTGTACCATATGATAATAGCTGTAACTGAATTTGATTTCAATTCATTTACCATACCACTAGAGCTCAGATACCACTCAGATAAAACAATGATCAACTTCAGTCAAATGATAGAGCCAGTATTGAAGATGAGCTCACAACACAAAGCCAAATATATTGACCAGAGTGTTAACTCATGACTCCAGACGCACAATGTTTTTGAAGCGTCAGGGGCTTGTGACTAAGAATATTTTGCCAGAAATTTTAGGCAAACTCTCCATATATGCGAGCATTTTAAAATAGACGCATGTGCATTAAAGTGGCTTTCATATTACGCATGCAGTCACATTACGCGTATTATAATTTAAAGTTCAATTTCTCGTCATATTGATTCTGTAATGAATTGATGAAGAAAAAAGCACCAAAGGCAATATGTACAAAGCTACACATATGTACAAGAGCCGTAAAAAATTCAGCTTTTACATCAGGTTTGTTCACAAATATGGATGCATCCACATGGCTCAAAACACACTTCAAGTTATATAGTGGTATGTACAATCATATCCATTTTTGCTAAAGATATACCCAAAACAATTTGCAGTGATACATGTACTATCAAACCATTTAGTGACCATCCATAGTGGTTGTAATCAAGGATATACACACCACACAGACATGATGCCATCATTGATGGTTTACTACCATTGTTTTTATATCAAGGTAACACAGGTACAGGTCTGTAGGAAATGTATACTTTTTATACAATAATGTAGATATATACAATAAAACTAACCTGTGAAAATTTCATTTCAAAAGGTGGTAGCGTTTTTGAGATATCGCCAAAAATCACAAGCGATTTATGTCCACGCAGGAAGAATAATCCGTAATTGGAATACACAATCTGAGAAACGTAGGCCTATCTGACAGTAATGTTTCTCCGATTCAAGTTTTGGGGGATAAAAACTGATATCTTTTTCCATAACCATGTTTCTTTGAAGTGAAATGATTCTCAAAATGCTTAATACTATCGGAAGCCGCTGTACTTCTAAACAAGTAAGTTTTTATTGCCATTAATTTTAAGAGTGATTACCAAATGTATACCTTCCCTTTAAAGAAAAGTTTGGCATTAATCAGAATATGAAATTGGTGTGTCAGCTTATGTCCTGCTTTGCTCCTAATAACAGAGCAGTTGATTTATAAAGTCCAATCAAGTCTCTTAGTCTTACAAGTATTTTATTTTCTTCATGATTGATTGGTTCATAAAAATACAAAAAATGTTTGGAGTAGACGAACAATTTACTCCAGCGTTTCAATCATGCATTACTCGGGACACATGCATGACATATGAACAAGTTCCTTGAATATCACTTTCAACAAATAGTTCATGGAAATGAAGGTGCTACCTACAAGTATGACGTTAATGTAAAGATAGCACTGGATCTCCTCAGTAGATGTATCCTTACCTCTGGTTGTCAATATTTTGGGAGTGTTGTCAATATTTTTATAATTCCAAAAAAACCTCATATATTTTCAGGAATGCAATAACCATTTCTAGGAAGGAATTCCACAGTGATTAAATTACAAGTCCGTAGGTGGAATTTATTCAATTGAAAACCAGAAAACCACAATTTATGAGCAGGGACGATTTCCCCTCAAGAACCAAACAAATTCCTTCCCAGGGCAAGGCAAAACATTTGAAAGAACGACATTAAAGGTCCCTTGAACAAAGATAACGGAGTTGGTTTGCTTTTAAATCACAGTGGTGAAGCTGTCCAATGAATAGATGTTTGAAAGAAGAGAGATGTATGACCAGTTAGCAGCTGATGGTCAGTTGAACCCTCTCATGTACAGTATGCACTTTGAGTTACTGTAGATCAGGTGTTGCTATGTAGTGTGAGTGAACATCATCTTTCGTCTTAGGTTCGTTTGATTTAATCTTTAATACTTAACTGTTGAATACTATATACAGGGTTCTCCCCAGGTTTTTCAAAACTGTGGGTCATTCTGGACCAAATTTTTTAAGTTTGGCCGAAGCGCGCTGAATTGAAACAAGGTCTTCCGAATGTTTTCTAGTTGTTGTTTATCTTGGTTTTAAAAGCCCTACTGTGCAATCTGGAGCATTTTATAAGGTTTTCTCTTGATGTTTTTTAATAATAATAATAATAATACGAGATATTTATATAGCGCATAATGCAGAAGCCTCTATGCGCAACACTAAACATAAAACAATGAAATGAAAATAATAGCAAGTTACACAAATAAAGATTTAAACAAATGAGTTTTTAAAAGTCCCTTGAAAATTTGAAGAGAGCTAGCTTGGCGAATATGAAGAGGTAAGTCATAATGAAGGTGCAATGTAGTTGAAGGCTCTTTGACCATAGAATTTAGTGGAAAAAGTACTTTGCATCAGCAGATCGAAGAGGACGAACAGGAATACATTTACGGAGAAGGTCTTCCGAATGTTTTCTAGTTGTTGTTTATCTTGGTTTTAAAAGCCCTACTGTGCAATCTGGAGCATTTTATAAGGTTTTCTCTTGATGTTTTTTAATAATAATAATAATAATACGAGATATTTATATAGCGCATAATGCAGAAGCCTCTATGCGCAACACTAAACATAAAACAATGAAATGAAAATAATAGCAAGTTACACAAATAAAGATTTAAACAAATGAGTTTTTAAAAGTCCCTTGAAAATTTGAAGAGAGCTAGCTTGGCGAATATGAAGAGGTAAGTCATAATGAAGGTGCAATGTAGTTGAAGGCTCTTTGACCATAGAATTTAGTGGAAAAAGTACTTTGCATCAGCAGATCGAAGAGGACGAACAGGAATACATTTACGGAGAAGATCTGATATATAGACAGGAGATAGGCCATGAAGAGATTTGAATGTTAGAAGATTTAACTTATATACGATGCCCAGTTTGATCGGGAGCCAGTGTAGTTCTTGTAAGATTGGAGTAATATGTTGGGAACGAGGTGTGCGAGAGACGAGGCGAGCAGCGGTGTTTTGAACTCGCTGAATTTTAGAAAGTTCTCTATCTGAAAGTCCAGTGAGAAGAGAATTGCGAGAGTCGAGTCTAGAAGTGACAAAGGCATGAACGAGTAGAAGAGTAGAATCATCATCAAGATGGCACCGGATTCGACCTATTTTTCGAATTTGAAAAAGAGCACATTTGCATATATTGGTTACCTGGTCAGTCATACTCATCGAAGAATCCATAAGAACACCGAGATTTCTGACTACACGAGAAGGTTGAATAATGGATTGTCCAATGTTAATTTCTGTAGGAGGCACGTTTTTCGAAAAACTTGAGTTGAAAAAGATGATTTCGGTTTTAGCATCGTTTTTTGTGAAAAAACATTATAAAAAATTAAAATATAATCGTTATTATTATTATTTTGCTAATCGGCCGAAATCCCCGCATATTGGCATGCAAATTGCGCGTATCGGCCCGATATGCTAGCTTGTGCATGGGGAGAACCCTGATATACTCAGTTTGCTCAAAACTAATTGACAGTACTATCAGGATATTCCAAACTGACATTTGGAAATTAGTTTTGTAAAATTTACAGAGCAAACAGATAATTTGGTACACGCCTGTGAGTGATACCTCACCCTGATACCTCACCCTGATACCTCACCCAGATACCTCACCCAGATACCTCACCCTGATACCTCACCCTGATACCTCACCCTGATACCTCACAGAGGCAATGGAGGCAATGACCATGCTTCAACTTCCCTCATTGTGCCCTTTACTTATGAACAAATACCTTGTCATTTTGTTTTTCAAGAACGAATTATCAGGCACTTTTGGTATTGTACTAACTGCATGCCACGAGGTAAGTAATTTTTAATGAAGATATTGTTGGGTAATGTTGCAGGTAATTTGTGTGCAATTCAGGGCGATTTGTAAAGCAAACTTAGTCGTCATTGTTTTATTCCACAATGTATTTAAATAGAAATAGCACACAAACTGTCCTGCTCAGAATCTAATGAGACCCATACTTGTGATTGCTGTGGGTCTCACTCTCTTGTACATGCAAGTTTTTTAGTTGGACTCCTCGTAGATATACAATTTATGTAATGAGTATTATAGCCTATCATGTTTGAAAAGTACATGTTGATGGACTGGTTTCTACAATAAGGTACATACAGGAGCTCTATATTCAGAAACAATTGAATTAACAACTTTTTCCAACACCCCATTGATCACTAATTGTAACACATGTAGTTCATCACTTGTTATCTTCAAGATAATGGTCTGTCAATTTGTACACTTGTATTTGTCATGAAACTAAGATGTGATTTCATTAGACAAAGACGAATTCTAGTCAGTTAAATTACTTGTTTCTAATACATACACCTCAATGAAATGATGTTTGTTTAAACTTAGCAAGCAATTACTCATAAGTTCGCTTTCACCTTGGGACTTTTAAAATGTCTAACTGGGGCATTTTTGTGAAGCAACAATGCAACAGATGTTGGCAGCATGGCACAAACAACACATCTTTCTTGATATATCTACATGTATTTGTGGTGTTCTTTGCTTGGGGTTTTTGTTTTGGAGCTTTTGTCCTTGGTGAGTTTGATTTAATAAACCGCCCAAGAAGTTTACTATCAGCAGCAGATGTGTAGTCAAAGATGTGCAGCAGTGGGATGGGTTATGTGCAACCCAGGCAAGGAGCTGTGACTGTAAAACTCACAATAAAAGCATAATTTCAACTTATCTCTGTGTTCTTGTATAGTCCCTTAGTCATAATTAATGAAAAGTAAGAAAAAGGAAACAATGTTCACATTTTGTATCAGATGAAACTATGCATTACATTACATGCCTTATTCCCTACATGTATGTAAGAATGTCAATAGTGACTAAGATTTGAGATTGTGTTGGAAAATGTTTACTTGAAGGTTTAATAATAATAATACAACATTTGAATGAAGGATTTGGTTTCCTAAATCACACATCCAGCAAAGTAGAATCCTATATTGCACCCACAGTATTTAACACAACGACGCAGATGTATGCCCTTAGCCGCTTACATTTAATGGTTGTAAAATCAAGACCTTAACTTTCTTATAACTTGTCAGCACAGCAGTCCCCGAGACAAACTTTAAGTTCAAACTTTTCAAAATGATTAACAATTTCCTGAAATTCATATTATTTTCAGTCATTATAAAATGTAGCTATTTGTATGTGTGCAAACCTTCAGAAATCAACACACCACGAATGAAGTTCAAAACTTCAAAATATTTGAAAGAAAAGTTTAGTTTTCTGTTAATCTTTGGAACGAGAAAGAATAAATTATGTTTGCATTCCAAGGTTGCCTTTCACTACTTGGTGATTATGGACTGTGCATCTTCATTCGAGCATTACAAACTTTAAAACATCTAGTTTTTATAGGGAAACAAGCGTTTCAGTACATGGGTACAAGTAGAATAACACACAGGTACATGAGACAAATTGTGGCTTGTCGTGGCCGAGTAGTTAAGAGCACCAGACTCAAGCTCTGATGTTTCAGAGTGTGGGTTCGAGTCCCGGTCGTGGCACTTGTGTCCTTGAGCATGATACTTTACTGTAATTGCTTTGTCCTTCGGATGGGACATTAAGCTGTAGGTTTCGTGTACTAGGATTGGTAGTGCACGTAAAAGAACCCAGAACACTTATCGCGGAAGAGTAGGGGTTAACCCCGGTGTTTCTGGTCCATTGCAAGCACTCTTGTTTACAGGTTTCCTCAGGTTTGCGAGCTACAGTGATTAAGTTTACTTATGAGGCATCCTTGGTTTCATTATAGATAATAATACAGAGATGCCACTGTGGTAACGAAAAACAACTTGACAATTATTTTTCCTAGACAAAAGCAGAAAGCCACTGAATGAATGTTGCGAGTGGTAACCATTGTGACAAATTATCGCAGAGCAATCATCGCAGAGATGCCAACATTGAATTCCCAAAAAGAGTAGCACCGCCGAGCACTTAAGTTCAAGTCAGGCATACAACTCATCGTGCCGTAAAAAGAGGAAATTTATGAAATTTCTGATATAAACTAATACTTTCAGCGAAAATCGCTTATTGCAAAGCGGACTTGCTTTAGAGGCCAAACAATTATAGCTTTATTCAGGCTTGATTTAAAAAAAAAAAAACCGGGAGTTGAGGTTTATTTTTTTATTAAACCGGAAATTTGGATAAATCCGGAAAAGTGGCATCTCTGATAATACTAAACCTCTCGCATCCATCCCATTGTATTGGTGTCAGTCTACTGACAGGTCAAACAATTACAGAAATCACACAATACTCCTTCTTGTATTACAAATTGTATAAAATCACCTGCCACATACAATCTACTACAAATGCAGTCCCATCTTTAAAGATACGAATGATACAATGCACCTCATTGGTTAATGGAAAGGTCTTGTTATTCCATTAACCAATGAGGTATGTCATTAAATCCACTATAAAACCAACTGGTGAAATCCAAATAGGAAATCAAGACACGGGACAAGTTTCTTGCGCATTGGTGGTATTCAGAGGGATAATTAGATTGAGGATTCAAATCATTCATAAGTTTTTACCAATCCTGAGTCACAGTTTTAAGAGTACGTAGATGCTATTTATGAACACGGTGTACACATATTCCATGAACGATGTCAACTAATTAAATGCACAAAGAATTGCAATGAAAGGTTTGAGGTAAATGAATTTACCTTTGTTTTTCAATATTTGTCATAAAATATGGATTTATAGAGCGTTAGGATTGGACTGGCTCTTTAAATCGACACCTGCCTGTAATGGAGGAAGGATACCAGTAGAGATCCTATCACCATTGTATAAGTTACACAATTTGATCAACATGATCTGGGTTAGGCGAGCACCCCCAATAGCAGCTATCCATGATCAGACCACAATACGTGAGCACATCACACCTCTGACTTGTGTTTAGCCTTCAAGCAATTAAACTCATCAAACATTAATTCCTTCATGACCTTTTCTAACAACTGCTACCCATATTGCTGTTATGTCTCCTGTAGGGAATGGGTCAATGGAAGGCCAGTATGATATCTTTGTATTACAATCAAAAATACAATCTTGCTTCAAATGATTAACATGATTAAAGGGCACAATTCTGCATTGGTGATAGAATCATCATCACATACAAAAATTGTGGTTTGACTAAGGTCAAATTTCATAAAGTTATTTACAAGTGATATTTCTGATAAATAATTTGTACCAACAAAACAATTACCAAATACCTCAATGGATTACAAAAACAAACGTTTGAATGTTATTCCAGGATAGCCAAATTATTTCTTGAACAACATGTATTCATGATACAAGATCTCAAAATACATTAATGCTGTACAATGATCTATGTTAACTACAATGGTGACAACACAGTGGTCCAATGGTCCAACAGACAACACCGAAATCAAAACAGTCAACTCTGTGCAGCATACTGCTAGCATGGCCCTGGTGATTTGTGACAAGTTATGAACTGTACATGTGTACATGTGTACAACATATTAACTTATAGTGCCTGATAACTAACTGCCCAATGGTTATCTGGACAATGTAGGCCATGATGAAGGGGGATTGTTTAACACACTTTACACACTAAGTGAATGGGTCATGCTGATCATCTACGCAGTTGCAGTCACCTGGTCAGTGTATGCAGTCAAATATAACACTGATTTGTGGCACTAAGTGTTGCCTTCTAACAAGGTACAAATCATTGGTGTACCTGGACAATGTAAATACACAGCAGTTGGTTCAAGCTAAACAGACTGTACATGTACCTGGAGGAACATACTACGTAAAAAATGAAAAAAACAACCCATCCATTTCATTTCTCTTCACATCTTTTGTTCATGTGTATAACCATAGAGAGCAGGTCCTGGCCCTATGGTACCACACCTGTGACATCATGCTATTGTTAAATCGCTCCATTATTTTGCACGAATGGCGCGATGGGTACAATTCACCCATTGTGCAAACGGGTAAGTAAATGACTTCATAGAACATTGTTTTTAACACAGGTTACAGCTACGCATTTATTACAAAATGATCGTAAAGACTTTCCACAAGTGAACGGCTACATTGTTGTACATAATTCAATTATTATTTAATTTCGAAGGGTTCCAAAATCTTAGTAAAGTACAAGAAGGTCAGACAAATCAATTTAATTTTAACCAGTACTTTCTTCGATGAATTGAAAATGCTTAATTTATCATACACAACATGGTAGGTCAGTGAGTAAGTAAGTGAACTCCCTAAAATTTAAGTTTACAAAGACACTTCTTTCAATATTATAAATTAACATGAATTATGCTGCAATTTATCACAACTAGTTAAAGGCAGTGGACACTATTGGTAATTTCACACGTTTGTTATATTTTATCCATATGTTGAGATATTGTCCGAAATATCTTCAAGAAGCGGCTTGTATGTCACCTTTTTTACCTTCACTTGTTTTGGTTTTTCTAGACCGAGCAAGTCTGCAACAACATCATCCGTGTCGTAGTCACTTTCTATTATTTGACTAAATGTATTCTGAGTCAAGAAAAAATCGCTTTCGCCGTCACTTTCGTTTCAATCCATGATGCCAATGTCGGTATTCGTCCATGTACCACGTTCACGCACAACTGCTGGTGTTCACTGGAGTGAACACGCTTACGTAATACATACGAACAATTGACTTAAAAATTAAACAATATCGCGCCATTCGTGCAAAATAATGGAGCGATTTTAACAATAGCATGACGTCACAGGTGTGGGTTAAGTCGCATAATGCCCTCGGTGAACGTGCCATTCGTGGGTAAGAATGGCCCTCGGGCTGCGCCCTCGGGCCATTCTTACCCACGAATGGCGCGCACCTCGGGCATTATCCTATACGTAATGGCATACTTTCAAAGTGGTTACAATTTCTGGGTTGCTTCCTAAGGTGTAACTATCGCTATTTCTCAGTTCAAAATTCAACTCAATCAATATATGTTTTTAAATAATTTTAAATGCTGTTTTAATCCTTTCAAATGTTACTTACAAACCGTGAAACAACGCACTATGGATGCCACACACAAAGTGCACAATGCAGCACCCCACATTGTGGCAGGTTGCTAACATTTTCTAATGGGATTTTGACACCACACTTTTGTTAAACTTTAAGCAGGCCTGATAATTTGCTTTTGAAAGGTCAAGGGCATCAAGGCATTTTTGGGCACCTCTATGAGGAAATTGTAAATTTCTATTGGAACATTCAAGGGGCACCAAGGCAATGACCAGGGGCAACGGAGGCAATCACCTCTGTTACCTCTTTGAAGTATCAGGCCTGCTTTAAGGTATGCATTCATAGTAATGGTTGGTCAAAGCATGAAGGGGCAGAGCTTTATCTATTGTACATTCACTAGTGTACCCTTAGTCTTTCATTCCAATCTAAAATAACATCTAGTACATGTATAGTGTTACTTGTGTATGCTCTCCTTACTTAATGTCACTATATAATCTGTACTTCTGTATTTAAATCTGTAGGCCTATGCATGACAAATGGCTTATTTCGCAAGATATAACCAGACCTGTATTTGAAGAGAATAGTGGAAGAAAGCACTTGTGCAGATACTTGTCTTGAGTAAACTGAAGAGGGCAGCAGACTGAATATGTACTGTACATGCACTCAAGCATTGTGTACATTTCATACATTTTTCCTTTCAATAACACATTTTTTTCAAATAGTTGATTTCATGTACATAACAAATTAACCACATCTGTATGATGTATCGGTTAGTATTCCAGTAAAGTTACAGATGGTTTTAAGTACCTTATAAAGTATGCAAACATACATGCACTAACTGAGTTTTTTAGAATACAATACATGGAATTCTGGATATTCCTAGAGTAGATGCTATAATTGCTAGATTTAAGTTACAAATGTCAGGTTTTTCAAGTTGACTAAATGTTTTGTTTCAATCTTGAGCAATCATTTACATGTACAATCCAGTAGTCTATTGGCCCCCATTGTGCAAACACAGTCTCAAGTAATTTGCTCATACTGTAGCTCAATGCACTTTTATGAACAGCCTCTTCAGAGTGTTTATGAATATTTCTTTCAAATTCCTGACATAACAAATTGCCAATTAATCCTAGTATAATCTTGCAAGCTTCTTAACAGGACCAACCCTTCCCAACTTTCATCACTTAATAGTAATGGTCATCAAGACAGACAACCAATGCCCAGTGCTCTGCTACCTAACCTCACACAATGACCCATGTCCTTGAGTGTGACCTTACATTGACTGTACACAAAACTTCTTACAACATTGTAACTAAGAATCAGAAGAATAAGATGCACACTGCTAACCCTTCTGAAGGATCTGTGTGGGAGGTTGATATCTACCCCTGGTAATATCAGATTGACCTCTTTAGTCACCAGTTTCTTAGGGTAATCATATTCCTACATGTACAAAGATGTGCACCTGTTGTCTGGGCATTTTCATCCAGAGACAGGTGCTATGCCATTGAATTCTTACATGGCACTGCTGTGCATCAGGATGTCCGTGGGCTGTTTGCATCAACTAGGGATGCCAAAACTATCAAAAAACCCAGGGACAAGTATGTTTGGATTGGATACTTTGACAATCATGTTAAGTTATTGGCCAGATGACTTAAAGGATTTGGTAGTATTTGTTTTAGGTCATTGTGTGCTGGTTCATCTGGATACAAACAGTGAGGTAGCCACGATCAAGTGATGAAACATGGGTTAGCTTCAGTCACCTCTCATCATCTTCATATCAGTACATGTATAATTTGAATTCTCTTCAAAACAAGTATGTATAAAATGACAAAACTTGTTCAACAATATTTAGAGTAGAATTGGTGACTCAAGTCAGCAACAGCTGACCTAGAAGCATGTACATCTCATAATGTTAGATCATTTCACTTGACTTGAACTAATTTCAACTGACAAGTGACCTGCCATCTAGAACAAATATTCAGAACCAGAGAGATCAGAATTTTTTTTTGTAAGGATTAAGTTGCAAATACAGAAGAACATCACTACATAACATTGCGGGATCCATGATTGTTTTTTTTTTTTTTTGGGGGGGGGGGGTATCGTGGCCGTTAATGGATTCCAAGATAGCACTGATGAGTAGCGCCCTCTTATGGCTGTCTGATTTCTCCCGCCCTCTTTGATTGCATCGTGTGTGGTATTATTTTGCTATATTCTTTTTTTTTTACTTTGACTATATTAAACTTTCCAAAATATTGTAATAAATGTAATAAATTAATTTCTTTAATTTTGAAAACAAAAAATGAATGTCGATGCTTTCAAAGTGTTATTTTAAAAAGAAAAAAAAATCCCAAAGTATAGCTTTTAGTGTTACATTTCCATTGTTTATTTTATTGACTGGCCCTCTGTTTGCGATCCTAAGATCTTAAGTGTTTTTTTTGTATCTGTGGCGCCCTCTTTTAACCTTTGCTCTGTGTTTCTAGCACCTTCTGGTATGGACATCTAGCTCTCTCATGTGGAAAGGTGGAGGTCCATTTAAAATACGCAACTTCAAAAGTTGATCAGAGTTACATAGAGTTTCCAAGCCTTAGATAACAGTTGGCTTACTCTTCTATTCAATGGGGAAATAACACATGTCTGTTCAACATTAAAATCTTATTTTTTAACATCACACATTCTTCTACTCCAGTCATTACACCTCAGTGTCAGCCAGCTGTTCGGTATGTTTTGTGCACAAAAAAATCTGCTGCAAAAAGTTGAGTTTGGAAAAGCCAATTTTTCATTATTTCGGTGTTTGGTTTAGTTGCGTTCTACTGTTCATTTACCAATAAGCATTCATAATGTTTAACTGTGGGACTAGTGAATTTTGTTTTAAATATAAGCGGCAAGATTACAGTATCAGATTGGCTTGAGAAAATGCACACATGACTGTCTTAAGAAGTGACATGAAACTTGCTCTAGGGACTTGAGATTCATTTTAAACTCGGCTCCAAAGACTTTATCACAACTCTGTAAAAGATAAGGTGTAGCAGGTAAAATGACCACCACTTAGAGGGTTTAGAGTACACGTACATGTGAATAATGTCATCCCCCTACTCCATAGTACATGTTCGAATACATCTTCCTTTCCATCTAAATTTTCTTGACAGAGGAAAAGTTGTCACCAAGTGGGGAAAGAATGACCTACAATCCCGGCCAAAATGCTTGGGCCACCCATTCCTAACGTTACAATAACCATTCCCTGTATGACAATAAACATTCTCTCCCCCGTCCCCCGTCCCCCGTCCCCCCGCTCAATGTGGACTGGAACGCAGAAGACCGTGTAACAATGTGATTCAACATTGAAAGGGGGCAGGGGGGCCCAACGAGATATGGCCGGGATTGTAGGCTGTAGCATTATATTTGTATTGATGTCCATCCTAGAATATTATACATCCAGAAGGAGTTTTATACCCAAGACCAAAAGGAGACCACGTCGACAAGTGACCTATTTGAATACACCCTAACAATGTGCAAGCAGCGTGTCTGCATGCATGTGAACCCACTTTAGGGGCAGCACTAGCAACCCTGGGGTAGTGCCGAGCAAAGCAGTGACGTTCATGTTGTAGGGTAAAATATGACAAATTCAGATTTCTACTTTAGTCTGAAACATTGCATCTGTGACTATTGTACAGATTTTGTAAAAACAGGTCTGTGCATTTATCCTTTTTTTTAAATCAATAAATATACAATGCATGCACAGACATGAATTTGTAAAGATTACAATATACTTACCACAGTGTACTCATTTACAAATCTGACTTACATTGTACAATAATGATCTCTTCCAGTGCTCTGATGCCAACAACCAACAGTTGGTCTCCTGGTTAGTCTGTTTGCAGTCAGGATCCACACTTATTCAAACTAATAGAAAAGAAAATTACACACCAAATATATCATTCATTAACTATACAAAACTATTAACATTCCACATTTTATGTCAGTATTTGCATTTTGGGTATACATACTTTACACATACATGTCCAAAGGAAGATGAAAATCAAATGATCAGCTCAAATGGTAAAAATGCAATTTAAGCATGAGAATGGAATATGTCGTAAATCTGAATTTACGCTCTGTAGACCAGCAACATTCATTTCATTTGATAATAAAAAATACTTAAGACAACAGTGTACCATGTCATACACATAGTCGTTTATCCAGATCCAGATAAAACACATGGAGACTTGTTCAGGATGGGTGGGTGAAAGATAAAATACAGTACAATCCAAAATCAATATCAATACTACTAGCAATTCATTTAGTAGCCTACGTAAATTTCATGTTATGTACATGTACACAGGAAACAGTTTCTCTTTTGTTAAACCAAACCCACTCCGGGAAAAATTAATAGAATTTATATTTCATTATCACGTAATTGGTTTCAGTTCTATTTCATTGTCTAGATACTGAAATCCCAATACTGTTTTTTAGATAGAATAGCGCATCTGCATAGTATCACTTGACAACATTGCTACATGTACAGAGTATACACTTAAATTAAGAATAACATCCAATGTAAACTGCTCACAAAAAGTTAGGAAACTTTTTTTAATCAAGTATATTTTAATTATTTATTACTCTCTTTGTATATGTTATATATCAATGCAAAGCTAAAGCGTTCCTCTTTAAGATGATACCACATTTGCAATGATTACATGTTGCTGAATTTGGCTACATGAATGACAATGAGGCAAAGTCACAAATCAAATGTGCCAAAATTACCGCATGTTTGAATTACAGTGTCAATTTGTTTGTAACAAACACAGTAACACAAAATTGCTAATTTTGGCACATTTGATTTGTGACTTTGTCTCATTTTTATTAATGTGGCCAAGTCCAGCAACATGTCATCATTGCACATTCGGTATTATTTTAAAGAAGAACACTTCAGCTTTCTATTGATATGTAACATAATACAAGAGGGTAATAAATAATAAAAATATACATGATTAAAAAAAGTTTTCTAACTTTTTGTGAGCAGTTTATAACACAATAATTGTTATCCTTGATTGTGATTGAAGTAAAGAGCTAAACACATTAACAATGATGATTGTCTTGTTTTCAGAGCACTGATTGTGTGCTGGAATAAGAAATTTAATTTTTATTAACCACACATACAGATCCTCATCATTTGAGTGGTGGAACACGTGTCACGTATCATCCTTTATTTTGCCATGTATGGACTCATTTCATCATGATGCGCAGCGTACATGTGCCTATTTGCTGTCCACCATTTTGGGAGTCAAACTGTACACAAAGGAATTGACTCGCAAATTGATGAAAATGGTAGATGCGCATTGTGCAGGAGTGCGTTCTGCGTCATGCAAGGAGTCAAAACTGCTGCGATGCTCCAAAATATTGGCCCGTCCAATACAGATAATTTTTGGAAACTTTGCAGCGTCGTTCCTAAAATAATCAATCCCCGTCCGTTTGTCCAAACGAGGGAAGGTCATGTCACGGCGAACAAGGTCGGTGTCTACATGGAGTATTGTTAAGAAGGTTTTTTGGGGGGGGGGGGGTTTTCAGAGTTAGGGATGGACAAGGTGTCTATTTTGTGTTTATTGTGAAAAAAATGACAAGGATCTATGTTGAATTATATATAAAACAAATATTAAATGCAGTTCCTTTGTGCATTGTCGCAGAATATAATCATTCCGTGAAATCTGGCTTTTCCATTTCACAAGGCGAAAGTCCACTATTTCACCTCGTGATTATATTCTGCGACAATACACTCAAATGCATCCAACATTTGTATAACATTCCAAATGTAATTTCTTTAAACTATCGGATGGTAAAACAGTCGCAAATAAAGCTAGAAGCAGTTGCTTCCTTTTTACACGATTCACTTTGGTTAATAACATCAGCAATAAGTTCAAGACCAGTTTTACTCAAGACGAAAGTTTACAACTTTGAAGAAACATGTACACAGTATTTGTATTTGCCACCATGCAAAGCTTTGTTAATATTGCTTCAAAAAAAAACCCCACCAAAATACAACAAAATACACACAAACTTCCCATTTACATACTGTACAAGAACTACACTTTATGCATTTGAATGGCAGTTAACACTAAAATACTGCACTAGCAGTAAAGTTAATGTACGTTCATGTCCACATAGATGTACACACAAACATGCACACGTACATGTATGTATGTACATGTATGTATGTACTTGTGCATTTCAGTAGATGTTCTGTGAAATGGCAGGGGAAAAATAATATAGTAGTTATAGCGCCCTCTGTTGATTGGCAACTTTCTTCAAGTTGTGCATTACAATCATGACAGTGTGTATTGCTATCCAGGTACCCGCACTCTTTTTCATACTAGTCTCGTAATCTGTTTGTAACAAGCTTTCTTTGCAATCTTTGTTTAATGTACATGAAGATCCAGAGGTTACTGTCTCACTGTTCTACTTGGTTCTACACATACTTCAAGACAGAAGTCAAGCATAACTAATTGTTTGATATTCTTTTACAAACATAACTTTGATCATAAACATTAATGGCACATCACCTTGAGATCAAGAAAAAACATATAAATCATTAAATAACAATGAACACTTAAATAATTTGTCAAATGGTCAATACATAATGTTGCAACGTTTAAACATTAAAACAAAAACACATTTATATCCATTTTGAAATTTTCTTAATGTTTAAAGAAACAAAATTTTACAAATTGGATGAACCTTTTTCATCAATATCTATTCAAGGTTTTCCATTATTTAGTTGTTTTCCTTTCAAAGATGGCAAAGTTAGGGCATGTTATGAAAATGCAACATTTCTTACGTTTTCTTACAGCAATCAAACTCACATGGATGGTGAGAAAATGTTTAATCACTTTTAAAAATGGTTCTCAAGAGTTTCATTTAAATGAATAGCAAACTAAACATAGATGCAAAACACTAAAAGTATGCCTTTTAAGGAATAATGTTTTAGGAAGAACGAAAATTGTAGTCATGTTCTTCCAAACCCCCAAAAAATATTTTCTAAATGTGGATTGACGAGTAACCTAAAACATATTTTCCATAAATTCTGAGTCAATAGTTTTACCCCTCAGGTAAAACAACACTGAATAAACATGCTACTCTGTGAAGTTAGAGCAGACATTAGACAACATTACATGATCTAAAATTACATTAACTATGAATCAGGGTTTACCCAAAGCCTTGTCTCAAATTACAAGTGATTATGCGCATGATAATGACATGCACTGGTAGCAATATTTTGACAATCAAGGTTGCTAATAATGACATACGTTATAGACTGTGCAAGTCTTGCGCGTATCGGAACGAGAAAACACGTCAAATGAAATAAAATCTTTGTTTTAAGTTATATCTGATGACAAAGTCTGAACAACAAGACACTCATTGCAATTTGTATAAAATTATTTTTAGCTTTTAAAATAAATACACAAATAATGTGTTAATTATCTTTAAAACAAAGTTAAAACTCTGGGACGAGGATGCTTAGGCCTAAAAAAAAAAATGTTATGTTGGCGTAACGGGCCAGAAAAAATAGGGTAGGTAGGTCAGGATTCTTTTTTTTTCTTTTTTTTTCTTTTTTTTTTTCCAACAGTGAAACGAAACTTGTGAATTCCAGTTAACTGTTTACCTGTTTCTACTGTTCAAATCAAAACTTTAAGCCAGCAAATGTCAACACACTCTCCAGGTTTAATAGAACACTATACCCACTCCAATTAAGGGTCACAGAACCAGGTCATAAAACTACAAAGACATAGCGCGCGGCTTGTGGTTTGATTGAAGCAAGAGTATCACAAACTGAAACAATGTATAACAAACTGCAGAGGATTAAGATAAGATGTGATTGGATCTCAATAGGAGTGTCAATTATTCTCCCAGGGCTGGAGAGTGTCTGGGGCTGACATTAAAATATAAAGAAAAGGGTGTCAGGGTTTTTGTCTCACTTTCGGCTTCGTTTTGTGGTAGGAAAATTGTTTTTTTAATCATTGACAAAACTTCAGCTGGGGGAAAAAACGTTGAAAATAAATAAAAATATCCAGGGTCGGCCGGTTTTTTAGGGTCGGTCGGGTTACGCCAACATAACAATTTTTTTTTAATGCCTTATTAGATCTTAACTTTTTAGAAACCCCTTTACGGGGATTCGCGATGGTCACACAAGCGTAAAATTATAGAGGATGTGACGCCTCAACAACTATAGATTGCCATGAAAAAGATTTCGCGTTGCAATTACAGCTTCTGGCGATTATCATCGTGCATCCAAAACAAGCGTTTACATAAGTTTTGTGATCCGAGGTGAGCACAAAATTTTTAAATTTTTGCAGTAACTGGAAGCTGAGGTCAAGTTTAATTCTCAGGTTTTCTTCGTTATACTGTTGAATTAATTTTACTTGCATATGTTTTATCACTAAGCATTACATTCCCAACAACATTTATAATTTTCATGGTCATAAACTACGCTAAATTAAAATAATTGACAAAACAAAATCTCGCCCACGTAAAACTCCATATGTATGGTTGGGACCACAATGGTCCCGGAAGTTTGAATGCGCGTGAGACTTGCACAGTCTATTGCCATCATTACAAGCATTAATGAAAAGGAAAATTGCCTACTTACATAATACAAACTCTTAAGCTTATGAATTTTATATATTTAAAATTTACCCAGTCAGTTTATTGCTTGATATTTGAAATAAAAAAGTTGTATCGCCTTAAAGGGACACATTGCCTTGGATCGGGCGAGTTGGTCTATCAAAAGCATTTGTAACCATTTGTTATAAAATGCATATGGTTAGAAAGATGTTTTAAAAGTAGAATACAATGATCCACACAAATATGCCTCGAAATTTTGTGAAAATGGCCGACCGTGTTAGTTCACAAAGTAAAAGGAAAACCACGCAATTTCGAGGCATATTTGTGTGGATCATTTGTATTCGAAAATGGCCGACCGTGTTTGTTCACGATGTAAAAGGAAAACCACGCAATTTCGCGGCATATTTGTGTGGATCATTGTATTCTACTTTTATAACGTCTTTCTAACCATAACAAACGGTTACAAACGCTTTTTTGTTGACCAACTCGTCCGATCCAAGGCAACTTGTCCCCTTAAGGTGATCCCTGTCCTGCCGCTTCACTATGTTGTATTATAAACGTGGGTGTGAACCCTGGTTTACGACAGTTTCAGGTTGAATGGCTTCTGAATGGCACCCAAACAAAGATATTGACAAAATAGGGTAATAGCCAACATTAGGGCTAGATAGCTCAGTTGTAAGAGCGTCGGCACATTAATCCGGAGGTCCCAGGTTCAAATCTGGTTCTAATAAATTTATATCGGCACTACTAATTGACAATTTGGAAGAGGTGAAATAAGAACAAAGATTTTGGAAATTTGGAAGACCAACATCGATTAGACTAGATAGCTCAGTTTTCTTTATTTAAATTTGACAGTTCCGTTTTCCTGAGAAAATATTATTATGTATTCATCATGAATCGCAAAACCTCAGCCATATGCCACGGCCGATAAACTGCCATGGTATGCTGGAATACCATTGTTTATCATTGACTGACAGCCTGTCCATTCTTGTAATCCTCATTTGGACAAAGGTCTGGAATCAGGGATTACCCCCTACAAAAAGGGGATTTCAAGCAGATTTCCAGTACCCTCCGTCGCTCTTTATATTTAGGCGAAACAAAGCATAGCACCGTAGGTGCATGCCTGTGCATGCTTCACAATGGATTGTCTGGTTGAATTTACACATCAGCCGGTCAAATGAACAGGGGGGAAAAGGACGGTCTGAAGTTATTCCGGGCGTTTATCCACTGTAAGCCAGTTTGGACAAGTTTGACGTGTACGCAAGTGAACTGGTTAGGCACAAAACCAAGTAAATTATGGGCATCCAGTCTAAAAATTCAGTTACTTCCCTTTAAGCACACTAACTTTGCAAAACAAGTTATTGAATACAGCGTGGTTCTGAGCTGGGCACGCTAGTCTTTCTTGATTAAGTGAAGAATATGGGTAGTCAGCAAGTTTGCAAATTGGCTGTACGTCCTATACACTCTTCCACAGAAAAATGCCCATGCTATGCCCCTGCAGACAAATATTCATGAACAAATATTTTGAAGCATTTACTAACAAGCACTTGTCTAATATTATTTGCGTTTTACACGTGTGCCGAGCACAGCACTGCATACTTAGTACCCCCCCATCCCCCTCCCGAGTCCTATGAGAAAAGGGTTCAAACTGCCTGTAGCTACCGGGCAAGCTCGTTGGTCGTCTAGTGGAAAGACATCTTCTCTAAAATGTCAATGGTCATGGGTTTGAATCCCTATATACATGTAATATGCCTGTTGATTTTTTTCAATGGACTCAGGAAAGTACTAATCATATAGTTCTTGACACAACACAACACATCGGTGTATTGGTAAACACAAATAATATTCTTTATGCCCAAAATGCTAAAAACTGCTTGGAAGTTTTTTGAAATCCTCTGTTTCTCAGAATTCTTCAGGATTCTGTGAGAATCAAGAAAACAAAGGATTTAAAAGAGCTATCATTTGGACGTTAAATTCAACTATCTATGCAAACAACATTGGCAGAAATGGACAGGATCATTATCAATTGTTGTTCAACTTCTTTCATGGTGTAACTAGTTTCATGAAATTGGCTGCTGCAATAAGATATCATTTTGGTAAAAGCATCAACAAAGCACACACATGGGGGTGTATGTACACAGTTAGTTCTGTGCACGGCCGTGTCACCATACACAACCCATACAGTTGAATGATTTTAAATGGTTCGTCAAGAGTAGGAGAGTTTTAAATTGGCTTCATAGCTTCTGTCAATATAGGTGTGCATTAACAACACAAACATACATCCCTAAACATCATACACAAAGTAATACATCCCTAAACGTCATACACAAAGTATTTCTCAAGTTCATGCTATCAATAATTGTTCAATTAACATTTGTAGAGAGTTTGGTCAACTTTCCACATAAATTTACTCTCATTACATTACATATTTGAAAGCTTAATTCAGTGATTATTGTTTGTTTCTTGGCACGTTTGGGGTAATTTCCCAGCTTCAATTGTCTCCATTTTGTATGTTACATTTAGGTAAACACCCTTTCGTTGCATGAAGCCACTGACCCCCCCTTAGCCATAAACTGGTTTTCTTTATGAAATACAAATCGTGAAAACTTTGGATGACTCTCAACAAATAAAAAGGAGGCAGCTCGGTATAGATAAGATATATTGTAACACAAGAATGAAGAGAACATAATGGTTGCAGTAGTATTAAAAAATGCTAATAATATAATGATAATATTTTTTCAATAAAAAAACAAACATTCAAAGAAGACCGCTTACCATGATATAGATGAACGATGCAAAAGAGACATGATTTATTACTCCTACTAGACTGTTATGTAAACCATGACTTCCCACTCAAACAACTCCAGATAAAAATCATCAAACAGATTCCATGAAAGCAATTATTATAAGTAATCATTTTCTTGCAGGGCAAAATCACTGCAGGGTCTTAAAGGGTATTAAACCAAACACACGGCCAGGAAATTTGAATTTCAATTCATTAAATCAGTTTTTCCTGTGTAATAAAATTATAATTGGTTGACGCATGCTGGCCATGGGGTTGAGCAGTCGGGCGTTATGTTACATGTGCTAGGATTAAACCAACATCTGGTGTGTGTACTCTATTATTATAATCATATACTAATGTCCATGGTAAACGTGAGTCAATATCGCAGATTGACTTTAACATGTAGTACAAGCATTTTATTTTATATACCATGGTGAACAAAAGATTATTGGATTGTTCATCGATTAAATAAATAAAGTCTTGAAACTTATTATTGATGGTACGATACAACTTGTGCGAGAATAAATTGTTTTAGTACACCAATTTTTGGGGCACACAAACAAAGACAGGGACTTAGAGACAATTGATTTCCCTTAATTTGTTCAAGACAGTGTTTCATCCAGTGAGCCATCCAACCTTCTATTGGACAGCCTGGAAAGGACTTAGGATGGTTCTGGCTGGCCTCAAGCCAGTTCAGCAGGACGGCTCCTTGCCAAATATCACATGGCCAAATGCAACTGTCACCTGCCCAACTAAACTTTGCCAGAATTATTCAAATAAAACTTTCTTATTTCAAACATTTCAAATCAGTTTACCAACATTTTTGTTAAAAAAAGAAAGGAGAACAAAAATGCATTTAGTCTAGTGAATGTGCACCATACCACTATTAGACTCACCATAGTATCATGTAAACAGTTTGATTGTACATGTTGTATGAAGATACTGTAAATGGTGGAAAGATTGAGGGAAGTCTAATAACAATGGTGACATTAGGGACAATTATGACAAGGTTGCATGTGTCGCGCATAAAAGTCATGTTTGGAGCTCCACATGCAAGCTAGAGTCAATGATCAGGAGGTGAGCAATTATGATGGGCCCTCAAAGGGCCCTTCGCTTTTTATGTTAAAAAAACGTATTAAAAACGAGACAAACTTTGACTTTCCCCGAATGACCTTTGCACTCTTCCCTTGGGGTAAAAATATGGACAGCCATGTTTTCAATCCTATGTAGATGTGACACTAATGCTATTAGTTGTAATCTGAATTCATCATCGTCATGATTAAGGCAGTGTTCATCCAGTGTATGATGAAAACATCATCCATCTCTATTCATTGCTTTTCTTAACCACAATGTTCCCATATCTAAATTACTGCATATTGTAAACAATCCAGTTGGTGTAGTACCCAACATGTCAAGGTTAAAAACATAAGTCCACATCAGAGACAGATTATTGATCAGTATGCACATGTGTAGGTCATGGTTACTAAGACAAGATGGTTAAGCAATGACAGTAAGGCATACATAAGTAAGCTTAGTGTCTGGAAAGAAGATATTCCTCAGCCATGATATCGCTGCCCATCATATATCCTATTAGATATTAGACAACTTTCTGAGAGTAATTTGGTAACTTGGTCTGCTACAGTAAACAGCCATGATAACATGCAAGACACCTTGAATCTCAGCAATTCCAAGTACAATAAAAAATGCTTAACTAAAGAGCGGTGATAAGCTAGTCAATGAAATGGTGAAATATTCAGAAAATGTTTTCTTAATAATCAACAGAAATGACAGGATGCAGAAGCAGAGTGGCATCTTGGTCAGTTTCCTTTTGAATCATGATCAAGATCTGACTTCACTCTGAATATTTCTGAATATCCTTGTTAAAATATTACGTGTATGAACATTAGTAAAATGTTTTGTTCTTGCCCATTATAGGTAGTCCTGATACGTGGAAAAAGTCATTCTTTCATGTTCTGGGTTGCAATAGATACAAGTCAGTACTTTGTTGCCTTACAGAGATATGGCAATTAGGGTCTCAGAATTTTTAGTGGGCCAGAAATTAGACCTAAAAAATGTCTCTTCTTTTTTATATTTGCTGTATTTTAGGAGGTTTGGAAGCTTACGAATACATTAGGAATACATAAGTAAATTCTAACAGTGTGTGTTTTGAAAAAGGCAAGACTGCATCACTGTTTTCCAGTGAGTAATTTGAGCCCAATAATTTGAAAATGTCCTAGGTTTGTGTTTGGAAAAAGAGTAGGAGTGAGTAATTTGAGCCCAATAATTTGAAAATGTCCTCCATTTTAGCCCATTTATATTGAATGGTAGAGGCAATTCAGAATCATTAATATTGGGACCAACTTTTGTTCTTTAGGTGTTGAAATCCATACATTCTCCTGTTTTAGAAGGTCACAGGAAATCAAAATACAAGTACTGTGCTGCTCCCTTCATTATTCCCCGCTTCCTGTTTTTCAGTATTTTTCAGAAATCCCTGAATACATGTTCCTTTCTTTCCTTCTGGGTATTTTTCCAGCATTTGCCCAAATCCTAATGGGGCTTTCAAACTTCAGTTCAGAGTTTCTGTCCTATTTTATTTCTCTCTGACCTACTGTCTATCCTAAAACTTTTAGTTTGTTTCTTTTGCTGAAAGCATGGCATGCATGGTGGGAACATCTCTTGTTCTGTGTGAAAATGAACAAGGGTTTGTCCATGGACAGTCTTGTCAGAGTGATCATGCAACAATGCTGCTTAATGCCTTCCAGGCACTTTATAAAATGTCTAATTATCATCCACAATGATTCTTCATACTGTAAGTATATGGTCAGTCATAATCTTTAAATGTACATGTATATGAACAACAAGTTTGGATTTGAATTTTAATTGTCTGATGGAAGAGTTTAAAAATTGTTTTTCCCCAAGCTGTCAACCTTGTAAATTGGTGATACATCAGGGGTACACCCTGCAGACAACTTGCAATGTATTCCTATTGTGTAAGTCTGTATGACGCTCATCCTTGTTTTAAATTGATTGTCTTTCATTAAACAAACACTCAATTATTTACATCTCGTTTAACAAAAACACAGCGAGCTAATGACAGCTACTGAAAATTAACTTGGGAAAAAAACCCACCTGAACAGAGTCATTTCTCTATGAAAAACATAGGCCTACTCTGGATCTTACTTTTCTTTCTAAACGTGTACACTTTATTATTCATTTGTTACAATGTATTTGTTCCCTAGTTTTCCTGTTTGACATTAAGGGTTAATATATTATAACACATCCAACAGCAGATTAGTGCCAATAACAGCATGAATAGGAAATGGGAAGACATTGATTTTTACATTGATAAAGGGGACACACTTGTGAAATAGGACAGCATTATATTTGGTTTAACTGTTGGCATGGTTGGAGTTGTACAGTGAAGTGAAGTAGGAAGCCAGCTTTTAGTAGCATTGGCCCAAATGTTATCACACCTAATCCCCACCACTGGTTATCAGACCAAATCCCCATCGCTGGTTATCACACCTAATCCCCACCACTGGTTATCAGTCCTAATCCCCACCACTGGTTATCAGTCCTAATCCCCACCACTGGTTATCAGACCTAATCCCCACCACTGGTTATCAGTCCTAATCCCCACCACTGGTTATCAGTCCTAATCCCCACCACTGGTTATCAGTCCTAATCCCCACCACTGGTTATCAGTCCTAATCCCCACCACTGGTTATCAGTCCTAATCCCCACCACTGGTTATCAGTCCTAATCCCCACCACTGGTTATCAGACCTAATCCCCACCACTGGTTATCAGTCCTAATCCCCACCACTGGTTATCAGACCTAATCCCCACCACTGGTTATCAGTCCTAATCCCCACCACTGGTTATCAGACCTAATCCCCACCACTGGTTATCAGTCCTAATCCCCACCACTGGTTATCAGACCTAATCCCCACCACTGGTTATCAGTCCTAATCCCCACCACTGGTTATCAGTCCTAATCCCCACCACTGGTTATCAGACCTAATCCCCACCACTGGTTATCAGACCTAATCCCCACCACTGGTTATCAGTCCTAATCCCCACCACTGGTTATCAGTCCTAATCCCCACCACTGGTTATCAGACCTAATGCCCAACACTGGTTATCAGTCCTAATCCCCACCACTGGTTATCAGACCTAATCCCCACCACTGGATACCAGACCTAATCCCCACCACTGGTTATCAGTCCTAATCCCCACCACTGGTTATCAGACCTAATGCCCAACACTGGTTATCAGACCTAATGCCAACATTGGTTATCAGACCTAATCCCCACCACTGGTTATCAGTCCTAATCCCCACCACTGGATACCAGACCTAATCCCCACCACTGGTTATCAGTCCTAATCCCCACCACTGGTTATCAGACCTAATCTCCATCACTGTTTATCAGACCTAATCTCCATCACTGTTTATCAGACCTAATCCCCATCACTGGTTATCCGATCTAATCCCCACCATTGGTTTTCAGACCCAATCTCCACAACTGGTTATCAGACCTTATCCAGATCACTGGTTATCCGATCTAATGCCCACCACTGGTTATCAGACCTAATCTCCATCACTGGTTATCAGACCTAATCCCCATCACTGGTTATCCGATCTAATCCCCACCATTGGTTTTCAGACCCAATCTCCACAACTGGTTATCAGACCTTATCCCCACCACTGGTTATCAGACCTAATGCCCAACACTGGTTAACAGACCTAATCCCCACCACTGGTTATCAGACCTAATCCCCACCACTGGATACCAGACCTAATCCCCACCACTGGTTATCAGTCCTAATCCCCACCACTGGTTATCAGACCGAATGCCCAACACTGGTTATCAGACCTAATGCCCAACACTGGTTATCAGACCTAATCCCAACCACTGGTTATCAGTCCTAATCCCCACCACTGGATACCAGACCTAATCCCCACCACTGGTTATCAGTCCTAATCCCCACCACTGGTTATCAGACCTAATGCCCAACACTGGTTATCAGACCTAATCTCCATCACTGTTTATCAGACCTAATCTCCATCACTGGTTATCAGACCTAATCCCCATCACTGGTTATCCGATCTAATCCCCACCATTGGTTTTCAGACCCAATCTCCACAACTGGTTATCAGACCTTATCCCGATCACTGGTTATCCGATCTAATGCCCACCACTGGTTATCAGACCTAATCTCCATCACTGGTTATCAGACCTAATCCCCATCACTGGTTATCCGATCTAATCCCCACCATTGGTTTTCAGACCCAATCTCCACAACTGGTTATCAGACCTTATCCCGATCACTGGTTATCTGAACTAATCCCCAACACTGGTTATCAGACCTCATCTCCACCACTGGTTATCAGACCTAATCTCCACCACTGATTATCAGACCTAATCCCCACCATAATCTCTACAACTGGTAATCAGACCTAATCTCCACAACTGGTTATCAGACATAATTTATACAACTGGTAATCAGACCTAATCCCCACCACTGATTATCGGACCTAATCTCCACAACTGGTTATCAGACCGAATCTCCACAACTCGTTATCAGACCTAATCTCCACGACTGGTTATCAGACCTAATCCCCAACACTGGTTACCAGACCTAATCCCAATCACTGGTTATCAGACCTAATCTCCACAACTGGATATCAGACCTAATCTCCACAACTGGTTATCAGACCTAATCTCCAACACTGGTTATCAGACCTAATCTCCATGACTGGTTATCCGATCTAATCCCCACCACTCGTTATCATACCTAATCTCCACAACTGGTTATCAGACCTAATCTCCACAACTGGTTATCAGACCTAATCTTCACAACTGTTTATCAGACCTAATCTCCACCACTGGTTATCAGACATAATCTATACAACTGGTTATCAGACCTAATTTCCACAACTTGTTATCAGACCTAATCTCCAGAACTGGTTATCAGACCTAATCCCCAACACTGGTTAACAAACCTAATCCCAATCACTGGTTGTCAGACCTAATCTCCACAACTGGATATCAGACCCAATCTTCACAACTGGTTATCACACCTAATCTCCACAACTCGTTATCAGACCTAATCTCCACGACTGGTTATCCAATCTAATCCCCACCACTGGTTATCATACCTAATCTCCACAACTGGATATCAGACCTAATCTCCACAACTGGTTATCATACCTAATCACCACAACTGGTTATCATACCTAATCTCAACAACTGGTTATCATACCTAATCTCCACAACTGGTTATCACACCTAATCTCCACAACTCGTTATCAGACCTAATCTCCACGACTGGTTATCCAATCTAATCCCCACCACTGGTTATCATACCTAATCTCCACAACTGGTAATCAGACCTAATCTCCACAACTTGTTATCAGACCTAATCTCCACAACTGGTTATCAGACCTAATCTCCACAACTGGTTATCAGACCTAATCTCCACCACTGGTTATAAGACCTTATCTCCACAACTGTTTATCAGACCTAATCTCCACAACTGGTAAACTGGTAATGTCATTTTGCTGTTGGACATGTTGGATGATATCAGTATCAATCTGTTTACATGTACAAGATGCCAGTCCTCAGAAACTGAAATTTAAATTTACTTTCATTACAATCTCAATAAATTCCCACTTTTTGAGAAACCTTACTAAATTAGATCAATGTTTGTGACACATGCAATTACATTTTAAAGTTGTTCAACATTTAGTATATATTTCTTCATGAAGATTAGATATTGGAATCGCTATCAAATCCAAGCATCATCAGCAGGACTGATCATCAGGTAGAACCACCATACATGAAGCTACATGTAAACATGTATCTTCAATTTTTTACCCATGGACCAAAGTGCAGGCCTACTTGTCAAGAGAAACTTTTTGGATGTTATCCATCTTAGTACAGCTGCTGTCCTTTGGAACAATGTCACTGATCAATTGTGAGCCTAAATTTATCAAATATTACACGATTTTTCAAATCGCCATGGTTATCACTGTCACATATCAAACAGTACATTGTAAACACATACGCCCTTACCTATACATGTACGGACTATATCCACATAATGTTGATCCGTATTGTAAGTCGAGTTACAAGCAATGCTATTGCTTTCCAGTTACTTCCTCCATTCAAAGCCATTCATAGAAGCATACAGGTGCACCAGTCAATCAGTGCATGCATATCAGTGCACTTCATTTTTCATTCATTGATTTGATCTTCAAAATCAGAACAAATTGTATAAGTGAAACCCCATCCAACACAGTGTCATAATTTGTAAGACATTTTGAGTTGGAGGTAAAATTACAATGTACTTTCCTTACATTTTGATGCAATTTAAAAAAGCAGACTCTCTCAATGCAGATTAGGGTTGACCTCTAAATCACTCCCCTTGCCAACCTGTAAAAATAACAAAAACATGAGGAAGTCAAAGTGAAATCCTACCTGATCAGGATGTAGGTACATGTACCAAACAGACAAGCTTCAATTTGTTTTGAAGGAATGGAATTACACAATGGCCACATCAGGTAGTGCCATTGATGCCCTGGGCATGTTGTACCTGGGAAGACCTATTTGTGGCCAGTACTATTCTGCCCTTTCCCCTATTGGCCATTGTGCCCTTTTCAGTGAATGCAACAATTATAAAATGTCAATTTTATGGCAATGATTTTCATACCTTTTTTGCACATTGCTATTGTGTCTCTCATGTGGCGGTAGTACACATGTCTGACATTTTATTATTGGCATAGTCTGCCTCATACAAGTATATGAAGTCAAACCACAACCACCACCTCTATCCTTACAAAAATCCCCCTAACCCTATCCCCACCCTCCTCCGTTTCCCTCCCCTCCTCTACCTGACTCCTACTACTACCACTCCTCTGTGTGTATGATTGTTTTACATGGCTGGCTCCCTGCAAATGATCCCCAAAATAGGACCATCTAAATGTGATCCAATTTTCAGATTTTTTGAAGGTTGTATTATACAATGATTGGAAAGAATATGCCCATCTTAAAACAAATAACGTACATTTGTACATGTATGCATCATACTTAAGTCTTGTGAACCATAAACAAACATTATTTGGAAGACTTTTGTTAAAATAAGTTTCATACTTACATGTAGATTAAGAAGTTAACAGGTTTGTTATACGTAATTGTGTGTCTTCAAAATTAATCAATTTGCTGCTCGTCCATTTCCATCAAGAAACATAGCACCTAAAAATGCAAAAATAAACAAAGAGTAATGAATTTTAGACATTCAAATACTGTACATATATTTTATGCAAGCTTTTACAATACAAGGGACTTCCCAAAAACATGGTAAGAATTAAACAATCAGAGTACACAATTTTGTTCCGCAATCAGAAGTGATCCAGAATGAGGGAGAGGGTTACGTACTACACAACCCTGGGCTCGAAATTAACCCAGGGCTTGAAATTAACACTGAACCTCCAGGCCAGTGATTTAAGCATCGGGCCAGTAAACTCACGGCCACAAGCCGGTGGTCTTGTGTTTTTCAATTAAATAATAATAGGCTACCTCATTGTGTAATATCTTTGTGAAAAAATGTTGACTGTGAGTCAGATAAATATCTTTCAATTCTGTTGAGTATCGAGGAACACTTACTCATATGACAAATGAGATAGATCTTCTCTTAGTGCTTGTTCAACTCTTTTGGTTCTGGTCTTATGAAATAAATTTTGTTTCAGTAAAAGTTTTGAGCTACAGTACAAGCCCTTCAGTCTTGTGAATAATCCCCCCAAATTCGAGCCCTGCAAGCAAAACATGATACCACTTTAACCACAAATTAACAAAGCAAAGTATAGCTATACATTTAAATGGACAAGTACAATGTACATGTATATGGACATGTAGACCCCTACTCTGGACTAAGCCAGAGAAGGGAAAAACAGAAATACCCCGGGGTTCCACACATTTCTAGGGATTTGAGCGTAAATTGCCTGTATAGACTCCAAGGGGTTGCGGCTAGGTTACATGTTGACGTACATGTAGTTACCTCAACCTCTTTTGGGAGTCCCGTGAGAAACTGCTTCTTGTTTTGCTATTGTACCGTATGCAATAACAAATTATAAATTCTTGATTTTATAGATGAGTTGAAAACAATTTTAAATCTTCACAGAATGTATTTTTTTTACAATGTGTACATACTGTGTAAACTATGTGTGTACACATACTACAAGTATGTACACTATGACTCTGTGTGTCCTGGTACATCTATAAAAAGACAAGCAGTAACCTGGTTGTCTATTAGTATTATCAAGATGAGTTTATCATTGCTCTGACTGTTCACAATATTAAGTATAGACTGTACAAGTCTTGCGCATATTAAAACTTCTGGGACCAGCAACCACATTGAGTACATAGTGTGTACAGTAGGCCTACCCAAAATAATTGCAAACAATTTAAAATGCATGCATTGCTATAATTCTGCAATTTACTTTTCAAAATCACATTACAAAAAACTGTCAAATTGCTTCGTAATACAGGGAAAAATTGTGCCGAAATTAATGTAAAATAAAAAATAACACATATTACATTATGTGTGGTTTTTAAATACACCGTTTACACGACTAACAAACTGTTTATCCAATGGTGATTACACATTTACATTTTTTTTCGGTTCAGTTAACCATTAAAAAACTTAAATTAAAAGGCTCTGCGGTTGAAACTATTTTCAGCCAACAAATTGCAACTTATAAATTGTTTCTTCATTTTCGTCAAGCATTTAGACATTTCCGATCTTGGAGGTGCACTGTTGTAATTAAATGTATTGTCTACTCCAGTAACAGCAGGGTTGGGACACTAGAAGTGGTAGATAATGAACTTGATCACAACACTTTTCACTCATTGAATGTTTCCAGTGGGTTCGGCCCATGTGGGTTCGGCCCATTGTGGGTTCGGCCCATGTGGGTTCGGCCCATGTGGGTTCGGCCCATTGTGGGTTCGGCCCATTGTGGGTTCGGCCCATTGTGGGTTCGGCCCATTGTGGGTTCGGCCCATTGTGGGTTTGGCCCATTGTGGGTTTGGCCCATTGTGGGTTCGGCCCATTGTGGGTTCGGCCCATTGTGGGTTCGGCCCATTGCGGGTTCGGCCCATTGCGGGTTCGGCCCATTGTGGGTTCGGCCCATTGCGGGTTCGGCCCATTGCGGGTTCGGCCCATTGCGGGTTCGGCCCATTGCGGGTTCGGCCCATTGTGGGTTCGGCCCATTGTGGGTTCGGCCCATTGTGGGTTCGGCCCATTGTGGGTTCGGCCCATTGTGGGTTTGGCCCATTGTGGGTTTGGCCCATTGTGGGTTTGGCCCATGTGGGTTCGGCCCATTGTGGGTTCGGCCCATTGTGGGTTTGGCCCATTGTGGGTTTGGCCCATTGTGGGTTTGGCCCATGTGGGTTCGGCCCATGTGGGTTCGGCCCATTGTGGGTTTGGCCCATGTGGGTTCGGCCCATTGTGGGTTCGGCCCATTGTGGGTTCGGCCCATTGTGGGTTTGGCCCATTGTGGGTTTGGCCCATTGTGGGTTTGGCCCATGTGGGTTCGGCCCATTGCGGGTTCGGCCCATTGTGGGTTCGGCCCATTGCGGGTTCGGCCCATTGTGGGTTCGGCCCATTGTGGGTTCGGCCCATTGTGGGTTCGGCCCATTGTGGGTTCGGCCCATTGTGGGTTCGGCCCATTGTGGGTTCGGCCCATTGTGGGTTCGGCCCATTGTGGGTTCGGCCCATTGTGGGTTCGGCCCATGTGGGTTCGGCCCATTGTGGGTTCGGCCCATTGCGGGTGCACCTTCCATAGCAGGTTCATCATCAACGGAACCAAGCCAATACTGTTTTCTTTTTAAATCCTCAGTTGACATTCAGAAATTTGTTTGTCTTTTGTGTAATGCCCAAATTAATACAGAGGGACTCAATCTGATTGGGTAAATCCTAACTGAGGCAGTTGTGCATCTGGAGGGATTGTTGGGTAGAAGTTTGACTTTGAAATTTGAAATAATCTTCAACACTCATGATATCACATCTAGTGGTGGGAAAACTTAGCTGTTTCCCTGCCGTACCCACTACCTACATTTAAGTTCCCTTGGAGAGGGCTCTCTCTTGAGCGGGAAACATTGTGAATGCCAAAAGAAGATTCATGACTAAAGAAGGAGCACGTTAGCATGCAATGTTTAGAGGTTTGTAAGAACTCTTAAGAAATCTTGATCATCAAAATTTAACAGGAGTCAAACATAAAACCTAAATCTTCATCTAAATATTTATTTGCCAATATCGTCCCACCAATTTTTATTTATAAATTTGTGTTTGAATTTAAATATTTTATTTTTGTTCCTGACCTCCAGTCATTGACTAATACATCTTATTTTTTATTGCAATAAATATAGGAAAATATAACTTTACCGAGGCAATTTAATTAACAAAATAGTTATTATCAGAATAAATGGGTAGACGTAAATGAGGTGGATTTAAAAATGGATTTTAGTTGATCATTTTGGGATTTGACAATTTCAAGTGTGATAGAATAATAGAAAAACTCGACCACATCTTGCTCTCATGTGCAACTTCAACCTCAGAATCAACACTTTTTTAGACGGGTAGACTAGTAGAGGGCTTCCACATACAAAACAACAAACAAGTAAATTCTTCAAGGCAGATCCTGGTCCAGCGGGCTGCTACGAAGTAAGGTCTTTAGTCCAACTTGCTTGAATGGACATACATGTATCACTGCTATACTATAATGTCAATTTATACATGTATCCAATCAGCAGGCATCAGGTTTGGATAACACATCATGTCATTTGTAATGTCTTTCACTGTTTTCATGATGTTGCACTGGTGCGCACTAAAAATGTGGACAGCATGGTTGGTGCTGAAACACACTTAAAGACTTGGACAGCATTGTTCGGTGCACGCCGCAGTTCTTCGGAAACTTAAACTTGTTTACTAATAACTACACTGTGTGTAGATTTTTGTGTTTTTATTTTACTAATGATGACATGCAAAATACCCTGGACAAATAAAGGGTTATTTTACAGTACACATGTGAGATTTTTTTCTTTCTTGGATCGTTTTTTTTTTGCTGGGTGATAGAGCTAATCCACCTCGAAAGCCAAAGAATGCCGCACTGAAAGACATCAGACAAACTGTGATATTGGGACCAATAAATATAATGTGCACATCAAAATACAGATATTTATTACAGTACAAGGTCACACTATATTTCGCATTCGAGATTGGACACTATGTTTAAAAAAAAAACATACATAGAGTAGCTCTACAGACTGGTTTTAAGATCAAATTATGCCTCACAACAACACAAACCATCATGACTAGGGTGGGGTTCAGCGGCGTAGCTAGGAATTTTCTTCCAAGTGGGGGTAGCCTAGAACTATGAGGTTTGATCCACGAACCTCATAGGGTGCACCGAGCTCATTAATATTTAGCTCTCAAAATATCCTTTATTAGACAGATTTGAGAAATGTTGCCCAAGTGTAACCTGGTTGTTGACTTCAATTTGAGGTATTTTGGTCCTATTTGCCGAGAGGTGTGTAGGGTGTTTTTATTTGGAGGAGAATAACTCGGGACCAGGAACTCCCCATGTTAAATTGAGCAGAGAATAAAAGTTCAAGAGTCAATAAATACTTTTACTGTAAAAGCTGTGAGACTTTTTTGCACTGAATATGGGAGTGGAACTAGTGGGGTGCACCCATAGTGCCATGTACAACATCCTATTAGAAACTTGCAGCCACATCACATTTAAAATAGAGTTTTTCTCTTCTGAATCCGGATGAAATCAAAAGGCTGTGCTCTTTTTGTTTTTCTCTGGGAGCGGCGCGCGTCCAAAAAAAAAAAAAAAGAAAAAAAAAAAAATCTAACTTTTCTTTTTCAGAATCCTCACCTTCCGGTATATGGCCGCCGCCGTAATCGCTGGTAACGAACGTTTCATGTTCAAAAAACATTGATTTCATATTTGGAACATCGTTGCGCGGCGCGCGCCAGCGCAGCTTTTTTCTCTCTCATGCATGCCACACACATCCTGCTGCATTGCATTGATCAACACGGTGCGCGCGCGCCCGTGATGATAGCGACAATCCCCACAGCATAAGTTAAACAATAATTTTTTTGAAAATACGACTAAAGTTTTTTTTTTTTTTATTGTAAATGAAGGCCTACAAATAGCAGATGTATTTTTGTTTTGTATGTTTTGTTTTTCATCTTTTAACTTTCTTTTTGTGTGGGCACTATTGCAATTTTTTTGGGGGGGGGGGGGGGGGGGGAGAACTAGGGGGGGGGGGGGTGCCCAGGCCCCCCCGTGGCTACGCCGCTGGTGGGGTTTGACTTATTAAATGTACTCAGAAGGGATTATCCTTAGACCTTACATATTGTATCAGTAATAATGACTTGGATTATCAGCAATGTTGAATACCTTTGATGGATCAGCCTCACCCTTGGATTACGTACACGTTGTGTATAGTTCCTTTCTCCATACTTAATGGATACACTTAATACATGATTCATTCAATGAGTCAAACTGATCAAGGGGGTATGGTTTTTACTTCCATTCTTTACTTTTAAAGGACCATCAAATAATGTTTTAAGAGTAATTATTATCATTCAACAATCACAAGTAAAATAATTAGTTAGTTCTGTACATTATGAAAAATGATTTATTTTGAGAGGCTGTGTGCATTCAGGATGTACATAATGTACGTAATTTGTCAACCTAGTTTGGAGTAAACATGACATAACCAATGACCAAGCAGTGAACATGACTTGACATTATCAAAGTATGGGATTCATAAATTACCAATCAACAATAACCTCAAAGATTGTATGGAAATAACATACAAGGGGGGTACCAGGCTTTCTTGTGGAAGGAATGAGACCAAGAAGCAGGCCTGAGACTTCACTAATTATCAATGTGTGAATACCATGAGGTAGTATAGTTGTTTTACTGCCTTCACATGAGGTCACATTTGTCACATGCAGTCTACGTATTGTGGATAAACAATTACAGTGTAATGCTAGCTCATGCACACTCACATGCCATATCATTCAAATATTTTGCATATTTTGGTTGGGTACCAAGTTATCTTGGTATTGTTTACTCATGTGTGGCCACTGGATGCCAATTTCTATGCTTTTAAGACTGAACTCTTATTATTCTTTATGGGAAATGAAACCAAAGAATCCTTAAAAGTATCTTGCACTGTACCCCGTAGGCTTAAAAGTCTACATGTACCTGTGAAGAATTGATATTGAAGAAATCTCAGATTTAAGATAGGCCTGAGGGAGGAAAACCCAATCAATAAGTATAGACTGACCTCAATTAACATGCAAGGCCCCAGTTTGAAACAGGATTCAAATTGGGTCCCAGGCCTGGAATTACATGTACATTGAGACCACAGAGGACATGGCCTCTGTTGCCCCTGGTCTTGGCCTTGGTGCCCCTTATCAAGTTTCCAATAGAATTTAAGATTTTCCATTGGAAGTGCCCTTTGAAAAACGAAAATGGCCTTGCCCTCACAAAGATAAAATTCCAGGCCTGGGGTCCACAGAGGTGAAAAGCAGAGTAGAAACCACTCAGCCATCCTGAATTCTTGATTCATCATCATTATGAATTTTATTTTATTTCTCTTGTGGCAGTCTTGGTGCCAGCCTGTTTACGCGAGAGCTACAAACATGAAGAGGTGCAGGCAATGTGGTTGGTGTACATGTGAGCGATAGTTTGAAACTTAACCGCGCAAGTTCGAAACTTTGTCTGTGAGCAGCTAGTGCTCAACATGGATATCAACACAGCAGAGTCGGGGTAAGCAGAGGCTAAACTGTCAAATTTGTTCTGAACTTTTAAAGGTTTTGTTTATGTTTATAACAGAAAGGTATTTATGAATGGGAATAAAAGAGTGGTGACTCAGTCCTGAACGTTCGTTTTAAAAACCTTGCAGGGTCGTGGCTGTGCGAAAAAGGGCCTCACCTTTGGCTCGGTCTTTGGTCGCATGGCCACGACCCTGCTGGTTTGAAACGAATGTTCAAGACCTTGTCCCACTCTTTTATTCCCTTAGTGAAAATCAAGAAATTCTTGACTGGCATGCACTGTCTCATCTAGCGAGGCGGAAGAATGATGATACATAGCAGACTGCATGTAAGGGAAAATTCTGACTTGCTGGCTTCAGGTCAGCAGGCTGGCAGCTCATGTCACACTAAACAATTGGGGTTAAACTAGTGCCGTAGTGTTCATCATCCTTGCAATGACACTATTTTGTAATTAACAAAATGGGAATAGAATATAAAACAACCTGAAGTAAAAGTAGGGCAGAGTACCCTATTACCATGGTAATGGCAAGTTTCTCGGTCAGAAAATTATAACTTTCAGTTCACCAACCTTTGCAAAGTGTCCTGTTATTATTGTTGTTGAAGTATTACTTTCTACTTTGAAATAAAAAAATGTGTTGTTTGTCTGATTACATTTGTCGATGAAGTCTCTAAATATGAGCAAGCGGGCAGTGTGAACCTGGAAGTGAGTCTCATCATCACAGAAATCGTAAAAGAGTTTTTCAAATGGCCTGCAAAGCACTTTCCTCTAAACTAATGGAGATAAATCCAATAACATGAATTATTCAAATATTTAACCTTAATACATGTAGCACCAGGGATGTTCAATTTTTTCACTACCACTACCTGAAGGCATTATTTTCTTGAAATTGCTGGAATTGTTTTTCATTGAGAGTACTGGTGGCGCAAAGAAACCCCGACTTGACAAAGCCAAGAGAACAAAAATCTGTTCGAAGCACGGGGATTAATTGTTTCTCTATCGAGAAAATATCAAATTCACGGACTGTAAATTGCAAAATTTTGTCCGGAAGACACAGCCACCAGTTGGGCCTATGGCCGGACCCAAGTCTGCTTGGACTTGCATCCATTGAGCATAAATACAAAGACATACAATGGTGGAAGCCTCTCGATGCCACGTAATCCTCTTCTTACAGCAAAAACCCAAAGGCCTGGAATTGGGGATGACACAATAACCCAGCACAAAAGGAGAATTTAGCATTATTTCCGCCCGCCACTTGTCCTCAAAGTGTACAACCAAGCGTTGCATGGTGAGCAAGCTTTTAGGTAGCCAGCCGTGCAGCCGTGATTAGCACCGCCAAATGAAAACAAACACGGCCTATTTTTCGGTGTCACGGCTTCCACTTTTTAGCACAAGCCATGCTGTAAATCCCAAGATTGTTGTTGTTGTTTTTTTTGTATAACTGACAAAATTATGTTTTACCTTGTGTTGAGCCAATAAATTTGAAACTCCGAAGGCCTACCGTAAAACTAAAACCCACATGATGATCATCTATCTGATCGTGTATCCCCTGTGTGTAATGTATACGGACGGGACGCCGAGGTACAAGACAATAAATTGTGCAGCCGACGAAGCTTTGAGACATACTGCTCCTCGATCTCATTCACGAACGCAGCACAGTACAATTACTATTATAAAATGACTGAAAAGAAGGTTGTAAAAAGCTCACATCACATGACGTTCTACGTGATCCACCGGGTTAGCCGTAACACGGGGCGCTGGATGGTTAGGATACACATCCTGAAATAAGGAAACGTACGCGCTTTGGTAGACTTTGGTTTAGCTAGTGCATGGGAGCGCGATGCGCTTGACAGCGACGAGTTTGGGGCGGGGAAAATGTAGTGCATCATGGCCCTTTTTGAAACCACAGCTTGGGCTCTGCCTGATTGAATGAAGTCCTGTAGGGAAAGCACACTTCTCCTAAATAACTGAAGGAGCCCTAAGCCATAAACTGTGGTTTCGAAAAAGGCCATAAGTGATTTCCTCCAACTGTCAAAAATCGTTTTAACTGTCCAAAAACAAATTTCTTTATTTTTTTTCAAATGTTCCCAATTTAATAGGCCTACATGTAGGTCTACGTACTGCTGACCATTTCCACTTGCAGACGAAATTGGTTGCCCTTGATCCAAAACGACAACGTAATGTATTTTACGTATCAACAGATTACTCGAAGAATTACGACTAATTCTAAATATTTTACATACACACCCTGTTTTTTTCAATACACACCCTGTTCCACTAATCCTACCTAAAAGCTTGATGGTGAGGGCATGCTCTGTGCACACTACAAAGTGTTACGTACAAGCAGGGCTCGAATACAATGGACTGTAGGCCCGAGGCCAGTGATTTTAGCATCGGGCCAGTAACCTCTTAACCGGACAAACCGGTCACGTGTTTTTTAATTGAATAATAGGCTACCTCATTTTGTCATATCTTTGTGAAAAAAATCGGATAATATCTTTCAATTCTCTTGAGTATCAAAGTACGCTTACACATCAGACAAATGCGATCGTACAAGTATCTAGATCTTCTCTTAGTGCTTGTTCAACTCATTTTGATTCTGGTCTAGTAAAATAAATTCTGGTCTAGTAAACAATCTGAGCTACAAGCCCTGCAGTCTTGTGGTTTTCCCAACAAATTCGGGCCCTGATGGGGGACCTTTGTTTGGTCATCCAAAGTTGGCATGTTGTTAACATGTCATCTAGCGTCAATTTCTTCAGCAAATTACAATATTAAAATTCTAAGCAAGTAAAACAATTTGTTTGTGTTTTAGTCACTTGTTCATGGGGTCTGAATATCTTTTAAAACCTGCACCGCTTTTCATCACAAGCCGACTACACTTGAGAATTTGCACATTGATATGATTGCCCTCTTTACTTCGCCCACTATGACATCGCAATTTTTTGCTGTCCTTATTTGGATGCCTTTCCATATGGGCCTGTATGGTTTTGAGGTGAAAACAAGTTCTTCCACCAGAAAGTTTTAGTTTACAAATGATCTTAGACATGTATTTAAAAGGATAGAACAATAATTTTAAAGGTAAAAATTTAAATGATATGATTGTACCTTTGACTGACATGTTCAACAAAAATTTACATAAAAAAGTAACGAGATCACAAAGACTACTGTACAAGCCTGTAGATTGGAAACGAATTGACTGCTTGTGAGTCGCACAATTTGTGTGTTGTGTACATGTGATCGCAATGTGGTCTGCCTTCCACGGAACTTTCGTTGGATACCTATGCATGTTACAATTTTACTAAAGGCCACCGGTGGCAGTTGGATAAAAAGGGCACGGCAATAATTAAATTGCCATGAGATGAATTGTTATTGTAGGGTCTACATGTAGCTCAAACTGCCCATTCTTTTCTAAAAGTAAAAAAGAAAATGCATTCTGTCAACCCTTCTGGTCAAACTCAAATTGTATTAATATAATATCCTTTAGGTAAACCTGTCCAGAAGTTCTGGACAGGTTTATAAAACTATCTAATTTTTCTAAAAAAAAATCCAAGCAAGGATAGGCCTAATATAATTTGAGTTTGACCTAAAACTTAAGGGAGATAAAGTGGCAGTCAGATACGGCAATTTTACCGGTCGTGCGTGTCGATTGTTTTTTCTTTCTTCGTGTTACTGTTTAATTGTTAAAATTCCAATGATCTAAATCAGTGTTTACCATCCAGTCCCAGCCCAGCCCAGCCCTTCCTTCTTCACGGACGGCCGGACATTTTCCACCCAAGTTCCAGCCAGACAGACAGTCCAATGTCGGACGGCTGCGTCAACAGTGGACGAGATTAAACAGTTGGTGACATCAAATACATATTCCTTTCTTTCACAAGAAAATACTAATTAAATACTCAAAACGCACTTATTGAATGTAAACCACGTACCTTTTCACTCCTCACATGCAGATGATTTCTTGAAGTTGCAGACGAGACAGGGCACTTCCTACATCGCCGCCATGTCAAGTTCCCGGATGTCACAGTCGATGATGTCATTGCATTGAGGTTTTTGCAATGTGAATGTGTTATGTGTGTGTGGTGTACTGTGTGGCGCTTCATTTTTTACCGGTAGATTTGAAATGAAGAACAAGAACCATACAAACAATATCCAATTTCTCACAAAATACTCACATTGCTAGATAGTTGGTTGCTAGTTCGTCAAGTATGTCAGATTATGCCAAGGAGGTTGGGGGATCCAGGAATTTGGGCTAGAAGAATAATTCCCTAGTGGCTACCTGCACTGGGGAAGTTGCCCGGTCACTGGCCAGGCGCACCCTCTCCGGACTCCCAGTTTCCCCCCTATCCTACAATACAAGTTTTCGGACAATATTTGTTTAACAAAATGTATAGGGGCCGAGTACGGACGGGCGGTGTCGGGTTGAACGGCTGTGCACACAACACTCATTGCTTAGTGCGGGTTGTAGGTTGTGTCCCCGTTCAGGTAATGCATTTTGTGTAAGCAGCCATCAAAATTGAGTTGTTTTTATAGTTTTAACAAAAATGTCTAAACCTCACCAGTATATCACCCCTTTCTTCAAGGCTATGCAAGTCTGCTGAAGGGGAAAAAACTAAGCCCACCAACCAGTTGGTAAACACGGTAACCATGTAGTGATTGTAAAACTCGGACGTTATTTGGTATAGGACAGAAAAGTAAATTGAACACTTTTATTCTGAAACCTGGCAGCAGAACTATATAAGGCCTAGACAACTCTGAAGAGTCTGAATATCGTACCACACGCTCATAGACGGAAAGATGCCAGCTGGACTCGTTTCGTTCTCAAGCAAAAAGTTCCTATCGATTGCTATTAACTGTGCCCGTACTTTTTGCATCAGGTTTTTTGTACTAATCTATAAACTTGATAAAGTAACTCCAGTGTGCGCATGCAGCAGGCCTAGGCCTAGGCTAACCGGTGTTGAGGCAAAATTAAGCAGCAAGTACATTGCATGGGTCTATCTGCCCCTAGCGATTTTATAAGTCAATTGCCCATATTATTGTAAATGCTGACGAAAGGCGCTTGAATACGTCATTGAACCGCAAGGATGCGGTGCCCAGTGAAACCAGTCCGTTCACAGAAAGAGTTTTTGTATTGTTTAAAAAAGTTAATTGTCATGTTTCAGACGACTGATAATTTCAATTTACACTTCACAGAAATAGACATTGTCAAAACAATGCATTCTCTGTGAATCGTAGAGATACTGATTTCGGCTCGAGGCCATTAACAATAGCCTAACACAAATAATTATGGTAAGTCCGTAAAGCAGTTTGCAATACTTCGTCTTTTCATTCGGAAATATTTTGGGGACATTTAATTGATTAAAAAGTAAGCATTCCGGCTAAAATAGTTTATATGTTAATATTTTAAATTCCTTCTTTTGGAATCACAAATGGGACTGCGTATCAAGAAGCATGCAAAGGCTATGTTATGCACGTCGCATATGGCTGAGCACAAGCAAAGCATGTTATGCTTTTATTTCTACTTCTGCTGGATAGAGCTCCCTGCCAGTAGTTGTAAGACCCAATAAATGTTGGTGTCAGGACACTTCGTACCTTTGCCACTTCGTACCCTGGACACTTCGTACCTTTTGCAAGGTACGAAGTGACTTTGGACCTTGGACACTTCGTACCTTAATTCTAACAAGACACTTCGTACCTTCGGATTTCTGCATCGTTTCTGGATTTCTGCATCGTTTCTACAGGGTCACACCGCTAAAATTAAGTAATGGCCCGTAGTGTCACTAAACTTGAGTTCAAGTCAATTGTTGACTGATAGTGATGAATATGAAACAAAAACGAATCAAACCCAAATGGTGATTTATTTAATTACTTGTTGACTGATAGTGATACACTTATTTTTAGATCAATTTTAAGTGTCCGACATCCTAAATGTTTCGTTATCTGAATTGATAACCCCGCCCCAGGCCCCCTGATCAACTCGTCGCCCTCCCTGCCCTGACTGGACTACCATGATCCAACAAACTTCTTCCACCAGAGAATAATGACAAGAAATGAAGTATCCTATGCACACCTGTGTTATTTTGAGCTTTCTCCAACTTCAACAGGCCTTGGCTACCATCTTCTCACAAACATTCCCCTGGCAGACGTACGTGCACAGTGATTGGCTGATTTATATTCCAACCTCTGACATCACTGACCCAATGACACTCCGAGTTTGCGATAACGTCTGACGTTCAAATCGCGTATGTACATAATGTACATCCGTATACGGCTACAGGCGGGCTGCGCTTATGAGCTCACTCTGTACATACAAGAACTATTTTTATAAATTTTCCCTTGACAGATCTTTGACGGAACGTCCAAATGGCATTGTCGGGAGTAAGTATAGAGTATAGAAGTGTTTTGTCTGTATTTAAACATTTAGTGCCTACATAGTATAGTCTGTTCACTGCTTTGTGAAATTAATTATTTTGAAAACCGGTGTACTAATCGGGTTCGACATGCAGTCTGGTGTCCAGCCGTTTTTAAGTACAGGTTTACACTTGAATAGTAACCAGACTATCGTTTTGATTTTCCTTTTGCCTCTTCCATTTTCAGAACTGTCCTGACAATTTCAGTCACTTCAAAACAAAAGGGATTGTCCTTTTGTTGTTGATTTGATCGTAAATTAAAAATAAAATACTTCATTGGATGGGCCATGAATCGTGAGAATTATCTTTTTTCTGATATTTGGGATGGATGGGGCAAAAAAGTCCTTATCCAACTGCCACTTTCTTAATCTTAGTTACTTTATTATCAGATTATGGAGGAATAAGACCATCTGCTTTATTTAAATGACTGAGATGAGTTTATCTCCCTTCATCCTCATCTTCCTGCATGTCCTGTCAGCCCCATAAATAGTGCCATGCCAATACGCTAGACTCCCTCCACTTCTTGACCCTAGGCCATGTTATCAGCTGGTGAAATTATTTTTTGTTTTTAGAAACCCGCGTTTTTTCCCCCGAGATTTTCTCCCCAGTTCAGTTGTCACTTTTACCATTGCTCAATTGTGGAGAGCACCAAAACGAAATTAATAATGTGCAGGCTTGTTTGGGTGAAATTTTATGAAAAATCTCACAGCTGACAATCACTCGACGATTAAACATCGTTGGCGTTTGTTGTGCAGTTCTGCTATCATCTTCTCGTGGAGACGATATCTAATGCAACGAACTTCATATAGTTGTAGGTCTCAGTGACAGTAGTAGGACCATGAAAGACTAGGAGTACTTCCTGTCATGCCTGTCTGTGTAGAAACCTTCTGGAATATACTCGCACATTTAGGTCAAATTATATCCTTTCCCTTACCTGTCCAGAAAGGTTGATAGAATGTATACAGAGGATGAACAGGCACTTTTATTTTAAACTATATTAATATTATTATAATATAAAGTGTCAAAACCATGAAAAATAAGCCATTTTAGTTTCTTTTGGCATGAGTGTGCAAGAGTTCCTGCCTCCTGATGGAATATTAAAAAAGGGAAATAAGTATGTACCAAGATTTTCGAGTATTCGGACATTGTGGTTCTGTGCATGCAGTGGATTTGAATGTGGAGCCTTGTTCTTTGGTTGGTTGTCTGCCTAAGGGGACAAATTCTACATAAAAAAACAATACTATAGGCCTACTACTAACTGTACTACAGTAGTAGACTGACTCTCTGGATTGTCCCAAGTGCTTTACATGCAATGCCACTGAGATGAGAACATTAGTGATTGAATGGTCAGCATACTTTTATCTCTCTTTTTTTACACTATTTAAATTTGTTGATAATTAATTTTGGTTTCTATTGCTAATTAGGAATGAAAGGTCAGAGTTGTGTGACAATGTGGTTGTATAAAATACTGAAGAACAAAAATGCTGAAAAAAATTCAACACACGGTCTAGATTTTGGTGAACTTTTTTCAAAGAAAGACATTTTTGCCTTGAGTTGTGGATTTGTGATGGACATCGAATCTTGTGCAGTTACTATTTTCATTATAAGCCCTGAGGTTAGTGGAGCAAATAGCACACTTCAGCCTCCCATAACTAGGAGTAAACAGTGTCCAGCTTCGGCCAAGAACACACATGCATTAATCGTAGCTCTCAATCCTCCCAATGGTACACAAGTCATTGGCACATTTGCAATTTCAGCCATTTCTGTCAGCAAATTGACAGAAGCTTAATTTGTTACCACTTTCAAAAGACAAAACCCACACATTAAAAGGTCACTGACATGACCTTCATGTGTTATGAACCAATCTAAATCAATCAAAAAATCATTGGGAAAATGCTTTTCTGAATAATATCTTCCAAAAACTTTACATAGACTGCCGAGTTGTACCTTTTTGTCCCAGTTCTGGGTTATCAGCAGTTTGAATAGGAAGTTGTTACAGACTATTATGATTGTATCCAGTCAATATACATGTAAAGCATGCATGTACATGGAGATTCAGAACTAGTCTTTAATGGTCTCAGTTGGCTCTCCATGCCTGCTTTACATTGTTTGGACACAATCGTTGTAGTCCTGGTTTAGATACAACCTGGAAAACGAATGAAAGAAAGTGGAACAATTCGCTAGTCTTTTTTGTCATATTTTTAGAGGGAAGTATTTTCTCAATGACACAATAAGTGGTCTAGATTGACTTGCATAATGTGTTTTGATTTTTGAAAGCAAATTTGGTCAGGCTGACAGAAATGGCTGAAATTGCAAATGTATATTGCATACTTGTAATTGTAACCTTCCAGGCTAAATAATGTGTGTAAAAAAAGCTGTCGCGTCGACACTACTTGTATCATCACAAAGTGTCACCATTTTTTATCTACACCATATTAAGAAAATGTGTCAAACATTATTTAGTTTTTCATTTTCAAAACCAAGTTTTAACACCAAAAATAATATTAATTTTACGTTGAATGAAGAATGATCACAATGGATGGCTGCCATTTTGACTGGTCCCTGCAACCATGTATTGTATGAGACTACATACGTGTTACCTTGCTTGGCCAATCAGGAACCAGGCAAGAAAATCCTCTTTAACCAAAACCACCCTTAACCCACCAAACTCCAACAGCATGTTTTGTTTAAATCTGTTGGACTGAGGACTGCACCAGCAAACAGATAAATGTTTTACATGGGATCAGTAAAGTTAATATAAAGTCTGTCCCAAACCAATACAGCTCATTAGGCCGGTGGTTAAATCCAGTTTCATTGAAAATAAATGACTGAGAATATTTCCATACCCTCTGGACAGGATGCCAGTCCATCACAAGTTGCTCCCCAGCTCTCGCCAGTACCCATTTGTACTCCTGGGTGGAGAGAATCAATTATGATAAAGTGCCTTGTTCAAGAACACAGCTGTTGTGACTGACCAGGCCATGATTCGAACCCACATTCTGACCACCGCCCTAGACCGCTTGGCCACGACACCCTTTAATAAGATCAGGCATAATCAGATGGTTGTTGAGTTAACAAGTTAGACTAGAGTGAAGAAGGTTCAAAGTAAATTACACCAGAGAGTAAGGGTTTTAACAGAGTTTTATTAAGTCATTTTCATACATTAAAAACACAATTATTTGCATGTTAGTGAATAGTGATACTTTTTTCGCCATGTACGCTTGGGGCTATAGTGATACTTTTTTTTCCATGTACGCTTGGGGCTTTATCTAAACCTCGGCTTAGGCTTCGTCTCCGCCTCGGGGCTGGGTTTGATGTTGGAAACAACACCGTGCAAAATGGATGCCGGAGCCCAAGCCGAGGTTTGGGAAAAGAAGTTGGTGTACTTTGGGGAGTATAGATAGCATTGATGGTAGTGTTGGTGGCTGTGACATTGAAGCAGCATCTTCTTTTTTCTTTTCTTTTTAAATGAATGAAATTAAATACATTCAGTTTAAAAATCAGTCAAACTAAATAATACATTGTTCTGCTCAATGATAATCCTAATGGCATTGTCTCTTCCATCTTTCAGAGTTCCAATGTAGAAAACCTCTCACCCCAGGTCATCCGACAGGTCACAAAAGAGGTGGGTGACCTTTGTTGTGACCCTCCAGAAGGTATTAAGCTCCTTCCCAGTGAAGAAGACATCACAGATATCCAGGCATCTATAGAAGGACCATGTAAGTTAATGGACAAGGTAGTAGTGTATGGGATTAATCCACAACACACAAACAACTAAATGCCAATGTCATACTTTTCAATAAGTCCAGTTCAATATTAACTTAACATTCAAACCTATGGACTTTAGTTTTGGATGTTTAATTATGCATTATTCCAAAAAATAAAAAATAAAAAAAATAAAAATTCCTTCATTGCCAACCAAAAATAAAATAACAATCTGTTGTTGAACTCATTTTAGACTGTAATGATTTACAGTTTAAAGTATGTTTAAATTTGTGTCCGAGATCTTTTCTTGTATCTTTTTGTGTGTTTCAATCTTACTTTGTGTCAGGTAATGATATTGCTTTCAATGTCGTCATATCCTGGATCATTAACATTTTCCCAAAGATATCTTGTTGGTCTTTATGTATTGGTCTTATTTCTATTTGTTCATAAAGTTTTGTTGAGGGGGTGGGGGAAGTGAAACTAAGATTTGATTATTGTTGAGCATGTCCTTTTATAGACCGATCTTTTTTAGCCCACACGTGCAAGTGCTGCGGGCCACGATGCCATTACTGGGACGCTCACAGTGCAAGGTTTTGTACACAGCGTTTTAGCTAGCGAGCCGTGCAGCCGTGTTTTGCACGGCCAGTTTTCTGAAAACACGGCCTATTTTTTCAAGCACGGCTTTTGTGCTGCAAATCAAGCCGTGCACCACATTATTTTGTATAAAATATGGTCTAAATTGAATGTATTTCCCTTCAAAAAACATGACAAAAATATTTCTAAAATTTAATAATGTTGGAGAAAGACATAAAAACATCGTTGACTCCGATGCAATTAATATTAATATACCCCCAAATAAAGACGCAAGTTGCAGCATGTGTTAGTCGGATACCCCGTGTTTAGTTTTGGTAAACGTTTTCGTGTGTAATTCTAAACACCGAGAGGCGAAATAAAGTCTAGGAACCATACCACTCCCTTCGTAATATCTTATGGACGCCCGGGCGATTAGCTGTGTGGGATCTGTAAACCCGAGCTGTTTCAACCATAGAGCAAGCAAGTGTTTCAACGGACGAAACAAAGTGGGGAAATGACAGAAAAGAAACGAAAGTTACCGTAACAGATTTTGTCAAGAAGGTAAAGGTTGACTCAAATTTTTGTTTTTCGTAATTAGACAGTCGTCAAATGCGATTCAAAACATCAGCGGGCGAGTCAAAACTTTATTATTACCAACAATTCTGCTCTGGTCCTGACAACAAATTATTTTCCTTGAGGCCTACATCGGTCAAGTCTCCGGTGGTCAAGTCTCCGGTATTTTAAGCTCGTGAAATGGTTCGAAATGTCCGAACATTTGTTCTGCAATCACGGCCGCGATCGTTGTTGATGCTCACTTGCTTGCTCACTGTCGATGTCAACCACTGTCCTTTCTCTATGGTCACATGCACCGTGCTCGCGGCATGGTACAGCTAGACCCGATGATACATACGACCAAATGTTTGTATGATGCAAAACCACATGGTGCAAAGTCCATCTATCAGCACGCTGTGATTGGCTGTAGATTATATCCATATTCGTGAAGAAAGCTTGGCTAGACTCCAACTCGGTACACGTTCACAGTGTATGTAGTGGAGGCTGTGGATTTCTGTACTACACATGCCCTTGTACTGAGGCTAACTAAAACATCGCGAACAGACCCTGTTTTAACATTGCCTCCGCGCGATGCCACCGAAGTGCGTTATCGTCGGACGTGGCACTTCGTTAATTTTTCATCAATGTTGAACCTTAGAGTCTCTGTCCTTTCTCTTTGGATGAACATTTACTGCTTATTGAATTGCAAATATGCCGTTTCCAAAAAGGTTCTGGTGTACAATATCTTCAAATTAGAAATCTATTGAAATGGTTGTTGATGGAAAAACACCATTAAGCAAGGTTAGGCGATAATAAAAATTATTCAATAAAAAAATTCACAATGACAGCCAATCATTATAAGGTAATCTGAAATTAATTGCCAAAAGGTTAAACAAATAATTGTGAAGTTTTAAAGATTCTTTGGCCTATATATTACATTCTTTCTTTACAATTTTTTAATTGTAATTCTTGTGTTATTAATTTTTGTGGTCAAAACAAAGTTTCATCCTAAAGGACAAACAAGTTATTTTCTAAGAATGAACTCCACAACTTAAAAAAAGTATTTATAGCAACCTACATTGCAACCCAAATTCAAGGCACAGAATACATCAGTGAATAAGAGCGTATACAACCAGCAAGTTAAGCTTCCCGCTGGGCCTTAAGACAATTGATAAACAAAGTTACGTTTTCAATGTAATTTGAGAGAGTTTGTGCGCTCTGTGTGGATTTTCGGTGAAAAAAGTTGCACACCCTGTTTTTCAATTTGCACACCCACTTTTCAAATCCTAGCTAAAACACTGTTTGTACACAAAGACATGGAAAACCTGTTGTCTGTTTTACTTTTTATGCGAATGACGTGTCTTCCTCAATGATTTACACAATTTCCCTGACAGGACAGCATGAAAAAATGATGTAGAATATAGTTATTAAATATTTGAAACTAAACAGAAAGTGATATTTTAAACCCGAACGTGCATTTTCCGTATCTATCACATTTAAACTCACTCAATGTCTGCGCTGTTTTCAGGATTCAGTTTCTGTTTAGTTGCAACTATTTATGGAAAGTGTTCTACACATCGTTATGTCATGCTGTCCTGTCAGGGAAATTGTGTAGATGTTGGGAAAGACACCTAATACACATCAAAAGTCAAAAGTCAAAAAAAAATGTTTTTTTGTACAAAACCTTGCACTGCCAGCGTCCCAGCAATGGCGGCGCATCGAGCAGCATTTGTGTGTATGGATTGATCTATACTGCTGTATTTATTTCAAAGGGAGGAATTAAACTCATGTTGTACTGCTATTGTCTTATAAAAGTTCATGTGAATGTGAATACAAACTATTTAACATTAATTGCTACATTTGCCCTTTCACAAGTGACCTTTGTTCTTGTCTATTATCTTTGATTACTTCAGCGGGGACACCATATGCAGGCGGTATCTTCAGAATCAAATTAGTATTAGGAAAGGATTTTCCAAGAACACCACCAAAAGGCTACTTTCTGACCAAGGTGTTCCACCCAAATGTAGCGAGTAATGGCGAGATATGCGTTAACACATTAAAAAGAGATTGGAAAGCTGATATGGGCATCAAGCATCTTCTTCTTGTAAGTATTATGTTCTTATTGTTCTGATAACAAGATTTTTGTGAAAGAATGAATGATCTGATTACCTACACCATGTGAAGGTAATCTCGCTATTGCCAAGTATCCAGTGTGGTTCTTTATTTACCAATTCAGCCTTTTCCAAAGTTGTTATGGTACCACCCACGCTACTAATTTTCGGAAACCTAGACTGACATTTGTGTGTGAAGTATGTTTGTTGAAATGAAACCCTGACTAAATGAAAGAAAGACAACAAACAAGGTGGTATTTGACACTAGGATTTAAACAAATAAATTCTTGTTTGAGAAAGGTTGCATGGATGCACTTTTTGTTCAACGTGATTTGGCTGTCCCTAGACTGTAGCGGCTGATAATAATTGGCCATGGCAGTCTGGTATTTTGCACTTACTTTAGTGCCAACTGCCAAGAACATTGGAAACAGCCATTCGGTGTACCAAAATAGTGTGTTAGACAAAGAATGAAGGTCTGGGATCAGGGATTATATAAAAAATCCCTGGTAAAAAGTGAATTCAATCATTTATTCCAGTGCCTTTTGTCCCTGTTTGTAGTGTGCCAACTAAGCGTGACAACGCAAGTGCAAGCATTTTCAGAGCTGCCTACTCTCCCTGATTCTGCACAAAGTTCCCTGAAAATAAACCAATCTTTCCATGTTCTGATGAACAAATTTGACAATCTCCGTGATTATGGAAACTTGTTTTCTATTATGTTGGTTGTCATTCTAAATATCTCCCTGATTTTTGTACAAAATCTCCCTGATTGCAAGATGCACATGTTGGCAGCTCTACATATTGCATGCTACACAATGAGCCTTCCAAGCAAGTCAGCATGTCATCCGCTATTGAACTTGTCCCACACCGAACGTTAAGAGCAGGTTGCTACGGCAACCACTCCACAAACATACACATACATGCATTATGAATGCTTGTTTGGACAGGCCCATATCGTGTCCTCATATAGTTCAGAATCCTGTTCATCGGTTTGTACACACCCTATTAATCCAAAAGCGGTCAGAACAATCTGATTGGTCGGAATCTCAAAAGCCTTTGATGGAATGAATATATTCAAATCAGTACAGAAATACAACATTAGTGCCATGCAGTGACATTCTGTGGCTGCTCAGTAATTCAACTGGAGCTTTCAATAACATAAAAAAAACAATTCTGGTTTTCAATTTAAAAAATTAAAGTTAATACACTGGATGAGAATTACTCAACGAGAAAGTTTAATTGATGTATTACAAAACATGTTCTATTTTTACTTTCAGACAATCAAGTGCTTACTTATCTATCCCAATCCGGAATCGGCATTGAACGAGGAAGCTGGAAGGCTGCTATTAGAACAATATGATGATTATTTCATGAGGGCCAAAATGATGACAGATATCCATGCAAAGTCTGGCAGGGGAGTTAAAGAGTCTAGAGAAATCGATGAGAATTGTCCATCAACGTCAGGATCCAATACCAATGGTCCTCATGCCAAGAAACATGCTGGAGATAAGAAAGTCTTGGACAAAAAGAAGAGAGACAAAAAGAGAACTCTGAAGAGATTATGAAAGCTGTTGAATCATTTATTTTTTTGATAGTAATTGTCTTTAAAAAAAAATGTATTTTGGGGTTTATGTCATTCTTTTTATGTTTGTTTTGGGGTTTTTTTTTGTTAGGGAGGCATTGTGGTGTGTTTTTTTGCATATATAGACATTCAAGTTAGCTTTCAACAGTCAAGATATTCTGGAATTTCACGTACATTCATAACAGTTTTGAGGTTGGAATTCACAATGACAAATCCACATTGCTAGACAATAGCTTGAAATGTGAAAGTATACCTGAAGCAAGTGTACAACGTAGTATGTGAGAAACATTTCTGTATTTTCTCTTTTTCTTGCCTTCCCTACCTTTTAATGAGGTAAAATACACTAGCAAGCTTGTATTGGTTCAGCAAGGATTCATCTTGAGTTTAGTTAGTCAATCATATCAATCTCAATCATTAAAACAATAGAGATCACTATTGTTACTGACATTACATTGTATTCACCCTTTGCACTGACATCACACATGCCTACTGTTGCCCATTTTTGGAGTAAAGATACACCACACAGTATAACACACAGGGAAACTGACTCGCAAAATGGCACAAGCTAAAAGTCATCGTAGTGATGATGTCGGGTGAATTGGGTCAATACTCGTCCTAAGTTGGATCTAATATCTTGGTGTGAAAACTGGCCCAGTTGTTATCAGGGCATATTTGAAGTTACATTTGCATCCTTGAGCAAGACACTTGACCATAATTGCTTCTCATCATCCGGGAGTAAATGGGTACCTGCAAGGGTAAAGATTGTCAATGAATGTGAATAAGTAGCAACCAGTGCTGCAATATAGTGGAAAGCTAATTCAGAGGCCTACTTGGCTAGAAAAAAGTGCAAACAAATTATTACTGTTATATGTTTTGGGTTTTTTGGCTTGTTTTGTTTCCTTTTTTTTGTGTGGGGGGGGGGTATGTTGGTATATGCTATTAGTTATACCATTAATGTATTCATGTAATTTAGATAACTGGCAAGTAAAAAGAATGAAACTCATAAAATGTGTATGTTTTCTATTCCACTCTTGACTTGACATTCATTGGTATGAGATAGAGACTTCAACATTGTCCATGTAGCCTTTTATTTAGTTGCTATGGGGCAATACAAGTAAGTAATAATTCACTGAACGGTCAACTTATATCATATAACATCAATTTGTAACTTTTTATTCAAGACCTCACAATTAAAGTGTACTTATGGGGGGTGCAAAGAATAACTCTCCACTTTAATGCTTGTTTCCATTTACATGCATCTAATCTATGTAGACAGGCATGACTGTAACAAACACATGATTTATGGCTTCCTTTGCTCAAACACATTTAATTGTCAATGAAATGCAAAATGTACAATTGAAGTATGCCTTGAGGCCCTGACTGGCATTTACAATTAACTTGTTAAATTATTCCTGACATTACTTCTGAACTTCTTAACAATTATAGAGGGCAGTGTATCCATTGGTGAAAGAGTTGTCAAATCAATTCCTTTGACTTTAACATTGATCTATAAACTCGGTGAAACTATTCAGAAATAGTGTGCCGCTTTCCTTAATGGGTTGATTTCCTTTTAGTCATGTCTTGTGTTTCCTCAGTTGTTGTTTCTACTAATATATGTTATAAGGTATTTGACATCATTGGTTACAATATAACAATTTTTATAAAGAGGAAATTCATTTCCATCCGCAAGTCATCACCCTGTGAAATTGATTTTATTTATTAAGGGTTTTTTTCTTTGTCTGTTAGTTTGTGCACATAAGCTTATTTTGCGGCAATCATAATCTGCAAAACAAATTTGTCTTGACTTAAACAGTATTTCAGATGGAACTTTAGTTGCTTGAACCTTTGGATCTTAATCAATGTGACGTTTGGATAAGTTAGCTTTCATGCAGATACCAATCCTATACTTAGCTTTAAGTGTTGATTTGGGGGGTTTTGTTTGGTTTTGTTAAACTTAATTTCTCCATGGGGAAGTAGTGTTTGAAGGAAAGCTGAGTATGTTGTATCATATCGGGCTTTAAAAGACAACCTTCTGCCTGAAAAATGTTATTGCTTGCAGGATTTGCACTTGTAGGTCCATGTTGAAAATAAGGATTTTGAAATTTGCTATTGTGAGATAAATTTAGTATGAAATTATGTATGTCCTTTCAACTTAAAATGTCAAGGGTGGATACTCATGATTTGTATAACATTTTAAAATGAGATGTCATTACTGGTTATTAATGTACACCAAATACACATGAATTATGTCTAACATAATGTAAAAATTGTGTGTATGAATTGAGGTATGCCTAATGAATTTGTAAATGCAATAATTGTTACTTGGATATAATTTTATAGAAGGTAAAGGTGATCTATTGTGGAATTGCTGCCTCTGTGTTGGTTCTTTATGTTTACTTCTCATCAAGCCTTACTTGTACATCCTGGTTGAGGCTGTCATCTTGAATTAAAAATTTGTATATAAATACTACTCTGTCTTAATCAGCACCATGTTCTATTTCTTGTCTAAATTTTATGTCATATTTATGCCAAACAAATGTGTGGAAAAACATAAAAGGGGATATTCCAATATTTACCACATTCCCCAATGTCGATTGGTTTATGAAGCAAGCCCCATCGTGCCATCATACTATATGTTTCATCTTATAATGATGTATGTATTTCACTAGACTGACGCTTATATCTTGCAGCCGCAAGGCGCAATAACAACTAATTGGTGGCTTGAGCGTAATGCCCTGTTTGATTCCAGGCTCGGGCCGTAAGAATTGTGCGATCCCTCCGGAAAAGTTATACACCGTTTTTCGAGCCGCAGTTTGGTATCTTACAGCCGCAACATCATCGGCTTCATGGGCACCGTCCGCCACCTGTTCGATGCCCCGTAAGGAAGGTGCACGTTTTCAAAATACTGACGAAGCGGGGGTTTCGAAAAGGCCTTTAGTATGTTGCAGCCGCAACTTACTTATCTTGCAGCCGCAACTTACTTAGTATCTAGCTTACGCAACTTAGTATCTTGCAGCCGCAACTTACTTAGTACCTTGCTTACGCAACTTAGTATATTGCAGCCGCAACTTACTTAGTATCTAGCTTCCGCAACTTAGTATATTGCAGCCGCAACTTACTTAGTATCTAGCTTACGCAACTTAGTATCTTGCAGCCGCAACTTACTTAGTATCTAGCTTACGCAACTTTGTATCTTGCAGCCGCAACTTACTTAGTATCTTTCTTCCGCAACTTTGTATCTTGCAGCCACAACTTGCATCAATAATCACACGACCATATTTTCCTTATGAATGGCAAATAATCACAATGTCTGTTTTTCTATTGCAATATATTAATATGCAGCCGCTAAATAATAACTTGCCGCAATAATGTAATTTTGTTTATTGTTTATTTATTTGTATATTTTTACTTTTCATATTATTTAACTAAATCATGCTATCAACAGATAACTGAAATGAAGGGATGTTATTTTTGCAAAACCATTACAAGGAGTCAGGGACTTGAATTAACTCACGTGTGAACTGTTGCAACTTTATGCAACAATGCATTGTCGCGCAGTAAACTTACCACACTCAAAAGTGCAACGTGGCAGCGCAGTATTACTATCCCCCATGAAAACGTTACCTCTTGAGGCTTGCATGTGGAGTTTATGCCCTTCAGCAGTGGTAGTAGTACATTGTCTAGAATATTATCATCTGATTTTAAGAGAAAGGTTTATTGATGTATTTATAAAAAGTGTTCCATTTTTACTTTCAGACAATCAAGTGCTTATACTTATCTATCCCAATCCGGAATCGGCATTGAACGAGGAAGCTGGAAGGCTGCTAAAAACGATGATTATTTCATGAGGGCCAAAATGATGACAGATAACCATGCAAAGTCTGGCAGGGGAGTTAAAGAATCTAGAGAAATCGATGAGAATTGTCCATCAAGGTCCAGCTCTAAATAACTAAAATGAACCATAGCCCTGAATGTAAACTGTAATTTCGGCTTCAATATCAAATACAGTTTCATGAAATATGCTCAGTCAAAGTTTAAAGTCTATTTTGTTACGATAACCAGGAGAAATGATCGACTGTTATTCTTACGATGACTTTACTGAATGGTGTTTTACTCTCTTTTTACTGAGTTTCTAAATATATTAGTTGCCCACAGCGAGGCAAACTGATTGAAGGGCTGGAATATGATTCAAATAGTATTTTCGTGCACAAAGGACAACAGCCCTACTCTTTCAAACCTTCCGCTCTCAAAGGTCTATAGTTGTTTGGGATTTTTTTATCGAAAGTTAGGCCGGTATAGTCCTTAGTTAGTCAAACATACCATTTTTTTATTTTAAAATATATTTCGAATTAATTGACGCAACTTGTTTCTATAATATTTAGCTTAAAATGGCCAACAATCTTTCAGATTAGCAGCAAGTTCAACAATCCTTTACTTTCATTGTGCCCAAAAGTATATGGTGCTTTTTAAAAATTAACTTCTTCTTTTTCATTGAGCTATTCCACGCTGTGAGTCCTCTCAGTTGATTTACTTGGCAAGATTGTTGCTACATCTTATTAATGCTGAGAGGATGAACTGGACACCCCCAAGCTGACCAGCCTCTGGTCGTCCAAACTACCGGCTCGGGACCAGCCTGGTCGTCCGGCCAAACTACCGACTATAGGGACGAGCCTGGTCGTCCCAAACTACAGGCTCAGGACCACTCCAGCAATTGAACAGGACTTAATTTTGGGAGACGTTGAAAACGAAGAAAGATGAATCGGGCAACCATTCATCCACTATAAGGCCTATGGACTGTGGATTAGAGAATTCAGAGTGAAGGGTGTTTTTGCACGAAAGACCTTTTTACTGGGGAAGATACACCGACCTCTCTCAGGGAACCACTCGTTAGGATTAATCCGATGAGACAAAGGACAAAATTGAATTTGCTGCCAGCGGAATGGAAGCAATGCATAAAATAGTGGCAAACCTACAATAACGAGATTCCTCCTGTACCATATCGCTGTTTGCTCAACCATCATCGTGGCAAGAGCTGACAATAAAGACTCGATTTTGATGCGGTAGTTGCCTCTTTCTTATCGTCTTGCAACAGTGAAGCTGCCGACCCGAAAATCTGCCACAGCTATCAGCCGTCATGGAGGCTGACGCATCACCGGTATGAGAATAACTGCAAAACAATGTAGAGATTTTGCGATTATAACTTGTTGGCTTTTCAGCACTTCATCATGAAGAACTACATGACCATAACTCAATCATAGAGCTTGTCTACTTCTTTGGGAACTTTTTGGGCCAATGAGCTTTGACGGTTGTGAACTTTGCTGAAGAGGAAAGTGCGTTAAATTACTCAAAATTTTGGACTTGAAAGTACTTCTCCATAAGATGTTTGTTTTAAAATTGCACAACCCGGGAAAAACTTATATTCAAGCATCAATCTTGATCGTTTTGTCAACAATTCTATTTAATAATAATCACAAATTCGCTAGGCCTATGGCCCTAATAAGTATAACATTGTGGTTTGGGGTTTTTCATTTTAAAACCAAATCTTCACTGCACTGAACAATTAAGAATGTTATGTTGCAATTTTATCTCTGAACATTACAGCAAGCCAACTATTGGTTACTTTTCAAAAAATACATTTTGCCACTGAGGGTAAATTACTTTTCCAATTTCAAATTAAATGTCGGTTTTGAATTGAACCAGAAGAGCTAGAGCCTGACGGTGGATTGAACAAACGAAACAAAGTTTATTTCGACGAGACTCTCCTGTCTACCTGTCACAAACGCATTATTTAAATAAATAGTAGCAATAATTATTACATCTTCAAAACACGGCGGGTGGGGTTCTTTTGGACCACACGGGACGGCCGCAACTCTTAAAACTTCGATTGGAATCTTATTTGCTTAATATATTTTTTATTTTAAACTAATCATCCATAATCATTATTTTGTGATTTCAAACTTCTTCTACTCTTAGTTTGTCGGTGAGGTTTCTGAATTAACAAAAATGTGAATTATTCTCAATAGTTGTTGAATCTCGTAAACAATGTAATTCTACGCGAATAATTGACAAGGTTGTAGGTGAACATGATTATTACACTTCCACTATAAACGTGAACCCACAAACCACGCATGCACAGACCCTTTTCGAAACGACCGGCTTCGGCTTCGGATTCGGCTCAGGCTAGCTAGGCCCCTCAGTTGTTTTGACTATACGCGTGCTATGCGTTCAGGGATTCAGACGAGAGAACGGAGCCTCAAGCCGAATCCAAGCCGAAGCCGGTGTGGACGGAGATTCTGTCCCCCGGACAACTTTACCTGTTTTTTAGGGTACAACGTCCCCCGAGACAGTATCTCCTAGGATAAACTGTCTCTCGTTACGGTTATTCTGTCCGCCGTGCTCAGCGGAGATTGTGTCCTCCAACGGAGAACTTCCTCCATGCTGTCCCCCAGGCACGAGCGTCCACCAACGGAACTAAATCAATAAACTTGCTTTATTCACCTGGCTTTGCTGGTTTATAATAGAAGTATTATCTTATTGTTACTTATTTTAGTCAATGATTTTAAGCAAAGGAACATTTTTGTGTGTGGAGACTTTGAAAAGAAAAGTCTACTGACAACACTCACCGAGTGCGGCGCTGACGCCTGGGTCACTTTGCCCAAATTACGGACATTGCCCAGAATCCGGATAACTATGCATTTTTAGCGTTGGAATTTTCCGATTTATTTTTCGTACGATGGATTTCCGGTTTTGTCATCATTCTCATGCTTGATTTTATATAGTTAAAAAGATTTCAAGTGTCGCACAGAGGCAAACAAGGGAACAAGTGTGAGAGGGGGGACAAATTTCCCTGGCGGACAGAAAACCCTGGGCGGGGGACACATTTCCCTAGGGGATTCTGTCCCCCCGTACCGCTGTGCGGGGGGGACAGAATTCCCTGTGACACCGGTCGTTTCGAAAAGGGCCACAGTGTGCAAATTGATGATAATAATTAGCGCCACCAAGCGTTGAACCTTCCAGACGAGGCTTCCAGCAGCCGGCCACCATTTTGTTTGCCGGTCAAATCGCCTTTATAGTTTCGAATTACATCTTGAAAACTAAAGAATGGCAGCAAGGAGAGCCGGCCAAAAGGCCATTGACTGGTCCGCTTTCATCGAGAGAGTGCCAGCAAACCAGAAATCCCAGTTTAATGCTTTAAAATCAAAGGCGGATACTTTAAAATCAAGGTAAATCAAACCCACTTTTTCCTTCATAAATCATCATACTCATTTCATTGAACTGTTTCTGGTTAGGCTTGAGTCGAGTGTTCAGTCGCGTACAAAAGTCAACTCGACCTCTGTGGGACACTGTCTATAATTATGAAAATCTGTTGTATAATTGATCTGTTGCACATCATAATAAGGTTGTGTATATTTTGCCGGTACTGGCTTTCTTTTATCAACTGTTTACCAGAGTTGATGTAAATAGCTCTTTTGAAGTTTTGACTTTGAACATTTTGATTTTTGGTCATCATTAGATAACCAAAATGTTAAAAAAAGAGCTATCTTTTTTAGTATCATCAGTCACCAATAATGTAATGTCTCAGACTTAGACTACATTAAACCCAGAAAATATAATGAAAAATAAACAATGCTCATAATCATATTTTGTGTGAATTTAATCTAGCATTAAGCTAGTTCAAATGTAAGTAGTTAAAAACAAATAGGCCCTAACAATGACAAAAATAAAAAAATTACACAAAATTGAACTGATAAAATATTCTGAAGAAATCCAAACATCAACTGACGCTAAACGCTAAATCAGAAAAATCTGTTGCACTAAAAACAAAAAGTATTTATCTGGCTCAGGATTTTTCCCAATAATCTGGATTTTCTCAAATGTAATGTCTTCAACTTGAATCTTCAACTTGTCTTTAAAGGCATTGTACACGTTTGGTAATTGTCAAAGACCAGTGTTCTCACTTGGTGTATCCCATCATATGCATAAAATAACAAGCCTGTTGAAATTTGGGCTCAATTGGTCATCGAAGTTGCAAGAAAATGATGAAAGAAAAAACACCCTTGTTGTACAAATTTGTGTGCTTTCAGATAGGAATAAAAACTTCTTGCAAGAAGTTTTTATTATTTTAGTGAGAAATTACCTCTTTCTCAAAAACTACGTTACTTCAGAGGGAGTCGTTTCCTACAATGTTTTATACTATCAACAGCTCTCCGTTGCTTGTTACCAAGTAAGTTTTTATGCTAATATTTGTTTTGAGTAATTACCAAACGTGTACGATACCTTTAAAGAAGTAAAGCAGTCATAAAGGGAGAAAGATATAGTCCACGTTGTGTCCAAACCTGTAGTGTTGTCTTTCTGGTGATGCACAGAATCTGTAAACCACCTGAATTAAAACATCTGGGAGGTTTTGGGTTTAGAATTAGGGAGAACCAACTAAAAGTTAACCTGAAAGCCATTTTTAGGAATTTTTCATCAAATGTCATTCCTGTCTAGGATCCCAAATCCAAAACTTATGAACTTCTCAAGGGTTGAACCACCCCCCCCAAATCGCTAGTATTTTAGGAAATGCTTGTTTTCAGGGATTGGCAAGTAGACACAGGCCTCTTCCATAGTGTCACAAGCTGAAAGAATGCCTTCAGTAAGGTCAAAAGAAGGCTCAGTTTTGCTTGGCTCATACACAACACACTATACACATCTTCATTGTTTGACCCATAATTTCAATAATTTTTGTCCTAATTGTTGAGATATTTTTCTGATATTTGATTTGTTTGTTTATGATGAATGTGTAGACTATCAATGACACCAGAGCAACCTGCTGCTGTGGACTGGGCACACTACAAGAAAACTGTTCCTGTTGCTGGACTTGTGGATAAGTTCCAAAAGCAGGTTTGTATTCCTTACCTATTGTTAAATGTGTTGTCTATTCTGAAGTTAACTCAGGGGTTGCCCTTAACTTTTTTTTCAACTAGCCAGCAGGACCAGTTGGCTTGATTTTTAACTGGTCCGCAACGTTTTTGACTGGTCCGTCAGTTTTGTTATAACATTTTTCATATTGATAATGATTGAAACAATGTCCTGATTTTCGATCATCGCTATTTCAATTCAATTAATTGCAACGTCAAGTTAACTATACATTGATAGCCATACTTTATTATGTTAAGACAGTTATTGTGTTCGTTAGGAGTACGTTTACTTGTTGATGGCGTAACAATTTTGTTGTCATTATTAAATGAAAAAAAATATTAATAACACAGGTGAGATTTTTCAGAAGCAAATTGGAAATGATCTTTGGATAGTTTCAGTCCATGGATGATGGTTTCAGTATCCAAAGACAGCAAGTCAAAGTATTTCCATGGGACAAGTACTTTTTTATGAAAGAAAATGCTTGTGGTTAATTAAAACAAATAACTTTAAAACCGACTTGATAAAAAAAACCATGAACTTGTTATTGATGATTGTCATTAATCTACGGTACCGAAGAAGGAGGGTTAGTGTACTGTTTACGCACGATCGCTGTAGACAATAGCAGTCCTTCAATCAACCTGCAAAATAAACCTCCCAAAACAACAAAACAAAATCAAGAAGAGAAAATCTTACATTATACCATAAAATACTCTTTTTGTTCATCCAGAGTATCCCAAATTGGTCATTTTTTGTAAAATGAAGCCTACAGACGTTCTGTAGTTTTTCGTAAACAACCTAAAATTTACACGGAACTGTGTGCTCCGTTGACCATGCTGTCGACAGAATTTGCGTGCATACGAGCAGCGACAATGCTGTAGATTACAGCGTGCGCGCACCAGGGATGATGACATTGCAATTTCGGGGGAATAACCGCTTTTCCCGAGCATGCGCAGAAACGTCAAGTCTTTGGTCAAGGCGTTTGTAACTTGGTTTTGTATGTTATCGCGTAATTTCACCAATAGAGGGCGTTTACTCTCGCGCTATCGAATTGTTCTAAAACGCCCTCTAGCGTTCAATGTTAATTGCATTTATTGTCCCACACAAAGCAACGAAATAAAAGACTACAAGCCTGTAAATTGGAAACGGTGTGTCACACGATCGTGCATTGTGTACATGTACATCGTGATCGTTATGTGTTGAGCGTTTCGCTGCACTTATATTTTTGACTAGCCAGCCGGACCACTTGGCAAGGTGTTTCAGCTGGTCCGCCGCCGTTTCAACTGGCATTTGGCCAGCGGACCACCGCTAAGGTCGAACCCTGTAACTATGAGGATGTTGTTCTTGTGGTTGCCAGGTAGTATCCTATTGAAACTTTTGAATGCTGTGATGGAAGATAACAGTACAACTTGAAAGTTGAATAGTTAGCAATTTTGTACACAAAGTAAGACTGGGACAACATTGCAATGGTTAGGGGTTTTATATAATGAGAATTCAGATTGCAATTAGAGGGGCTGCAGTTGTTCTATCCAGAGGCACTGTCTGATCGAAGACAAAATAATGGACAAGTCTTATTGCTTGTTAGGATTTCATTGATTAGTAATCAGTTAATTTGTTTGTGTACATAATTTGTATTGACTAGGTGAGTTTGTTTGTTTCTTCATATTTGATTTCAGTTTGAGGCAGTGAAGGTACCTTTTCCTAAGGACACAGCATCATCTAAGATTGAAATGCAGTCCAAAGAAATGGTAAGTGATGAGACACTGTAGACCTTATTGACTGCTGTTAATGGGAGCCTTTGGAATGCTAGGTGGCAGGAGATTGCGATTGTTTGCATTCTGAGCATCCACACATATCCAAGAACAATAGATTTACCTGGTAAGTCTGCTGCCACCTAGTGACACAAAGGTCTCCCATTGGTCAGCACACAGTGCATAGTGTTCAGTACTGTCTGCTGCCCAAACCTAAGGTACATGTATATCAGGATGTAATGGTACATGTATTGTGTTTACATGTTTATGTTGTACTGTCACTTGTCCAAAAAGGTCAAGATGTAAAGTCATTTTACTTTTTTCATTAATAAATGTTAGAAGTGCTTTTGTATAATATCGCAACTGCAGTACCGACTTCGTACATGTAAGAAGATTTCCAGGACAGGCATCTACTGTATATAGGAGCTGTCTGAAGTAACACTGTGTCAGACTACTCTGTTATTGAAGTTGACTGGACAAGCCATAGTGTTAGCCAGAGGGGTGTCTGGGTGTCTTTTGGACACCCTGTTTTATATTTGGACACCCTGTTTTATCTGTCATTTTACATGTTAATGTATTGTAAGTGAACAATTTGGACACCCAGTTTTTTAACACCTAGCAAATTTGGACACCCTTTTACAAAATCCTGGCTAAAACCTTGGGACAAGCAGTCATGTACAACAAACCTACCAGATCATATGCACCTTTTTTTCTGATGACATTTTACAAGTTTACTTTAAAATGTGTTTCTTGATAACTAAGTTTGAATGTGTACTCTCCGCAACCTGAACCACGGTGAACCATCTTTATCTCTTTTTGGGGTATAATTCTTACAGGATGTTATGGCAGCAGAGTTCAAGAAAGGATCAGACAAACGTATTGCCGAGTTTCAGAAAGAGGTACATGGTAAAACCTTAATCCCCTCCGCATATCTAGGGACTTGTCCTTGTCCTAATTGCCTCTGTTGCCCCTTGGTCATTGCCTCTGTTGCCCCTTGGTCATTGCCTCCGTTGCCCCTTGGTCATTGCCTTGGTGCCCCTTGGTCATTGCCTCCGTTGCCCCTTGGTCATTGCCTCTGTTGCCCCTTGGTCATTGCCTCCGTTGCCCCTTGGTCATTGCCTTGGTGCCCCTTGGTCATTGCCTTGGTGCCCCTTGGTCATTGCCTCCGTTGCCCCTTGGTCATTGCCTTGGTGCCCCTTGGTCATTGCCTCCGTTGCCCCTTGGTCATTGCCTTGGTGCCCCTTGGTCATTGCCTCCGTTGCCCCTTGGTCATTGCCTTGGTGCCCCTTGGTCATTGCCTTGGTGCCCCTTGGTCATTGCCTTGGTGCCCCTGGTCATTGCCTTGGTGCCCCTTGGTCATTGCCTTGGTGCCCCTTGGTCATTGCCTTGGTGCCCCTTGGTCATTGCCTTGGTGCCCCTTGGTCATTGCCTTGGTGCCCCTTGGTCATTGCCTTGGTGCCCCTTGGTCATTGCCTTGGTGCCCCTTGGTCATTGCCTTGGTGCCCCTTGGTCATTGCCTTGGTGCCTCTTGAAAAGTTCCAATAGAAATTTACAATTTCCTCATAGAGGTGCCCAAAAATGCCTTGGTGCCCTTGCCGCTTCATGCTTTGACCAACCATTACTGTGAATGCATACCTTAAAGCAGGCCTGATACTTCAAAGAGGTAACAGAGGCAATTGCCTCCATTGCCCCTTGGTCATTGCCTTGGTGCCCCTTGAATGTTCCAATAGAAATTTACAATTTCCTCATAGAGGTGCCCTTTACCAAGGAGCAAACAAACGCCTTGGTGCCCCATCGCTTTAAAAAACAAAGCGTCAGGCCTGAAGTTTGATTTGGAGGGATTTTGAGTTTTTCAGTTCAGACATCTTGTGAAGCTGTCGACGTATTCTTGATAGTTATAAATGAACAATGGTTACCCGACAAATAGATCAGTTTAGTTTCCATGGCAGTTAGAATTGTCTGCTTTGTTTTGAGTCAAACTCAGTGGCCGTTATTGTGTAGTTCTGGCTGAAGCCCCAACACATTTTGATCTGGTTTTGTAACTTTCTCTTGTTGTTTTTCTTCTTTCAACAAACTGCTCTAGGCACATTAAAACAGAATTTGTAAAGTTCACATAACTATGAAGATAAATACATATAAACAGCTACTTGTTTCAAAGGTGTGATGTCATGATGACATAAAGAGGTGTTGACTTGCATTATAAGATGTCATAATAGCAATTTCATGCTGATATCATCAGTGAAAATTCAATATCATCCACTGCGGTTTGGAATAAAAGAAACTTTGCTGTTCTGCAATATGATGTGTCGAATGCATACACACTATGCATGTTCACAGTTCAGTTATGTACAGTTAGATGTAGTTACTGCACTTTTTTGCCACCATACACACAACACAACCCGTGCAGTTGAATGGTTAAATGGTTTTTCGTACTGAGAGTTGTAGCGTTTATAATGAAAATATCATTTCTCATGAATGAAAACTCTTAACATTTGATATAAATATTTGCATCATATAAATCTTGATTCTGATGCAAAGGCTCTTCTGGTATCCCATCAGAGAGTGATTAATTCAGGTTGTAGATGAATAACTATTTCATTGTTGTGTCTTAACATTTGAGTGCATACAATCTTTGCTTGATGTACAGGTGGAGAAATACCAAAATATGATCCCGTTTGAGGACTTGACTGTAGAGGAGTATGAGGAGTTATTCCCTGAGCTGGAAGAACGTAAGAAGAAGTATCCATGGTGGCCTCACTACGCCATATGGGAATAAGCATCATCTAGACCACCCTCACACCTCAATAACCACTTAGTAGATGCAATGGAATGATGAAAGCAATATTGTAGTCATTAGTAATTGAGCCAGATATTGTGAATTCTTGTTCTTGAAAAACACATAAGTATTCTCAAATATTCTTTGAATCTCTTTGGCAAGTGTTTGTTTGATATCCAACAATGCAGTAACTCAAAATGAAACTATTCCACATTTGGTTCAAGGGAGTAACATAATAGAACTTCATATGATGTCATGCTTACATCACAAATTAAAAAATTCCAGAACAAAATTCCCAAACTGAGTGTTCATTCCTGTTGACCAGAGGCTTAAGTAATGACTGGGTTTTTGTGTTGTTTTGGGGGGTTATTGAAGGCTTTGGGTACTAGCTTCAACAGCAAAGTACAAATGTATAGACATCAATGCAACTGTTACTAGCCCTTGTGGATCAGTCACAGCATTGTAATGCCTGATTGTAGGGTTTGCCTGTATACATCTACATTGTACCTAGTTCATCACAACACTGACAGTCCATGTCAGTCTTGTTAATGTCGGTTAAAATTTACTCTCATCCTGGACCTCTTCCATTTGCTGAACTAAGTTTTGGAAACCAGACTTGTGTAAGGGTGGATCGTCAGGCTAATTCTATTCAATTTGAAGTGGAATTTATTCGTTTTTGAAACTGAACTTATTTGAAGAGTGTGATTGATAATTAATTGCATGTACAAAGATTATAGTTATTTTAATGAATGCCACGTTTCCGTCAAAGTAATGTTGACTTGAAACATCTAATAGCGATCTTTCTGTTCAAGATAGTTTGCATTTTATCTGAGTTTCAACACTCACTGGTTGTTATTCTTAATCATATTCACCATAACTAAATGTTTCCCAAAAAGTAAAAGATTGCACAAAATAAAACACCAATGAAATGTTTGAATTTACTGAATGTGTAAAAGTGGTCTTGTTCTTTTTGTTCACATTAATATTAATTTGTCTGTGTAAACCATACTCTATAAATATAACGACATATTTAACTGCATTTCATTTCATATTATTTACTTAAACAATGTAAAAAATTAGTGTTTAAAACCGCAGGAAGGAAATTATTATATTAAAATTACTGAATAGACATTAAAATAAATAAAAAAATAACAATTCGCAATAGTTTAATAAAATAAACTTTAAAATAACATATCTTGTTAGTTTAATAAAATAAATTTAATAAAAATCAATTTACAGCCATTTAAACCCCGCATACACTTGACTGAACAATAAGCCAGACTGACTTAAACATAATTTCTAATCAATAGCAACAAACAATAAAACATTCTGACTTCAATAGTTCAATGCACTTGAAAACTTCAGTTGATGCTAAGTTAGTACAACCATCATCCTTGGGTTTGACAAATGATTACTAGGTTTGCCAAATAAAACGTCTGCAGGTAAAACCTTCCTACTGTCTGACCATTCAATATCATCCACTGTGGTTTTGAACTATGCCAGCCTGCACTATAATATAACATGTAGTGAATGCATCTACTAAGTACACACAATAGTTATATGTACAGTTGTGCCACCATAAACAGTATTGTCAGTTGAATGCTTTCAAACGGTTGGCCAACTCGCTGGCAAACATTTCCAAAAATACCTTACCATGCTAAACAAAAGTATCTTTTAAAATGAAATTGTCGCATTAATTTGATGCAATACTTCAAACTAGATCATGATTGCAATGCAATCTATGAATCCAACATGACTGCACCATTCTCAGTATTGTGCAATGTTGGGTATATTATACAGCCCTTAGAAATACAGCATGGGTGACATCAACATTGTCAATAACATTGAAATGGTTTTACTCTATAGTAGACAACTTATTTATTGGCAGTCATAAACATGTGCATAATGTACACCAAAGGTACATGTTTTCAATACATTCATACTTCATACTCCAGCTTACTTCCATTCCATTGCTCTTGTATCTGCTCTCATATTGAAAGGTTAACTGATTCATGATTCATAAAGTCTCCTGTAAATGTACATATCAGGTTAGCAAGAAATATACAGTCGATACAATTTCTTTCTCTTTAAATATCTGTTGAACTTTTTGTTTTGAATATGTAAAGTATCAATTGGTAAATTTTTCACGAAGAAAACACCTTGGTCGGGCTTGTTGGCTGTGAGTTTACTGGCCCAATGGCTTCACTTAATGATTCTGGCCAGTGGTCCAGTGGTTTTTGGGGGCTCTGGATTGGTCAACCAATATAATATCAATCAATGAAAGTAACAATGTTAGATAACAGAAGAATAATGCATACATCATTGTCTTTAAAGATCTTTAAAAAACCCAACAACAATTAAAAATATGATAAAACTAACCAATGTAACTATTATTAATACTTGCTGAAGTTTAAAAAAAAGAACGCATTACATAATTGTTATAATATGATAAAAAGACGCTGTCATTTTCAATGATGTAGTAGCAAGTATTTCAAGGATGCATGGGCTTTGTACCAACTGAACACCAAGTGGATTTTACTACAAAGATTTTTTCATTTTAAAATCAAGATGTCTTCGATGTTTGATAGTCTTTTTCTTTTGCGTTACTTACTCATACAACACATGCAATGCATTCACTATCAAGCAAATCAAAGTATACTAACTTGTTTAAAAACATGCTCAATATATATTACATTGTATTTATACTTGTCTCTTATTTACAACAGTCTATTTAGAGTGATAAACTATCACTAACTCTGCAAACTACTTCAGAGTTTCTGACGTAAAAACATTCTCATTTGTTTACTATCAAACATTAGCAAGTTCTATATAATAGATATGGCTCCTGGAATAGTCTGGTAGCCAGCTGGTCTGGTAAGTCTTCAAGACCAGAGATGAAGATGGTTCTATACATTGATTGCAATCACAGTCTCTCTTTCATCGTCTTACTTTAAAAAAAACATCATTCTCCAGTAAACATGTACTACTTGCAAATGTTAAACAATCTGATGTCAACACGTGTTGAGCCTGAAATATATATTTTTACAGTAAATCTAATGCAAGAAACATTTACACACACCACGTCATCACCTATCACCCAATCACCAAGGCTTTAGACGACGTATAGTTTTACTAACTCTACAATTTGGGGTGATTTTGCAGTAATTTTTAGCAAGTTCATTATAACATACAGAATCTCTCACATCAATTCAAAGGATATGCTAGTAAAAGTAAAACATTTTACCATAAGAGATTTACATCATGTTGAAGACAATTTCAAATCTTTAAATTTATATCCACTATTTTTTCAAGTAAAAGGGAAATGCTGAAAGTTTCAATGACTGCTCATTGCTAACATCGCTGGACTATTTACAATTTAGATGGACTGAAGCAACAAGTTAATTATTTAAGTAGTGATAATGTGCCCAAACACAAGAAAACTAGCCCCAAACATTTTACACAATTTATGAACTTACAATTTACTACTTCTTAAAAATTGATAAAATTTTAGGGTCAAATGTTGCTTTGTAAAATGCGTCATCTGAATCTATTCAATCAACTCCAGCAGGTGGATCCACTAACATGTACCAGAATTTTTGTATAAATTTTGTAGTTCATTGTAGCTGCATGCTACAGATCTGGATTCATCTAATTGATGATTGTTACCAATGAAGCAGTGCATCAGGAATGGATCAGATCTTCAATCTACAGGAATAGAAGACAGAAAGGTGAAGTTTACACAGTCAGATACATTCAGAATTAACAGCTTCAAACATCTGTAAATGCATCCTGAGTTTGATTTCACAAAGCACTAAGAATCATCTTGAGATGATTGAATGATGACTATCAGTCCTGAATGAGATACTAACCTGTTGTCTGTACATCTCTTTCACATCCTGTAGATCCAGCTTCAATTCCTGAACCTCTTCAGCTTTCTCTCCATACATCTGTAAAACAGCATTGTAGCGTGTCTCTGTCTCCTAAAACAAAGCAATAACACAACAGCATTGACATGGTTTCAAGGTGGACAGCCGATATTAGCTTCCCGAGTATTGGAAGTTGACAAACTAATTCCTGTTTTACTATACCTCATACTATCTTTATTGTCTCAGATATTCACTAGTTGGGCATCATTGAGCTTTGGAAAATGTGGATTGACATTTACATGTACCGCCATCTTTTCATGTGTACGTGAGGCTTGGGCAATTTACATCCATGCGACAGGTCCAAGACTGCTTTGTAAAGAACATGCGTAGTAGACTCCTGCATGATGTGCATCCTGTGTAACTATACATGCACTTTACGAAGCAATCGTGAAACTGTATGTGTATTTACTCTGTGCGTGAACACTCCCGCGTGCTTAGTTAAATGGCAAAAATAGCATGCACTTGATGGTGAATGAATAAGTGAGAATTGGGGTCTCGATCAAAAATATGTATGAGGTACAGTAATACTCATTAGGGATTGACTAAGGTTTGAGTTATTAAAATACAGTATGGAATGAAATCTCTAAAGAGTTGTGGTTCTGAGCATGCGCACTTTTCTGAGAACAATGGATTTACCTGATAAGTCTGCTGCCACCTAGTGTTACCAAAAGTCTCCCATTCATATTTAGAACAGATCATGGTACACTTCCATACAATGAAGTGCAAATATCATAACAGGGCTTGAAATTAACACTGGATCACAGGCCCAAGGCCAGTGATTTAAGCAATGGGGCAGTAAACTCAAGACCGGACAAATCCAGTAGGTTAGTGTTTCTCAGACTTTGAGTCTGACAAATATCTTTTAATCTTGTTGAGTATGGAAGTATACACACATGTACCCATAAAACAAATGAGATCAATCTTCTCTTAGTGCTTGTTCAAAGATAACAAGTTTATATCTTTTTGTGTAGAAAGTGTTTTTTCATTTTGATTTTGGTCTTGTAAAAAGAATTTCTGGTCCAATAAATATTTTAAGCTATAAGAATGCAGTCTTGTGGATATTCTCCCCAAATTTAGGCCCTTGATATGCGTGTACATCAGTCTTTGACATACTTCAACAAAGTGTTGAGAGGTGGATGTAAGAATATGACATACCACTAATTTCCTCTTGTACTCTGGTAGCAGCGTGGCTTGTTCATCTAGGGTCTCATTAAGGTTAGATAATTTCACAATCTCTTCAGCCATAGCAGCTCTAGTTCGCTCCAGTTGGGATATCTCTGCCTGTATCAAATATAGTCAATAAAGAACATTATTTGGCTTTACCCATACACCAGTTTGTGTAAAGCACTGTATACTCAGTACTTTTCCCGAATCCTGTGAAAAAAACGACCGTTGCCATTCAAGAGCAGATGTCTTACCACAAGACCACCGAGATTGCTCGGTAGCTAGAGGCAGTTCGAATCCTATCAAGAACATCGTCAACTTTCACTGCATATCTAGTCTGTGTTCCAACATGCCCCTGTTGTATTAATCGTGAACAAAACTACCCATCAATGACAGAGGGCGCTATCACACCAAGAACCCCTAGCAATGCATGGGATGAGAGCGCCAAAAGAATTTCCATTTACGATGTCTTGCTCAAGGACACAAAAACTTGAAACAAGTGATTTTAACCCACATTGCGATAACACCACAGCAAAATTCATGGGAGGTTTTAAAGGTAGGGTCATATATTGGTAAGTACTCCAAAAATTTATGACAATAAAAACTTACTTGGGGAGAAAATATTATAAACTATTTTGAGAAAGGATTCCCTTCAAAGTAATATGGCTTGGATGATTGTTCACCCAAAAACATTTGAATCTGAGAAACGATTCATTTTCTGAGGGTTGTTGTCCATTCACAAATGCTGCGGCCAGAGATACGGTTGGTATCCACGGTCACATCGCTAAACGTGGATGGTTCATTCGATGTTCATGTGAAAATACCGTGACAGTTTTTTGCTGTTTTCTTAACAAGTAGACACTGTATTCAACTGAAACTTTCACAGGTGACTTCTGTTGTATCCTTCTTTAAAATGTTGCCTATAAGTCAGCATTATGCTGACAAAACCAATCTATGACCTTACCTTTAAGCACAAACTATGGTTGATCAAATTTGCTTGTTTAGCGATAGACTTGGATAACTAGTAAAAAGCAATATTCCTACATGACATTTAGATTGGCATAACGTTTCTGTGCCTAGCAATCTTATATTGGTAATGAAATGGTTACTCAACCTCAGTTCTACGTACCGAACCAGAACCACTTGTTGAGCTCTGGCTAATAGTGTTTAAGGTAATACCATTGAGTTCTAGCTAATAGTGTTTAAGATAATACCATTGAGTTCTGGCTAATAGTGTTTAAGGTAATACCATTCAGTTCTGGCTAATAGTGTTTTAGGTAATACCATTGAGTTCTGGTTAATAGTGTTTAAGGTAATACCATTGAGTTCTGGTTAATAGTGTTTAAGGTAATACCATTGAGTTCTGGTTAATAGTGTTTTAGGTAATACCATTGAGTTCTGTTTAATAGTGTTTAAGGTAATACCATTGAGTTCTGGTTAATAGTGTTTAAGGTAATACCATTGAGTTCTGGTTAATAGTGTTTAAGGTAATACCATTGAGTTCTGGTTAATAGTGTTTAAGGTAATACCATTGTGTTCTGGCTAATAGTGTTTAAGGTAATACCATTGAGTTCTGGCTAATAGTGTTTAAGGTAATACCATTGAGTTCTAGCTAATAGTGTTTAAGATAATACCATTGAGTTCTGGCTAATAGTGTTTAAGGTAATACCATTGAGTTCTGGCTAATAGTGTTTTAGGTAATACCATTGAGTTCTGGTTAATAGTGTTTAAGGTAATACCATTGTGTTCTGGCTAATAGTGTTTAAGGTAATACCATTGAGTTCTGGCTAATAGTGTTTAAGGTAATACCATTGAGTTCTAGCTAATAGTGTTTAAGATAATACCATTGAGTTCTGGCTAATAGTGTTTAAGGTAATACCATTGAGTTCTGGCTAATAGTGTTTTAGGTAATACCATTGAGTTCTGGTTAATAGTGTTTAAGGTAATACCATTGAGTTCTGGTTAATAGTGTTTAAGGGAATACCATTGAGTTCTGGTTAATAGTGTTTTAGGTAATACCATTGAGTTCTGGTTAATAGTGTTTAAGGTAATACCATTGAGTTCTGGTTAATAGTGTTTAAGGTAATACCATTGAGTTCTGGCTAATAGTGTTTAAGGTAATACCATTGAGTTCTGGCTAATAGTGTTTAAGGTAATACCATTGAATTCTTGCTAATAGCCTACTAATAGTGTTTAAGGTACTACTTGATGAAGCTTTACCTGTAGCTGTACAATCTCTCCTTCCCTTTGTTTATGTTGAGAATGCAATCCTTCAATAACTGATGAAGCTGAGCCTCCTACTACACTATCATACAAGGATTCAGATGCAGACCATGACATGGTGCGCTCCAAAATATCCATCTAATCAAAAAAACAAATCAACCATTAAATAATATTATTTGTGTTTTTACCCAACTTCTTTCTAGAAAAGAAACGCTTGCTTTGAAATTTGAAATAAAGTGTTATACAAGATGGTCTTTCCCGTAGTGTTTAAATTTCATATTGGTAAATACAGAACAAGATGTCATTCAGGCTTTCAAGATACTACATGTATTTAATATGCATGTTAAATGAGTCATTATTCAAACATAGCTCTGCATACCTGTAGGAAAAATAATGAGCGCTTTGAGACGACTTCAGGTGTGATAAATACTTATATAAGAACTGCATTTTATTTGTATAAGTTCCAAGATTTGTTTGTGTGTTCCAGAAGTTCCATTATTTATATTATTTGTGATACCAACTCCTAATAACAGTATTTGAAGTGGCCTCCTGTCACCAGGCTTTCTCTAGAATGCAGAGGTTGCAGGTTAAACTCCTACCCTAGGAGCCTGAGGTGTTTTTTTCCAGCAGGACATTTGGTGTAAGGGTCTTAGGCCCATGTCACACGAGGCAATTTACTGGCAACCAGTTCCAGGCAATCTCCAAAAAGAAGTTTTTTCTTGGGGATCGTCAGACACTGTCTGAAATATAACCCATGTGCTACCAAAGTGGTCCCGTAGAATGCACTGCAGTTGGTTGCCTCCAAGTTGCCTGCAAAAGTTGCCCCGTGTGACAAGGCCCTAAGAGAATTGAATATGTTTACCTGCGTGGGAGTATGGAATGGACCAGGAGTGGCTGGTAAGCTATGAACAGGTGTGCTTGCTCCTGAACGGTTTCCATGACTGTTATTGTCTTCTAACTGCTGTGTTAATCTCCTCTCCTACAATAGTATGGGGAATAAAGAATATTAGATTGGAATCTCATACCAAATAACATCATTCAATACGTCAATAATCATGAACCAACTTAATCGAAAAATAAAATATTCAAGTACAAATGTTTTTGTAATAAGAACCAATGTATGTTGGTTTGGTCTTGGAGGCATTCAAAAATTTACTTTAAGTTGTTTCTAAATTCTCTTTGAAAATGCAGACACATTTTTTGTTGTAAAAAACACATTTACATAATGAGTTGGTAAATTGTTTTGATGGTTTGGAGTGGACGTAACATAGTCTATAAGATGTGATTCTTAACATAACATTTATTTTCCTAATCAGGTCAAGGGTCATCTGATAGGTCAATGCAGCTGACCTTTTCACTGAGGGCATCTTGAGCCAAAAGCAACTTTCTTCGTTCAGTATCAGCTCTCATTTTCTCCACTTCCAGCTGTTTCTCCAGGTGTGCCTTGTCTCTCTGGGCGTCCTCAAGGGCCTTGGTGTACGTACTAAACTGGGCCTCGGTGCGAGCCATCTCACTGCAAACATAATAATATCAACATATATTCATATACATAATGTAACCCTTGTTTACAACAAGAGTCACCTTGTACATTCCACTTGTGTCCTTGAGCAAGGCACTTTATTATAATTGCTTCTCTTCACCCAGGAGTACAAATGGGTACCGGTGAGAGCTATTTGAAGCGCCACTAGTCGGGTAGTAAATTTCACTAGTCGCCCAGGCCTACCAGTTACAGCACTTAGCAATGCAGTAAACAAACCATGACGTCGTCAGTACATGGGTTTATTGCTACAGGCAACCAACTGCATGGAATATAAAAGGCACACTTCAGTAGCACAGGAGACGTTTTCCTACCAGTGTCTTACTATCCAAAAGAAAGTAATGTGGAAATTAAAAAGTAACTTGTATTCTTCTTGGAGACTGCCAGAAACTAGTTGCCTGTAAATTGCTGAGTGTGACGTGGCCCTAAAAAACAGCAATGATGTTAAAAACGATTCATCTCAATAAAATATCATTTAATGGCATGAAAAAGGTAAAGGAAAAACAACACAATAGAGCTCACAATAATTATTTGTTTTTAAATGTTGTCCCATTCCCTAAAGTGGGGATTCTTTAACTAAGATAAATTGACTAATTCTTTAACTAAGAAAAATTGATTTGGGGCTGTTCAACCCCGAACCATTAAAAATTTACCCAGTCAGTTTCCCTTGTGGTTTATTAATTGATATAAGAAAAATTGATTAACAAATTTGCCAGTGTAATTATGAATCCTCTGAAGGTTGCTGAACACATGTACCTTTCTTTTGATTCTTCTAATGAGTCTGCTTTAGCTCTAGCCATCTCAAGCTCAGCCTGCAAACGAGACTTATCCTGTCGTAATAACGCTAGCTGTGATTCCATTGAAGATAACTTAGAACCAGCAATCAGGGCACTCTCTGTAGCATTACGCTCTTTCTCTGTAGCTGAAGCTAGCTGAGCCTGGCTATCTGCTAGCCGCTCAGTCAAGCTGCGTTCGACTTGTTCCCAGTTACCTGACTGGGCGTTGAAGGTGGTGTTTAAGTTCTCAATCTGGCGCAGTAAAGGGCGAGTTGCTGGACACAAAAAGAAATATCAAACTGTAAGTACTTCAATTTTTATTTCAATCAAAGAATCTCAACAGAGTTATAGACGTGAACAATCTCAGAAGGAACTTTGCTCAAGCTGATTCTGATAACGACTTCATACCTTCAGCTGTGAAACTCACTCCCATATAATGCACAAGCAGATTTGAACACTTGCTATATTTTTCCGCTTGAAGTGACATTTTCTTCTTCAGCTGGAGCTTGTGATCATGCAATACAGTCAACTCTCGTTATAAACAGCACTGTTATAAAGAGGTTCTGTTTAAAAAGAGTACATTCTGAAGTTCCAAATCTCATTTCTGCTTTGTGTTTCTTTGTTTTGGTGTCCTCTTATGACAACGTTCCTGTTACAAAGAGGTAATTTGGCCAGTCCAAGCGATCTTGTTACAGCGAGAGCTGACTGTATAATGAAATGACATGACTTACCAGCACTGACACTCTGACTGAGTTCTTGATTGCGTTGCTCTGCTTCCTGTAGTCTCATCTGTAGATCAGATATCTCTTGTCTAAGATGACTCTCCTTACGAGCTTGATGCTGGTCTTGTCTACTAATTGACATCTGAAGATCACTGATCTATAAATAATATCACAGGTTGTAGGGTCAGGCTTGGCTTAGGGGTACTGTTAAATTACATTAGCATTGTTACCATTCTAAATACACAAAACTTCTAATGTAATCTCTTCCCAGAGTAGTACGAGTGCCTCATGCTCCCTTCTAGCCTCTTGCTGGTTATATTCTAGAGCTAACCTCATCTCTTCTTAGTCCCTGGTACTTACCTGTAATAGGAGTGCCTCATGCTCCCTTCTAGCCTCTTGCTGGTTATATTCTAAGGCTAACCTCATCTCTTCTTAGTCCCTGGTACTTACCTGTAATAGGAGTGCCTCATGCTCCCTTCTAGCCTCTTGCTGGTTATATTCTAAGGCTAACCTCATCTCTTCTTAGTCCCTGGTACTTACCTGTAATAGGAGTGCCTCATGCTCCCTTCTAGCCTCTTGCTGGTTATATTCTAAGGCTAACCTCATCTCTTCTTAGTCCCTGGTACTTACCTGTAGTAGGAGTGCCTCATGCTCCCTTCTAGCCTCTTGCTGGTTATATTCTAAGGCTAACCTCATCTCTTCTTAGTCCCTGGTACTTACCTGTAGTAGGAGTGCCTCATGCTTTTAGCCTCTTGCTGGTTATATTCTAGAGCTAACCTCATCTCTTCTTAGTCCCTGGTACTTACCTGTAATAGGAGTGCCTCATGCTCCCTTCTAGCCTCTTGCTGATTATATTCCAAGGCTAACCTCATCTCTTCTTAGTCCCTGGTACTTACCTGTAGTAGGAGTGCCTCATGCTTTTAGCCTCTTGCTGGTTATATTCTAGAGCTAACCTCATCTCTTCTTAGTCCCTGGTACTTACCTGTAATAGGAGTGCCTCATGCTCCCTTCTAGCCTCTTGCTGGTTATATTCTAAGGCTAACCTCATCTCTTCTTAGTCCCTGGTACTTACCTGTAATAAGAGTGCCTCATGCTCCCTTCTAGCCTCCTGCTGGTTATATTCTAGAGCTAACCTCATCTCTTCTTAGTCCCTGGTATTTACCTGTAATAGGAGTGCCTCATGCTCCCTTCTAGCCTCTTGCTGGTTATATTCTAAGGCTAACCTCATCTCTTCTTAGTCCCTGGTACTTACCTGTAATAGGAGTGCCTCATGCTCCCTTCTAGCCTCCTGCTGGTTACGCTCCAGAGCTAACCTCATCTCTTCCTTAGCATTCATCTCAGCACTTAGTTGAGTCTCTTGTGCCTTGCTGCTCTTAGCTGCAATGCCTTTATGTAACTCAGCTAGGTCTCTATCATTAAAGCAGATATTCAGAGAATTAATGAGATACTGACCCAATTCACCTGATTTTATCATCACAATCATCTTGGTTTTGGGAGTCAATGTCCCGGTGTGTTATACAGTGTAGTGTGCATTAGTCCTAGCGCAAATTTTAGACAACGTGGCATTTATACGCCTACGAGTTGAATCCCACAATGGTGGGTGTGGCAGAAAGTAGCCGCGTTTGACATTGGTGCAGGGGGTTAATATGGCAGTTGAGAGCAGGCATGACGCATGTATTCCAATATTAAATCTTGTATTCAGAAGCATTTAATTCAGTTTTTAAATAAAGAGTTTGAGCTTTGAGTATTATAAAGACAAATAAGAAATATTCTGAGGTACAAACAATTTTGACAAATATTGTGATCGATTACTTCACCATTTAGCTTAGGCATAGACAACTTTTCTATTACATTGAAGGGTATAATGTTACCAATTATTTAGCATTCCTGATTTCATTGAATAAAATCCACTTTTCCCCATTAAGGCTGAGATTGTAAAAGTACTTACTTGTAGGAAGCATCCAGTGCTGCCTGTGTACTGCGTACTTTCTCTTTAGAGTCATCTAGTTCCATACGTTGGTAACTTAACTCTTTATCCAGTCTGTCTACTGCTGCATTCAACTTCTTAATGATGTCTGGAAATTACAAATCAGATAAAGAGTCATTACTTTCCATGATACAATGAGATTTTATCACACTCGGAACGTTCTCCTTAACCTTGACTTTGGCCTAGAGATCCTTCATCCATTAACAAGCCATAACAGTAAACTTTAGATTATGTAAGGGGTCTTGTCAAAATTAACCCAGGACAGGCAGTCGGATAATAATTCTCCGATGTCAAATTTTTGTTGGATTTCTATTGGTCTGTTTTTCTATGACGGACATGGTTTTACTCGCTGAAAGGCACACAGTTCTCCAATGTTCTCCGATGCACTAAAGACATGCCAGTGCACCCGCTGAGCGCTCTGCGGTTTGACTGGCTGATTAAATATAGTATAAACAAAGTTGCGTTTTTAGAGTGATCTGGAAGGTTTGGAGGTCATTGTATTTAACTTAGATGTGTAGAGGAGTTGATTATAGTGAGGCAGGTAAGAGACCCCCTTCTTGTGTTCCAGTAGATAGCAATCTAAGTATCTGCGGTTTGTAAACAAATGTAACCCCAGGCACTGTGAACTTCTCCCATGGTTTCTCTGACACCCATTTGCTAACAAGGGGAATTAACGGCGGGTAAAAAACCCTGACCTCGATGGTACTTATCCACTGGTTGTCCTGGACTAATTTTGACAACGTCCCTATAAGCCCATATTCATTTATCTTCAATAACTGCCTTAAGTGAAACTCATTGCGTTTTAATCTCTATGTTTCCAAGAGATTCACATTTTTCCCCTGAATGAGATATCCCTTTCATTGCCACATCTTTGCCAAATACTAGTATCTTAGTCTAGAGAAAGAGACCACTTTGTCTTAGTCTACAGTGAATGATGGAGTATGTATACACTAGAACCCAGGCTATAACTACATTGCTATCAATGTGAGGACTTTCCTTTGTCCCTCTAACTTAACACTCTCCTTAGACTAAGCGCATGAACAAATGTGAGGACACAAAAACACAAAGGATTCCAATGTGAGGACAGCATTGTTCCTCTTGTGTTCCTTTGTTCTACTGTCCCCACTCTGCTTGTAATACCATGTCAACTTTATAGATGACCCAACAATGAAATGCAGACATTTTAGCCATGACATGTTAACTACCTATTTTGTCCAGACATTTCTACTGAAATATATCTGCACATAACCCTACCCCATCAGACATAAATACATCAACATGATGTCCAATTTGATCCACCTGCCTCATATTGCATTAAGAAAGTTTCTAATCAGAGACTAAGCATATTTATCTCACCTTTTTGCTGTTTTTCCAGTTCTTCTTTGCCATCCAAGACGTTTTCCAAATGCTCCAGTCTCTCAGTGGTCTCATCAAGCTGTTCTCTACAAGATGACATTGATGTGTTTGATGATCACACTGTCGGACTACATCTTAATAATAACTAAAGCTCTATTCATATCACTGGTTTGGTCTACTTACCCTCCCAACCTCAGTTTGCTCAAAGTATGAAGAAACAAAAATGCAACAAGTGTTAAATGTTTCTTGGTTAAATCCACAAGTCTTTAGGGCCATGTCACACATGGCGTGTCGTGGCCGAGCGGATAAGAACACCGAACTCAAGCTCTGGTGTTTCTGATCAGCAAAGTGTGGGTTCGAATCCCAGTCGTGACACTTGTGTCCTTAAGCAAGACACTTAACCACATGCTTCGTCCTTCGGATGGGACGTAAAGCCGTTGGTCCCGTGTGTTGTGTAATGCACGTAAAAGAACCCAGTGCACTTATCGTAAAGAGAAGGGGTTTATCCCGGTGTTCCTGGTTTGATCGGCAGCATATTGCGCCATAGCACCCTGTAAACCATTACATGGTGCTATGTAAAGGAGTAGGTCTCATACTTCAGAAACGTAGTTCAACAATACCTTGCAGGAAAATACTGAATGTTGAAGCGCCTTGAGCGTCACTGAGTGACGGATATGTGCGCTATATAAGAAGCAACTATTATTATTTATTATTATTATGGCAATTTTCAGGTAACCAGTTCCAGGCATTCTTCTTGAAGACAAAAAATTCACATGTCAATTTCCACATAACTGTCTTAGGGACAGTGAGATACCAATAGACCTTATGCATTGACATCATCCAGCCGCCATCTTAGAGGTAAAACGAAGACGAAACAATTGAAACACACATATTTGTCCGCGCGGCCCACAGGATTGGCCAATGAACAACCTCCTTATGACCTCTAGGCGAGGGCGCCCTACTGAAATGACATCATGTGCATAAGGTCTATAGAAAAATGTATGTTGTACTGCTGAAGTGTTCCTTGTGCATGCAGTGCAGTTGGCTGCCCCCAAGTTGCCTGTAAAAATTGCCCTGTGTTACAAGGCCTTTAGACTTCAAAGTAAATCAATTCAAGAAACATATAATGACATGCTGGCAACACTTGGTAATCATTTTGACTATTAGCCATCTCAGATTGAAGTTCACTAATAAATTGATACTGCAGTTTCTCACTACCAAGGGCTTTCCAAAGTGTTAAATCTGCAAGTATGTAAAGGATAATGCCAGTGGTATGCGCCATTTCTGCATAAGAATGCCATTCATAAGCACGAATGGCGCCTACCGTGTGACTTAACCTCAAACTGTAAGGTCATGCTATAACAGCAATATGAAAGGGGCGGCCAAACAATAGCATGACATCAGGTAGAGGTTAAGACTTTCTTCACATTCCCTCAACTCTGAGTACTTACTTCTGTGATTTAATTAGCGTCTCAGTTTCTTTCTCTTTAGCGCGTAGTTTCTTGATGATGTTAGAGTTCTGCAGCTGCTGTTTAGAGAGCTTCTCTCCTTCAGCCATCAAGCCAAGAATTGTTTCTTCTTTCTCCTTAATGATCTGTTGTGTCTGATTATTGCCATCTCTATTAGGGACATAAATGAAGAGTAGACCACTGGTTATTATCAACTATGCTTTAATACATTAACTTTCTGGGGTATCAATGGTTTGTGGAAACAAAAATCCAAAGCCATTATTCTGTTCTGTTTATTGACAAAAGAAGAAATTTGAGTAAGATGAAAGTGTACTTGGTTAATTTTGTAGACAGTTTTAAAGATTGAAAAGCAGACACTTGTCTGGTTTAAAAGAAATCATTCTAGCTGTCTCGTACATGAGGTATCATATAAATCCAGTTCTTAAAGTGGATTCAAACAAAATAAAACCATATAGAAACATGTAATTGTGAAGTTGATAGTGATGGATTAATGTACATGTTCAATAGATAGACGACAACAAACAATTATAAGAACTGCAATCAACCTGATCCATTGTGGAAGACAAAACGTCATATTGATGACAATGATGAAGAAGTTGGATCACTGGACATAGAAACAATGTACACTACACTGAAGCATGGTTTGTATCTAACAAGTTATGAGGGCAAACAAATCTATAAAACCAGGGAAAATTTTAACTTAGGGGATTAATTTGTAGCAAAGTTGTGATGTGAAATTCTATTCCCCTTTGCGATTTGGTCAGTCATACCTGCTGGCTATATCCTTGTTCAACTTCTGCACTTCTTTCTTCAAAACATCTCGCTCCTAAGGAATACATATTTTGACATTTATTCAAAGGAATTCAAGACAAATCAACAAATTCTCATATACGAACAGACAAATATAAAGAAAAAGAAATCGCAAACAAATCATAAACAGTATACAAATTGTACACACTAATTCTGAAATTAAAATCAATGAGTAGATTTTGATTTAACACAAATAATAAAACAATGATTAACATTTCAATTATTTCTTTTTTTCTTCAGCTATGCATTCATTATGTTTATGCTCTACTCTAGACAGCAGGGGATCGTTCTGAATAGAAATCACTCATTAGCATATCATTATGAGCAACGTTGTAACCACGATGAGCGGTGCTGGGCGGGCCTGTTGGAACTCAAAATTTCAGCCCAGCACTTTGAGCAAAATACACTGTGCCGCCCAGCACAACCTCAGAGATGGCCCCATCACATGAATAATTGTGATCAATAATGTTGGTGGCTGGCTGCAGCCTACAAAGCAAAAATGTTTAAGTATTGTTATACTTTGTATCATGTTACAACTTTATATCTTTTAAACCTCAGTATAGCTGCAATAATATTGTGGCACATCTAAGTGACTGAGGGAGTGAGTGCAGACAGTCAGCAATCCAATGGCTGGCTTGTGGGGCATTCTGGTTATAGTAGATGGTCTCAATAAATTGTTTTGTGGGCTTGGCAGGCTGACTGCTTATGTTTTTTTTATACATTCATTGTGCAATTTATCACCTGTTGGGCCGTGTGTTGTTTTGCTTTGTTGAAAGCAGGAATTGGAGGATTTTACATTTCAGAACCGTGATTGCGAATTTTGTAGGCCTGTGAATGATTGATAACTTTTAGAGCGGGTTTAAATTCCTGTCAATTAAATTTGTGTAATTTTCTCTCTTTCCCTTTTTATAAAATCAACACATATTATTTTGATCCATTCCATTTTATTTCAGAAATCCTACTACAAATCCCAAAAAACACATCAACATTCAACATCATGTGATGATCATTCATAACATTGCAATATTATTTCATGGTACAGAGTCTTGTCTTTAGCATTTTTCCCAACCTAAAGAGTGCTTCAGAATACTGGTTTTTACTCCACAAAAAGCCTACAACCCAACAGTTCTGTTGCACCTAGACCTCCAGGGGCCCTTGTGGAGCCCCCTTAGACCCCGGCTATGAACCGCTGCGCTCCACTGGCCCTTGGTGGACTTCTAAAAACTTTGATTTAGAGCCCACCACTAAAATTGGTCTAGCTACAACCCTGATGATGGTCTCATGAGACCTGTACTTACTTTTTGTGAAGCTTGTAGTTTTCTCTCCATAGATGAAATGCGTTGTGTAAATTCTTCAGTCAAGTCATTCAAGTCAGTCATTTCTGTTTCCCTCGCTGCCTCGGATTGCTGCAGTTGACTAGTAAAGGACACAACATGATGAGGGTTCAATAAATGCAATAACATCAAACATTGTTTTTCCACCATACATAGAACATAGCATGCTGTAACCAGCCATGCTTTTTGGAGAAATAAGCCATTCCCAAAATAAAACAATAATAAAAATAATATAGCGCATTTATAATGTAACAATCATTAATCTAGTTCACTATTTTCTGAGGTGCAGAACAATATTATCCCTGTTCATCAGGCATACTTTAACCAATCCACAAACTTTCTCAGTTCCCTGGGAGCATACAACCACAAGCTGCTTTAGCACTGGGGGTTTATCCAATATAATACCGTCTCGCAGGTTTCCATCGATACACCTGGGTTAAGAGAAGCAATTATGGTCAAGTGCCTTGCTCAAGGACACAAGTGTCATGACAAGGAAACAAACCCACACTCCAATGATTCTGCCATCAGAACTTGAGTCCGATGCACTATACCGCTCGGCCACGACACACCACAATACCATGTCTAAATATCAAACATCAAACAGCAAACATGGCCTTAACATTTGCAGCATGTGACCAAAAGACATCATAATACTCTGATCATTATGTATCCAAACCGATGTAGTCTAAACCTCAAGGCACTCAATGAGCGGGTGGAGAGAGAGGGAGGAACTCCGGGAAGGAAAGAATGAGCATGTATAAATGCAAACTGACAGATTGTTACCAACTATATATTTGTATATATACCTCTTAAGGATATTGAGAGATTCTTGCAAGTCCACATTCTGGGTACTGAGAGTCATGACTCGACTTTCTCTTGCCTGCAGTACCTCCGCCATTCCAGCAAGTTTCTGGTGTCAAAAAATCATTTAATGAAGAAATGAACATGAACAACTAAATCAGATGAACTATTATAACAGCATTTACCTTCATAGAATACATTGTACATGTATGTAAGGTACACCTCTTTACAATAATAAATTTTGTGAATATCAAATTTTAACTTCCTTCATAAATTCTCCTTTACTAGGGAAAATAGTTATTGGGAAAAAACAAGTATAGCACATACATGTATGTACAGACCTTTGTCATTGCCTTGGTGCCCTTTAAAATGTTCCAGTAAAAATTTACATTTCTCTCATAGAAGTGCCCTTTACCACGGAAAAAGGGAAAACATCAGGCTTACAGATGTACAGTTTGTACAGTGTATGTTATGCCATATAAGTGATTACATTATTTGATCATGCAAATTCAACAAACTGTTGATAACATTTGATAAAGACCTTCACCATACATAATAATTGTTTCCAATGTTCTTTGTCCAAAATTCCTCGCATGATTGGTCGGGGAACCACTTCACTGCATTCTAATTTGTAAAAACTTAGAGTAAAGGGACTCCAATAAAAACAGGAGAACATTAGCAAAAAATGTCATCAAATTTGCAATTTAATTAAAATTTCTTTAGACATATAATTTGTTTTCTCCACTCTGCAGTTTAAAAGAAATCAATTTAAAAAAATCAATGAGCACAATCCAACTCATTACCTTCAACAAAACATCTGGCTGCAATGGACTTTGAGAATCCTGCGCTGCCTTGTGGTCCTCTGCAGCTGGGTTTACATTGGCAGTGTCAGCTGGAGCTGAATATAAAACAAAAATATTATTGCATAAAATTCTCTGTATAATGTATCAATTTACATCCTGACTGTGCTGCTGCTGCTGGACAGCTGGGTAAACAGCACATTAATTTTCTACTATTTTACATTTTACATTCACAAGATAATTGTACATTGTAAATAAACACTAAAAACAGAAGTAAACAAGCTTGTTCTCTTGTACTGTTAAACATGAATCAACAGATCACAAGTATAATACGTGAACATAACTTTTTACATAATACTAATTTGTTTCTTAAATAAATGATTGCTTTGATGTAAACTTATGAACATTTAAAACAATAGCCCAATCACGTTGCGCTATTGGGTAATCTATCAGTCGCTCAGCCATTGGGCAATCACGCAAGGAAATGTTTACACCATCGACAGATTGTGCAACGCAAGACTTGCGCTATAGCAACGGGTTTGCATGAATGGTAGATCGGGAAGGAAGGGCATTATCGGTCGATAGTGCAGGAATGGTTTTGTGCGATGGGTTGATCTGTTGGGGTAGGGTTAGAGTTAGGGGAAGGGTTAGGGTCACGGTTAGATATCAAATGCACAGCACAGAACCTTGCAAAATCCTTTGATATGACTGCATGATCGCCCGATGGTTGCGCGAAAGATAGATCGTCCAATAGCGCAGCGCGATTGGGCTATCACGCAAATCGACCAGACAGTCCCAATATATACATTACATGTATTTGACCCCTATGTATTGACCTCTTGCACCAACGTTACACGTGGCTACTGTCTTGGTGCAACCAAGATTATTGTGATGATGAAGTCGGATAAATTTCAGCATGGAATTACATGGAGGCCATGGCCTCTGTTGCCCCTGGTCTTGGCCTTGGTGCCCCTTCAGAATTTCCCATAGACTCTAAGATTTTCCAATGGAAGTGCCATTTGCAAAATGAAAATGGCCTTGCCCTCTCAAAGATGAAATTGCAGGCCTGTAAATTGCATAAACTGATAATATTAAAAGTGGCATTGTAAATATTTACTTTGACCTCACATACGTTCTTATCAGGCCTCTGCTCCAGGGTCCTGAAAAAAAGTTGAGTGTGTTTGAGGATCAAAGCCATTTTAATTTTGCATATGTTAAGATTAGTTCTTGCCACTATTTTTGTTATGGTTTAAACCAATTGTTTGGATACAAATGAATGAACTTTTCAAGTAATACACATTAATGACCCTTACTACTGTAAATGGGAAAAACCTTACAAATATTTGGAAATATGATTTTTAAAACTAAATAATGACAATTCAGTTACAATTTCCAAATGATAAGAAAACAATGACTCCCGAACATACTTACTTTGTTCCTTTATATCAATAGATCTTGGTGTTTTCTCTGCAATGTTTACATCTTGTTCTTCTTGTGTTGGGGTTGGAGTTCTATTACTTTCTTCTCTAGTGTCACTGTTGCTACTCAATGACTTAAAAGATGTATTGATGCAACTGACCTCCTTCTCATCCTGGTTATCAGAATCAACATCTGCTGAGTAAGCGGTTGAGTCCCGACGGTTGAAGTCTAGGCCTATTGCATCTAGCAGTGAAGGAATACGTTGACTGTCTGTTGTATCATGAAACCTTCCTTCAGAGATGATACTGAAATCACTATCTGGACTCCTCTTGCCGTTTGAGGATGATGAGAAATGTTTTGGTGACTGGCTTTCTGGTGATTCTCTTGTATCATAGTTACTTAATGAAGACAGCTCACTTCCTGTGAACTCATTGATCACAACAAAATCACTGCTACTTGATGTGGCATTTGTCTCCTCAGAATGTTCTGATTTAGAATCAGAGGGAGATCCTTCTCGGTTCTTAACATTCAAGTCCTTTTCTGATATAATTTCAGCAGCATCTTGTTTGGGCTTCACTGTGTCTAGGAATTCTGAGTCTTGTTTGAGCTGTGTCTGTGATACGCTCATTAAGTCGTCACTGGATTGTGGAGAAATAGCTGAAAACTGACATTCTTCCACATCTTCCTTGGATATTGGGACAAAGGAAGATGATGAGCCAATCATGGATCCTGATTCATCTATTGATATTTCCAGTGGATTCAATGACTGAGTCAATAAACTTGTAGCCGTTTCATTTGGAGATGAACTCTCTTTATTGCCAAGATTCTCACAAACTTCTTTTTCATTGTTCTCCTCCTTTTGTTTTGTTCCTTGGGTTGCACAAACCACAAGATCAACAGAAACTTCCTCAGTTATTTTCCTTGAGATGTTTTCACTGCTCACATCTTTCTTTGCCTTCTCAGTCTGATCTTTAGAGTCATCCTTTGATTGTTGTCGCTGTGGTTTCTTTGTTATGACAGAGGTTGTTCTGCCTGGTGATCTGACTGTCTTGGTCACAGCAGTGGGTGCTATGGATGGAGATGGATTGTCCAAGAAGGCACTGAAGAAGTTGTCCTCACTTTGTTGCTGATTTCTTCTCGCTGAGTATGAAGAAGAAAGACTTGCGTCCTGAGATAAATCCTCTGTCAGGGTAAAAACAAACCCAAAACTGATAGTGAGCATTTTACATTATTAGTTATCAGTCAAATAAATGAGTCAAAGTTCTCCCTTAGCAGTGGTCCGCTGGTCAAAGGCCAGTTAAAACACCAGAGGACCAGTCAAAATTCAAACCGGCTGGCTAGTTCAGTGTTGAGAAGACATCCATCTTTCATTTGAAATATGGACCAAGTCAAAAAACTGAGGGACTGGTGAAATGATTGTTCCCTGCTGGCTAGTCACTGAAAAAGTTAAAGGCAAACCCTGTGTGTTACTCTCAAAATGTTCAGTTTGCACCCTGAACAATCTGCTGCGATAATCATAGCTCTTCTCTTAGTCACAGCCCTATTGGGAGGATAAGGGTTTACGATCGTACCTTGTACTGTAGTAAAACCTAAATGACATCATCATAATTCACCAGCCATATCTCCTGCATGCTTCGATCGGATTAATTATATTTTAACTAGCCTACCACCAGCACAATTGGATTAACTAATTTAATAATGGGCATCCTCCCGTGTCCGGTTTTCGATGTACTATGCCTTTTTCTTTGAATTGAAAAAAAAATAATGATGCCATATATCAACTGGTGCCCTAATTACCTTCCTTTGTTTATAAGAAGTATGTAAAAATATATTAAAACTTGATAGACATTGAAACTTTCACACCACGCACCGATCTTCGATGACTTCAATAGTGTCCCCGTGTTTTGAGTTTGACCTGTTTTCGAGGCAAACAAGAAAGTATGGTGTCCTGGTGAAGCCATACGCAGAAGAAACATCTGCAGTGACTTCAAGTGTTCTGTGAGACGTTGTGTATGACTCTATAGCCAGCAGTTGTCTTCATTTTATTCAAAATATTTGTTATTTAATTTTAAAAATTACGATGGTAATTTGCAAAAACTATAACAAAAAAACAAAACAAAAAAAAGTGTCAATAAGTCTTGGCTTTCAAATCTGATTTTTTTAAAAGTTTTGAATCTTTTTATGTTTCTTAACATTTATAATAAAGCATATCAATAAACAGTGATACTTGAATCACCAAGCCAATGTTTAAACTTTAATGTTATTAACAATGAGGGTTTAAAAAAAACCTCTCCAGACTTAGAAAATGATATAAGGCACATGGCTTCTTTAAGCCTCTGTATTTTTTTCCCCAGAATGCTCAGCAGAATTTTAAGTCACAGATTTTATCATCGTGAATTGTGAATTGAAAAATTGTTCGATGAAACTTTTTCGGCGGGCAATTTTTTTTTATGGCCCTGACAGTATGACATATTTTTGTACCTTGTAGAAATGCCTAAAATACTACAAATTTTTGCAATACAATACAAGTGCAACTTGCCAGTGGAGCCTCACATAATTCTAAGTTTTGGTCAAAGGAGAGGAGACTCTTTGCTTGGCAAGTCAAACCACAAAAAATGTATCTAGGGACTGTTTACATCGCGCGCAGAGAGGTAAACAATTTGCATCAATTTCAGTGACGCCCTGAAAACAGGACCTCCTACGACATATCTATTCTAAGGGTTTTTTTCTTCTGATTCTGAATATATCATGATTAAAAAAAAGCCATTGGATATTTGGCCTGACACGGTAAAATAATTGTCCAAAACACTGTGCCTACTTCAATTGTTTTCTTGAGTGCACTGCGGGGATAATTCTTCTTCCGGTTTTATGCGCCAACTTCAAAAATACTGAAGACTGTACTGAGGCACATTGTGATGAGCGCAAAACGTGTAGAAAAGATATGATATACATATTTGCGACACTTAAATAGTCTAGAATAGAACATGTGTAGAAGAAGCTCACCCTTTTTTGAAACAGAACTGCGAGCTGTCTTGCTTGAGTTTGCCGTCGTCTGAATCTTTCTGGCCGACACCGACTCCGTCTGTTTTTGCGAAGAGTCTGTCGAGTCTTCTGGCTGAATATCAAGGACTCTGTCTATTGACTTCTGGGCAGATGACAAAGCCGATTTTGCGAAACCACTCAAACCACCTGTTTCAAACCAACTCATTGTCTCTTTGTCACATTTGAGGGTTTAGAAAAACAATCAAAATTGTGGATTTTAGCTAAGAATGGTACGAAATCGCGCACGTCAACATACCATTTACACGTCCTCATATATATCTCACTCTATACTGCGCTCGCATTTTAATGGTAATTTTGATCTTATCCCAAGGGGAGAACGACAAATACAACACAGAGCAAGGAAATCACAACCACCAATTTTGACGTACAATTAACATAAATAATTAGTATTTATTAATTAATCCCCTGAATGTATCCTACACGGTACATTATTTTTGTTATCAAACAACGAGAACCTAGATTTGTTACTTTTTTTTAAGTAGACAGATTATTCAGATTACCCCTATAAATTAATGGTATCTTCTTTGTGTGAACACATTAGTCTAGTACCTAACTGTCATTGTGTGTCTCAGACAGTAAAACGAAAAATAGTCGGGTAAAACAATTTAATTGAAAATGACCACGGGAATTGACAGATTTTGCTTCTTGAAATCCATTAAACAAAAGTATAAACAATATTTTAGTAATAAAAAGAAAAATGTGTCCACAGTCAACATCAATGAATGAAATATTACTTCAAAATAAGACAAATTTCACTCCATTTAATATGTTCTATAATTCCTCCAACCCCTGATGGCCGTCCCCAGTAGCACAATCGGTTAGCGCGTTGTACTTATAGACAGTAACCAAACGCGTTGCTGTGAGGATATGCAAAGGTTGTGAGTTCGAGCCTCACCTGGGGAAATGTCTGGCAATTTTTACTCAAAACTTTTAAGTTTTTTTCTAACAATTTTTCTAATCTTTGTTAATAAAAGATATCCACGATAAAAGATTAAGTGAATGAAATGTTCTATTCAATTTTTTTTTCTAACAATTAAAATTTGTTTCAACCTTCCATGGGTCGATTTCACAAAGCACTAATTAGAGATTCATCTTAAGATGAGTTGTCATTGCCTTAGTGATTTGTATTGTGACATCACACTTTGTTTAGCAATTAAGATTAATTTGCACTTGAGATCAATCTTAACTCTTTAGATCAATCTTAACTCTTTGTCAAATTGAGCCAGGATGTGGCCGATTTCACATGGCATGTAACTTGATTTTGAACAGTGTGATTTGTTAAGCATTACAAATTTGTTTTAAAGGGAGGGTATACCTTTGGTAATAACTCAAAAATTAATGACCATAAAAACTTGTTTGGTAAAGAGCACCGGAGAGCTGTTGATATTAAAACATTGTTGCAAACGGCCCCCTTTGAAGTAATGTACTTTTACAGGAAGAGGCAATTTTTCACAAATGCAACAAGGGTGTTTTTTTTCTTACATTATTTTCTTGCAACTTCGATGACCAATTGAATCCAAATTTTCACAGGTTTGTTATTGTATGCATCTGTTGGGATACACCAAGTGAGAACACTGGTCTTTGACAATTACCAAAAGGATACCTTGCCTTTGATATAGTTTGGTGCAATATAATGTTTTGATGTTCACATGGGTGTTGCACATGAACCGCCCTCTAAAAATGACCATGACCCCACCCTGCCCTCCTCAATCTGGATGGCCAATGAAATCATTGTAACCAAGTAAAGCGCATTGATACGTTTATTGTAAAATGCGCTATATAAGAACTTGTTATTTATTTATTTATTTTTATTGATGTATGTAAAGTTTGCTACTGTAATAATTGAGAGATAGCATGGTTTCTTATCCCTAGGTGTTGATTCAATGAGAATTTGGACAAACCTTTTAGGAACTTGTTCAAATGTGGCACACAACAATGTACAATGACTACAGTTTGCTCAAGATATACAAATTATGAGAAATGAAATGGTCCATTCAATTATTTAATACAATTTACTAAAATTATTTTAAAAAAAGTATCAAACTTTGATGCATGAATATCAATTTTTCTTTCATTTTACAATATTTAAAAAAGCATTAAATTAATTGTGATCCAGCACAAAGTTTTCAAACACAACTTTTAAAAACACCCAGCTTTGAATAAACACCTTCACATTTTGATATTAACATCTGACAGTATACAAATATTGACTGCTTTAATAGTAGTTTTTATCATATCACAAGTAAAAGCAGTCAATATTTGTTTTATAACCCCCAGCCATACCATACACTCACATAGATGTCTACAAAGAAGCTGCCGTTGCTACGGGTATAGTTCACTGGTTGCTATGGGTATAGTTCACTGGTTGCTACGGGTTTAGTTCACTGGTTGCTACGGATATAGTACATTGGTTGTTAGTACAGGTATAGTTCAATGGTTGGGCAGAGTACATTGGTTGCTACGGGTAAAGTACATTGGTTTCTTTGAGTATAGTTTGTTGTGTTTGCATTGCTTTCTAGTAAATATAAGACATATCATGTGACATGTTTTAAACCAATTACAGGGCAGAATCTATGTATAGGGTGTTATAATAATGTTTATGTTACAAACAATAACTTTATACATTAACTGAAAAAAAATATGTTATTATCTGTAACAAATTTCAATAATTTCTCCTGAGATTTTTATAATTTAAAATTTAAACATTTAACAATGAATGCGTGTTTGCAATGAACCCAGCCAGCCGACAATTTTTGAAAACCCCCCAAAACCCCAAATTATGGGTAGTTCTCTTTTGGGTTAGTTTAGCACCGGACAGGCAATTTGGTTAAAAATAATTGTCTCACATCCCCTCCAGGTTTGTTTTTTCTTTGTTCACCGACAATTTGTGTTTACAAATCACAAATCTGATACGAAGCTTGTAACCGATAAATATGCAGTGTTATCTACTAAACTTTCCTGTTCAATAGGAGACTTTCGAGATGATACCGGGCATCCCACTCACTGGTCCTTTTCCATTGTTCTCAGCATAGAGAAAGGACTCCTTTCTCTATGTTCTCAGCAACAAGAACAATATCAAAGGACCAGTGAATTGGACGCTTGCTATCTTCTCAATTGAGTCTCCCATTCCAAATGCTATGTAAAGCTCTGTTTGCCTATTGGAAGTGAAGCAACTACCCAACCATCCAACATAACGCCCAATTCTTCATGGTGAGTGATCATCATAACTACACTCAGTAGAATGTGCCTGGGATGTTTTGTAATGCATCTATTGTAGCATGTACAATAGTAAAACGATAGGCATGAATGATCAGGCACTTCATTGTATCCACTAGGCAGAGATAACAAATAAATACAGCAAACTTCATGCATCATCAACATTCAACTGTGACTCTAACAATCTTGATCAGAAACAATTTATGCAAGCAATGGAAGGTACAAATCTCATTTCCTTTCTTAATGTAAAAGATATCCATGCACGATGACTTTTAGTTTTAAGCTTTCAAAAAGTGAGTCAATACACATCGCTTTTACGCATCATAGTAAAGTTGGACAAGTCACTTTTATTCTTTGAATCCAAACTGCTGTACCTCCTTTTTAAGGAGACAACTAAAAACACTTCCAAATGTAACTAGAAGTGTCGTAACTACTTTATTTAAGTAGTGTTATAGCCGAGCCGTCTAGTGTACTTGACTCAAGTTCTGGTGTTTCAGAGTGTGGGCTCGGGTCCCGGTCATGACACTTGTTTCCTTAAAGTTCATGTACAACATTGGTAATTGTCAAAGACCAGTATCAACACTTTATGTGACCCAACATATACATGAAATAACAAACCTGTGAAAGTTTAAGCTAAATCGGTCTTCGGAGTGAAGAAAACCATTATATGTTTTCACTGTTTTCAAACATCGGATTTTATCACCAGTGATAAAGACTAATTGTTTTACTCATTTCCTAAAAACTAAAGCATTTCAAGCAAAACTATTTCAAGGGATGTTTTCCACCATGACCATCTTTGTACCATGTAAGTTATGTGCAAATCTGTGAACATTTTATATTTTCAACCTTACCAATGTTGTACACACCCTTTAAGCAAGACACTTCACCATAATTGCTTTGTCCTTTTGATGGGACGTAAAGCCATAGATCCCATGTGTTGTGTAATGCACATAAAAGAACCCAGTTAATGTACAGTTATCATTAAGAGAAGGGGTTTCATTGCAAGCAACATCCACCATTCCCCTCCAACGCATCCAAAACAGTGCAGCACGCTTAATTGTCCGGGCAAAGTTCAGAGAATGCATCAGTATCACATCGGTCCATCAATCCCTTAACAAATAAATCCAGTTCAAAGTCCCACTCCTTTTTTTTTAAAGTTAGAAATGGCCTAGCTCCTACTTTTAAATAAAGCCCACAACTCTCGCAATAGACCTTATGCATTGACGCACATCCAGCGCCAGCCGCCATGTGAACTGATGATGAAACAATGAAGCAGCGCATGCGATGTGCGCCAGCAGCCCCAGGATTGGCCAATGAACAACCTCCTTTTGACCTCTAGGCGAGGGCACCTTACTCAAATGACGTCATGTGCATAAGGTCTATCTATGACCTTCTGCCACTTCCCATTTGTGCTTGTCCCCTGCACCCGCACTTATACAGTGCACCGACATTATGGAACAATCTACCTCTTCACATCCGTCAGGCATCATCTCTTGAATCCTTCAAAGCCATGTTAAAAACTCATTTGCTTTTATTTTAAGTCAGAACATTTTTGTTTATACTCTTTATAAGTTTGTATTTGTCGTTTTGTACAGTGCTTTGGAACCTTTGTAAAAGGTGCTTTTTAAATATTATAATTTTTATTTATTATTATTCATATCCCAGTGGTTTGAAAGTCAATCATAGATTAATCAATGCTCCCTAATGTGTGTTTGATCTGTCCACACCGGGGGCCTTTTCCAAACCTCGACTTGGGCTCCAGCCCCAGCTTTGGCTCTGTCATCATTTTTGGAGCAGTGTGCATTTCGCACGGTCTTTCCAACATCAAACAAAGCCCAAAGCCAGAGACGGAGCCTCAGCCTAGGTTTAGAAAAAAAAACCCTGTACACTGCAGATTTCCAATGCTGACTCTCCATCAAGTGTTTTACTGTCTTGTAGCAGTGCACTTTAGTATGCATTATGAATAGAGTTTAATTCACTATTCACCATGTGCGCATACTCAAAATGGTCACTTGTAAAATTATCCATAAAGTAGAAACCCAATCAAAACACTTCATCCATTGGCATGAACATGTAGCTTAAAGCATAGCATTTACTAAACATCACAGTCAACAACAGACCAACAATCAACTAGCATTTGCTTTGGTTCACCCCTTGGAAACCAGAATTGTCTTGGATTGTCATGATAATAAGTAGAAACAAAAACATGTAGAGAAATGAATCTACCTATATGAGATTGCAGAGACTACTACAGTGAAAAGCTTCAGCCTTGAAGGAAGACTACTCCTCATTTCATTGGGCAACTGCGCTTCGTGTGACCTGAAACAAAAACAACAAACATCGGTTTTTTCAATTCTTAGGGGGAAAACAGTTAAGATAATTTTAAGTTACAGATGATATCCTATTTTGATAATAAATACATGTCGTTACAATTCTGAAGTCTGCTTGTTAGGGAACACACAGCTATTTTCAATCTTATCCTGACGTGTTGAGATATTGAATGGTGGAGTACTGATATGGTTTTGGTTTACAGTAACACCAAGTGATATTACACAAATAATGAATGTTAATGAGTGCAAAGGTGAGAATACTTTTATGAGTTGAAAGATGGGAAGTTCCATTCATTGAGAGGAAGCAGAGTTGAATAGAACATTCCAACTTTCAACGAATGAAAATATTCTCTCCATTGCACGAATGCATGACATTCATTACTTGTTTTAAATAACATCAAAGTAGATCTTTGTCGTTTAAAGGAAAAAACTAGCAACAAAATGTACCAGATTGTGTTCTGGCCTCCACCTACGAGGGCGTTTTGTGCTGCTGTGTATAACGAGTGAACGGACATGGTATTGTCTAGCACGCAATAATAAAAAAGAATGGGACAAAAATGCACAGTGATTAGTACCAAAATGCACAGAACATCCAATGTAAAAGAATTATTGATATACACAAACCATGGGTGAACTAAAAAACTATCATCCAAATTTTAGAAATGATGGCATTTCAACGTCTTGGTAACCCCTGGAGTTATCGATTTCAAGGAGCTTCTTGAAACAGTATCCTAAGCATTACAGTAGTAGAGTATGATTTTTTAACAGCACTTTTTTTTTCACCAGCACCAGGCAGATACAAAAAAACCTGAATTCAAATTCTTCTTTAAAGGAACATTACAGAATTGGTTTTTGCTAACAAAACAGTTAAGCACTTTATATAATCCACCATATACATAAACTGACAAACCTGTAGAAGTTTGAGATCGATCGGCCATCTGGGTCACGAGAAAATAGTGAAAAACCGATTACACATTTGCATGTGTTATACAATGCATGAATAAAACGCTCATTAGCGATAAACTCCAATCGGAAATTAGTTTTATTTATTTGTCATCAAATATGGCATTTCAGACAGAAATATTTGTAGGGATGTTTTCTACTATCATCATCATTAGACCGTGTAAGTTTTATGTAAATCTGTGATCTTAAAGAAAATTTTAATTACCAGTTCTGTAACGTTCCTTTAAATACTAATATTTCCAAAATGCCTTAATTTCACTTACAACACAAAACAAGAGAGTTTGTCCTGTACAGCAAACAAGTAGAAGAATTATGCATTTCTGTTTTGTATTCCTTACCCCCTTGATTGCAGATACTACATGTTGGTTTCTTTCTCTTCCTGTTATCATCACTGCCTTTGCCAAAGTCCGAGTTACCACGTGCTCGTTTTTTACTGAACCCACTTTGCTTTCCACCTGTTAACAAAACAAACTCATTTTACAGCTCACTGTGACCACAAAATAACCCTATGTTGATTGGTCACTGGGGCTTCCATCTTCCCAATTCCTTCATTTTTCAAAGTCACCCCATAGCTACCCCGGGTCGACCCCAGTGTGCTCATCCGGTTGAGCCCCTGCCATGAGCTAATCGAACGCCAACTTCCCCCACCATTCACACCAATGCATCTTGGGACAGCCGAAAGGATTGGAACTATTTTCATTGTGTGCATTACATCCGTGAATTGACGAAAAAATTATTCTCAAGGTAAAACTGCAACATTAAAATATTTTACAAGCCCACATTGATACAAAAGTACTCGTCTTTGAATAAAAAAATACTTAATGCTCACAAAGTCGCTGTTTTAAGGGTGAAAATGTGCGTCCAACTTACTGAAAGTGTCCCGCTAAATTACAAACAAAATGGTGGCCATTGAGAAAGTTTATCGTCGTGATGTCATGCACCTCGGTCAGCCCCAAGTGACCCGCTCCACAAGCAGGGTACTTGGTGCTGACCCGGGTGAGCCCCAAGAAAGCTATTCGTACGCACCGGGGGGAGACCTGGGTCGACCTGGGGAAGCTAATCGAACGCACCCACTGATTGGTTACTGGGGCTTCCATCTTCCCAATCCCTTCATTTCCAAACTCACCCCATGTTGATTGGTTACTGGAGCTTCCATATTCCCAATCCCTTCATTTCCAAACTCACCCCATGTTGATTGGTTATTGGAGCTTCCATCTTCCCAATCCCTTCATTTCCAAACTCACCCCATGTTGATTGGTTATTGGAGCTTCCATCTTCCCAATCCCTTCATTTCCAAACTCACCCCATGTTGATTGGTTATTGGAGCTTCCATCTTCCCAATCCCTTCATTTCCAAACTCACCCCATGTTGATTGGTTACTGGAGCTTCCATCTTCCCAATCCCTTCATTTCCAAACTCACCCCATGTTGATTGGTTATTGGAGCTTCCATCTTCCCAATCCCTTCATTTCCAAACTCACCCCATGTTGATTGGTTACTAAGGTTTCCATCTTCCCAATCCCTTCATTTCCAAACTCACCCCATGTTGATTGGTTACTGGAGCTTCCATCTTCCCAATCCCTTCATTTTCAAACTCACCCCATGTTGATTGGTTACTGGAGCTTCCATCTTCCCAATCCCTTCATTTTCAAACTCACCCCATGTTGATTGGTTACTGGGGCTTCCATCTTCCCAATCCCTTCATTTCCAAACTCACCCCATGTTGATTGGTTATTGGAGCTTCCATCTTCCCAATCCCTTCATTTTCAAACTCACCCCATGTTGATTGGTTACTGGGGCTTCCATCTTCCCAATCCCTTCATTTCCAAACTCACCCCATGTTGATTGGTTACTGGAGCTTCCATCTTCCCAATCCCTTCATTTCCAAACTCACCCCATGTTGATTGGTTACTAAGGTTTCCATCTTCCCAATCCCTTCATTTCCAAACTCACCCCATGTTGATTGGTTACTGGAGCTTCCATCTTCCCAATCCCTTCATTTCCAAACTCACCCCATGTTGATTGGTTACTGGAGCTTCCATCTTCCCAATCCCTTCATTTCCAAACTCACCCCATGTTGATTGGTTACTGGGGCTTCCATCTTCCCAATCCCTTCATTTCCAAACTCACCCCATGTTGATTGGTTACTGGAGCTTCCATCTTCCCAATCCCTTCATTTCCAAACTCACCCCATGTTGATTGGTTACTGGAGCTTCCATCTTCCCAATCCCTTCATTTCCAAACTCACGCCATGTTGATTGGTTACTGGAGCTTCCATATTCCCAATCCCTTCATTTTCAAACTCACGCCATGTTGATTGGTTACTGGAGCTTCCATCTTCCCAATCCCTTCATTTCCAAACTCACGCCATGTTGATTGGTTACTGGAGCTTCCATCTTCCCAATCCCTTCATTTTCAAACTCACGCCATGTTGATTGGTTACTGGAGCTTCCATCTTCCCAATCCCTTCATTTTCAAACTCACCCCATGTTGATTGGTTACTGGAGCTGCTCCCCACATCATCTTTCCATTCAAAGAAGTTACATTGCTTGCCCTGTGGTTTGTTGCACACCTGAAACTCTCTGCCTTTATTGGGTCCTTCTTTTTGTACTGTCCGTCTATAAAACAGAAGTGGTTTAAACCACTGATTAACCTTCATCAATCTTTGTTGCAGAAACAAGTTGAGTTTATATTATCACATCACTACCAAGCTCAAACAATTTAGGCATGGTGGCATCTTTTAAATGGACATTTTGTTTGTACTGTTCTGCTGTGGTGATAACCAAACCCGAATACACCTGTAAGTTAAGTTGGTTTTTAATGTGATCATTACAAATGGAGGTGAAAGTGGCAAACCTAGTCTGTTGCATCTATATCCATTGAAGTCCATAAAATATCCTTTTTTCATGGGTCAAATATGCCTGAACTGTGACCAATGCTGCCCTCATACAGTGCTTATCAATATCAACAATTTTTTTCTCATGAATTGGAAAGAACTTACAGTCTAAAATCAAATCAATGATCAGTTTCAACAAAATACATGAAACGTTTAGAAAGAAATAAGGAATCTATTTCATCTTTAGAAATGTTACGCACTTGAATGTTTTCATTTCTTTTCATTCACTCACAAAGAATAGAATAAATTTAAAGACAATACAAAAAGACCGGGATGATAAGTATCTCGTTCATCAAAGTGACAACAGAGAGGTTTCGCAAGCGTACCGATACGGATACAGATACAGGATACGATAACCGTATCCGTTCACGTTGGATGCGTGTAAGATTTTGTTTCGCAATCATAGAGTTATGTGTCAGGCCTAGGCCAAAGAATAGACGCACAAAAACATTTTTTGTATGTTCTTGTTACAGTGGAGAATTTCATTCAATAGTATTTTTGTTCAACTGTTAAACGCATTCAAAGAAAGTTTTCAGCAAGCACGGCAAAATAGAGACCCTGTTTACACCGCATTTTTCCCATATTTTGCTTACAAATGATTAACACATTTCTATCTATATCGTGAATGACACCTTTAAAAGCAATACTGGGGAATTTTTTTAATGTAGGACAAAAATGCAACTAACATCAGCAAAACGGTATCCGCTTTTAATGTACGTGTATGAGTTCCCGTATCCGTTGTTAACGTCCATGCAAAACACGGAAGTCGCGGTTACGCGTCACGCAAAGTGTTGATGTTTCCATATCCGTATATGTATCCATAGCCTTGCGAAACCTCTCTAATGAAAAGCTAAGGTATCACAACAGTTTATTGTGTTACTTACAAGACAGCCGCCTGTCCGCATTGACACATGACCTCTCCCCACACATTAGTCTTGGTGTCTGAAGAATCATTACCAGACTCAATACCACTACTACTCCTGTAGCTGCCTGTGGTATTACTGCTACTAGAACTCCAACCAGAATCATTTGAATTGTTTGTCGAATTGGAATTCGAAGTTGAATTCTCATCGGCCCAAAGGAAGAAGTTACACTCCCCTGAATTACACTTGTAGAACTGACGCCCTGGTGAAGAACAGAAAAACTATGTTAAGATTCAACACTATTAAGGCTATGTACACATGCAACATCTTTGGCTAAATTTTCATTGATCCTGGAAATTATTTGCTCTGAAGATAGAAGTTTTAAGAATAGTTCCTGTGTATCTGAATTGGATTTTAAAATGGTGGATTGTTTTACACAGGTTCAGACTAAATTGTTCAAAACTCATTTACACCCGAGCATAAAGTCCACTCATATTATTTTTATCACATTCCGTGACCCACAGGCCGAATTGGATTTGATTTAAATAATGTAAGCAATAAACATAAACATAATATTATCAATAAACCGTAAAAACTTTAAAAACATACAAATAGAAAACAATACATAAATAAATCATCTAAAAACAAGAATGTTGATTGACAGTTGATATCTTGAGAATCTTACTTTAATTTTCAAGAGAAGTGCATATATGTAAAGCTATTTCCAGTTAAATTTTGTTATTCATGTTTACACAGCTCTCTGATTAAGTGGGCCAAACACTCGCCACTTAGAAACTATGAATAACGGCAACATCTGAACAAGGATGCATGCTCCATTAATATTTCATTCGTAAAGTAAAATGTCTCTATCAATAAGAATAATAATACCAGACATACCATTGTTTTGTCCCTGTTTGTTCACTGTAAGCCGTAATGCATCACTTCCACAATTACACACTATGGCATTGTTACTACTGCCATCAGTACCAGCAAAGAATGATGTTCCGCTACAAAACAAAATAAGTGAGAAATTAGCATTACACATGAATACTAATGTGTGATAAACAAGTAGAAGAGGTGTAAACTCTCTGCGGTCCGTCTTAAAAATACAAAATACCTCATGGACTGCACTTTGTGTCTCCAGTGTTGACTGAGAACAATCCATTTTCTTCTTACAGGTTTGAAGCCCGGTTCATACTTCTTGCAAATTGTGAAAGTGAAGTGAATTTCCCTGCATCACAATTGGAAAACAGCGCGTACAAGATTGTTTGCATCACATAATTCGCTTCGCAATCGCTTTCGTGTGAAGTATGAACCAGTCTTTACACACAACCACATTACAGTTTTTAACTTAAGTATTCTAGCTTTACCTTCAAGTTTGAATAATTTTAGCCACTGTTAAACCAAGTATCAAAGCACTGTACACTGTTACTATCCCTGTTCCTTGGGCTCTAAGCATTCCTGAAACCATCCCAACTCGTTAGGAACATGCAGCTCCAGTAGCCCAATGGGCACAGGTTGCTCAACATCTATAACAACAATCTCTACGAGAAGCAATTATAGTAAAGTGTCTTGCCAGAGTGCACAAGTGTCATGACTGGGATTTGAACCTGCACTTCATTTCAATGACTCGGCCATCAGGTTTTGAGTCTGATGCACGAGACCGCTTGGCCACAACATGCTTTGTTTTACCAAGAAACATGTTTACTTGCTCATTTAACATCAACATTCTAACATCAAACCATTATTAGCGCTTCCTCTTTTCTCCCAGGTCTTACCAAACAGGTACTTGATCAAGAGGTTGTCTAGATTGTGCAGTATAAGAAGAAAAAGCTCTGTTTCCACTTTGATGACTTCCTCCAAGTCCACTATTACCTCCACCTCCAAAGGAAGTTCCTCCTCCCCTACCTCCACTGCCGTCTCCTCTTCCCCCGCTACTCCCTCCACCACCATTTCCTCCTCCTCTTCCACCACCTCCTCCCCATCCTCCAGCATTTCCACTACCACCTCCTCTACCACCTCCTCCATTGCCTCTACCACCTTGGCCACCATCTCCAGCCCGTCCTCTGGTTTGGGCTCTTTCCCTATCATTTCTTGCATTTGTTGTTGGTACTGGTTCAAGAAATAAAACAAAGAATACTAACAATTAGAAATTGAGCTCATAGTGCAACATGGATGACAACTGTTTTTCCCTTTTTCATAGTCTTCAGAAAAAGTGACGAAGGGGCATTAAACAATTGGTAAATTATCAAGCAATCTATCCCATTTAACCAAATCATATCGTAAGAGTTTGGTAGTACCTTGTGATTGAGAAGGAGTCTTAAGAGTTTTGTAGTGCCTTGTGATTGAGATGGAGTCTTTAGAGTTTGGTAGTACCTTGTGATTGAGATAGAGTCTTTAGAGTTTTGTAGTACCTTGTGATTGAGATGGAGTCTTAAGAGTTTGGTAGTACCTTGTGATTGAGATAGAGTCTTTAGAGTTTGGTAGTACCTTGTGATTGAGATGGAGTCTTTAGAGTTTGGAAGTACCTTGTGATTGAGATGGATTCTTTAGAGTTTGGTAGTACCTTGTGATTGAGATAGAGTCTTTAGAGTTTTGTAGTACCTTGTGATTGAGATGGAGTCTTCATCTTCCATCTTCCCAATCCCTTCATTTCCAAACTCACGCCATGTTGATTGGTTACTGGAGCTTCCATCTTCCCAATCCCTTCATTTCCAAACTCACCCCATGTTGATTGGTTACTGGAGCTTCCATCTTCCCAATCCCTTCATTTCCAAACTCACCCCATGTTGATTGGTTACTGGAGCTTCCATCTTCCCAATCCCTTCATTTCCAAACTCACCCCATGTTGATTGGTTACTGGAGCTTCCATCTTCCCAATCCCTTCATTTCCAAACTCACCCCATGTTGATTGGTTACTAAGGTTTCCATCTTCCCAATCCCTTCATTTCCAAACTCACCCCATGTTGATTGGTTACTGGAGCTTCCATCTTCCCAATCCCTTCATTTCCAAACTCACCCCATGTTGATTGGTTACTGGAGCTTCCATCTTCCCAATCCCTTCATTTCCAAACTCACCCCATGTTGATTGGTTACTGGAGCTTCCATCTTCCCAATCCCTTCATTTCCAAACTCACCCCATGTTGATTGGTTACTGGGGTTTCCATCTTCCCAATCCCTTCATTTCCAAACTCACCCCATGTTGATTGGTTACTGGAGCTTCCATCTTCCCAATCCCTTCATTTCCAAACTCACCCCATGTTGATTGGTTACTGGAGCTTCCATCTTCCCAATCCCTTCATTTCCAAACTCACCCCATGTTGATTGGTTACTGGAGCTTCCATCTTCCCAATCCCTTCATTTTCAAACTCACCCCATGTTGATTGGTTACTGGAGCTTCCATCTTCCCAATCCCTTCATTTCCAAACTCACCCCATGTTGATTGGTTACTGGGGTTTCCATCTTCCCAATCCCTTCATTTTCAAACTCACGCCATGTTGATTGGTTATTGGAGCTTCCATCTTCCCAATCCCTTCATTTCCAAACTCACCCCATGTTGATTGGTTATTGGAGCTTCCATCTTACCAATCCCTTCATTTCCAAACTCACCCCATGTTGATTGGTTACTGGGGCTTCCATCTTCCCAATCCCTTCATTTCCAAACTCACCCCATGTTGATTGGTTACTGGAGCTTCCATCTTCCCAATCCCTTCATTTCCAAACTCACCCCATGTTGATTGGTTACTGGGGTTTCCATCTTCCCAATCCCTTCATTTTCAAACTCACGCCATGTTGATTGGTTATTGGAGCTTCCATCTTCCCAATCCCTTCATTTCCAAACTCACCCCATGTTGATTGGTTATTGGAGCTTCCATCTTACCAATCCCTTCATTTCCAAACTCACGCCATGTTGATTGGTTATTGGAGCTTCCATCTTCCCAATCCCTTCATTTCCAAACTCACCCCATGTTGATTGGTTATTGGAGCTTCCATCTTACCAATCCCTTCATTTCCAAACTCACCCCATGTTGATTGGTTACTGGGGTTTCCATCTTCCCAATCCCTTCATTTCCAAACTCACCCCATGTTGATTGGTTACTGGAGCTTCCATCTTCCCAATCCCTTCATTTTCAAACTCACGCCATGTTGATTGGTTATTGGAGCTTCCATCTTCCCAATCCCTTCATTTCCAAACTCACGCCATGTTGATTGGTTATTGGAGCTTCCATCTTACCAATCCCTTCATTTCCAAACTCACCCTATGGGTGCGTTTTGGCGGCGGTAACCAAAAACTGTTTCGGTTGTTGGTTGTTGGTGCTGCTGTTCAGACTGAACGATAACCGAGTTGTGAGCTCAGTTACCGTTTTGGTTATGACGTCAGAAACAATTATTGGTTACAGCCGCCAAAACGCACCCCATGTTGATTGGTTATTGGAGCTTCCATCTTCCCAATCCCTTCATTTCCAAACTCACCCCATGTTGATTGGTTATTGGAGCTTCCATCTTACCAATCCCTTCATTTTCAAACTCACCCCATGTTGATTGGTTACTGGAGCTGCTCCCCACATCATCTTTCCATTCAAAGAAGTTACATTGCTTGCCCTGTGGTTTGTTGCACACCTGAAACTCTCTGCCTTTATTAGGTCCTTCTTTTTGTACTGTCCGTCTATAAAACAAAAGTGGTTTAAAACACCGATTAATCTTCATCAATCTTTGTTGCAGAATCAGGTGAGTTTATATTATCACATCACTACCAAACTCATACAGTTTAGGCATGGTGGCATTTTTGAAATGGACATTTTGTTTGTACTGTTCTGCTGTTGTGATAACAATACCTGATTACACCTGTAAGTTGGTTTTTAATGTGATCATTACAAATGGAAGAGAAAGTGGCAAACTTAGTCTGTTGCGCCTATATTCCTATTGAAGTCCATACATTATCACTTTTTCATGGGTCAAATATGCCTTAACTGTGACCAATGCTGCCCTCATACAGTGTTTATCAATATCAATAATTTTATCTCATAGAAAGAAACTGGAAAGTCTAAAATGAAAAAGAAATCAAAGATCAGTTTCAAATCAATGATCAGTTCCAACAAATTACATGAAATGTTTAGGAAGAAATAAGAAATCTAATTCATCATTAGAAATGTTACGCCTTTGAATATTTTCATTTCATTTCATTTACTCAGAAAGAATTGTATAAATTTAAAAACAATTCATAAAGACTAAGATGATAAGTATCTTGTTCATCAAAGTGACAACAGAGAGGTTTCGCAAACGTACGGATACAGATACAGATACGATAACCGTATCTGTTCACGTTGGATGCGAGTCAGATTTTGTTTTGCAATCATAGAGTTATGTGTCAGGCCTAAGCCAAAGTATAGATGCACAAAAACATTTTGTGTATGTTCTTGTTACATTGGAGAATTTGATTCAATAGAATTTTTGTTTAACTGTTCGTTTTCGAACCCACATGTTAAACGCATTCAAAGAAAGTTTTCAGCAAGCACGGCAAAATAGAGACCCTGTTTACACTGTATTTTTCCAATATTTTGCTTACAAATGATTAACACATTTATATCTCTATCATGAATGACACCTTTAAAAGCAATACTGGGGAATTTTTTTTTAATCTAGGGCAAAAATACAGCTTACATCAGCAAAACGGTCTCCGTCTTTAACGTACATGTATGAGTTCCCGTATCCTTTGTTAACGTCCATGCAAAACACGGAAGTTGCGGTTACGCGTCACGTGACCACACAAAGTGTTGACGTTTCCATATCCGTATATGTATCCATAGCCTTGCGAAACCTCTCTAATGCAAAGCTAAGGTATCACAACAGTTTATTGTGTTACTTACAAGACAGCCGCCTGTCCGCATTGACACATAACCTCTCCCCACACATTAGTCTTGGTGTCTGAAGAATCATTACCAGACTCAACACCACTACTACTCCTGTAGCTGCCTGTGGTATTACTGTTAGTCCAGGAGCTTCCACTGGTAGAACCACCGCTCCTACTAGAACTCCAACCAGAATCATTTGAATTGTTTGTCGAATTGGAATTCGAAGTTGAGTTCTCATCGGCCCATAGGAAGAAGTTACACTCCCCTGAATTACACTTGTAGAACTGACGCCCTGGTGAAGAACAGAAAAACTATGTTAAGATTCAACACTATTAAGGCTATGTACACATGCAACATCAACAATCCTGGAAATTATTTGTTCCGAAGATAGAAGTTTTAAGAATAGTTCCTGTGTATCTGAATTGGATTTTAAAATGGTGGATTGTTTTACACAGGTTCAGACTAAATTGTTCAAAACTCATTTACACCCGAGCCTGAAGTCAACTCACGTTCGTTTCAATTTTCTTTCATCACATTCCTTGACCCACAGGCCAAATTGGATGTGATTTAAATAACAATATTAGCAATAAACATAAACATAATATTATCAATAAACCGTAAAAACTTTAAAGGCACCTGGCAGTGGTATTTTGTCAAAATAAATCTTTTGTCGTTAATATATACATTTTGATGAGTGGAATGTGAAAAAACAATTAACTAAGGTTAAAAAATTGTGTTTTTATTTTAATTAAACATATAAAAATAGGCCCCCGTTTACACGGGAGCTGTTCGTGACGTCAATCGAGGCGCGGGATATTTGAAGAGAAAATGTGTAGTCTGGCCCTGTACATTACGTCTGGGTACCTGATCAGTATGATGCGTTTTCGTATTCGGACGTCACCCAATGCAATCCTAGGAGAGTGTACAGTCGACGTTTATACGAGGTTTTCACCGGTCCCAAACTGTCCCATGCGCGTTTCTATGTCTTAAAAAACGGAAGATACGAGCACGTTCATAATGAGAACACGGATAATACGAGGTATTCGAGCGGCCCCGTGATGACAAATCGGATCGGCGTGCCGCGGCGCGGTATACAGCTCAAGTCGATCCGAACACCAGAAACATGTTCGCTGCAGCGCTGAAAACGATGTCGGACCGGACCACTTTGCCCTCGTTAGCCTGACTTTTGATGCCCGTAACTGCCTATATTAGGGATCTGCAGGAAACAAATGCTAACTGACCCCATCTTTAGACATTTTGCTGCATCCAGCAGCAATACACTTGGTCGGCATTGCCGGGAAAATGCACGAAAAATCCCTTTTTTGGGATAACCAAACGAAACGTACAAGCTCACTACTGGCACGTAAATGCAGGCAAGTTCGAGGGGGGTCGATGTTCAATCGCGGCGAAGTCTGCCTCGATTGATGTCACAAAAAGGGATGGGCGGAGTCACCTTCAAACAACTTTATCAATTTTTTTAACATATAAATCGTGACAAACAATTAATTAAAAAAAATTGTTTTATTGTTAATAAACATATACTCTTCTATAAAAATAAATAAAAAACTATTTCCAGGTGACTTTAAAAACATACAAATAAAAACAATACATAAATAAATCATCTAAAAACAAGAATGTTGATTGACAGTTTATATTGAGAATCTTTCTTTAATTTTCAAGAGAAGTGCATATATGTAAAGCTATTTCCAGTTAAATTTTGTTATTCATATTTACACAGCTCTCTGATTAAGTGGGCCAAAAACTCACCACTTAGAAACTATGAATAACGACAACATTTGCACAAGAATGCATGCTCCATTAATATTTCATTCGTAAAGTAAAATGTCTCTATCAATAGGAATAATAATACCAGACATACCATTGTTTTGTCCCTGTTTGTTCACTGTAAGCCGTAATGCATCACTTCCACAATTACACACTATGGCATTGTTACTACTGCCATCAGTACCAGCAAAGAATGATGTTCCGCTACAAAACAAAATAAGTGAGAAATTAGCATTACACATGAATACTAATGTGTGATAAACAAGTAGAAGAGGTGTCGTGGCTGAGCGGATAAGAACACCGAACTCAAGCTTTGGTGTTTCTGATCAGCAGAGTGTGGGTTCGAATCCCAGTCGTGACACTTGTGTCCTTAAGCAAGACACTTAACCACATGCTTCGTCCTTCGGATGGGACGTTAAGTCAGAGGTCCTGTGTGTTGTGTAATGCACGTAAAAGAACCCAGTGCACTTATCGTAAAGAGAAGGGGTTCGCCCCGGTGTTCCTGGTTTGATTGGCTGCATATTGCGCCACAGCACCTTGTAAAAATTACATGGTGCTATGTAAAGGAAAAAGGTCTCATACTTCAACACGTAACTCCACTTACCTTGTAGGAAAAATACTGAGCGCTTTGAGACACCCATCGGGAGTATAAAGCGCTATATAAGAACTGTGTATTATTATTATTAATATTACACTCTCTGCAGTTTGTTTTAAAAATAGAAATACCTCAAGGACTGCATTTTGTGTCTCCACACTGTAGACTGAGAACAATCCACTTTCTTCTTACAGGTTTGAAGCCCGGTTCATAATTCACGCGAATTGTGAAAGCGAAGCGAAATTCCAGTAGTGTTTCAACATACTGTATTGTTTTTAACATAAGTATTCTAGCTTTACTTTTAAGTTTGAATAATTTTAGCCACTGTTAAACCAAGTATCAAAGCACTGTACACTATTACTATTCCTGTTCCTTGGGCTCTAAGCGTTCCTGAAACAATCCCAACTCGTTAGGAACATGCAGCTCCAGTAGCCCGCTGGGCACAGGTTGCTCAACATCTATAACAACAATCTCTACGAGAAGCAATTATAGTAAAGTGTCTTGCCAGAGTGCACAAGTGTCGTGACTGGGATTCGAACCTGCACTTCAATTCAATGACTCGGCCATCAGGTTTTGAGTCTGATGCACTAAACCGCTTGGCCACAACATGCTTTGTTTTACCAAGAAACATGTTTACTTGCTCATTTAACATCAACATTCTAACATCAAACATCAAACCATTATTAGCGCTTCCTCTTTTCTCCCAGGTCTTACCAAACAGGTACTTGATCAAGAGGTTGTCTAGATTGTGCAGTATAAGAAGAAAAAGCTCTGTTTCCACTTTGATGACTTCCTCCAAGTCCACTATTACCTCCACCTCCAAAGGAAGTTCCTCCTCCCCTACCTCCACTGCCGTCTCCTCTTCCCCCGCTACTCCCTCCACCACCTCCACCTCCATTTCCTCCTCCTCTTCCACCACCTCCTCCCCATCCTCCAGCATTTCCATTACCACCTCCTCTACTACCTCCTCCATTGCCTCTACCACCTCCTCCATTTCCACTACCACCTCCTCCATTGCCTCTACCACCTCTGCCACCATCTCCAGCCCGTCCTCTGGTTTGGGCTCTTCCCCTATCATTTCTTGCATTTGTTGTTGGTACTGGTTCAAGAAATAAAACAAAGAATACTAACAATTAGAAATTGAGTTCACAGTGCAACATGGATGACAACTGTTTTTCCCTTTTTCATAGTCTTCAGAAAAAGTGACGAAGGGGCATTAAACAATTGGTAAATTATCAAGCAATCTATCCCATTTAACCAAATCATATCGTAAGAGTTTGGTAGTACCTTGTGATTGAGAAGGAGTCTTAAGAGTTTTGTAGTACCTTGTGATTGAGATGGAGTCTTTAGAGTTTGGTAGTACCTTGTGATTGAAATGGAGTCTTTAGAGTTTGGTAGTACCTTGTGATTGAGATGGAGTCTTAAGAGTTTGGTAGTACCTTGTGATTGAGATGGAGTCTTTAGAGTTTGGTAGTACCTTGTGATTGAGATGGAGTCTTAAGAGTTTTGTAGTACCTTGTGATTGAGATGGAGTCTTTAGAGTTTGGTAGTACCTTGTGATTGAGATGGAGTCTTAAGAGTTTGGTAGTACCTTGTGATTGAGATGGAGTCTTTAGAGTTTGGTAGTACCTTGTGATCGAGATGGGGTATTCAGAGTTTGGTAGTACCTTGTGATTGAGATGGAGTCTTTAGAGTGTGGTAGTACCTTGTGAATGAGATGGAGTCTTTAGAGTTTGGTAGTACCTTGTGAATGAGATGGAGTCTTTAGAGTTTGGTAGTACCTTGTGATTGAGATGGAGTCTTTAGAGTTTGGTAGTACCTTGTGAATGAGATGGGGTCTTAAGAGTTTGGTAGTACCTTGTGATTGAGATGGAGTCTTTAGAGTTTGGTAGTACCTTGTGAATGAGATGGGGGTCTTTAGAGTTTGGTAGTACCTTGTGATTGAGATGGAGTCTTAAGAGTTTAGTAGTACCTTGTGATTGAGATGAAGTCTTTAGAGTTTGGTAGCACCTTGTGATTGAGATGGAGTCTTTAGAGTTTTGTAGTACCTTGTGATTGAGATGGAGTCTTTAGAGTTTGGTAGTACCTTGTGATTGAGATGGAGTCTTTAGAGTTTGGTAGTACCTTGTGATTGAGATGGAGTCTGTAGAATTTGGTAGTGATGTGATAATATAAACTCACCTTGTGATTGAGATGGAGTCTTAAGATAACTAAGATTCAGATCTAACGAATCCCTCAGTGTTACATCACAACCTCCGATACAACCTAAATATCTAAATACAAAAAACAACATTAAACAAATGAGTAGTCTCTTTCTATTTTTCATTCATAAACACCTCAGACAGTTTATCTATTCTGATTAGTCAAGAAAGTGATCACGTGGTCATGTTTCAATGTGCAATCTAAACACGGTGACAGATGATTGTGCTGACCGCACAAATTTCACAGCCTTATTTAAGTTGGTAGGTTGCATATTTGGCTCGCACAAGTTTGAGTATACAGTGCTTTACACACATCGGTGTACAGGTAAAACCAAATAAAATATTCTTTATCCCTGATGCAAATTTAACATCTATTAAATTGTCGCGGTCCCCGCTGCTAAAATATAGGATTCGAACTGCCTCTAGCTACCGGGCAATCTCGGTGGTCTAGTTGGTAAGACATCTGCTCTAGAATTGCAAAGGTCGTGGGTTCGAATCCCACCCGAGTAATATGCCTGTGATTTTGTTTTCACAGGACTCGGGAAAGTACTGAGTATACAGTGCATTGCATGGGATAGTTTGAAACTTAAGCGCACAAGTTTGAAACATGCGCGAGGAGCTACCTAGCGCTCAACATGGATAGAAATTCAACGCGAAGTGAGCTGAGGTTAATCCGTCAGATTTGTTCTCAACCTTTAAAGGTTTTTAGATGTTGATAACGGAAAGGTATTTATAAATGGGAATAAAAGAGTGGTGACTCAGTCTTAAACAGCTGTTAAAAAACCTTGCAGGGACTTGGCCGTGCAATAAAGGACATCACCTTTGGCTTGTTCCTTTATCCCATGACCACCACACTGTTTAGTTTTTAACAGCTGTTTAACCTCATCACCTACTCTTTTATTCCCTTATTAAAATACTATTTTTACCAAATCCTCCAAAAACCTATCCAGGAAGTTGCCCAACTTGGTAGGATTTGGTACTTCAGGCCCAGGTAACAATTGATTATCAATTGAACAGGCATACCAATCTTCTGCAAGTCCAGTTGAGAAACCATGGAGTGGAGGATTTTTGAAGATATGGGAAGGTCTCTAGGCAAAGACACTGTGTACAGGTTGTTAACTCTTTCAGTGCCAAGGTCGTACTTGTAAGATCTATTTTATGTATTCCAAAAGCACCATTATCGTACATGTACGATCTCTTTTTATGTACTCAAAAAGTGTACGACTCATAATATACTAACTCAAGAAATACTATTGGCTTTGGGATTTACCAAGGCAACACAAATCAGCAAGATACATTTTGTTTGGTGAGAAAGACTTATTTATTAACTTTTTTTGAGAATTTCGAAAAACCTCAAAAAGCTGGGCATTTTAGGTTTACAAAAACCCCAAACAGGCACTGAAAGAGTTAATAAGGATAATACACAGTTAGAGGGTGCCTTAAAGGTATTGTACACTTTTGGTAACAGCTCAAAATCAGTGTCCACATTTTGTGTGATTCAACATATGCATAAAAAAACAAACCTGTGAAAGTTCGAGCTCAATTGGTCATCGAAATCACAAGAAAATAGTAAAAAGAGACCTTATGTGTTTTCTGTTTTATCAAAATATCGCACGTGATAAAAACTATTGTTTTACTCATTTCTCAGAAACGATAGCATTTTAGGCAGAAATATTTTAAGGAACCCTTTCAACCATTACTTACTTTAAATCATGTAAGTTGTGTGTGAATCTGTGAACATTTGTGTTTTTCGATCTTACCAATAGTGTACAGGGCCTTTAAGTAGAATATTAGAAGTAATATTAACATACTGTGTTGGCATCATTGGGGGTACAGATCCTTTCTTCAATCTTAACTTGATCTTCTTCACTGGTCCAGGTAGGCACTGAAACCACAATACAACAATATTCCTACTTCATGTATAATACAAGGTATATCATCAGCCATTTATCAACTTAAATAAAAACAATGTAGCACCATGGCAAACAAGCTAAAATACCTTCGTATTATTTCTGTGATAATGGCTTTTTGGATCAGACTTGCTTTTGTACATTTGGTTCTGAAATGTTGACATAATTATACAAAGTGTACATCTCATTGAATAGATATGAGATGAATTCAGGCAAGAATGTCAACACTTGGTAAGCAAAATGGTATATGAAATGGTATATGAAATTTCAAAACCCTTCATTGTGAGTGCCACAACAAACTGCTTGCTTTAAATGCATTGCAACAAAAAACAAGGTTTGCATTGTGTTGAAAGAGACTCTTACTCAGTAGAATCTTCATTATAACCAGTCACTACATGTGAACTGTTTTGAACCATTAGAGCTGTTGATGTGAACCGATACAATTTAGCTTACAACTGTCATCATAAAACACATCTGCTCAGTGCCTAGAAGGAAAATGCACTTTTAAATATTGTCCTTCTTAGGACCACTGTTGGTGGTGTGATGTTATGAATAGCTAATTAATCAACAGGAACATGAATGGTACTCATGACATTAAATACATCAATGTAAGGCCGTGTACCAGTCAAGCGACTTTGGCTGCACCTATTGCAGTGATGACGTTCGAGTAGAAGAGGCCTTTTCAGCAATCCGGCTGTAGCCAATTGCAGAAGCCGTCAATTCGAACCTTCCCGAATCCTAGGTTTTAACTTAAATAACTTACAGTCTGGCAAACATCATCAGATACAGATGCTTCTTGAACAGCCGCAGGGAACCAGACTGCAGCTTTGCATGCTGGGTAGCCAGTGCATGAGACCATCCAGCCACCATCTTTCTTGGCTTTAAGGACCATTGATTGGTTGCATCTTGGACAAGAGCGTACTGGAGTGATGGATTCCACCTCAGTCACTGCAAGTAGAAAATGAATCCCCATTAATATGGGCCCGAGATGAAACTTATAATAGATGTAAAAATTGCATCGGAGATAAAGAATATTATGTTGGTTTTACGCTACATCGATGTATGACCAATTATATACCGCACTTATAGATCCTTGCCATTTGATTGGAGGATTGTTGGTCACCTGGCATTCATTATTCAAACCATTACATAGTCTACGTCACACACAGTGCATTTTGGTACTATTATAATTCACTGTGCATTTTCGTCCCACCCATTTTTACCGCTGCATGCTAGACCACACCACGCGCAAGCATGTGTTACACACAGCAGTACATAACACCCTCATATAGTCATACAATCTTGTACATTTTGTTGCTAAATTTTTCCTCCAAATGACAAAGATCTTCTCGGATGTTATTCAAAACAAATAATTAATGTTTTGCATTTGTGAAATGGAGAGAATAGTTTCATGAGTTGAAAGATGGAATGTTCGATTCAACTCGGCTTCGCTTTGTTGTGTGTAACATTCCATCTTTCAACTCATGTAATCTCACCATTGCAATCATTAACATTCACTATTTGTATACTATTGAATGTTTTTAAAACAAGACAAAGTTTTTATCTTACCATCTGGTACATATGCCTCAGGTTGCTGGCCAAGGTAACCAGATAACGCTACATCCAACATGTTAGCCTGTAATATTCATTTTACATACATATGAAGAGAGGTGAAAACAAATTAAAATGAGTTTTTTCATATGGAAAACATTTAGGAATAATACATAAATGTATAAGATTGCAAAATTTGCAATTTGAAATACAATCTTATTACAGATTATGATAGAACTGATGGTGAGTTGTTGCTGAGCGGTTTAGCTCACTAGACTCAAGCTCTGGTGTTTCTGATCAGCAGAGTGTGGGTTCAATTCCTGGTCTTCACCACTTAACCATTGTTGTTTCGTTCTTCGGATGAGACCTAAAGCCATTGGTCCTTTGGGTTGTGTAACACATGTAAAAGAACCAGTACACCTATCACTAAATGAAGGGGTTTTCTGGCATGGTTAGCTGCAAATTGCACTGCAGCTAACCTTACAAGGTGTTATATAAAATGGGTCTCATAACTCAAAGTGTCCATCAGTATCATTATTATAACTATATAAAAGTCTGTTTTGAGTTGAATTGGTTCTGAGTAGATTTGATTTCAATTTGTAAGTCCTGTTGGTGCACAGGAAAGTGCCAGATGTGGATTTTACAGCTACTTAAAATAGTGTTATGAAGAAGAATTTTGCTTAAAATCTCATTCATAAATACCTCATAGAGTTTATGCACTCTGATTTGTCGAAGACTGGTCATGTGAGTGGGAGTTTATTAACATGTGATTAAAAAGACCGTTCTGTGAACTAGCGAATAAATGGCCCCCAAACAAGTATATTGTTGGGTAAAAGTTCTGTATGCACCAGGCATGTTGTGTGGGGAACTATCAAATCAACTGTTTTCTTTGTGCATATTTTCAGTTTTTTATTTGACAAGAGATGTTGGTGCCACGTGCATGCGCATACCATCTGTATGCGTGAACGCGTAGACAGTGTATCAATTAAAGGTAGCTGGTACGCACATGAAACCAACACAATGAAATGCATAAACAAACAATACTTGTAAAGACATCAGGTGCCATGCAAAAGTTGAACAGCCTAAAGAATGGCCCTTATAAATGAATAAAAGCATTCCAAAAATATTGAATAAACAAAGAAAAGTCACAAATTCTCAAAATGTTCATAGTTTTTTTCATTAAAGGGTTTTATTAATGGGAATAACAATGTGAGGACCCAGTCTTCACTGCATGGTGATGACTTTGGTTGGTGGTTGGCGGCTGTTAAATGTTCGGTCCATTAACAGCAGCCAGGTACCAACCAGGGCCCAATTTCATAGAGATGCTTAAGCACAAAAAGTAGCAAAGCACAATAAAATTATGCTTACCAGAATAAGGTTACCCAACCAAACTGCCATGTCACATGTACAATTTGTGAATGGTGTCCTGCTCATATCTGCTAAGCAGAAATTGTTAAGCAATATTTTCTGCTTAAGCAGCTCTATGAAATTGAGACCTGAGTCATCACACTTTTGTCCCCTAATCTCTTATGTAATAAACAGGAGTTCTTACATTTGCAGCAGCTTCAATGAAGACTTGTTTGTATTTCTCAGTTTGTTCCCTTAACACAACGTCTGGGTCCTTCGTTCCATTACATATACTAAACAAGAACAACATCACATCATTTACAAAATATTATAACATTTATACACAGTGTAAATGATTTTTCCTGTAAATTGTCATTAAAGTATGTTGATGTGAATTGTGCACAACATTTTAACAGATTCAATTTCGAGTTTGAGACAATCATTCCACAGAAGCATAATATCCAAAATGGGACTCTTTCTTCATGATTTTCCAGGAATCAAATATTAACTAAATGATCTTAAACTGAACTTGGTTTTGGTTTGTGAACAAATCTCTTGAATTACACAAGATTTTGATTGCCAATTGTGTTTTTAAATGCAAAACACTAAGTGAGAAACTGTCATGCCTCATTACTTGGTGGCAAACAAGACATAAAACACAGGTGCAAAACTGAAAGGGCTATCCTTATGTTCCTTTTAATTAAGAAAAAAATTAAAATGTTTTGTAATCCAATTGTCTTCATTGTTATTTGGAAAAGGGTCAATATTAGAATAATAATATTGGGCATTTATAAAGCATCGGTATCCATCTTTTAAATGCTCATGGTGCAGCAACACATCAGTAAAGGAGACTATTTATGCAGTCTTCATTAGGTGAGTCTTGAGGGAATATTTGAACAAAGCCAGTGATGGAGAAAGTTTAATATGATCTGGTGAGTAAACGATCTTTCACCCCATGAAGTTTTGGCCAAGTGTTTCCTTAAAAGATGTTTCGATGTCATAAACTCGCAGTAAGAAAGATACGATTGGAGTCCTTCTGAGAGAAGAAGAATGTTAAGGATGACTTTCAAACACTAGTTTCTCCTTATTCTAAAAGATGACAAGTCGTACTAAATAACTTCAATAATTATAGGAAGTCACTACTGCTAGTAAACTGTCGGGTACACCCATGTGTAATTCACTTTTGGGAAGAGTGTTGGCTCTGAAAAAATGTTTCAAACACTGTACTCTGCTCGTCTTTAGTATACTCTGTTCCGTTTCCATTCTCCTGAAGACGAACAGAGTCTACTGTTGGAAACATGGAGATTAATCTCCACCCATAAGAGATTTACTCATGGTTGTACCTGCAAGTTTACTCGTAATAGTTGTTTGCTATTATCCACACCATGCAAAGCTTCAAACATCACTTTCAATAATTATACTTCTAATAACCAAGTATAAGAAAACTCAATCCACTTTATCAAGAGTTGATTGTTTTATGCCATGTATTGATTAGGGGCAAGTACCAGGAACTATTTGGTCAGATATTTTTAAAGCGAAGAAACAAAAGAGAAATACCTTTTAAGATCCGATTCTAGTTCTGCTCTCAGATGTGGTTTGGAGAGTGAATATCCCATGTTGTCATACCCTTCTACTAGTCCCATACCTAGCTCACCAGGAACAAATCTACCATCAGGTCTCACTCCGACATACAGACGAGATTTAATGGTATCAATGTGATCAGCATGAGTGGCATCAGTGCCTGTGTGTTGAATACATAGAATCAAACACTTCATTGACAAGTTAAGGTTGGTATTGAATCTAAACTTGGTTTATATTCCATCATCGAAACCTTATCTAGGCTAACTAAGTTACTATTACTAGTAAACTTCACTACTAGTAAAGTTTAAGCTTGGGCGGTTCCAGAAATTTCAGACTCCGTTCCGGTTCTGAAAAACACACACAAATGAGCCTACCTATTTTAACCGGAAATACCACATACAACAAAGACTCGGTTCTGAGTCGGACCTGGTTTTATTTAGTTCAATAAAAACATAAGCCGCCCCGGTCCCGAGCCCACACACACCGGAAATGCCCCAACAAGTCAAACTGACATTGGCACCGAGCGATGGTTTGGTAGTATACAACGACCCTGCATGAATATGAATATTTATCAACAGCCTACCCACACACAGCACACAGTGTGCTGACTGTTATGTGTACTGCATATAGTACCGTGTGTTGTGGATGGAGCAAGCTTTTATGAATATGGATACATCAGCAGCCAATCACAATGTACTGACTGTAGGTTAGTTTGTGAACTTTGGACTCTTCTAAACGGCTTTTTTTCAGAGCCAACACCCCTCCCATAAGAGATTCACACATTGTTGCACCTGCAAATTTACTAGTGATAGATACTTCCTTTATTATCCACACAATGCAAAGCTTCAAACAACACTTAAACCTTATCTACTTTACCTTTGCCAACTGTCCATGCTGTGGGTGATCTTTGACAGTACCAGGAAGGTTTTTGCAAACTGAAAGGTCTGTGTTTGTAATGGGCTTTTAAAAAAAATTTTAATGCAAGTTCGCCCCAAACAAACAAGGATCTGCATGAGGCATGAAAGACTTACCAATTCCATGTTTGTCCATGAGTGAAATCAGATCAGCTTCAGTCAGTAATGGGGGTGGACTTGTCTCACCATCAACCATCTGATCAACATAAAAAGGTATCTTTTATCAAAAAAACCTTATAACATTAGTTTTACATTAGTGCCATGGTCATTGGGCTAATAACATTCCTTCTCTCAATCTTTCTCAGCTCCCTGGGGAGTATACAGCCCCGGGCTGCCATGGCGCTCTGAAGGCTTTTTCAAACACAATATCAACCTCTACCCTCACAGGTACCCATTTGTATTGCAATTACAGTAAAGCAGCTTGCTCAAGGCACAAGTGTCATGAACGGGATTAAAACCCACACCCCGATGACTTAACCACCAGAACTTGAATTCGATGCTCTAAACCGCTCATGCATCCGTGTTCCACACTCCACTCAAACTTTGGCCTTGTGGTATATGGGATACAGACATACTACATTATTGCGTGTTCCATGGCACGAGTGGAATAACGAATTTATCTTCAAGCGGAATTTGAACAACGCATACGCAGTGTGCGATATGGTGTAAAAGATATCACACTGTTGTTGCCATGGAGCGACCAGTCAGAATCGAGGATTCAATTTTGCTTGAAGATAATAACTGGTTGGTAACATAACCTGGTTGAAAATATTACCTGGTTAATTATAGTAACAGGTTGATCATATGAACTGATTGGTATCATAACCTGTTTGCTAGTAATATCTTGTTAATTACATTAACAAATTGACAATGTGACCTGGGCCCAATTTCATAAAGCCTGTCAGCATAAAATCATTCTAACCACAGATAAATCTTGCTTAGCAGAAACAGGTTACCAACCAGCATTCCATAAAGTGTACATTGTTGCGACTGGTACCCCAATCATTTTTTGCTTAAAGCAGTATTTTCTGCAGCTCCATGAAATGGGGCCTAGCTTGAGAATATTCCCTGATTAATGACATTACGGGTTGAGAATATTACCTGGATTGAATTAGGTTGGAATGTTTGACCTTGCTGGAATACAGGAATAACCTTAGCATTCCATTGATCATACGGGTAGACATCTAAATAGTTCCTTGCGACTATCATCAAACCTTGTGCTGAGAATTCTTCACTTGCAATCCGGATATCCACTGTAGTCTCAAAACCTTGAGCATCCTATGGATATAACAATGGTGTACCAATCAATGTTACAATACAAACAGGGTGTGCTAACATTAGTCATGCTAATGGTCCTTCAGGCCCTTTCACAAGAGCACCAGTAAAGAAGGTCCTCGGTAATGCCGTATGTCTGTCACTTCGTTCTATTGCGATTATTTAACAAGCTTTCTTACAAATGTCCCTCGTTTTTCGGGGGGGGGGGGGGAGATTAAAGGTCATGATTTTTTATTCACTGAACACTTTCTTCTACTAGTTCGCCATAGCGAGGGTCTGTGGTTATGGCACAGTAATCGTTTCACACTAAACATCGTAGTGATTTTACCATGGTTGCTATTTTTTGGAGGAGGCCTGGATCTCTGTTAAAAATAACAGGGGTCCTAGGTTATTATTTAACAAGGATAGCTTTTAGATGACTGCAACTTGCTATTTATTTATATTGATGTGATTTTAGTCAAGGTCTCTTGTTAAAAATTGTCTCATGTGAAAGGGCCTTTATTCCCATTTACAATCCTGTTCCTATTCCCATGTGCAATTTTGTAAAAGCTTAGCGTTTCATGTTGTCACTGTAAGGAGCCTGTTCAGCCCGTTTCATACTTTACACGAAAGCAAATGCGAAAGGAATTTGAGTGACGCAAACAATCAGGATGCGCTGTTTTTCACTTGTGTTGGAAGTATGAAGTATGAAGTATAAAACAGGCTTTACATACTGTTTAAAAATGCAAAACATCATATCTCAGGTCATTTATTTTGTGTAAGGTTAAAAAAAGTAAACAATCTTGTGAAGTTATAGAACTTTGTGATTGCAAATATGCCTTTTCTCTTTTCATAGTCTTGTCATATGGACATGACACGTTTTCCAAGGAAAAGTGGGCAAATTAGGCAGAACTTTTTCAAGTGAGTTTCAACAAAGACATTTTTAAATGAGAGTTTTGTATTGATGATCATCATGGCAATATTACCTTTGAGCAACATGCTAGAAAGTGTCTGACAATGAGCTCAAAAACCTTCTGGTCATTTCCCTGCAGTGTCTCTGTATACTTCAGAGGATGGATCGGTGGATGAGCATTATCTGTCTTGTTGCCTTGGCGAGGAGTTGGACCATCTTGTAGGATGCCTGCTGCAAACGCTACATGTATAACAAGGCATTAACATGGTCACGTATTGGTCAAGAAATAGAGGAATGCTGCAGAATTTGCAGCATATCCATTAACCCTAACAGTGCTCAGGTAGTAAATACATGCAATGACATGCATTTGAAGCTGTAAATTACTACTTTTTAAAAAGAAATTAACTATAATTTGTTGGGGGAAATAATGCAGTCAAGGCATGTTCAAAGCTTACATCCCAAACTTGATTTGGAACAGAGCTTGAACTTTCACAAAGGTCACATGTTAAGGTCACATGGTGTGCTGTAACCAATACAAATGTATTATACATAAAGCTGATTTAATCAGCCCCGCCAATACTCAGTCCGAAACTTAGGCTGATTTATGAAATTGTGATAAGTTGGAATGTCTTGGCTCTACCTTTTGGTTACAGTGAGTTAATAAAGATAAGTCACAGTTAACCAAGGAAACCACAATTAAGACAGGGAAGATTTACAATTTGAAACATAAATTTACAATCAAGATATCTGCCGGCCAACTATCCGGATATCTGTTGGCCAACTATCCGGATATCTGCAAGCCAACTATCCGGATATCTGCCAGCCAACTATCCGAATATCTGCCAGCCAACTATCCAGGTATCTGCCAGCCAACTATCCAGCAATCTAGGGGTAGTTGGCCAGTGGATAACCAGATGACATATTTCACAATTTTTATGAATTTTCAGATCTTTTCAACAAAGTCACAAAACATACGTGTGCAGTTTTATGTGTCTGTGTTTTCTTTCTAATTTTGTTGGTGATATACATAGAAATATTTACCATGAAAAAGGGGAAATTTGTTCAGATGTGTCTGTGTACATTCAAAGTTTTCAATAGATTCTGTGGCAGTGGTGAGCCGTTTGAAATTGAAAATTTTCAAACAAGTTACACCCAGAACCAACTTTATAGGATCCTATATACCATTACTATTGCTTTATCTACCACAAGAATATTAACAATGATGTGCAAATACTTTTAAAGATGACGCCAACATTTGAACAACAGGGGTTTCTTTAAGGTTATAATTATAACTCACATCTGTTCCAGAAAAGTGTAAGAGTGCCAAGAGTTGAAAGATAAAACTTTGTGTAGATATTGTACTTCGTTGCATAATGATGAACTTCCTCACACACGTCAGTTTAAGTTCCAACCATGGACCCCATACTGGTTGACATAAAAAGGTTACTTACGTCCCCATCTTGCATCCTGTGTCTGTTCTTGAACCAGATCACGTAAATTCAACTCCTTTGGAAATATGTTGGTTTCAGTACGTGGATAACTGATGAATCTAAGCATAGCAAATATAAGAATCAACATAATATATAAATGTATGCACACATCAAATTGTGATTTGTATTAATTACTTAATTGGTTTTTGGGAGAGTAAATTGAAGTCTATCCTCTAGTTTTCAATAAACACACCATACAGCCAACCTGTGAAAATTTTACCCAACCGGGTGGTCCATTTTAATGAAAACAATAAAAACATGTTATGTTTTAACAAGGATTTTGCTCAAATTCTTGTTTGTGTTTATTTTGATTGCAGCAATACGTGTGAATTTGGCCCAGGAGAAGTCACTTTTGCAGTGTATCCTGGGAAAAGGTGGACAGCTTTTTGGTTTTCAAGCAGTGACCGCCTCACAACCCAGATAGTTTAAATTTGTTGCATTCGTAAAAAGGTTGCATTTTTTTATTTTTACAGGAAAGATTATATTTTTTGTGAGGCTGGTGGAGATGTTAAGAAGATGTTCAATTTTAGATGTGGGAAGAAAACCCAAAATGTGGAAAACACTTATAATCAGTTACATGTAGTGACTGTTCTGGTAGAGACTGAAAACCCAATCCACATAGTGAAGTCTCTGGTCCAAGATTCAAACTGAGGTACACAGAGATGAAAAGCAGGGAAGTAAACCACAACCTCGTTCCCAGGGGTGATGGATCTCGCCATTTTTTCCCAGCATGCCTTGCTCACTCATAACCCAGTGGTATTGATGAATTAAAATGTGCTACAATCTAGCACATTTTAATTAGGCCTGTGGCCGATCCGTTCTACGCGCTCGCTCAAGTATGGTAACTCGCAAAAGAGGCAACAAGTCAAAGAGCAACTGGTCCCCTCTCATTCTTCTTTGATCGTGTGATATGTCTAATTGTAAGCAGTTTTGGGTGACCGTGTAAAACATAATTCATTTGAAATGAAAACGCGCCAAATACGTGCATTTTGACACGCGTGTATGAAGCGTCCTACAAGCGCCCGGAAGATTTTAACAAGCGTGCACGCAAAGTAGTGACTTTTGGGAGCCAATCAGCGTTGTTTTTCAGTCCATTCCTACCAGGGGTTAGTGACAAGAGGTATCGATACGGCGCGCTGCCCATGGTAGCAAGGCTAAAGAAACCACTATAAGCCAACCTAAATGCCTGTCATTTATAGACCCCTTGCATAGGCTGCTATCATTGAGGTTAAACAATGGAAACAAGTACATGTATATGCACCATACACAACTCTCAGCCAATGATAGGTCTTCCTTTGACCTTAGTAAGGGGGCTGCTTGAATTTGTGACGTCATATGCAAGGTGTCAATAGACAGACATTTTTTGTATCAATCAGCGATAACATTTTAACTTGTGTAATACAACAGGTTATAGGTGAATGAAGTTAGTTTGATCTAGAAGCTTGTAATATGATGAAAGACCAGAAACAAGAGATGTTCTTATCTAAAGGCATGATGATAACATACCCTTTGGTGTAGAGTTTCTCAGCAATCTGCATGGTCTCCTTAGCACTGATCCGAAGCTTACGAGATGATAACTTTTCCATTTCCTAAAACAAACAAAAACAAGCATGACTGGCTAAAAGGTTAGATCAGATGGGAAAAGAAAGCAATTTACATCATTTGACCGACCGACTTCAGCTTCGGCATTACAAAATTCCAATTCTAGTCTCATGGTATACTCAAATTGACAACTTCATCCACCCTGTAGCTGTTTTGAATTCCTTCATCAAAATTCACATGAGATACATTTTCGCATCCCCTTAAGGTGATCCCTCTACTGCCACTTCCCAGGTTGTATCGTAAACGTGGGTGTGATCCCTGGTTATACGGCAGTTACAGGTTGAATGGCTTCCGACTGGCACCCCCAACAGATATTGACACAATAGGGAGATCACCAACATTGGGGCTAGATAGCTCAGTTGGTTAATCTTGCACGTAAATCCGTGGTTCAAATCCAACTCTTGTAATTTTTTCTTTATTCAACCCCAAAATAATTACAATTGACCCAGTCAGTTTCCCTTGTGGTTTATAGCTTAGTATTTAAAATAAAAAGTTGCATTCACTTAAGGTGATTCCTCTCCTGCTGCTTCCCCGGTTGAATTGTACCCAGTCAGTTTCCCTTGTGGTTTATCACTTGAAATACATTTTCATGAAAGTTTGAATGCAGTCACAATCTGCAATGGAAGTTATGATACTTACCACTGTATCCATCGGTAATGGTCTCCATTTACTCTTACTTCTACTGCTGACATTAGTTACTGTTGCCATGGGGTCCTCTAAACACACTTGTAGTAATACCTCACATGCTAAGCGATTAAATAATCTGTGTCTCTTCCAATTAAACTCCACTTTAGTGTCATCCAGTTCATGCGTAACTGATGAAGAAATGATCAAACACATACAGTATTTGACTCTTAGATAAAATACACAGATTTGAGACGTGTCGTGGCTGAGTGGTTAAGAGCACCGGACTCAAGCTCTGCTGTTTCTGATCAGCAGAGTGTGGGTTTGAGTCCCAGTCGTGGCCCTTCCTCGAGCAAGATACTTTACCATAATTGCCTGTGCTTTGGGTGCGACATTAAGCCAGGTGTCCCGTGTACTAGGATTGGAAGTGCACATAAAAGAACCCAGACTTATCGTGGAAGAGATGGGGTTAACCCAGTGTTTCAGGTTCACAATGCAAGCGCCCTTGTTTACAGGTTCCCTCGGGCTTGCGAGCTACAGTGATTATGCTTTGTGGGAAAGTAAATAGTCCATGTTAAATGACAACTGTGCTGAAATGTAGCTCTAAAATTGAATCTGTTGAGGTTTTTGTCTTGCTGCTCTTGCAGGTTAGTGGGTACAACTAATACAATTGTATTCACTTTGGAAACTTGTCAGAGCACCAGTCCAAGTACCAGAAGAAAGCTCAACAATTAAACGATGTATTGTTGCATTCAGAATGCTTTATGTTAACAATGTTACATCATGTCTGACTCACAATAAGGTTGACCTCAAAAAAATTCCAGGAATGTTTTAATTGTTGAACAGTTGAACATAAAGCTAATGTTGATACCACTCAAATTGGTTATAATAACAACACTCACCTTTGATTTTATAGAATGCTTCTGGTATGAATGCCTCTACTTGTTTATATCTTTCTACCACAAACCCTAGTGTTGGGAACTGACAACTACCAAAGCTAATTAACTGCCCTTCCAGGATGTTAGGAAACACCTTGCATAATCGTAGGGTTTGGAAGCGAGTAAAAGCAGCACCTGTGATATGACATTGAATCAGTAATTAATCATTCAAACCAAAATCCCAAATTACTAACCAGAATTGTAGCAGTATTTTTCAAGTTGTAATACAGTTGGTTCCAATTATTCTTGATACTGTTTCCCCTACAAGAGTTTTAATCACAGAGTCTGCTTAACTTTTCAGGGGATGAAAGTGCAGACAAAAACAGGGCCCGGATGGTATCAACAGCCTTTTAGTTTGATTAGGCATTCCACAACCACAACCAACCCACTGCTTGAGCAACATACCGCCACCTTGCTTCGATTTTGAACCTCCCGGATGGTATCAACAGCCTTTTAGTTTGATTAGGCATTCCACAACCACAACCAACCCACTGCTTGAGCAACAAACTGCCACCATGCATGGATTTTAAACCTTTTTAGTTACATTTTTCTTTATAATGGGTGTGGAATAAGAGACTTAAAGAGTGTTGACTCGTCTTAATTGGCCATTAAGAATGACAGGGTTATGGCTATATGACTTTGTTATTGTATTAATGACAAGACAGTTTTTTCTTGGTAAAGGGCACCCCTTTGAGAAAAATGTAAATTTGTATGGAACATTTCAAGGGGCACCAAGGCATTGACCAGGGGAATAGGAGCAATTGCCTGTTGTTAATATATTGTCGCTGAATAATCAGGGATGTAAAGGAACGAGCCAAAGGCAAAACACCACTCTTTTATACCTGTTTATAGGCCTTTACTCTTTTGTAAAGAAAAACCCAAAACACCCTTATATATTTACCCATTCCTGTCCGCTATTTTGAGAGTCAAACTGTACACAAAGGAATTGACTCCCAAATGGCGGAAATGGTAGACACGCATTGTGCGGAGGTGCATTCCGTGTCGTGTAAGGCGTCAATTGGAGAATTTGTAAAATCTTTGCCTTTTCTTAAAACATTTTTATTCACAATCTGGAGCAATGTTTTGCAAAGTGGTCTAATTACTATGCTCAATGGTTGTATGAACTTCACAATCATTCTATTTTCACAGTAGATTTTAATTGAGTAACAAGATGTACTTCATTACACTGTTATCACTAATTATTAATTTTAATTTTGTAATTTTACATACAAGACCTGAAGGTCTTAGACCTCCATTGTCTCAGTCTCATTGTATCAGTTACCTTCAGCTACTAGTGTAAGATCAAGCCTACCTATTCTGAGATCAAGCTGCTGTCTGACATCAACTGCATTAGTTACTCTCTCATCAGGCCGACCTAGATTACGACATGTATTGGCAATAGATCTGTCAACAAAAGAAGATTTTAACAAATGTTAATATATCGTTGCTGTTCCCACCGAGTGACATGCTCCACAGCCAAAAATTATGTTATTGGAGAAAATCGCGGTTGAAGTTGACTTGTTTTTCAAACTGCTGTTTCGGAGACTGCTTACATTTTTTACATTTTATTTCTATGACAAAAATAAAGCTGACTTTTTCATTCGTATAGAACTGTCAATATGCTTTCATTCTTACATCTGTTTTTATGAGTAATTCATTCCTAAAACAATATGTCACTTCATGAAAATGAAAAAACCCAACAAGATGTGCTCACTGACACTGTCTACAAACCAATGAATATTGAGGTACGTCATGTTGTGAAAATGCCAACTTCAATAGTTCTGTCAATTTGAGAAAATGCAAAACATGGATTGAGTTTGATGAATGGATGAAGTGGCGAATCATGATATACCGTGGAAACACAAAATGGCAAAAATAGTGATATGTCGATCATTCTAAAGTAATATTGACGAAACTAAAACATGTTAGGTTGTGAAACTTGCTGAAAATGTATATCAGTCATTTGTACAAAAACCAATTTACAAAATGTTTTGATGTTATCACATACACGTCACTTTGTGGGAACAGCGTTGTTATGTTGAAAACACAGTACAGAATTACTATCAACAAATAAATTGATGAACTTCAATCTGCAAGCTCACTGATTTATGATTATGAAGTTCATACCAGTACTTCAGAGAAACATTTCATCCAAAATAAAATCAAAGTCAAGAAAAATAGCTTTTGAAAACCCCCAAAACACCAGTGCTTATTTCAATTGCCGCAATCAAAATGAGCCCTATATGAACGTGCACAAAATTTCTTTAAAGAAACCCAAAATGTTGTTTGTTTTTCCCAAAGTGATCACTGAATTAGATGGAATTTTCCAGAGCTTGGTTCATGTGTTTATTGAAAACTAAAGAATTTATTCACTCATCATACAATGATTTGCAAAGTACCGCAATTTTGATTATTAATGGCATACGACTTGTGAGGGGGTAACCCAATGCTATCAACTTACTGTGGAGTTATCTCTGAAAATCGTGCTCTGTAGACATCCAACTGAGGTTTCACTGATTAAACAAAAATATATACACCAGATTATTTAAAGATGTTAAAAACATGAACACTTTTAAGGACACATTGAAGTCCTTTGGACGATTCTGATCAGTCAAATATTTTATTGTGAACATTATGCGAAGCAAAAAATAAAATAAAATTGGGGGTGATTTATTTGCCCAATTAGACTTTTGCAACTTTTGCAAATCTTTTCATCGAATGTCTACTTCTGATATCATGATTTGCACTTGCATTCATGTAAAAGAATCAGGTTTTCAAAGAAACACGGGAGACTAACTGGACAACCTTCATTGGGCCAATAACATTCCTTTAATCTTTCTCAGCTCCCTGGGTAGTATACATCCCTGGCTGCCGAGGTGCTCAGAAGGCTGGGTATACATCCCTGGCTGCCGAGGTGCTCAGCAGGCTTTTCAAACTTAATATCAACCTCTACGTATCTTGCTCAAGGATACAAGTATCATGACCCGGATTCGAACCCACACCCTGATGACTTAACCATCGAAACTTGAATTCGATGCTCTAAATACTTAAATCTAAACTTAATTGTTCAGATGTATATTCATAAAAAAGATTTGAGGATTTGCATGATTCATGTCATTAATTGTATTGCACATCCCAACAGAACAAGCACCAATCACAGGGTTTGCCCTTAACTTTTCCAGTGACTAGCCAGCAGGACCAGTTAGCTTGTCATTTCACTAGTCCATCAGCTTTATTCAGTCCAGAATAGACTTTATTCAAAGTGTTAAGTATTATAACAACCCCTTAACAATCATTCTTTTTTTTCAAATTGGTTTAGAGCGCGTCACATGATATGTCTTGTTTTTACTAGAAGGCCGCGTGAATGTGGCGCGTTAAAATAAAATTGGGGGTGATTTATCCACATCTCATACGCACAGCAAACAAGGTACTATACCCGTGCCGATGTACTTTCCCATAGCAACCAATGTACTTTACCCATAGCGACAAAATGTGTCTCATAACTTAAGATACACCCTCATAGCAACGGCAGCTTCTTGGTACCTAGAGATGTCTAGACACAATATATGTATGGGGTGTTATAAAACAAATATTGACTGCTTTTACTCGTGCTATGGTTAAAACTACGACTCCCTCAGCGATCCCATGATCAGTCTAATCAAACACCTGGGGAGGCGTAGTTTTAAATACAGCACTCGAAGCAGTCAATATTTGTATACTATAACAGTTAACAGTATGTATTTTTTATTATATCACTTGACTCCTCAACAATTGATATGTGATTTATTGGCTGATTACTTGACATACCTGCTGTACAGACTTGAATGATTTCAAAGCCAATATTTTCACCTTCCCTGTCTCCATCAGTCCAAATAACAAGAACATCATGCTTCCTAGCTTCTCTCTCTAATGTCCTCTGAAAAACACAAAGTTATCAGCATTTTGAACTAATATGAAGGATTCTTTAGGCACACAATGCGTCTCATACAATACATGCTCTCAGCCTTTTCAAGAAGTGGTGAATCAACCAAATTGGTAAATCGTTATTTGTACAAATTCCTTGTACATTCATCAAGGTTTATACATAAATAAACATGTAATTAATTCAACAATATGCAAATCAACCTTTAAAATGACCTAAATACAAGAAGATCCACATCAATAACCAGAAAAGAAAAACAAAACAACTATGAAACATAAAAATACATGGGAATGAAATAAGCTAATAAGTTAGAAAACATCTATAAATATCACTACAGAAAGAATTTATAGAAGAAGCACCAAAAAATATATATATAATCCAGGGGAGACAAAAGGTTTTGTAAACAAAAAACACTAAGCATGGATCACAACTTACCTTGATGTTTTTAAAGTTTTCAGGGCACCCTTTGAAGACTTCAGCATTAAATAAAGCTACTGGATTACAACTGTGCCTGGAATAAACCAATTCAGACAGAGCAATCAAAATCTGATATACAAACTTTGCATTATTTAAAACCACGTAGTGCCTGAAACAACTCAAGGGCAAAAGGTAAAAGCCAGTACTATTTGCAGATTCTCTTCAAATGAAAAAGCTTGAAGTGTATTTAAAGGGATTGTACACGTTTGGTAATTGGAACCCACTGTTTGTTTCAATCTCATATAGTTGTAGATATATACCACCAAACTAACCTGTGAAAATTTCATTTCAAAAGGTGGTGGCGTTTTTGAGATATTGCCAAAAATCTGGTTATGTCCACGCAGGAAGAATAATCTGCACTGGAATACACACTCTGAGGAAATTTGGGGGGATAAAAGGTGATATCTTTTTTCATAACCGCAGTACTTCGAAGTGAAAAGTTTCTCAAAATTCATTATACTATCCAAAGCTGCTGCACTTCTAACCAAGCAAGTTTTTGTTGCCATTAATTTTCAGAGTCATTACAAAACGTATACAGACCCTTTTCTTTAAAGCCTATGTATTTAAGGCAACATAAACACAATTGTAAGACTAGATCTCTTGAATAATGTACACATGATGTTACCATTTCTTGAAGGCGGAGACAAATTCATAGTTGAGCAAGTGCCCAGACACTGATGTCATTGTCATGCTGCAGTTTTGGTCGAAGAGATTGTAATCATACTCATAAATCTTGTTGAACTTGGAGAATCCTTCACTCTGATAAATCATTCAAAAAGAGAATATTCAAGAAAAAACTGAAATTGTATGAAAGGTCATGATGAAACAACTAGCACTTGTCGCTACTCAGTATGAGTTCAAATTCTGGCAAGTTTACTTCAAGTTAAAACACATGGAATGTGAAACCCTAACCACTAAAATTCTCACAAATTTATTGCAGGTTTATTGCAAGGTTTTGCTTGAGAGGATGGAGGGTTAGGATTATCATCAACTTGTACATGTGCATCAGTACAGTAAACATCATAATTGACAAAGAGTTTTAAACGTGTTAACAGGCACTTTGTACCCAAGGCACTTCGTACCCAAGTCACTTCATACCAAAGTCACTCCATACCTAAGTCACTTCGTACTCAAGTCAATTTGTACCCAAGTCACTTCGTAAAAACATAAATTATTGTACTGCGTCCTGAATAAGGACCGGAAACGCTTGTGTAAAATGCGTGCAATTCTCCGTTGGAGCCCATGTGTTTGGTGAGAAAATCGCGCCTTTTATGTCAAAGTGAAGAAAACTTCAGTAATAATTATAACAACTGTACACTTTACAAAGGTTAGTGAGGAAAATATAATCGGTAGGAACGTAGGGGCCTGAGAGTGATTGACACACAGATAATTATGCACTCCCGTGACTACTCAGGTCTTTTGTCTAGAAAGGTCTTTTGTCCAGTTCGATCGGCAGTGGGCCGGCCACATCAGTCAGAGTCAGACTATTGAGGTACGAAGTAACTTGGGTACGAAGTGACCTGGGTATGATATTTTGGGTACAAAGTGACTTGGGTACGAAGTGACCCACATTGGTTTGAATGTACAATTTGCCACAACTGTTAAAATGGGTAAGTGAACATGGGGGGAAAATTAGACCAAAAAACGCGAGCTATCCTCCAGTCGCCGGTTTTCAGGGTACCATAGCTTTTTCTTTGAATTGATATTACAAGTACAACTTAAAGGTGGGAGGTTTACCTATCTCCAAGTTTAGGTCAAGGGAGAGGAGACTCGATGTTTGGCAAGTAGAAAATGTTACTTCGTCTCTAGTTAGTAGGGGTTGTTTACATCACACGCAGTGACATGAAACTTATGCCTTGATTTATGAGGGGCACCCGGAATACAGGACCTCTTACGATATATAACATTGTTTGAAAGGTCATGTCAGTCTCTGAAAGTATGGGCTAGCCCCATTCCAATACTCTACTTGGCACTATATAATGGGGCTAGTGTGGGCAGATAGGGCCAAGAAGTGGAGGAAATTCAGAATATTTGCACTGTTATTAAAAATATTAGGTGTTAATAAAGCTAGGCCTGCGATGATCGATAACCCCCAATAAGCAATATGGGAGAAGAGATTAGACTTAGACATGTTAGAGAAGGCCGAGGGGTCCGATTACGCACTCACTGAAACTATTTTATTTACTGTAAAATTAAAAAGACTGACAGTCATGACAGTCGTAGCTTACCCTTCTAAATCGCCCTCTAGACATCAGATCCGCAAGTGACTTGGCTGCGTCGTTTTTCTCGGCAACATTTAGCACTCTCAAGCCTCTCGCCATTTTGTGATTCCAAGTTCCCCACTTTGAGATACCGCGGTCACCACCACCGAAACAGCAGCCAGACGAAAGACTACAACCGATCTTTTCTAGTGTTAACTCACGTACACTCCAAAACAAACTTCTTGAGACAAACATTAAACTTAAAACTAAAACTATAAAAATGTATAATTATGTCATACGAGTGCGACAAACATCACTGACCATTTTCATGATTAATCATGTACTTTGTCATTACAAGTACGTTTTAAACGAGGTACAGGCTAGATCCATTTCATAAGTTTTGACACAGTTCGGGCTCGTACACGATCAAGTAAGCCGCCATTTACAAACATAGTGCAATAACAGACTAAGAGGGCGCTATTTTCAACTCTACTGCCACTGCTCTACCCTTTTGACGAGTACTTGGCGTTAACCCCCCCCCCCCCCCCAGAGGGGGAGGGGAAGCACGTGTGGTGTACTGTATAGTTAACTCAGCAAAATCACTAATTATAATTAGTGCATAACTCTCTCAAAAATTATTAATTTACTCCATCCTTCGAGACAAGCCCATTTTATTGCATTTTACATCAGTTCAAAGGATCAGCTCAGAAAATACTACTTCCAATTTTGTTCAGCCACCACACATGGTCTTCCTTGTAATCTATTGAAATATAGGCATAGTGCTTACATGTAATTAGCCAAACGCAAACAATTATAGTAATTAGTATTACAATTTAAAAAATAAAATACAAATTATACCTGCATATTGGAATACTCTACAAGAACATGTATGAATGTTGTCAAGCAGTTGCAAACCTGAAACAAGTAAATTTCACACATGTTTTGTATTAATTGTCTTACCATTCTTACCACGGAGGTACCTCCAATGGTCTTACTGCAGCATGTGCGCACTCCCTGTGATTCCTTTGGGACTCTTCTCGGGAGTTTTATAAGAGCTTTTTGGATGTGGCTACTTGGCTTGATAAAGAAAGAAGTTATTCTTTTTGTTAAAAATGCATTTGAATATGTTTTTAGATACGGGGTTTAGCAGTAGAAAAAGTAATGTATTGAGAGAGAAATAGCTTTTGAGTAATTGTTATCCTTTGCGAAAGATCCTCGGTTACTAGGCCTTTCACACTTATATTTGAACTATGGGGCCTGTCAGCAACTGTGTCCCTGCATCCATTTTCTCTCATTGATCTTATTTTAAGTTAAAGGGTGTGTACAACATTGGTAAGAATGAAAACATAAATGCTCACAGATTTGCACATAACTCACATGGGGTATAAAGATGGTCATGGTAGAAAACTTCCCTTGAAATAATTTTGCTTGAAATGCCATAGTTTTTACGAAATGAGTAAAATAATAGTATTTATCCAACAGGATAAATTCCGATGTTTGAAAAAAAGTTGAAACACATGAAGGGGTTTTTCACTGTTTTCTCATGACTCCGAAGACCGATTTAGCTTAAACTTTCACAGGTTTGTTATTTCATGTATGTTGGGTCACATCGAGTTTGAAAACAGGTCTTTGGCATTGCTGTACACACCCTTTAAAACGACAACTCTTGTAGACAATTTTGTGAATGTGTTTTATTTGTTCCCTCTGCCTCATACCATAGCATTAGCCTAGGCCTAGGCCTCCTACCTAAATAATAAGGAGCAACCGAAGAACCGACAGTGTCCATTTCTACCTCCTCCATGGTCCATGCAGCACTCCGAGAACACAACCCGAAGCGCAGAAGTTTTCTGGGTCACATATCACGAACTATACGTCACAAAACAAAAATAGTTAAAGATCAAGCAGCGCTATAATCATGTTGAGCGCAAAAAGTAGCAACCCGCGCAAGCTAAAAATTGGCCGAGGCAAGTTAAAGGCTTGTATGCGCAAGTTTCAAACTTGCGCGCGTTTGTTTTTTGCGCTCAACATACGCTGCGCTTATGCATAACATACATTACACATGCCATTTTATAACGAAGTATGCCAACTATTGCATAAGCAGTCCATTTATCTGCAGAAAAATGCTACTTCGCAACAAGTTGGTATGTAATTAATACACATCATCTTCACTTTCTTGGCATAATGAGGGCACTTAGTGGAAGTCGTGTGTTGAGCCGCATTCATCAATCAAGATACTGTCGAAATACAAATAGGTGTGTATTGTCACTGACTACAGTATGTTATGTAGGCCTATGTGTATTAATAGCGGGGTACTGGCTGTGTGCTAGTGCAGTGCCAAGTGTGTGGACTGTAGTGTTTTAGTTAGCTGAATCTGAATTGTATTTAGTTAGTTCGCAAGCATCCTTGTTTGTTACTACCAATATATCACGTAGTCCTACCCTACCAATGCCAATATGGAAACATCGCACAAACTTTTGTTTAATAATTTATATTAATAATAGTAATTCTATACCATCATGACCATGATATAACTAGTTTTACTACGGATACTGTGGTCCTTGCTCTATGAATTGATGCATAGAGAAAGTCTATGGTAGTAGCATAAAGCAAGGACCAGAGTCTGTACATACCAAAAAGTTTAAAAAAAGGTTGTGGTCTTTGTATTGTGGATATATTGCCGGTACCGGCTAACTTTTTTAGCATTGTACAACATATGATATTTAGTAAACACTATCACTGGTTTACAGTAGAGCACCCTCTTTGACGTGTTTCACTTTTAACTGCCTCAAAATTCTGACCATTGCTGCATAGAGCAGTGAGCACATTGCAGAGTGTTCCCGTATGAAGCTACGTTACATTACAAGTTCTATGTTTGAGTCATGTCATTTTTCCTCATTTTTTTCTTAATCCCCCAAACTAAGAATACTCTTCTTTTATTAATATAAATCGACTCCTACTTTATAGTACTGCTACCAATACTTTTTTCTGGATTGTGGCTCCAGAGGATTTTTATTAGGGGAAATAAAGTCTGAAATTTATAAATGATCTGATTCCCATCTCGTGATTACAAAGTCACAATGACAAATGTTTTTCGCTAAACCAGACTAACATTTATTATTACAAAGTCACAATGACAAATGTTTTTCGCTAAACCACGAGATGGGAATCAGATCATTTATATGTTAAGATTCTGAAGTCCCAAAAAACAGTCACTGCACATATTCAGTGCTCAGTGCCATTGCTGAATTGCGGCTTTATAATGTTTACTTATAAACCAGTGCTGGCAAAATATCCAGTGCCTTAAAGGCACATGGACATGTTTGGTAATTACTCAAAATATATATTAGCATAGAAGCTTACTTGGTAACAAGCAATGGAGAGCTGTTGATAGTATAAAACATTGGGAGAAACGACTCCCTCTGAAGTAACGTGGTTTTTGAGAAAGAGGTAATTTCTCACTAAAATATTTGAATCTGAAAAAGACTTCAGGCCTGAAGCCTTTTCAGGCAACAAGGGTATTTTTTCTTTCATTATTTTCTTGCAACTTTGATGACCAATTGATCCCAAATTTTCACAGGTTTGTAATTTTATTTACTTGTTGGGATACACCAAGTGAGAATACTGGTCTTTGACAATTACCAAACGTGTCCAGTGCCTTTCATACACATCGGTGTAAGGGCAAAAAACAAATAATATTCTTTATCCCTGATGCAAAATTAACATCTATTAAATATATTTTGTGTTGGTACATGTACATTCTCCGCCACTAACAGTGGTACAGTTTTAATTATTGTTTTATTGAATGAATTCATAAGGAAGTTTTGCACAGTGAGTAGTCTAGTTGGAACATGTGCAGTCCAATACATGATTACCTGTAAGATGATAATAATCCTGTCCTTATTGTTAGTTTTCCACCAGAAGCACGGATCACACATCCTGTACTCCCTCAATCCAGTCAGCAACATAGATTTGCCTCTTCAAGGAAAACTTCAAAAGTTGAAGAGGATGAAGATGCGCCTGTAAAGTACACCTCCAGCAAGGCACTCGACTGGTCTGTTGAGAACAGCTTCGGCAAACACAAGAAACAGCCTTGGTACAAAGTAGCACCTCTGAGTATAGCACTGACTATTTTTATTGCCTGGATATTCCTGAGAAAAGAGACAGATATTGATCGACAATTGGAGAAGCATTTATATGAACGCTTGCCAACTATGTTTCCACCACCTGCTGAGGTTCCTGAAGATGAGATTTTGTTAAATAAGGAAGATGAAAAAACTAGTACAGAATAACTAGATGGCATTGTAACAATATTACATTTAATACATGTAGTAATATCTTTGTGAATTATTGGTTAAGATTTTAGTTATGTTGTGAAGAGTTTCAAAACTGTCCATGTTCATGAGGAATTGCTCAAAAGGTTTGGCAACCGCAATCAAATGAATTGCATTTAATAGCAAACAATTATTTATTTGTTAACTAACCTTTATATATAAACAATGTCTTCAAGTTTGTTTGATCCTATACAGGATTTGTAAAAATGTCCATTTCAATTTTCATTTGTATTAAAATATTGGTTTCTTTACCGCTACAACAGCAGATCCACCACTTAAAAAAAAGAAGTCAACATACAAAAGTTGACAGAGTGTGTGCTTGGCAAAACCCCCCTAGAGTCTAGGCTAGAAACCCCCTGAATCCTATGAACAGTACTCCACTCTTTGGAAACTCAACACCCCAAATGTTGTGCGACTTAAATATGATTTGCCTGACCCAATGATAGATAATTGTTATTTCAGCCATGGAGCTCCATGTTTCAGCTTTCAGTATCTCTTCCCACAAGATACATTTTCTTAATTAGATTTTTGAGGGATTTTGGACTGTTCAGTTTTAAGGTTGATCAAAATCAATTTGTTTCTTCTTCACAGAAATATGACCATCAAAGTTTGTTGGAAGGTGTGTTCACTGAAACAATTATGGCGGATTAGAGTTTATTTACTCTAAATGAGAAGGTACTTTTCCAGTACAAAAAGGTCATTGTGGGCATCAAATGCAATTTTGTTTATGATTACAAAACGTTGTCAAATAACAAACTTAATTGAAATACCAAGTACCTGTAGACTGTACATTTATGTTCTACAATTTTCAATCTGCGAGAAATGTATGATAAAATGGAGTGTTCTTATGATTCTGTAATAACTCTGATCTTCATTGATGTGTGTTGTACATGTACTCATTGTATAAATGTACACTGTACATCTGCAAGCCTGGAATTACACGGAGGCCAAGTCCTATGTTGCCCTGGTCTTGGCCTTTGTGCCCCGTTAAAGTTTACCACAGAGTTAAAGATTTTCCAATGGAAGTGCCCTTTGCAAAATAAAAATGGCCTTGCTCTCTCAAACATGAAATTCCATGCCTGGTACATTACATAGTATGTCAATGAAAATGTTCATGTACTAGAACGTTACTAGAAGCTGTAATTAATTATAAGGTCCGACACAATCCAAGTTTTAGGAGGTATGATGAAATAATGGTGTTCCACCTTTGAGTGACCCATAGAGTTATAGTTGTCATTCAGCTTCTTTGATCAGTATCCTCACCAGTGAACATTCCAATGAGCATGTTCTTTTAACTGAAGAAAACAAAGGTGTTTTTTCACCAGGTAGACAACAAATTACTGAAATTTCTGGCAAGGAACTACGGTATTTTAAAAAACAGATTAAAAAAGTCTGCTTGCTTTTCAAATGATATTAATAGCATATCAAATGTTATGGAAAAATCAATACAATATTCTGCTTACATGCCGTTCTTATGGTGGATATCTGCTTTTTATACACACTAGAAGAAAACCAGCTTCAAAGATTTGTGTGATATCTAGTTCCCAGTCAAAATAGATCCAAACAAATCAATCCAAACATGCAGAAACCCATAACATGTAGATAAAACCCCCAATAAGTGTACATTCTTGATATCAATCAAAAATGTAGCCACCAAATTTGATTAACTTTACTCTTATCATTCATGTTTGCATGAACAAATTAGAAAATCTCCCCGATTATGGAAACCTTTTCCCTGTTATGCGAGTAGTTCTAAAAATCTTCCCGATTGCAAGATGCAAATGTTGGCAGCTCTGCACTTAACCATGTACCTTTTATTTAATAAACAAGTAGTTCCCCTTAATATTCTTCTGTCAGGACTTTTATGAATTAAATAAACATGAAAATACAAATAATTTTGGTTTTCTGTCAAATAAGTTTATTCTCAAGTGGTCTTCAAAAATATTGCCTCCATCTTGTGAAAAACATGACATTATGATACGTTAAAATTATATTTACAAAACAAAGGGACACAACTTAAATACCTACGTTTCCTTAAAGGGGCCTGGTGTACTGCTGTTAAAAAAGTAAGAACAGTGGTAAGTTTTTGCTTTCAGAAGTATGACTTTTATTATCACAAGTATGCACCAAAGTCGTATGCCCAGGCAAGTTAAGTCATAAATAAAAACATGTACATGTACACAACCACACATGCTGTACAATGTACTGAAGTACATGTGTGCACACTGTACACTATACACCAGGGGAGAGAGTCAATGCTGACAAAAAGGTGTAGGATCAAAATGTTTATGTATGTTGAAATATCGCATTTCCACCTTTTGGTAGCCCCTGGAGTTATTTCAAGGACTTTCTGTGAACAGTAATCCTCAGCGCAAGTGAAGCAGATCAAAGAGCCAGATTTCTTTATATCAGGAGTAAAATACAACTTTTGTTATCAGGCAGACATAAAAAGTCTGAATTCAGATTAAAGTCTGAAATTTTTCATCCTTGATACACTACACACTGTGTTCTCACTATGTATGTTTATAAAAAACAACAAATCTTTAAAAGGGATCAAACAAAAACATTCAAGACAAAACAAACAATGGTAAAAACACATACAAATCTGTTAAATGTGAGGAAAAACAGCACAGATGTATCAGCAAATTGGGATTAGACAACTGCTCATTAAATATTATAACAGCTTAGTCATTGTAAAAAGTTTGTTCCAGAAAATACAATGTAGGTACGAAGATTTTTGAAATACACAGGGGTCTTAATATGTATGTACATAATGTTCACAGAAAGTTATCTGGTGCCATGATGTTTAAAAGCAGCCAATCTTCATTGAAACATTCTTTAATATATAATAGCTCTTTAAGCACGCTCTCCACGGATTCTTCTTGCAAGTTGGATGTCCTTGGGCATGATTGTAACTCTCTTTGCATGAATGGCGCACAAGTTTGTATCTTCAAAGAGTCCAACCAAATAAGCCTCGCTTGCTTCCTGCAATTTCAAAGAAAGAAAAATCAAAAGTAAGTCCTACATACTTGGTGACTGACTACATCCTACTTTTGTTTCTGTTAAAACAAAAACAAGTTATTTGAAGATTAAAGATATTTCAAACTCAATTTTCCTTAAGGGTTAGCATACCTGGAGGGCACCAATGGCTGCACTCTGGAACCTCAATTCCGTCTTAAAGTCTTGTGCGATTTCACGGACTAGACGCTGGAATGGCAGTTTGCGGATGAGCAACTCTGTGCTCTTCTGGTACCGGCGAATTTCACGAAGAGCAACTGTGCCTGGCCTGTAACGATGGGGCTTCTTCACACCTCCAGTGGATGGTGCACTTTTGCGTGCAGCCTTGGTTGCAAGTTGCTTCCTGGGTGCCTTTCCACCAGTAGATTTTCTTGCTGTCTGCTTTGTACGAGCCATAATTTCTTACCTGTAAAAAAGTTTAAGGTTGAAAAAACCTTCGTTAAATTCAGTTGACCCATAGGGTGAAAACCAATGATGGCAAAATTGTCTGAAACTTGGATCCAGATAAGGAAGCATGTACATGTACAAACAAAAGGGGAAATAAAGTTGATTATTTGTGTTTCTTTTATAAAAATCCCCCAAAAATTGTGGGTCGCATAATAAGCCATTATTTCAACTCAATCGTTTAAGAAAACATAAAAAATTGCAAAATCTTGCGTTGTGTCATACACTTTCTACACAAAACCACATCGCATTTGTCATCACATTAAATTCCAGGACATTTGGAAACTCGTACGCCCATTGGTCAACTTACACGAACTAGTCTTGGTGCAACACCTTTATTTTTTTTAAAATTTTCACCCATATACGAATCAAACAAATTCAAAAAATCAATGAATTCTCACTAGGCCCCATCACAAGAATCCTTAATTGGCATTACCTTTTAAAAACAAATATGGCTGCTTCCATTTTCATAAGAACCACTGGTTATTTTGTTGACCAATGATGCATGCTGGCATGCTGTGGAATTGACATTTTATTTTACAGTTAGGGTAGGAAGGAGTCTGGGAGTGCAAAACAACCTTGAGTACCGAGTAGAAAATTGCCTTTTTCGAAGAATTTTTTTTAACGTAACTCTAAAAAAAGGCCATACAAGCATTATGAATGTATATTAAGTGTGTGGGGAAAGTTTTGGGTGGAGAGTACAAAGGAAACTTCAGTTATTGATGGCGAACGATCGTAAAACTTTCACCTATCAACGATCTGACAATGATTTCAAAAACGTATAGCGTTAAGGAGGGCCAAAATATTAGACCCCTATAAGGCTCACGGGGGAGCCTTATAGTTTCTAGAAGTATAGCTGGAGTACATGGTTTAAATCCGACCGCCACTTAAAAACTAAAAAAGGCGCCTTCATAAAATTACAGTTTGTTACACACACATGACACAACACCTGAGACAGTAACTCTCGGAATTCGTAACTCAACTCGATACCCAGTCAGTGTTTGTTTTTTTATAGTGGAACGGTCCTATCTTTTCTTACCAAACACAGATTTATGTATAAGTCGAAATGTGGCGACGTACTGCATGTACAGTACACTGTCATATCTATCAATAAACAAATTCAAGAACAACTTTATTGCAGAAGTATTCTTCACCTGTTTTTCTCTGTGATGTTCTTCCTCAGCGCGTGATAACCAACAACAAAGTGACTCGAACGTTAAGTAAGTCGCCGCCGCCGTACGTTTTGTGTGGTTCTCAATCATGTGTGTTTTGTACATGCTACATTTTCTCAATGAAGTCCAATCTACATGAGTCGGACAACTCTATTGGTCTACCAGCCTTAATTAATGACAGTCATAAAAGAGTCCTGCTTATTGGCTAAAATAACTGGCTCTCATTGGTCAATTGGGTTTTTCTTGCTAGCAGTGGATTGGTCAATAATTCGAGCTCTGATTGGTTAATTTCTGAACTTCCAGGATCCCAATTTTTCCACAATTTCTTCTATGGCGTTTTACACGCAATTCAACACAAGACGTGTTCGTCACCTAAAAGCAGTTCCGAATCACATTGAAGACCAAAAAGGAGTAACAACTAAGGGGGAAATAATAGTTTTTGTTTAAATAACACGTTTTTCCGTCCTTTGTAAAGGTTTCTATAGTATTTCCTCACAGCAGCCAGGAGGAAGGGTTTGCAACAAAGGTGATTTTTGTTGTTGCCTCAGTTCCAGCGGGAGGTTTAGGAGCGCCCAAGTGGCCCGTGCGGAGTTGTTTTTTGGGACTCCGGGATATTGCTGCTTCAACCACAATCACTATCACGAGGACAAATCCTTTTTGCAAATATTGGTATCTGCATGACAATTTGACATGCTACACTTTTAGGGCCCATGTCAAGAAAATCTCTGTTTTCTCCAATCGAGTTTGTTCTTGGTTTTTGTTTTCGGGAAGAGAGAGTTCTCAATAAGACTTTCACGAGTTAGATTTGAATAATGTCTGGTACAATGACTTGGTTATGGCACATAGTCACAAATTACCGCTTAAATTTTCTCATACTATATAGACAGTTAATTTCCTTTCTCCATGCTATAATATGGTTCAGGGCAAGCTTTTGCTTGAGTTACGTAAGAGACAGTGAATTACACCCATACACAATATTCTGAAAGAATGTGTATGGCACCTAACACTGGGTTGCTATTACAAAAGCTTTCCCCAGGTGACCATTTGACACTATGTTCGATATGGGTCAAGGTGTACCCCCCTTTTGTGTCTCCATTGTGTGCTGGGGACGCTCAGGAATTCTCAGTTCAGAGAGAAGATTTTAGGGTGGGGCGGGGTAGGCCCTACTTCTGTACAATTAGAGCCTCCAGCCTGCTCCAGAGGAAAATACCCTCTGCTATCACTATCAGACCTTGCTCTATGATCATTTTTTTGACATAGTTGTCTCATAGTATTAGTCTGAGGAATTTTCAAATTAACTTGACTAGAGTCCCATAGCATACAGTGCAAAATGCTAAATATTAAAAAATACAAAACAAATACTTAGAAGTCTCACGGCAACTTTTTACAGTAAAGGGAAAATCCATTGACTCTTCAACTTTCATCCTCCGCTCAATTTAATATGAGGAGTCCCAAGGCCCGGAGAGTTATTCTCCCTCCAAATGATAACATCACCCCTACATCAGTGAAATTTTCCAAACGTCCGAGCATCAATCTTGAAAATAATGTCCCTTATACACTTCTTGGCAAAAAGGACAATTTTTGTCTGGGCCTATGTCATCCAAAATAGACCTCAAGTTGGAAGTCAACAACCCCCAGGTCAATGGGCAACATTTGTACACTTTCTCCCCTTTTGTGGGCTCTCAAATATGTCTAATATAGAATATTTTGAGGGCCTACAAACTATTAATGAGGTCGACGCTCTGTTTTCTCCCTATTTAGTGGGGTGCACCCATATGGCTAATTCATTGGTCATGGGATTCAAATGAAGGACATATCCCACAGTCCATTTGATTAAAGTCATTGGTGTCAACAGTTACACTAAAATCCTCCCCCCTCCCCCACACACAAACACTTTAAAAACAAAACAATTAAAAGCATGTTATTCCTCTATTTAAAAAACACTGATTTTATTACAAAGTCACATGGAAATTTAACATCACATACAAGTTTTCAATATAATATTACATGTAACACACTTAAAACACTTAAAATTCATCTGATACTTTTGAGTACTGACAAATATCACAACAGCTGCTGCAAAATAAACTTAACACCATTACAGATTATTGTGTAAAATATGAGTTACATTTATACAAAAATACACATTAAAAACAAAAAATATAAGCATAACAAGTTTTAGCTGTGAACCGTTGGCCTTCCTGAGATTTACAAAACACTTTATAAATACATAAACTTAATACCATTATAAATTATTATCTAAAATATTGATTACATTTATACCAAAATACTAATTTAAAACAAAAATATATAAGCATAACAGGTTTTTAGCTGTGAACATTGGCATTCCTGAGCTTTTACAAAACACTTCATAAATACATTTAAATATAAACTATTTTCACATAGTCAATCAGCCTATTTTCAAATAATTTATATTCACTAATTGTTTACTGCTGATTTTTTCTTTCTTTTTTTCAAATTTTGCAAAACCAGTTTTTATTGTCATTCTCTTACATATAAAGTGATCCAGTTAATATATCCAGCTTTTGAGCCCCTAATGTGTAGCGCCAACTCCTCAAAGAAAACAAGGGTCACACTGGTGCAAAAAATGGTGATACACAACAAATAGTGCCTTCAATTTGTCTGAGTTGCTGCAGTTTAGGGCAAGTTTGAATTATTTCTGAGCTGAATTTTGCAAAGAACATTCATTCAGGTTCCTTGACTGAAATAAGTGGGAACAAAACTGTTTTCTTTCTCATATATGAAACTACAGAATAAGCTCAATCCATTTAAATTGTCAGCTGCTTAATTTAAGTTGTTAAAATGAAGTGATGCATAAGTTATTTTTTTCCTCCAAAAGCTGATGAAATTTGGAATGAACGTTTTTGAGTGACTAAAACAATACAAGCTGAGTTGGTCCAAGTTTTGTTGTTTACCAGGGGCAAACTGCAGCATAATTCTTACCAACTTTACTACACTGAAGCTTTAATTAGCACATATAAAACAGTTTGATTTTTTCATAATTATTGAAAATGCAGTAAATGGGAAACTATAAAGGTGTGAATTCTACATTAATCTGCACCAACAGTACACCATCATTACAGAATCGACCACTAGTCAGCAAGTCTGTCTGCATAAACTTCAGACGTCCCCTGAAATGATCTCTGGTGTTTCCCATTCCAGCACGACTCATATTGCTGCAAGTAATTGTGGTTGTGAAGTCAGATCGCTCATGTGTGTTCTTCACCTGATCAAACAATGTCACCTTGCATGTGGTACTAAATGGAAATTGCAACTGGTTATCATAGTCACCCTTCTGCAACACAATAAATAATGAGGTGTATGTTGAGTTTCTGGTCACATGACCATCCATTTCCAAGCGGGCACACAGCTTGTATCCAGGTTGACTGGTGTAGAAGGCTGGGCTGACGATGCAGGTTGTTGAGTTGTTCCTACACATGTGGGATTTGAGATCAACTTTCCAATGAAGATGTCCATTGTAGTTTGTGTTCTCAAGATGGCTGATTCGTTCCACTTGTTGATTCAGAAGTTTGTCTTTTTCGTTCAGATTTCTGTTGAATCAGACATAAAACTATCTTAATTTTGTAAGCCCAACAAATGTTGGCCTTTTCATTTGATAACAAAATATGTTGTTTTTTTGTTTTTGTTTGTTCTAAATTTGTAATTTTTAACCAGTGGCATTGGGTTGGAAGGGATGTTTGACCTCCCTGGCCAGATTTTTAGCAAAATTTGTGCTTTACGAAGAAACAATACCTGTCATATAACTTTAAGAATGATTCCAACAGCCCATAATTCTTATGGCTGAATTTATTCGATAGAAGTGACTGGGTTTACCATTTGAATCAGTTCGGCCATAATTTCTCCATCCAGAAGTTTGTAGTGCTTAACAACAACCTTGGAAATAAAGCTTTTATTTGTGTACAGAGAAATCCTTACTGAAATAAACCAACTACCTCATAGCCTTTAATAGTCAGAAAAACTAATCCGAACAACTGACAGACCTTTCCTTTACATTGGTACTACAATTTTTCCTGCTCAGACTCTCACAGGTTCATTTTTGTCATATCCAGAATGATGAAAGTAGTATTCAATCCAATGTTCATTATTTCAATAGGTCTTCATTCCATTAAATAATGAGAGTAATAAAAAGTATATCATTGTTTTTTTTTTTAGGGGTAAATTATTCCCATCTTCTAGTTTTCAGTAAACACACTATACAACCAACCTGTGAAAACTCCCTCCCATTTGATGGTCACATTTTAGTGAAAACACAGGGAAAAAAATTTGTCAGTAGTTTTGTGATTGTTCATACTGACCTGATTATGATTGCTGCAATCTAAACAAGCAACAGTGAATTTGGGGTCTTTAATTGTTATTTTCAAAACTTGTTTTTGGCCGTCTTCAGATAGAAATATATCTCTGAAGGATTGGCAATGGTATAAACTTTATAATCAATGAGCTTTCAAATTGAAACTAACAAATCCCCCAGCCCCCTTCCCCGATATTTATAAACCCTTTATTGAATTGCTTGACTTTTGAAACTTAGTGATCTTACCTGTTCAGTTTCTCAAAGCTGGACTTCAGTTGATGACACTGTTCTTGGCACACTTCCATTGCCTCTGATTGTTCCTTCAGCTGTAGTTTGTAGGTAAGGCTTTGGGCCAAGACAAGGTGTAAGTGATTGGATAACAGATCTTTGTTGTGGGCAGGCAGTTCACAGCGCTTGATCTGTCAAAAGTCACATCCATGTACAGTAATTAATAAACACAAATCAAGCTAATTTTTTTCTTCTTTGTTCTCACAGGTTGATTTTGTTAATAATTAAGATTAGCCAATATTAAATGAATTTTAAAGACTAAAGTAAAGTGTACGCTACTACTCAAACACCACCAGCTTCCTTAAAGGCACTGTAAACGTTTGGTAATTACTCAAAATATAGCATAAAAACTGACTTGGTAACGAGCAACAGAAAGCTGTTGATAGTATAAAACATTGTGAGAAACGACTCCCTCTGAAGTAACGTAGCTTTTGAGAAAAAGGTAATTTCTCACTAAAATAATAAAAACTTCTTGCAAGAAGTTTTTATTCCTATCTGAAAGCACACAAATTTGTACAACAAGGGTGTTTTTTCTTTCATCATTTTCTTGCAACTTCGATGACCAATTGAGCTCAAATTTTCACAGGCTTGTTATTTTATGCATATGTTGGGATACACCAAGTGAGAACACTGGTCTTTGACAATTACCAAACGTGTACGATGCCTTTAAATCTTTATTAAAGGAATGGTATAGCCTCACTGTATGAAAAAAAACATTTATTCCATTCCTCTAGTTTCTAAGAGACACACTAGATGAAACACATCTTAAATTGTCATCCCACTTATCACATTTTTAATGAAACAGAGAATAGACTGGAAGTCTCGAGCGTATTCGAACATGAATTCGTCTCCTTCATGTGTTAAAGCAATTTACGTGGGACCAAAATGGTCCCAAAAATGTTTGAATAACTGCGAGACTTGCACTGTCTATCAGAGTTTCCAAGTTTGGTATGGATTTTTATAAATGTTATAATGCTTATTGGGAAACTAAGGCCTTGAAAGGCTTTGTGAAAGAGTGACTTTAACAATGTGAAGCACTCTAAGCTTTGCGATAAAAAATAAATCACCTTTCTTCTGACAATTGCCAAATTTAGCTGTGCCATGCAAGAGGACAGTTACAAAAACAAAACAATACATTTTTCTGGATCACCCAGTCTTAATAAGTAAATAATGACAATATATACACAAGCAATCACTTCACCACTGGCGTAACATATGTTTGTTTTGCTTTTGGGGACATTTTCTTTTTGGGGGCCCAAGTGGGGGGGGGGTGGGTTGGCTTTGATGTTTCGAACCATTAAATTTTTCATTTGTGCATTTAGTAATCTTATTTTGGGGCAAGAGGGGGGAGTTCTGGGCGCCCCCCCCCCCCCACTTGCTTGTTACACTACTGCACTTTGGGCAACTCATCATAGGTAGATTTGAACACCAGTTGTCAACGTTGTTATACCTTTTGGTTGCATCCTACAGCTTTGAATGTGCAAGTAACAACACTGCTGGGACAATCACCCTCCTGAACATCAATGTGCTTGGCCATCTGTCAAAGTCAATCAAATCAGGGATAAACAGTTGACTTACAAAATCATGACTATGTAGTAATGGACAAACATTTCACGGCACATGTTAAAATGAAGAGCCAGTTGTTGCCTAAATTCTCCGGTGACCTCTCAGGCCTGAGCCCAATTTCATAGAGCTGCTTAAGCAGACAATATTGCCCAACAAATTTCTGCTAAGCAAAAATAAGCAGGATACTGGTCACAGATTACAAAATTAAATTGTTGTGCCAAGTTACTCTTTGTGCTTAAAGCAGCCCTATAAAATTGGGCCCTGGAATTACATTTTTAATGAAACCTGCTCAATACAATAAGCTGAAAAATATACTGGTTCTTCCTGTTTGCTCGATGCAACTCATTCTTGATGCAGGACATTCTTACATTAAGTTAGTAAAATCATGCACACTCAACACTACATACATGTTGCGACTATTCCACTGATAGAGTGTTTCTATGGAAGCCACGAACCAGTAAGTTTGTTTAAGCGTGATGGGCCTTGGGTGTGATGGAATAAGTAAGGTTTTTGTATCAGCCATGCTATCGTCCGATGGTTCTTGTATGCATGTGGAATCGTTATAGTCAAGTGAAAATGAACAACAACGTCTTGCATCAGGAATCAGGACTAGATGCAAGTGTGAACATCTACTTCTTTGAGTAACTTACAATTCTTACCACAGTGTATTCATTAACTACCAAATGACTCAGTGCCTAAAAGCTCACCTCCTCTCTGAGTATTCCTCCATGTCCACATTCAGCACACTCAATGGGATACTTAGGACAATGTATCAGTTTATGATTCTGAAAGGTCAGGTATAAAAACACAGAAAAGCGGTTTCAACTTTTCTTGTTATCAGTGATGCACTGGACAATAACGAGTATATAAATTATTATTTAACAAATTATTGCATTGTGTTTTTATCGTACTGGTTTGGGAAATCTTTTTCAAAAAATTTAATAAATAGGATTACTTTGTGCAGAGACCTTTCCTTTGATTTGAGTATGTTAGAATATGAATCTTAGCCTTATGCATATAACAGTATGTAAACTCAATAAAGATATTGCTGAATATTGTCATGAGTGGGTAGGTAAGGTTTAATTAAATACATGTACACTAATGCCTTACCTTTGAAAAGGCCAGGGTTTGAAATTCACACTGGACTGCAGGCCTGAGACCAGTAAACTCACAACCGGAAAAACTGGCATTGTTGTGTTTTTCAATCCAAAAATAACAACTTACTGTGTAATATCTTTAATATTCTGGTCTGGTAACAAAATTCTAGACCAGTCAAAATTGTGAGCTACAAGCCCTGCAGTCCTGTGAATTTTCCCCAAGAATTCAAGCCATAAAGGTGATCAAAAACATGACTGAAATGATTGATGAAATAGTGCTTTTAAAAATAAAATAAAATAAACAGTTTATTGTTTTGATTTTTGTTTAATTATCTACCAAACAACACTACTATCACAAAATTTAAACATAAATGTTTTCCTTGCAAAGAATATCTGGCATTATGGCTATAACATAACAAAAATTCCAGATATGCATGTCAACCTACCATTTCATCCTTTCTGATAAATGAAGCACTGCAATGAGTACAATCCAATAAATGCAAGGGGCATTCCCCTAGATGCTCCTCTGTCTTCCCTCTCAGGTATTGCTCTTCACAGCCATTGGGACACACAAGCTTTGCAAACAGACAGGTATCACTGTGACTCTGATTCAAGACAAATAATAATGGTTTTAAAAACAAGGTAGTTTCATCCCTAAACCACAATCAGGGCCCAATTTCATAAAGCTGTTAAGCAGAAAATTCTGCTAAGCAAGAAATGAGTGGGGGTACCAGTCACAGCAATGGTAACTGTATGTATTTTGGCTGGTAACCTATTTTTCCTAAGCAAGAGTTTTCTGTGCTTAGCAAGTTTTTGTGCTTACATGCTTTATGAAATTGGGCCCTGGTGTTTTCTAGGCACCCTGCTAAATGCATCAAAATGTAACACAGTTGAAATAAAACCCTGCTAAGTGCAGCAAAATGCAACAGATGATTCTGTTGCATTGTGAAGTGTACTGGTTGACGCCAGCTCTGGCACTGGGCAGTCACCCTGCTAAACATACCACTATGCATTGAGGTTTGCTTGGGATTTTGATTGCACATGGACTTGAAGGCCATGTAGAACCCTACTAAATGCAGCACAGTGCAACAGGGTATGGGATTGGAGTTGACTGCTAAATGCAAAAAAACCTACAATCTTTTACCATTTAGTGCATTTTGTTGTATCTGGCTGTGATTCAGTTTTAAGAGATTGTGCATAACTTGTATGTAACAACTGGCATTCTATTTGACCCTTGACGAAAGAGGGAGTACAAGAGCTGACCTGCATATAATAATAACAATAACAATAATATAGTCTTATATAGCGCACGTATCTACCAATAAGGTACTCAAGGCGCTTGAACAGACAATCAGTAAGTTTTTTTTCCTGCAAGGTATGCAGGGCTACATTTTTGAAGTATGAGACCTATTCCTTTACATAGCACCATGTAATGGTTTACAAGGTGCTGTGGCGCAATATGCTGCCAATCAAACCAGGAACACCGGGGCGAACCCCTTCTCTTTACGATAAGTGCACTGGGTTCTTTTACGTGCATTGCACAACGCACGGGACCTACGGCTTAACGTCCCATCCGAAGGACGAAGCATGTGGTTAAGTGTCTTGCTTAAGGACACAAGTGTCACGACTGGGATTCGAACCCACACTCTGCTGATCAGAAACACCAGAGCTTGAGTTCAGTGTTCTTATACACTCAGCCACGACACTCCATGGTATAGGCCTTTTTCATAGACCTTTTCAGGAACTCGGACCATCACATATGAAAATTGGAAGAGTATTGCAGACATGCAACTTTATAATAAAAGGACCTAAAGGGGAAACTGCCTTGGATATATGATTGTTCAGTATTTTTCAGTTGTCTATGGCACAAAAAAGAAAAAGAAAAAGGAGGCAATCAGCACAGAAATTGCATGCCTGATATCATGCCTGGATATAGGTGCCCAAGTATTCAAAATCGGACAAAGTGTAGAGTTGGTACAAAACCAAGAAACCGTTAAATAGTTCTGGTTACACAGCTCACAATGAATTTACAGGCCTGGAATTTCATCCTTGAGAGGGCAAGGCCATTTGCATTTTGCGAAGAGCATTTCCATCGCAAAATCTTAAAGTCTTTGGGAAACTTCTGAAGGGGCACCAACGCCAAGACCAGGGGCAACAGAGGTCATTGCCTTCGTGCAATTCCAGGCCTGAATTTATGACAACTGAAGTATTTTTCATTAATCTGGTACAAAGTTGGTACAAAACCAAACATCTTAATGACCAGCATGTTAGTATTTCCAAAGAAAGATGAATAGTATGTGTCTTGATCAGAAGAAAGGAGCCAGTTGGATAATTGTGAGCTCATATTAAGAACTAAATTATAATTACTGAGTTTATTTTTTGTTTAAACAAATGTCACTTTTTTAAGCTGTAAGTAAATGAAAATTTCCATTGATTTTCATCTTGCAGTTTAATCCAATTAAGCAGATATCAATTCAGGATATATTTGACAATAGTGTCACATTATAACTGATCTTATTTAAGTTGCAAGAGTTCTGCAGTTAGAACTAACCTGTAGGTTTCTTAGATCACCTCTCCACTCACAGCCACTTCTCACATGACTACAAAGAACCGTCATGGACAAGATTTCCCTCTCAAAAGCAACATCGTCAAATATCTGTAGTGCATCAGAATATGACATAATGTTATGAAAAAAGAATGGCTGGCACACTGGAATTAGAAATAAGACGGGGCTCAAATATTAGGGGAAAGGTCACAGGACTGCAGGGCTTGCAGCTCACAATTTTTGCTGGTCTAGAAATATTTTTACAAGACTTTACAAGATCAGAATTTTAAAGATATTGTACGAGTTGTTGTTATTCAATTGAAAAACAAAACTGTCAGACTTGTCTGGTGTGAGTTTACTGGCCAGACACTAAGATCATTGGCCTTGGTCCAGTGTGAAATTCAAGCACTGTCAAGAGCTTTAGGGAAAAGTGAGACGAGGGAGCGATTCTACAAAAATGAAAATTCCTGAAAAACTTGTTGCAGTCTCCTGCAAACTTGTTTAGTCTGACGATAAAACCCCTTGAATGACAGATTGTTACGTTTAGTGGATTACAGACTCTCTATATCATCACAAATACAAAATCTAGAGATTTCATCATAAAGGAGGCCTGATACTCCATTCTTAAAAGGACAAGGCAGTTTTTCCTCATACAGGGGCGCACCTGCTACTAAAACATTTCAAAGAGCACCAAGGCAAAAGACCAGGGGCATGGAGGCAATTGCCTCTGTGCAGTATCAGGCTTGAAAAAGACTATGTAATTTAACCCTGTGGCAGCCCAAAATCGGAAGGCAAAGGGGAACAAACTAAAAATCCTGAAATCGGACAAATCTTGACAAATGATTGGCCTGGTGAGAATAATGTAGCAGACATGAATAGATGTATATTAATCCCTAATGGGTAAAATTGGATATCAATGAAGATAACATTACACTATAGACCATGCAACCTTTGCATACAACAAGAGTGACCTTGTTCATTCCAGGGCCTTTCTGGCAGGCAAGATACTACACTGGTCATGGGAAAATATACACTTTGTCTCATAATTTCCACATAAATTAAAGAGTTATAAAAATAACAGCTGTACAAGTTTTGAGATGTGCCCCCTTTCTCTTCATATTAAAAGTTGACAAAAATCATGTGTTCTTCCATTGAGCCGTGTTCAAATTGTGCCTGCAGAAAGTCGAGGCTCTAAGGCTCTTTTGTAAACATGTGATGTCACAGGTTACATTTAGGAACAATATTGATGACATTGACATCCACACTGACCGACAGTCCAAGCTAAAGAAAAGAAATCACTACAAAAAAACAGAGAGAGAGAGATGCGCAAACAAACAAAGAGACAAAAAACAGTCCGATGAGGACAGGAAGATAAGGCCACATAAAAAAATAAAATTGTTGATCGTCCCCGCCCGACCCTACAAAACCAATTCTTTTTTTTTTTTTTTTTTTTTTTTTTAAATCATAAAAAACGGTATTTTTAATGATCATTTCAGTCAAATTTGGCTCCCAGATTTTTCAGCTGATATTTTTTCAAAATCCATAGGTCGGAAATAGATGATTGAAGAAAGATTATTCATGTTGGCAAAACAAGAAAAATTCTTCAAATATTTACTAAGGCTGCATTTTAGTTTTTTGAAAATGTTTACAGAAAAAGTCATCTAGGATTTGAAAGGGTTTAACAAAACAATTAAAAACATCAAAATCACACAAACCCTTTGTTTTATAGTGATTATGATGATATCTTTATTCTTTATTTCATATTTTGCCATGTCAAAAAAAAAAAAACCCGCCCTCCCTCCCCCACTTCCTATAAAAAAAGGACGATCGACAATTTTTTATTTTTATGTGGCCTAAGGTACAATCAAGTGAGATTGCCGAGACACCATGTACTAAATCTCTCTTATGAGCTGTGGTGGTTCTGAGAAGAACCAGTGGTTTATCAACTCAAAGTTTCAATCAGTAAGCTCTGATTGTCTTCAGGAGAAAGCTGAAGACAATAAGAGCATACTGATCGAAACGTCGGAGTCGTCAACCACTGGTTCTTCTCAGAACCACCACAACTCATAAACAGATTTATTACATGGTGTCTCCGCATCTCATCATGCAAAGTTTCAAATCCTACTTAAGATAAACAGAGCTGGTTATAGAAGCATTCAAATAGAAAGCAATCAGCAGAGCTAGTCTGTAAGGCATTATTAATGGTAACACTTACATCACATTTGACATTTAGCCAGGTTTTGTCCACTGGACACTCGGTGTATGGACGAGGTCTGCATGCAAACAAAAGATAAACAAAAGATAAAACAAAATAATAAACAAAATATGGGGTCATTTTGTGTCAATTCCAACAATTCTCCTGAGGTAGATCTCATACATTTTCTTTAAATTTCATTAAATTTATTGGGTATGCACGAAAACTGCAAAACCAAATTTGAATGTTTTTGGTCCTGTGGTTTGTGGGTTATACTGTACACAGCTTGATCAATTTTTGGGGTGTTTGACCTTCACTTGTTGTCACTATTACCTCTAGTTACTTATGAATGTCACAAAAGTATTATTTTTTACCTAAAATCAAATCTCTTAACATAAGAATTAATCAAGTTTGCAAATAAGATCAGCAAACATTGACATTTTCAAAATGATCTTTTTGACATGTTATCAATCATAGGTTTTTCCCCTACAGAGTCCCTTGTTATGTAAAATTTGGGTAGTCATCTCTTGCATAGTCATCCCTTGCATATGTCGAGAGCCACTAATACCTCAGACTGAAACAGGGTTTCTCTTTCACGTTCTCTTGTTTAAATACTTGGGTCATACAAGATGAATGTCTCTATAGGGATCTAGAATTTGGTTACCATAGATGGCCTTGCCACTTACTGTGAGGACTGGGACAGGATTTCCTCCATCAAAGTCTTGGGATGTTGGGTTCATAAAATCCAACAGACCTGCCTTTGAACAAAAAAAAACCACTTTTCTCATACCCGATTATTTTCTGCATGCACATTTTGCAGAATCGATGTCCACACTTGGTCTGTAGTGGAGAACGCAGTGCTGCTAAACACACAGGGCATATGTACTTGGTGTCGAGTACTGGTTCAAACTCAGCATCGTAGCCACCAGTCACTTCTGTGGATGATGTGTCATTACTGCACGACCTCAAACTTTGAGCCATATTGTCTAAGACACAAAAACTAACAAAAAAATAAATTCAAGTTATTTACAATTGAGCCATATCTAAGACACAAAAACTAACAAAAAAATCAATTCAAGTTATTTACAACTATACAATACAATAAACAACTTCAGTACCCACCCTTTCTTTCGCTCTCCTATTGCACTTATACCTTTTTTAGCGGTCTCTTACAATACAGTCCCCATATGTGCAGCTTCATAAAGTGTAGCACCATAAATACTGCATGCAATAGTACTCTGGCTGGACTAAGTTTTTATTTCTATTCAAGACTTAACTGTAACTAATGATTACATTCTACAGCACAGTACAATATTTCTCAAATTCTAGATAACGGTCATTTTGAGTATTAAATTGAAATGCATCCGTTATTCGGGGCCAACTTGTATTGTATTATTTATTTGTATGTAATGTTTTGAGTATGAGTTAGCCCAAGTTATATTAAAAATAATAAAACTATTAATAATGGCTGTAGTTTGGATCGTTTTAACACTATTTTCTTACTTATGTAGCTATCTGTCGCACTAGGCATATCACATGAACACTTTACTGAACAAAAAGTTAAAATGTTAAAACCAAAGCCAAATTACTGCTATTTGTATAGAGATAATTTGTAATCAAATCAATACAACTTACCTATCAACTTACACTAACAATAACATTATTAACAAACAACATGGCCCAATGTGCAGGGGACTCCCCACCAAGATGCCCAACCCCCTCTGGTTCTGCTACTGCTTCCGCAGCATTCTCCCTTAACACAGTGGTCCGCTGACCAAATGCCAGTTAAAACACCCGAACACCAATCAAAATTACATCCAAGTGGTCCGGCTGGCTAGGTCAGTGTTGACAAGCATCCCTAGTAATAGTAAACATGGATTAGTGACAAACCCGACACCTGAAAGACCAGTGAAATGACAAGCTGAACTCAACCGGTCCTGCTCTAACCACGCTCTAACTCAACTGGCTAGCCCCTGAACAAGTTAAAACTAAAAAGGGCAAACCCAGTTACGCGGCCATACAAACTGGTCCTTGGTCTATCTGCGGGTGTCGTGATGATTTATCCAACTATTTATACAGTTGTTTTGCATTATTTTTCACAATTTATGTCTTAAAGCAATTTTTTAGTTAAGTATAATTCGGATGCATGCCAACATTGCTCGCAGTTGCACCTAGTCGCAGTGTGTTGCACACGACGCAATGCAAGCTTGCCAACCCAATGACATTGTTTGTAAACAATTAGAATTAAAAGTTTCATTAAAAAACAAGTAAAAGACAAGCAAGACAGATGATCTTTTCTACAAACATAAGAGCAAAATCACCTGTAGATAGCCGTTATAAAAAAAGAAGGCTCGATTGGGATATATGCGATGAAGCTGAAATTCCACACTTTAAAACACCCGCCTACTTCCAAGTGAAACAAAACGCTCCTGCTATCGAGATCATCCAGCACCAAATGAATGCCAAAAAACAAACACGAGGGTCATCTCACAACAATCACACTACTGCCGTAGGTGGCGCCCTGCGAGATGATCTGTGTGTGAATCATAGATGAACTGGAGGGGGGGGGGGGGGCGTGTCGTGTGAATTCTATTATCGCATGGTTGTTCGAGCGAAGGCCATAACAAACTGTATGTCAAACACAAGAAGTACACGTACATACTTAAATACAACAAATTCCAAACAAAAAGGACAAGACATCCGCACAGAGAGAGAGCAACTTGGCAAACAAAAACGACAAGACATCCGCACAGAGAGAGAGCAACTCAGTGACCCGTTATCCGGCCGTTGAGAAGGAACCAGATGGGGGCGGGGATCCCCCTCAAAACCCTTGCACCGCTCTCTTCCCTCCTCCCCAAATGAGATTTTAAAAAACCCCACACATTAATGGTTCGACACATTAATTAGACCCCCCTCCCCGCCCCCTATGAAAAGTCTTTGCCGCCTCTTGCCCCGCCCCCATCCCCATGAAATGTCTGGTTACACCACTGGGTGGAGGAACAGTTCTCCTTGGAGTAAAAAAGTGAGGTTGCGTATTTTTGAAAATGTAATACCAGACTCCGATTTCAATATTCAGGTGATTGTCTCAAAGTCGAATATGAGGCCAAGCGAGACAACATTACAGAGCGTCTTGGGTCACACTGTGCAATATCATACTACTGTACATTGCTATGATTTGCCTTAGTCGTTAGCAAAATGAAACAAAACTAATAAGGAAAGTGTGGAAAAAAAGCTTATGGGAGGGCTGGCGTGGCACAAAAGGTGTTCACACCGCGTACAGATAAAATGCTTGTAACTCACACTAAATTAACCCTAAATATTCTGAGGATTTATTGCGTGGTGGGGGAGGGATGAAAGGCTGTTTAATGATTATGTTATTTCAAGTTAAAGATGTATGTACGGAAGAAGAAGAAGATGAGGAGGAAGAAGAAGAAAGAAGAGGTAGACAAACACAAACTAGAAATCTAAGCAAAAAACCCCAAAAGCTCTTTACTCCCCAAACCAAAAAGCAAATAAATAACAGAAACGCCAAAAAGTACTCGAGTTTCTGAGAGATTGTTAACGCACTCCACTTATCCTCCGCTTTCATCACGCAGTGCCTCGTCCATCCGCAGGTTGGTGAACCCGAAATGCTTTGCAAATGTTTTATGATAATGTGACAACTATTTGATTAATGATTGCACGTTCTCTTCCAAATCCCACACTAAACTATACCTGAATGGATGTTGCCGAAAAGAACGGTTTTTAACAGAGAGGTCTCGCCCAACTTCCTTTTAACGAGTGTTCTCGGTTTTCCAGGGTAAGACAACAATTTTCTTTAAAAGCATCCTTGGAATATTTATATCTTACAAATGTCTCAAATTTAATCTTCTCCAGCAGTTGAAATCATATGCTGTGAAAAAATAATTATACCGGCATACTTTTCTTGAGATGTTGAGATTGAGAAGTGTGTGAGAGAAGGGCAGGAAAACACACATAATGCAAGAATTATATCGTATGGTTTGTTCATAAAATCACAATTGTATAATTCTGAACAGACCACTGAGGTTGAACTGAGATGAGTTGGGTGCACTGATCTGCAATTCAGTAGTGTGCTGCTTGTTGTTTTGATGGGGAATCCCGTCACGAGCTTGATTCATCCCTCTACACATCAAAACATAGGCAAATGAAGTCTGACGTCAGCGATACTGAGTAATGTAATTGAGCATGCGTACTTGCGGCGCGCGGGCAAAAGGGTATTTTTCCCATACAATTCCAAAATGCCGTCCGAACATCAAAAAAATACGACGTCTTCTGCAATGGCTGCACAACCAGAGAAACCATTTCACTACACGTAAGTTTAAACGACATATAACAATGTTATTTTAACTTGTCAGTTTTTCTTAATTGGGAGGGAAACAATATTTGTTAATGTCATTTGTATGTATTGTTTTGCAGGTATCTGAAGGAGTTTCGTACACAACAATGTCAAGAGTTCTTGCAACACAAGTGTCCAAACCATCGTCCGTTTACTTGTTTTAATTGGCATTTTTTGAATCAAAGAAGAAGGAGACCCGTACGGAAACGTGATGGAACATTTAATTACAGCCCGGATGTTTATTGCACCAAGTTTGACGAAACTACAGGCATTTGCCCTGACGACGAAGAGTAAGTTCAAAACTTTGTGCTTGCAAGGTTCCGAATGTTTACGAATTTTCCCCACCCGTCGCCATATTGGTTTGAACTTGTTGACAATGTGTCATTAACATAACATTTTCCCTGTGTTCGTCATGACTGAAGCAAGCGTGACCGGACTTCTTATTGATTGTCAAGTGGTTGTCGTTAATTCATACAATCACTGACACTATTTGAGATGTCTAAATAGTTTTATTTTGTGTGTACATTGGCCAGATTATTTGACGTCTGGGACCTTGAGTTTAGAAAAAACCGCGCTTGCAGTAGCACATAACGTAGTTTACTCCGTGCTCACGCACGACGTACATTTACGTATCGTAGGAGGTCCTGTTTTCAGGGCGTCCCTGAAATCGATGCAAATCTTTTACCTCTCTGCACGCGATGTAAACAGTCCCTAGATACAATTTTTGTGGTTTGACTTGCCAAGCAAAGAGTCTCCTCTCCTTTGACCAAAACTTAGAATTATGTGAGGCTCCACTGGCAAGTTGCACTTGTATTACAAAAATTTGTGGTATTTTAGGCATTTCTACAAGGTACAAAAATATGTCATACTGTCGGGGCCATAACAAAAATTTGCCCGCCGAAAAAGTTTCATCGAACAATTTTTCAATTCACAATTCACGATGATAAAATCATGTGACTTAAAATTCTGCTGAGCATTCTGGGGAAAAAAATACAGAGGCTTAAAGAAGCCATGTGCCTTATATCATTTTCTAACAGTCTGGAGAATTTTTTTAAACCCTCATATCATTTATTATTAATAACATTAAAATTTAAACATTGGCTTGGTGATTCAAATATCACTGTTTATTGATATGCTTTATTATAAATGTTAAGAAACATAAAAAGATTCAAAACTTTTTTAAAAATCAAATTTGAAAGCCAAGACTTATTGACACTTTTTAAAAAAAAATTTTTTTTTAAAAGTTTTTGCAAATTACCATCGTAATTTTTAAAATTAAATAAAAAATATTTTGAATAAAATGAAGACAACTGCTGGCTATAGAGTCATACACAACGTCTCACAGAACACTTGAAGTCACTGCAGATGTTTCTTCTGCGTATGGCTTCACCAGGACACCATACTTTCTTGTTTGCCTCGAAAACAGGTCAAACTCAAAACACGGGGACGCTATTGAAGTCATCGAAGATCGGTGCGTGGTGTGAAAGTTTCAATGTCTATCAAGTTTTAATATATTTTTACATACTTCTTATAAACAAAGGAAGGTAATTAGGGCATCAGTTGATATATGGCATCATTATTTTTTTTTCAATTCAAAGAAAAAGGCATAGTACATCGAAAACCGGACACGGGAGGATACATGTACTTATACTGTACATTACACAGTACACGGACACTGTTGTTGATACTGTACAGCTGTGGTGTCTGTAGGGTAGTGTTTGTGTGTACCGTTTTCTTTGCTGCTCCGCTTTACATTAACTTTAAGCATGCGTTAAGTTAACACTACATTAGTACAGTGTTGTGTTTGTTATGGTGTTCATTCACTTGCTTACTACTGCCAAACTTTTCACCTAGGCACCAAGCAAAATCATCCAAACAAAATGTGTTTGGTACAAAAACATAGTAATTTGTAAAGGTTTTTTTTTGTATTTGTGATGTACATGTACATGTATGTATATAAATTAAACTTGAACTAAAAATCATCTCTAGTGTAGATATATCAATAACAATGGTGTTTTTATGTGCCTTTGGTTCCTGATTGTTTTCTTGAATGCTTTTGTATATTAATATATTTTTCACTTGGTACACTGAAGACCATGAATGAAGGGAGTTTGTAAAACTAATGTTCACATAACATACATGTTGGCGTGCTGCCTGTATGTTGTGTGGGATTTACAATGACTTTGGAATTGTAGTACAGTAGAACAGAATACCTAGTTTTATGATCAGAATAATAGAGTAATACCAACCTGTGTCCAGTTATTGTTGTTGTTGTAGAAGTATTAATTTTCACTTTGACTGAACAAATTTGCACCAATGGTTTGACTAAACTCATCTGCGTTGTCTCCGAAAAAGTGCATTCTTGCAGTGTGAAATTGGAGGTATGTTGCTGCATGGGCAAGTTTTGAACTTGCGCAGGTTTCTACTTAGCACTTAACACACATTTTGCAATATTTTTTGTGAGTTTGCCCTTATTTTGGGTGCCGTACAATATTTCAATTTTTTGTGTGATGAAAATACAATCTTTGGATGACATTTTTTTAATAAGTGAAACAGGATTTGGACATATGGATATTTCAAAGGAATAATTAAGGATGTAACTTGTACAAATTATAAAATGGTTCTTAATCTTTAGACGGACATGGTCAGCAAATATTCGTCCGGTCGGGAAAAGAAGATTTTAATTTTTTTTACCAGATCGGCAGTAGGTTATTGGGTTACTGATTCACTGTATGAAAGGCATGGATAGATAGTGTATTGGCAATGCAAAAAGTGAAATTTCTGATGCTGTGATAATATCATAATTGGGAACCCACGATAGCATGAGACCTGACTTTAGTAGTAGTAGTAGTAGTAGTAGTAGTAGTAGTAGTAGTAGGAGTAGTAGTAGGAGTAGTAGTAGTAGTAGTAGTAGTAGTAGTAGTAGTAGTAGTAGTAGTAGTAGTAGTAGTAGAAGTAGTAGTTATACTGGAATAGTCAGCTCACATTATCACGGCATCTCTGCTACTGCGGTATCAGACATTTTCTTTCTTTTTTTTGGCATTCTCAATACTCCCCCCCCCATGACCCAGTTTATCTGACATCATCACACGATAAATCTTGGTCGCAACATTTTTGAGAGTCGGATCCCATGTGTGTTTACTGTGCAGTGAGCTTTTTAGTTAGGCACAAACCACATCTTTACTTCCAAAATGGCAGACCATGTGTAGACAGTAGCCTTGAGTGACGTCAATGCGAGGGGACAATTGGTGATTTACATCTAGGTCATCGATAACCAAGAACATTCTACCAAGTCTGCTTTAAAAAAATAAAGTAAAAACAGAAATTAGAAAAAAAAGGAAAATTTTATAAGCCTAATTGTAATATTTTTTTCACGTGCTTTGCCCACTCAGGGTAAATTGCTATTGACCATTTCTGTCTAAAGTGCTATCATCAATGAAGGATTTTGCTACAAAAAATTTATCTGATTTTGCTACTCAAAACTCATTATTTGCTACTCAATATTAGCATTCAGTAGTGCTCAAAATATATTCAGTCTAAATATATTTGCTTTGCTAAACTGCTGGACGAAATCGCTCCCTGATCATCATTAGTTTTGTTCTGTACAAAGGGTGCTTTTCACAGGCTATTCGAAAAACTCCTAATTCCGATTATCATGATCACATAAGACACGCACAAAGACTTTACACGCACGCATGCACATTTGGAGACGTCATAAAGTAATTAAACAACTAGTGGATTTGTTTTGTGAAATTGAAAAGTATAACTTACCAACAATATTAACTGGACACTTCACAAAGGTTGGTGAACATCTTTTATTCTGATTGAGAAACATGCTGCATGTAAGTATCATGATAAAAGGGGAACCCATGTAGAAATGTCATGAAAATCCTACCATCAGGGCTATGATTATTGTTACTACAATTCTTGCAGATCTGCAATTTAGATGTGTATTGTTGAGATGCCATTTGGCCTATTTATGACTGAGGATTTCTTTTCTTTGGACTTTGCATTTTGAAGTTGTCCTTGTACATTTAGGTTTTGATCAAGTAGTCACCTTTCATTACACTTAGTAAATTCTGTGAAAACAACAGCAAGGTCCTACACATGTGTTTAAGTTTGGCTTGGGCTTTTGGAATCACGATGCATTGAATTAAATTGATTGAAAGCTGTACATGGTTCTATGCAAACACTGACTGAAACAATATAATATAATAATAATGTATACTATGCACTTTTTCAAGCCAAGGACATGTGAGCCTCTTAAACCACCCATTGTACTACACTGTTATTACCCCCAGGCCTGGAATTTTATCTTTGAGAGGGCAAGGCCATTTTCATTTAGCAAAGGGCACTTCCAATCCATTGCAAAATCTTAAAGTCTCATGGAAACTTTTGAAGGGGCACCAAAGCCAAGACCAGGGCAACGGAGGCCATAGCCTCTATGTAATACCAGGCCTGTACCCCTGTTCACCAGGCCCTTTAAGCATTCCTAAATCCATCTCAACTCCTTAGGAGTATGCAGCACCAGCAGCCAACACATAGCTTGCTAATTATTCACATTAACATTCTCTACTCTCGCAAGGACCTGTTAACTTCTGGGTGATGAGAAACAACCACATAGTAAAGTGTCTTGCTCATGGATACAAGCGCACAACCGGATTAAAACCCACACTCAGATGACTTGGCAACAATATCAAAAGTTGACAGAACAATGGACACATTGTTTTGAGCAAGATGCATTGATCAGGTTCGATATCTATAAATTTAAGTCATTGTACATTGTCACAGTGCCCCAAAAGTGGCAATAAGCTCAACATTTTAAGAAACCTATGCAAGCTTGCTATGATAAGTAGCATTAATATCTGTATCATAACAGGAAGTCATATTGTAAACTTCACTGTAATGCAGCTTTTAAATTTCCAAGAAGTCCTTTCCCTATTTGTACACATACATACATGTGCTTTGCATTTACACAATATTATCAACTAGACTCTACATGTACCTGTCCCAATAGTACGGGAAAAGGGTTGAAATACCCACTTTAAAAATTAAAAAGACCATGATTATAGTCTTTACAAGTATTTTCTTTTTGTGACTGACTGAACAAATAAAGAAATATGTTTGGTCTTCTTAAAAATATTTCTCTCCCATTGACAGTTTTCAAGCTACAATTGTACATGTAAGTGTAAGACCTTCGGACTTCTTGCATTATTGAGGGAATGTCAGGAATGTCAGTTTCAGTGAGGAATTAACTGAAAAGTGGGGTTTTTAACGTGTGGGAACATGTACCTTTTGACATTATTACATGTCTTCTTGACCTTTACACAGTTTTTAAATGAAATTAAACAAATATGTTGTAAAATAAAAATACCTTCTTTGTCTGATAAGTATAGGATTTGAGCCTGATGAAAAGTGTAATATAAACAACAATTTACAAGAAGCCTTACATTTTATCGATAATAAATCACTTTCAGTTTCAAAACGAGAAAGACTCTGCTAGGGTCAAAACGTCAGGCCATTAACTATTTTTTTCAGTTTCAAAACATCAGATTTATAATGTGCATTACATGTAGTTGTTTGGGTAGACATGGTATAGATAATTAGCTGTCAGTTGCTGGTGCTTCCACAATTAATTTCTGACAATGTTTGTATTTTTTGTTAAATCAGAAAACAAATCTTCTTTGCTAAATGTGTACTTTATGTTTAGCAGGCATGGTATTTTTCTTAATCTTAATCTGATCTGCAATTGTTTTTGTTCTTAGAAAAATTGTTTTTAAATAGCCTTACTAGTCTATAAATGTACCATGCAGTGTGTAGGTCAGCCTTCAAACCAAATATCATGCCAGGTGTAGTTTCCAAGCGGTGAATTTTGCTGTACACTTGATTAGCCCGTATTCAATCAATCAATCAATCAATCAAATGTCATGTAACACCAAAATCAAATGTTTACATTAAGATGCTGAGGCACAGGATAAAGATAGTTACTAAGCCTCCTGAAACAGGTGAGCTTTGAAGAGAGTCTTGAATGTGTGCAGGAGCTCTTATACAGTACAGTAATTTCCTGGGTGGAAGGCGCTCGGTGTATAAGGCGCAGTACCCTTAAATTACCAAAATAAGGAGCACCACCGTATAACTATAAGGAGCACCGCCATAAGACTCAATATGACTTTTACACTGCTGGTACATCAACACATACATGTAGGCCTACAGGGGTCATCATGATGGTATAAGAACACTTACCATAAGGTAAAGGGATCATAATTTTGTATTCACGAAGATGAGTAAAACATCGCTTCAGGTTTTGTATTATAATTTTTTTTCATTTTCGCTTTTAATATTTTTTAAGACTTTCACAATATTGTTTTCACAATAACAATGTACGCCCTCTGTTGGCAAAATATAACAGCGCATTACACGATAACATACTAAATTAATAAAGACTAGTACATTGTACGTGTCACTGGTGTGCGTGCTATAGCTGTGTACTGTGTACAGCATGGGTCATTGCTGGTTTGCGCCGGTATTATTATTATTGTTGGCAGCACCATAGCCAGTGACTTCGTTCTTCAGTAAGTTTCGTCAAAGTTGTTAAAACTACACAACATGAATGGTGTTGGTTTTATTTTAAGAAAAATGTCAACAAGTAGAATTACCCTGGATGAAATAGAGGAATTATTTTTCAGTATTAATGTAAGATTTCACGTAGTGATCATCAAAATTAACTCAATCGATATCAGATAAGGCGCACTGGTAGATAAGACGCAGTGATTTATTTGTACCTTTGAAAGTCATATAAGACGCGTCTTATACGGAAATTATACAGGAAATTACGGTACGCAGGGAGCTTAATCCAGATTTTTTGGACCATAGACACAGTGAAAGTAACAATTAGTTCTTTCTCAACAAGTTTGACGAGCCGGTGTGATTTTCTTTTGATATTTTCATATAAAAAAGACCTGGAATTACACGAAGGCTCCGTTGCCCCTTGTCGTACATGTAACCTCTGTGCCCCTCTTAAGGTTTCCCATAGATTTAACAATGGAAGTGCCCTTTGCAAAAAGAAAAAATGGCCTGGCCTGGCAAAGATAAAATTCCAAGCTTGGTAAAAAAAAATGTAGTTTCACACAGGCAGATTTCAAATTGTTGACTTTCCTGCTTGATTACCTAGTGTAAGAACTTAGTTGGGCTATCACACTCGGCACTCTTGACAAGTGTTTTGTAAAGCTTGGTGAGTGACTCATTCATACCCTGCTGCATCTAGCGATTAGTTTTTCCATCGGTATTCTCTAATTTAATTTTAAAGAGATTATAATCTGTAGACTTGTGTGTTCAGGATCCATTTTGTTTGTATGCTCAAAGCTTTTACTTTTTTTTTTTTTTACAGATGTCCATTTTTGCATCGAACCACTGGGGACACAGAAAGACGGTACCATCTTCGGTATTACAAGACTGGAACATGTGTACATGAAACTGATGCCCGTGGGCATTGTGTTAAGAATGGTCCGCACTGTGCATTTGCCCATGGTCCACACGACTTGCGCCAACCAGTGTACGACATACGTGAAGTCATAGCTCAACATGACCCAACAGAGCTTTTGACACCATCCAATGGTACTGGAACATCCTTTACAAGCAGTACAAGTTTAAATCAAGACAAAGATAAATCCTTGCTTATAGATGACCCTCGTTGGCAAGGTAAGCATCTTCATTGTAACTGACAGTATTAGTGAAGCATCAAAGGACACTTACCTGGATCTTAGTGATTTTTTAGTGTTTCATTTAGCTTTTGTTGTAACCATAATTTAGAAAATGTTGAAGGAAGACATGAGTTTTTGAGATAAATTGGCAGTATTGTATATATAGCTACACTGGTCAATGCTGATCAGCAGTGACCAGCACAAAATAACAATTTAGTCACTCAGCCAGCCATCCACTTTTTTAAGTGCAAATTACCGAGTACTGTATGATGTAATTAAATAATTTTCAAGCTTTTTTTCATTTACTTGGGGTTTTCTTTACCAAGAAAATGCAATAAAATGCATCTTATCAATTACAATCCAACCAACAAATGTGATTGACATATTTCACAAGTGGAACACCAAGGAAAGAATAAAACAATCCTCTAAAATAAGTAGGTTATATTTGTTATATTGAATATCATGACTTACGAGACAAAGCTAAAGTGTCATAATGTTGAGACCAGTTATGTTGGCTTGTTAGACATAATATTTTAGGGAGATATACTAAAAATAGGTTAAAATATATCCAAACCTTCACAATAGACATATCTTAAATGTGTGTTTACAATGCCAACAAAACAAATTGTTGGATATATTAGTGCCACATTATGATACAGATCTCTGAGAGACCAATTTTAAAAAAACAATATTACAAAAAATATATATAAATAAAAGCAAGCTGACCTACCTACCAACCCTAATTTTAAACATTACTTCAAATTTATATACAAAATTGATTTTCGGCATAATCATGATTTGTTGGCAACATTTTTGTTGACGGTGTTCTGTCTTATGCCTGGAATTTTGTCTTTTCTAGAGCAAGGCCACTTTGGCCTTTGATAGGTCCAAATTTTGAAGGGCATCAAGGCCAAAGGGAAGGGCACGAAGGCCACATTGAAAAAGACAAAAGGGCATGGTCTCATTGTTTTTATTGAAAATACAAGACATGTGTAACCGTCCCTTTCACTGAAACAAAATTTTGAGTTAAACAAAAATTGTTTACATGACAGCGCACAATACTCAATGTGAGCAATCACCCTGCATATATTATGGTGAGTTGTGTACTTGTGATCGCAATGTGTTCTTCGTTCTGCAGTCCTTTTACAGATATATGCACAAATAGTGTTACCAGGTCTAGAATTTCATGTGAGAGGGCAAGGCCATTTTTATTTGCAAAGGGCACTTGTAATAGAAACCTTAAAGCTATAGGAAACTTTTGAAGGGGCACCAAGGCTTATTACCTGGAATTACCAAAACAACAGAGGCCATCCATGTAAATCCAGGCCTGAGGTACGATTTACTAATGGTTGTGGAACCAATGTTGAATTCCATGTATTAGAAGCTTCTAAATCAGGAACTCATGAGTTGTTTTTATGATTACTGAATTTGTATTAGTTTACATAAAATGTATACTTTGCATTGATGCTTGTAATGCTTTTCATAAATGCAGCAGCGTAACAGAGTATTAAAGTGTATTGCACTAGATGTGACTGGTGCATTTATCACTCTGCACTAATGACATCACTTTTGCTCAAACACCGGGATGTCAGACAAACATTCCACCACTCACACTTGTTCACACCAGCCAGACTGCAGTAGTACAGTCACTGTCAGTACACGCAGTACACAAGTAAACATAAAGCTTGGATATGTATGCGCACGTATGTTAGTGAAATTTGGCACGTTGTCTGAGATCCAGGTATTGAGCTTCTATTTAAAGCATTAGTGCGGAGTGCTATTGCAATGGCATCCTACACTGCTAGTAGATTATGGGTAATTGTGGTGGCGTGTTTAATTGAGCATTGTATTGATACAAAACTAAAAATCAAAATACTCACAGCAATAACTAATTGTGATTTCAGTTGCTCTAGCTAATTGCTAGGCTTACTCACCAGGTACTGTTAAATTAACTTTTTTGTTTTTGCACATTTTTATTGAATGTTTTTTGAAAAAATAAACAAAAACAAAATCTATTTTTTCTGTTTTGGGGGGTCAAGCTGATTATTAGTATTTGTGGTCACTTGTGCTTATTTTGATGCAATCATTATCGGTAACTGTCTACAATTCTGTGACCCTTTAGTCACCTTCCATTCTCCAACTCCAGATACAAATTTTGTTCTTGCTAACTACAAGACTGAGCTGTGTAAAAAGCCTCCCCGCTTGTGTCGTCAGGGATATGCTTGTCCTCATTATCACAATACCAGGGATAGGAGAAGAAGTCCTCACAAGTTCCATTACAGGTTTGATCTTAAACTTTAATCTGTTGATGTTAATGGGAAGGTACAACACTGGTAACAACATATCGAGGGCATTGAACTCTTTTCATAGGGCTTGGGCAATAGACCTTTATTATGGTGTTGTACAATTCTCAAATTGAATGGTGCATTTACAACCCAATACATTAATGTAACAATGTTGGAACTCCCTTAATCAGTGGTGTACCATTTCTTACATGTACTCACATTACAGATCCACACCATGTCCCAATGTGAAACATGGTGATGAATGGGGTGAGCCTGAGAACTGTGAACAAGGAGACCAGTGCCCATATTGTCATACACGCACAGAGCAACAGTTCCATCCTGAGATCTACAAATCCACTAAATGTAATGACATGCAACAAACAGGCAACTGCCCAAGGGGGCCCTTCTGTGCATTTGCGCATGTTGACCGTAAGTGTGTTTTAAGATCAAGTTGTTAACGCCTGCATTTGTAGACCATGCAACTCATGTTTAAATTTGATGGGCCCTCTATTGCACTTTTCGAATTTAGGATGGGCAACAGTTGTGTGTGTATGTTTAATTTTAATGCCTCTTTGATCTTGTAGTAGAAAAATAAACACAACAGATAATTTTGGCATATAAAGTTATGATGCCCTAGTGATGTTATTATAAGCCTCAAGCCTCTTTTGAGTGAAAAGCTCACATACAAAAAGGGTGGAAAGGAAAATACAAAGAAAAACCCCAAAAATTTATAGTGCATGACATAAAACCTTGCCTGCTACATTTTGGCAGAAAGTGAAATTTGTGTAAAAAATAAATCGGGTCACATTATCTGTTGGATCATTGAGTGTTTGCACATAGTTACAATGGTTCTAGGAATATTTCAGTGATTTGGTTAATCTGGCACAGTGTAGTGTACTACTGAAGAGAATGCTAAAAATGTTAAAGTGTACATGTGGCTATTATGCATTTAACTTCCTTGTTTCTGAATCATATTTTACTATTGTTTCCAGGTAAACAGACTTAGAGCTCTTACTTCTTGCAAATTCTGTGGACATTTCTGTTTTGTATTGCCTTTATTTAGCTTTTATTTCCTGATTTTGTGCTCATTGTGTTCTGGCAATCGTGTGTGTACATATAAATAAATAAGTCATTATTGAGGATGTGCTTGTGATTGGCACTACATGAATGTTATAAAACAGTGTGTTTAAAAATGTAATTAAACTCAACAATTACAATGATGGAGAGTACAACGCTCACTAGCATTCCATGATTTCTGGGTTTGCTCATAACTTTTTCAGTGACTATGTAAATCAATGATTGTGTAATTCTTGTTGAGATGACCAGTAGAGGATAAGAGCTGTAACTGTTGGAATTTTTGTTTGTTATCATCACAGAGGAAATGACAACACAACGAGATTTTAGTGATGATTTGAGCTTACTCTCCCAGCTCACACCAACTAGTTTGTCTGCTATTGTTGGAAACACAATAACATGTAGTTCATCTCTACAACAGCAGGTTGGTATAACCAAGCCATGATTAAGCTTGGGCGATAACGCTTTTTTTCATCCACGATGTTATCGTCAAGAATATATCGCGATATTCGATAATATCGCAATTAATTTTTGATGACGTAAATCTTCAACACGAAACTCACTGTGCAAGTTTCAGTTGTAGAAGCAGCCGCTTAATTTCTACTTTTCTCCAATGATCTATTCTTCACGTTTTACTCTAAACCTATGGGGTGAAAACCTGGACCTATAACTTACACGCATTTTTTTTATTTATTTATTTTTATTTTAAATCTTCGGACAAAAGTACATATATACATTTTTAAAATTGTCCGGGTCAAGACAAAAGTTTAAAAAACTGTCATCATAGATGTGTCAGACCCAATTTAATTTGTCTACTGCGCATGACAGCCTGTTCTATATGTGTGCATAACTAATTAGATCACCAACCTCGTCCCCAAAAGGTGTGTCGAGCATGCAGTACGAGGTCCCATTATAAACGTGGTTGGAAATAAAGTAAACCATGGGGACGAGGTTGATACAACACGTGATAACACCCGGAAGCGCGATGTCTTAGTTTTTCGGTAGTCTGTGTGAGACCGCCTGATCGCTAATAAGGCTTTGATGTTGGTTTTTTCGAAGAAACCCAGTCGGGTCGGATCTGTTGGGGAATCTTGCGGTTGCGGTCTGTGACTTGCAGCTCTTTGTTGTTGCAAGATAGTCTCCACTAGGAGATTTTTTGTTGCAAGATCGTCTCGGTTAGGAAATGCATCGCGATACTTAGACGATATCGCGATTTACCGATATCACGATCAAAACAAAATCTACCCGATATCGTAATCGTTTCAGAACTAGTATCACGATACTCGATAATATCGTGGTATCGCCCAAGCTTAGCCATGATGGCTGAGTCAAGTCCAGTTCATACTTTGTGTGAATGCATAGTGAAGCAAATAATTCGCTCAAGTTGAAATGTGCTCAACTCTTGCAAAACAGTCACTGTAAAAATAGAATTGTGACTTTGATTCTGCTTTGCATTTGCATGAAGTATGAACCAGTCTTCAGGAAAATAAAACAATAATGACTAAATAATTTTGGAGTAAAAACTAAAAAGGTTGGTTTGTTTGAAGAAAGTTGTGTAACATGTTGTATTGTTTCTTTTATCTCTTACATTTTTGTTGCTAATGTTTTAAATTCTTAAATAAACATGAACTTGTGACTGTCTTCAAAAACCTTGTGAGGCTTTGTGACACATTGTCATATCATGTCTTGATCATTGTCATAGAGTGCTCAATTTCATGCCTCCCGCCGCCCCAAAAGGAGTGCATAAAAGTATGAACCTTTTTTCTCCCAACTGGGGGCCTATTTGAGATGTGTATGGACTACAGCTATTATGCGCAGGACTTCAAATCCAGACTAGGGCTTGATGAGGTCTCACTTCTAGGCTCTTGTCCTGACAGACACTAAGCTAAAACAGACGCACAGAAACAGGGAACTGTACAAGTGTGATTTTTTTATACAGACATGTGACTTTGCAGTTGATCAGGTGATTTCCTCGTTTAGGGTTTTTTCACCTGTGCCTTTAAAAATTTAACAACACAAAGCAAAGTATACTGTGCCTTGCACTTGAATTTTTGTTTTTACAAACTGCAGTTGCTTGTCTATTAATAATTGGGTAGTAGTTGGAAAAAATCCTTTCCTTGGCAAAGCATTTCCAGGTAATGATTTACATTTGAAAAAAAATGAAAAGCGTACATTATAATATTATCCACCCTGTAAGAGGAAATACACACAGTTTTTAGTTGGATTTTGAGTACGGTAATTCTTAATAGAGAGCATTATGTTTTCAGAGTATGTGTATAAATGCTGGGTAGAGTAACTGAATAAGTGGATAAATGCTGGACATGTTCAGTATATGCTCACATTATCTATTTCTGTATTTTGCTGCATATCATGTGAATAAGTTTACATTGTTAGACACTAGCTTTAAAGAAGTAATTTGATGAAGTGCAAATTGACCAGTGTTTTTTCTCATCTCTTATAGATATCATGTGGGGAATCTACATTCACCTCTGTAACGAGCAGTACACCAGGACCAATAGCCAAGCCACGCTCGAACAGCACATCCAGTAACTATTCATCAGATAGTCTACATTTTAACATATATCCAAGAGCACCTGGTTCAGAAAGAGAAGATGCATTTGTAAGTTCACCTAGAGTTACTGTCAGTCTTTTTGATTGGACAAGCAGTCCTTCATGTTAAGAAATACAAGGAGAATAATAGACAGTTCCCGATAGACGCCATCTTTACTGGCAACTTGGTCTTTAGCTTTGGTCCGCGCAAGTTTATAATTTTTTTAAGCAGCCAAGTGGTGCACCGACCAATCATGCAAGGAATTTGATAGAACTCCTGCCTGTTGTATGCAGTATTTATGCATAAGGCATAGTTGTGTGTTCAAAAACTGACTTTCATTGCCTGTAAAGATGGTTGACTTAACACTGCGTGACGTTCAAACTCCTCAGAACCAAACTTCACGAAAGAGTCTAAAAAGTGAAATTAAAACATGATTTTATAAAATCTGACTTTTCATAGTATTAAATTCAAGCTTGTTTAAAGGGGCACACCGGCTCACCATTTACGTAATTTAGTGAAGTAGAGTCACAAACAATAAATAATTTGATGTTAAAAAAAATAAAATCTTAAAATTAGCACGCAATTAACGAAAAATAGTGAAAAAACGAAACGCGGTCAAAGGTCAGCGTATACGCTTTTTCAGCCGAGTGTGTGCAGCGCAGTCAATCCAACACGGGCACTGCCTAAAACCCCCTTGGAACCAAACGTGATTATGGTCTGGCTCCCAACCCCCCAGACAGGCTCCGAAGCCACGGCTATTGGCAAGCTGAGGAGTTCATGCCCCTAGGTTTCAACGCTCTTTGGCCCCACGGGATGTAGCGCCGGCTGACGGGATATGCCCCCAAGGCTTACGTTGTGATTGCTCCACGCCTTTGGGCCATGCAACACGCCTCCGTTACACGGACTCTTTGAATGCGAATCTTACGTTGGATTTTTCACCATTATTTACAACTTGTAGCGATAATTTGAATACATGATCTTTTTCGTCAATTACTCGTTAATAATTGTGTAAAAAAAAGATTTAAATTTGGTTTGGTAAGTTACTTTTAAACGGCTGGAAGTAAAACTAACTCAGAAGGTCACGTGATTATTTGAACCAGTTTGTGGTTCGAACTATCACGTGACCTTCGTTTTTGTTTAAAAATGCTCAAAAACGGCTAAATTTGATGATTTTTTTTATGGACTGTTCTTTTTCATTCCTGGAAGACTGTTGAAGTCATATTTTAGTCTATTTTGTAGCCCAAATAGCCCAATTCAGCCGGTGTGTCCCTTTAATGTAAGTACCTCTGAGGGTTCTTACTGCTTGTACCGGATTACAAGATTGTGTTTGTAGTAAATAAAAGGCTTTAACTGTAGTTCAGGTTCTGCTGTAAATAACTTTTAAAAAGAGAGCTTTCCTCCATTTTCAAAAAAATGTTTTTTTTTAATTTTAAGGAGTGATTTTTTTTCCGCAATCCTCAGACAAGGTTAAGAAGTGTGGAGGAGAGTGATTAAACTCACACCCGTTAAAAAACGTTGGTTTGGACAAGGCAGTTATTCCTTGTGATAGGCTATAAATTATTGAACCATCTGTATCATGCATCTTCACATGTACCCATTAATAATGTTAATTTAATTCAGAAAAAGGATTTCAATTTATTTATAAATTTGTTGATTCAGACATTTATGAAAGTAGTTGCTGCAATATGACAATTATTTTGTATTCTTAAACATGATGACTAATTGCTCTCTTATTGTAGAATATGTTACTACCATCAAGTCAGTTACAATCAATGAATCCACTAACAACAACTGTATCAAGCTCCAGCTCTACAGCCTCAAGCACTATGTCTGCTACAGCAACACCATTCTATCCGACCAGTGATACTGTAGAGTCAGTTATAGGTAGGTGTGGATTACTCAATCTTTGCCCGGAAAACTTGAAGTCAAGGCTTACTTATCTTACATTGTATGAATGCTTTTTGTAAGTTTAAACTAAAAACACTTTTGTCATTATATTTGGCAAACATTGCAACGATGTGCTTATAGGAAGAGTAGACATTAGTTCACGCCTCAAAATTTCATCTTTGAGAGGGCAGGGTCATTTTAATTTTTTCAAAGGGCACTTCCATAGGGTAATCTTAAAATCTATGGGAGACTTTTGAAGGGGCACCAAGGCCAAGACTAGGGCAACAATGGCCTTGGCCTCCATGTTATTCCAGGCCTTTGAGTTAATATCCGTAGTGGAAGAAATGAAAGAGACCACAGAAAATTAGTTGTAGAGCTATTTGTTCTGTTGTACTTTTACACAAAATTTACTCATTTATCTTAAACAATGAGACTGTTCACATAATCAAATTGTGATATTACACGGTATATTTTTATCCCTTTGGTTTACATGTAAGTTGTTATTGTTTAGGTTCATTAAAAACATATTTGTATAACTTCAGACAAAGTTGATTATAGACTGGTATCCCATAGTGACTGAACTTGGACTCAAATCTGATTCTTGATAATGACTTTAGCATTCAGCTTGTTTCTCAACCAGTTCAACCAACCAGGTTTATTGAATGTTGTAATTGTACGTGAACAACAAACCTATTTGAAAAAATTGATGTTAATTTTAAATGTTTTTAATGTGCAGGAAATGCCTTGGATGATATGAATTTGGATGACATTGACGTAGCAGCATTGGAGAAAGAATTAGACAACGATACATCATCTATATCAAGCTCAGTAGCTAGTATAGGTCATTTACCCATCAGTAAGTATGTGTAGCTAGTTCTTTAAGCTATACTCTAATTATATGTATCAGTCATAGGCCAGTTAGTAACTGATTCTTAAAGCTATACTTCAATTATATTCACCAATTATAGGCCAGTGAGTAACTGGTCCTTAAAGCATTACTTCAATTATATCCATCAATTATAGGCCAGTTAGTAACTGATTCTTAAAGCTATACTTCAATTATATCCATCAATTATAGGCCAGTTAGTAACTGATTCTTAAAGCTATACTTCAATTATATTCATCAATTATATGCCAGTGAGTTACTGGTTCCTAAAGTTTTACTTCAATTATATTCATCAATTATAGGCCAGTGAGTAACTGGTCCTTAAAGCTTTACTTCAATTTTATCCATCAATTTTAGGCCAGTGAGTAAATGGTTCCTAAAGCTATACTTCAATTATATTCATCAGTTATAGGCCAGTGAGTAACTGGTTCCAAAAGCTATACTTCAAATATATTCATAAATTATAGGCCAGTGAGTAACTGGTTCCTAAAGCTATACTTCAATTATATTCATCAGTTATAGGCCAGTGAGTAACTGGTTCCTAAAGCTATACTTCAATTATATTCATCAGTTATAGGCCAGTGAGTAAATGGTTCCTAAAGCTATACTTCAATTATATTCATCAGTTATAGGCCAGTGAGTAACTGGTTCCTAAAGCTATACTTCAATTATATTCATAAATTATAGGCCAGTGAGTAACTGGTTCTTAAAGCTATACTTCAATTATATTCATCAATTATAGGCCAGTGAGTAACTGGTCCTTAAAGCATTACTTCAATTATATCCATCAATTATAGGCCAGTTAGTAACTGATTCTTAAAGCTATACTTCAATTATATCCATCAATTATAGGCCAGTTAGTAACTGATTCTTAAAGCTATACTTCAATTATATTCATCAATTATAGGCCAGTTAGTAACTGATTCTTAAAGCTATACTTCAATTATATTTATCAATTTTAGGCCAGTGAGTAACTGGTCCTTAAAGCTTTACTTCAATTTTATCCATCAATTTTAGGCCAGTGAGTAAATGGTTCCTAAAGCTATACTTCAATTATATTCATCAGTTATAGGCCAGTGAGTAACTGGTTCCTAAAGCTATACTTCAAAATATATTCATAAATTATAGGCCAGTGAGTAACTGGTTCCTAAAGCTATACTTCAATTATATTCATCAGTTATAGGCCAGTGAGTAACTGGTTCCTAAAGCTATACTTCAATTATATTCATCAGTTATAGGCCAGTGAGTAAATGGTTCCTAAAGCTATACTTCAATTATATTCATCAGTTATAGGCCAGTGAGTAACTGGTTCCTAAAGCTATACTTCAATTATATTCATCAGTTATAGGCCAGTGAGTAACTGGTTCCTAAAGCTATACTTCAATTATATTCATCAGTTATAGGCCAGTGAGTAACTGGTCCTTAAAGCTTTACTTCAATTATATCCATCAATTATAGGGCAGTGAGTAACTGGTTCCTAAAGCTATACTTCAATTATATTCATCAGTTGTGAGTAAATGGTTCCTAAAGCTATACTTCAATTATATTCATCAATTATAGGCCAGTGAGTAACTGGTTCTTAAAGCATTACTTCAATTATATTCATCAGTTATAGTCCAGTGAGTAACTGGTTCCTAAAGCTATTCTTCAATTATATTCATCAGTTATAGGCCAGTGAGTAACTGGTTCCTAAAGCTATACTTCAATTATATTCATCAATTATAGGCCAGTGAGTAACTGGTTCTTAAAGCTATACTTCAATTATATTCATCAGTTATAGGCCAGTGAGTAATTGGTCCTTAAAGCTATACTTCAATTTTATTCATCAGTTATAGGCCAGTGAGTAACTGTTTGTTAAGATATACTTTAATTAGATAAAACTCTTTAGCAGGTACAGGCCATTATCGGGCATTGTTCATTACTATAACTTAAGTACGTAGTGAATTCATTTTACCAATGCGAGTATCTGGTTGTGGGCCTTGAAGTCATTAAGTTCATTCAATTGCAGTTGTATGTGATATCATTTGACCCTGGCTGACAAACTGTAGGTTAACAGCCTAAAAGTGATTGGATAGCAGGTCTTCCCTGCACAAGCATCTGATTCTGTTCCATAACTCTATCATCGAGGCCAATGGTGCACTAATAGAGGATTAGTTAACATTGATAATATGTTTATTTTTCTCTCTCAGGTCTAGGTTATGGAAGTTCAGCCCCAGTCAGCATACCAGGGAGTTCAAGCAGTGTAGGCAGTGGACCTAATAAATCCTCTGTGACTGATAGTCCAAGTTCTCCAATGTCACAGCTTTCCTTTATACCACACTTACAACATCAGCAGCAACAACAGCAGCTGGAACAGGTGGGAAAATAATAATAATAATATTAATAATAATAATAATAATAATACGCAGTTCTTATATAGCGCTTTATACTCCCGATGGGTGTCTCAAAGCGATTAGTATTTTTCCTACAAGGTAAGGGGGGTTACTTGTTGATGTATGAGACCTATTCCTTTGCATAGCACCATGTAATGGTTTACAAGGTGCTGTGGTGCAATATGCTGCCAATCAAACCAGGAACAATTCAATTACACCAAGTTAATTACATTGTATGCTGTGGATATAAAACAAATACATTCCTGTTTTTATTAGGAGATTATTAGTAAATCCTTTGAAGACAAATTACAGTCCTCTGGCGCGGATCCAGGGGGGGGGCGTGGGGGGCGCCGCCCCCCCCCTTTTTCATATAAAAAAAAAAAAAAGAGGGAGAAAAGAAAAAAAGAGGGAGAAATGGGGCAACAAACTTCATTTATCATTTTGCTGCTTGGTATATTTTCACGCCCCCCCGTTTGGAAAATCCTGGATCCGCCCCTGGTCCTACCTAGTCGGCCACTTTTGAAATGCGTGCGGACTATGCATGTCACAGCAGTTTGATTCTTGAAATGGATAAGCACTTGGTGGTGATGTAATTTCCATTTAATATACATTATTATAATGACAAAAATGAAAGGTTAAACAAATTTGATCTTAACGATCTTCATGAATTGAATTTGTATTCACACTAATGGCAAGGATTCATGTTAGAGTTTAAAAGCACCCCATTTCACTTTCCTGTTTACATATAACTTGTCTGGAATGAATAACATATGAGCTTTGTGTCCAGGGCCCAATTTCATATAGCTGCTTAACCCTTTCAATACCATTGTCGAGTGTACTCGACCGTGCGCCGTGTGTGCTTCCGTACCAATGTCGAGTTTACTCGACAAAAAAAGATGCAGCGTTTGAGAGCCTGTATTTATTCTGTTTGGCGCCCTCTGTTGTTGAGCTTTATATAGACGGGTAGCTTGTTTATCAAGCTTTACAATGGTGTGTATTGCATAGGGGGCCGCCATTACGATTTTTCGAGAAAAACTACGTTGCAGCAGTAACGATTTCTTGCTTCCGTTTTCTCGACAAAAATCACCATCATGGCTGTTCGTGATCCGCAGAATTTGGTTGAAATATTTGCCGATAGTGACTTCAAATTGGACTCGGAAAGATCTGAAGAAGAACCTAGTGAAGATTCGGATGAAATTTGTGATGTTTCGTCGCTCAGACATGTCCGATAATGACGGTGATACTGACAATATACCGGTAGTTGGACCGAGCACAGCACCCGTTCAACGCCGTGTGCTTGGGGGCTTGGGCTCGATGGGCCTCGGCCCACTCGTGCCGGTCGAGGTGGCAAAGGTTATGAAAATAATATATACAACTTTTACATCATATGAAAGGTAATTTCATAAGCTACAAATTGTATGCACAAAGTTTTTCCACAAAAATATGTCTTCACACCAAAAATCAAGATTGAAAAAAGTGAACACTGCACGTTGCTTTTTTTCACACAGTGTGCGAAAAAATGCGGTACGCAGCAGTGTGACCCCTATAAACAATGTGGTATTGAAAGGGTTAAGCAGAAAATGTTGCTTAACATTTCTCTGTTTAGCCAAAATAAGCGTGATACCAGTCACAGATGGTTCATGCGACATGGTATTTTGGGTGGCAACCCTATTCTGTTTAGCATATTTTTATTGTGCTTAGCTACTTTTTGTGCTTCAGCAGCTTTATGAAATTGGGCTCAAAAGAGATTTTCATGTTACTGTTATGTCATTGTTATATACAACTTGTCTTGTTGATATTACATTTGCATACTGAAGGACTATTTTTCAGCAAGTGGAGAGTTGTACAATTTAAATCGGTGGATATTGTTAGAATGATTTAATGATGAGTTTTTGTTCCCAGCAGGCAGCAGCAGCAGCAGCATTCATGAGTCAACCTAACACAACACCATACATGAGGCATCTTAGTTTAAATCGGTTACTGGACTCTTCTAGCTCATCAGTCAGGGGTCCCCACTCCCCACACACAGTAGGCAGTAACCCAAACTCATCAAATAGTGAAGATGTAGTCAGGATATTCCAAGAAGAGATCAGCATCTTAAAGAACAAGTTACACACATGGGAGGAGTCTTGGAACCAAGCAAAACAGGTCAGCGTCTTAAAATAAGTCTCTTGATTTCATCAGCACTGTCAGCACATTTGAAGTATGTTACATCAAAGAAGAACATTGGTTTGAGTCTAGTTTACTATCCTACCTGGTTTGTCAGTGTGTATTGCGCTCAGATGACTTTGTGATTAAGTTTATTTGTGATTAAGTTCAAATGCTAACCGTTGGTTAATTAATGGTTGATTTTAATCTAACGATGCATAAAGAGAAGAAAGAATAGTTGTGACTGCTCTTTACCATGGTTTAGACCAGACAGGAATAGAGCACTGAGAGAGCACCATGCTAGGATTTTTTGTTCTGTACTCAAAGAGCACACTGTGTATCTCATGGTATTATTGTTACAGTGCTCAAAGTGGATTGCTTTTTGGTATCAATAAAAACTGTCACTAAATGATTGTTTGCTTGTTTTTCTTTTAAGTCTTTCTCTTTCACTCCTTTCGTTCATGTTTATTGTGGTACACTAGCATTCTAACAGAAAACTTTCTGACTATTGACCCACAGGCATGTGATGCATGGAAAAAGGAAGCCAATGAGGCGAGTGAGAAAGCTAAACTAGCAGAACGGGAGAAGCAAGTTGCAATGCAAATTAAAGAGGAGGTGAGTTTGAGTCCATACAGGCTCTAATACCAGTCATAACATATTCAAATCTTTGAATGGACACAGTAACCAAACGAGTGCAAAAACTCCCAACAAGATTTGAGTCCATCATATAGACCCATTGCATATGACGTCACACTCTAAAAAAGGAGGCAGATCATTGGACGATAGCTTATCTTTGTGCGTAAAAAAGTGCGCGTGACCTCAGTGTACCTGTAGCATTTCGCGTTATGCAAGGGGGACCTATTGATTTCTATAGCCCCCTTAGACAACGCGGAGCGCACCTCCGAGCAATGCGCGTCATTTTGGGTGTCAACTCTCTTTTATGCATGTTTTTATACGATTTTGACACCAAAAATGGCGGACAGGATAGGCGCGTGCGAGTGCGCAGCGCGTTGTGCAAGGGGTCTGTTTACAGAAAAAAAATCCCTTTTTACAACTTATTGTACAACATTTACTCAATTTTTCGGTACCCGTGAGTAAAAAGCTGAATAAATTGGCATTCAAATGTGTGTCAAAATTACTTCAATGGAAGAAAGCACTGCATGTACAAACAAGAATACTGCAATCACCCCTAAGTAATTGTTGTAACTAAACAATCATTTAAACAATCATTTAAATTCAAACAGCATTAATATGTCTGGCTGGCTCTTGCCTTGTGTTGCATTACTAAATCAATCAAAATCCAGCACAACCCAGGGAAGGATTTATGTGTAGTAGCTTTCAGTTTGTCAATGGAAAGTGGTTTTGGAAATGGTTTTTGACTGCTGCTACCCTCTCAGTCTCATGTGTATATTATTGTTTGTATCCATATAGGCATTCAATGAAGCCAAATCATTAAAACAGGACATAGAAGGGTTGACTGGTGGGCCCTATCTACACATATTGAACAAAGTAACCGACTTGAATAATGTACCATTAGGCAGTCTCAAGCAACTTCAAATGCAACTTAAGACAGATCTGGACAGATTAGAAAGGGTAAGTTTTAAAAAGACATAACTCATTAACTAAAAGGGTCGATGAAACAAAGTATTGCTATTAAGTATTTTTGTTTTGAAACGATAACAATTTTTTTTTCATTACGTGGATTTGTTAGAGGCACAATTATGCTGTAAAAAATTCAAATTTTTTAGGACATGGACAACATTGGAAATATTAAATAAATAATAATAATAATAATAAGACTTGTAATGCGCACATATCCACCCTGCTGGGTGTTCAAGGCGCAGAATAGTCAAAGACCTGTGTCTGCACTGTTTGACCTGTGTCTGCACTGTTTGACCTGTGTCTGCACTGTTTGACCTGTGTCTGCACTGTTTGACCTGTGTCTGCACTGTTTGACCTGTGTCTGCACTGTTTGACCTGTGTCTGCAATAAAACTTCAAGTTCAATAAAACTTTCATGTTTTTACTGTTTTTAAACATCAAGTTTTGGTCCTGCAAGATCAAATTTATTGTTGACTCATTTCGCAAAAACTATAGAATTTCAGGCAAAAGTATTTCAATTTTCCAGTCCACCATGACCATCTACAGTGTATACACCATGGAAGTTTTGTGCAAATCTGTGAACACTTATTTTTTCAACCATACCAATGTTGTACACACCCTTTCAATGTAATTATCCTTTAGAGAAATAAAGGGTAAATAATGGGAATAATGGTAAAGGTTATTTTTTTAGTTTAAAGGAAAGTTGCGTCATTGTTTTAGTGCAAACATGAAGGTAATGCTGATAGCCAACGACAAAACCAATAGCATTAGCCAGCATGCAGTTTGGTACCTCTGAATATTTTCATGCAGAGAGATACATCAGCATGTATTGAGTTTTGTGATATTTTGATAGCCTCGATCATAAATTATATTTTAAGAGGCAGATACAAATATTGCAATATTCAAACATTGTCCATCATCACAAGCTTTTAAAATTTGTGCTTGTATGTACGTTCTCCTTTTGTTCTTGTTAAGGAACAGCATATGCTAGGAACAACATGCTCATTCTATGCTCCATTCGCTGGTTTTAAGATACACTCATAAAAGAGTACAAAGAAAACGTTTTTTTTGCCTTAATTTTTTGGCCTTCAGTTTTTGGCCTTCATTTTTTGGCCTTCACTCTCAAGTGAAATGGGACACTTTCATTTTGTAAGTTCTTTAAGTATAACACTTTGGCTGCAGCTATGGGCGTCATCAGTTGGTGTTGTTATGTCTTAATTCATACTAAATGTCATTCTTGACTTGATTTTTGCCAGATAATACACACCAAAGAGGCCTTGAAGTGTTGCGTGTGCCATGAACGTGAGAGGAGTATAGCCACGTCACCTTGTCATCACCTTGTACTCTGTGATATCTGCGCCTCTTCCAAACTCAATTGTCCTGTCTGTCATTCTCAAATTACAAGCAAACTAGCAGTAGCCCTTCCATTGTGATCATCAGTAGATGGTTAGCTTGGTTGTCATACTCTTTGTATATCTGTTACCTAAATAACCCTGTAGCTTTAAACCATACCCTTTATCAGTTCTCAGTTTTAGTGCATTTACTATTAACAGTGGGGTAAGAATTAACTGATTGATGCAAACATTTTTCCAAGCATGTTAATAGACACTGATAACGCTCTCCATAACTGCTGTAACTCGTTGTCTACTGTTCAATATTTTGGAAATGTCTTTTTCTTCTCACTGCAATGTTTATCAAGGCAAAAGTCTGTCGACACAGTGTCATCATCTACATGCCATTAATGACAACCTCCAGCTACAAGTTACTAATTGATCTATATAAAGAAGCTCATTTTTCAAAGCCTAAGATAATCACAGAAGAAATGAATTATAAACACTGGCAAACAAATTGGTTGATTTTGGTTGCTACAAGCATTTTGGAAAATTTATGTATTGTATAAAATAGCAGCTGACAGTAAAGTTTCCCATTTTCATTTTGAAATAAGTGCCATTTAAAAATATTGCTGTGTAAGAACATAAATTGTACTCGCCATCCAGAGAAAACAGTCTTGCATGCCTTGTCAATGTGGTTATTTTGATATATGGTTTTCATGAGAATAATCATTGATGATTCCCAGTCAAGTCAAGTGTACATTATATTGCTTATTCGGTCATTAAGCCATGCATTCATGAAGACAAAAAACCAACCACAAAAACATTTAATTTCAACCATAAAATTTAGGAATGTTAACAAAATTAATGTTAACCAATTAATTATTAGGTCTTTCTGCTTTATGTTTTCCTTTTAACCTTACAGTTCAGTTTTGTTTTGGTAATTTTTAAATGCCATTTCCTACACACAAGTTTTTAAAATAGGAGGTTTCGTTTTGTCAGTTAAATGAAGCTAGGATTTTAACAGGATCCATAAGGTCTTTGGACCTTTTTTGTCTCTTATTTTTAGGACTTTTGTTTTATGAATGACCCCATTATTTTTATACACAAAATCAAACTGGACATACTTGATCCCAGATCACTCAACCGTTTGCATTCTCTTTTCATACAATACTTGATTATAGTTTCAACCAAAGACCTCCCATTAAAACCCTGCCCCCCCCCCCACAACAGCCCTTCTGTAGCTGACAGTAACATACCACTAATTAGCTTAGAATGAATTAATTATTACTCAAATATATATATTTTTTGTGTATAGTCTATCCTTATATCAACGCAAACAAACAGGAAAAATTTCAGTTATCTTAGAAACTTTGTTTAGTCTGTTCAGCTACGTGAATACTTCATCCCAATGCCTTTGTTTACAAATTCCTGGGGGTCTACATACTGTAAACTACAGTTAGCCTCCCGTGATGAGATACAATAAAAATATATATAATAACTCAATTTTTTTCAATGGCTGATATCTGCAGACCGTCAGAGGAGAAAATAACTTCAGGATGATGTATAATTTTGATTAGTGCTAACAGCGCACTTTCCTTTTGACTGTCAGCAACAGCTACCCTGCACATAATTGGTGTAATTTGATTGTAATATGTAGTGTGTATGTATTTGATGTAATATTTTGGCACTCAAGCTTACGCGGGCGCTAATTTATGCATAATGCAATCAATACATACCTGTAGTCAATGTAAAACCTATTAGTACACGTGCATACACCCAACTGTTGAGTGTTGCATGCAATTTGACCCCAGCGCAAAATGGAGCCTGAGAACGTGACAGGAATTATAAATTTACAGATGTTACAGATTTTCCTACACCATTACCCTTTTTTACAAAAAGGGTATTTGTGAATGGGAATGAAAGAACAGTGGCTTGGTCTTAAATGGCTGTTTAAAACCTTGCAGGGTCATGGCTGTGTGATAAAGGACCTCACCTATGGCTTCTTTTATCATGGTACTTTATCGCACTGCCATGAAGCTGCCACTGTTAAACAGCTCTTTTATTCCCTTATTCAAATAATGCTTCAGTAAATTCAATGTGGTGACTATAACTTGTAATTCTAAAGATTAATTGCAGCCTTTATTCAGATTAAAAACAAACATTAACAAAACAATAGTGTTTCAAATAAATTTCTAAGTGTACAGCTTAATATTGTTTTTATTTGTCAAGGAAATGAAATATAGAAAAGGGATAAAATATTACCTGGAGTTTTCTTGGTTGAATTTATGGAGCAGAACTTTTGTTTAAATGTGCTGAAGATAAAACACAGAAAAACACCATTGTAATAGTACCAGATTACTTTTTTACATAAATAAACATGTATGGTTGTTTGTTTATTTATGTAAAACATTATTACAATGGTGTTGTACATTTTAAAAATGGAAATATGCCTTCCTACAATTGCCAACATCATTCGTGTTCTCCATTTTCACCTTTTCCACTAAAATACTGTCTGACACTTATCTATTCATAAACACTGTACACGTCTTTGTTGGACTTCTTAATAAAAATAGTCAACCCTCTTTGTGATTGTGAGAATCATTGTGAATGGTTTTTGCTTACATGCAAAGTGTTCATTGGTTTTAAGATTTGATAGGCAAGAAGAGTCTTTATTGATTACATGATAAAGTGGAATTCTGTAGTTATAGTGAAAGTGTTTCAGAGAGAATACCAGAAATAAGAATTATACATGAAAACAACAAAAACCTAATTGTATCGTGAGCTGATGACCGACTTTCATAAATTTGGTATTTTCAACTTTCAAATTAGTCACGTTTATCATAAACTGTTTTGTGTTATGATACCAAGTTCATGAACAAGTTAGTTGAATTCCTTTTTGTATTCATACTGATTTAAACAAACACGGAAACAACGGCATTTTAGAAAACATTTGACATAATGAAATTTGTATTTCAGGGTGTTCCAAATTATTTTCTAACTCACAATATTCAATTTTTATTTTATTTAATGTTTTTGTTTTTAATTAATTGATAGGACTTAGTTGTCAAAAATTGTTTTCTACAATTGTTTGTTTTCCGGAGATAATATAAGTTGACTCTTCTGTTAATGTTTTTATTTGATGAGTTTGTAATTAAGTCTTGGTAACGAAGTCACTGATCTTTAATTTGTTTGTGTTTTTGCTAATTTGTAGGATGGCAATAATTATAAAGCATGTCATTGATATTACCAAGAGTGGTCAAGTTTGAACCATCCTAACTTCTTACTGCAATATCAGTAAGTTATTTTAAGATATGTGCTTCAAAGTCCTCAATTCCTAGAGGGGTGCTTCCAACAAATATTGTCAACACTTTACAATGAATAGGTGTAAAAGTAGGGTACTTTCATGCCCACAGAAAGTTGCATTAACCGAAAATCCATTGAAGTGGGGAAAAAGTATCGCACATATGCATCTGTAATACAAGATTGTATGCATTGAGTACCCATACCCCGTAATGTTTTCTTTGGATGTGTAAGCAAAAGTAGCTCCAATACAATAATATCTGTTTGAATTGCTTTAAATTACTTCCTTTTCTTGACAATTGATGTTCTGTTCTTTGTCTATGTAGTTACTAGATGATAAAGTATAAATGAGCCACAAGGCAGGTTGTGGTGATGAGGCAAAGACACAGTGTATGGTTTCTGTAGTATTGAGTGACTTTCTGAAACAACCAGGAATAATGTGTAAACTGACTCTTCATAATTGTTCAGTACACAAAGGGAATGCGGTATACCATCAATATTAAGGACGATGTGTAGATTTAAACAGTATTTCTGCGCTTGCATTAACAAGGACCAAATAATGATTAGATCAGACATCAGTTTAAAGTACTAGACAAACTAGTGGTGTTTTACATCACTAATAGAAGGATGAAGTGATTTCAAGCTTATTATTTGTAAATCAGTTAATGATCATAGTATCTTTCAATAAGTAAATGAATATATATTTCTTATTTTTTAATTAAAGTCTTTAGGTTTTATGGAATTGATTTCAATGTATAGAATTTGTGTTGTTTCATTCTGTCTGAAACACTATTTGTTGCAGCTTTGTTATGAAACATTTAAAAGTGATCAGTGAACATATGAACGGACATTTCAGCAAAATGACTAGCGTAGAATGGTATTCTCTAATATGAGTATAGGATGACAATGATGGCCCCTGCATTCAATCAAAATAATTAGCATCTATAGACACAATCATAAGTAGCATTCCCATAGCATTAATTATACTGGTTTTCCTGGTTTAATATTTCAGTTTCTTATTCCGACATAAGCTGCAGTTGTAAGGGATTCAAGTTGATTTGTTTTTAATTTTTTTAGCTTGTGACTTTGTTCTTGTGTAGTGTATTAATGAAACCAGGTCATATAGTCTCACTGTATGAGGGACATGCCTACGTATTAAATATAACAAATAATTGTCCGCAGTTTACTGCGGTTGAAATTTTAATAATTGTATACAACATTCAGAGCTATGTTAAAACAAATTATATTTTCAACTTTTTTCGTCTAAATCTTTGAGAAAATGGAGATTATTTTTGAATTGGAAACCCCATTTGGTGGTGACAGCATTTGCATTGCAGACTACAAGTTATTGTATTTAACAGAATAACTTGGTTAGTGTGGTTTTGCTTGGTTGGGATTATGTGTATTTGTATCCATATGCCATGACCATGCTTTGACATGAATGAGCTGTGATCGGGGAAACTGTTTTCTTTTAATAAATATTTGTCTGGAAAACATCCAGAAATAACGTCTTGAATGTATCCATTGTTATTATTGTTGATTGTGTTTACAACATAACTTTCATTTTCTTTTCCTTACCATTAATCCAGACCATCTCTATAACTACAGGCAAGTGCTTGAACAACTTGCCAGAAAAAGCTATGAATATCCTCAAACCAATCTTTTAAACTAGTTTTGCAATTTTTTTATTTTTTATGAACCATCATGTTGGCCTAGCAGTTTACGTTTGTATAAGGGATTTTATTTTAATAAGCAGTGAAAAACTGTGTGTATAATCAAGGAGGTAGAAATGATCAACCATCTCCATGAAACTGCAAACTGTTGGAGACACTTGAAGAAGTAACTGGGTAATTGTCAAAGACCAGTGTATCCCAACATATGCATAAAATAACAAGCCTGTGAAAATTTGGGCTCAATTGGTCATCGAAGTTGCAAGAAAATGATGAAAGAAAAAACACCCTTTTTGTACAAATGTGTGTGCTTTCACAGATAGGAATAAAAACTTCTTGCAAGAAGTTTTTATTATTTTAGTGAGAAATTACCTCTTTCTCAAAAACTACATTACTTATGAGGGAGTCGTTTCCTACAATGTTTTATACTATCAACAGCTCTCCGTTGCTTGTTACCAAGTAAGCTTTTATGCTAATATTTTTTTTGAGTCATTACCAAACGTGTACGATACCTTTAATAATAACTTGTGAAGAAAGGGGTTTGTTCATGTTTTACTTCTCTGTTATAAAAACCATGGTTAATTAATCTGCAAAAACATAAAAGTAAAATGCATAACCACTCGTACAAGTGTATGTTGTTGTAATGGCAAACTAGTTCACACTTTCGGTAAACTTAAAGGAACATTACAATTTTTTTTTCTTCTAACAAAACAGTTAAGCACTTTATATAATCCACCACATACATAAACTGACAAACCTGTAGAAGTTTGAGATCGATCGGCCATCTGGGTCACGAGAAAATAGTGACAAACCGATTACACATTTGCATGTGTTATACAATGCATGAATAAAACGCTCATGAGCGATAAACTCCAATCGGAAATTAGTTTTTCTTTATTTCTCATCAAATGTGGCATTTCAGACAGAAATATTTCTAGGGATGTTTTGTACTATCATCATCATTAGACCGTGTAAGTTTTATGTAAATCTGTGATCTTAAAGAAAATTTTAATTACCAGTTCTGTAACGTTCCTTTAATGTGATTCTCCAGAAAATATAAGAAAAAAGCTTCATTTTTAAACCACTGACGGAACATTTTTTGATACCCTAACACAATAATTTGCATTGCATGGACCACGGATGTACTCTGTTTACAATCGACAATAAGGTTCACGAACTTTGCTAGGTGTAATCCATAAAAATAGATCAATCATGAACATGAAAACGTCATTGCTGTAACTAACCAATCAGCATCATTCCTTCACGTGATCAGTCTAACAGGGCCGACTGTAACGACACTTTCTGATGCAACTTTTGCTGATACTGAAAATAGACATTAGTGCAAAAACTATAAACATCCGCAAGAAAATAGTTACTAATACAAATAAACTTTCCTTTAAAATGCACATAAAATTGTTAAATTGGAGAAGAATTATAATATACGTCATATGAACAAATTAAATAAATAAATTTAGTACATTTGGTAGAATGTATTGATGGCATTGTACCTTGCAGTTGGTATTCTTATTTGCGCATGAATATAATGATGTCATTATGTGAAACGACCAATCAATTATTATAACTATACATTGCACTAGCACTCGCCACGTTTTCACATACTTTTTTGTACACGACATGAGAATACCAAGCTACGATCCGTACAGAAAACGAAGAAGAAAACCGTCATAATGGCTGCCTAGCGATCGTAAGACTGCCCTACAAAAGTGCAAATCCGACAGGGTTGCACCTACACACATTAAACATGGCGTGAGTACATTTTCTGTCTAATTTGCATGTTATTAAAGACTTGATAACTGTGATGTTTTGGTATTTTTGTGGTAAGTTTCCTTCCGCCATCATTCATTGACCGCCGTAGACATCGGTTCAACGACAGCATATGGCCAGTGAAAGTGTGCTGACTATCCTCCCTAAAACTTAAAAGCCATACCCAACCTGAACTTTGTCCAAAGAATCTGCAAGAATGATGATTAGCACTGGGTTATGAATATGATGATTCTATCACCTTTGAAATCACTAACGCTGACTTGCTGCTCTCTTGAAATTAAAATCAAATGGCCTATTTACAATAATAAAAATAATGTTTTTTTAATTTCAATCATACATAGCCCCCACCCATCTAGCCCCATAAATTGGGCGGACAACCATGGGCCAATCCACTTCGTACCCTTGGCCCCAGCACTTGCACCATTGCAATCCGATTGTTTCGCCCTCTGACATGTCTGAAATATTTATTTGGCCACGTTCTCGATCATGAAACTTACCGATCGAATGCTACCGTACTTGCGTACTGCTGAAAAAGCATCACACATTTACATTTAGGGGGAAAATCAAAAGAGTTTTTGAGTCACGAGTGTGCATTTTTGTTAACACTATTAACAACTTGCTCAAAAACCTTACTTGGTCGGGTTCCCTCAACAACTTAACTACAATGATAAGATCAACTGCTACGATCTAAATGCATGGGGACCAGACTGATTTTACATTTCTGTGCGCAAACGGGCGTGAGATGCGCAGGTATTACGTGTATGTAGGCCCTAGATTATTTTACAAAACATTGATTTTGCGCTGAGCAAATCTGCTACCGATTCGCTCAGCGTAATTAATTGTTTAAATCATTTTTCAATGTTTTCACATAAATGACAAAAATTATTGATCCTTATTTCAATTTGGTAAAACCAAGGTAATACAGGGCTAGTAGAAAGTCAATTACAATAGGAAAATAGTAGGTTTAGAGGATTGTTAACAATAGGCTATAATATAATAATGAAGTCCATAAAATAAGTAGGCAAATAATAATTACTACTATAATAGACCCAATAATGGTGCTGTAAACAATGTTCTGGAAGAAATGAAAGTGTGCTATTATTGTAACACTTTTATTCCTGACCAGAAGATTATATGAAGCATTATATTTATATTGTAGTTTTTGTAACAGAAGTTGTGGAAGGAAACAGTACCTTAATTGTGTTCATAACTTGCCCATATTTGTTCTTTTCGTTGATTAACTTAAGACTTCTTTAATGTCATTTCAGTTCTCTAATGATGCGCACCTTCACAGGTACCCAGACTGGGTCAGCACAAGACTTAATCCAACTTCAACAAACCTTCATTTATTCTCAAGAAGAAATCCATCAAGGAAAGCAAGATGTCCATGTACAGCATGGAATTCGATGCAGTGACCTCCTTCTTGGGGGAGGAGCCCAGCTTATGGGCAACAGAGAGGGATGATCTGTTTAAGGTTCAGGGTACAGAGCTTGGGAGCTCCACATCCCTCGCAGATGAGCTGCTGGGGGAAATTGATGGACAGTGTATAAAAGGTACATCAAATACCTGGGCCCAATTTTATAGAGCTGCCTATTTAAGCACAAAAAAGTACAAAACAAATACGCTTACCAGGACGAGGTTACCAGCCAAAATACCACGTAACATGTTTCATCTGTGACTGTCATCCTGCGCATGCTTAATTAATATCACAATAGTGTTCAGCAATATTTTGTGCTTCAGCAACTCTATAAAATTAGTCCCTGGTTTGAGGCTAAATTTACAGAACTACAAGATCAAATTCTGATTGGAACATTTTATGGAGACTTCACAACAGGCTGTGGGCATATGAATCACATTTGAAAAGTAAAACTAGATGGTTATCCAAATCTTATAACTTAACAATTGTTTTACTTGATGTTGTTTATATAATTTTGTTCTCAGAGAGCTCTCATTTCGAAGATCTCCCAGAATGGATGTCCGAGAAGATAGCTCTGGCTCAATGGATTGATGCAGCAGACATCATGCCACCAGACTTGCTGACCACTGTTCCCTTGTCATTATCAAAGGAGGAATCAGTTGAGCCAGCGGAAGCACTTTTTCAATTGCTGATGGTTGATGAGGGGATTGCACCTCAACCTCCATCTCCAGGTGAACAGAAAGCTCTAGATCTTTTAGCATTGTACCCAGCAGCGTCACTCTGCTCCCCTGATTCCCCATTATCCCAAACCTCAGAGGTGTTTCAAAACTCTGAAGGTTCTTCATTGCCCCCTTCCCCATATGACTCAAAACCACAAAGTCCAGAAGCTCCTCTTACAGCTGAGGAGTGTCTGTGGCAAATAGCAGATGGACTGACATCCATTTTTCCCAATGACATCTTAAATGATACCAACACTGATATCGTGTCTCAGCCAGTCCCTGAGGCGGGATCTTCTCCAGCACTTCCTCAGTCGGGAGAAGAAGTTCCAAAGCTGCTTGAAGTAGCAGCCCCGCAGAGAAAATCCAGAGCCAAGCCCAAGCTGAAGACTGTCAGAGACCCAGGGATAAAGAAGACCAAGAAACGAGATCAGAATAAAGTTGCTGCCACTAGGTACCGGGAAAAGAAACGTCTTGAAGCCGATGTGTTTCTGACTGAACAGATGAAATTGGAAGAAAAGAACGCTGAATTGAATGAGAAGGTTGAATCACTCTCAAGAGAGATTAAGTATCTTAAAGATCTCATGGTTGAGGTTTATAAGGTAAAAGGAGAACTGAAGATTTTGAGGAAGTAAACGTTGATTTTGCTGTGATGTCAGTCTGTAACTAATGATGCTTTTTGTCACATACTTGCACCAAGTTTTTGTAGCGCAAGTGATTGTTCATAAACATGTTTACATATTCTTGCAAAAAGGTAATGTTTTGGGATAATTGAATGCATTTTACAAAGAATGAACAATGACTAGTTTGTTTGGTTGTAAATCATAGAAGTGAACAATACTGGTGAGATTAACGCGCTGGCTTCTGATCGATCCGATCAGAAGCCAGCGTGTTAATCTCAATTACAAGTTTGTTTGGTTGTAAATCATGATAAAAGTGAACAATACTAGTGAGATTAAAGCGCTGGCTTCTGATTGATCCGATCATGATAGAAGTGAACAAAACTGGTGAGATTAACGCACTGGCTTCTGATCGATCCGATCAGAAGCCAGCGCGTTAATCTCAATTACATTTTGTTTGGTTGTAGATCATGATAGAAGTGAACAAAACTAGTGAGATTAACACGCTGGCTTCTGATCGATCCGATCAGAAGCCAGCGCGTTAATCTCAATTACATTTTGTTTGGTTGTAAATCATGATAGAAGTGAACAAAACTAGTGAGATTAACGCGCTGGCTTCTGATCGATCCGATTAGAAAGCCAGCGCGTTAATCTCAATTACAAGTTTGGTTGTAAATCATGATAGAAGTGAACAAAACTAGTGAGATTAACACGCTGGCTTCTGATCGATCCGATCAGAAGCCAGGGCGTTAATCTCAATTACATTTTGTTTGGTTGTAAATCATGATAGAAGTGAACAAAATAGTGAGATTAACACGCTGGCTTCTGATACAATCCGATCAGAAGCCAGCGCGTTAATCTCAATTACATTTTGTTTGGTTGTAAATCATGATAGAAGTGAACAAAACTAGTGTGATTAACGTGCTAACCATCATCATAAAAGGCTAATTGTAAACTATATTAAGTCAATAAACCTTACATGATAATAATTAATGTAATGGACTTGAAATCCCTGCGGTTAATTCATATTGGAACAGACTAATGACAAGGTACAAGGCTTGGGTTTGATGTCGAAGGCTGTGTTAACTGTGTGGAGTTTAAAACTACGCAATTCTTAATACTGACAGGGTTCTCTGTTGTGTAATACTTATACATAAACACTTGTCTGTCAGTGTTCAGACTTCCATTGTTTTGTTTTGGTGAATTGATTAAAACAAATGTAAATAGATTACTTCGCATACAATGTAGGTGACTTGAAATATTTATCAGGTTAAACAAAGTAGTTGTATTTATTTAGACAAAGAATTATTAATGACTGAAGGTTCTTCTCTCCATTTTTTTTTAAAAAATCGCAATGTAGATGTAAATTTGGTCTGGGAATCATTTGCAGTGATAGACTACACTTAAAGCGTTGCAATGTTTAGTTTCAAAACTCAGTTGAAGGAATAAAAGAAGCTGTTAACGTTTTAAAAGAAGCTGTTAAAATGAACTTAAGTTTCCATTATTACGTTTTAACTCCTTCAATATTTTCATGATTACAGAACAGGAGAATCTAGCAGGATTTAGAACATAACGAGTCTCTGCTGTGAGAGGATTTAGAAGGAATTGGGCATTGGGCTATCGGGTTATTTTTGATACAAGACAAAAGCAGAAGGATTTGGGCCATATGCAGCTTTGCCAATGGGATTCCGAAGGATATGGTCTGGTGGGGTGGGAATGTGATGATGGAGCCCATCACATGAGGATATAAAAGGATTTGGACCATTAGTCAATTGAGGGAAACCAGGAGGATTTAGAAGGATTTGGGCCCTTCGAGCTTTGAACTCTCTACTTCTGAATGATGTTGAAGGATTTGGGGGTATGGGTTTGTCTTTGGGGTTAACGACCGGAAGGGATAACGTGGAAAGATGTAAATTTCACAACAAAAATCAGTTGTATGCTGATGGATCTCGGTAGTATTGGCTCTATACTGACTAGATAGAGAATCATTGGATCCCAACGCACGACACAGTGCTGTGAAGGGACCCCCCCCCCCAGTTGGGGTTTATGCCACAGCTTGAATGTCTGCAACATTTTAACATGAACGGATTACAATCAAAGGCACTTCAAGCTGTTTTACACGTCAGTAATGGTGTAGGGGTCATCATCTCTGCATGCAACTGATCATTTCGTGAAACTCTATTTTCAAATTGGATTGACTTTGTAGCCAAATTTGTATTCAAACAGGCGGACGGCAGGGGCGGATCCAGGATTTTCCAAACGGGGGGCGTGAAAATATACCAAGCAGCAAAATCTTCCCTTCCCCATTTCTCTCCCCCCTCTCTCTCTCCATCTTTTTTCTTTTCTCCCTCATTTTAAATTTTTTTTTTATATGAAAAAGGGGGGCGTGCGCCCCCACGCCCCCCCTGGATCCGCGCCTGGACGGTGCCGAAACCGGAATCACTTGGGTAATTGGACGAGACGCCACAAAACAAAATTTTCGCCTAACAGAAAGTCCGACAAAAAGTCTTTGAAATTGTGCGTGTTTGAGTCTATTTATTAAAAATTACTATGAACTAGCAAAACAAGGGGCATTAGTATAGCATCGACTCTTCGAAGAGCGCCCTCTTTTTGCTGAGGGAAGAACGCAATAATCGTTAATGTTTCAACAATAATAGTAAAAGGACACTGTACTCGTATACATGTTTAAAGGCATCTTACACGTTTGGTAATTACTCAAAATTTAATTAGCATAAAAACTTACTTGGTAACGAGCAACAGAGAGCTGTTGATAGTATAACACATTGTGAGAAACGACTCCCTCTGAAGTAATGTAGTTTTTGAGAAAGAGGTAATTTCTCACTAAAATAATAAAAACTTCTTGCAAAAAGTTTTTATTCCTATCTGAAAGCACACAAATTTGTACAACAAGGGTGTTTTTCTTTCATCATTTTCTTGCAACTTCGATGACCAATTGAGCCCAAATTTTCACAGGCTCGTTATTTTATACATATGTTGGGATACACCAAATGAGAACTCTGGTCTTTGACAATTACCAAACGTGTACGATGCCTTTAAAATAAACGAGGACAAACATGTTTTCAAACAACAATTTTCCGAACCCAGTGTTGATATATCACATGTATTTATAACCAGCTGAATTTGTTACAATATTGTTGCATGTAATTATTGTAATGAACAAACTTTGGTTGCATACAAATTAGTACAGGTGTATGTCAAAGAGATTACAGTAAAAAGCAAAAAAGGGGAATAAAACATAAATAAATGAATAAATAAATATACTTAATATAAATAAATAATAATAGGCCTAATAATAATGATAGACCGTCATAGACCGTCATTAAAATTTGTACTTTGAGGCATACGAATTTATAACAAGGTGATCTTTTATAGCCATGTGAAATCGGCATTCAGTTTATCAGAGTACGAGCAAAAGCTGCTGCGAATTTGAATGGAGTAGTGTTCCAAAAAGACAATTCGCTTACTCTTTTATTTTTAAGTGAAAAATAATGACTGTTTTGAGAAGCTTTCAAATTTCGCGCGCGACGTTTAAACCGCTTATTTTCCTTAAATGATCGGGAAAACCTACAACATTTGAGACAAATAAAATAAAATTTATAGTCTACATCAATGTTTTCTGGGTGAGCGAATTAATTAGTTCCTTCAATTCTACAAACGGCTTCCAACAAACCTGAAGTCGTCCCGTTTCAGTGAAAATAACGACCAAACTCAGCTTCGATTGCTGCAATCGGAAACAATGAGCAACTTGATGACTATAAAGGTCTTTGATTGCAATACAGGAATTATTTCTCTGGAGGGTAGGCCCTACTGTTAAAAGTGTTTTTATTTTTAAGAAAGATAGGCCTAAATACTCCTTTTCAGCCTTTCTTTGGTGGCAAAGTAATTATTTTTATTACATCGACTCCAGAGCTCCCATACTTTGTGTGTGTAATTTCATCACACAATCACTCATCTTTCAAAGGCATTTTTTATTAGAAACTGATTATTTTGATAAGCCCCTTGATTTTTTTTTGGGAAAATGTGACATATATCCTCAAAGAAAAACCACCTGAATGAATTTCCTTTAGTGAGTTGTTTGAGCCACTTTTAGTTGCGGAAATATCTATCTGGAGAATTGATTCACGAACAATAACGTAGTAAAACCATGTGAGTTTTCAAACTGAAACGAATCGATTTTCTTTTGTTTTCGATAATTATAAATTCTGTACTTTTTCTTTAAATGGGTCGTCTTGTCAAGACGCAAAATTATATTTGAAATATCGTAATTGAACATGTTTTGTGACGGATGGAAACCCAGTTTAAATAAGCCAACTTCAAATGCACCCGACTTCAAGCATTTAAAGATGGTCATGATCTAATACATGAATATGAGCCAGGGATACGTAAATTTCCTTTCAATTAAAGGCACTGTATACACGTTTGGTAACGAGCAACAGAGAGCTGTTGATAGTATAAAACATTATGAGAAACGACTCCCTCTGAAGTAACGTAGTTTTTGAGAAAGAGGTAATTTCTCACTAAAATAATAAAAACTTCTTGCAAGTTTTTATTGTTCTATCTGAAAGCACACAAATTTGTACAACAGGGGTGTTTTTTCTTTCATCATTTTCTTGCAACTTCGATGACCAATTGAGCCCAAATTTTCACAGGCTTGTTATTTTATGCATATGTTGGGATACACCGAGATCAGAACACTGGTCTTTGACAATTACCAAACGTGTTCAGTGCCTTTAAGTTATGATTATGATCTTCGAGAAAACTGGTCCGTTGTTCCTCAGGCCCCTTCGCACGTACAATTCGGCACTTATGAAAAAAATTACCACGCATTTATAAATTAACTTTTACCATCAAAATATAAAACAATTTGCTTCTAGGAAAATAAATGTTGTAAATCTTCACGTAATATAAAATAATACCTAAATAATTGAATGTCAAAATTCGTGTTGCTGATGTCCATGTGTTATAAGCGGGTTTGATAGCGCCACCATCGAGTCCGTTGGTTTCTCAATATCTGTCGATTTATAAAGCTCTTTTCTCACGTCCACTTTTACACCATAGCGGCACCTTATGGCAAACATCTCACAGCCATAGAATTGCATATTATACCACTCCATACCTATTTGCTCGTTTGCTGAGTCTACAATTTTCTGGGATGATTGTGGAGGGATTTTCAAAACCTTGTGTTTGTCATTGTTGATGCGGACAAGTTTAGAGCTTGTGGTGTTGTCGTTGTAATCAGCACCAACGGCACTCTCTACCGACTCGCGTTTGATCCATGGTTGGCGAACATGTATAATAGCGCCCTCACCGATGTACACTGCCCAATGATTGAATGACGAGTTTGGGTAAAGAATTTCTAAGAGATCCCCTGGTTCACACTTGGGTAACACACGATCAAAAGGCAGAAAACGGTTCTGAGTATTCCCCATGATGCAGTACAGAGTTGCTATTACGTAAGATCCAACGTGGACGATTCTGGTTTAGATGTCTGCCTTTTTGTCACAATATTGAAAGGAATTGAAATGTTAGCGTGTTGACGACTGATGGCCGCTCTTCGTCAGCTTTAGACCCGATCAGAGTGACCCTGGGGGAAAGAAAAAACACCGTTAAACAGGGAGAAGTCACAGCTAACCTTGTGAATCTGGCTTTTTAACTGACAACATCCATTTCATTGTTTTCTTGACTTGGTTTTTATATCACTAATGTTTTTTAATTTAATCCAATACTTCAACAATAAGCTTTCCAAGAATTACCTAAAATTCGGATGGGTGGAAGGGCAAGCAAAAACAAAAACCGGAATGACTCGGTAAGCATTTTGCAGCTAGCCCATTTATTGAAACATCTCAAAGAGGTATTCAATGAGTACATTATTTGAACACAATTAATTTGTTAAAAACAAAAAATTAAATAAAAATTCACCAATTCACAATTGTGATTCCTTTTTGGAAGGTGCAGATATTTGATCTTTGCCTTAACTAGGAAATTTATTTGAAAAATGGTAAAGTGGTCCCATCTAAACAATGGAATGGAAGAACAAACTTTACAACATAAACAGCCATAGCCGTAAATACGCCCCAGATCGACCCAACACTTATCAGGCCCGAACCCCTTACGGTGTCAGAATGATTATTCCTGCCTCCCAAATCAGTTATTTATCATGCAAGATTTTCCACAAGTATCACAATGGTAGTTTTATTTTTTATTTTGTTGTGATCACTACAGTCACTTCTGCTCGCTGGATGTTGCCTTTATGAATCCCCTAAAGGGACAGGGTGAAAACCCACAAAAAAAACCCACCACAAATCCCCCACAAAAACTCTACATCGTCACTGGCAGTTATGCAAGGCTCTGTGCAAAGTTTGTTACCCAAGGGTCTAGAATTGAAGTAATCTTCTTGTTTACTTTGCTTTTAATTCTTTATTTTATGGGTATTTGTTTGTTGGGTTATTGTTAGTTTTTATATATTACTTTTTCTTAAAATAAATAATGGTCAGGTCATGATTGGGGTCGATGCCCCAGTCCCTTCCCATGTCATGAGCAATTGCGGAATGCGAGCTGGATATGTTGCCTAGTCTTTGGGAACAGAGTAGAATTCTGAGGTGCATTTAAATCAAGAACCTTTTTTTTAAAGGATGATCACAGATTTACATAAAACTTACACGGTCTAATAATGATGATAGTAGAAAACATCCCTAGAAATATTTCTGTCTGAAATGCCATGATGAGAAATAAATAAAACTAACTTTCCGATTGGAGTTTTCGCTCATGAGCGTTTTATTCATGCATTGTATAACACATGCAAATGTGTAATCGGTTTTTCACTATTTTCTCGTGACCCAGATGGCCGATCGATCTCAAACTTCTACAGGTTTGTCAGTTTATGTATATGGTGGATAACTGTTTTGTTAGCAAAAACCAATTCTGTAATGTTCCTTTAACTGAAGGTGTCTGTCGCACCATGGTTTCACCATAGAGTAAGTTCACCTTCCAAGCGACTGCAAGCTGCTCTGTCAATATGGCCTGTCATCGATAACATCCCAAACGACATGACCAAACAGAACAAAAACCACTCAGTTTGTGATTAGATAAACCACTAGGCCTACATCAATCAATCAAACAGTAAACCTTGAAACTTCGGCAATGGTCATTTAAAATTGTGTACGTACTATCTTTATAATTCTCAGCGAGACATCTTTTGTTGTAATCCTTTACACGATTTATCTACATTATCTATCTTAAGTTGTGATATTGAATTGACAAAGGTGATTTAGGGGCTGCTTGGTGTCAACGTGGTAGGTGTTTGCAAGTTATGCCAATGTATAGGCCTTTATTATACAATAGCCATTGTTATGTCAAACCACGGAGATCCATGCAGTAACAGAGAGTAACAGAGATGATACACAATCATAGATGATTAATTCAAGTAGGCCCTCGATTAGTGCACGGAAGAATTTTACTCATAAATCATATAGAAAAAACCTAGCCCTAATCTTCTGAGAGGACAGTCCACTGCTGGCTAATGGAGTTAGCGTCAACTTAGTCTATCCATAGAGAGAGGACCAGAGATTCTCTATGGTGTATCCCAACCATCCAGCTGTACACAAAATGACAGAGATGACCCCTAATCTTGACATTCATTACGTGACCCTATCGGTTTAAAGATCAAAGATTATTATTGTGTGTTTCGATTAAATCAGAGAACGGATCAACAACTACGGCTTGCCACCGTGGCAATTTGTGACAGTTCCATGTTTTAGCTTACTGAAACAATCATACCATCCATGTAAAACGTGTACATACCCACCGCACCTGATGCCCAAATTGCTGTCTTTTCGAGGTGTGTCATCAACCGGAACGACAGCCCCCGTTGAAATAGTGCTGGACCACGGCACAGACGTCGCTTCGTTCGGTGGTATAGCAACTTGCGAACTAGTCACATAGTAATCTTTTGGGTACACTGAAAAATGGCGTGAACCATGTTAAAACGCACATACCCACGTCATACAGATAGAGAGTGTTGCTGTAAACGTTTCATCTCTCAAAAGCGTCTTTCATGTGTAAATAACTGACCATGTGAATCAAAGCACAATTAGAGACGACGTGCAACACTCCAATGGTCTCTTATACTGTGGAACCATAGTGTTTTACCTCCACCCATATAACCAAGCAAAATCTGACCTTGCTATCTTGCCACTCACTAGACAACGGTTGTAGAAAAACCTAAGACATGACCTTCATAATAATATTCCAGCGTCTACGGAAACAGTGACCGCAAGTTGTATCGTATTTTGTTTGAGGTAGGCCTGCATGTATTATGTGTCTTTTGGTAATGTACTGGAAACAAATGACTCTTCTTGCATCCCTTCGCTCTTTGATGAGGATGCAATTTATCCGTTGAAAACGGAAATGAGCAATTTATATTTTCATCACGATCATGTTGTGGTTTGATGGTATGATAAGGGAGTTGATGGACCATCCATATCCACGTGCGTTCTACAAGGCTATGACGACTAATGACAATCAAGTAGTGTGTGAAAATTGCCCTTACCAATTGACGAATCCAATCAATCCACTCAGACATGATGCCTAATTAGAATTTAGAAGTAGAGGGGGGCCCAGTGAGATCCGCCTCCTCCACTCAGGCATAATTCAGCCATGTTCACAGCGGGGTTTGCAGGAGTAAATTCACCAGAATCCTTTCATAGTTTCAGCAGCGTAGTTAAGGCTTGCGGTGATGGGGGCATGGTTTGAGGATGTGCCTCTTCACTCACTTTGTCTTTTGAAATCTTGAATGATTTTGAGATTTATAATTATCACGTCCCATCACCCATGCACCCACCACTCACTACAAAGATAAACAGACATCTCGGTTGGTTTGGTGTGCCCATAGGCAGCGCCCGGGGCGCGAATTTTTTCCCCTGAACCTTTCGGGCAGTACAGTGTACATTTGTATAGGGCCATTGAAAAAATCAAAAAGTGGTATTATGTGACGTCCTCGCTCTGATTGACTTAAACTCCACTGACACTGCCTGAAAGGTTCAGGAAAAAAGTTCGCGCCCGGGGCACGTCCGTGCCCCCCCCCCCTACCCAAGCAAAAAACCCAAACAAAAACCAAACAAACAAACACCCCAACAAACAAACAAACAAACTACGCAACTGATGAGTCAGCCCAGTTCACTTTTAAGTTTAAAAAACAACGACGGTTTATGTTTTGTCGGGGATTTTTGTAGACGTCATTTTGCTGCAATGGGTGTAGGGCCTAAGCAATGATACGGAGCTCTGGACCATTCGACTTCATGAGATCCTGTTTATTATCTGGGTCAGTGATGGCGTAACCAATGGGTGGGTGGGGGGGGGGGGGTGCTCTGAACCTTTGGCCCACCTCTCCCCCAAAAACTAAGGTCGACAAAATTGCCCAGATAAATAGTTTGATAAAAGGCCCCCAAATTATGTCTTTACCCCCGCTTGCCCCCCCCTCCCCCAATGAAAATGCCAAATTACGCCATTGGTCTGCTATGGCAAGTCTCCAAGTTCAGAATATGTCGACAGCCAGAGATTATCTCAGTATAACAACAAAATAAGAGTAACACGACGACTTCCTGGGCTAACCTATCTCAGGATGACGTCATCCCGACAATATTTTTCTCGGGATGTTGACATCATTGCCTTGGATGTCGTCACTCCGGAAATAATTATCCCAGGATCTCAAGAGGTCGGATGGCACTTCCAGAGCTCCGTACAACGGTGATTTTGTTATTCTTCGAAATGTTGTTTTCCCCTACAGTAGGCTGGGCCTTTCAGGGGGAACTCTCCCCTGGATCATTGGATAAGAACTTTATATTATTAATATTTCAGGTTGAGGAGTAATGTTTGTCACATCTACCTCTGAGTATTTTGTCTCTTTATATAAACCTTGTCTATTATTTGCACTCCTTTAATTTTGAAAATGGATTCGAAGTAGGCTATTTTTTTCATTAGATATTGCTTTCAGAACAACAAGAGAGCCCGACAAAACGGTTTTCTAAAAATGGTAAGATGGGGTCACATTATGGTACATGGCAAAGGTATCACCACTCGCAATGTGTATGAAGATGTGTGTTGCTCTGTCGAATTTACACATTCAAAAAAGAAGAGCTTTCAAAATAACACTATTTTATAGTTTCGGGCCCAATGTCATTACGCTGCTTAACTCTTTAGTGAGAAATTTACAATGGCTACAGTGGAAAATCCATTTAAGCGTTTTTTGTTACTAAGGATTTGTTTTTGTTTGTATACGCGTACGGTAATTCAATTGCATCCAAATCAGCAAGACTTCGGTTACGGCTATGGCCGTCGGCTGCAACGACAACTTTAGGTTTTGGCGTTCCGGCCATAGCCACTGCCAAAGCCATACGTCATCATTTTGATCAAATTGAACTGCTTTCAACTTTGGGGAATGTATGTATGTTTTGTTGACACAAAGGGTTCGTAACGCAAAACATCCAATGAAGCAAAAGGTTTTAGCCCATTAGGATGATAAAGACCTAGTCACTAGGTTAGTTATGATGACATAACATTCAGAAAAGATGAGCGTTTGTCTGGGATCAAAAACCAGTAGGCATATAGAGCATTTTCCCCACGAAACAAGAACTGGCGCCACTAAAGTGATAGCAGTACAGACCTGTGTGATGGTACGAAACGTGTTGTCATCCCACGACATGTTCCTCATTGAAAGTCAGTTAAAGCAAAGATGGAACAAAAACCCTTTGAAACGACAGTGTAATTAAGAGGATGATGTAGGCCTAAGTACACAGAAGGCAACAGTCATTAGATTTAACCCCAATTCTCTATGGTTTAACTGTTAAGTATACATAGTCCACTCGCAACTTTGCATGGCCAGACGGTTGTCGATCCCATGGCTGGTCAGACGCCGCACTACTGATTGCGGGTGATCTCAAACATCGATGAATACAAAAAGGTGTATCAACAACACTAGAAAAGTATCACTTAAGTTATTTCCACACCATACGAAACTTCAAATATCACTTGAAAATAAAAATAGTTTTTTTTTGGTCCTCTGCGCAGGCCGATTTCAAAAACGGTTTCATGAAACTCTCATAGTTGACTTCTGCTGTCAGTCATGCAAAGGAGCGCATAATAATTAAAAACATAGGCCCTAATACAACCGCCCATTTATTGTAAAAGAGCTACGGTTTTGTGTGGTGTTGAGCTAAGAGCACAGAACACTGAAACCAGAACACGGTTGGCTTAGTGGGATTATTTCCTCGCTTACCACCTTTACACTGCAAAAAATAGTAACACTTTTCGGTGTTACTAGAGGACTACACCAATTTGGTGTTATGTTAACACTTTTGGTGTTATCATTTACACCCATGGTGTACTATGGGTGTAAATGATAACACCAAAAGTGTTAAAAAAATAAAACCCACAATTTTAACACCGGTGAAAATTCTCACGGTGTTGTCCTCTAGTAACACCGGGGTTGTTAAATTTAACACCCCAGTTTTTGCTGTGTAGGACCCCGGTTCGTGCCCCGTCGGGGGCATTTAATAGTGGATTGGGTTTTCAGTCCCTACCTGATTGAGTGGGTTTTCCCTAGAATAAATGTCTGGGGTTTTCCGCCCACATCTAAAACTGAAACTTCCTTCCTTGTCTTCTCTCCACGGGGTTCTTTTTTCTGAGAATCCACGGCTTCACAACCAAAATAAATAAATAACATCAATAAAATCAACCTTGGTGTTATACCTACGGACGAAGCAGCCCGAACCCATTTGCATGTATGCCTATACCTATAGACCGATTTGAGATAATTTACGAGATTGGGGCAAAATATTGTTTAAGTCCGGGCTATTATTAGGGGCCACGTGATCTGGTTTAAAATCATAATGCATGTGCATCATTAAATCAATTAAAATTTTACATTCAATCTTGTCCTTTCTACACTCAATACAATTACCAGCCCGTGAACATTTTGTCAGAATTTAGAATGATGGCCATGGTTAACGTTCTGACAGGGATTTTAAACAAGTTCCTATTGGCTAATCGGACCCTTGGGCCAAATTTCGTACACGGTATTATTTCAGATGGTTATAAGTTAATAATAAATATATTTAACAACTGAAATAAAAGTCGTATGCAACTTTTTTGATAATTTTATCGAAGAGTGCAGAGTCATTTTAATTACGAAACATGATTAGTTGTGGTTGAAACTGCCCGGTAGATGCAGTTCGAATCATAAACTGTCATCAGTGGATCACCGTACAATAACGATTTTCATAGATCTTAAACTTGCATCAGGGAAAGCGGTACCAGCTGCTAAAATATAGGGGTTCCAACTGCCTCTACTAGAGGCTCGATGGTCTAGTGGTAAGACATCTGCTCTAGAATTGCAACGGGTCGTGGGTTCGAATCCCACCCAAGTAATACATCTGGATTATTTTCACAGGATTCGTGAAAGAACACCCATCGGTGTAAGGGTAAAACACAAATAATATTCTTTATCGACCGACGCAAATTCTTGAAAACTGGGACTGCTGGACCATCATACTGACTTCATGTAGGCCTACCCTTTTAAGTTTTACCTTGCCCGTGGGGTGATCTTTATACTGTTAAATTGGTCTTTTTAATCTATAGCCAAAACTCCAACACGACAAAGCCAGTCAGCTACCCTTTGTCATCTCTTTACAAAACAAGTCTAGATTCATTCCCTTTTAGGTCTCTGAGAACGTTTGTGTAACTTGGTTAACAACATACCAACTACCTCTGCACAGTTCGTTGGGGTGTGTGGGTGTTTGTTTGTTTATACTGTTGTTGGGGGTTTGAAGAGGGGAGGGGTTGCCCCCCCCCCCCACGCAGAACCCTTTCCCCCATCACCATGAAACTGATTTATTTGGTCTTTGTGATTAAGCATAATTATGGTTCAGTATACATCAACTAATTTGGAACATCCAATGCCCGATCGTTTTCTTTGCATGCTCCCCGCCCCCGCTTACTCCACAGACTATACTATAATAACACAGAGAGCCACGCATGAGCAAGCTGATTTTTATTTGCCTCATAAATCATGCTTTGAATTGCAGCAGCTTTATTTGTGTTCAATATTTAAGAATATACAAAACAACACTTAAAATAACTGTGTCAATAACTTCTGTGTCGTTACGCATAGCACCTCGAGTCCTCAAATCTTAACTTGCACAATTGTTAGTTTCACAGTGAGTTAATATCTACACTACTTTTAAAACTTGTCGTCTTACCTCAATATACAAAAATAGAATGTTAGCCAAACAAAATAGTGTCATGTGACGACATAAAAATGCACCAACCATGCTGTAATCGTACTGACATTATGTGAATTCCTCGACATGGAATAAGCCTTTTGTGAGACAGCACAGTGCCGTTTTCCAAAGGACCAAATTGAGGGCATTTTTAGCGCATGCATTTATTATTCATCAGCTATTACAGAGGTGAACGAATTGAGTCGCCATTCTTGTCTTCAGTAGATGTTGCATGAAAATAATCCCATGACGATATCTCTAAGAAATTAGAAACAAAGATTGATCAAATGTAAACATCGTATATCTATAGAAAGTCATAAAAAACAGCGTCTTGAATAACCGAGTCGAGGAAACTGACTCGGAAACCGAAAGAGAAAGGTTTGGCTTTGACCAAAAAGTATTTGGAATGTCATATTTTTTTTTTAATGTCTGAATTATTCTAAAAATGCTTACACAACTAATTACATGTATTTAAAGAGACAACATTGTCGCCAAAAAGTTGTACAATAGATATGATTTAGAAGTAAAATATTTCGGAAAATCGGAAATAAGTTCCATTCTGTTAATGGTGTTGTCGAATATAGCTATACACAGATTACAGTCTATGAGTCTACCAACTACTACATAAATAAATGATATATTTATTTCAATAATGCCTATAATTTTTAGTAAGCACAACCTGATAATATACGTCATATTATCACAGTTTGAAAAAACACGATTGTGCATGTATTAATACATCGGCCCACAAAAAGCAACAGTGGAGACAGTTTGGCTTGCGTGTGGCCTTCTTCCTCCAATATACTCTTCTCCTATATGTCATGCACTCCACACCAAAATGTTTGAACTTAGATATGCTCGACCCGTGTGATAAACACATAATAATTGGACCCACTGGCCCTAGTTCACTTTGCGAATTGGACACAGACGGATTGTTGGACTTTAGTTTTTAAAAATGCTTTTTAATTAACATAAGAAGTTTTTTGTCTTTGACAGTATTTGTCTTTTACTGATATTGATAATCCTAATGTACTGCTGTAACAGTTTTAGGATGGGGAAACATGAACTACAATAAATAATCGTTTACCGACAATTATATTTGTTTATTGCAATTAAGTTGAGTGGGTTTACCTCCGTATTAAAAAGACTCAAATTTTGTTAATTGATAAAATGCCTATTATACATATTAATTAAACATTCAACATGATATGTATGCGAACTGATTTTCAGTTGATCAAACCGTAAAATTACAATACAAAAACAACCGATTTAGAATACCTTGAATTCAGAGCTACAAAAACAATTTTTAGTTTGTTAATAAGTCCAAATTTGTACCGAAGACAGGTCCGCTTTGCAAACCAAACTCACGTGGTATTTGACTGGTAATCTATTTTGTTCAATGCGAAATTTGTATGCCTAGCAACCATGTGAAATTGTAGGCCCTGATAAAACAGTAAATCTTTGTGAATGAATGACCAAAACAACCAAGTAAGACAGGAATCCCATATAGGGCTGGTGGTGTAATGAATGGTCAAGTAGATTTTCTATCTCGAATAAACCGATTGAGCTATGTGTGAGTACAATCACTTCAGTGGATTTATGGTGTGTGGTAAATCCATGGTATTATCCATGTACAAATACAACCAAATCTCTTATGTTGACACTGTGCGCTCCCATTGATCAGTACAATCCCTCCCACACTGCAAAAAACGAAGTTGTTAAAATTGACACCATGTGTGTTGTCGCATAATTATAGATACCCAAGACAGAATCAAAATTAACATCATAGAGTGTTTAAATAACACGTCCAATGTAATTGTGTTGGCACAAAATTAGTGTTATTTTAACACCGTATGATGTAAGTTTTGATTCTTTTTATGGGATGTAACAACACCTGTGGTGTCAATTTTGACACCCCATTTTAAGGTGTCAATTTTGACACCCCATTTTTTCAGTGCACCCTTTAGCATTAAAATGGTTAGTAAATACCTCAAAATAAGAGTTTAAATACTCTGTGTATGTCCCTTCATTTGAAAAGATACCACATCAAGTTTTACTTTTTATCAGCTGGCTTTTTGCAGATGTAAGGATGAAGTTTCTTGCATGATATGTCATCCCAGAGACCCACCATGTTGTTGTTGGTGATGACGCAGTTTTCACGGAATCGACGTACCTTGTGCTTGCTTGGTTGTCTTATACCCCATGATGTGAAGGTGACTGGGTCACCATTACTCCACTCCATCTCACCTTCCTGGTCGAGATCCGTCAGACCGATCCAGAAGCGACGCATCGTCGGTGTCGCCACTGAAAGGTCGTTACTTATCTCTCCTATAAAGTCATTCTCATCCTTGCTCAAGATAGATACAAGATGTGAATTTTCCTTTTGGCAGCTGAGAGAGGCATCTTTCCACGTTTGGCCGGCCATAAGGAAATGGTAGCAAAACTGTCCACGGGTGAACCAAGTTGGTGGGCAAATGTTAACTGCAATGATAGCTTGCGGAGGAAGGGCTTTGGGCTCGCTCTCGGTTACAGTTGGGGGACACGTCAATGATGGGCAAGTGACCTGTGTAGGGCAAGTGACCTGGGCAGGGCAGGTTGGGCAAGGTGGTGCTGGTGGGCACGTTTCCTCGATATTATTTGCAGGAACAGGCTGAGGCTTCGGTTGGCTATTGGAGGTTGGTTTAAGCCTGCAAATAGTCGGTAACTTGACATCATCTCGGCATGTTTCTCGGTCATATCCATAAAACTGCAAATGCTGAGATAAGGGTCTTTTGAAATCCAATGCTACACAATACGGTCCACTGTCATCGTCCCCTTCCTCAACCACATTCCTCTGCCACGCATTGGCTAAGTCTTGAGTCAGACCCACCCAATATCTCCCCCAAAGATCAGGATCTGTAAGATACGTGTCATCGGCATAACTCTTCAACGCCGTAGTGGTGGCGGCAGTTGGAGCAAAAATGCTGCCTCCCAATCCCACGCAGTGAGCTTCTGCATCCGTAAGTGTCATATCCTGCCAGATTGTAATGATACAATGATCTCCAGCATCCCAGAAACCTGCTGGACATGCTGCCTGTGCCACAGATGAGGTAACACACACAACTACGGCCACTAGCAGCAATCTAATGAGCAACATTTTGAAGGAAAAGCAGGAGAAGTTGAGCGTTTCAGTTCTTGATCATTCGCGTCAAGCACCGTTGATTACTGAAGTGATCGTATGCCAAATTAGTATGCTCTCGATTAACGCCTCTGGACGGTATCAAGCCCTCCTGGTCGCATACTGTATGCCACAGGTGAACGTAAACCGATGAACTACGCACTGGAGGGGCTAACATGACATAAGAAGATCTCACGCTTTTGTGGTCATCAAAGGACATGCAGTGATCAATACTTTAGTCAGTCGACACACTGATGATGTTGGGAAGACCCCAAACCGCGGATAACCACATATAGCTCATCTCTGTGTAAACTGTCACAACACTGGACTACCAAGTGGCTCACTTCTTTACATTACCGACTTTACTCAGATCGTCACGGCTGATTAATCTATGGCCATTTATCAAAATGAAATTTTCTTTTTTCAAAATGAAGGGACCTGAATGTCCTGAAGTGTTGATCAGTTCGCGCCACTTATCTGTCTATTTCATCAACTTGGATAAACGCTGTGGTCACCCATCATTGAGCATTGTTTCAATACAACAATGCATAATAATCTTGGCTAAGATTAAGAATGCAATTCTTTACAGTCAATGGTTATCCTATCACCAGTGTTGCGGTATGATTAAATCCCCTTGTTTCACATGAGTACCCAGGGATAGACCTGGGGACCTATAATCCCCATCGGTGAATAACATCCAAGCAGCAGGCATTCTAATCTAATCTGACCTCGTTTAAAAGTCAGTTTTGTTGTCAAGAAATCCACTTACTGAGTTGGTTGAGAAGAGAAGAATCCAAAGCAGTTCAGCCCATTTGTTCTGCTCTATGTTGCCGCGAAGTATTCAGTGTTCTCCAACCCACTGAATACTTTTGCGGCATCATGGAGCAGAACAAAATAATCAAACCTCCTTTGCAAGCCTAATCTGCCTTGGAAAGAACCGTTAAGCTGCAAAAGACTCTCCCCGTCTTTTAAAATGTTTGCAGGGTTTCTGAGTTTTGGGAATGTAATCTTTGATAATAGGACCCATTCACGGATTTCTCGATACAAATTTGAATCTATCTGAATCACAGCATAAAATGCATGAAATCTTTGAACAATAGGCACTTTGAACTGTCAGCTTTGCCTTTAAGCAAATGTTATCTTGTAGATTCATAATGTCGTGGCCGAGCGGCCTAGTTCACTGGACCCAAGCTCTGGCGTTGTCAGCAGCAGAGTGTGGGTTCGAATCCCGGTCATGACACCTGTGCCCTTGAGCAAGGCACTTAACCATAATTGCTTCGTAAAGTGCATTCTGCTCTACCAACCAGGCTCATGTGGATGATACCCATGCCTACATCGTCACGGACTGTGAAGGGGGTTCAGCCCAGGAGTAGGTGGCAATGTGCCTCTGTTTGCAGTTGATTTGGGTCGATAGCCCAAATCGGTCACCTTGACGTGGCCGTCCGGCTTTGTGATGTTTGGCGATCTCTCATAATAAAAAAAAAAATCCAAAAAACAAACAAGAAACAAATAGGCTAAGTCATTCGAGGACTCGATATCGGACTTTGCACGTGAATTATAAAATGCAAAGAACAACGGCAACATTAAAAAAAAGGGCCCTATAAGGTTTGTTTGGTATTGAGTAAAATTCTGAGTAACTTTAAAAAAGTAAACCTTATAAACATTAGAATATAAAAGATTAAAAAACAAACCTGTGGCAGCAAGACCTGCCGCATCTTTGATCAATGGTTTGTAAACAATCTCCACAGTTGAGTGACAATTTTATATTATATCCTGGCTCTCAGTGGTGGGCCCTTGTGTTACACTCTAAAAACTCCCGGGTACAGAATCCTCCCTGATCCCGGGTTCCAGGGGGCCCGACCCTTTTGCGGGTCAGGCTGACCCGCAAACTGGTTGTAATTTTTATTTAGTTTATTTTAGCTCGGATTTTGCGTAAGTTTGTTCCATTTCTGGGTAATTTTGACACAAATTCCGGGTCACACACTGACCTTGAAATAGGTCAGGCCCCCCGGGAAACGGAACGGAGTTAATTCATGATCAGGGAAAAATAAATAAATAAATAAATAAATAAATAAAATAAACATAAAATAAAATCCTAAAACCTAACCACAATCTGCCATGGAGTCAACCACAGCATGCGCCGCTTTCAGCTCATATAACAACCCACTGAAAAATCTAGAAACTGTTCCTGATCCAATAATGGGTGAGTTTAGTGGTCATTTTCCTTCGGCATTCAATCATTTGGCGCATTGGAAATGCACTTTTTATACATTCCTTAAAATCAGTTTCTGCAAAGGAGGTGCCTTTTTGTCCAGCCCCACTCCAGCACTGAAATCGCAGTTCATACTAAAATTCGAAGCATTGTGAAATGTTGGTTATGTGCTGACAATACACCATGAGGCCTACATTAGTCTTCTTTAATTTTGTAGCAAACTTTGCCACACAGACCGTTCTCCCATGCGCTTACCACGTTTTTATCAATCTCGCGAGTAACGTTTTTCAAAAACCTTTAGAGACCATTCATTTCTGTATGATCATCACCCTACGCCCAGACATGGCTAATATCGTTAAGTTTTGGATACAATATTTTCTTGTAAAAGTGTCGGGACAATTTTTTTTACAGAAATGGTTTTTTTTTTAAAGAAACATAAATAATAATGTTAACATGGAAAACATTATAACATGTCAATTTAGGACATGACCTTTACTTTGACCTTTTTGTTCGAGTGGAAATAGATCAGATATTGCAGCCGTTTCCAGCCGCTATTATATCTACAGAATTTCGATCGCTTGCCTCCCATTATTGTAGATTGGCGCCGCTGCCGCTTGACCAAAGATATCCTCAGTAATTTGCGAACATCAGTCAAGTCGTCAACATTAAATGACACCGTTGGTCGATACCACCAAGTAAGAGGCATTCACCCCCGTGGTGTAAGAGATTTCCCCTACCCAATCACCCTCTGTGTGTGAAGGGAAATGCATTCCTATATCCCCTTCAATTATGTACGATGGCTCCATATTTAATGACACGCATAACATACTGGGTAGTTCAGCTTCGCGCCATTGAGTCCGTCCCTTAATCTCACCTCTTCCTAAAAGTGCACAATCAGCGGTTGGTAACATTTTACAATAAAAACATTGAAATCATTAGCTATAAAAATAAGCCATCAAACGACCAACAACAAATATTGTCACAGTAATTCGGTATAATTCACATAAACCCTTATTATGTCGACCTGGTCCCTTCTTGGTCGAAATTGACGTGATAATTACGATCAATTTGAATCACTTTAAAACTGGATAATGTACCCATATTCCTGGATTAGCAGCGTACCGGTATAACTACCGGCTTTGCAATGTTAAGCGCAAAAAGCCTCGTCTTTGTTGCATATACCATTTACATTCCTTGGGTTTCCTCTTTGTGTTCCTTTACGTATTACCTTTAGGTTCCTTGTGAGTGAGAGAATGGAGCTTTGAGAGCAACCGTCCCATTGTGGTACCATAGAGCAAAGACAGTCATTTCTTTATGGCGATACCAGTGGAGTTTTCCTTCCTCCACGGTGGTATCCACAGTTGCTCTGCATGCAGTATTAAACTACAGTACGGCATGTATAAGTGATGGGATTGTGCCTCTGATGATATACAAGCATATAATTTGGCACACGCAGTCAGAGTACATATATCGTGGTAAAAATATTTGGCTATATAGGGCCACCGACAATTTGAAAAAGGGAGACTAACAAGCAGTGGCAGCCATTTTTAAACATTTAAAATTGCTTGTTATTCAATTTGCTTGTTTTCAAGTGACATATCTATGGTCCTACAGGCAATATCTTTCTTGTGCTCTGACTATGTCAAATTCCATGTTGGATGGTTGTAACATTTCCCGTATATTTTGACTCGGACGCTCTGCGGCAGCGCGGTCATTGACTGCTGTTTCATCATGCATAGCCCTATATAGGACTATATATAGGACTGTTGTACACAGATACAGAGTCCTAGCTATCAGGGCCCGTTTCTGGGGCGGAAAATTTTCAAAGCTTCATAACTCAAATCTTACCTGCAAGAAGCCACTAATTTCACCGGATTCACATTCCATGGCAGCATAACAAAAATTGCGGTGGGTTTTGGACGTCATATTGCTCATTAATCCGTCATTTTCACGAAATAATGACGTCCAAGAAAAATGTTTGCTGCCATGAAATGTGAAACCGGTGAAATTAGTGGCCTCTTGCAGGTAATATTTGAGTTATGAAGCTGTGAAAATGTTCCGCCCCAGAAATGGACCCTGATCAGGACGTCACTGTAGTAAATACGAAAGTGAAAGGCCTCCAGGGCTAGCTCAGAGGGTGCATGCGGAAAGTAAACAGATAAAAGTGGCGTCACTAATTCCGGATAAACAGTCGTCATCACAGACAATACCCTTATTAATGTCATCTCCACACACATTGTATAGGGCCTACCTGGCACTATGCCTTCTTGTTACCATGTTACTAGCTCTGTACAGCCTAAATTCTCATATGGATATTATCATTATATTCGATTGTTGTTAATAACATTCGGACCTAGGGATAGTATTGTGGCATGAACCTTGTATTGTTGCAATGTAATGCACAATAACCAGGAGTTTCCACAAAAGTGAGCACTACTGTCGGCATTCTTTGTTAAGGTAGGCCTATTGGTTGTATCTCAAACCAAGGAGTTCTAGGCGTGTCGTGGCCGAGCAATTAAGAGGCGAACCCAGGTCTGTTTCTAACCAACTGAGTGTGGGTTTTGAGTCCCGGTCTCGACACTTGTTGCATTCACACTTAACCAGATTATCTGTTTGCTTCGTCCTTCGGATGGGACGTAAAGTCCGCAGGTCCCGTGTCGTTAAACAAACTATCGATAGACGTAAAAGACCCCAGTACACATTTATCGCATTCGCCCCAGTGTGTCTGGCAGTGCAGGCTGCACTCAAAGGGAAGAAGAAGAAGGAGGGGCTCTTGAATATTCACCCACCAAAGACCGTTTCTTTGAGCATAACAATAAGAACACAACCCATGCAATCTCTCGGATTTGTAAATTTGTTCCGCCCAGCAGGCCTTATTGTTCATCTTGGTTTACCTATCTAATATCTTGGGGGATGATTCTGCTCGGATTATTTACTGTTGGTACAGTGGGGTCATTGCCCCAAACACTGATGAGACCTTTCATCGTTATTCCTTTGTAGTTTTGGGTGACAACTATTAATCTGCTCCCCCATGTTGGTTCTTTTCAGAACCCCCCAAGACCCCTACCAGCGGAAAGGATTTTTTTCTCGGGGGAGGGGACATGGAGGGGCATTGCTTTCGGGGGTGGGGGGTGGGCAGGGGCCATGCTTTTTTTTTAGGGCACTACTTGTATCTGGGTTGTTTTCATATATAGCGGGGGGCACCTGGGGGAGGGGAGGTCGCTGGAAAAATGTGGCCTGGCCCCCTCCCGTGGATACGCCACTGCCCCGCCCCTGTATCCATCTCGCACAGCCAACACAATTTCGGAACTTTCTTATTGTATGACTGTGATAGACCATAATAGAGTGTGGCATGCGATGAGCGAGAGCCTAGTACTGAGTGTACAATGGACGAATGAAAGTCCACCTAACATCCACAAACTTTATGAAGCCGCTATTTTGTGCCACTGTCAAAGCCTGTTAATCACCAACAATAGAGCAAGAAGATCAATCATCTGAAACAATGGCTCTGGTCTAGACGGAAGGCGGGAAATCCAGAACAATTCATAGATCCATCAATCCATAAAAAGGCACCTCCGAATGTCAATGGACAAACTGCCGCTTCTAAATCAGTGAGTAATGGGTTTCGTCACCAGCTCCGACTTGGATAAATATAATAAGGGTGCAACTGCATGCCCTATAGACTCACAACTCATGTAAATCAAAGATGGGATGGAATGGCCATGGCTTTTTGGAACTGTCGAAATACGATCAAATATTGTGCCCTGTGTGTGTGTGTGTGTTGTCGGCAATTTGATTTAAGTTTCAAGAGGCTGAGAGATTTAAAATACTTCATGAGTACTTATAGGGATCTTAATAAGTATGATTTAAGTTACTAATACTAGTTTTAGTGTGAGGAATCTCCGTAGATGAGGGTAATGTCTAGCGCGCCCAGAGGCTCTAGAGCCCGCCCTCTACTTTTCACTAAAAATCTGCAACCCAGACGTCACAATAGAAAAATCTGCAGATAGTATAATACAGGATTCGACTAAACGTATGCTACAAAAACCACACGTGTTAAATTCCAGCGAAGGGTAACATTACATTAGTGTGTGCGTGTGTAACATGTCATTGGTTGTTTCATTTTTGGCACTTAGTACTGAAGTCGAAGAAGGTAATCTCACCTGCTGACAGTTTAAAAAAAGAATTAACTTGTGCACAAGGTAGGTACATTGCTTATTTTGCTTATTAAAAGTACCACGGATAAAACAAAATCTAAACTGAATATTTTGCTTTGAACTGTACTGTACTGTAAGTACAGTGTACAGTATACTAACATTAACAACAGTTCAGGTGCCGACAATCGGCAGCACCAGACCATTTTTTAAGGGGCGGGCGGGGGAAAAGCTTAACTTTAAGGGGGACACACATTAATCTTTTTAAAACGTAATTTTGTACTACTAAATGGCAAGTTCGGGTTAACTTTCGTTAATTTGCGATTTAAATCAAGCATGTGGTATGTTTTTCATCGACTATATTATTACTAGTCTAGTAAAAAAAAGTCAAAATAGTTTAGTCAACAGGATTAATGTGTAAATATCGATTTGTTAGCAAAGCAAACTATTCGCACGTCATTTTTCATTTTCCATTACTTATTAGTAGTATTTTTTATTATTTTCTCTACTTTAATTTTTTTGTGCATTTACTTTATCATACTGCAAAGATAAATTATTATTCTTATGAACAAGAACCTACCATTAGCATTAAATTACTCAATAACTGTGACGTTACTTCGTAAGTTGACTAGACAAACAGTGCTAGGTTGATCCAGTTGGACTAGCTAGTCAAACCATGCAGCGTTTGAATGTCATCTAGGTTGACTATGGTTAAGCCTAGTCAACTCTAGTCAACCACCTGAAACTATCAAGTTTTTTTCTTCTTAATTTAGGGGTTGAACAAAGAAAGATAAACGGGTAATTCTGAAGGGCCTACTTGTTGAGTTTAGATTGAGTTTAGTTCACTTTGACAGAATTTTGACTGGTCCTAAGTTTGAAGTTGGCCAGCGTACCACTGTTTAGGGAGGACGCTGGGATGGTATCTTTCCGAGGTGGTGTATTTGGGTTTAAGCCTTATATTAGAATTGCACATTGCAATGCATTGTGGGAAGTAAGTTTTTGGAAGATTGGTGAAACAATGCACGGGTGTGTGTATTTAAGTCTATGGGGGATCGAGTAAACGAGAGAAGATTGGCGACAAAGTGTAAGCTTTGCGTGAAAGTTTTTTTAAAAAAGAATTTGTTTAGGCATTGCATAATGAAAGTGTTCTAGTTATTATCCAACCAATTTTTAAAAAACAATTAAACTTTCATGCAAAACTTACAATTTTTCTGCAATCATCTCTCTCCCCCTAGGCTTTGTACACACTGTACACACTTTTCCAAAACTTCCTTGCCATTGGTCACTGCACGCGCAATAGGCTTATTTGTTGGTGCATTTTATATTACCAGTGATTTGTAACATGTAATATCTTCAACAATTTGTTGATGTGGCAAGGGTTCTAAAGATTTTACAAAACACTAAATTAATGTTCATATTTGTATCAACAGTTTCAATCAGTTTCAATCATTTCATTTCATGTCAACATACATTCGAAAGATTAATTTAAAATTGACTTAACGTTAGTCCTAATCTGAATTTTTCGTGAATTATATAGAAAGCAATTGCATGAACTGATAAGTCAGAATATCAATAAAAAGTCAAATTTAAATTATTTTGAGCCTATAAAGTATAATATACAAGGAATAGTTTAGTGTTGTCATAATTAATTTAAGTTTTCTCAATTACCGTAGGCGTAGCTGTGTCTCACCGCGCCCCAGCCGGCCCCATTCCGGGTTGCTAGGCGCTGTTGGTGCTCTGGGCAACGGGCAACGGCACATGATTTTAGACTGGGCAACCTGGCGTTATTTTGCTCAGCACCAGCAGATTTTTTGATTTGGATTATCGGATACAATATACTGCAAAGGAACTGCTGTGTTGTGAAAAATAAACCTGCTGGCCTGGTGTGAAACTCGGGAATTTGTGTAGTAGTGGTGGCTACAAATCCGAACACACAATTGGCCCAAAATCCGGACACACAATCGGCCCAAAATTTTGGCACACATTCGGGGTCCAAAATCCGGACGCAATCCGGACACTTTTTTTACCCCAGTAAAAAAAAAATGTAGTTTTTGTGAGTTAATACTACTACTGGTGCAAACAGATAATTTGAAATGTATGTTGTTTGGTAATTAATAGTTATAATTAGGCCAAATGCAAAAAATGTTAGGTCACTGGAATCTTTTTTTTTTTATACCATCGAGTTGGGGCTTGTCTTATACATGCATTTTCGCAAGACCAGGGATCATATATTTTGGAAGCCTGTCAAATGTTAAAACCGTGGGGATTCTACGAGGTGGTTAAGTGTCCAAAACGTCACCACAACATTTTTCAGTTTTTTTTTTCAACACCTGGTTGCATCTCTGTGTTTTGTATGCAGTTTGATTGTTTTTGTTTCTGTTTCAATCTACGCTTTTCCCTATTGTAATGTAACTTCATCTGTACAGCTGGGAAACTGTTGTCATCAACTTTGTTCATGTAGTCTCTAGACAGACTCCCCCCCAGCTGGGTTATAAACCAAAGGGGAATTGAACTGCCAAAAGGTCTGCCTTGATTTAAAAAACACTGGCTAGACCATACCCACATTCTCTATGGTAGACTTAGGTAAGATGGGGTGGGGGGGGGGCTCCAAAACCTTCTGGTATGTAACTGATCTTCAAACACACACCCAGCTCTTGCTCATACATAATAATAATAACAACAACAACAAGTTTGTATATACATGTAGTGCATTTTACAATAACGTCTCAATGCGCTTTACATTAGTGCCCTGGTCATTAGGCCAATAACATAATGTGTCTGCAAATGCTTGATTTCTTTTAAAGTTGTGTAAGACAGTTGAGGTCATAAAAGACCTATATAGAGCTACACAAGCTACATTTAATTGGGGTTTTGGTTCTGACTGTTGATTAGCTTATTGAAGTGTTCTAACACTCATTCCCCTCCATCTTGGTCTCTTGCCCAGTAAAATTATTGCTCATAGGTTTGTCATAAATGCTGTGTTTGGTTATGTCTAGTTAGACCACTGCTGTGAGGAAGAGGGCAATATTTACAGTACAGGTTTGATTTATTGTTTTCCTTTCAGATCGTGACTTTCTTCTCAGATTGTGACTTTCTTCTATCTCCTATCTCACCAGGTATTCTGTCCAGCCATGTTTCTCTTAGCTGAGATGACTGATACAGTACGCATTGAACCCTGGTTGTTCAATGTCCAACTCAATATTGCCATTGCTGAAGAACTCAACAAAAAGTTGGCAAACAAGGTAAGTAAAAGGAGTGATGTCATTTTGACGATTTGTTTTATGGTGTAGGGTTAGCAGTGGAGTGCCGTGGACAATTAATTGGTCTGGCACATGTAACACTAACTGTAACAGTACACACCAGTGTCTTTTACCCTAACCCTTTAGGCCACAAGTGGCTGGTAAAAAACCCAATGAAGCCACAAATGGCAGCAAGATTTTACCAACTTCCACTCAACCACAAAAATCCAAATAAAGGTCAGTTCCCAATTTGCTTTTTTCCGATGTTTCGTATGTTGACACAGTATCTACATTTCTAAAATATTTCTAAAATAATCAGTTTTTTAATAACATTTTTCAATGTCCTGATTTTCGATCATCGCTATTTCAATTCAATGAATTGCAATGTCAAGTTAACTATACATTGATAGCCATACTTTATTATGTTAAGACAGTTATTGTGTTCGTTAGGATTACGTTTACTTAATGATGGCGTAACAATTTTGTTGTCATTATTAAATACAAAATAATATTAATAACTTAACTTAACACAGGTGAGATTTTTCAGAAGCAAATTGGAAATGATCTTTGGATAGTTTCAGTCCATGGATGATGGTTTCAGTATCCAAAGACAGCAAGTCAAAGTATTTCCATGGGACAAGTACTTTTTTATGAAAGAAAATGCTTGTGGTTAATTAAAAACAAATAACTTTAAAACCGACTTGATAAAAAAACCCATGAATTGTTATTGATGATTGTCATTAATCTACGGTACCGAAGAAGGAGGGTTAGTGTTACGCACGATCGCTGTAGACAATAGCAGTCCTTCAATCACCCGCAAAATAAACCCCCCAAAACAACAAAACAAAAACAAGAAGAGAAAATCTTACATTAGGCCTATACCATAAAATACTCTTTTTGTTCACACAGAGTATCCTAAATTGGTCATTTTTTGTAAAATGAAGCCTACAGACGTTCTGTAGTTTTTCGTAAACAACCTAAAATTTCCACGGAACTGTGCTCTGTTGACCGTGCTGTCGACCGAAATGCGTGCGTACCAGCAACGACAATACTGTGGATTACAGCGTTACAGCGTGCGCGCACCAGGGATGATGACATTGCAATTTCAGGGGGAATAACCACTTTTCCCGAGCATGCGCAGAAACGTCAAGTCTTCGGTCAAGGCGTTTGTAACTTGGTTTTGTATGTTATCGCGTAGTTTCACCAATAGAGGGCGTTTACTCTCGCGCTATCGAATTGTTCTAAAACGCCCTCTAGCGTTCAATGTTTATTGCATTTATTGTCCCACGCAAAGTAATGAAATAAAAGACTACAAGCCTGTAAATTGGAAACGGTGGTGTGTCGCACGATCGTGCGTTGTGTGCATGTACATGTACATGTACATCGTGATCGTTATGTGTTGAGCGTTTCACGGCACTTATATTTTTGACTGGCCAGCCGGACCACTTGGCAAGGTGTTTCAGCTGGTCCGCCGCCGTTTCAACTGGCATTTGGCCAGCGGACCACCGCTAAGGTCGAACCCTGCGTACAATCGGATTCTTGGTACCGGCACAACCAGTTGTACATTGCTGATACACGTAGTTGTTAATCAGCGCACCACAACTTGCAGATTGTCGGAGTTTATCAGAATTTGCCGCTGGTTGACGCTCTTTGTCGCAATTTATACAAGCTACTGGTAGAGGGCGCTCTAAAAATATAGCACCCTCTACAGGTAGCTCACCCAAATGGCATTGCAGAACGTGCATGCTTTTTGTGTGGTGAATCGCTCTCCTGGTGCGCTAAACTAGCGGCCGGGGGCGAGGGCGGGGGGCAGGAAACTGCTGGAAATCGCAAACAATAAACACTCTGCTCGAAATAGATTACTGCAGGCTTTGTATTCTCCTCATTAATGGCTTACAGATAAGTTTTTTTTTTTTTAAGAGGCTACAGCCCAAGTGGTCACAGGCTTGTTTATATCATGGTATTGAAATTGAAAACCGAGCACGTCGGTATTTCATTATTTCTCAAACAGCTCACGGTGTTGTTCGGTATTGAGCAAATACCGTGACTACTCGGTAATACCTAATAACCGCCAAAGCTTAAAGAATAGAAATGCTTCGTTATTCAAATGAAGAATATTAATGAGGGAAATTGTTAAACAAGTTAATTTGTTGTAATTTCAGGTTGTACATAACGTTGGGTTGTGTATTGCTCTTCATGACATCATCAAGTTGGAAGACTCTCATATATTTCCTGGTGATGGATCCTCTCATACCAAGGTACTCAGTGTGTGTCCACATTAATCCTTTCTATTAAAGCTAAGTAGAACCTAGTCATGGCCAATTTAAGTGCTTCATGGTTGGTTTTCCTTGCTTGTATGGAGTCTGAGCCAATTTATACAGAAGTGATGGACTCTTGTCCTCCAACACTCATTCATACTTGAATATTTCAAAGAACTCACAACATGACTGACAGTTGTATTCATTTCCAAGGGATCACTTGCCTGTCTGCTGCTCACAATCAGCAATTTGTTTTCCATATCTCCTAACATGACAAAAGTAGTTTTGAGATATTGTACATCTGCACTTTGACAATATTTTAGATGGAAATGTTTCTCTGGAGGATGGGTACGTCAGTATGCATTTGATTCAATTTGTTCTTTTAGTAAATCTAAAACTTGTTAAATCTAGCACTTCGACGGGCAAACAAGAAGTGTTTCTGTCTTTAATTATTTCATGTTGCATGTAGTCAATATTAAATTTGTTTGCCTTTATTTCAAGGCTGAGATGTGCAGTGTTTACAGGCGCGGCGTGCATCATACCCCAGAATGGAACGTTAAAAGAGTACTTAGCACGATGCTAACATTACAGTAAAGTACATGTACATTCGCACATGTAGTGCATATGTGCACAAACTTGATAGATAGCATGCATGAAGTCCAGTGGACCATACTCACCATGGGACATACAGGTTTAAAGTCCAAGCTAAGCAGTCAGTGGGCCAGGAATGACTGATGATGTAATATAAATATTCAATAGATGTTCATTTTACATTGGGATAAAGAATATGATTTGTTTTTACCCTTGCACCGTGTATTAAGCGCTGTATACTCAGTACTTTCCCGAGTTCTGTGAAAAAATATTCAAATTGTACACTAAAAACAGTGTGAAATTAGCGTCATTTTTGCATAATTTGGGGAAGGGGGCCCTGCCCTAATATTAATATTTAGACCCGGTAAACCTTGATTCCATGATCTTATGATGTGATTCATGTTTTGTTAATGCTCTTATCGCACTGTTGTCTTGTGTAAATCTAAAGTTGTTTGAGAATGTTCACAAGAGGTATTTCAATGCTGTGTGATTGTTTTGGTTATTTGTAGGTTCATTTCCGCTATGTGGTGTTTAGACCTTTCATGGATGAGATACTGATTGGTAGAATACGAAGCTGTAGCAGGGAAGGTGTACACAGTAAGTTCACTGGATAACTCATGTGTAGTAGAACTTGTCAGTTTGAAAAATACAGAGCTTACTATATACATACACATGCAGATAATTAAAAGTCAATAAACATGTAAAATGTAAAACACATCGCATCCACAATTGCTTGCAAAAAAATTGTTATTTTTTTCCATATTTTTAGACTGGAAACCACTGGTTTGAACCACTGTTTCAATTTCGTTAGGGGAAAAAGCACAAAAAGTAAACTACCAATACTAAAAGATAACATAATGTTTGACATAATGTGGGGTAATATTGTGACGTGGGACGGTGTGTAAAGATGTTCATACCATCAGGTTGTTGTATTATTTTTTGCAGTATCACTAGGTTTCTTTGATGACATCTTGATTCCACCTGAAGCCTTACAACAGCCATCCAAATTGTATCCTTATCCAAATACCACCTTTCCACTTCCCCCACCCCTTCCCTACCTGTCCAAACCTGGTTTATGGACAAATGAGATATTTAACCTAGGTAGGTTCATCTGGTGTCAGAACAGTGATCTGCTCTGAGAGAAATGAAGACAATTAGCCTTTTTGAGGTATGGTGGACACTATAGGAGTGCACTGTTTGGTTTGGGTGTATACAAACAAATTTACCCAAGCTTAAATAGTGTGACAGTAATGTGTCCACCATATCTCAAAATGGCTTATGGCTTTTGGAATTTGAGTGTAAAATCTCTTTTTATATCGTACAACAACCTTTATCAATCATGACAATGCATATTGGTGTCATTGAAATATATATTTTGTGTAATGATTGGAAGATACAAGATACCTCCATAACTAGTGTTGTGCATCGTTATTTATTGTCCTCAACTTTTTAGTGGAACTTGTGACTTCTGTTTAAATGGTTGAAATGTTTGTAGTGATTTCAATCCAATTTGAGAAACGAAACAATGGTGCAGGATACCTGCTAAATTCTCTGGTGCCGACTCTCTCTGTCTGTAGTTTGAACTAACCCGTAAAGGAGGAACAAATGTCTACGCACTTTCTGGGATTATAAATAGAACAGTTTTGATAGTCACAAACCCACAGTGTGGTAGCACATCTCTTGTGTGCGCGTTGCCTTACTGTTTTCGGCGTAAAAAGCAAAAGATGTACTACAAATTATGAGGGATTAACAAAAGACACAATTCTGACTAACAAAAGAGAGATAAATCTCTAAAGGCATGCCGTAAAGGAAGGTTCTTTTTTCTTACTGTCAGTTTTGTAAAACCATTAAGAAATTTGGGAATGGATTACACCTTTTTTCCATGTAAACGTTTATGTCCGAACCTTACCCAGAACTAAATTTTGAGATTCAGAGCAATGAGCTTTTGACTCATTAATATGATTGATAGACTTGGAAAACTTTCATCTCAAAAAGTATAGCGCTTACAAAGCTAAGTTTTGCTCTTTATTTTAAATGTTTAAAAATTGTACTTACAAAGTTGAACGCCCCTGTAAGTACTTTATAAGATGGTTGCTTACATATGCAAACATAAAAAATAGTACAATTTGAAGTACTAGTAAAAAGGCTTACTTTAAGCCTTTTTTACCTTAAAAACACACATTGTCAGCCTTTTTACTGTGGTTCAACTTTTGAATGAGGGAATGTTTGAATAATAAAACTTTTGTCAATAAAACTTTAAGGATCTTTACTATACATCCTTGACCTTCGCCATCAGCGATGAAACGGAACAAGTTTGGGTATGGGAATATGAGACTGAGGAGGGAACCCATGATTTGTTCATGGATACCAGTGAAGAGATCCGATTCCGTTTTGTAGATGAGACTTTTGTTGATACTACACCAGTAGGACCAGAAGATGTAATAGAACCAGGAGCTGAGACTGGTAATGAGCAATCGAAGAGCAAGAAGTCTCCATACAGCCTGACGGTATGTACTGTTACAAACTCTTCAGTACGATCCGAACTCTGATATCAATCCTATTCACCCAAGAACAATGAGATTACCTGGTAAATCTGCTGCCATTTAGTGCCCCCAAAAGTCTCCTATTCACCTGACGTCATCATTACAATAATTTATTACGCCATTTTGGGAGTCGTATTCCCATGTATTATTGTCCAGTATGCTTTTAAGGTGACACGCACCTGGTTAGATGCACACCATATCTCAGAGATGCCACTTTTTCTGGATTTACCCGGTTTTCCGGGTTTTAAAGAAATTAAACCTCAACTTTCGTTTTTTCAAAAAAAAAAAAAAAAAATTAAGCCTGAGTAAAGCTATAAGTCTTTGGCCTCTAAAGCAAGTCCGCTTTGCAATAAGTGATTTTCGCTGAAAATATTAGTTTACATCTTGAATGTCGTAATTTTCCTCTTTTTACGGCTCAGTGAGTTGTATGCCTGACTTGAACTTGTGTGCTCGGCGGTGCTACTCTTTTTGGGAATTCAATGTTGGCATCTCTGCGATGATTGTTCTGCGATAATTTGTCACAATGGTTATCCACTCGCGACATTCATTCAGTGGCTTTCTGCTTTTGTCTAAGGAAAAATAATGTACATTTTATTTTTCTTACCACAGTGGCATCTCTGACTTTACATGTCCTTTGACTAAACATTTCCGGAATTTTTTGTGGCAGTATTGTTGACGTAATGAAATTATGACTTAACCAAGTAATAACAACAAATGTTCTGAGAAACTGTTCCTGTTTTTTGTTTTCTCTTTTGAGAAAATGTTGCTTTTGTTTAAACTTTGTCCAAAAGCCACGGCCGATAATCGGCCATGGCAAGCAGAATCTTACCTCCCATGTCCAACAAAGGGACGAAGGTCTGGATGGGGGTTTTACACAATAGTCCTTGGAAAAAGGGAGATTTTGAGCCTGAATTCCACTACCCTGTATCCCTCTTTGTTATGGGGCATATGAATTATAACACAGTGAGCGCATGGACTGTGCTCCTACACAATGGGACGTCTAGTGTGTTTAAACATCTGGCATGGGCATCCCTGGACATTTCCGAAAAATGTGTTCATCAGATCTCCGTTTGCGTGTCTGGAAAAGTTGCTCTTGTACACGTCTTCTGGCAAGAACTAGTGCAAATGGTTTAACCAGTCATACCTTCTGTCTGTTTGTTTACTTTGATGAATAGGGATCAATAAGTGAACCAGGTCTTGGTTTGCTTACCTGGTGGGCCAGCTAGTAGAGTACATCAGCAGTGCTAAATGATGAAGCTTCAACAAGCTGTATGAAGTCTGCATCTTGGGCAACTTATACAGGAAGACGTAAGGGTCACTGAGTGAAGGATAAAGCTCCCACAAGCTGTATACGATTCATAAGATTGATTGAATCGACCAGGAGGACCTTGCCTTGTTGGAGGAGGTAAGGGTCACTGAGTGAAGGATAAAGCTCCCACAAGACCAGGGGGACCTCTCATTGTTGAAAGAATACAAGGTAAGGCAGTGGGAAGAAGTGCTTCAACAAGGGATCAGCACCAAGAGAAGAACTGCTGAGTGGTTGCTATTGGCCAATTGACCGATGGGTCAAGCAGTCGAAGGTCACAATCAAAGGTGATTGCTATCTGAGCTAACTATGCTATGGTATGGATGAGATGCTGCCGCATAAATACACACATTGATAGTTGTATCAGTTAAAGGTATCGTACACGTTTGGTAATGACTCTAAACAAATATTAGCGAAAAACTTACTTGGTAACAAGCAACGGAGAGCTGTTGATAGTATAAAACATTGTAGGAAACGACTCCCTCTGAAGTAACGTAGTTTTTGAGAAAGAGGTAGTTTCTCACTAAAATAATAAAAACTTCTTGCAAGAAGTTTTTATTCCTATCTGAAAGCACACAAATTTGTACAACAAGGTTGTTTTTTCTTTCATCATTTTCTTGCAACGCGATGACCAATTGAGCCCGAATTTTCACAGGCTTGTTATTTTATGCAAACGTTGGGATACACCAAGTGAGAACACTGGTCTTTGACAATTACCAAACGTGTTCAGTGCCTTTAAACATATGGTAGGACAACCATTCTTTTTGGTACTGCCTGCTGTAAGATTGGTATAGGATTTCTGTGTAGTTTAACCTCAATTGCTTGGTTTCATTGTTAGTATGAATTGTGACCATGATTACACTACAGCACAAATTAACATCATGATTAGATTGATCCATGCTATTATGGAATTGTTGTACCCTCTTGCATATAGAGCTTTCATTTTGAGGTTCAGAACTGAATCTGAATTTAAGTCCATTCTCATCTCTAAGATGTAGACTGATATTCACATTGACTCCTGGTATACAACATCTACATGTTTATGTAGATGTATACATATATAACATCTACATGGTGGTACCCCACGGTGGTACCCCATGGTGGTACCCCCATGGTGGTACCCCGTGGTGGTACCCCATGGTGGTACCCTCTGGTGGTACCCTGTGGTGGTACCCTATGGTGGTACCCCACGGTGCTACCCCACGGTGCTACCCCATGGTGGTACCCCTTGGTGGTACCCCGTGGTGGTACCCTGTGGTGGTACCCCACGGTGCTACCCCACGGTGCTACCCCATGGTGGTACCCCTTGGTGGTACCCCGTGGTGGTACCCTGTGGTGGTACCCAACGGTGGTACCCCGTGGTGGTACCCCATGGTGGTACCCCTTGGTGGTACCCCGTGGTGGTACCCCGTGGTGGTACCTAATGGTGGTACCCTGTGGTGGTACCCCGTGGTGGTACCCTCTGGTGGTACCTAATGGTGGTACCCTAAGGTGGTACATCATGGTGGTACCCTACGGTGGTACCCCACGGTGGTACCCTGTGGTGGTACCCTGTGGTGGTACCCCGTGGTGGTACCCTCTGGTGGTACCTAATGGTGGTACCCTACGGTGGTACCCCACGGTGGTACCCCACGGTGGTACCCTCTGGTGCTACCCCATGGTGGTACCCCATGGTGGTACCCCATGGTGGTACCCTCTGGTGGTACCTAATGGTGGTACCCTACGGTGGTACATCATGGTGGTACCCCATGGTGGTACATCATGGTGGTACCCCATGGTGGTACATCATGGTGGTACCCCATGGTGGTACCCTCTGGTGGTACATCATGGTGGTACCCTACGGTGGTACCCCATGGTGGTACCCCATGGTGGTACCCCATGGTGGTACCCCGTGGTGGTACCCCATGGTGGTACATCATGGTGGTACCCCATGGTGGTACCCTCTGGTGGTATATCATGGTGGTACCCTACGGTGGTACCCCATGGTGGTACCCCATGGTGGTACATCATGGTGGTACCCCATGGTGGTACATCATGGTGGTACCCCATGGTGGTACCCTCTGGTGGTACCTAATGGTGGTACCCTACGGTGGTACCCCACGGTGGTACCCCATGGTGGTACCCCGTGGTGGTACCCCATGGTGGTACATCATGGTGGTACCCCATGGTGGTACATCATGGTGGTACCTAATGGTGGTACCCTACGGTGGTACCCCACGGTGGTACCCTCTGGTGCTACCCCATGGTGGTACCCCATGGTGGTACCCCTGGTGGTACCTAATGGTGGTACCCTACGGTGGTACATCATGGTGGTACCCCATGGTGGTACATCATGGTGGTACCCCATGGTGGTACATCATGGTGGTACCCTACGGTGGTACCCCATGGTGGTACCCCATGGTGGTACATCATGGTGGTACCCCATGGTGGTACATCATGGTGGTACCCCATGGTGGTACCCTCTGGTGGTACCTAATGGTGGTACCCTACGGTGGTACCCCACGGTGGTACCCCACGGTGGTACCCTCTGGTGCTACCCCATGGTGGTACCCCATGGTGGTACCCCATGGTGGTACCCTCTGGTGGTACCTAATGGTGGTACCCTACGGTGGTACATCATGGTGGTACCCCATGGTGGTACATCATGGTGGTACCCCATGGTGGTACATCATGGTGGTACCCCATGGTGGTACCCTCTGGTGGTACATCATGGTGGTACCCTACGGTGGTACCCCACGGTGGTACCCCATGGTGGTACCCTCTGGTGGTACCTAATGGTGGTACCCCGTGGTGGTACCCCGTGGTGGTACCCCATGGTGGTACCCCATGGTGGTACCCCATGGTGGTACCCTCTGGTGGTACCTAATGGTGGTACCCTACGGTGGTACATCATGGTGGTACCCCATGGTGGTACATCATGGTGGTACCCCATGGTGGTAATCAAATTACTGTGGTATGTTTGCTATTAATCCACATGGAGCATACACACAGATTTTAACTGTAAATGTTGATGTACAATTTTGTTAAAAATAAGGCTTTACTTGAGCTGAACATTTCACAGATTTCTGTATGCTTTTATTCTTCCATTCATCTAACACAAATAAAGTAGATCAAAATCTCGGGTTGTGCCAAGACTCAACAGAGCAAACTTTGTTGTTACACTGTTTCAACAAGAAAACCCTCAAATCCCAAGAACCACTACATAGTTGATGCAAATGCAAAAGTGAATATGACGCAGTGATTTGATTTAAATTCACATTCAGTATGGATGGCCCTCAGTCTATTTAAGTTACAGAATACATACATGTATAAACTTAACCAGCTCTAACAGATGGACCTTAGTGCTTTCTTCTTTGGCAGGTAAACTGGGCTTTTCTCTAGTTTGCCGTTAATTGCTATATTCTCAATGGATGGTTACTCTGGTAATGGCTTATCTTGAAAATGTGTGACCTTAATTTTGTGAAAATATTAATAAATTGGGCCATTTTAGTTGAAGTTTTCAATACAAAATGTTAAAACAATGATGTCCTGATTGAGTTTAGACCAATCAGGAAAGGACTAGTAGCCTAAAACGCATGGTCAGCAAAAGAGGACCAAATTTGGGGACAAGATTGCCTGAGGCAAAGAAACTGCTGAGATTGCAAAATGTTAGAAAACAGAGAACTTACATAATGTCCCAGAGGGTAGATCCGTACATTGCAAAAACGTGCTGTGGTCAGCAAAATATCGTGGGAACAGCAATTCTACCTCTTCCTCAAAGATGTTGTTTTAAGCAATATTACAGATAAGTGAGAAATTAGTCATTTTGCATTCACACACACACACATAAGCGCGCATTGCCTGAAAAATGTAAATTCTTTGAAGACGCTGATCAATGTTACCTTAATAACTGACTCAAAATTAAGGCGGTGATCTGGCCCACCATCTGTATACATGAAGAATGTGGGCTTCAGGTCTGCTTGGATCTAACATGTTAGTGATGCTGCATAATGGAATGGTGAAGATGCTTGGAACAATACTGATTGAGCTTTTTGAGGTGATGCTGATATAGAGTGGAAGTCTCAACTGCATAAAAGACTGGCAATATGCCATGGGATGATCATCAAAAAGGACTTTAGTTTTTGAGTTTTGTAGTGTACCCCCGACACTTTTTGGCCCAGATGTACTTCTGATAGTCCCAAATGAAATGTGAAATTCGCCAAAGGCAAAACCTGAACACTAATGAGTTATCTAAAGCCCTTTTCACACAACGTAAAAAAACCAACATTCCTGGCAAAATTTTCTCAATGTTTGTGAAATATTACAAAATGAGCTTCGTGTGAAAGGACAGCAGTTTTTTACATGTTCTACATTCCTTGCGAAATTTTCTCAAACATTGTGAAATTTTGTAGTAGGTACCGACCTACGACAAAAACTTACGCTAGCGGAATTTTTCGCAAGGAACCTTGTGCACTCCCTCGTGTGAAACGATCCGTTGTTTATTGGCAGGCTTTCCTTGCGAAAGCTGTCTTACCACGCATGCGTGAAGACCTACATGCATGACCTTTTGAGCGTTACCAGGCCGACCGACCGGGCGTTCGCGCGCTGTGTTGTGTGTACGCCGTGTACAGTACGTGTATGCACTATCGAAATGGCTGGTATATAGTGTCTGTACAGTGAATGGTATTCGACATTAACGCTTTTGAACACAGTTCACAACTAAAAAGTTATTAGTATTTTCCCATATGATGAGTTCCAGTAATAAAATACTAGGATGGCAGTCCGACTGTCAATGTCATGTCATGACTGCAGCACAGTGTTGGATGGGGCAAAGTTTGCAGGTTTACATACCCATTACTCGATCCAAATCCTTGTAGAAGGGGCAGGAGTTTCTGCCATTACCGGAGCTGTTGTTCTTTTTTTCCACTTCTCTGTAGGGACGTTTTAGATATGTCCATCGGTCATGGCACTGATCACCGTTGCGGTCTTCCAAGCCCACCTCATCGGCTATTTCCCACTACACGTGCCCGTTGTGGGTGACTCCATCCATTTTGGCCTGAGTGGAGTCCTTTTCCATTACGTTTATTAACATTATGGTCTCATCGAAGGTCCAAGATTTCTTACTTTCTTGGACCTTTTCTGAGCTGAATTATCATTCTTCTTATTACTATTTGCTGGCCGTTTCTTTGCCTTTACCAGAATTGAAGAAAGAATAGATTCGCGATCACGTCTGCAGCATCTACATCAGCCATTTTTTGCGAATGTATATGTTTACGTAATGCGCGCGATCGACTTGGGCTGGCATGACACAGGATCACTTCACCTGGTACTAGTCATGATGAAGAACAAAAACTTGATAGTTCAGTGGTAACCAGCTATATTTATACTCTGGTCGCATGGAACGATGGTCAATTCATTACCTGGTGTTGTGTGAAAGCTTGTGAAAGCGCTGAAGCGTGAGTTTTTAAGTAAACAATCCCCACTCGTAAAACTTTTTTTGGGATCGTGTGAAAATGGCTTAAATAAGAAAATAATTATAGGAAAATAGCGCCCTCTGTTGATCAATACCAGAGAACTGTGCACAAACTCAACGGGGAAATCACTTGTGCACAATTACCCTGACTTCGTTATCATTGAATACTAAATGGCTGCAATAATATCTTCTTAATTGTCACCTTGCCATCACTCGGTACAGTAATCAACTGCATCACCTCCAGCTCTAGCTTCAACATAGTCTTTTATAATTTCCTTTGATACCATGGCCCCCCGACAAGATATGAACCAAACGCTCGATCGTTTCTTCAAAAGGATTGATCATTGCTTCGATGGTGTTCATTATACAACTAATATCCTCCTCATCTCTCTTCATTCTTGTCTTGTCCAGGTCTTTCCTACTTCTTGTCCTCTATCCCAGCACTGTCATCTCTTCACACTGCTTTGATATAGCAGAGCGCTCATGTTGAGAAAGAATCCATCTTTGTATGGCACACTTTTGTGTTGTGAACCCGACCATACCTCCTTTAGTCTTGGTGTCTCTGTTGCAGGTCTGCCCTGGTCGAATGTCAGACAACTCGTTCGTCGGAAAACTCGACCGTTCGGACAACTCGACGGTTCAGACAACTCAACTTTGAGACAACTCGACGGATGGCCAAGACAAGTCGACGGTTGAGCGGCTGACCTCCGTTACTGACATGTTTACACGAATTTCCTGTATAAATCCTGCGATTCTATAATTTTTGCGCAAACCTCAAGTAAGTATTCCGTTCTCTTTGGCTGGATGCACAGCCGGGAGAGTGACACTCGGGTGTTTAGAGCTCTTTTCGTAGCTCATCTGATCTGTCTTCTAGGCGTGCATCGCACGCAGTGGACGGGTCTCCGCCATGTGCGTGGTGTGCGTGGCCGTCGGTTGGTCTGTATTCTGTAGTACCCGTATCCTGCCACCACTTTTTCATTCTTTACGAAATAAAATAGTAATTGTATTTAATTTAATGTTTATATTGTGGGGCAATCTAATTATTGGCTGGTCAATTTGTTTTGCTTAGTTGATATTCTAAGAAACTTGTTATGCTCTGTGATTATTTCTGCCTCTTGTTTTGTGCTATTTTAATTTGTACAGCGCCTGGGGGTCCAGTTGGATTTAACATGCTTTATCATAAGCGATATTTATTATTATCATTATTACCCAAAATTAAATGATATAATATTTTTTTCTAACAATTAGTGAATAAATAAGTGGTGTCAGGATACGGAAATTTAACCAAAAAATATTTAGGGGCTAATTTGAATATATTAAAGGACTTCCTAGGAAGTTCAACTCAAATTTCTTAAAATAAACCCCTATATAACAGTACCGCCTTACAAATGAGAATAACAACCAACTATCTGTTTAAAAATAATACAAATTATTTATTTGCATTTAATGTCCCTGTACAAAATACATACAATATATATATAATTTAAATAAATAATTTTCGGAACACCAAAGTTTACTGCATATATTATTTTTTTATAAAAATTAGTGAATAAATAAGTGGTGTCAGGATACGGAAATTTTACCAAGTCTCATACATGTAGTTCCTTTCCAGAACCAGCCCAAATCAATTAGAAATTATCATTACATTGCATAGTGTTACCGCAAACTCTACTATAAAATACATACATGAAATTACATTACAAAAGTCAAAAATTAAGTTAATAATTAAAAATAATAATAAATCCCACTTGCTAACTTTCCAGAACCAGCCCAAATCAATTTGATCAATTAGAGATTATCATTAACTCTACTATAAAATCATACATGAAATTACATTAATGTAACAAAAGTAAACAATTGATAATAAATCCCACTTGTTAACTTTCCAAAGTCCAACATTCAAATTCCAGCCAAACTAAACTGTGAGCTACTGTTAAACCTAAAATAAACATGCACAGGCATGGAGAAGGCTCTTTGCGCTGCGTTCACCATCAGCAAACTCTCCCCAGTACTTGAAGACCAATCTTTGAGTTTTTCGGTATGTTTTCCGCTGGTGTTTCTTGAGCTTGTGTGCAGACACAAGCTTTACCTGGACTTCGACAAACAAGGCCTCGTCGTGCAGAACTTTAATTAGAAGATACAAAGGCACCTTTATCTTCCGTAACTCGTATTTTTATGTGAATGTTGCATCGGGAATGGAGCATTATTGATTAAATCTTGCCCTATACAATTACTTTGTTAGTTATAAGCCGATAAACTCTGGCTTTCAGGTTCTGTTAAAAAAAATGTCTACCCTTCCAATTTGTACAGAATCAGAAACAGGTTCAAAAATAAAAATTAAAACATTAAACTATTATACAGCTCTTACTATTAATAGAAGATTTACTTTTATTTACTTTACTTTATTAGCAACAATAACAACTCATGGTAATGGTAAAAAATAAACAAGTATCAATTATCCGTTGCCCAGATATTAAACCCACCCACCATACCCCACCCCCGGGGGACGCCCGTGCATGCGCCAAGTCAGTACACGGTCTGTCCCCCCCTCCCCACCCCCCTGAGGCCGCTCTTCACCCCTCCCGCCCCGTGCTGAGCCCCCGTCACGACCATCCATCGACTTGTCTTGACCCCAAGTCGAGTTGTCTGACGGTTGAACAAATCATCCTTCGAGTTGTCCGAACGGTAGAGTTGTCTGAACCGTCGAGTTGTCTGAACCGTTGAGTTGTCCGAACGGACGAGTTGTCCGACGGACGAGTTGTCTGGTCTCCGTCTGGTCACATGCACTTTTGTGTAGTGAAACCGACCATACCACCTTTGGTCTTGGTGTCTCTGTTGCAGGTCTGCCCTATTGTCTGGTCACATGCAATTCGGGAAAGCCCATGATCTTGTTGACGCTGCACAGAAAATTCTCCACCCATGAATGCGTTGTGAACTGATGGATGATCTACTGGCAGTTGACACATTTCAAGCCAATAGGCTGGCAGGTACTTCTTATAATGAGTGCAATCATGTCCAAATATACATTGTAGAAAACTCTGAATGCTTGAAAGGTGGAGATCTCAGTCTTTCTGTCAAGTAGCTCTGATGAAAAGAGGTGGACAAAGTATTTCCACCATTTCAATGTAGGATGACCACACACCAAAGGTTGGTTCATTCGAAAGATCGGCTGTGAAATCCCTGTATGTTTGTACCAATGCCTTGAACTGGTCGGACTTGACAATATCTACAAATGTGGACCCTGGGAAAGAACTTTGTAGACTCACAAGTACCTCCAATGATGACTCTCTTTTTTCATCAGGAAGAGTATTGACAAATAAATGCCAGCAAAGAGGTTGTAGTGCCTCCATTACACCCTTGTTCAATTGTACTTACACCCGGTAAACGCTTTTGATGCCGTTGTGTGGGTATGTTTTGTCTATCCTCCATGTTATATACATTTAGGAAGCTTCTTGGAAGTCTGTTAACCAACTCAGGGCATCATTTTTTGTAGTGATTGGCAACCTCAGGGTGCATCGCATAGTGTTTCCACTACATTCATAATTACAGACTTTGTACTTGCTTTCATTCTGCAACTTTGGAAGGAGAGCCTGTAATTGAGGGACTCGCGACTTCTGATGGAGTGAACAAGGCTCACTGTAGTACGTGGCTGTTTAGCCGGATATATTATTACCCATACACTTCCATGGGCCTTGATATATTATACGAGATGTCTTGATCAGCGGCTTCAGGTTGCACATTCATCTTCCTCGTTGCTTCCATGTTCCTTCTTGCACACCTTTTTTGATTTGTAACTGGGTTGTCCACAGCTGGTGTTGTCTGATCAGACACTTGTCGGTCTGAATGTGTCTTCTTTCGGCACTGCTGCTTCCTGACTAGGCGGCACAGCTCTTTCAGGATTCCAGAGGGGTCACATTGTTGTCTTCTTCTAAGTGAAGGTTTGCAAATTGGGTTTTCTAATTTTAGGTTTCTCTACAGGACCCCAGGGAGAACAGTTCTTTGATAACTGATGGGGCTACCCTGGTTAAACAAGACCAAATAAATAAAAATACACTTGCATTATTTAGTATGTTATATTTGATATCAAGATTAAGACACTCACATCCAATATCTCTACATGTGAGAAGATTATTCTATTGCAACTTTGAAGAAAATTATGTTTTTTCTTCCTAAAAACTTGAAAACAGACTAGGTGACTGCATTTGGCACCTTTTCTTTTTGGCCCGTTGCAGTTTGCGCCTCTTCTTGCCTCTTGCTCTTGAGGAAGTCCCCTGCTCGATCCAATCAATCTGGCGACTGCAACCCGATTGGTGCAGTGAAGATCCACAGAACACCATATGTAGCCCCCCCCCCGACAAACCCTGGTGTCATTCCGGAGAAAGAACGAATACACCAGTGTGCCTTTTCAGTTTCTTTGGTCAGTTCTCAACAGTCATGTCTCTGGATGCGGAAAGAGCGGCAAAACCAGATTGAATTTTTATTTCTTTGGAACAAGGTCTTCTGCAATGTACCTGTGCATGTAAATTTACATAGTGTGCTTCCTTGTGCTTTCCAGTACTTATAAAATTCACAACAATTGCACATAAACATTCTGACAAAATAAGACTGCACTGCAAAAGCAATATCAAATCACTTTATGTAAGATCAGATGAACTTTGCACACTTTTTACTCAATCCTTGCGGGCATTTATTAACTTTAAACAGTTGTTCTGTAAATGCTTCACAGTGTCCATAACAGACCACTATTAAAAGAACAAACACAAGCTGATAATTCAAAGGGAATGATACATAAATTACTTTAGTGTTAAATGAAGTGTACACATGTAACTCGATCCCTAACAATGGTGTCAACTCTAACACCCTCTCATCAATCCACCTCATCGCCCTAACCAGCCCCTCTTTCTCCATGAGATTGGACTTGTAGTCAGTCTCACTCTTCTGCATAAAAACAAACAAGTTATAAGGAAAATTTAATTATTTAGACATTTAAACATTTAGACTTTATTTAGAGATGCAAAAAAGGACTTTACTGACAAGTGCCTTTTTTTTCAATCTGATTTTTTTTTTTTTTAATCAATTACAATCTGGGTAGTAAGATACGAGTGTCAATTAAACTAACATGTCAGTATGTGCCATACAGATATGTGGAAAACATTTCACATAAGAAAATACAAGACAGGCTTATTTCATTTAAAACAAAATTCTGCTTAGCCATGGATTATTCCATACCAGTTTAAAAATGATGAACACCAGGCCAGCATATTTAATATGAAAATTACAGTTGTCTGTAAAGTACTGTGGGCTATAACTTACAAGATATAAAGTACCAGTTATTCGGGCAAGAAGGAGGGTGGCTAGTCTGGGCTTGTGCGCATGAGGGTCAGCTTTAATGACAACTTCAAGACGCCAAGACTATAAAATTGAAATCTTCAGTGCCATTGCCAGAAAATGGTGGAGGGAGTTTGGTTTTGAAATGAACCGGAGTAGTGGTGGAGGCTGGGTAGACATAGTAAAGAAAACCAGCACTAAATAGGTAAATAATACAAAATACAACAATGTAAAGATAACAATACTTTACAATGCAGAATGGTGATGTAGTTGTAACGAAAAAAGAATGGTCTACATGACAAACATCACAAATATTAAGAGTACATCACAAATAATAAAAGTATATTTAATTGTTAGACAGTCAATTCTTTGTACAAGATATTTTAATGCGACAACAATTACACCAGTAAAACAAAAGGGACAAAAAATTGACTGTGTCACAAAGCGTCGTAGACAAGATGGCACGAATAGTGGCGCTTACGTCCAGTTGGGGTCTTGTGGGGTGGGCATCTGTCTTCTATATGAAGACCTCTGCTGAGCTCCACAGCGGCACATCCTAGCAAGATGGCCAAATTTGCCGCAGGATTAGCATACTGGGCCGGTCCTCCTCTCTGGCATTGCAGGTCTCTGTGCCAGCAGAGAGACTTGCTGGCACAGCTTCTCCATGGCCTCCTGTGTTGCCCTTAGCTGAGTTGTGTGCCTTTCAAGTTGCCTCTGGACATCATCTTTCTCAGCGGGCTTGGCTGTAGCTGCCCTCGCCTTTGCGACTGGGGGTGGTGGGGGACTCTCCCATGACAGCACCTTGTTTCTCAGGTCTGCAAACTCGATTACTGGATATTCCTGCAGGAACCTCCGAACCTCCCTTCGGAGAGCAGGGTCTCCAAGGCCTGAGGCAAACTTCTCTGAGAGGATCGAATCCTTTTCCTCTAGTATGGTGATGCAATTTCTACCCTCCGCAGTAAGCGCATCAGTTGAAGTGAAAACTCTTGTATAGATTCTCCCCCTCGCTGTCTCCTTCCATAGAAATCCTCCCAGCGTGTGAATGGTGTCTCATGGCTAGTGTAGGTCTTGAGGACTCGTTCTATTATTCTACTCGAACTCGTCCTCTCAGCTGGTGGACAGAGTCGAATCTCATCTCGAGCAGCCCCAGTAAGATGGTCAAGTACTTTTTGTGCCCCTTCAGCATCTGACAGATCCTTTGTGATTTGCCTCATATCCTCTGCCCACTCCAATACTTCTGGGTCCTTTTCGTAAGAGGGACGACCAGCCAGCTTTGTTCCCTGGCCCCTCGGAACAACCACCTCTCATGGCGTCTTCTGGCCCACCTTGTTTGCCTCTTTTTCGGTCTCCATCTCTTTCAAGCGAGCGGCGAGCTCTTTCAGTTGGTTCTTTTACAGTTTCCTTCCCTGCAGATCGCCTTGTACAACCCTTTTTTGTTTTTACTTTATTTACTCTTGTATCCTGTACACGAAACGCTTTGTGACACAGTCAGATTTTTATGCGACAACAACGACACCAGTAAAACAAAAGGAAAAGGGGTTGATACAGAAGGCGGCTATAAAGAGAACACAAGAAAATAACAATAATAAGTAATCTTCAAAAAGTAAAAGAATTCCACTTAAAATGAGCTGTAAGATTTCTCAAATAAGGAAAAACAAAAGGTATGCAGTCCTCAGAGTATCACTTTAAACTTACCAATTACCAAACCCTGACTGTCACTTTAAGCAAACAAAGTTAAATCACTAACAAGCCTCAAACCTCAGTCAGCTACAATGTATACTAAAAGACAACGTGGCTGAACTCTGCAAATGGTTGCTTACCTGGCACTTGCCTCTTATATAGTAAAAGAAAGAAAGTTGTTCAGGCAGAGTGGCTATACAAAGCTATCCTACATCTCCTAGCTACCACTGACCATAGTCCTATAGGGCCTGGAGTTGATTACTGTACCACCTGTTGTGGTGCCACTCAGACTATCACTGGTCACACCTGGGACTGAAGCAATGTGGGTGGACTTGGATTTGTAATGTGGATGACTTATGTGTTACCCTAGCTAAATACAAATACAGCACAGTGTACACAGTGTACTTCATCATCGCTTCTTGACAGTGCTTCTGCAGCTGGTTCCCCCTTCCTCTCAATCACCACAGCAGGTTGCTTTGGTGCATCGATAAGCTCACACTGTAGCCCTCTCGAACGTTTTGTAACTGGTACTGCTTGAATACCTGTTTCAGATGATAAGGAATGTTGAAATGAAAAGTTCACACAGAATTCATGAAGGTGTGTAAATCAAATTTTGTGCTGTAAAGTTATGGCAAGATTTCAAATTTACTGATTTGAACGCTTCTACAACATACCTTTGTGGTGTATGGCAAATCTCTTTGGATTAGTCTGGGTCCATTTTGATCGTACAGAAACGTGAGTAGTTCCGCCCAAAAGTGGATAGTAGTCATCCTTCACAACATTCAACTAAATGCTCAGTTTTGGGTACAGTTTATTTTTCTCTGAGACATCTGTTTCCTAAATAGTAGTATAAACGAAACAACTTTAAAATAAAAAAAATAAATCAGGAAAAAAGCACACAACCAGGCAAAGTAAAAAATAAATAACAAACAGCTCAAATTAAATTCACTTAAACCAAATGATACAACTGAAACTATGACAGAAAACAATGCATGCTTATTAAAGTAAATCTACAAAATGGGTGAATGTATTTTCATGAAATTTTCACAGATGGTCCACCAACATTAGGCCTAACCAACATCATACCTTCGTAACTATGAAGACCAATTTAAAAAAGCAGAATGAAATTCACCAATGCCAGAGGTGACTAGTGCGGTGGCTAACACGGTAGAAGACCCTTGCTGACTTGATGCAGGCTGCGGCTGACCGATAACTAGAACAGTTGGATAATCCTCGTTGATAGCAGGAGTAAAGGATGAGGTAGAAGCAGTCACAGATGCACTCGCCGAAGCAGATCGCACGGATGGTCTGGGCTTCTGCCACTTAGGCCTACCAACCGTCGCAGTCGACTTTTTGGCGACAGAAGTACGCTGTGAGCGAGGCATTATCAAGCAAATAAGTGTGAACACACAGCTTTTTCATCGTCACTAAGAGCATCAGGATCTTTATTTTGCTGATTGCTCTGAGATAAAATTCACTAATATGCGAAAGGGCTCTCTTTGGCCCGGATGTTAGCCTGCCCTTCTGGCCACCCACAAACTTTCGTCCGCACATTTTCTTTTTGTGGATTTCTTTAGTTTGTTAAGTGCCTTGAACATACGCTTTCCAACATGACCACTGCAGTCCAACTTCACAACTAAATCCTCCTCTGTTCAATATACACTGTCAACTGCAGAATGGGACTTACTGTCCCGATCGCAAATCATCCAACGATATCACATATGTGACCATCCACCACCAATGGGCTGTAAAGTTGACATTTTTACTGTTATGGGTTTAATGCATTTTTGGAAAGAGTGTGTTATCACCTTCAAAATGATATACCATCCACATTTAAATTCGACTTTTCTTAACAAAGTTATGATTTCTCAAAGCCACCTACTTTTTTATTCAGATTTCTCAAAAAATGGGCTTTAAAGTCGAAAACCCAAACACTTCCAGCATAAGTCCGTCCTCGGTCTTGTGGTGAGTACAATGGCAAATACTGGTTCCAAATCTTGTGGAATGACTACCGTCTCATGATCACAGCATCTACAAGAATACAAACACTGAATAATAGAAATAAGTTGCTTGTAAAAATAAACGTTTTTCCTCTGAAACAAAGTGGCACATAATTAACCAGGGAAGGGTTTTTCGAAATCTTTCCAAAGATCATGTTGGTTGTAATTATTTTTGAAGTGCTCATTGAACTCTTCAGCAATAAATAAAACAAACACAGCAATGGGGGAGGGGGAATCAGTAAATCTTTTCTTATGTTTGATGACAACATTGTTATAGAAATTACCTTCACCGATGGCTCTGCTCAGGTCTTCAAATTGTTGTGTGTATATACGCCATATCGACGTCTTGTTCTCCAACGATGGCAGCAAACGTATTCTTGGGTCAGCAGACTTGAACCCAGGAACTCTCCCTGGAATAACCATGCCATTTCTCTCAGCATAGTTGGCAATAAAATTCACCGTCCTCATCACGTCTTCCGAACTGAAAGCCTTTGTGTTGTTTTCAAAGCCACTAGAAACTTTCATCAAGGTGTAGTGCTTGACAAGTTTTGTCACATACTTGTCACTGGACCTGTACGAAAGTATACAAAACAATATTAATACTTGTAATTAATTACAATTACAAATAATTAAGCTTAATTTTCTTATGAAACACAATCAGACACAATCCTTCAATCCTTTTGAAAGCGTATGAATTTTACTGTATTGCGACTGCGGCAAAAAAAATGCCTCAATGCATACTGCTTGTAGAACACCTTCCCAGGTTGTTCGTGATCAAACCTATAAAATAGGGGTACAAATAAGTACAGTCTTGTGATGTTTCAGTCAATTCTTTGAAGTTCTCAGTTGTGTGGTCTTCTTTGTCTCTCTTCTTACATATCTCGCATATTTTTGAGCAGACAAACGCATCCAATACCTCACCTGTGTCAATGGACAAGACGACACCCACACCGTAATTGGCAGTAAATCCCCTCTTCATCCACGTGCTGTCGTATGTCACAGCGACATCCATGACTTTTTTGTCATTGATTAGAGGGGCAATTGGGATACTGTCATCTTCTTCCACTAGATGTTTTCGAAGACGTTGCGGTGCTTCCATCATGTGCACTTCTGTGATGTGGCTGACGTCTTTAAAAATTCTATCGATGTGCATCTTATAACTCTTACTGTTGACTGGAGGAGTCCTTGAGGGAAGACTTCTTCTTTTCTGTGCTGCTCTAGACGGAGTCTTGGATTTCGTTTCTTCTGTTGGACGGCCATATCTCTGCGCCTGTGTTATTTAAGTATTTGGGATGTAGACCACATGGACATCAAATTCTTATTGATGGCCATAATTTTTTAGCCGTTGAACAAGCGGAAACATGAAAAGTGGACTACAGATCAAAGAATTTACATGTACATTGCAAACTTGCAAATATTAATAAAAAAGATCAAATATAATAAATGTTCAATGTCCAATTGTTCTCAGAGATTATTGGTGGTACCCTGGTTGCACAGTTTGTTTTGTATTCGACAAGTGTGTGGTACCTTCTGAAGCATGGGCAAGGACGGGCGAATCACACTGCTCGCAAGCAAATTCAGTTTGGTGAAGCTTTACTTTTCGGTTTGAGCATACCACGCAGTCTGGTCTGGAGTGACGTCCGGCTGAAGTTGTAGCATTCAGACACTTCGGAAAGTGGCGTTCTGTTAGCCGTTTAGGCTGGTCTATGAATCTGCGTCCAGGCCGAGCATCCTCTTTCGCGTATCCATCCAAGAGGCCATGAATAATTGCGAACCGAAACTTATCCCTTTTCAGCCACATACCTGGGTGAAGGGACTTCCAAATAATCCAGCTATTGACATAGCTTGCCTCAAGAAGGTAAATGAACACCTTCTTCCACCATGTTTTATGTAAGTTCAACATGTACCACATGCCTTGGGCGGCGCGGTCTACACCACCCATGTATTTGGTATAGCACTCAATAGCCACTGGCTTCGCACTTCACGTGGCTCGTTTTGTCCTCGTGCACGAACATTTTGGGGAACGTTGACGCATTGTGAACAGTTGTCACGACGTTCACCTGTCGCTTGTCGTACCAAGAAAGGAACATCAGGTTACCATCTCGGGACGGCACGCAAGTGGTCCCCTTTCTTCATTTTGGTTGCCTTTATCCATCTGACGTACCGATGCGATTGACACGCAGTGTCCCGCATGCCCCCATTTGAGGGTCAGCGAGATTTGATGAAAACGGCGATGAAAACAAATTATCCATATATATATATGTGATGTCCTCTGTCGAAAAAAGGGCTGGCACATACGGTTGACTAAAGGTTTATGGATGCCAACTTCAGTTTCATTGTTACGTTTACCACCTTGGTAAAGTTCTGCATTCCAAACATATCCAGTGCAAGATTCTGCCACATTCCAGCAATTCAGGCCCCACTTGTATGGCTTGTTGGGCTTGTACACCTTCATCCTGGTACGACCCTTGAACGGGATAACTGTTTCATCAATGGCAATTTCTCTGTCGGGATAATATGCTGATTGCCAGTTTTGAACTATCCAATTCATCAGTTCAATTATTTTCCCACGGCGGTCATGGTTTGGGTCACCAGCTTGGGCAAGTTCTGCGTTGTCGGTGCAGTGGAACATCTGTAAGATGCCGTAGAATCGATCCCGTGACATGATCGATTTGATTCCTGGGGCCTGGATTGTCCATTCAGTTGTCCAGTAGGAATCATAAGTGGGTCGACAGTCTATCCCCATCAGCAGCAAAAGAGCAAGGAAAGCTGTGATTTCTGCCACATCAACATCTTTCCATTTGCGAAGCCTAGAATGAGCGCTCAGTCCATCCATCCCTCCTTTATCTGCTATAGTTTTAGCATACCTGTTAGTTTCGGTCACAAGCAAATCCATCAAAGTAGTGGGAAAATATCCCATATTCCGATGGTTCAGTGCCGTCTTCAGGATCATAAATCATCTGTCCATGTGGCTGGTTGAATTCCATCAGCCGATTATGATCGTAGGCCCTTGGTAGAGCACGCCGAAAAGCATCCTCGCCGCCTTGGACTGCTCTATCCCTTTCCCCTCCTTGCACAGGAACAATGCCATCGTCGGACACGTCAGACCTGTCCTCATCATCAACAGACATGACTTCAATATCTGCCACGTTGTCAATAGACATAGCTGAAGCACCATCATCGCTATCGTCTCCCAAAACATCCTCAAACTCCGATTCTCCCGAGTCAGAATCCGCGAAAATCTCCCGGAATGCTGCTGCAGCGTCCATGGTTACTGCCTGTTGTTTTACGGTGATAACAACCACGGAAAAACTCAGAAATTACAGGATTTTTTTCAAGAAAAATTGTCGCGTATTCGTTCGTAAGATGGCTTCTGTATGTTGAAGTGTACAAAAAGTACCCAGATGGATGTTAGGGGTCAAAAGAAAGCTTGATTGTATGGGTGTGGGTGCATATTTGAGTCCATAGCAGTCAGGGAATAAACGTTGTGGGCGCAAATTTGCGCCCGTAGCACGCAAAGGGCTGTTATCCTTGTGCCGTACCAACGTGAAGTGGGACCTTAGAAAACCCCACCCTTATCGTACAATACATAGCTCGCCCTCATGCGTGCTCATGCACCGTGCAGAAAACAAATTGTTCTTATTCGCCCATGGTTGCTCAACTGAACATATTTAAATAAAATCTGACTGAAGTATTTTCTATAATCCACCATCTTAAAACCAATTTGCTGTTCTTTTGGTTATTACTTTGCGGACTGAAGATTCGTGTGAGTGTTCTTCACTCGTGATTAAATATAATGATAAACTTGGCAGAAGGTTTTTGTAGGGAATATTGTAAGCTGAACATAGGACAAGTTTCTTTCTTGGTTCCAGTTATAGCAGTAGGCCTAGTAGCAGTTTTTCCTTCCAGTTGCTGCACACTTTGATCTGTTGTCTGTGATGCAAAACTCTTCAGGTAGATGGACAGCAGGAGGAGAACGTTAAGTCCAGGCAGTAGATCATTACCCACAAGCTCGTAAACAAGCTGCTTGCGAAAAATCTTCTGCCAGGGTTCATTTCTTTATGGCAAAAGCAATGTCAACAAAATGATAAAACAAAGTTTTGTACCATTTATGAGTTTTGTGCAGCACATTCTAGTAATGGACAAGTTGATCTGAAAGGTCTACTCCACCCATTGATTTGTGTTGTCCTTTACTGCTGGTGGCATGAGGAAGGCTCCAGTCTCTTGGTTTTTAGTTTTCCTTTGGGCCGTATAAGGTCCACAAGCCATGTGCATTGTTGACAACATTGTAACTCCTAGTATCCTTCCATTTCACAAAGAGTAGTTCACTGTCTCGTTACCAACGTGGTGCATTCTGTGGTTTTTTCTTCTGTTTCTTTTGACTTTAGGAAGCCACAACTATTGTCTCTAATGGTCGTACATATGCAAGTGTTTTCACCTGAAATAAGTCATGGAACAAAGTTGGGCTTTGAAGAGTTATTTAAAAAGAGACGATAACATTGCCCTTAAATAGGGCCTCATATGTTTGGTTACTACATCATATGTCAGCCTATTATACGACTGGTCTTCTGTCTTCCTGTCATAAGGTGTTACATTGTACCTGTAGGATGTTATGAATGTCCAACCCCATGTCCTGCAGCATTTTCTGTCTTGAAGATTCTTTTGCAGGTTTTCTGGTCGTGGACGGAACATCTTAGAAAAAGGTAAATCATTGGTCAACTTTTTGTAAGAAAATTTTGAATTTCAATCATTGTACTTAAATATTGATCTGCAAATCAAATAAGCAATTCAGTAACCAAAATAAAATTAAAGGTTTTTTGGCTACTATGTAGAAAACAAGATATATTTTATGTAAATCTTGTTTTCTTCTTGTATGACTTGATGTGCCCAAAAGGATGCGAAAAGGTACTGGGCCTACATGCAGTTGAAATGGGGGTTTACTTAAAAAGACCATAACAAACCCCCTAAAAACAGGCCTGTATAAAAAAAATATGCATACAGGCCTTAACAAACTATGAATTCAAATGTTATTGATTGAATTATTTGCAGCGTTAAAAAAATTCATACACGAATAACCCATTTTGAAACAGAAAATACTTTTACAAGTTGGGAGGACAATTTTTAACCCAGGGAGGTGATCAAATTGAGAAGAAACCTTTCGGTCTTTCTTAGATTATTTAGACATAAATTTTTAATTCTGACACAGAGAGACCACTTTGTCGGAGACACATGCTTGTTTAAAGGGCAGCTTCCATTAGAATACCAGAATGTCTATATGAACATTCTGCTACCTCCACTAATATTTCCCAAGTTGTGCACACATTCACTCCTTGTTAAACAATGTACCTTGTGAGTTCTTGGATGCAGGTGACTTTCTGCGCCTTTCTTTTTTATTTTGAGTGCTGGGGCTTATCTTTGCCATCAGGCACTTGTCTTTATCCTCTGAAAAACAAAATACAACAATGCATTAATTTTTAGAAAAATATACAGAAACTTTGTTACCATTCGACAAAAGTAATACAAAAATTAAACTGACAACATCGTTCACTAGGATAAGGAATAAACATATTTAAGCAAACAAGCTCTTGTTTGAGTGATTGGAAAGTACTCTCTAATTGTTCTTTAAGGGAGGGAACCGGTGAAATACGCTTGCTTAGCTGACCAAATTGATTGGACAGAGACGACTGTGCCCTTAATGATTGAATGCAAAAAATCTGGGGGTCTTGCAATTCTCCCATGTGGTGTGTAGTAAAAACAAAAACGCTACCAGGCCACTGGCTACGACACCAGCCTAACTACTGTTCGTCGCGCATACGTATACGTTTTTTGGGACAGATGTCGGGGGGTCAGAGGGCAATGGTTTTTTATTAAATCACCATTTACTAATTATAACACATTAAAGGTGTTTTATAACATAAACAACTCTTAATAAGGATAAGGAACACCTCCAAACAGTAAAATGAGATTTGAAGGCAATGTGTCCCTTTAATAGCCTTCATAATTATTGTCAACACTAACACCACTGTTATTTGGCAATAAGAAAGGAGCATCTTAACTTTACAACAAAGCAGTCTTTATTTGTTTTACTTTCTGATTCTTTTAATTAATAGGTCATGCAATGACACAATAGTCATGTTGTACATGTGTATTTTAGTGTTCATGTTGTTAATAAATTGTTCACATAGTTATTGTTCACATAAATTTGAAATAAGACTTATTTGTAATGACTTGTATCATAATAATTTTGTTGGTGTTTCTCAACAAAAAAGTACACACATACCTGAAATTTATATCGTAGGGAATGTTGTTCAGGAAAGTCTTGTCCATGACAACAGACTTTAGGCCTCATGGGGAGGGGTACTAGACTCCAAGTAGTCATCGCTTGGCTTTAACGTCTCATGATCACACTTGGCAAATGCTAAACATCTTCTAATCACTTTCACTGCTATATACAATTAGTGGTTCTGCATATACATCACCAAAAGCATCTTCTTTAGATATATCTGAATCATTGTCAGTTTCTAACTGCAACACTTGCATATCTCCGAGATTTACTCATTGGGAAAATGATATGACAGTCGATTACTTAAGCTGTTGTAAGATCAGACAACCCACAGGCAATGTCCTCATTCGTATAGAGATATAGAGATGGCTGCTGCTGTCTTTTAGGAGCGTTTTCTTGTAGCTGCTCCCGTAGCTCTAATACTTGCTTCTGTGGCACAGTTACAACTTCAAACTCAGCTGATGCTGCCAGTGGTCCATGGATCAGAACATCCTGTACCTGCTGTTCAGCATACAATAGCTTAGCAGAGCATGTATTGCCTTCACAAGCACAGGTTCTTGCACAAATATCACAGCAATTATGCTTCACTATGGCTGAGTCCTTGTCAGTTTTTGACAGGAAGCTGTTTTTTATAACAAGCCGTCTGCATTTGTCACCTTCCATAAATGCTTTCATGGAATCACTGGTTTTTAAACCAGCTCCTACACCGGGATAGTTTATAAGGAGTGCCAAACTCTGCCTGCCATCACGGCCTCCCCTACCACTCAACTGCATTAGGTCATCTAACGCTTTGAGATGACCAACCAGTATCGCGGTGTGGAGTCCACGCACATCGATACCGAGGCCAAAAGCAAACCCCGAACCTCTCCATTTCCTTGTCCAAAGCTCTCAATGATTATCTTTTGTACATCTGTCTCCGTGTTGGTGTGGTACATGTCAAAGAAAGGATGTGACTCCCTTGGAAGAAGGAAACCAAATAGTGAATGCAGATCATGTCCTGGATTGACAGTATAATATAATTATCTCTGTCAATTGTCCCTTCTGAGATAAACATTGACTCAAAGTTCCTTTCTGCAAACTTGCAAACGACATACTTGATGTTGAAGCATTCAGGGCTCTCTTCTATCAAGCCATAGTTTTGAAGAGCTAAGCTGTTAACAATGGTCTGTCTTACTATGGTTGTTGCTGTGTCTGTTAAGGCCACATCACAGGTTGTAGATTGCATGTATGATCACAAATCTCCAAGCTGCTCATAACACTTGCGGGATGTTGAGCTTTCTCTTAATGAATGGCCTCTGTTATTAATGACAAAAGAAACAATATTGTACTAGGCAACCATCACAAAAATTACACTCAAATAACTATCTTTTTAAAATTAGGTTCCAAATGTGGATACTATTTTTACAATTGAATAAAGACCACTATTCAGGATGGCTGCCAGAGTTTCTGAAAATTTAATGGGTTCATCACACTTTAACTGACTGTGTTAGGCAAATTGATTAACAGGTCATTACCCTGTGCAAATTGAGAACATTCACTTGTTGGCTTTTAAGCTTTTTGAACCCTAATTTCCATCCTAAGCTTCGTCCAAGTCTACTGTATGATCAAATTTGTGGTGTAATCACATGCTGTCTTCCAGCCATGTGTACTCAAGTGGAATTAACAGGTTTAAACATAAACTTACTTCTCTGGATGAGTCTTGAAGTGAAAAATACAATTTGATATTGTTGAGCAGCTATCTGATATGGCAATGCCACATTTCAAGCAGACAGCACTTCTTTCATCTGTGAAACCTCATGTTTTTGAAGCCTTCCAGAATAACTCTTAGTACATTCGGAGCCATCTTGCACGCTGCAACACTGCTGCATTTGCAGCTCACCAGCAGTAGGTTGTAGATTTTACTCTCTTTAAGTTTATTTCAAATTTTTTCGCTGGTTTTGTTTCTAATAATTAAAATATCTTCAAAAACTTGTCCAGCTTTTCAAACCACCAGTGCTTCACAGACCCCCAAGAAGGGATCACTTACTGTGGACACTTTTGACCCTTGCCCATTGCTAGATGATGCACAACAGTATCATCATTATTAGATAACATTACACACTGTTATAAATCTTCACTGATGTGTATGGGTTGGCAGAGACATTTCAGCCTCAAATGAAGTCTCAAAGACATTAATATAAAATGCCGTTGATTTAATTACCCTAATTACATCCAAATATGAAGGACCTCCACATTTTTGTGGAAGACCTATTTTGTTACTGTTCACACCCACTGACCAGGGTACCAGCCAGTATGGGCATTAATTACCACATGAAGAAATCATGGCGTTGGGTCTGGGTCCCGCATAAGAGTCTCCGGGAAAATTTTAGGTCGTTGATGCTCTCTGGTGCAATCTGGGCCATTTCAGAGACAATTTTGACTCTTTAAATTCATCTTAACATTTAAAAAATCTAATGAGAATGAGTTAGTGTCCACTCTGGTTTTTCAAAAGCAAACCATACCAACACAAGTTTATTTTTTCCTCATTATGTTTTCATCAGAGGACAGTTGTCACATCGTTAGAGTTAGAGGATGCTCTTCTTTTTGTTGTTTATACTTCCAGTATCCCCTTTTTTCTTTGACTCCAAGCATTGGCTGCCTTGTCAAAGTCAAATTCACCTGCATCAGGGCTTTCGATGGCTATTGTCAGAAGATTCAACGAGGTAGTTTTTCCCGTACAGTTTATGTGTTGGTTTAAACGCTTTTCATAGTTGAGAATTCTCATTCACAAGTCTGTAAAGGGTTTAGATAATGATGTAGTATCTATTAGCCCATCACTACAATACTTACCAGCAGTAGAAACAGAGAGGACAAGAGCAGTTGAGGCTACTTTGCCAGGTTCAGTGGTACTGACTGTATAATGCAGTCGCCAACTCTCCATTTTGAGTACATTTTGCTGTAATTGTGCTCTTTGTAGACTTTTAGCCCCTCATACTAATATGATCAGTTAGTGTCCTGTGACTTTGGATTGAGTTGGCCAGGTTGATACAAATTGTTTTTAGCATAGAGTGTGATATCATTCAGCTCGACCCTGTGCTTGTCTCTTTTTATAGTTCTTTCCCTTTACTTGTTTTTACACTTAATTCACCATAATAATCAGGATATAGATTCAAAATAATGAATGCTTTAAATTCACTTCAAGACTAAATCGTCTAAGGGCGCCTTAAAGGTCAGCCCAATGTGTCTCCTGCACATGCAGCAATGTTTTAAGCAGTAGTTTAGGTTAACTAGACTGATGAATTTGGAGGGCTATGAAGCTCGTAACAAACAACGACAGCTTTCCCCTAAATTAACCCCCAAAACGTTACCCTGCCGCATGCACACAGAAAAACACTGTCAAAACCAAGGGCCCTCATAGCACTAGAAAATATAAGTATAGGTATGAAAGCACTAAAAAAAGTGAAATGGAATGGCTGAAACAGACCCAGGGTATAAGAAATACAAATGCAAACTTACATACAGAACCAAGGCCTGGCTTCACTCACATCATTCACCAAGTAGAAGCAAGCATGTCACCACATGAAAACCCAGACATACAACATACAGACTTAGAATTCAGACATGATGATGCTCACACTCCGGTGCCCCAGTCACAAGTCCTCAATGTAAAATTTAGCACAATGATTTTATACCAAAATTATAGTGGATTCAAAAGCACCAAGTTAAGTCACAAAAGCATGGGAAGTAAAAAGGACTTTTTAAACTTAAGTCTTAGACCCAGATAAACACAATGTGTAAAGAAAAAATACTAAAGGCTCAGCTGGGGAGTGAAAGTAGCTTACAACAAAAAATGATTTAACAAAGCATGAACCCTCTCTCTTGGGTGTGGCATACTACATTCTTGCATACTAACCAATCTTGCAATAAAAAAGGTCTGACTTAAGGTCAACAGGTTAGTCAGCTATGGACAGCCAACTCTAGCAAAACAAACACCCTCCAAAAAAAAGAAAATACAAGTCACCAAAACAGAGTGTAACTACGAAGAACAGCAAAGAGGGCAAAATATCACAAAAAAAGTTATTTTGGTTACAGTACATTTTGCTTTAACTGTGCTCCTTGTAGATTTGTAGCCACTCAAAGTCCTATGTTAAACAGTTAGTGTCCTGTGACTTTAGATTGACTTGGCCAGGTCGATACAAATTGTTTTTAAAATAGTAAATGTGATATTCAAACATGCCCCGCCCATGTAAGGTTTTTAGAATCCTATTATTGAGGGAGGATTTGGATATAACTTCTGACTTTCCATAGAATGTACATAGTGTCATGCAGGTTTTTCTTCTCACATGGCTTAAAGTACATTGAAATGGTCCAACATGTTTGACATTGGAATATTGCCTTCCCCAACCCCTACCACCTAAAACAAGAAATCAATGACAACATCTAGACAATAATGTAGGAAACTAGATACATTCATTTTAGTGCTGCTTACCTGCATCTTCACTTTCAGCCTGTCTGAGTTTATCTCTCACATGTTTCTTGTTTACGTTGATTAGTAAATCAACCTTCTTGCATATAATACATTTGGCCAGCAATACGGGACCCGATGATGATGTTGATACCAATAGCGACCCTGATGAGAAGGCTGACTTCACACTAACGCTAAGACAGGTTTTCTGAGAAGGTGAATGTGCTTTCTCAATCGGTGTGACCTCCTTACAATGCTTTTCCGCTGCAGTCAGTTGTTTGGAATCAAATACCGGTAGCATAAAACCCGATGTGTGGCGGCTTTCCACGAGCTTCCTGATACAAAAGTTCAAGCAGGCTTAGACTTTCCAACTTCTCTGCGAGTTCTTTTTCATTTCCAGGAAGATTGAACTACTTTGCTGAGCACTCAGCAATCTTTGATCATCGCACATTTGTAATAAATTGTGCTTTCTCAGCTGTAACAGATTTTAAGTGAATAAAACTCGGCCGAGGCATGGCATCGCCTTGATCGTCATATATAACCTACGACCTAGGTTGTGATTGGCGAATTTGGATCACATGGTGTCTGCGCGCAGGTGTTCCAAACAAAATGTAACAAGCAATCGTATCACTACCGTATAAGCAGTGCTCGATCACTGTCGATTATTTTGTGCAATTTTTGGTGAATAATTACTCAAATTTGACTGGTGTTTTCGTTGAGAACTTTTTAGAATTGTAATCTCCAGCAATTACTCTGTTAAAAACCGCAGAGTTCTCGTAGACCCACAGAGGTGGGAGTTTGCTTAGCCTACATGGCCTATTATCATTTCTGCAATTGTGACCTTTTTTGGCAATTTTCTTATACTACATTCTTCATACATCTTGTGGCTGTGTTCTTTGATACCAAGTGTTATATTACATGATACAAGCAGCCCAGTTTGGCCCCGCTTTTTCACCACTTTGTCTTGTGAGGTCTTTAGGATGAAGCATGATGAAATGAATGATTTAACTTTTAATGTATTTTTTCCCAGCTGCTTGTGACTTTCTTACTTTTCCCTTTTGAAGCTTGTTATAGATAATTGTATCTTTGTTGCAACTGACTGGACCACACGGGAGAAATCACCCAGTGTGATCGCCTTCCTATGTTTTACCCCATTAAGAAAAGAAGTGTGCGGCCAGTAATTCATGAAGCAAAATCTCTATAAATCTGCAAACTACACACCTCATGAATGACATCACATCAGACTAACAATGACACATTATGGCTTGCTGAAAACAATAGGACACATAGATCTTTATTCAGTCATATAACATTAACACTGCTTGAGGATCATAGAGCTCTACTTTCAATTTACATTAAATTACAATTACACCATGTTTGGTTTTTTCATAATAAGGTGGCATTTGTTACAAAACAATTTAGTCAGGTTTGTGGTAATACCATGTACATGAAAATAAACTCTGTGAGTTGTCGTACCACATACAGAGGTTTGTTCCATGTACATGGTGTTACCACAAACCTTATTAGATTGTATCTCCACCATGCAAAGTTTCAACTCCTACTTAATACAATACAATTAATATAGATACACACAGATGGACATAATAGTGACATAGCTTTAGCATCATTTGAGTGTAGTATTTTCATTTGACTAATGGGGATTATTCTTGCTGTGATTATTTATTATTGCCTACCATCTGTTTGATGTTCCCTATGGTATGAAGCTATTCATGGAAAGAGCATTCCTACTTCATCATTCCTATCCCATTTCCTCTCAGGTCATTCCATCTGTCAATTTAAACTAGAGTAGAACTCAGCCGCTGCAAACAAGTCATTCTGTTTGTTATCCATTTACTTCCTACTGTCAGTTATCTTCTCCTAGGAGGGTACACTGCAGAGAAATGTTTATAAACTCATCCCGAAAACAGTGATGAGATTTCAAGTGTGCTGCATTCATTTTAATCTACCTTATTTGTATCACATTGGTGAATTTATGTTTGATATTCACTAATAACCAAATTCATCTATAGAATTTGTCACATATCCTTTTTATTCAACCCTCAACTAGTTAAAATCTACAAGTAATTAATTCTTCAAATTTGCTTCTGTTCACATACATACAACCTTGCCTTAAAACCACTTTGATTTGAATCAGTCACCTTTGAGCCAATTTCCATTGGTGAAATGCTTATAAATGCATCAAGAATCAAGAAGTAGGCCTTTATACAGAAATCACTCTGTGAAATGTTCAGCTTAATTACATACTACATTTTACTACCATCTGACCATGGGGTAAGTATCTCATGTAAAAATAAATGGCCACTTGCATACTTAACACACAATAAATAGGTAGGCCTATAGAGGCCAAGTTGAAGGTTGCACTTCAGTTGGCTAGAGATCAACTTTTGCAGACTGCAAATGTACATTTTATGTGACTCCACACTTGTGTTCACATTAAGTATGAAACTGGCTGAATTTATGCTTTTACTAATTTAAAGACTTGGTACAATATTGATTTCTGGAAGAGTACATTATGCAATATGTATATGAAAATGAAGTAGATTATAGTTTTGAGAAAACAGTGTGGATGTGTTTTGTTTTGCGTTTTGATGGTAAAAGTTATTCTTTACATGATTAGCATCTGTAAAAAGAGATAATACTAACATTTATATAGTTCTAAGCGCATCAACCTTAAATTACAAAGATACGTCTTTAATAAGAGCATATGGCAGTGATATCTCTGTAAAGATGGATTTTTCAATTCATACATGTTTTGAATCATTGTAGTTTGTCAACCTGTAAAGATAGCATGTACAGGTCAACTATGTTGGCTCATTCTAATGACAATTTTAGAAACTACTGTAATAATGCCATTCTAAAATCCCCAAAAGTGTTATTTAACAATTTGGTTTTGCTGCTTTGTGTAAATGTCTACATTTCCGTTTTATTTGATTTTATAAAAGTATAACTGTAAAGTGGCAATTGATGGTTTCTCAATGATGACAACACTTATGTGCAAACCCAGTAACCTCATTTTAGCAGTATCTTTCATTCTGATATCTCAATGGAGGTGCACTGTAACAATCAAAAGCAACCTGGAAATTTACAATGAAACTGATTTGTTGAAACAGCTTTGTCTTGTCTAGAGTTAATAATCTTTGAGGTTGATTTTGGTTGTTTTATATTTGGGATATTGGTAATGACACACATATCTTCACAAAAATCAACTTTATCTTTGGAACCCCATTGTGTTTAAGTACTATGGACAGTGTTGGATGTAATAAATGGACAGATTCAGCTGAAAAACATCCAAATAGTATTAAGAACAAATCATAGAACATTATTGTACTATTAATGCACAAAACAAACATTTTAATAGAACTTTCCTTTGTTATACTTTATGGGTAGATTTTATCCGAATGTTTCATAATTCATAATTGATAAAAACATTTTGTTCTGTAGTTTCGGGTATGTATGTATTACTAATTTATTAATGTTTAGGTCTGTAAATTTACCATTGTCAATTGTAAAACTTTGTTTTTGTAAAATCAAATGGATTGATATTGATAGTGTGTGCATTGTTTAAAAAAATCCACAAAGAATCAAAGTCTTATAGCAAGTTATTTGAATAGATATCAAGATTGTAAGAAATGGATATTTTATTTGCGAAATTATTTGGGCGTGTTCCCTGATCAAAGGTAAAGGATGAAAATGTTCAGAATCAATGTGTGCAATTGTGTGGGATTAAGCACATTCACCAAGAGTAGACCAGCACACTGTGTTAGATTCTATAATGGTATATGATTTGAAATGTATTTTAATATGTAATATTTCTATCACAATGTGTGATTGGTCTTATTGTATTGGTTTATTTTCTGCTTTTAATCTGTGTTTTGAAATAAAATACAAGATGTGAATTCAAAATGTCATGTTTGAAGTGGATTATCCAGAATTATTGTAGAATTACACAAAGGCATGAAAATGAATGAACAGTTAGGTAAGTATAGCTTCTCTATATTCATTGTATAGCTGCCCCAATGCATAATTCATTCAATATTTGCTACCTGCTGACCAACTCAGTCCAACTCTGGATGGGGGGGGGGGTAGTTGAGGGGGTTTCAGTTGAGGTTGTAAGACCAGCAACCAAAATAGGAAACCTAGGGTGATGAATTAAACAAATAAATAATAATAATTAGAATATGGCCAAGCACCAACGCTTCCAAAAAGTTTATTGCAGCATCCAAGTGACAGCAATGTCAACTGTTTTCCTTTAACTTTTCCTAACTTGAAAATACTAAATCAGAAACATCTTTGGACTATGTTTTCATTGTAATGGGTAATTTGTTTTGATCTCAGCACTTCATCAAGAAAATCTTATTCCATGCCCTTAAAACATGTCAACATAATTATTTATTTATGAGCAAATTATGGTAAAAGATACAAGGTTTTTTAAATGGATGGATGTGGTTTTCCAAATTTAAATCTTTGTAACAAAACACAAAGGAAAGACACAATATGATAAAATAATTAAATAAAGTAATACAAAATTGGTGTTACTCTTTACAAGTTGCAAACATAAATGTACATCAATACACAAGCTTTACACAAGTTGCTCTCCAATTTTTCTCTCCATATATAAATAAACATATTTTTTTGAAAATCCCATTCATACTCTTAAATTCTCCAGAAAAGAAACTTCTCATCTTCAAAAAAATATTTACAATATAAATTAATCAAAAACAACAAGTTGGGAAAGTTAGTTTTACATTATCAGCTGACACATCATTATTCAGCTACCATAAGTTCATTTAATAAATTTAATTAATTTCTGTACACAGCATATGACATGTACATCCAACCATTACACAATGGATTAGTCCCTTCAAATTGATGAGTGATTGGGTTTGGCCAAGGTCTGACCCTACCCATCTTCATATGGATGAGCTGCATTGGCCTCTTATTCTTGTATTAAGACATTGTCGTTAAATCTGCAATAAGCTTATTGTGCAATTACATGTATATTCAATCTCTAGCAAGGCCTTGAACTAAAGCCACCGCAATGTGGACTTCCAAATGTAGTAAGGTTGTATCCAAATTGGTGGCTACAGCTGGATAGTATAGGACATCTTTAGCAACACCCTTAGCAACAGTCATAGTTGTAACTTTGGATATGGCCTCGGTTACTGTGAGACAATGTTAACTAATCATCACAGTAACTTGCTGTGAGACAATGTTAGCTCATCACAACTTAACTTGTCATGAGACAATGTTAACTAATCATCACAGTCAGTTACTGTGAGACAATGTTAACTGATCATCGCAGTAGCTTACTGCGGAACTTACTGCGGAACAATGTTAACTCATTATCACAGTAACTCACTGCGAGACATAGTTAACTAATCATTACAGTCAGTTACTGCAAGACAATGTTAACTCATTATCACAGTAACTTACTGCGGAACATTGTTAACTCATTATCACAGTAACTTACTGCGGAACATTGTTAACTCATTATCACAGTAACTTACTGCGGAACATTGTTAACTCATTACCACAGTAACTTACTGCGGAACAATGTTAACTCATTATCACAGTAACTTACTGCGGAACAATGTTAACTCATTATCACAGTAACTTACTGCGGAACAATGTTAACTAATCATTACAGTCAGTTACTGCAAGACAATGTTAACTCATTATCACAGTAACTTACTGCGGAACAATGTTAACTCATTATCACAGTAACTTACTGCGGAACAATGTTAACTCATTATCACAGTAACTTACTGCGGAACAATGTTAACTCATTATCACAGTAACTTACTGTGAGACAATGTTAGCTCATCACAACTTAACTTGTCATGAGACAATGTTAACTAATCATCACAGTCAGTTACTGTGAGACAATGTTAACTGATCATCGCAGTAGCTTACTGCGGAACTTACTGCGGAACAATGTTAACTCATTATCACAGTAACTCACTGCGAGACATAGTTAACTAATCATTACAGTCAGTTACTGCAAGACAATGTTAACTCATTATCACAGTAACTTACTGCGGAACATTGTTAACTCATTATCACAGTAACTTACTGCGGAACATTGTTAACTCATTATCACAGTAACTTACTGCGGAACATTGTTAACTCATTACCACAGTAACTTACTGCGGAACAATGTTAACTCATTATCACAGTAACTTACTGCGGAACAATGTTAACTCATTATCACAGTAACTTACTGCGGAACAATGTTAACTAATCATTACAGTCAGTTACTGCAAGACAATGTTAACTCATTATCACAGTAACTTACTGCGGAACAATGTTAACTCATTATCACAGTAACTTACTGCGGAACAATGTTAACTCATTATCACAGTAACTTACTGCGGAACAATGTTAACTCATTATCACAGTAACTTACTGCGAGACAATGTTAACTGATCATCGCCGTTAAGTGGCCTGTTCAGTTAACAATTCTGAAGCAGTAAGTTGACTGACCTGTTGACTTAAAAATGTTAAGTTGACATTTTTACGCATTAATTTAATTGTACACAAAGTCCACTGCAAACAGGGCTTCAGACTTTCACACAACAACCAACTCATGAGTTTGTTTTACCTAGAAGTCCAAGACCCGCAGGACCAAGAAACTTGGGGTGTACAGGCAAACACTGGATCAAACATTTTCTTAGGTCTTTTGGTAATACATGTATATCCACCTCAACCTTACGTGTACATTCATCTTTGATTTTCAAAACAGAAGTGTCTCTATTTTGTTATGCTCAAAGAATGAACATACTTTAAAACATCACTCATCAGAACTTTCCATTTTCCAGCAAGTCCTTACTGTAACTTGTTAGTTTTACTGTTTTAAGTAACACATAAAAACTTCCATTTTTATAGACTCAAGAATTGATACAGACAGTAAATTTTAAGAGTTACATGTAATAGTCCCATAATGAGACAAGACAGAGCAGACATTATAGAAATCAACACTGATACTGTCACCAACACTGCTTGTTGCAAGGGGCGGTCTGAATTGAAGTCAACAAAATTACTATCAACAAATTTGGCTTTGACGTTTACATATGTGATATCTATATAATCTATTAATATTAATGACAAAGGTCCAGCCCTGTGCTATGTTAAGTAATTCAGAACAAGGCTCTTAAGGAAATCAAATGAAAGTGTTTAAGAACAAGGTTCTTACAATAAGTCGCAAAGTTGAAGAAACTACTCTATAATTCTACTCTAAGACTCTTTCACCATTAGATTGAATACTTGCAAATGTTGCTACACAAAGACCGTATCTAGTTCATAGTCCTGCTGAAAGAACTTTTCATTTAAAGGTTGTCTTGGGAATACTCGGAAAAAGCTCTTCGTCTGAGTAAAACTTTTAAGAGAGAAGAAAATATGTTTACCATATGACTGGCTGAAGAAACTTTGGTCCATTTTTTCACTCAAACATTCACTGGCATTGCACAGACATGTAGCTATTTACAACATATAACTATGATATATTAAACAAAGGTCACTTAATGAAGCGTGATAATTTATTATTTACATTCAATACCATTTATTCTATTTCTGCATCTTCCAGAATCAAGCATGTACTTTACATCAAGACTTGCCTCTGGTATAAAATCTTTTGAACAAGTGTTTATTAAAGAGGAAGGGAAATGACCAATTCTATTTTGTGATGTACTCATTTTCCAATAGATAGAGGTTTCATGTGAGTGGGGAAAAAATTATGGGGATGTTTTGGTTCATAACTGACTTTTGATAATATTCAATCAAAACAGCCTTAAATTTAACTTTTGACTGACAAAAAAATTCCTCCTTTGAATGTAAAGATCCATTAGTTGTTGAAATCCAATGGCGTCATGTTTCAAACTTTGCTCTGAAAAAGTCAGTTACGAACCAAGCATCCCCGGATGTTTTGGATGTTGACAAATTTTGCACTGGAAGGGTATCGAATACAATGGCAATTTACACAATTTTTAACTTTGGAGACTGGTTGGAGACTTTTTTTCCCCCACTCACATGAGGACTCTTTATATTGGAAAATGAGTGAATCACAAAATTCATTTCCTTTCCTCTTCAATATAGTTAAACCCATTTGTAACACATAGCCTACCTGTGGACATTACACTACTTGTTTTGTACACTTTATACACAGGAATCAAGTACATGTAATTTCACAATGCACTAACATAGTACTTGTATGTCCCAAAGCTAAGCACTCATATTTACATCCAGAATTCAACTGAATCTGAAGTAATTGGATTTTGTATTCAGCATTCAAAATTCATTTAATACAAGTATTTATACAGATCCATCCATTGTTATGTGTACATACATCTGTGGGCAGTAAACCTCAGCAACAAGATTCCCTGTGCATACTCGTCTGTCAAGTACATTTAGAAAACAGCACAAAAGTTTCCTCGATTTTGAAATCATTTTTTTGAAAACTGCATCTTTAATTAATAGATTTTGACCCCAGGTTTGCATTTTCATGTATCTTGAAGAAGAATGCTCTTATTTGATAACTTTTCAGGGATAAAAGTGAAGCAGTTTGGGGTTTCCTGACCTTTTTTGTAATTGTTATAATTTGAGTGTTTTTTATGTGGAGACCTTTTTGGTTTTACATGATGTGAAATTATGCATAGTGTAAATTTGTATACTTGTATAACTCTTATGGTTGTTGAAAAAATACATGTTTGTGAAGTAACATCTTGAGTATTTCCCATAAGAACACATAATGCACTGTTTTGTCTTTCCAAGACCCATTTTCCGTTGTTTCACATGGAGTCATCCCAAATTAAGCTTAATTTTTTTTACATTTCCACATTTACACACATGCTATGTATCTTTTATATAGGAAGATAGACATATTTAACTTTTTTTAGCACCAGTAAATTTCCCCTTTTCCCAAACAGTTATCTGTGTGGTTGATTCCCTCGATCTCTATAATCTTGTCCAATCACAGACACATGGCCCCTGATTTATGCTGATGTTACCTTTTATATATCAATTGAGAACTTTTTTTCAACGTAATAACTAGATCTATCAAAGTTATCAATTTAACAAACTGCTAATGAAATTGACTCTGAAAGAATTGGGCGTAACAGTTTTCAAATATAATCTGGCATAATGATTTAAAGGGATATTCACAAAAACTTGTCAGCAATTTTTTGGGAACAATACACAGATAAAATTGTACCTGATCAACTGCCAGCTAGCCAGTGAACTGTGATGGCTTGAGTAAACTACCACTGTTACACTCATAATGCGTTTCTCTTTTCTTTGGTTACAAAAACAAAAATCCTAACAAGCATAAACAAAATGGTTTTATTTCTCATCAGCAAGAACGGACATAACATCTTTAGTGGACAATTGTACATTTAGAGAGATTGAGAGTGAAATACTGCAGCAACTCGGGGGATGATCCAGGGCAGTTGGTCAACTCTAGCTCCTCAAGGTTCTTTAACTGAGCAAGACCAGACAGACCTGCTGCTGTCAGCAATGGACACCCTGTAAACCACAAAATGGAACATTATCATTCAATTAATTTAGAAATAAATGGAAAGATCTGAGAATTTTGGTCGGTAATGGGACAATGGGACGGTGTGGTTGGTCGAGTAGGATTGGGATTCATTGGCTGGGTTGTGTTGGACAAGATGGGTTGGGGTTGGGTTGGTTTGGACATGTGTGGTTAGGTTTGGAATATTTCTATAGGCAGTGTTGGTTTGGGTTGGATTAGGTCTGAAAAGTTTGGGTAGGGTTGGGTTGGGTAGGCCAGGGTTGGGTAGGCCAGGGTTGGGTTAGGTCTGGACAGTTTGGGTAGGGTTGGGTTGGGTAGGCCAGGGTTGGGTAGGCCAGGGTTGGGTTAGGTCTGGACAGTTTGGGTAGGGTTGGGTTGGGTTGGGTAGGCCAGGGTTGGGTAGGCCAGGGTTGGGTTAGGTCTGGACAGTTTGGGTAGGGTTGGGTTGGGTAGGCCAGGGTTGGGTAGGCCAGGGTTGGGTTAGGTCTGGACAGTTTGGGTAGGGTTGGGTTAGGACTTAGGTCAGGATGGATCTGGGTAGTGTTAGTTGTGGTACTCGTATTCTCCCGACAGTCGCAGACCGGAGGGTTACAAATTACGGTCAGTGGTATAACTAAGGGGGGGGGCATGTGCCCCCGGTGCTCCCCCCATTTGAAGTCTGGTTGGGATTGGAAATTTCCAGAGTAAAATGTTACATTTTTTAAGCTTTAATGTGATAATTTTGATGTTTAATAACAATTATTTGTCCATTTACATGCAGACATGTTTTTACAGCCTCGCCAGATGAGATTATCTTATAAAAACAGTAAATTACATAAAAAAGGCATTGAAAAGGGGCTTGTTCAAAAAAGGCAAAAATGATGCACCCCTTGTGCCCCCCCCTAAAATCTTACCCCAAATTTTACCCCATTTCTGTCAGACTAGCAGACTAGAGAGCAAGTTTGCCGAAGTTTTACCACCTTCAAAAATCAAGACTACACACATTATTTTAAGGACATGGATTTGATCTTCATTGTGTAATGAATCAATTTAGAAAACACTTAAAACACGGCACCGACAAAGTATTTTGCAGAAAAAAACTTACCAAAGACTGACCAAGTGGGTGTCAACTCGATTAAACTTTGAACGTCGCATTGTACAGGACTCGACCAATCCTGGAGCTAGAATGCGCTGAAGATAGATTGAATTTCAAGTCTGAGATCGCGCTGTAGGTATGTCTGTAGACTGGTGCCCTGTATTTACAAAGACAGGTACTGGTTTTACAGACCCTATGATTTCATTGGATACAATGGTATCATTGGATAAACGGGCAGTGACGTAAGCTTTCCATATCTGTGTTATGATTGGTCCGCTCCGAAGTGACGTGTTTGTCAGCTCCACCATACAGCATGAACTATTCGATCGTCTGCTGCTGCGCGCGAGTACATAATGTTTGCATGTATTGTTGTTTATACACAATGTAATGCGTGTACACGTGTGTGTGACTACGAATCTCTGCCGTGTGAAGACAACATTATACAGCCGTGCACCCTGCTACACATACTACACAGAGACGAAAGTGAACAGGTAGGACAGTCTTTGGTAATTTCTTTTGGTCGTTTTTTTTCTGAAAAATATTTTCTCGAAGATGTTTTAATTGTTCTAAATTGATTCATTACACAATTAAGATGAAATTCGTGTTCTTAGAGTATGTGTTATGATTTTTGCAAGTGGTATAAATTAGGCAAATCTGGTCACTAGTCTGACAGAAATGGCTGGCAACGGCCGAAATTGGACTCGTACCCAATTCTTATGTCCTGAGATTCGTAACCCTGCGGTCTGCAACCGAGAGGGATTGGTTACGTCTCAGTTTGGATTAGGTAATTGGGTTGGTTTGGTTTGGGTTGGGTTAGGGTGGATTGAATCTGGGAAGGGTTGGTATGGGTTGGATTGAATCTGGGTCGGCATAATGGTTGGTTTGGGATTGATTAAATACAGGTATTGTTGGTTTGGGTTGGATTAAATTTGGGTATGGTTGGTTTGGGTACGGTAGGTTTGGTTGGGAAGCTGGGTGCATGGTTTGGTTTTCTTTGGGGGTATGATTTTTCATTTGGACCGACTGAGGTTTTATTTCCGATTTTTGTACCCTCAGAAACCCAGCAAAATCTTTGTTAAATAGCCAGAAAAGTTTATAAAAACCTACCATGCGTACATGTAGGTCAGCTCTTGTACTCAATAAAATGTTCCTATTTTTTCCAAGGACCAAATATCATGCTTTGGTTTGTTTTGGGGCTGTGGTTGGATGGCTTTTCTTTTTGTTCCAAACATAAATTGGTAAACAATTCCAAATAATGTCAACTGATTTTCTTATGAAGTTTTTCAAATGTAATAACCCACCTGCTACTGACAATATGGCCAGGCTCTTCATGTTGTACAAGTGTTGAAGTCCAAAATCCTGTACATGACAACACCACCTTAGGTATAGCGCCCTCATGCAGTTCATCGTGGACAAGAATCCAATGCCAGTGTCTGTTATCCGGACACATCTGATTCAAAATAAGAAATGAGAAACATTTGAATAACCTTTCTTCACCTCATTTCATTGACCAGCTTCCCTGAACAAAGGCAGAAAGCTAACTTATAATTATAACGAATTGGTTACATAACCCGTAAACGAGTTAGAGTACAGCTGGAGGAATTTGTAATCCTACTGTACGTAAAATGCAACACTATAACAGTAAGGATAAAAACATTAAAGCTTACTGATTATGAAGTTCCTACTAGAACCATTTATTTCTGTGACAATCCCTCTGAAATGGAGTCATTTAAGAAAACTTTATCTGAAAACCTTAAAACCGCAACAGCTGATTTCGGTTGTTACAACCAAAAATAGGGATACATGCTGTAAATTGTGCATGGTTTTTCACTATAGTTTCTCCTGACTCACACAACGAATAAAGCCCAACTTTTCACAGGTTTGTTATTTTATGTATATGGAATTGATCACACAAGATGAACACTATCTGCGTCTATTTTGTCAGCTCTACCAATCCTGTATACTTTAACCTTTAACTTAATTAATTATCCTTTATTTGAGGGACTAGTATTGTTACATGAAACATTTACATTGCAATGTGTATGATGCTTCCAGCTCCCGCTCTCCACCTCCGTCTAAGTAATTATGGAAACGTGCACGCGTTCGGGGAAACTAACAAGAAGTTAGAAACCAAGGCGAATAGTCTGCTTATTTCACCTTGGAGTCCAATCTCATAACACTTTCATGAAATACATGCCGCCTCTTATTTCACTGAGATGGAAAATCACCTTCGGTTTTTAATTTGAAGATGCACCTGTGTTTTATTGGGACGGTGTCCTTTGGTGGCGACAAGTTTACAAGAAGATATTTGAGTCGTGAGACAATTTTGACATAAGAACTACCTTCTTCATATTGTCATCTACAGTTAGGCTAATTAGCCTTCAATAATAAACCTTGACTGTAGGTGAGGCAGATCCTAGACTACAGAGACTACAGTCTAGTCTGATTTGTGTAATTTCAAGGGGCGGTATATGCACCAATTGTTGTTGGAAGAATATGCGTTTCAACCTTCCATTTGAAAAGTTTTAACGTTCGAGTTTGCTGAAATTAATTCTGTGTTGATGTCTTTGATGATCGTTTATGTTTCTTGATATGGCAAGCAAGACACAACTTTACTTTGCAAAAAAAACACCTTGGGGGTCAGTAACTGTATCTGACAGAGTATAGGTTTATTTTCTGATATTTAATTTTTAAATACAAATTATATAGTTTTGGGAAAAAAATACATTTAAAACAACCCAATAACAATTCAAAAGCTTCCACTGTAATAATGGGTTACAAGTACTTATAACTATAAAGTCAAACTAGTAATTTTAAGCTTTTCAGAATAGACGGTTGAAATAATTCACGGAAAAACTGTTTTCTTTAAAACCGTGATGTACCCCTGTAGGCCCCCTGTACTATTTTGATGAACAAAAACAATTTAAATATATATTTTGAAGACCAAGGCTTATGCAATAAGTTTTGGTGTTCCTTTTAACGCGTTTTCTAAATTGAACTGAACTAAGTCAATTAAATTAGCAGAAACTTTCACAACACTGAACTGTTGACAAATTAGAATTAGCTGTTGCAATCCGATTATCAACCAAAATGACAAATCTTTGAATGGCCTATAGCGTCTCGTCGACCTTCGCAGAGTCTTTCTCAAAGGCTAACTGAGAAAGACTGTGGATCGGAACGTCAATTGTTTGCAGCACATTGTTATGAAATATGGATACATAAGTACACTATACCAAAACAGAAGAGTCTTCAATTAAAAGGGGTTTCATGAAATTCTTGAGACCTAAAGACGTGAAATGACTTTCCAATTTTAGCTGCAAATACAATCTAACTCAGGCTAAACGGTTTATAAGTAATCATATTGACCTGAATTATGTGTGTGTTTGCCGATGCTGCAGTGCATGCCTTATGGGTTGCATTCTGTGTGTATCGTGTCTCTGTGAGATACCACACTACCACACGACTCCCCAATTGGTAAATCGATCTTACGCGTATTCCATGCCACTGTTCAGCGACGGCCCACTCACTGGTTCATTGTCACATTGCATTTAATTACTAAATTGTTACCGCCAGAGTCTAATTGGTTTAACTGGCATCTGGACAAACAAATGGTATTGCACAACCGGTAAAATTTACATTGTATTGGCAAATTGTCTTATGATTTGATTCATTTGATGCCTGTATGCATCACATGGTGTGTGTGCTTTTTATAATGTTTTTTTATTAAAATTAATTATTTTAATGCCCTTGGTAAAATATTCTGCACTATTTGTTCATTTGTTTATTAGGGAGGATGCACCATTTGGTTTTAGAAGATTCCATCATTTCAACATTCCAGTTTTTAAGAAACCCACGGTGATCTGTGAATCTTGTGCAAATTCTATACAGGTAGGCTATTTATGTCCGTACTGTCACATATCAATAGGCTACATGCCGTCTTACGGGTAGACGTTTATAATAATATGTATTTCAGAAGATATGTATTATGTATTTCAGAAGAGGGTATCTCTTGATGTTGGTTTAACTCTAACGTTTCCCATGTGTGCTCTATGGCAGTCGCCACGAAACCGCAATCTGGAATGATTAATCAAAGTGTATATTTTATCTTCACAAAACAACCATCCCAAAAATTAACTCGGATGAGACACGGATTTCTTTCTGAGTGTGAACATGTCGAGGGAACCCTGTGTAATGTAGTGTCAGCGAGGCTATCAAATTGGACGCCAGGCTAGTCCAAATGTGTCTCCGCTGCAAAGGCTCACCGTAGTGATTTAATTATCGGTTTGAAATTACAACAGGATCACATATCACTCTCTTAAAAGAAAAGTAATCTAAACATTGCGGCTGTGGTTGACCTTGGTTTTCTTATCTTATGTTGCATTTTTTATTTAATGCCAAAAGTTTCAATCAATCCTTTGGTGAATTTTAATATTGAATTATGAATGTTTTCTCAAACTCAAGCATCGATTTCAATGTAGCTTTTGTATGATGTGTTTGTTGGAGACGAGTTGGCGTACATGGCCACAAACCAAATATGTTTCATCAGGATGGAGTATAAATCATTGGCTGATTATAGTAGGCCCTATAGTATATCAAGTAATAAACCATTAGGGAAACTGACTGGGTAAATTTTCATTAATTTTGGGTTGCACAAAGAAAAATTGACTAGATTCTGTCTTCAACCCAAAATTATAATATAGTATAATAACATTATAGGCCTATATAATAAAATACATGTAAATTATAACAACATATTTGACTGCTTTGATTGCATTTTATTTGTTTATTTATTTATTTGCTGTTGCTCCGACTTTCGTAACAAATATATATTTGTCAAGATGACTCTGATACAGTAATACACTGATGTGTTATGATTGGCCGTTATGAACACGCTGCACTGTCTGTCCTCACTCTGCTGTGTGCTGAGGACACGCATCTTTTATTGTTAGTCAATAAATATCAGACGATAAACCAGTAAGATATCCCTGGTGTGCCCCTTTCCCCATGCCAGGCGCTTATAATGATATTTCGCACCTGAGTGTAATCATAGACGGTTTATTTGAGAAGTAATATAACTGACACATCGACAGTCAGTAATAATAATGTATGGCAGGCCGAGATCAACATGGTGATGATGTAACGGCCATACAGGGCACATGAGACCGATCAGAAGATCCCCATGACAGAGCATATGACACTGAAGGCTCTTGTTTTTGTAATTTTGTCAAATGAATAATATATATCAAAGGTACAACAATACAAATGATTTTGAATTTCTGAAAGCTAAGCGGCCGCGCCTTCGCAGATTTTATATGATTTCACTTGACATCTTATACCAATGACCCGTTCACCTGGAAACTTGGTGCATTGGAATATAGGTCTAGTGCACGTTTGTTATTTTATGGACCGTTACCGGTATCCGGCAATTTCCCTCTGCATCAGAAAATTGTTACATCCCTTGCTGTAAGAAAAATAAACAAGCTTATTTGACAAAAACATGGTCCTTCAGAAGAGTCTTAAAGACTTAATCATATCCTTTTAAGTATAGGAAATCGATGACTATAATTTAGTTCTTCGTTGCTTTTCGTGTTTTTTAGTGAAATTCCCTTGTAAAGTATAAAGCCACATTAATAGCAGCAATTTACATGTAGTTTTCGAAATGTATAAGTGACTTTGAAATGAAGAAACCGGCATTGCCTTATTCTTATCCTCATTTCGTAATGTTTGTTTTATATAAACATAGCAGTATAATAAGAATAAGCTTTTTAATGAATATAAAAATGGAGGATGAGCGGAATGTGACTGTGAGAGATGAAATGATAACAATCAGTAAAACTGCAGATTCATCAATCTTCCAGAGTATACACGACGGTGTGTCTGGAGATTCTGTATGCAGCAACATGATATTTCTTGTTGTTAAACGGATGTTGCATGTATATCCACTGAGGTTATACATTAATCTACAACGCCTTGGGGTTAGTACGTGTGATAGAACTCTTAGTGATAATACCACATATCGTGAATCCATTAAATCTACATCCATCATCACGGTAGCCAAGACATTACGGGTTTTTTTCTACATGGATAATACTTAAACACTGCAGGCCCGCATTAGCTACCATGAGATTCATTCTATTTTGTGTTACAGCAATTCCTTGTTGACGTCATATATGTGACGTTAGACACGATGTCTTCCTGTTTGGCTCGATCATGTGATCTTTTCCGGAAGTAGTTTTCTTTTTGTCGATAGTTTTATTATTGTGAAAAGGCGATGCTGTCGCATAAATTACTGGTTTAATTTGAGTCTTTTTAAAGCCAGACATTAAACAATGCCCTTTGGGTATTGCGGCCTATAGAGGATGAACGATATTATGATAAGTATAGAGACATAGGCCAATATTGCTCTGTAGGCCTATGACAAGGAATACACACAGGCATTCGAGCTTTGCATAATGTTTGGAATTATAATACTGTCTATACCTATATGGGTAGTACACTGTATTAGGCTGTTAATTTCAAGCGTAAAATATCATGCAATGCTAGTTAGGCCTTAGCCTTATACAAATGTTTTTAAAGTGATCGAATACTCAATGTTTTCAGTTTATTGTTAAAGGGAAGGTAGACTAAGGTGTCTTGAACAACTACTCAAAATATTATTGGAAAATGTTGCCCGCCTGTTTTATTAGTTGTCACCGTGTAGTTCCGTTCCAGGTTGAATTCCTACATAGGAGCTTTAATTAAGGTGACCAAGATTGGCAAAGAATAACCAACCACAGTGATGCTGGTTGATTGCATTTGTCTTCTTTGCTAACGATAATTATGTGATTTTCAAAACTAAAATCTGAATAATGTTTAGTCCCGGTATAGTAATCGTGTTATGCATCAGTGATTTTGAAAGAGCAAATGTATTCAAGTCCATTAGTTTTCAGTGAATAAACCATCATCCCCAACCAACCGATGAAAATCTAATCAAAATAGCGATAAAAACTCGCGATAACGGTGTACATCTTGTCTGATCACCAGCTTGTTTCGTTTTTGGAAAACGATGAGATTGAGCCATTGGGGAATTTTCTTGCACTTGGCATTGTTTCAGATTAAAACATTTCATCAAGACAATCGATTGTTTAAATAGTTAGTCTTTAGATTAAAAAAGAACAATTCATCGTTTTTTCTACCATTACCAATCAGAGATGCCTGCATGTTTTTCTATGAATTTGGACACCCTATTTTTTGTAATTTTTAAGTTTGAAGTCCGTGCTTCTTGAAACACTGTTTTTATTCAGCATTTTTCGGACACACCTTTCCATTTTTGTTGGTTGAAATCACAGCAGGGAACATTATTTGTTGTTGTTGTAATATTCAAAGTTTTACGTACAGGCTAGTCTTATACATGTAGTAATAAAAACGTTGTCAAGTCAAATTGATATTCAGTCGGGTGCAGCTAATATTGTAACCTAAACAGTGTATAGGTATTTTAACATACATGTACTCTTACTTTACTGGGGCATTACAGATCCATTCAGTGCTGTCATTATTTGGGGTCATTTCTCATAAAATGAGGTAAATTGAGAAGACGAACTTCCGGAAAAAATCAAGTGATTTATCAACTCATTTAATCGAGCAGTTGTGGATCAAACAGTAAAAATACACAGACTTACTAAACAATAATTAACTAGGTTGGTCATCCACTGGTTATCATGTCAAATTGCACCTGATGTTTTCTCAGAATCACACCGTGTCAGAGAACAGCATTTTTTTCGGGATGACATTTCACGACCAAATAATGGACCTTGTTTAGAATTCATAACTTCGGTTCTTTATATGGTACGATGAGGTGTACCCATGATAAATTTACAAAATATTATCACTACAGTGTACTAATTATCATTCATCATGTCAATTGTAAGTACGCGAATTAATTAGCCTAGTAAAATAAACTAATTACCTGTCAATAGTCGACTTTCCCCTTAGGCTAAAACGGATATAAACCCTCTTATTATGCCAAAAGATAAGCTTAAATCAAAAAGGCCCTTATAAGCTCTTTGCTTTACCTAATTGCTTATTTGCCCATCCTACATCCACAGTTTATTATCTTTCCGCCAAGCATCTGCAGCTTCCCAGTCTGAGGGAATGAAATTACACCCCCTTGAACATTACATTCTGGTTCCGCCCCCTCATAGCAGACACATTAGTGACGCTGGACTCGTTGACGTAGAGTGATGCACGAAAGCATCTTTCTTGATTGAGTGTTAAGAACGACTATGCCCGGAACCCATTATGTCTGCTGAGAAATTCTTATTAAGGCTGACTTTGTTTACAATTCATTGCCTGCTAAAACACAAACAATATTCAGTTGTAAGTATTTGTGTGACACTATCAGTCTACGTAATTATATGTAATAAATAAATCTAAGATATTATCACGGAGGACAAATTTCTTTCCTCCATGATCAAGATCGAAACTAAAAACAAAACATCAAAACGTCAAAAAGTACAGTTCAATAAAGGAACAATTAAATACTATTTAACAAAGAAATTAGGCAACAAAAATAACAAGGATTTCCGAGAACAACGAGTGAAGAGATGATTTTTAAAACAGGGGCTAAATTTACAACAGTGAATTTGCAAATGGCTGCTATGAACGTGTGGCAAACAAGGAAAAGGTCACACTGTGTAGGCCTATAGGGGTTCGAGCTTTATGCATTCTGAATACCTGTACGTCTCGATTCTTTAATTCATCAAGGAACCTGTTTATACGCAGGTATTGACCACTACTGTAATGTGATACTTTAATATGTGATTAATTCAACAGAGTGGGTTCTGGGAATTTTTTTATTTCAGGACTTTTGTTTAGCATATAGCCTCGTTATCCTGCAAAGCTCGTGTATAACCACAACAAAATATCTTGCCAGCCAGCCCCGGTCGCTGGGAAGCAAAGGGATTTTATGTTAAACTTAAAGAGTTTCTGCAAGTAAACAAACAAATATGGTCATATGACTCAGTTTTATTAATTAATTAATATCATTTGAGAAAAGGGCTTAAGTCGTGTTTAACCTTAGGCCTTTATAATATGTGATGTGATTTTCACGAACACTGAAAAGAATGATCAACTTGAAATAAATAACTCTTGGGCCCAAAATCCATGTCAGAATTTTTAATTCAATTTCTCGAAATGCTATTAGTGACATTATGTTTCATGCCAAAGGTTTGTTTTTCCAATACAGAATATTGTTACCCTACTATAAGGATATAAATCAAAATGATAGTTGTGAAGGTGTGATAGCATTTCGTTGTTATGGAAAACTTAATAACAATTATCATGGGTTTTTTGGCTTGACATTTCTATCTGTTTTGAATATCCTTTTTGCAAAACATTTCCCCTGAAAACACAAACGGAAACCTGTTTTCTGTTGATGTTTTGATATTGTTTGTGAGTCATGGTCTTTCAGATACTGCTTGGGGAAACCAGTGTGATTGCTAACCGAGGAGATAGCGTTCTAATGCCGACCCGTTTTGTTATTATGACAGGTACCCCTGGGGCTAATTCATCCTCATATTGAAGGAAAAACACCCAATATTGACCTTTTAATCACAAACAACCCAAGCCCGAAGAGACTTCTTCAACTCTTTAGCAGAAACAAAATAACACGTTAAATTCCACGCGTCATGTAATGACATTGGTCTTAAAATAGAAAAGGTGATGACGACATGAGCAGACAAAACAGGAGCAAATTCCAACGAAGTTCTATGTATAGCGATAAGATCGGTTGTCAACATGTTGACATGTGCATCATGCTCTGGGGCTTCGAAGTTCGATTTCTAATCAACATGACCTATATATGATCTATTTTATGTGTTTAAACATTATCTTTTGTTATGGGATAATTGCTGTTTATGAGATGCTCCTAAATTTCCAAATTTTAATGTTTCTAATTATCATAGGGGTCTCGTATTTTTCTTATTATTTAGCTTAATGGAGCTTATTACAATAATAACAAGTTGGAAAAGATCTTTTAGTGAATAGTCCGGTTTTTAAATTTATTTTGTGTGATGAAAATGGCACAATCACAACAGCCAACTATTGATATTATTGATGAGTAGGCCTACACGAGTTGATCTCGTGGGCAAAGGTTGTATGATTAGGATGGGGGACTCTAACAATCATTGAACAATGTAGATAATAAACTGTCAATCAAGAATTCCACTAATACTCAGAATAGAGACAGGCCTAAGAGTGTTTTAATGGTGGCGTCTCAGAATAGAGACAGGCCTAAGAGTGTTTTAATGGTGGCGTGTGCAGCAACTTCCAATTATATCGCAATGGTAACGAATGGAAGACTGTAATAACTTAGTACGCGTGCCTAAACTAACATGAGTCGCGTGCGTAGTCACACGACCTCTGTACGGTCGAGTGTCAGTCGCTGCATGGCGTATGTTACGTCTCAGATTTAAAACCGCAGGAGTCCTCCCTCGCTTATAATATAAATGAACATGGCTAAATTCTTGCTACTGATCATGCAACACGCAACTGCCCACAGTAAAGCACGCAGTGAAGGGCTTGCAGTGGAAATAACAAGTCTATTATGATGTTGGTAAAACACGTTTCTCGGGCATCCTAATTCGAAACTGGATGCTGTATTATTTATACAGCCTTGCAATGGAAAGGTTGGCAGCAGTCACCTCTTGACATTTCAACTGTGTGACATTTACAAAGCTGTGCTTGTGCACAAATACCGTGAGAGTAAGCATTCACCGAGACAATGAGGTACACGCGACTGTAGTAGACTGTTGCTACGATATTCGTTCAACTCAAAGATGGTTGCCCCTTTGGAAAGATTTAATAATTGATTTATTTGTTTTCAGGCATACGCCATATGGATTTTTTATTTGGGTTTTTCTATAATTAAAGTATCGTCTTCGTGGCGGCGATCTAATTACGTGCGAAAAGAGGCCGTTTTTGCATTTAAAAACATATAGGCGCAAAATCAATGCATGGGATATTAAGGGTTGTTGGAACAGCAGTAACCGCTTACTTGTAGAGCTTATTTGCCATTGGTTAATGTTTTAGTCACATACATCTATTTACCGGCATGTGGTTTTAAGTTAACGAGACCAAAGGTTGTTTTGTTTGAAATGCGGATTTAAAAAAAAAAGTGACGTAGACCTTTATAATTATTATCAGCCTATACTACCTATGTTTTTTCATTAGAAAAAGAAACCCAGGTTCGAGGTGAATTGTTATAAACTTACTTGGAAAAATAAAATAAAGAAAGAAAACTCACTTTGTTCCTCATTTAAAATAAAAAATATGATGTCACGCATGAGTGATCATGGACACTCTAAATTGGCTTTTTCCGAATTTGATTTGTTCTGCAAAAGCAGTCAGAATTGACGCAAACTTTCATGCTAATTGAGAGAACAAAAACAATATGTGAACAAGTTTTCCCACTGTAATAAGTATATACATAACTTTGCTAACAGAAGCCGAGCCCGTAGTGTCCTCTAAAATGCGTCCCCTGTTTCTCTCCGTACAAGCTTCTGATCTTGTTCGCATTGCCCTCTACTGCCGAGGTTCTACAACTTTGTTCTGTGGTTTATAACTACATGGCTCTGATTCTTCTAATCCTGTAATGTTTTAAAGAAAACTTGAAGGAAGCTTTAACAAATTGTTAACAACCAGACAAGGCAGTCGTGAACAAAGTCATTTTTGGAAGGCCCTCTTTAAATTGTACCTGAGATCTTGTGCATAACGATGCTGACACTTTCTTGATGTCAATAGACAGAGTAAGGCCTAGGGAATAGTTGATTTTTACCATTACCGAACACATTGTTGGTTGCCGAGTACTGAGCACTGAGCATCGGCTTACTTTTTTTATCAGGACATCCTGTTAATCTGAAGGCTATAAAGCCTTGCTGAATGTTGGATTCCGAAATTCAAAATTCTTAAATGCCAATGAACTCGCAGATATGTATATCCTCGGTCCCATCTGACCAAGCTGAGCGTTCGTACCTTTAGGTGTTAATTTATCAATCTTGCAACTTCGATCCCATGAGAGATGTTTGGTTCGTGTTTGTGTGTAGAAAAAGAATCAAGATGCACGATAGAAATTAATCATACTACTGCCCAAAATACTCGAATCATTGCATCATCCAAATAGCCGATTCTAGAAAAGTCCGACACGTCATGTCCACCGACAATAAACATGTCCTGAATTCCTGTCCATAGCTTCACGGCTGAGTTATTAAACTACTGGGACATTGTTCCCAAAGTCACCTAAGTACCAACTAAGTACATTCTGAAAACCGCATTTTCCCCTTCAGCACAGCAAAAGCATCAATTCTCCCAACATCAGAATATTTAGTCAATTAAGATCATTGAAATTGGACTAGATGTTATACATCGCATGAGTTTCCCACAGCAATTCGTGATTTTCCTTCAAATGGTAATTCAATTTCAGCAACTTGAGGCTAATGTTTTCCTTACATACGTCATTTTATATCTTAGTGTGAGACGAAATCTTGTTTTTGGCCGATGGCAACATTCACTTATGGGATAAGTTCCTTTATGAAACCAAGTGAGAATAAACGCACCGGAATCGCTATGAACTGCCTGAGGAGGACTGACGTAGTATGGAAAAACACAGAGTCTCACCATCCGAAGTGGACAAATAAAAGCGGCAAATTATAGTATATAAGATAGTTATACTTAAATCTCAGATCCTAAATTTAGATCTGCTCAATGAAAAACATGTTTGGTCAGTAAACTCTTACCCAAGCAGCGTTTGATGGTGAAGTGATCTGTCACTGTGTGCAGGTGAAATTGGCTGTTGTGGTTTATAATTTGATATACTGACAATATTGAGGTTGGAACTTTCAATTTAATAACACCTTTAGAGGCATTTATGGGGTTTTGGAAAAAAATACATTTACATGAAATGTTGACACTTTTACAGCTCCAGAAACGTACTTTGAAGAATCGGATGACCTTTGAACTCCAAGGGAGACTTTTGAGAAAGCAACAATTGCGCATTGGTTTTGTTTTCAGCTTTACTTTGTTACTAGGCCCCTTCTTTTTATTTGTTTGTTGGACGACAGTTTACTTGTTCGTTCGTTTTGTTTGATTTTTTAATTTTCAATTAAAGCATTTATTTACCCTAAAATGATCTAATGAGTGAAGTATGGTTTTCTTAAAAAGGAAAAACCAAGCAAGCTTTCATACAGATTGTAATTTAGAATCAGATCTCTGTGTCAAAGATCAACACAAAAGCCTCGATTAAAGCCAAGACCTAAGTTATAAGGTTGACAGCCCAAATTTCCCGATCTATCTAACCAATGATTGTAAGGGGTTTAAATCAAATGTTATTACAAAGGTATAATTATTAATATAAGTATGCCTACTTGTATGTTGTACTTACAGGGCCTATATGAGTTTTATCAAATAAAAGACAAAAAGACAATTATAAACTACTCTGTTATGAAACTGAATTGGCCTTGGAATCCCGAGTAATCATAAATTAATAGAGGTATATTATAATAATGCAACAGGAAAGTACTGTTCATGCAGGCAGCATCTTTGTTTGAAATGATATAATAAATGCAGAAGCTTATTGTTGTCTGTCATGTCATGGTCACACACACCGTGTGACGGTTGATGGACTTTAAACGTAATGGATGATGAAACATGGTTAATGATGTCAATGGACCACTGTGGTTTCTTTTCTATAGTCTAGCTCTACACACGATAAACTACTGATTCTATAGCACATGGATTAATTAATATGCAACGTATACTTTCCTCTACTACCACAATTTTGCCGGCGAAATGTGTACAATAAAAACACTGTCCTCATTGAGTCAAAGGGTTACATCGATTATTGCCCATCCATGGATATTATTTTCTGGAAATGTTATAATGACTGGCAGAATATGCCGCACAGAATGTCCTCAAACGATAGGCTAATAAAACAAGTATGACGTGGTTGGTGGGGGGATGAAGTAGCAGTGTGACCGGGACTAGCTTTTGTGCCCTTTGTCGCCGGAGGCGTCCAGCGGATTCCTGAGCTTTCCTAATAGCGACTCAAACTTCCAGATTAACGAGGGAAAGAACTTGTAGAATTTCACCCTCTATGACCCGACACAATCATAACTGCAATTGTGGATTACATTGACACTATCTGGCAAACCCCAAAAGGGATGGTATGTTAATTGACCAATATTATGATCTAAGAAGGATTTGAATCTGCTCTTTGTGAATAGTTGGCATAGCAACGACCATCAGATTTTGTGTTATGAAATGTTCTCCATGTCGAGAAGTGAATTGATGGAGAAGTCGATACAGGTCTTTGTCACAAAGATTTGAGCACTTGTATTTCGTTATAAGTTTTCAAATAGGACCTATGCTACTTGAAATGTGAAAACTAAGGTATGAACTACTTGAAAAAACCCAACAAGCATTGAAATGGATACACCAACCCTTAAAATGGGAAGGATGCTGGCTACAAGATGATACGCCAAATAAAGAAAAAATACTTATTGTGTACCCGACATAGATACTTTTGATAATAACGCTTTTTATTTAAATTCATACATTTGCTATAGGCCGAAGGACATCAAATGAATCTTAATGTTCATCTTCCGGAACAGAATCAAAAGGGTCATGTTGCATCAGGAGTAGTGTTTCCGGTCTTCTTCAAGTGATTTTACAAAAATGTTAAATAATTTTCGTCAATGCACGAATTTGACTAGAAACTCACCTGTCGAGCACCAGTTCCTCTAGTTTAGGAAGATCACATGCCACATACTCCAGGGCAGAATCGGTAATTTTAGGACACCAAGAGAGATCCAAAGATTTCAACTGACTCATATTCTCGGCAATTAGCTCTACAGCTTCGTCTGTGATCTTACTGCAGCCAGATAGGCTGAGCACGCTAAGCTGGGGCAGGCACTGGACTATGTTGACTACAGCATGGTTGGTTAGCTCCCAGCAGGATTTGAGACGCAGCACGGCCATGCTGCTGTTCGGTCTGGCAGGGAAGTAGGCCAGTAGACTATCTGTCACATGGTACGCCTGTAGATTAAGTTCCCGTAGATTAGGCAGCCTCTGTGCTACAGCTGCCACACTTTCATCTGCAACACTTATACAATCACTGATGCTCAGAGAGACTATACGGGGCTGGAGACTAGACCATAAGCCTGCCTCTGTGAAATCGTTGCATCCACTGAGCTCCAATGATTCTACAGATCCCAGTTGCTCCAACATCACCTCTAACCCTGCATCAGTGACCGTGGAGCGTTTCAAACTCACTGCCTTTAGAGTTTTCTTTGTCTTAGGGCAATGGTCGATGAACTCACAGATGTCCAGATCAGAGACACTGACCAGACACACGGACTCAAAACCGCGCTGCTCAAAGCTTGTCAATGATGTGAAAGACTTATGAGTATCCTCTGTCTCATCGTATAGATCTCTCTTGTGAATGATTGGAGTAACGTGCTGCCAGTACTTAGGCTGGTACAGTAAATCCTTCCATCTGTGGCAAACCTGAGCTAACACACATTTCTCAAAGGGTGTAAAACATGCGAAGAGTCTCAGCAAGAATAGATCATCTTGCATGAGCTCGTTCAAATTCTTGGCGCTCAACATCCGGGTAAAGGGTTGTCTCTTGGCCTTGCCATTAATGAGTGTCTTCTTTGGTGCTGTTTCACTACCTTCCTTACCCTTACTAATGTCTGAAGATTCCATCTTGTGTGTTCCTGAGGTCGTAGCAGGCAGCTGTTTGTCTGTAGCCTGCTCTATACCACCCGCCTCCTCCGCCGCGCGACTGCTAATCACACCACCTATTTTGCTTGTCGTATTGTTGTTATCTGTGTTCTTCGTCACTGAGATTCCATTCATAGCGTTGCGAATCAAGGCAGCTTGGTGTGGCGGCTTATGCAGTACTGTTTCCATAGCACTGGCTGCCAGACTGCATCTTCATCATTGCTAACATCCTCGTCGAATACTGAATGGCTCTCCCCTTGCTCATTAAGTATGATCAATGCTGGCAGGCCCTGCGCATAAATATTCATACAGCGCACACTGTTGGTACATGTACACACAACGCAGAGTCGATTTTAATTTGGAGATTATTTTGCCCCGTAATGTAATGCATGTAATGACGAGAATCGTGTACTAATTCAGTCCGTTTTATTTGCATAACGACGGAACCGCCATATTCTAAATACAAAGTGCAGATATGGCAGCAACGTTTAATTCCGTGTCTTTTAAGATATCGCATACATCTCGATTCGTCCACTGTATACTGCATTAGATATGAAATAGTCGTTGATTTAAATGTTCCTCGCAGCAGACATAAATCAGGGTGAAGACAAGACGGAAATAATTAGAGTGATGTCGAAACTATGCATTCAGGAGCCGTATACAAGGTATAGGGAAGATGTTAGCACGTAGCTGATGCTGTAGGCAGGTCATGATAAGTGGGATGGGCAGCTGGGGTCAACCATACTCATCTATACGGGGAGAGTGGTGAGGCTAGCACCGTGTATACTACAATGTAGTCTCGTAGTCGCGTGGCAATGTTTGCAAGGCATCTTCAGCTGACAGACAACACCGCAATTTGCGCACGTCTCCAGCGTCAGTCTCTGACGTCAATGCGGTGTAGTTAACGCGTGCATAACAAACCCTTGCTCCTTGCCCAGTCCCTGCTGCTACTAAGTGAGCATGCGCCCGGTAAACTACCGGTCGCTCTCTGCACATTAGATAATCTTTATGTTAAGCATAATTTATTACCCAACCTCAACATTGATTTTAAGGATCTGTTGCAACCCGACCACTAATAATAATGAACAATCCATATAATTGGTGATTTATTCGAGAAGAATTGGCTACGTTGTTTGTCTTCATGTTGTTAATACTACTTTTTCAAAAACATGCAATTAACATAGAAACTGATATTTTAAAAAAAATAAAACATCGTTTTGTTCAGTCTAAAAACGATCATAGTTAAAGGCATTGAACACGTTTGGTAATTGTCAAAGACCAGTGTTCTCACTTGGTGTATCCCAACATATGCATAAAATAACAAGCCTGTGAAAATTTGGGTCATCAATTACATATGATGAAAGAAAAAAAATCCTTAAAAACAAAAAAAATTCTTTTTCAGATAGGAATAACTTCTGCTTGCAAGTTATTATTATTATTTTTTTGAGAGAAATTACCTCTTCTCAAAACTTAAACTTCAGAGAGAGAGTTTTCCTACAAAGCTTTATACTATCAACAGCTCTCCGTTGCATGCTTGTTACTATAAAGTAAGTTTTTATGCTAATATTTGTTCTGAGTCAATACCAAACGTGTACGATACCTTTAACAGGTTTTAACACATTTTGTTAAGTTCTTTGAAATTATCCTCACGAGCAATGGCTATTTCCAAGGAGAATAGGAATTTAATAAATATTTTTCTTATAAACTAAAACCATTTTAAAGGCATCGTACACGTTTGGTAATTGTCAAAGACCAGTGTTCTCACTTCGTGTATCCCAACATATGCATAAAATAACAAGCCTGTGAAAATTTGGGCTCAATTGGTCATCGAAGTTGCAAGAAAATGACGAAAGAAAAAACACCCTTGTTGTACAAATTTGTGTGCTTTCAATTAGGAATAAAAGACTTCTAGCTAGAAGTCTTTTATTATTTTAGTGAAAAATTACCTCTTTTTCAAAAACTACGTTACTTCAGAGGGAGTCGTTTCCTACAATGTTTGATACTATCAACAGCTCTCCGTTGGTCGTTACCAAGTAAGTTTTTAAGCTAATATTTGTTTGGAGTCATTACCAAACGTGTACGATACCTTTAAGGCATGCGGCCACATTCGTAATTGTCAAAGACCAGTATCTTGCACTTGTTGTGACCCAATAACAACACTGTGAAAGTTTAAGCTCAGTTGGTCTTTGCCGTCACAAGAAAAAAGTGAACAATTCCAGCACTGTTTTCAAACATCAGATCGGACTTGCGATATCAACACTAATTGTTTAATTCAATCTAAAATATAATATGGTTTTAGGCAAAACTATTTCAAGGGAAGTTTTCCCATGAACATCTTTACCATGTAATTTATTTGTTAATCTGTGAATTTTTAATTTTCAACCTTACCATTGCTACTCGCCATCTGAAATTTGAATCTAAAAACTTTAATGTAAAAGTCTGTACAATAACAATCACATGAATTTGATTCTGTTCATAAATAGGGAAACTACCTTCAGATGACTGGCTAATCTAATTTCCGGCTACTAAACTGCAGAGAACTAAACGGTCAGTAATGCGACATCCTACTGGCTAGGTGTAAGTCACATGCTAAGGATGCCCAGTAATTCATCAACTGATATATCAGTCAGACGCGAGACTCGACTATTTCTTAAAATATACTTTCTATTTTAAGACGGTCTAAAATTAACCTGTTTTTTTTTGTACAGAACGACTTCTATGGTGCATATTATGAGGAAATGGCATCATAAACCGCCGTTCAGGAAAGCAAATATGTAGCTTTTTTTTCGAGATCCAGATTTGTGCTTTCAAAAATATATGTACATATTTATACGGAGCAAATGTGAACGATAGCCCAACAGATATTAACGAGGTCAATGAACAGAATGACAATTAGAATCAGACTGAAGGCTCTTAAAGGCATCGTACACGTTTGGTAATTGTCAAAGACCAGTGTTCTCATTTGGTGTATCCCAACATATGCATAAAATAACAAGCCTGTGAAAATTTGGGCTCAATTGGTCATCGAAGTTGCAAGAAAATGATGAAAGAAAAAACACCCTTTTTGTACAAATTTGTGTGCTTTCATATGGGAATAAAAACTTTTTGCAAGAAGTTTTTATTATTTTAGTGAGAAATTACCTCTTTCTCAAAAACTACGTTACTTCAGAGGGAGTCGTTTCTCACAATGTTTTATACTATCAACAGCTCTCTGTTGCTCGTTACCAAGTCAGTTTTTATCCTAATTGAGTAATTACCAAACGTGTACGATGCCTTTAAAGGCATCGTACACGTTTGGAAATTGTCAAAGACCAGTGTTCTCACTTGGTGTCTCCCACTTGGTGTCTCCCAACAAATAACAAACCTGTGAAAATTTGGGCTCAATTTGCAAGAAAATGATGAAAGAAAAAACACACTTGTTGTACAAATTTGTGTGCTTTCAGATTTAGAATAAAAACTTCTTGTTTAGTGAGAAATTACCTCTTTCTCAAAAACTACGTTACTTCAGAGAGAGTCGTTTCCTACAACGTTTTATATCAACAGCTCTCCGTTGCTTGTTACCAAGTAAGTTTTTATGCTAATATTTGTTTTGAGTCATTACCAAACGTGTACGATACCTTTAAAAGAAGAACTCTGATGGGGTAATCAAATGGTTCACTGCAGGTCAGAAGAGTTGCTAGACAAGTATAACAGAAAACAAATATATTTTCCTTACAACAAGACGTGAATATCCAATAATCTTTTCCAAAAATGTTGACAGAACACCGAGTCCAGCAGCTTATTCTCTTAAAAGGCACACGCATGGATGCTGGCTGTAGGGGTATCAACAGTCTATGTAGGCCACTAAATCAAACTACTGAATATTTTCTTCTCGAAACCAATAATGATCATTTATTTAAACAATGGTAAACAAACAAATAACTCTGAATACAATTTTGGCAATATCATTGACTGGAATATAATGGCAGTTTCATAACACACTCTTTGGTCAGAGGAAGACATTTAAAATAGTTTGATAAAAACCCAGAATAATATAATCTTAAAATTAAATGTAATTTCGAAAAATAAATTTTTGTCCAAGTTTCATTTCCACCTTCTAACATTTTATATAAGATGAACATTAATTGAATTACAAGCTAAATTAAAATACAATTAGCACAAAAACCCAATCTGCTAGGTTTCGTCCGATGTGGTAATGAATACAAGAACAGTTGATTTTCTTGTCAGGATTTTGTAACATCCTTATTTTGATTGCTGGAATCAAAATAAGAAACACTGATCCTATGGGCCTTCATTTGCTAGTTTCTTGACTTGGATAGCATTTCAGACATCAATAATTCTCCAGAGAATTGGTACTGGTTTGGAATCTATTATTATAATCTGTGACCTTCCAGATTAAAACTCATTATTTTTTTTTGATGATTACAGATCCTATAATCAACCTTGAAGGCTGTGTAGGTTTGGTAATGAAAGGAAAAACAAATTATAAATTTATAACAACATACCCTCAAACCATAAGGGGCAAAAAATCATTTTGTACTTTATATGTGAAACAATTATAACATCAGTTAACAATTTGAAACTACATACTCATATGAATGGTCCAGGGAAATATAACCTTCTAATATTGAGATGTTATATAGCACTTTATCAACCTGTACAAGTTGAGGTTTATTACTCTAACCTGTACAAGTTGAGGTTTACTACTAATAATAATACTACTTGGTTCTTATATAGTGCTGTATCACACCCAATAGGCGTATCACAGCGCTCAGTATTTTTGCTGCAAGGTATGCAGAGCTACATTTTGGAAGTATGAGACATATTCCTTTACATAACAATATGCTGCAGATCAAACCAGGAACACCGAGGCGAACCCCTTCTCTTTACAATAATGGCACTGGGTTCTTTTACGCACATTACACAACACACAGGACCTATGGCTTTACGTCCCATCCATAGGAGGCAGCAATAATGGTTAAGTGTCTTGCTTAAGGACACAAGTGTCACGACCAGGACTCGAACCCACACTCTGCTGATCAGAATCACAAAAGCTCGAGTCCTGTGTTTTTATCGGCTTGGCCACGACACGCCATTATGTTCAACAAAGTTTATAACTAAAATCCCTATCAAAAACAACAAAAGACAAAAGTGGATTGTAAGAAACAATGAACCTTAGTTTTCCATTCATTGATTTAAAGAAAGTGAATTGTACTCTTTGAGAACATTTTAAATTGCATAAATAATGGGCATGCAACTTTGTAATTGCTAAATCAATAGGAAATGACAAAGCAAATGGCACTTTATGCACAATGTTAAAGTTGGTTTATGGCCCTTATAATACTATGTTAAAAAAAACCTTAACAAACTACATGTTATTCTTTGATATACTAAATAGGAAAGTGGGGCTATATTCACCTAGTCTCAGTGGAATTGATGAAACACAATACTGATGCACTGTAACATAATACGTAGACTGAGGTCATAGAGATCATTATTACACTAAATAACTCGCTCTACACAGACAGACTCCGCTTTGTAATAAAAATAAGATATAACATGTGACGCGCTCTAAACCAATCACAAGGAAGATTCTTTTTAAGGGGTGTTTAAAGCAATAGATTTGTTTAATTGACTATGAATGAAGAACTAACCCAAATAGAATGACAGACATGACATTATGTTGAAGTCCATTAGCTGTAGTTGGTGTAGCCTTGATCAAGGCGTTGAAGGTTTTTTAAATAATTTTTATTGTAATGTTTTAATTTTTATTTTATTTGCGCCGCGCTACCCGCCCGAGCTACCCGCCCGAGCTACCAGCTACGTGCATGGACGTGTCTGTGTGCAGTATCAGTGTGCGCATGCTCATATTATTGTGAGCTATACGTCCCGTTTACTCACCGAATCAACGCCTTGATCGTTTTGTGTTGAAGCCAATGACTCATTACTATAATGCGCGCGAAAGGCGAGACCCCATTGGTCAGTGGCGGAAGTCTTGTTTACTCATTCCTATGAATATGCATGCAGTATCCAGATGTGGCTACTTGCATGCACTGGCGCGCTGGTTTGAATTTGGGAATATTTTGTTATAATAATATCTATCTGAAAATGTTGCGTATTCTCCACAAATTGTCAGCTGAGCGAGACAATGAGGGCAGGAATATGAGGTTGAGTGGATCGATTTAGTACATAACATGTATACACCATTTCCCATCAGGAAAACGCTTTTCTGACGTTTTATTTTATTTTATAATGGCCTATAAGCCCGATTGACCATCTCCTGTCTCCATCTTGCACCATTAAAACAGTGATTTAGTGATTTAATCATTGTTGGTGCATTCATTGGAGGTAGAATATACAAAACAAAGAACTCAAATAACTACAATATTGTTGATTGTTTCATCATGGAGGCAATTAATAGCTTATTGCACTTTTTATATCTTGTGGGCCGCCCCAAGAGGTGCCCAATTTCAGAGCTGCCTATTTATTTAAAGCACATTTCCCAAGTACACTTACTAGAATAAGGTAGCTAAAAACTCTAATTCACATGTATCATGTGTGACTGTATCCTTTCAATTTTTGCTTAGCAGTAAATTCTTAAGACCCTGCCCGAGAACAATTCAAAAGTATGAAGACGGTGTGGCTGCACAGAGTTAAGTCGGACTTCGAGAGGACATGTAAGGAAAACACAAATGCAGAAACTACATCAACTCCAGAATTAATAACCAAAAGAATGGTGAATGATCAGGGTTGTCCATATCCTTGATCAAGGCGCTCCAGCCGGCCGCGACCGGCCGATCCGCGTGTACAGCGTATACATAACCAACACAGTCATGCTAGCTATAGCAGCAGTAATTATGCAGCCTTGTCGTTCAGGTCAAATACGTCATTCTCAATCGCGCCTGTGATTGGCCAATGTTTAGAATGAAACGCCCACATCCTGCATAAGCGCTTTTATTGGATTTCCAATAAAATATAAAGAAACACATAAGCTTTCAGTTACAAATCGGTCAAGGCTGTTGTTTGAGTCACGCGTTCGAGGTTGAAAGAACGACCGTACTCACGACTTGGCTATACTGTTCTCGCTGTACAATGTATGTACATGTACTGTACATGTACAATGTACACTGTCTATGCACTGCAGTTGTTGCCGAATCGTGCCGCACCGGGCCGGGGTACACTACGCCAACAGCCTTGAATCAAGGCTATAGTTGGTGCTTTGCTTGTTTTGAAAGCTGGTCTTTTTATCACACATGATCAGGTTTTGACCAATCAGAATGCGTAAACTCTCCAAGGTATTTATTAGTTTGATGAATCAAAATGTAAATACACACATGGGCATTTCATTGCTAGAAAGTTTAGTTGAATGATTTTGTTAAACAATAGAGGGCGCTGTCATACTTTAACGGTAGTCACACAGATACAAATTGCAAGGGTGACAAAAGGCATAACTTTTTATTTTTATTTGAACAAGAAATTTGTCTCAATCTGATCATGATTGTTGATATGTAAATTAATTGCACGTAATTTTACAAATAATTTATTTGCTATGTTATTTTAATCTGCAGCTCTTTATGGGTGAGATTGGTAATTAATCAGGGTGAAGCATATTAAGATAAGCGGTCGGGTCTATTTATTGAGTCCTTTTTCTGTTTTGGTCACTAAAACTTTACAAGTTCGGTGAACAATGGGAGAATAAATCCAACTTTTGGGTGGAGGAAGTGATTGAGGAGACCCATACATTCATGGAGCCATTTTGATTTAAAATAACTTGAGAAGACAGATCTATTGGTTTTCTTTGAATGGTGAAATAAAAGCAGTCTGCAGAGTAAATTTTGAGCCCGCTGAGCAACCCCAAACAAGATGTCAAGCACTACAGTAGTAATACATAGCTGGTGAGAGTTATCTTTCTCCCTCACTCGTTACCCCATCAGAAATCAATTTAGGAAATATTTTGTTGATAACTATTTTTGTTGTACCATGACATTTTACATTTGAATGCATCTTGAGCAACCTAGTCTATCAAAAAAATAATTAATACAAAAATCTCTTTGACATGATCCAATTTTGGAAAAGGCACTTTGCGCCAAGACATTTCTTAATAACCGACTGGTATCCCGTCTCCTCTGGGATCGCTACCTGCATACAGTAAGACTTCACAATTCTCAGCAGAAGCAGTGTCAATAATAGACCACCAGTCACTCCTGCTGATTATTTGGCCCCTCCCAAACTTGCTTCGATCCCATCCTGTGACTGGTCCAATGATTTCATGACCCATTGAGCGTAGCTCCTGAATGACTTCACTGTTGAATCCATCTTCAACATACACCTTACCAGATACTCCAGTCTGCTTAATGTCAACAAGGAAGCGAGGATTGTCCAAGGCTTGTTGGGGATGCATTCCAAATTCAGACATGCTCAATAGAACCTGTCAAGAAACCAATAGCCCAAAATCAAGTTTGTAACTTTCAATCCATCAACATTTAAAGGGGCGCTTTAGGCTAAAAAAAGAGTTTGTTATGAAATGGATATGGTTGAAAAGATATTTTAAAAGTAGAATATAATGATTTACATAAATATCCCTTGAAATTGTGCAGTTTTTGTGTAATTTCGTGATAATTTTTTTATATTATGCTTTTATTAGAGTGTATATAATCTGTCCATGTATTTTTTATATCTGTCTGTTTTTTTCTAATATTTTTCTTTTTTAACAGGATTGCTCTTTTAGATGATTTAGTTTGTTTTGTATTTCTACATATTCATAATGTTTTTAGAAGCCTGAATGAATGAATAAATAAATAAATAAATAGACAGACTATGGTCAGCTATTTTGTAGAACCAAATATTTGACTCAAAAAAATAGCAGACCGATGTTCCGCTTGTTGTATTTCCAGAGGCAAATTTATGTTTATGTAATCACTACTCGCCAATTACAACACACTGTAGGTGTTTTAGTGCACAAACAACTCTTAAAAAGAATAAGGAGTAATTCCAAACAGCAAAAAATACTCCCAAGCATGTAGATTTTACTAACTACTGGTTTATCTGAGAAACAAAAATCTTTATGGATGGGAATCTTTAACATGAATAATAATACTAAAAGTGGCTTCTTGATTAGTGCTCAAATCCGTCACTCAATGAGGCTCAAAGATTATCATCCCTGATCACTGGGCCATTTATTTCATTCATTAATTAAACCATCTCAGTTCCCTTGTGAATATACATCCTGTGCTGCCAAATACGTAGCAAACCAAGCTAAATCAATAACAAGAACCATCTCTGCCCTCACAGGTACCCATTTACTCCTGGGTGAAGAGAAGTAATTATAGCTAAGTGTCTTGCTTAAGGACACAAGTGTCATGACAGGGATTCAAACCCACACCCTGATGACTCAGCTGTCAGAGCTTGAGTCTGTTGCACTTAACCACTCGGCCATGACACGCCACTTTGACGGAAAAACTACATCATCTGTTTTTGGAAGATTACATCAATTCCCATCATTTGGTTTTCAAGGAACACACAATACAACCATCCTGAGAAAATTTCATCATATGGTGGACACATATTATATGATGAATACAAATTGTTTTTGTGATGATAAATAGTTTGTAGTTCATATGGTGCTTTTTCACACTTGAAGGGTGTCTGAAAGCACTCCTTAGTTTTTAAAAATAGGTATGCACTTACAATTGAATTGTGAGACTCATTATTTTACACAAACATGCCATAAACACAGGGAAAACCCCTTCTTTTAACGCCAAGAGTACTGGGTTCATTTTTTGCATTACCCAAGAAACAGGACCAATGGCTCAATGTCCCATCCAATAGACAAAACAATAATGGTTTATAACCAGGACTTGAACCCACACTCTGACAACACCAGAGCTTGAGTTTGGTACACTAGACTGCTCGGGCACCAAACTCCATTTGTGGGATTTTGTGCAAGTTCATCTTTGTCTTATTTTGATTGCTACAATTGAAATAAGCAACTGTGATTTGTGGATCTAGACAGTATTTCAGACAGAGATATTGCTATGTAATCAGTGAAAACTTGATAATTACTAATCAATTCCATTGTCTTAAACAGCATGCTATTATTTGGCCAAACTAACCTGAATCTGCCCCTGAGGTTGCATGAATGCGCCCATGACACCAAATGGCGCTAATAATGCCCCAGTATCAGCCGCAGTAATCATACCAGGGATGATTGTATGAAATGGTCTCTTCTTTGGTGCTATGACATTAGCATGACCTCGCTGTAGGGAGAAATTAGCACCTCGGTTCTGTCAATGGAAAAAAATACAAACAATAACCCTGATTTATTCACACACACATAATTGTGTTGATCCAAAGTGGGTAAATGCCGTTGCATAACCAGACATTTTCATTGGCTTACATGAAGTTCTAAACTAGTTAATAATAAGCAAAGTACAGAGCGCTGCAAATAGCAGATTGGCCAATGCAAGTATAACATGGCTCAAAATGGAGGGGGGGGGGGGGGTTACAAGACTGCAGGGCTTATAGCTTAAAGGGTCTGTATACATTTGGTAATTGGAACCCACTAGTTGTAGATATATTCCATAAAACAACCTATGAAAATGATTTCAAAAGGTGGTAGCGTTTTTGAGATATTGGCGAAAATCTGGAGCGGTTATGTCCATGCGGGAAGAATATAATCTGCATTGGAATACACAGATACAAATTTGTTGGGATAAAAAGTGATAACTTTTTCCATAACCGCAGTTCTTCGAAGCACAAAGTTTCTCAAAATTTATTATACTATCCAAAGCTGCTGTACTTCTAACCAAGTAAGTTTTTATTGCCATTAATTTTAAGAGTCATTAATTTTAAGAATTAACCTTTAGAATGATTCCTGGAATAGAACTTTTTTGCAAGAACAGAATTAATTGATAAAAGGAAACAATTTTTTAGTGGCCTCAGGTTTCGACCCTAGCAGAGTCCTTCGCAACGAAATACCTCTGCAAGGGTCGAAAACAAAAGGCATAAAGAATTTTTGAAGCTAACTACTTGCTGACTGTGTACACCATTAGTACTCTACCTAATGCTTATGATGTATGAATGAGCTCAGTTTAAAACTAAACTCACATGTAGAGTAAAGCCACATTCTTTGGGCACCAGACCTGTACCAAAGTGCATGTAGTTACTGATGATGAAGGAGCATGCATTTCCCTGGTCATCCACTACACAGAAATACACCGTGTCATCTCCTATATTCACTTCCCCATACTCAACATTCTCAACAGCTCTACAAAATGCAAACAAAGTACATATAAATTGTATCGTTTTTGTTCTACATGAGATATTTACATGATCCATATCAGCACCATACAATAAACCAGCAAAGTTGAGCCAACCTCGTTCCCAGGGGTGATCGATCTCGCTACACCGTTTTTTTTACCAGCAAGCCTTGCTCACTCATAACCCCTGGTATTGGTTAAGTTAAATGTGCCAATATATTGCAAAATTTAATAAAGCCTGTTGTCGATCCACTCCAAGCGTGCGCTCAAGTATAGTAGCCCACAAAAGAGGCATCAAGTCAAAGAGCAACTGGTCCCCTCTCATTCTTCTTTGATCTTGTGACGTTGTATTGATCTGGTGTCTAATTGTATGCAGTTTAGGGTGGCCATGTTCAAACAGGATTCATTTGAAATTGCTTCAACATACTTGCATTTTGACACGCGCATATCAATCAAGCCTCCTACAAGCGCCATACAAGTGATTGAAACTTTAAAAAAGTGTGTGCGCAAAACATTTGGGAGCCAATCAGCATTGTTTTTCAGCACATCCCTCCAGGGGTTAGTGACGAGAGGTACCGGTACGGTACACTGCTCATGGTAGCGAGGCTTTAGCTTACCTGTCAGGTTGTATAATACTCCTTCTCTTGGCTGCATACTCCTTTGATAGTAACTGCTTCAGAGGTACCTCTACATGATCCATATCAGCACAGTATTGCAGGCTATCGGCAAAGCTTAGCTTAGTAGCTTCAATTACAGTGTGCACATACTTAGCAGAGTTGTGTCCCATGGCTGCAAAAGAGTAAAACAAAAACAAAACACAAATTGTTAAGTTGGACTTATTTCTCATGAGGAGACTGTACCTTTGAGGCTTATTACTCTAACCCTTACAAGTTGTGGTTTATTGCTCTAACCTGTACAAGTTGAAGCTTACTACTCTAACCTGTACAAGCTGACACTTAATATTACTCTAACCCGTACAGGTTGAGGCTTTTTACTCTAAACTGTACTGGTTGAGGCTTTAAACCATGTACAAGTTGTAGTGAATTGCATTTACAGGGCTGAAATCCAGATCTTGAAATCTGAATTTGATTTTACTTAGTCACTGATATCTAACTGGACATACTTGTTGCTTTAATAGATTATTCTGGTGATGATATAAACCTGAAAAAAAATCTCTGTACAGATAAAGTAAAATTGTGTGTATGTTACCCTAGCTTTAATATTTACACCCTTACCTTTTAGGTCAATTCCTTCTAGTAAATTGAGACCAAGTAAGACTGTCATCCCGTCACCATTTGGAGGGATTTCCCAAACATCCAGCCCTTTATAGTTGACCTTGATTGGATCCACAATGGAGCTATTATGAGTCTTCAGGTCTTGTAGATTCATAACTCCACCATTAGTCTTCACGATGTCAACGATAGCTTCAGCAATCCTACCCTCATAGAAACCTGGTTTACCCTTCAATGCCAGCTCCTATGGAATTGTACAAAGACTGAACATAAGAGAGCAGTCCAAGTATTTTTTGGTTTGGGTTTACTTCTTTAACCCTTTAAGGCCATGTCACAAGAGGCAATATCTCCAAGAAGAAAAACATTCACATGTTAATATCCACATAATTGTCTTCAAGACAGTGAGATACTTGTATTCCCGAAGTGTTACTTTTCCATGTAGTGCAGTTGGATGCCTCCAAGTTGCCTGTAAAAATTGCCCTGTGTAATATAACCATTATAAACCAAAGCATTTGCAAGCAGCTTGTACCAAATTGCCAATACTGGTGATGGTTATACAGAACTGAAAGGTTTTAAATGGGTTAAGCAAGTCACTTCTGCTGACTCTATGAGTAATCAAATCAATTTGTTCTCCTGTAATAACCAAAGTCTGGGTACACATTTCTTATTTTAACCCTTTCTTTACCATAAATGACTTTAGTCAACTGCACTCGTACTACCCCCTCTTCCTTACCATAGCTGACTTTAGTAAACTGCATTCATACACCTTTTTCCTTTACCATAGACTTTACCATAGACAACCTTAACTGTTGACTGCACTTCCACTACGACCTTTTTGGTTCAATCGAAGTAGATCAAATCTGGCAGCCGGGCACTTTGGGCATTTTGGAACAAACTGCTAGTGGATGGTATGGTCTCTAAGGGATTAATGTATTACACTTTTAAGCAGGAAGCCAGTCTATCATTGCAGTGTGATGGAATTGAATGAGGTTAACATGGAACCAGACCGGTTCCACCAATGTTCAACATTTACCACATTGTGATAAGAGCTGTACGGTAATTAACTTACCTTGAATGTCTTAGCCAGCCATGGTAGTCTCATAGTTTCACCTGCTTTAGGTGCCTGTCCTTCCTTCAGCATAGTCTTTCCATGAGGGTTGGTATCAGCCTGTAGTTTCTCTACATCACTTTGCCAACCATTAGCAGCTACAGGCTGCACAATGAAACCAACTTCAGCAAGATCAATGGCTGGCTGTAGTATCTGATGCAATGACAGCTGGAATCAAGCACAGAACATACATGGGATTACTGGACTAAGAGTATATTCCGGAGGTTAGGAATGATGAAGTCCTTTGTAGGTGGGCTGTTGAGGGAGCCCTTTCTAAGAGCAGAAGCTGGTTGAGAGTCATAGACTGTGTCCGTTTCAAGCAACTATGGCTACAGCTAGGGCTGTAGCGACAATAATGAAGAATAGGCCCTGTCAGCCCTGTCAGCCACAGCCACTACTGAAGCCATCAATTCAGAAACACAGCCACCATATTGCTGATAATCAATCAAGGTTCCACAGTTATTCTTGATGCAAGAGCTACAAGACATAAAAGATTCCAAGCTGAAAATTAGCACAAACAGACTCCTTGGATTGGTCCTTTACATACAATTTGATTGATTCATGACCTTTGACCAAGTTCAAGGTCATCATGTTCTGCCACTGTAGTAGTAGAAACATCTTACAGTTTGCAATCAGTCCTTCTTCACTTGAATCCACTGCTTCTTGTTACTCATTGAGCATCCTCAGCTCCTTCGATTTCTTTCCAGATCTCAGTGTTCCCATTCCTGCATCTTTGAGGTCAGACCGAAGTAAACTGAGTAAGTTTGAGCAATGTCGACCTTTGTACCTGTTGGCTCCTACCACGGCAAATTCCAAGGCTCTCTGTGCAGGTGTATCCTCTGCAGCACATTGCCAAACATAGACCACCTTTGTTGGGCCACTTTCAGACAGTGGTGTTGTGTTGCACATTTTGTACAGTGCCTTGTTGGAGATCAGACTGTCTGGCCAAAACTTAATTCAGGGATGAGATTTGCCAAATGTGACAATTCCTTGAAATGGCTTGCTGGCCTGTGTTCCCCCATATTCCAGACCCTGCTGAACCTCCCAGATGTTACAAATCTTACACAATCTACATACATGTAGGGCCCCTGTACTTAATCACATGATGACGTCTTATTATGCATGGCAAACAGAATGACAGTGGACATTTATATTTCATATGGGAACTTTTAGAATGTCTTCTTTTGGTTGCGGTCTGTTGACATATTATTACGCTCAGACATACTTTGTCCAGCATACACTGTGCATGCACTCACGGTGTTGTGCTGCATTTGATAACTACAAAGAGGGACAATGAGTACTGGAAGTCATGTTTGAAATCTCTCTTTTACTGGGGATTGTTGTGCAATCCCTGATTCCAGACCGTTGTCTCTTTGTCTGACTATGGTGTGACAAACAAGAATTTTGAGAGATCTGTCTGTAGGATGCTATGGCTGTTTCGCTTTGTTCTCAGCATGGGAGGTAAGCATGAGACTTCACCATTCAACGGCTGAATGTTTCCCATGACTTGCGGTGGCCCAGGGTGCTGCTGAGTCACACACTCACAGTGAACAAGAAAGAGAGAACAACAAATCCTGGTGAATTTTATGAGAACGTTTGTTGTCTCTACTAGGTTTAGTCATGGTTTAATTTCGACAACGATATTCTCAAACAAATATTTTGCTCCGGGTGATCCTACAATATTTCAAAAACAATCCCAGGCGGAGGCACAGAAAAACTTTTTAATCCTGTCATGAGGCGGGTAATCAGGGGTGAGAAGTTGTTGCCGACATAAAAAAGGCTGAAACTAGGATCCACATTTTAGGAGGTGTGTTGAAATGTTGGCATTTCCACCTTTTGGTAACCCCTGGGGGTTTAGATTTCATGAGCTTTTGGGAACAGTGTCCTAAGCACTAGGAAGTGGATAAAAAGCAGTTTCTTTATTATATTTTGAAACAATTATGACTGATTTTCTTCATCAGGCTGACTTAAAGGAACGTTACAGAACTGGTAATTAAAATTTTCTTTAAGATCACAGATTTACATAAAACTTACACGGTCTAATGATAATGATAGTAGAAAAAACATCCCTAGAAATATTTCTGTCTGAAATATCATATTTGATGAGAAATAAACTAAACTAATTTCCGATTGGAGTTTATCGCTCATGAGCGTTTTATTCATGCATTGTATAACACATGCAAATGTGTAATCGGGTTTTCACTATTTTCTCGTGACCCAGATGGCCGATCGATCTCAAACTTCTACAGGTTTGTCAGTATATATCATGTTTGTCATGTATATGGTGGATTATATAAAGTGTTTACACTGCCAGCAGCTGGTTTGTTAGCAAAAACCAATTCTGTAATGTTCCTTTAAAGAGTCTGAATTCAGATCAAAGTCTGAAATTTCTAATCCCTGGGTAATCACAGATCCCAAGAATTTACTGTTTGGATATTCACAGAAACCTTGTTGGGACTCCAGAGTTGTTATCAGGATAAATCATTGAAAAGGACTGCAGTTTACTTTGCCTGATCCGAATTGTGTAACAGTGTCCACCCATCCAGCTGCTGCTCCTGGTACAGTCACATTAAGCCCATGGGTACATGGAATGTGCTGATCCCTGCTGAAACCAAGATGCTCAACAGCTTCAAGGGACATCTCCGAAGGTGAACGCCCGCTGTTAATGATAAACACAAAGGTCAAAGGTCACATATCTTTAGTAATTGGAAGAAGGTGCACAATCATTATTGAGTTCAAAATAAAACGTCCCACAAAAACCACAGATTTATTACACAGCGGGTAACTACTGGATAGTTGTAACTGAGGGTAACAGCATAGATTACATTTTGTACTCTGGGTGGTCAGTTACCAGACAGATGTAGGTTATTGGGTAGGAGGGAAAAACTTGTCAGGTGGGGGGAGCAGGGCTTGAATTTTACACTGGACCGAAGGCTCGGGGCCAGAGATTTTAGTGTCGGGCCAGTAGACTTATGACTGGACAAGTCCAGCGATCTTGTGTTTTTCAATTGAATAACAATACCTCACTGTGTAACATCTTGAACAGAAACAAATTATGTTCAAATGTTGACTTTGAGTCTGATAAATACCTTTCAATTCTATTAAATTGAAGTATACTTATTATCCCAAAAGACAGATGAGATCAATCTTCTCTTACATGTCTTAGTGCAATTATTGATCAAATAAAACCAGTTCAATGCATATTGTCAGGACTCAGTAAGCTTTCTTCTCATTCTGATCCTGGTCTTGTACACAAATTTCTGGTCCAGTAAACATTTTAAGCTACAATACAAAACCCTGTGGTCTTGTGGATTTTTCTTCCAAACTCAAGCCCTGGGAACGTTATTCTGCACAGGTAATTCTTACTTCCCTCCGTTTCCATCAAAACGAATTGTATTATGTGCATAACAGAAGAACTACTATTTGAATGTATTGTGTCTAGGGTAGTTTTATTTTCTCTCTTAAATTATGAAAATACTTTCCCCACTTCTTAAAACAATTGATTATATATTTATAAAGAACTTTATAAATAAAAGACAACTTTTGTCTTGTATTTATAAAGTTGCTTATCAAGTATGAAACATGTAATAAAACAAGTTGTGAACGTAAACAAACAAAACCACACCTTCCATTCAGTCCCTTGACTGTCTTTTTAGCAGCATCATAGTAGAGGCAGAAGCAGTCTCCACCAATACCATTGAAACATGGAGATAAGACATTCAATGCAGCAGCCACAGCTACAGCAGCATCTGCAGCATTACCTCCAGCCTTCAGTACACCTGTCAACAGTTACAATAATTTAATCAATAAAGCATTCTTTAAAAAACATTTATCGAATATGGTTTGGGATATAAGGAAGACATCTTTGAGAAAAAAACTTCATATTTCATAATTTTTCGATGACTACTTTTCAAATGAAATTTAGGTAGTTGCGTGTTTAATCTACAACTTGTATAGTAATAATAATAATACGAGACATTTTTATAGCGCATAATGCAGGAGCCTCTATGCGCAACATAAAACATAAACCAATGACATATAAAGCAAGAGTTCCAAAAATAAAGATTCAAACAAATGAGTCTTTAAAAGTCCCTTGTAAATCTGAAGAAAGTCAGCTTGGTCAGAGGTAAGTTGCTCCATAACGAAGGTGCAATAAAGTGGAAGGCTCTTTGACCATAAATTTTAATGGAAAAAGTAGTCTGCGTCAGTAGGGATTGGCCAACAGAACGAAGAGGGCGAACAGGAATATATTTATGTAGAAGATCAGATACATAGACAGGAGATAGGCCATGTAGGGCTTTGAAAATGATGAGATTTAAAGGTATCGTACACGTTTGGTAATTACTCAAATTATATATTGGCATAAAAACTGACTTGGTAACGAGCAACAGAGAGCTGTTGATAGTATAAAACATTGTGAGAAACGACTCCCTCTGAAGTAACATAGTTTTTGAGAAAGAGGTAATTTCTCACTAAAATAATAAAAACTTCTTGCAAGAAGTTTTTATTTCTAACTGAAAGCACACAAATTTGTACAACAAGGGTGTATTTTCTTTCATCATTTTCTTGCAACTTCGATGACCAATTGAGCCCAAGTTTTCATAGGCTTGTTATTTTATGTATATGTTGGGATACACCAAATGAGAACACTGGTCTTTGACAATTACCAAACGTGTACGATGCCTTTAACTTATACATGATGCGCAATTTGATCAGGAGCCAGTGGAGATCTTGTAAGATAGGTTTAATATCTTGAGAACGAGGTGTACGTGAGACGAGGCGAGCAGCAGTGTTCTGAACTCGTTGAATTTTAGAAAGTTCTCTCGCAGAAAGTCCAGTGAGAAGAGAATTGCATGAGTCGAGTCTAGAAGTGACAAAGGCATGAACAAGTAGAAGAGTGGAATCATCATTGAAATGGCGTCGGATTCAACCTATTTTTCTGATTTGTAGATATTAGTTACTTGGTCGGTCATACTCATCGAAGAATCCAAAAGAACACTAAGGTTTCTGACTACACGAGATGGTTGAATAATGGACTGTCCAATGTTAATTTCAGCAGGAGGCATGTTTTAAGTAAAATGCGAGTTGAAAACGATGATTTCAGTTTTAGCATCGTCTAGAGCAAGCTTGTTTTAAAATAAAATGGGAAGACATCTATGAGCAAAACGGATTTCATGTTTTTTCAAATGAAAATGAGGTATTTGTACAGTAAATTTGCACAAGGCCAGGCTATGAAAATATTTAACTAGTTGGGCTGAGCCAAATTAGTAAACCAATTTAATCAGGGTGCCTATGTAGCCCACAAAAATTACATTGAAGTTCGTCTTGTAACGGGGCCGCCATTTAACTTCTGCTTCACTGCCTGTTGATCGTGAGAAAGTCAGGGCACCCGGCTGTTCATGAATATGCACGAGCGAGGAAGCCTACAGCATGCTAGCGCTTGACGCGTCACCTTATGCATATTCATGACTTGCCATGCACGCGCGCACATCGAGCTCCGAAGTACTATAGCTTCCCGTGACGTCATCTGATGCATATTCATAATACGCCATACAACACGCGCGGACAGATCAGCCGGGTGCCCTGACTTCTCACGATCAGCAGGCAGTGAATCATACGTAAGATGGCGGCCCCGTTGCGAGACGAACTTCAATGTAATTTTTGTACACAATTTTTTTTTGCCATTTTCAAATCATCATATCTGGACAAAGGCATCATTTAGTGAGCCCTGGAATATGTCACAAAAATTGTAAGGATGTAAGGAACAAAGTGAGGGAGGTTGGAGTAGTATGTGATGTTTATAAGTGGGAGAAATTTGTGATCAAAGAGGTACGACTTGCTCGTACTTTTAAACTACGCGTTTAAGACATGTATGGATGGTGGGCTGTAATGGTGAGTGTTATAAGACCGATGTTAAAAGAGAGCCATTACAGCTCAACAAGGTGGGCTAGGTGCCTATGCAGAATGAGTATGAGTTACGGTTTGGGATTTATATCCCAAACCCTAACTAAGTCATCAGTCAGAGGAAAAAAACTTAAGATTTCATGATTTTTTGATGAATACTTTTAGTAAGTGAAATTTAGGTAGTTGAGTGTTTAATCACATTCAACTCGTAATCGTAGTTACTTATGGTTACGAGTAGTAGGAGTAGTTTCGCAAACGGGCTATAACTATGCAGTTGTTTAGTTAGTTGCGCTGAGATAATCAGTTGACTAATTTATGGGTAGCGCCATAAATAGTCCCGATATGCTATTTAGAGGGGTAATCATTTCCTCCCTCTGATCCATGGGCTAATTAATAGGGGGGCACTAGTCCTAATGTAGCACTGCAGTTTGCATGGGACGGATTACGGGAGTGTGAAGAAAAAATCGCAACTGCATATGGTAATTATTTAGTTCAATCCCATGGTTCAATTAAATATTTAAAACTGCCGTTCTTTACCTACTCCAATCTCTGAGGCTTTGGTTTGACTTGATGCAACACACGCATGGGGAAAATGGGCTGAAACACCGCCTGAAGAACGGTACGGCGACCCTTGAGTTGACTTCGTGGGCGGCGACATCTTGTCTTGTTTTGGAACCAAGACTATACAGCAGATCGAGCGCCCTCTCTCTAATAAAAAGACAAGGCCCTTTTCGAAACTACGGCTTGGGCTTACGCCCTCGCATGCCGCTTAGAATCAGGCGATTTCGGCAACGGCCGCTGGCATGGCATGGACGCAACGGGTACAATTTAAAAGGGGGGGGGGGCGCAAGGGGTGCACCTTTTTTTCGTTCTAGGTAGGCACTCTGGCCAAGGTTCAGTTTGCCTTTTTCTCGAAACATGCCTCTTTTCAGCGCTCTTGTTGTTTTGTTGCCACTATTTGTGTATGGACAAATAAGTTCAAGTGGAAATTAATATTAAAACTAACTTGAAAATGCTCTTAATATAATTATATACTGTTATGTTTTCAGTGCTGTTATTAATGAGAGTAATTTAACGGTATACATGGTTTTCTTTTTCTTTTTTAACAGTATTCACCTCTCTTAAAATGGAGTGTACCCAAACCGCGATTGCAAATGATTGCGCAATAGGACTACCCCTTCCGCCCCGAAAGCATTGTACCAAAAAGCGTATGTTTTCCAAATACCCGACGGTGCCTATTAATTATGGCTACGAGCCGATGCCCTGATTGGCATGGCGCCCTCAGAATGAGTTTTGCAATTCCGTACTCTCGACGGACGTAGATGCCAAGTGATTAGAAGGTTTAGACCAATTAAAATGGTGTTCGCTTTTACAAAAAGTTTCGGGGGGGGGGGTGAGTGTAGAATTACAAACTTAACTTTGTGAAGGGGGGGGGGGGTGAGAAACGGGTCTTTGCGAACGTTCTTTAGTGAAACAGTTGAGTGTTTTGAGAGAGTGAATGGGAGAGATAAAAGAACACACCAAAATGTTTACACTAAAATCACCAGCCGACGATCGGCAAAATACCGAGTTTTGCACAGGCCCGCGAGAATACATTTTTGCAAAGGGGTGCTGGTTTTTCAAAGACAATTTGGCGCAAAGAAATTACGGCATGGGGTCCGGGGCCCGCTTAAGGGCCCAGAAGCTTTTGGTTCCTAGATGCTCTGTCGTGCAATCAGAGACACTATTTTGGCACGTAAAATAATGTCCCTTTTGGGGGTGGGAATATTATTAGTGTAATTTGCAAAATGATTACCCGCAATTGTTTATTTTCAGGAGGCAAAGTTTGGTGAAATAAAGAAGCCAGTTTTCAGTGATTGAGTAGGCCGATATTCTGCGACAATAAACAGGTTTTTTTTCACGAGGCGAAGCTGGGTGAAATGGAAAAGCCAGATTTTACCGAGTGATTAAATTCGACAATGCGAGACGAACGGAACGCACCCTCTGAAAATCCATTAAAAAAAAAAAATATATGAAAAAAAACAATATGGAAGACTCCATGAAGACACAAACCTTGTCCGCCGTGACCACCATCTTGCCTCGTTTGGGCAAACGGGCAGTTTTGGAAACGACGCTGCGAAGCTTTCCAAACTTCGGCTTGGGCTCCAACTCCGGATCGGCTCCGTCATCAGTTTCGGAGCAGTGTACATTCTGCACGTTGTTTACAACATCAAACGGAGCCCGGAGCCGGAGCCGGAGCCGAAGTCAAAGCCGAGGTTTGAAGAAAAAAAAAGCCGATCAATGGACTCCTAAAAATTGATGGCTTCGTGGGCAGTATATAAAGCATTTGTATTTTAACCCGGCCGCACACGCAAGTGTTGTACACCGCGCTGCCAATGCTAGGGTGGGCGCCCCCACCCCCACCCCCCCCCCCAATTTGAAATCTGGACTTTTGGGATTGAGAATTTCCAGAGTAAAATGTCACACAAGTTAATGTGATAATTTCGATGTTTTAAAACTATTTTTCCATTTATACGCAGACAATGTATTTGTCTTTGCACTTACGCAAGATTATCTTATAAAAAACTAGTAAATTACATAATTTTATGAAAGCACTTAAAGACACTGGACACCTTTGGTAATTGTCAAAGACCAGTCTTCTCACTTGGTGTATCTCAACATAGGCCTATGCACAAAATAACAAACCTGTGAAAATTTGAACTCAATTGGTCATTCAAGTTGCGAGATAATAATGGAAGAAAAAACACCCTTGTCACACAAAGTTGTGTGCTTTCAGATGCTTGATTTCGAGACCTCACGCGCGTGAGGTCTCGAAATCAAATATTTTACTGAGAAATTACTTTTTCTCAAAAACGACGTTACTTCAGAGGGAGCCGTTTCTCACAATGTTTTATACTATCAACAGCTCTCCATTGATCGTTACCAAGTAAGTTTTTATGCTAACAATTATTTTGAGTAATTACCAATAGTGTCCAGTGCCTTTAACAAAAGTCGCTGAAAAAGGAAACGCAAACTTGGCCAGAAGTGCCCCTAGAAAAAAATTGTGCACCCTTGTGCCCCCTAAAATGTTACCCTTGTTACGGCGCTGCACCTCGAATAGCAGCTATAGCTTGTATTGAGGCAATCGTTTAAAAAAACCCTCGTATTCGGATGTTTTAATTGAATACGGTTTGAATAAAAAAGCTTGATTTAGTAATTGTAAGTTGTACAAAATATCACAAGTCTTAGATTTGTTTTTATTTTTTTAAAGCTGACCTTAATGTTCGCTTCACGTTTTGACCATAAAGAACATGCAATAATGGCGATTTTCGTGATCCTTGACGTACACCAATGCAAACTCGAGCAAGCTGTTACATGTGCGAAACTAGGACATCGTTGTTGAAGGCTTTTACTTGCATCAAATACTCTTACTGATTAATTGCTAAGTCATAAGGTTTTGACATTATCATGATGATGAAAGAAAATTACGTTAAAGCCAAATAATTTCATCGTTATTATCAATTTACAAGTCAACTGTGAAATGGGAAATTAATAATGATCTATCAAAGCCTTTACAAATATTGTGTTCATCATCATGAAAACGTCAAAAACTTGGCAATTAATCAGTATAGGAGCATTTGATGCCTTCAAAATATATTGTGTTCATCCTTATACAAAAGAGTCGCCATGAAAATTACCGGTAGCCGTTAACGAGAGGCACTTGTTATTCCCTATAGGGACTTATCACTTCTGAACCTGAAATAATATGTTATTCACAGACAATATTAACGGAAAGGACGATAATTGTACCTAAATAACAACCCTTGGATATAATTTGAACCTGGATTCTAGTAATTTACGGCAAGAGTCTTGAAAACTAAACATCTTTTCAGCAAACTCGAGCGATTGGGGATGGGGTCGAAAATAATCAAATAATATAAACATATCATTACTAAAAGTAGGGGGTGCTTTAGTAAATTCCCGCACCCCCATCCAAAAAGTTGGGGTGCTGCAGTGCCCACAGCACCCCCGCACCCCCGCTCTCGCGGGCCTGGTTTTGCATGCATATGTCATGGATGTCTCCAAAGCTTAGTGGTTTCCGAAGACTTTGTCCTACCGGTGGTAGTTTTTAATAGTTAATATAGGGAGACTGTCATAGCTAACACACATGTGGAAAACAAAATCCATGCTTACGTCCATTTGTGATGATTTACTTAATCATTTTATTTAAAGGAATATTTGATTTTGCAGGAGTTGTACACCTTTCCAAGTGAAATAAAAAACAAATTATTTACATCGTGAGGCAAAATTAGTATATAAGACGTTGAAATTGAAACCACACACAAGAATGACTGTTTTTCTCCAATGAGCCACCTCTAGACACAAATAAAACTGCATTTCCCCCCCTTCAACCATAGAAAACATCCTTAAAGTGTGAACATTATCAGTATGATTTTGTAATAAGCCGACATACAGTATACTATGTACAATGAATAACATTGTATTGTTGAAGATGTTAACAAAACATAAGAGACAACCCAGATGTAATTTTTAAACTTTTTAATCGTAGTGATGTTGACAAAGGACTACATTTTTGGATATTTATAGAAACATTCTCTTTTATAAGACATGAAATCTAAAACTCTTTAGAATGATTTGCAGCAGTATACTGCATTTTCCATTTTATTTTCCGTTTGTTGGCATCCCCACTTGGCTCATGAAACATGAGCCAATAGAAACTATCAATTTTAGGTGCTTTTAGATGAATCTCTCAATATAATGAATTATACAATAGCAGAGAACCCTTTTCAACCATTAAACAGATTGTAACACTTCACTTTAGTTTTGCACGACACCGATGTATAATAAAGCACTTTACACTTATTGCTTTCTGATGAATTGTATTGAAAGAAACATCTCAAGATTCTCTATTGTGGGAAAAGAACCTCAGAACGTCTACATTCTACACATGGCCCAATTTCATAGACCTGCTTAAGCAGAAAATATTGCTTAACAGCTTTCTGCTAGCAAAGATGTGCAGGATACCAGTCAAAAATGGTACATGTATAGAAATTTCGGCTGAAAACCTTAATCTAGTTAGCATAATGTTGCTGAGCTTAGCTACTTTTTGTGCTTAAGCAGCTCTGTGAAATTGGGCCTAGGTGTCTAAGTACCACCTATCTCGCTCGCTGGCGAGACACCAGCTTGACTCTTGTAACTAGCATGATGATCTATTTTGAGTTTATGGTACGTTTGGATTCCCACCCAAGTTGTCTGGATTTATCCTACGGACTCAAAAAACACAGAGTAGACAATACAGTTATGCATAAGTGTGGGTCTATCACAAAAACATTATTCTTTATCCCCAAGCAAGAATTACATTTCCTTTAAAAGGTATTATACAGGATTGGTAGAGCTGACAAAATAGATGCAGACAGTGTTCATATTTTGTGTTATTAGCCATATACATGAAATAACAAACCTCTGTAAATTTGGGCTTAATCCCTTGTGTGAGTCAGGAGAAAATAATGAAAAACCATGCACAATTTTCAGCATGATGTAAACACACTGTCCTTATTTTGGTTACTAACAACCGAAATCAGCTGTTGCGTTTTTTTAAAAAAGGTTTTCTGATACAGTTTTCTCAAATAGGACTTCATTTCAGCGGGTAGAAAATTAAATGGTTAGGCCTAGTAGGTCACAAGAATTACCCAATAGATAAAGTTTTCCCACACTCTTCCCTTCCTGTGCTTCCTAGTTAGATTTTACACAACTAACAATACCGTAACTGTCTACACAATATGTATTTTTGTTTATTGATCAATTATGATATCAGAATTTGGTCTTCAAAATTGCCATTAAGATCATTAAAAAACCACATAATTTTATGTAAATACTTGATTCTACATTGCGTATAGTTTAAACATGTATTAACTTGTTGGAGGGACCAAACAACAAATTGTTAGGTTTATGAAAGGAAGGTAATGCTCATCCTACTTATTGAATACAAATAAGGTATCTGTTCCTCTACTGTAGGCCTACTCTTGAAAGCAAAACTCGCTGTGCTTTATTTTTGAATAATGGTTGCATTGAAACCGTAGCCATGTTGTTGTATCAATGCTTATGGCAGATTAACAGCGAGTGGGTGTTCTCTGAATTATTTGTTTTGAGGGACAGTACAACCATTGATATCCTGATTTCTGAAGAGTCATTCACGCATTGAATCAATATATTTATATTAATGGAAACTAGTTGGTAGTTCAGGGGGTTGACAAAACAAGGAATTGAGATCAGAATTTAACATTTTTAAGTATTTAACATCATCAGCATTATACAATATACACATATGTCACAACCAATGTTGCACCTTTTCTTTAACACTTGAAAGCAAACTTTCTCTGACTTTTTCTCGTTGTGTGCACTTAACTTTGATTAAATTAAGATTTTATAGTCTTCAACTTTGCCTTCTGAGCAAATCGATTACGATTTCTATAGCAAAGGAAAACGGCTAAATGGACTTCAGAACACAATTAGGAATAATTCAATTCCACAAATTGTGAAGATGTGATGTACAGAACTTGTAAAAGGAAGTAATAAACAAACAAATAAATAATGAATAAATTAATGAACAAATAAATAAATACATAAATAAATAAGTGTTCCGAGTTCTTTCACGGGTACTACATATCCTATCTATTTAGGTCTTATTGGAAGGACAAAGCAATTATGGTAAAGTATCTAGCTCAAGAACATACGCATCATGACAGCCATGCCATGATTCAAACACATGCTCTGTGAACAACAGAACCTGAATATGGTTGCTAGATGAATACCGTGTACATATTTGAGCACTGTATTCAACTTGACAACAGAAACTGACTGCTTTTAACTTCAGAATTCAATTTAAGCAATTAATAACAATAACCTTTAGGAATCCCAAGGGCTTGGATTACGGCTAATTCCCTCCCATGCCTCTGAGAATTCTGTCATGTCCATCCAATCATCACAAATTCAAGTATAATGTAGCAACCCCATGGCGACAACTGAAAGACAACATAACAATTCTGGCTGCAGCACCACAAAATATATCTACCCAGTTGGACATGGTCTATTAGTAAATATCATATTTTTATACATTAATTACATAAACAATTAATAACAGATGAGATGTAGTGCCCAATATATTTACATGCAACGCAATTTTGTAAGCAGAAAAATGGGCGTTTGAAGACTGCAATTTGTGTGCATATATTACATTATATATTAAACAAACTTTAGGTGCAGTTTGGTGCCACGTACAGTCCTAGCAGTGCCATTTATTAAACATGTATACTGAAGTTGTATATTATTACTTTGTTTGAAACTGCATAATATAACAATTTTAGGAGCAATGACTGCGACTGCAGTCAAGGCAGTCAAGACATAAACCACTTCATAACTGACGCCTCAAACTTGACTTGAACCTTCACAAAGGTCATTTAAGGTCATATGACGTTATTTGGTATAACAAATAAGCCTGAATGAATTGTCCCTGCCAATAAACAGCCTGCAAATCAAGCCAATTTAATCGACATGGGACACTGCTTGTGTTAACATGTGAAGGAGCAAAATCATGCAATTCAACAAGTCCAAACTTGTTAATCCGTGTAAGACTAGCACAGTTTATCAGGCCTGGAATTTCATCTTTGAGTGGGCAAGGCCATTTTCATTTTGCAAAGGGCACTTCCATTAGAAAATCTTAAAGTCTATGGGAAACTGTTGAAGGGGCACCATGGCCAAGACCAGGGGCAACAGAGGTCATGGCCTCCGTGCAATTCCAGGCCTGGTTTTTAGCCAGTCAACAGCTGAGGAAGCTGTAATACCATGTGAAGTCATGTGATGCATCCTGTTGTTAAGTCATTGTGTCACACACTTGCGTCTGCTGAAAGCCAAAAATCCTGAAACTTCTCGCTCCAAGGCTGGCATATGTTCCTGTGTAATTCCACCAACATCACCCATTTCATCATTCACAAGTATTTCTTATGATAGACACTTTTAATTCTGAGAAGTTAGTCTTTGAAAAATGTATTGTATGTAGAAGCCAAGTTAAAAAGTTAAACTTTTCTTGCATAAATCCCCAAAGAAAAACTAGCTCAATGCATTATCATTTTTTTTAAACCATACACCGATGTGTGTAAAGCACTGTATACTCAGTACTTTTCCGATTTCTGTGAAAAAAATCCACAGGCTCAACGCAACTCCTTTGGGCTTCTGGTAATCAGTGGAGCTTATGTTAAGTGTGCGTGGCTTATAGTGGAATCACTTATGAACAGAATCGTATGTATATATATAAATGCTTTCAGTATTCTTCAACCCATTCATTTTCATCTAAGAAGGTCGCAATGACCTCCTTCATGGCTAGGTTTGGAATTAACTGGTCCTGGGTCAACTTGATGCGGGTCACAGGGTCAAAATGGCCGACCCTCTGCAAAAAGAGAACAAAGAAACATACAGAGCTTGTTATTTAATTGCAATCAAATGTAAATGGTTCTGTTGAAAGAGGGCAAACAATGATATAGTTGAGGTACAACTTGTTGTTCTCCTTTAGGTATAATATTTGTCCCTTGGGAAAAAGTAGGAAAATTTGATAAAGTACAAGGGCTGACCTGTAATGTACATATGGCTTTGATGGGCTTTTCAGGCCATTTAATAACAATTTTGCTGAGCTTTTTTAGGACATTATAAGCCATAATGAGTCAGCTAATCAGGTCCTTCTCTAGAAGCCTGATGTCCCTTGTCGTAATTGCTCATTATCAAAACACTCGTTAAACTGAAAGGCTAATAATGGCTCCCCATTGTACAATACACATAGTACATGTATGTACAGGGTAAACTGAATGCTACATGTATAATAACTTGCTATGTCAGATGAATGTCTTTGCACTTCTTAATTAAGGTGAAACAACTTTCCCTCCAAAATACATGAAAATGGATGTTTATAAAGAGAGTCAATCACATGACCAGTTGCACATACTGTATACATTCATCACACAGCTACTCTACTCAGTTTTCCCAACAAAACCATGGTGCACATCTCTGATTCCAACAAGGCACACTGCTTGCATGGCCCCAGGCATCTACAGGCAGTGTGAAATTAGTGGAACCAGTTATATAAACCTGTCAAAAACTTCTTTTCTGAACAAATGTATATGTGCCAAAGACCATCTCTCATAGAATGTTCTTTCCATGGTACTTAAGCTTCTCAACTGTCCCTGTCTATGAGTGTTTCCTGTGCAAGGCCAATTTGAATGCTTATTAGTAGCCCTATGGGTCCAGTACTTTTGAATGTTTCATGGTATCAGAAGCGAGTCTCAAACAACCCTAACACACAATTACACAGTATCCTGTCTCCATCGGCTCTTTAAAGAGTGGTACTTGGACTGTTTAGATTATAAATTCAAATGTTGTAGAATGGCAAATGCCAAGCCCTTCTGCAGGTGCAAGTGAGGGTTGCATGTTGATGAAGCTCAAAACAAGTGTAGTTCATCGGCCTGGTTGGTTTGGAATTGTTTCCTGATGTTTGACTCAGTTGGGAAAACAAGGAGTTTCTATATCAGGGTATGGCAAGGGATACCACACAACTTTCTTGAATGAAAAATTGGACAAATATAAAACCCAATGGTGCTCATGTCAAAACTAAATTAAAATTTACCCCTTAAAGGCACTGAACGCGTTTGGAAATTGTCAAAGACCAGTGGTCTCACTTGGTGTATCCCAACATATGCATAAAATAACAAGCCTGTGAGAATTTGGGCTATATTGGTCATCGAAGTTGCAAGAAAATGATGAAAGAAAAAACACCCTTGCTGTACAAATTTGTGTGCTTTCAGATAGGAATAAAAACTTCTTGCAAGAAGTTTTTATTATTTTAGCGAGAAATTACCTCTTTCTCAAAAACTACGTTACTTCAGAGGGAGTCGTTTCCTACAATGTTTTATACTATCGACAGCTCTCCGTTGCTCGTTACCAAGTAAGTTTTTATGCTAATATTTGCTTTGAGTCATTACCAAACGTGTACGATACCTTTAAGAAGATCCCTGCACTGTGGCTTCCAAGGTTGTATCGTAAACTTGGGTGTGATTGGTTATATGGTAGTAAAGGTTGTATGGCTTCTGACTGGCACCCCCGAACAAAGACAGTGACAAAATAAGGAGACCGCCAACATTCCGGCTAGATAGCTCATTTGGTAGAGTGCCGGCATGTTAATCCAGAGGTTGCAGGTTCAAATCCTGCTCTAGTAAATGTTTTATTTGTTCACCCCAAAATTGAATTAAAATTTACCTGATCAGTTTCCCTGTGGTATATTACTTGACAAATATACAACTATTTATAACAATATCTGAAGCCTTAGGGAGATGGGGTAAGGGAATGATGTTACTGGATACTGGAGGGGGGGCATAGCGTTCTCCCTTAACAGTGGTCCGCTGGACAAACGCTAGTTAAAACACCGGAGGACCAGTGAAAATTATCAGCAAGTGATCCAGCTGTCTAGTTCAGTGTTGAAACACGCCCTAAATTAATATGAAATATGGACTAGTGACAAACCTTATGGACCAGTGAAATGACAAGCTCACTGGTCCTGCTGGCTAGTCACTGACAAAAGTTAAGGGTAAACCCTGGCCGGTGGGGCAGGGAAGGTGGGTAAAACCTAGGACCACTACAACAGAGTTGAAAAAAACTCTCGTCTAATTCAAGACATATGTGATATGTGCTTGAAATGTTGATATTCTACTCCTGATAGCTGACAAAAGGGCAAGAGATTATAATTCACTATGATTGGAGAAGGGGTTAAGGTGTATGTTCCAAGAAAGTTGATACAAAACAAGAAAATATCACCGCACAGATTAGCGAACATTATCCATCTGCCTGTATTTCCTAATGAATTCAATTATCAGAGTGACCACTTAGTGTGTCATGCAAGGTGGCAATATATCAATCATAGCGGGAGAGTTTGCTGGACTTGCTTGTCAGGCTTGCAGAATAAATCTTGTTATACATTTGAAATTGAGCTCATCAGACCCTGAAGGACACCTCCAAAGTGATACTTAATAAAGAGCTGTCTGAAGCTGAAGTGGTGAGCGGTTTAATGCAGGTGTAAGGTGGTTGATGAATTGGATGACTTGCTACTCTTAGTCTATGTCAGGTACAGAGGTTGATCTAATGTCAAGTGATACAATGTGATACAGTCAGACTTGCAATCAAGCATTGACCAGGAATGACCCCAGCATCAGTTGCTTCCAATTAACAAGCCTTAAGCATCAATGGGATTGTTATTTTACAGGTATTATACAGGATTGGTATGGATAAAAAACACCATTGTTAAAGTTAGCCTGAAAGCTTACTGATTGTGTAGTTCATACTAGAACCATTTTTTTCGTTGAAATGTTTCCCTCTAAAATGAAGTCATATTCAAGAAAACTGTATCTGAAAACTTAAACACACGCAACAGCTAAAATCAGTTGTTACAACCAAAATTAAGGACAGTGTGTTTGCATGCTGAAAATTGTGCATGGTTTTCCACTATTTTCTCCTGACTAACAACGGATTAAGCCCAATTTGTTTACAGGTTTGTTGTTTTATGTACATGTATATGGTTGATCACACAAAACACGAACACAGTCTGCGACTATTTTGTCAGCTCTACCAATCCCGTAAAATAACTTCAAGTGCTTACAATAAAACTTGGGAAAAAGAAATGATAACATCAATGGGATCAAAGACTATACATAATTACCTGTAAATGTTCTTCAATATCTTTCTTGTCATATGTAATACCACTGGGTGTTATGACAGGATCTTTCATGATCTCAAAGCTGATCTTACCACACAGATAGTCTGGTACCTCTCTCGTCTGTAGGGAAACAAACACAACAAAATATCAAATATTCTAACAAGTTATTTGTCATCGAGTCATAAGACAATTTTTTGTTTCAAGGGGCCACTTCTATCTAACCACTCATAAGGTTTGACTCATAAATACCCGCGACAGTTTATCCATTCTGATTGGTCGAGAGGAGATCACATGACCATGTTTAAACGTGCGTAAAAAACACTGTGAGAAGTGTTTAAACATATGCGTGGCGCGCAAGCCTACGTAGGCGCCAATTTACGCATAACGTAATCAACACATACCGATACTCAATATACTCAAAATTAAGCTTGAGCTCAGGACATGACAGGAAGTGAAAATTTACAGGAAGGTTTTACAGGTTTGTCAACATTTTTATTACGCAAAAAAAAAAGGGCATTTATAAATGGGAAAAAAAAGAGTAGTGACTCTGAGTCGTAGCCGTGCGACAACTCGGTCCTTTATCGCTCAGCCACGACCCTGCCGGTTTTAGACGGCCACTTAAACCATTGCGCCACTCTTTTATTTCCTTATTCATAATGCACCCCTCTAAAAAACCTCCATAGAACAAATATGAGAATCCCACCCTCAGCACTTTCTGAAGTTTCAAATGAACTGTTAATAAAACACCAGGGGATACACTGAAATGTACAAAAGTTACTTCCAATATGCTTACAAGTAGAGCATGTACAAACAATAAACAAAATCCATTTATTAAGGAAAGTGAAGCACGGTAGGAATGAAATGAACGGACATCCCGGACAACAATTTTGTGTAATTACAAAACGGCTCATCAATTTATCAGTGCATTCCATCCAATTGCGGAATCACAAAGGACGATATATCAAAGTGTTCCACTTAATGGGGGTAAAGTACATACGTACCTAATATCAACATAACTATTATTTAGATCTGACATTTAGGCAAGGCAATGGAACATTTCCTGTTCTTTCGCTTGGAGCCCTAAATGCTGATCCTTACACAAGATAAATCAGTCATTTTCCTCTGTCTTGAAATTGCCGAAATTTTCTTGAAAATGCTTGGGTATGACTACAGCAAGTTGAGTTGCCATTAACTAAACTTGTTTGTGGGTGAAGATTGATGAAGGAGATGTTTTAGTGATGGCGGCAGCCATGACAGCTCGTCTCCATAATTGGCGTCTGTCATATGACATCTGTTATTGTTCATTTCTTGCATCCAGTCTTTATGGTACCTAATAAGTTGTGAGTTTCTAACCATTCAAACTATGAACATCCCAATCCAATACTTTCTATGGACTTTGAAAAGGGATTTCAAGCTACTGTAGAAATCCACATCTTGAGGGTGTGCACATCAGGCATGACTTTTGGTCCTTGGAAAAAAATAGTAAATTTTATTGACTACAAGGGCTGACCTACACATACGGATGGTGTAGGCGTTAAATATACTTTTTAGGCTATTTAAATCACAATTTTTCTGATTTTTCCAAGGGCAAGAAATCGGAAAGTAGACTAAAGTAGGAAGAATATCATGCCCGGTACATGTACACAACACACACGCATCCAAGTGTGTAATGAACTCCAATCGTGGACCCTCTTTTGTTCAACTCTTTGTCCTGACAAATGTGGACCCCATTGTTTTCCTTTGTGATAGCAATCATGGATCTATTGTCCCTCTGTTTAAACGTCACTACAAGTACACGCACACACACTTCTTTTGGTTGATATCAAAAAATGTTTTATCATTTGTGAACCTGGCATATATGTTACTCAAGGAAAGATCAACAAAATTGATTACGCAGTTTGGATTAAGCCTTATATGTACACACTATGTTGCATCTTTTTTCAGTTGTGGACATAACAACACATTTTTTGAAGAGTTGTTCACTGTTTGATGATCCAGCAACATTGGATGTGTACAAACTTGTTTGTAAACTTGTAACTGACAAAAAATTGCCATTCTGTTTTCTTGGTGATACACAAAGAAAAATTGTAAGAAAAATATAACAAAATAGATACAACAAAATAAGCTGTTCTTTCATGTTAAGTTCAGCATTTTCACAACTACAGATATTCAAATTCAAAGAAGGTAATCTCACTTTACACTTTGAGAACCATTTTCCCACACTACCAATTTAGTTTTTTACCATAAAAGCTTTCAGTTATGTACAGGTACATATTGTCACTGTTTTTATGAAGTGGCGAATCTGAACCAAAGCCAAAGTTCTGTGCATAGAGGAAATTGCGTTTGAACTGTTTTTTCAACAGTTGTTTAGGAGATTGCTTATTATTTGTTCTTTTAAATTTTACTACCAAAATAAACTGACTTCTTCATTCATACAGAACTTTCGTCAATATGTTTCAATCTTGCAACAGTTTTGATGAGTTATTAATTTCTTAACACATTCGCTAATTTGTGAAAACAAAACCCCCAAAAATTTGCCTCTAGAGCGCTGTGTACAAACCAATGTACTGAAATTGTTCACTTTGTGAAAACGCTAAACTTAAATAGGTCAACAGAATCGTCGCTTTGAGAAAACGCAAAAGTCATACAAGCATGTTTGGCAATATGCCAGCGCTATGTATTTCAACGGATGAAGTGAAACGCAAAATGGCAAATCTAGTGATTCGTCGGTCATGCTAATTAGTATCATTATGAAATCGATAGGTGTTCAAGGTCCTGCAACTTGCTGAAAATACTTCAACAATGAGTACGTAAAGAATTTGTACAAAAACCAATTTGCAAAGTTTTGTGATTTTTGACATATTTGTCACTTTGTGAAAACGGTGACGGTATACTGAGGTACAATGTAGCAGTAAACCAAAAAGTAAAGTACACAAAAAAGACACTAAAAGGAATCTGATGTATCTCTGTTATGCCACATATTGTTTTCATACCATTGTGGTGTCTCATTTGGGTTGCAAGTGATGTTTTATTGAAGTTAATTTCTTAAAATTTCTGGTTGCAAAACCTTAAACTAGGTTAATAACAAAACTGGTAAAACAAAATTGTGTGCTAAGCGCTGTAAACTCAAGCTTCCCACTTCCTGCATGGAAGACCAATCAGACAGGATTCGAACCCCTGACCCCTGCATTCTAAAATAGATATCTTAACCACTAGACCACCGAGCATGCCCAGTGACGATTGGCCAGTTCGAATCCTGTAGGCCCCCCTAATTAGTAGTGGTGGTCATGGCTAAAATTTAAATAGATGTAATTTGCATCAAAGATAGAATAACTTTTTTGATTTTAACATACAGTAAACCTGCTATTTCATGTTTGTGTCTTCATGATTTAGCTGACATAATTGACATCATGACAAGAAGAAACCAGATTAAGTTTGATGAGTGGTTTTGTCACCAACTTGAATCTGGTACTGGAGTTAAACCAACATAACCAGCATTGTACATGTACTTCGTTGTCCTGTAAGTTTAATCGCTAGCAATCACCATGTGATAAATTAAGACACATAAGAGTTGTAAGAGATGAAGTTAAACTGATACTTGGAGTGGCTTAGTAAGGACTGGAACCTTACCAGACAAAGAAGGAGTCTAGGAGCCATGCCATCTTGATTGTCAATCTACACTTGTTATTAATTGCTCACTTGTCTAGCCCTAATGGGGACCTAACTCAACTTTTGCCTACACACTTTTATTGGCTACATTACTGATTAACCCTATGGTAAACTTTCTACAGTAGTTTGTTGAAGGGTACATTTATTCTAATCCTCAAGTTATGTGGTTACAAACACATACATGTACCATACATAACCTGTCAAAGTTTTACCAACAAAGATGCTCATCTTTGTGAAAAAATAAAATAACAGCTGAATATTTCATATTTTTATCTTCTTAAAACATTTGCTGCAGGCATTATTAGTTTCTCTCACGATGAGAGTATCTTAAGTTGGGAAACAATTTCCCCCAAATTGATTGATAGTTTTTTCGTAATTTTGGGAGAGAAATAAGATGAAATAAACTGCAATTTTGCTGGTGTTCCTCACAAAGGGAAAGGTTAGAAAGGGTAGACTAAATGCACTTAGGCTGGAATGTCAACACAATTTTCTAGGGTGCATGGAAATTGATGCAGTTTTTGCCTTTCTGTATAGAAAGCTCTATATTTCAACAGATCATGTTTAGCATTAGGGTTGATAAATGTAGTACAACTTCATTAAGTTCTCAATCTGAAGCCCTCGTTACAATGTTGGTAATGGACAATCATGAAAACTACCTGGATACCTGAGATCCAATCATTATTGATCTATTCACCTGACGTTGTCACCAAATGATAGATCTTGGTTGTGTCGATTTGGGAGTCAGATTCCTATGAATGTTTCTATGCAGTATGCATTATAGGCATTGACACACAGTTAGTAGGCCTTGGGCTTAAGCTTTTTTGTAAAGTAGCCCACCGGGCTAGTAAACTGTAAGTTTTACTTGCCCCCAGGAAGTTTTAGTAGCCCAGATTTTAAACCAATTTGTCATAATGTATCTTTCTGATGTATTAATGGTTGAGATCGCAACAAGTTTCATGGTCAAAACATCACATACTAAAAAATAAAACTGTAAAAAATAATTATTCATATCTGAGAAGGAGGAAATATGAGCATTTTTAAACATAAGTAGGTTGTACAGTTTTTAGTAGCCTACAGGGCAAGTTGAGAAGTGGTGTTTACTAGCCCATAGAAGTTTTTACTAGACAATGTACACCAAGATAGTGTTAAAGGCACTGAACACGTTTGGAAATTGTCAAAGACCAGTGTTCTCACTTGGTGTATCCCAACATATGCATAAAATAACAAGCCTGTGAAAATTTGGGCTCAATTGGTCATCGAAGTTGCAAGAAAATGATGAAAGAAAAAACACCCTTGTTGTACGAATTTGTGTGCTTTCAGATAGGAATAAAAACTTCTTGCAAGAAGTTTTTATTATTTTAGTAAGAAATTACCTCTTTCTCAAAAACTACGTTACTTCAGAGGGAGTCGTTTCCTACAATGTTTTATACTATCAACAGCTCTCCGTTGCTTGTTACCAAGTAAGTTTTTATGCTAATATTTGTTTTGAGTAATTACCAAACGTGTACGATACCTTTAAGGGCAAGCCCTGGTTAGATCTTAACATGCAATTTGACATCTAAAATGGCAAACCATGTAGAGACAGTACCTGCATGCAACATCAGGCAAGGGGGTCTATACATTGTCTATACAAGTGTTAGAATTAATAATGTACTCTTTAATTAAAGGCAGGGTGTACGTTTGGTAATTACTCAACAAATTAATGACCATAAAAACTAACTTGGTAGAGAGCACTGCAGAGCTGTTGATATTATGAAACATTGTTAGAAATGAGCCCTTTGTATAATGTAGTTTTAGAGAAAGGGGTAATTATTCACCCCAAAATTTGAATCTGAGAAAGACTTCAAGCATAAAGCCTTTCTCAGGCCTCTGAAAGCACACAATTCTATGCAACAAAGGTGTTTTTTTTCTTTCATTATTTTCTTGCAACTTCGATGACCAATTGAGGCCAATTTTCACAGGTTTTGTTATTTTATGCACGTGTTGGGATACACCAAGTGAGGATACTGGTCTTTGACCAAAACTACACCCTGCCTTTAATACAGTAATTGCATCATAAATAGAGAATATTATTAAGATTTGGACTCTAACACTAATGTGTTAAAGCACTGTACACTCGGTGCTTTCCGTGTCCTGTGGGAAAAAATCCACAGACTACTTGAGAGGGATTTGAACCCAGGACCCCCGCTATTCTAGAGCAGAGATGAGGAAAGGACTCAGCAAGTACTGAAAATCAATCTAAACTCATCCACAAAAGCATTGATGTACCACTCATTATAAAACAGGAGTCCGTGTATAAGAATCAAAGTTCTTAAAGATAGGGTCATGGATTGGTATCAACTCCAAAAATTAATGACCTTAAAAACTTACTTGGTGAGAAGCACTGCAGCTGTTGATAGTATAAACTATTTTGAGAAAGGATTCCCTTTGAAGTAATTCAATTCATTTCAATTCAAAAATGGTTTATTAAAACATGTATCGCAGTTAAAAGACTGAATTGCACATGCAAACAGCAAATATGTTAAAAATACATCAAACAGAAATTAACAATAAGATATACATCGTCAAAAATACATCAGAAAAACCCCCCAGAAGGCACAAGTATATATATACACACATAATTATATTAAAAGGAATTTAAAAGACTGGCGATTTGTGGGATTGCACTTTGCTTGTAACGAACAGTTCGACATTTGGGTGGGTCATAATATAGTTTGGATAATTTTTCACCCAAAAACATTTGAATTTGAGAAATGATTCATGCATAAATCGTTTCTGAGGTTTGGTGTCTGTTTGCAAATGCTGCGGCGAGAGATGCTGTTGGAACCTGCTGTCACCTCGCTAAATATGGACGGATTTGACGTTTGTGTGAAAATAACGTGACAGTTTTTTGCTGTTTTCTCAGCAAACAGATACTGTATTCAGCTGAAACTTTCACATGTGACTTTTATTTATGTCTTTATAATAGTGCCTATAAATCAGCATTACCTTGACAAAAACCAATCTATGACCCTACCTTTAATGATATACAATCAGAACTATCTTGTTACTTATCAACAAATATTTAGTAACGGTCTGTGTCTTCCCATATAGCAATAATGATGGTTGCTCTACTTGTGGGAATGGAATCAATACTCAAAGCATCTACTGTGAATTATTGAGCTGACTCTATTCTATCAAATCGTACTGATGGCTTGTGGCAGAATATATCTCATACAAATTGGAGATGGTTGAATCGTTGAACTGAAAAATGAGAATTGTCTTCGATGAAGAAACTTAATACCTGGATGAAGTTAATTAGGTCAACTATTTGTATCTTTGGGTATCCCAGGAGAGGGAAACCCAAGATAGGAGAATGGGAAATGGAATTCAATGATAATTTGTTAATCATATATATAGAACAGATTAGAGACGAATGGTGCAAATAGAAATAAATTAGAAATTAAACTCACTCTCCTCCTCTCATCTACAGACGCAAATAACTCGTTCAACTCCTTTATATGTTTGTCCTGTATAATAAGAAAAAAATCAAACTACTGTCAATTGTATTCAGGTAAAATTTATATCGTGTAAACCTATGGAAAGCTTGACATTTTGTTCTACTATTGTAGGTTTTTTGCGAATCAAAGATGTTATTATTTGAGAATTATATAGTAAATGAAATGCCCATTCTGTTTTGTGGCGTGTCGTGGCCAAGCTGGTGTTGTCAGCAGCAGAGTGTGGGTTTGAATCCTGGTCATGACACTTGTGCCCTTAAGCAAGGCACTTAACCATAATTGCTTCGTAAAAAGTTGGGAAGGTAGTGCATTCTGCTCTACCAGCCAGGCTCTTAGTGGATGATACCCATGCCTACATTCTTACAAACTGTGAAGGGGGTAACCCTGTTTCAGCCCCAGGAGTAGGTGGCAATGTGCCCTTGGTGACAGTTGATTTGGGTCGACAGCCCAAATCAGTTAAGTTTAGCCCTCACCTTGAAGTGGCTCTCTGGCCTTTTGATGTTAAACGATATCTCATAGAAAAAAATAGAAAAAAAGAAAAAGAAAAAAAATACACACAGCTAGAAGAGAAACGCTCAGTGCAGGCCTAGCATTATTTTCATCTTTGAGAGGGCAAGGCAAAGGGCACTTCAATTGAAAAATCTTATAAGGTCTATGGGAAACTTTTGATGGGGCACTAAGGCCAAAACTAGGGCAACAGATGCCATGGCTTCCATGTAAAACCAGGCCCGATAACGCTAACTAGGTATCTATGTACTTCATGCTATGAATGTGATGCTCACAGTATTACTGATCGGTAAATACATCGGCTACAATGTAGAACACTCACTGAATATTTAATGTATTGTTTAAACAGAATTTCTTAACCATGCAGCTTAATAAATGTCTGGGTCAGAAGCAGATTCAAAGTTAAAATGAAAAGTTAGAAATAGAATGTAGCATCAAAAGCACTTTATATTGTTTGTAAATGCCATTATGTTAAATGTTGTGTACTCTTACGACATTTACAGAATGTACCACCAACATATTTACTGGTTTCTTTGAAATTGCAATGGTAAAAACATTACAGGGAGTATTTTAAATGTTAAGTTCAGGAAGTAGTCCATTTAAACAACAAGTTACTCTGAATCTGAACCACCACAACTATATATACAGATAGTCTATTTAACCCATTACAATGCCATCTGGTTCCAGTCTCTAGTGCTAAATATACAACAAGCAAGCGGCATTGCTGTACATTAACTCATTATCCAATGTTTAGAATGCAACCCTTAGGTGTCAATCCAGACATAGAGTAGGAAGCTGTGGTCCAGACCATAGTATCACTTGGTTCTGTTTTCGCTACTTGTTAATGTCAGCTGCTTCCTGTTGTAAGTGTATTCCATTAAAGATGGAACAGCAATTAAAACTGTGGGCCAATGGCAGTACCCCTATACATGTATGTGGTATGTATTTTTGGAATTCGATGAACTATCGCATGATGACTTCAATGGAGTTATCTCAAAGTCCCCTTACAAAGCATGTGAACTAGACCCAATTCCAACATCACTTCTAAAACAGTGTGGTAGCGCCATCTTTCCAGCCATGATATCTATCATCAAGAAGTCTCTTCAGTCAGGTGAGGTCCCGCCTCTTCTTAAAATTTCCCAGATCCACCCTGTCCTGAAGAAATCAAATCTGGACCCAAACGAGATGAGTAACTACCGCCCGGTATCAAATCTGTGTTTCCTCGTAAAACACTAGAGAGAGTTGTATCAAAACAACTCACAACCTACTTAGTTGCAAGTAACCTTCTTGATGACCGCCAATCAGCTTATCGTGCCAATCGTAGTGTTGAAACAGCAGTCGTCAACGTCCAGAATGATCTCCTTCTAGCTATGAATAATGGGAAGATTTCTTTATTTGTAGCATTGGATCTGTCTGCAGCATTTGACACTGTAGATCATGATGTACTTCTGTCCCGCCTAAACAGCCGTTTTGGGATAACTGGTATCGCCTTGGAATGGTTTCGCTCATACATTAGTGAGAGGACTTGTTACGTGGGTATACATGGAGCAAACTCTGAAATATCATCTCTTCAATATGGTCTTCCTCAGGGATCTGTTCTTGGACCATTATTGTTTTGTATGTACACACGTTCATTGGCGGATATTATCCAGCGTCATGGTCTGAGCTATCACTGTTATGCAGATGATACTCAGATTTACGTCTCAGTTAAGCCTGTTCAGTCAGAAGTCACCCAAGCTCTTCAGCTACTTGAGGCATGTCTTGATAAGCTCCGTCAATGGATGACCCTGAATTTTCTGAAGTTAAATGACAGTAAGACAGAGTTCATGATCATTGGGTCAAAGCAACAACTATCTAAGGTGGATGTCACCGGGTTGAGAGTAGGTGAGGCTACTGTAACACCAGTAGATAGCGTCAGAAACCTTGGAGTCATTTTTGATTCGAATCTCTCCATGGACGATCACATCACCAATGTATCTCGTGCTGCCTGCCTGTCACTTCGGAACATCGGTCTGATTCGCAAGCACATAAACAAGTCGGTTGCTGAGCTCCTCATCCATGCATATATTACATCCAGACTCGACATGTGTAATGCCCTTTTGTTCAACCTCAGTAAATCGCAGTTAAACAGACTTCAACGAAAACAGAACCAGGCAGCCAGACTAGTCACACTGTCCAGGAAGTACTCGAGCATCACACCCATTCTGAAGCAGCTCCATTGGCTCCCCATTGATCAAAGAATCATATACAAGATCAGCCTACTTGTTTTTAAGGCAATACATGGTAAATCACCATCCTACATCCATGATCTCATCCAGCCATATGTACCAGCACGTGATCATCTACGTTCAGCTGCTGACAAGTTCCGTCTTGTGAAACACACTGGAAATAATTCATGGGGATCCCGTTCTTTCCAGGTAGCTGCAGGGAAGGTGTGGAACGGTCTACCTCATTCCATCAGAGCCATCCAGACAATAGACACTTTCAAATCAACCCTGAAGGCCCATCTTTTTCAAAAACATTTCAGTAACATTCACTAGACATTGGAATTTGTAATTGTTCTTGTTCTTTGCACTGCTGGAGAACAACCAAGGGGGAATATTTTTATTGGAGCAAGCGCCATGAGCACTTTTTTGTGGATACCGGCGCTATAGAAGACGTCATTATTATTATTATTATTGTTTGCTTAATCTCTATGAATCAAGATAAGGTACATCATTGGTAATGTTGCTGAAATTGCTACTTCTGTTTGCTTAATCTCTATCAATATAAGGTACAGCATTGGTAATGTTGCTGAAATTGCTACTTCTGGTTTGTTTAATCTCCATGAATCAATATAAGGTACAGCATTGGTAACGTTGCTGAAATTGCTACTTCTGGTTTGCTTAATCTCTATGAATCAAGATAAAGTATAGCATTGGTAACGTTGCTGAAATTGTTACTTCTGGTTTGCTTAATCTCTATGAATCAAGATAAAGTATAGCATCTGGTAATGTTGCTGAAATTGCTACTTCTGGTTTGTTTAATCTCCATGAATCAATATAAGGTACAGCACTGGTAACGTTGCTGAAATTGCTACTTCTGGTTTGCTTAATCTCTATGAATCAAGATAAAGTATAGCATTGGTAATGTTACTGAAATTGCTACTTCTGGTTTGCTCAATCTCTATGAATCAAGACAAGGTATAGCATTGGTAATGTTACTGCAACTACATGCGTTTTGTGTGCTTAATCTCTTTGAATCAAGATAAGGTATAGCATTGGTAATGTTGCTGAAACTGCTACTTCTGGTTTGCTCAATCTCTTTACTCCCCCCCCCCAATGGTCCCCGGTTAAAGCTCAGCAGAAAAACTTGCTAAACACTATTCTCGCTGAACAACTTTATGGGTACAAAATGCTTGCTAGAATTGTTACTAAAACACACCGGTTTGGGCACATTACACCAATATTTCGTCAATTACATTGGCTGCCTGTTTCGTACAGGATTAATTTAAAAATCCTATTAAAACCTTCAAAGCTCTTCCTGGCCTTTCTCCAAAGGTCAGGGAATAATGGTCCCTTCTTAGGTTCTCCCAAAGGTAAGATGTTGGCTACATTTGGTGATCAGACTTTTTCTGTGGCAGCCCCTAAGCTTTGGAATGCCCTACCGTTGCATATACGTAGTGAACGGAAACTTGCCTCTTTTATGTAACATAAAAACCCATCTTTTTAATGCTGCATTTTAGTGTGTTTTTAATGGTATTGTTCTTTTGTGTCTTTTGTTTGTCTTTATTCTATGGTTGCCTTTCCAGAAAGTTTAGATTATTTAGGGTTACAGGCGTCTGTCTCCTGTAAAGATTTAAACATTACTGATGCCAGCAGGGATAGGCTTATGTAATAAGTAACTGTTAGTTCTCTGTTGGCGAGACAGACATATCCCCTTACTGTGGTTTGGGCACTGGCCTGGTGACCAGTCTTGGCTCTTTATCTTTTTCTTCCATTCTGTGCGTTTTAAAATGTGTTATGCACTTGTGATAATTTTTATGTAAGGGGCGCAATATAAATTTGAATCATTATTATTATTAGTAGGGCCTATTATGTTTCTATATTTATTGTTATTAAAACATCAAATGTTCAATAAATCCATTATTAGTAAAGGGGAAATGAAATCATTAATCACGGCTTGTCGTGGCCGAGTAGTATAGCACAATGAAATCAAGTTCTATGTAATAGATATTCTATATAGCTTATTTGCATTATCATTACGCAGGAGTAAAGAAATACCCGTAGGGGTAGAGATTGATTGTGATTGATTATATGGCAGTAAATGTTGTATGGCTTCTGACTGGCACCTCTGAACAAAGAAATATTGACAAAATAGGGAGACCACCAGCATAGGGCTAGATAGGGAGACCACCAGCATAGGGCTAGATAGGGAGACCACCAGCATAGGGCTAGATAGGGAGACCACCAGCATAGGGCTAGATAGGGAGACCACCAGCATAGGGCTTGATAGCTCAGTTGGTAGAGCGCCGGCACGTTAATCCGGAGGTCAGTAGTTCAAATCCCGCTCTAGTAAATTGTTCTTTGTTGAACCCCAAATAATTAAAACGAAATATTATAAAGGTATAGAACCAAAACTCCATACCGAATCCCTTTTGTTTCCTTTGAACCATCGAGGCCTCCTACACCAACACGACCGCATGCAAGCGCAAAATTTAGTCGATCAATGATGATGATAAATCTTTTAAGAACTAAAGTTCAGTTGCTGCTGTTGTTGTTTTTTTATTTGGGGGAGGAGGTTAGGCAAAGAAAATGCCCCCTAGTTCCATCGCTGATTACCGATTACAACAAAATAAAAATGGCAACTTTACATTAGTAACCTTTGAATAAACCAATTGTTAATTTTCTAGAAAAAGTCACTGATGTAGCATCCAATGGTTTAATTAAACAGTAAAGCTCACTCACATATTCCGTTTCTATCTGTTGTTTTTGATCTTCTGATTCTTCTTTAGTGTCCTTTTCATCATCTATCTTTAATTCTGCCACTTGCCTAAAAAAACCACACAATTAAAATGGTACAATTTGGACATAATGTTGATGATCATCTGAAAGATATAGCCTAACAGACACTACCATGTAAGAGCTGCACAAATCAACATTTTTTATTACATGTTGTAGGTTTGCTGATTTTCAACGATTGTGGAAGATGGACCATGGATGGACAGTTCAGAATCTTTCCCCTTCCTAGGTCCTTCAACTGACCGTTCATATTTTTATGTGCATTTTTGTCACTGAAATCCAGACATGATATTTTTGAGGGAATTCAACATGTTAACTACCTACCAGTCTAGCATTGGTTGCAGGGGCGTTTTCTATTTGTACAGCTGGTATTATGTGGAAATCCTATGACTTGTGTACTGTGGACTTAGTCTCCATAGTCTCCTGTGGTATTTTGTGGCAAGGGCCAGTTGGGCAGGAGACTGCACCGATAGCAATAGGGTTTTAACCCTAACCCCCAATAGGGTCCCTCCACATACCCTGCCAAATACAACAGAATGCAACACAGTTGAAATGAGAACCATGCCAAATGCAACAAAATGCAACAAGGGATTTTGTTGCATTGTGCAGGCATGTTGCTTGTGTGAGGACTGAGCAAGGGGATTTGCCCTGCTAAATGCAACAGTATGCACATAAGTGTAGTGGTGACTACAACAAAATGCAACACCAATATGAAGTCACTTGACTGCTAAACGCAACAAATTCAGCCAAAGAATGACATCTGAGTTTACTGCCAAATGCAACTACAACTTTTACCATTTGGTGCATATTGTTGCATTTAGCATGGTTAGGGTTAATGAAACTTTGATTTTGCCTTCTGTGGGAATTGATGATTTAGGGGCTTAATCTGGCGCCCATGATATGTACTTCTTTTCTTTCGTACAACCTTGTGGCAAATTCTTCTGAACTAGTAAGACCTCTTACCTTTCTTTGTCATCTAGTACCAATCTATTCAGGAAAGATTGTAGTAGTATTTCCTGTTTGATTCGTTTCTCTTCCATGACTGACCATCTTTTCTTTTTAGCTGATCTTAAAGTACATGCTATATCATCACCATAGTTGAGCTTCAGTTCCTTTGCAAGATCATGAGCTATCGAAAAAAAACAACCCAAGAAATAAAGTCAGCTGTTTAAAACCAAGCAAATCACCAAAGTTTGTTTCCTTTTAATAGCATTAAAAATGTATTTTTCTTGGCTGTTTGTTGAAAAAAGAAAGCAGTAACCCGCTGTTAACCAGAGCAAAATTTCATAGAGCTGCTTGAGCACAAAAAGTAACTAAGTATGAGAAGAAGGTTACCAGCCAAAATAAAATGTAATTATATACTAACTGTGACTGGTTTCCTGCCTATTTTTGCTCAGCAGAAATGTATTAAGCAATCCTGGGCTGCTATATGAACTTGGGCCCAGCTGTATGGGAAGTCAACCAATGGAGGCCAAACACTGAACACTGATAACTAGGAATATTTGACAATTCTGGAAACTCAAGACGCATACTTTCCTTCTTTGTGAAATGTGCAGGTTTTGTTTTTAATTACAATAACTTAAAACAAATTAAATTTGAAACTTCATGTTTTTCCTAATCTTGATTTTGAAATTACACTGGTAGTGTATCTAGGGAATTTGGTGTCATTCAGAATCATCAGTGTTTTTAAATTTATATCTTCCCCCAAGTTTTCTGTGTTGTTTTACTTTTTTGTTTAGAGTAAATTGAAAATCACGTTTGCACTGTAACAGCATGAGGACCCGGGCCCACTCTAGATCCCTGCAAGAATTTTGAAGATGATGATACTCAGTAGCCTTAACCCATGGTCCAAAAAAGTGGGGATGATATAAACATTAGTTAAGTATTTGACACCATGGGAAAACAAAACCGCTGAACCCGTGGAACATTGACATCTACATACAATTTTTATTTTATTTTTTATTAATAGTGACTTTTTGTATTTATAGTGTTCAAATGGTCATCATTGATGATCAGGGAGCTCAAAGGTTACCCGGTGACCGGGCCATTAATTTTATTCCTTAAAACATACAGGAGTATATATACAGCCCGTGCTGTCACATACAGTATGTAGCGCACCAAGCTAAATCAATCACAAGAACCGTTTACCCCTGGGTGAAGAGAAGCAAATGCAAATATAGTTAATAAGTGTCTTGCACAAAGACACACGTGTCATGACCGGGATTCGAACAAAACCCTGATGACAAAAAAACTTGACCAATCTCATAAAGTAACATAGATTTGGAAACTTGGTGAAGTAACCCAAACCTATTGAGCAAAAAATACTTGCTAAGCTAAACCATTATCCAGGCCTGATACTTCACGGAGGCAATTGCCTCAGTTGCCCCTGGTCATTGCCTTGGTGCCTCTTGAAAAGTTCCAATAGAAATTTACAATTTCCTCATAGAGGTGCCCTTTACCAAGGAGAAAACGCCTTGGTGCCCTTGCCCTTTCAAAACCAAAGCATCAGGCTTAAATTTCCACGTCACTGTTTATGAATGCTACACAACCAGTTCAATTACCAGGCCACTAAGTTAATTAACCAATGTGTTGTTGGTGGCTTGATGTAGCAACTGTGCTAGATCTGTGATTTCATCAGTGACCTCATTTTATGAACAGTACTTCCTGACCCTTGAGCACTTGGGTTTACCCGATGGTCAAAACTAACACTAGCTACAATTCCTAAGTGCTTTAGCAGGTAAGAGTGATAGTGCCGAGGCTAGAAATACACTTGGGCTAACATACCCAGTTGGTGAAAACAACAACTCAAGTATGCTACATTAATGGATAGAGAGTCTATTATGTACATACTGTACGGACGATGAACGAGACTGTATGCAGGGATCAAACAGAAGGGCTAAAAATTCCTATCAGCCAACCTACCAGCAAATGCTTGTGATTCCCATCCAGAACTTTAAAAACAGACTTCAGTTTATTAGTAAGAGGATTGGGCAGTTTTTAGATGTTATAACTATATGTTCAACAATCTATCTGTGTATAGAAGTCAGGGGTGAAAGTGGCATCTTAAATAAGATGTTCAGACAATTAAGAAGTAATTTTGGGTTGAACAAAGAAAAATTGAAGAAATAGGGAGACTGCCAACATAGGGCTAGAAAGCTCAGTTGATAGAGTGCCGGTGTGGCAGGAGATTCTGTCCCCCAGGAGATTCTGTCCCCCCATAAGGAGAACTGTGTACAAAGGTCTTCCGATAGCGCCCTCTTTGTGAATCATCCTCCTGCAGCCCATGTTAATTTCCCATATGGGGGACAAAATCTCCGGAGGACAGATTTCCCTATGACACCGGCCATTAATATGTAGGTTGCGGGTTCAAGTCCCGCTTTCGTCAATTTTTCTTTGTTCAACCCAACATTATAAAAAAAATTATCCAGTCAGGTTTCCCTTGTATTACTTGAAAATTAAGAAGTCATATATTTATCTAAAGTTTTCTTGCAAAATTCAATGAGGTGAGGTTAATTTAATTTAATAAAATTCAATGAGGTGAGGTTCGAAGTTGTGTACGTATCATTATTAACCTTTTATGAATTTGAAAAATATGAAAATAACAATGAAAGCATCAAGCACCTTATGATGTTCAAACATGAGTACAACAGCGGCCCGCAAACTTTAAAACCATTGAGCAAATTAAAATTTCAGGCACTTGCTTGTGACCCACCTGCCGATCACTGGTGGTTTGTACGCCCTGCTGCAGAGGTAATGTCACAAAAACATGCTAATCTTTAGTGAGTGAATTCTTTATTAAAGCATTTTGTTTTTATAATATATTTATGAGTACATGTAATTGCATAACACCATGTTTTTGATGATAGATCGATTGTGAGGCAATTTTTGTTGCTGACAGACCCACCTGAATTTGTTTGCAACCCACTTTTGGGTCGCGACCCACCGTTAGGTCCCGACCCATCTTTGGGCCACGACCCATCTTTGGATCTTGACCCATCTTTTGGTCGCAGCCAATAGTTTGCACTACGCTGAAAAGGTTGAGTTTGATGGTTTAACAGTTATTATTATGCTTCATTTGAAATGAATTGTCGCTGGTTAATGCTTCTCAGTGGTGTAACCAGAGAACCATAGCCTCCCTTCTTGCCCCCCCCCAAAAAAATGAGATCGAAAAAGATGCACAAATGAAGGGTTTGATACATTAAATAGCCACCCAAAATGATTCTTTGCCCCCGCTTGCTCCCCCCGCCCCAAAATGAAAAAATCTGGTAACGCCACTGTGGTTTCTATATACATGAATAATGGGTCCTTAAGACAAATGTGTACCTCTTGTTTACCCTAAACTAGTCACGTCTTGAAAGAGCCATCTGTGTACACAAAAGAGAATACCCTGCTTCTAGGACCCAAGATTTTCCCACACATAATATACATCAATTCAGAAGATGTCACTTCAGCACTTGGGAAAAGATTTCAATATAATGACTGTCATCAATCGGAATAGAATACATGGTAGACAGCTAGCTAGCCAGCCTTGCCTAGACAACCCCACTGCTGGGCAGGCTGGGTTTGTCACCGTAATCGATGACAAATTATATCCAATCTCAAATTAATTTCTAATCTGAAAGTCGGTTCAATATTAAAAAGTTTGTTAGGGTTAATGTTTCTGATTCAAAACCACTTTTTCTGACTCATTTTTTAAGCACAATCTTAGTGAAAAAGAAATGCCGGCCAGTGTTGATTAATTTCAAATTCTATAGTAATCCGATGATACTTGTTCAGTTTCAGGCTTTTCTTTCTGGCATCAGGTACTTTCCCAGTCTTTCACCACAGTGGACCCTGGTTCTATCCCTACCGGTCTGAGATGAGAATTGTGTTGTTTTGCCTTAACCTGATTTAAGCAGCTTGACTTTCCCATCTTGGGTCTTTCCCACGTGGGGTATTTCCCATCTTGAGTCTTTCCCATCTGGGGTCTTTCCGATCTGGGATCTCCCCATATTGGGTCTTTTCCATCTTGAGTCTTTCCCATCTTGAGTCTTTCCCATCTAGGGTCTTTCCCATCTGGGGTCTTTACCATCAAGGGTCTTTACCATCTTGAGTCTTTCCCATCAAGGGTCTTTTCCATCTTGAGTCTTTCCCATCTTGAGTCTTTCCCATCTTGAGTCTTTCCTATCTAGGGTCTTTCCCATCGGGGGTCTTTCCCATCTGGGGTCTTTCCCATCTTGTGTCTTTCCCATCTGGGGTCTTTACCATCTTGTGTCTTTCCCATCTGGGGTCTTTCCCATCTTGAGTCTTTCCCATCTAGGGTCTTTCCCATCTGGGGTCTTTCCCATCTGGGGTCTTTACCATCTTCAGTCTTTACCATCAAGGGTCTTTCCCATCTTGAGTCTTTCCCATCTTGAGTCTTTCCCATCTGGGGTCTTTCCCATCTGGGGTCTTTACCATCTTGAGTCTTTCCCATCTGGGGTCTTTACCATCTTGAGTCTTTTCCATCTTGAGTCTTTCCCATCTTGAGTCTTTCCCATCTGGGGTCTTTCCAATCTTGAGTCTTTCCCATCTAGGGTCTTTCCCATCTTGAGTCTTTCCCATCTGGGGTCTTTACCATCAAGGGTCTTTACCATCTTGAGTCTTTCCCATCAAGGGTCTTTTCCATCTTGAGTCTTTCCCATCTTGAGTCTTTCCCATCTAGGGTCTTTCCCATCTTGAGTCTTTCCCATCTTGAGTCTTTCCCATCTGGGGTCTTTACCATCTTGAGTCTTTCCCATCAAGGGTCTTTTCCATCTTGAGTCTTTCCCATCTTGAGTCTTTACCATCTGGGGTCTTTCCTATCTGGGATCTTTCCCATCTTGAGTCTTTTCCATCTTGGGTCTTTCCCATCTTGAGTCTTTTCCATCTTAGGTCTTTTCCATCTTGTGTCTTTCCCATCAAGGGTCTTTTCCCATCTTGAGTCTTTCCCATCTGGGGTCTTTTCCCATCTGGGGTCTTCCCCATATTGAGTTTTTCCAATCTGGGATCTTTACCATCAAGGGTCTTTCCAATCTTGTGTCTTTCCCATCTGGGGTCTTTACCATCTTGAGTCTTTCCCATCTGGGGTCTTTACCATCTTGAGTCTTTCCCATCTTGAGTCTTTCCCATCTGGGGTCTTTACCATCTTGAGTCTTTCCCATCTGGGGTCTTTCCCATCTTGAGTCTTTCCCATCTGGGGGTCTTTCCAATCTTGAGTCTTTCCCATCTGGGGTCTTTCGAGTCTTTCCCATCTGGGGTCTTTCCCATCTTGAGTCTTTCCCATCTTGAGTCTTTCCCATCTGAGGTCTCTCCCATCTGTTTCCCCCCCCATTTTTGGTCTTACCAAACTGGGGTTTTCCCACAGTGTTCATTAAGTTTCTTCTCCACAAGCAAATTGACAATAATACATACAACATTTTACCTAATAAAACCAATTTATCATTTTACACACTCGCCAGCTTACATTCAATTTTTCAAATGAGCTTTGGGTGATTTATTATTCTGTTTTCACCTGCACTTCCAGATGGTGTTAACACCATAAACTTACAATGAAGGTTTCAGCAGGCTTATGTTTATCAAATGAGCTGACAATGTGTTTACCAAACCAACGGGTTTAAAAATGGGACACTTTGGACACCAGGTGGCAGTAGACTTACAAGTAAATCCATTGTTTTGCAAATGTGCGCAAGCTCAGAACTATGTAAACAATTGATGCACTACAGTAAGAGAGAAAATCATGTGCCTAGCCTCATGAATAAAATGTAAACCCACAACTTTTTCTGTAGATCAAAGATTTTAAGGCCATGGCTTTTATGGATTTTTGAAAAGTGGTCCAATATTGTGACCCAGGGGTTGTAGACTTTCAACTTCAAGCATTTTGGGTACATTAAGCCACATTTTGCTGACAAGTAGAGGGCCATTTTTCCAAGATGGAGTCTGGCCAGTTTACTTTTTAACAAGTGTTTTCATTTTAGATATGAGCATAGCTCAAAATTTCTACAGCTCACCTACTAAAAATTCTAAAGAAAAATGAAGTTTAGTTGTCAGCAAATATTTTTGATTTGATTTCATGAGGCTCAGAGACTTTTAAGTTGTTTTTAGAGTATTTTTGTATATTTAGTATTTAGCATTAGTTGATATGGGGAGCTTATTTAGTGTGGTGCACCCCAATGGAAATCTATCTAGCAAGTCTGCTGCCACCTAGGATTCCAATGAATTATAATGTATAGATCTACATTTAGCAGAGCATGTTTCCTGCTTCCCTTCAGGTTTTCTTGACCAATGGCCTCGGGGGATTGTGTCTCTTTGAACAAACTCAAAATAAATTTTATTTTAGACATTAAGCTGACCTCAGGTCGATCATTGCAATGACACAGAAAGTCCGCAACCGAGCTAAGACCGTCAGGAAAATTTTGATACAATGTGCAAAACATTGTATCTCGATTTTGCAGAGACGTTGTATTGCACACAAAAAGGAAATACAACCTTTTGAAAGTTTCAAACTGGCACTCAACATAAGTGCTATTTTAGGAGTTACATCGTTTTTGCACTGACATGACAATACCAGTCGCCGATTAAATGTTTACGACCTGAGAATAAACGATGGGAATGTTAAGACGATCGGCATCAGTCGAAAAAGTAAGCAACAAAATGGCGGCCGCTGAATGGACTAGCAAATCACATTACAAATGACTGTGTTCAATATGCAATCCTTTAGAAAGAAAAATATCAGTTAATTACACACTTTATCTCAAACTTTCTGTCAAAATGTACGCCGCCATATTGGAAAGGTCATGTAATCGCACTTGTGTCTGTGTCACAGAATCATCGTCGCTGATCGATCGTGGGGATATGAGCATGGTTTTGTTGGGATGAAACTTGTTTTACGCGTTCACACAATTTCTCAGGAAAATAATTTTCTTTTTGAGGCCGACAGTTCTGCCGCAGTGCAAGCAAATCGCAGGTTGACCTAAGGGCAGCCTAATGTGGTAACTTGTCTTATGTACTCAAAAATACTTGCAAAATACTCAAAATCAAAGCACCTTTGGATAGACTTGTTATGGACTCATCATATAACTCCTGTTCAAGCAGTGCATGACCCAAGAAGCAATGTGCCTTGACATTATTCTGATCAAGCTCTAGAGCCAGACGACAGTCTTCTGCTGCAGCATCCCAGCGTCTTAGCTTTAGCTTGCATAATGACCGGTTTGTGAAAAACCTTGCATCGGAAGAGTTCTTTAACTGTATCAATTGAAATAAATAGAAAAATACATGAATTAGTTAAAAATAAGAATCCGAAGAGTCCCCTCAAAGCATCACCTCTGTTTAAGGTATTACACTTAGGATAAGTAGAGCAGGCCTGGAATTACATACAGGCCGCAGAGGCCATGGCCTCCATTGCCCTGGTCTTGGTGCCCCTTCAAAAGTTTCCCATAGGCTTTTCAGATTTTCAAATGGAAATACCCTTTGCAAAATGAAAATGGCCTTGCCCTCTCAATGATGAAATTCCATGCCTGGTAGAGCTGACATCAATATTTGGAGTACCAGAAAATAATATTGAGTACAATTAAATGCCCGATGTCGCACCTTTGACATCGAGAAGCCAGTAGGCAATTTTCAAGCTGTTTTGTTTCATCTTTTTGTCATTTTGGGGCATTTTTTGTGGCTTGGTGTTTGAAAAATCATAGCAAATCGCCATTTTACTGTCGTGTGACAGAGTTTCACTGGGGCGCTAGTACGATCCACAAGGTCAAAATTTTTTGTTTAAGGAGTACAGTGCCCCAGTTACTGGGTCTAGTTTTCACCTCAGCTTTTTACATCCAGAAGTGGACTTTGCCGAGTACCGGCGTATATGTTGTCAAGATGTATATATTGTTCTTGTATAATGTTAGTTTCCTTATTCCCCAAACTTGACATGATTTTGATTATTATAATTTTGAATTTTAGAAGTTTTAACCTTGCTCTGACTGAGTGAAATGGTAATTTTTTAACCAAAATAACATTCATCATCCCAAGTGCGGCCACTTTTAAGGGATTTATTTGATTTTGTTAATGGATGTTGGACATTATTTTCCTTCCTTAAAACAAAAAAATTATCCTCTTGAGGAATTGTTAGCTGAAACGCTAAATTTTGACCTTTAAAAAGGAAAATCAAGCTCACATTTCATCACGCAGACAGAACTCTCACATGTCCAAAGGAACTAAGGGGAGTGTAGCGAGCAGCATTGTCAAGACCACCACAGACCCGACCTGCTTTGTTGGGGTCTGGTGTACCCCCTTGTTAGAGTCTGGTGTACCCACTGTGTTGGGGTCTGGTATACCCCCTTGTCAGGGTCTGGACTCTGGTGTACCCACCATTTTTGTGTTAGTGTCCGGTTTGCCAAAACATGTGGTATCCCGCACAAAATAAAAACAGTTGTTTTCGACTGTGGCATGAATTCACAACATATGGGTATTTATTATTATTGGAGTAATAATACACGGCTGTTCAATAAAACTGCCTGGCTCATCATGACTCATGGCTGTGCATGTTAGGTATAATAATTTTGGTATCACTGTGTAGGATTTTTCATGCTCTTTCCAGTGGTACTAATTGCATTCGTATTGGTTCACTTTGAATTTTTTCTTCACATACCTACATATGTTTTGTATGATTGAAACATTCCGTCAACCCTTCTTCTGCCAAATTCTGGATAGTTAATGAGGATATAATTTGACCTAAATTAACTTAGGGGGATAAAATGGTGGACGGATGCAGAATTTTGCTAATGCTAAGCTAGGCACTGCTCAATTGTCAATTAGGCCTACGGCTACCTGATTACAACTAGAACAATTACTACACACGTTTTTCGTTTACGTTTACACTAAATAAATACATACGATTGCTTTTGAGTAGCACGCGATTGCCTCTTCGTATTTATGAGCCCCAAAGAACCGATTGCCTTGCTCCTTCAAATCTGCTGCACTCATTTTTATCCTTTAATCGTGGCTGAAATTAGCTTAGTATTACTTTACGAAAACTATAAGAACCAACTATTCACTACATAGATGTAAATATTGTTCAGTCACTGTTTTTGAAGCGCCCTCAAGTGTCAGAATGAGCAACAACTCCGCCCGCCCCTCTTGGATGCGATGAGACACGAGTGAATAGAGGCAGGGAGGGATGAAAAAGCCAGCAGTTTACCAATGGTGAGTGAATTCTTGAAAAGTGTACATTGGACAAGACGTTCATAAAATAATTTATTTAAAAGTCGCCAACAACTATCGGGAACGGAACACCAGTCACAACTAAAGCAAGCTTGTGTATCTCACTGTCCTTTGAACATTATTCACTGATCGATCATAATTAATGGTCAAAGCATCGCAACGAGTTTTAGGCCTTATTATAAAGCTGGAAACACTCCCACTATTATTATTTCATAAAACCCCGATAGATAACGTTTGATTGGGGTTAAGCGTAACCTTTCGTACCCTAGTAACCTATTGAAAAACAACAAGAGAAGACAATAAACTATAAAGACTGACAAGCAAAATTACCCGGAAGGTAGTCTATAGTTACGATGAGCAACTAGCACTTTCTCAAAGTCCGCTACGTAAACAATGGCGTCACGTCAAACTAAACGATACGGGAATGGAAAAGCTACACGATTTCCTCTCAATGTTTGAGCTCTAACAGCAAATGAAAGGTTTTTTTCTCACCTTGTGTAAGATTCACACATCTTCTGGTTGACTTGACAGGAAAAATAACCCTTGGAGGAGATTTACAAGATAAACAAAGTAATTGTGCCCTAAATCTACAAAAGGGAGTGTGGAATTAGTTTTATTGTGCACTGATTGCAAAGTCCGTACCCGTGTTACCCTTGCTACACTCCGACTAAAATCTCCTGGTTCATAAAGTAACACAGTTCCGGGTCACAGGGGGCCTGCCATGCCCCATATCTGGGTTTGTAGTGTGACCCGGAATTTGTGTCAAAATGACACAGAAATGGTTCAAATTGACGCAGAAGTGTTTCCGGGTCAGCCTGATCCAGAATTGGGTCAGGTCCCCTGGGAACGAGGATACAGGTCAATTTTGACCGGAAGTTGTTTAGAGTGTAAGTCTTTCAGGCCTAGCACGTAGGCCGGAGATTCATAGGCCTAATCATTTAATCAATAAGAAGTGCTAAAATTAATCTTGTTTAAACATCAACATTGTCGGTTTCAATTATAATGGATGTAATACAACAAATAAATTAGGAGATGACTGACGTAAAAATTCGAATATTGTTTTATAGGCCCAAGGAATTATGATTCTCGTTGCTTTTATCTTCTATTTATCATTGTAAATTGTATTTAGGCCATTACCTGGATGCCTACTCTACAGAGGAAGTTCATTGAACCGAAAATGAGTGAATTTGAATTCACTTCCTAGGTGTTGGCCCCAATGATAATAAAACCATTACGGCAAATTATGTGATCAGCCTTTATTGTTATAATAGGCGTATATGAATTGACATGCAAGTCCTCAGGCCTCAGCCCCATGCTATACATGTCGTTTCCTGTAGTTATCGAACGACAATTAACCTACATCGTAGACGTTTAATTTCCACGAGAGGCAAATCAATTAGATTTCAAGCCAGTATAAATAATTGTTGACACTAGCTCGGGCAATTGGGCATGGAGGCTATAGTCTGCAAAGACAACACATCAGCGGCAGTGATGTTACTGATACGATAGTGTGTGTTAAAGATGGACTGAACAAGATAACACCAAAAACACAGTTGAACCCTGGTTGGGTTGTCATATTCACTTTGTGTTTATTTATTATTTTTTTGATCAGACAACTTGGAGTATCATCGTCTTCCACAAGAACATTGTTGACAAATTTCGAGTTAGGATGAAGTAGAGGCCAGTTTTTGTACAATTATGTTTTCTTTTTTATGGACTGTTTTGTTCATCTTTTTGATCACGGTAAATGAATGTACACTCTTTTTTCCCCTTCGTATTTAAGTAATATGGAATCTTAATTTGCAGATTTAAAATATTTAGTTTGGTTTATTACAGTGTGGAGTTCGTTTTAGTGTGCAGTTGCAACGGTCCGTGTTGCCGTGCTACACTCTAAAATCTCCTGGGTCAGAATTAACCTGGTTCCGGGTCACAATGGGGTCTGACCCATTTCTGGGTCAGTGTGACCAGGAATCTGTGTCAAAATGAACCAGAAATGGGTCAAATTGACACAGTGATCCACATCAACACTGTACACTTGTTTATCCTGTACACGGAATACTCTAAAACCTCTACAGTTTCCTCCTTTGTCTTGTATAACTCAGCTCTGACGATGTGTTGGTGTACGGTATAGACTGTGCAAGTCTCGCGCATATTATTTGAACTTCCGGGACCATTGTGGTCCCAACCATATGGAAATTTACGTGGGCAAGATTTTGTTTTGTCAATTATTTTAGTTTAGCGTGGTTTATGACCATGAAAAATATATATGTTGTTGGGAATGTAATACTTAGTAATAAAAAATAGGAAAGTCAAATCAATTCAACAATATAACGAAGAAAACCCGAGACTTAAACTTGACCTCAGCTTCCGGTTGCTGCACAACATTAAAAATGTTGTGCTCGCCTCCGATCACAAAACTTATGTAAACGCTTGTTTTGGATGCGCGATGATAATCGCCAGATGCTGTAATTAAAATGTAAAGCCTTTTCATAGCAGTCTATGGTTGTTGAGGCTTCAGCGTCCTCTATAAATTGCGCCAAGCGTTAATTTTACGCCCGTGTGACCATCGCGAATCCACGTAAGTGGTTTCTGAAAAGTTAAGATCAAATAACCATCCTTGTCCCAGAGTTTTGATTTTGCTTCAATAATAATTAACACATTATTTGTGTATTTATTATAAAAACTAAAACTGATTTTATAAACATGTAATGAGTATTTTTGTTGTTCAGATTTTATCATTGCATATAATTTAAAACAAAGATTTGATTTCAGAGAAAAGAAATGTTCTTCGTTTGACGTGTTTTCTCGTTCCGATACGCGCGAGACTTGCACAGTCTATTGCTAACGTTTTTCTCAGATCAATAAATTCAATTAGGCTATAGGAGTAATATCATAATCATAGAAATCCTATACGGCCCTATACGGCCAACAACAGTGGTAGAATGGGTTTATTGGTCCGAGTAAATAGTTTGAGCACAAAAGCATTGCCAATATTGTCAAATTTCACACTCTCTGTTGAAATATTCTGTAGAAGTCAGGCTCAATCGGTAATCTGAATCACTTGAAAATAGCGAAAAACCTCATGTTTTCACTGTTTTCAAACATCGGGGATTGGTCTGACGAGATCAAAACTCAATATATTTTTAGTAATTCCTCAAAACTATACTCTGTATACCATGTAAGTTATACGCAAATATTTTGTATAAACAGTATATACTTTTAATTTATTAAGTAAGGTTTGCGGTGACACCATAATATAAGAAATCTCCTTTGAGTAGTGAGGGGTGAGAAGAGCCGGTTTCTGCTCGACGTTTCGATCAGTATTACTCTGACCGTCTTCTGGAGAATGCTGGACTCTGCTGTGGGTGTGTGTGTGTGTGTGAGATAATATTGTTGGGTTGGCTGGGTTTCAGTGTTGAATGGGTTCACTGGAGCGCGGATGGTTTGGGCGGTTCTTGGATGTGAGGAGAGAAGTTTGACTCACCCACACGACCGTTCCCTATTGGCTGGTTTGTTTGTTAGTCCAGTTGTGGAGGTTAACAACCCGATGAAAAGGAAGCCAAAATTGGAGTTCAAGATATGCGTTATTTATCTTCAGTAAGAAGCTACCGTCCTAATATAGGAAGGAAAGACGAAGATCGGTCAGTAAACCTACTTAATGACAAAGTCGAGTACATTGTAAGATATCCACGTGCGTATGCATACTAATAACAACATCAGAACACAAATCAAATAGGCAGTCCTGTCGGTGTGCATGACCACCCAGAGACTCCTTGTAGCCCCACAGTCCCCACCAGCCCTCTCGAGACCATTGCTCTCCATTAAATTGTAATAAAAATCACCAATCCCACAGATTATCTGGATATAGTGGGGGGACTATACTCAAAAATCCTGCAAGCGCCTACGGTATCTTGGAGCTAGCGAGGGATCCTAATAGTCTTAGATGGGGGATTCTGGAATAGGAGCCCCACGACTGGCCGGTGATTATTCGCTAACGGATGACTCGTACCCTAGGGCAATTGACTCTTCATAAGCTATTTAAGTCGATCAAAGTACGTCATCCCACTCTGTAGGCAGGAAGATCAATGCCACGAATTGTCTAATGAAGGTGCTATTTTGACAAACTCAAAAAATAAATTGCTTTTTGCGCCAAAAAGCGGGAAATGAAGATACCGACGGGACCGGTATATGATTTGAAATAAAACAGTTATTTTGATTGTGTTAATCAATTATTTTATTAATTGCTGCTTTTATTTGAGTCACTGTGGTGATTTCAAGTGAAGTAAAGCTGTTGATTATTTCCACTCATTAATACACTAATTTGATGGTGACGGTAAATACAGTCCCGCCATACTAACCGTCTAATTGCACAATATTGACAATTGACTTGTTTGCACCATTCAAGTGTTTTTGTTCGTGTGCTACACAAATATTGCAGTGTCCTTTTGGGAACACTTTGGCGTACATAACTGCCCACACGACCTGGCTGTCGGCTTTTATTACAAACGTTTCGTCAACTAAATTTTCTGGCAAACATTTAGTCCCATCAGCGTTTCATCCTGATAAGCTTTAAATGGCATAGTTAAGCCATTCGAAGGGGTTGGATCGAGCAAACACTATAGTCATAACTCTCCATAATGTGTGGGGGAAATGACACAAAGAGAAAGGATAAAGACAATTTATTACATCAATACCACTATAGACTATGCAAGTCTCGCGCATATTTGAACTTCCGGGACCATTGTGGTCCCAACCATACGGAGATTTACGTGGGCGAGATTTTGTTTTGTCAATTATTATAGTTTAACGTGGTTTATGCCCGTGAAAAATACATATGTTGTTGGGCATGTAATACTTAGTGATACAAAATATGAAAGTAAAATCAATTCAACAATATATTGAAGAAAATCCGAGAATTAAACTTGACCTCGGCTTCCGGTTGCTGCAAAAAATTAAGAATTTTGTGCTCACCTCCGATCACAAAACTTATGTAAACGCTTGGGTGAGCAATGATAATCGCCAGATGCTGTAATTGCAACGCGAAGCCTTTTCATTGCAGTCTATGGTTGTTGAGGCGTCAGCATCCTCAAAAACTGCGTCAAGCGTTAATTTACCGCCCGTGTGACCTTCGCGAATCCACGTAAGGGGTTTCTGAAAAGTTAAGATCGAATAAGCATCCTTGTCCCAGAGTTTTAATTTTGCTTCACTAGTAATTAGCACATTATTTGTGTATTTATTATAAAAACTAAAACTGATTTTATAAACATGTAATTAGTATTTTTGTTGTTCAGATTTTGATTATTAGATATAATTTAAAACAAAGATTTGATTTCAGAGAAAACAATGTTCTTCGTTTGACGTGTTTTCTCGTTCCGATACGCGCGAGACTTGCACAGTCTATTGCTAACCACCTTGTGAGAATGTAATCAAATTAAAGTTTTTTTCTCCAATCCTCGGCTAGACTCCGGCCCCAGCTCCGGGCTCGTTTTGATGTTGGAAACACCGTGTAAAATGACACTGCTCCAAAATTGATGACGGAGCCCAAGCCGGAGCCAGAGCCTAAAGCCGAGGTTTGAAAAAGGCCCCGAGATAGCCAACACACATCACCGAAATGAACAACTACTGGTTAACCATCAAATGAGCAATTTGTTATCTAGACTTTCTCCCTCCTCTTTTAAGATGTGCATTTTTGCCTTTTTCAACTAATCCAGCTTAAAGGTATCGTACACGTTTGGTAATGACTCAAAACAAATATTAGCATACAAACTTACTTGGTAACGAGCAATGGAGAGCTGTTGATAGTATAAAACATTGTAGGAAACGACTCCCTCTGAAGTAACGTAGTTTTTGAGAAAGAGGTAATTTCTCACTAAAATAATAAAAACTTCTTGCAACAAGTTTTTATTCCTATCTGAAAGCACACAAATTTGTACAACAAGGTGTTTTTTCTTTCATCATTTTCTTGCAACTTCGATGACCAATTGAGCCCAAATTTTCACAGGCTTGTTATTTTATGCATATGTTGGAATACACAGAGTGAGAACACTGGTCTTTGACAATTTCCAAACGTGTTAAGTGCCTTTAAATCGTTTGACAAAATGTCTTGTTATGATATTATGGCAATGTATTTTCACACATGGGGAGGGGGTGGTCCTGTTTGAGGGGGGGGGGCTATTCCCCTTCCAAAATATCCCTCAGTGTTCACTTATTATGATGTCTAGTTTAGGGAAGAACTTTGTATTGTTGGTCAGTTGGCTGAAGTATTTTCCTAAGAGGTCCACCCATTTGTGTACTCTAAACAAACCTGACCCAGATTCCGGATCCCAGGGGCCTTGCCCATTTCCGGGTCAGGCTGACCCGGAATGTGGTTAACAAGTGGGATTGAAACCCGCATTCTGCGTCATTTCGACTCATTTCTGGGTCGTTTTGACACATATTCTATGGTCATTTTGACCAAGAAATTGGTCAGAACCAAGATTCAAACATAAATTATTCATAATTGTTATGCAAACAAGTTAAGTGCTAAAAGGTTAACCAATCACAATGCATAATAGGTTAATATGCTGACCTCATCGCTTATGATTGGTTTGGAATTTTGCTACCCCGAGAGGGTAGCAACAATCAAGAAATAAAGAAAAACAATAGAAATTGTACAAGGCCCTCGTGGCTTCGCTACTCGCGCGTGTGGTCTCCTTTTCCAGTCACTTTGCGGCTACACAGATGTCTAGCTGTTTTTCATTTTTACAACATGCTTGCAAAAAAACCTTTGCATCATTTGTCTTTTTATGTTGAATACTGCTTTAGTTTAGATCATTTTATTTTCAATTGTGGACGTTCTTGTTCACAGACATGTTGGCCTGATTTTATTATTAAATTATATTTGATTATATAATCGACAATTTGTTTTTAACCAACATGAGTATTAAATTAATAAATAAATACATGAAAAGTTGATATAACAGTATAGTTTGTGCTTTCCGAATCCTGGGGCACCTCAAGTGTGAGTCGAACCAAAGACCGACCACCCGAAAGAGCAAGATGTCTTAACCGCTCGACCACCAAAGCTTGCCATGTGACTAAAGGGAAGCTCTATTCCCATTAGCATTGAATATCACAATATTATGATTATAAAGATGTTATGATTAATATTGCATCGGCGCTAATGAACACAAAATCATACGGTTTTACCCCTTCATAGCAACTGATAAACAGTGCAAGGTGAACTCAAGGGCCCCAACCGTCCTACGGGGAAAAAACACATACACGCTATGTTTCACTGTACACATCGGTGAAGGGAAAAATCTTCTTGTCTCCTTGCAGATTTAATGGCGTTCTTTCACCCTGCCCTTTCTTTCTTCTTTATCCTTTAACCTCCTAATGAGTTTTATGGAAAATAGCTCCTTCAGAATCAGACTTCTTTTTCATATAATATGTGAACCGACGTACTTGTTGTTCACGGAAGGCCATGTAATGAGATTGGGTACTTGAATGACCTCGATGTGAATGTTTCTAGCTAAATCCAATTTGAACTTTCAATCTGAACGTACTATGATTTACTAATCACTCGGGGTTTATGTGACTCTTTTACACAATGCCAGGCCATTTATTCATTGTCTATTATTTTCGTAATGAATCGATTACTCCAATGCATAAAATTGTTAACGGTGAAAGTTGAAAGATCTCTTTTGCTTGCCTGTCGAGGCTCACACGCTGACTGCCGCTTTCTTGTACGGCGATCGAGTCAGCACATTCAATGTTTAACATTTCATGTTATGCGATGCCGGTTTTGTTTACGAATTCAGTATGCAATACCACATCATACCACATTGGTTTCTGTGTTTTTTAGTTATAACCGGATTAGGTTTCCAAATAAGGTTTTACATTTGTGACGGGGTAAACAACGCAGGCTAAGCCTCCACAATGCATGCTACTGATGCAGTTGAAAATGTGGCATTCCTCGGGGATAGATACTAGACGCTGAACCGAGTTCTCAATCCTTTTTAGAAGCTAAGGCGACAAGAGGGAAATGGAGGTGGGTGAGATGAGAGTTTTAGACGGGGGAAGTGTAAGGACGGACCCCTGGGCGGGGTAGTGTTGTCTGTTAGACGACCCCGGGCGAAACCGGTCCCGGATGCAATTCCTACCTAACCTGATTCCGTATCAAAAAACACATTAAGACTTCTTCAAATGCAAAGATAGATGGCTAGCGAGTCTCAACCAAGTAAAACCACGAAAAGGCTGAGCCCAGATGGAATACTAACGTCACTACTGATGGAACGTTTAGCTGCAGGGGCTTTATTCCTCACCTAGAAACAACTGAATCTCTCCAGTTTAAATCGTGTCGCAGTTTTTTCTCTCCCCCCATTAAGTCAAAAAAAGATGTTTGTTTCACTGTTATGCGAATATTGTTTCTGTTTTTGTATAATTCTCATCAAACCTTAGGAAGAAGAATGACGATTTATAGATAAGAATACATTTTGTTCGGTAAACATATTTCCCCCATATTCATTAGATAACTGTGTGAATTTTTAAATTGTATTATATATTTTTCAGCATCACGTAAAAATAACCTCCAAATCCTATTTTATGTTTGATTAATATTGCTCACATTTTTAGTTCAAATAATGTTTATATTAAAGGTTTTGAATTCTTAATAATATTTCGCTCGGAGGAACAATAGAGATAACTGAAGGTCTCACAGCAAATACCGAATCACAGTTTTACTTTTTGAAAGAAGGGTATACCTTTGGGAATTACTCCAAAAATTAATGACAATAAAAAATTGGTAAAGAGCACTGAAGAGCTGTTGATATTATACAACTTTTTTAGAAACGACACCCTTTGAAGTAATAAAAACACCTCTTTTTTCCTTTAGAGAAAGAGGTAATTTTTCAAAAGATTTGAATCCGAGAAAGGCTTCAGGCATTATGAAGCCTTTCTCAGGCATCTGAAAGCACACAATTCTATGCAAAGAGTGTCTTTTTCTTTCATTATTTTCTTGCAACTTCGATGACCAATTGAGCCCAAATTTTCACAGGTTTGTTATTTTATGCATAATGTTGGGATACACCAAGTGAGGATACTGGTCTTTGACAATTACCAAAAGTATACCCTGCCTCGAAGTAACCGCCTTTGAAATGCCGTTGCGTCGATTTGCTCTGTAGACGAACATTCAAAAATACCCCAACTCGCTCTTAAACCACTTTGAATCGACTGGCAATATTTTAGGACCTTTTCAGCGCCTTTTCATTCGCATAATAAAAACAGAACTTCAAATGGTTGATACAAACTCACATGATGCTCAAATTGAGAGGGATATACGGGAAACCTGCTGCACATAAAAATATTTCAACAGAGGGCGTCTTAATTCCAATAACGATAAAACTGAAATCCAGTTTGGAATGCAGATTAACAAAATAAAGATGTTCGAGAACATCACATATAAAACCGTTGGTATACATATATGAGGTAGGCCTACCGGTAGTTAACGAGAAAATTAGTGTTTTTTTTTCAAATAAATATTTTGATAACATATTTAAATCAGAGGTTACATTCTGGAGGCATTGCATGGTGAGGTATCAGTGTATATTTGGTTTGTGATATATCTACTTTGCTGTGTAGACTGTTCTAGAACTGTTCAGAGATTAGTTGACAGACGCGTTTAATGTTAAAGCCCAGACGATTCGAATAAACTCTTTCAACAACCAAAAGCTTTTCATCATACTTAAACTTAAAGGAACATCTTTGGCGCTCACGAGATGATAAGTTCACTGTCTTATCATTTTACTTATCTAGTAAAGATTATGCACCAAACATCTTCATCGTCACACCTTGTTCTTTGTCACCACGGTATAGTGGGATCTTATCTGATTCTGCCTCCAAAAGCTTATACCTTATTGTACATTTCAGTGATTGAAATTACATTCGCTGTGTAAAATGTGTAGGCCTAATATAGGTTTTCCTGGCCTCCTCGGCCAATTAGAATAAAAATCATTCCATTTCGTTGGAAAATGAATGCTCCGTTACACCAGCATTCAACAACAGTTAAAGTAATTAAATTTCAACATTTGAGCATTCGCTGTTCAAGTAACCTCATTGAAATTCAAAACAGGAAAAATCATTCAATTTCACAATCAATTCATTTCATCAATTTTAACATATCAAGTAATAAACCACAAGAGAAACTGATTGGGTAAATTTTAAATGATTTAGGGTTGAACAAAGAGCCCTTGGCTTGATAGTTCAGTTGTTAGAGCGGCGGTACGTTAATCCGGAGGTCGTTGGTTTAAATCCCGCTCCAGTCAATTTTTCTTTGTTCAACCCCAAAATAGGCAGTAGAAACTCCACTGAAGAATGGTGAAAATGCAGTCTTGAATGTCTATAAATGAAATAGAATGACTGAAACGAACCCGAATGAAAAGAACGAAATCATAATAATATGCTCGAAAACGAAATTGAGTGCAACATTGAAGCTACAAAGAAACCATAGTTTGAATCAAACAGGGGAAACATGCGTGAATTTGAATACGTGTTAATGAAATTGAACTACTTTGTGCTTAACCTATTTTAAACGTTGAGATGAATATTAAACGTAAAATTATTTGTGCCTTCCATCTTTTTAATTTGAACACTTTTTCGTGTAGCCCCTGTTCTTTCATATTCCCCTGGAGTGTCCTGCATAGTTTCCTCAATAGATCGTTTTAACTACACTCTCTGAATACAAAATCCCATAATTCACTCTATTATAAATGCATCTGGCGCCAAAAACTTCCCCGTAAACCTTTAAAATGGTCAAATCATTTTCCCTTTGCCATCGATCCCGCAAAAGGGGATTGCTAGTCACGAGTTCAAGCTAATTGTAGACGCAGAAGCAGTCAGTAAAAATAACACCCGATAAATTGGAAATGTCATCAGTGTTTTTCTATGCGCGTAGGCCGCGAGTTTGAATCTGTCAACGAGGCGGATCCACTCGGGCAATTATTGAGTAAAAACAAAGCAAAACAGGTAGGTATTACAGGGATTGGCATCGGTTCAATAAGAGCAGCGGTGGGGATCAAAGTGGCCCCACGGGCGGGCAGAAAATCAATGCCGTTGCCGGTTGTACAATGCTTCCAATAGGAGATGATTAAGGTTGGTCTGTTCCGCCAATCCCCATACTAGCTTGGAGATACCCAGCTAAATTTAGGTCGATAAATTAGTTTGAGCTTTTGAAGATATCAGTTGATGACCCTCCTCTTTATATACAGGTCTCTAATTTCCGTCTACGGCCGGAGATTGTTTTGAGGGGATTCCATAAAAAAATGAACGTGTGATTGCAGTGATTTGATAAAGCAACTTGGGCCATTGTTGTTGTTGCTGTTGTTGCTGTTGCTGTTGTTGTTGTTGTTGTTGTTGTTGTTGTTGTTGTTGTTGTTGTTGGTGTTGGTGTTGTTGTTGTTGTTGTTGTTTTTGTTGTTGTTGTTATTGTTGTTGTGGTGGTGGTTTTTGGGGTTTTTTGGGGGGGGGGGTGGGGGAATGTGTGTGTGTGTGTGGGCGTGTCTATCCATTCAAACCGAGGACTTTAACAAAGGGGATCCGGGTGTTTGACAGAGCGAGGACGTCCTCGCTTCGTTTTCGTGTACAAACCCAATGGGGACGTCGCTAAAAAAACCTATGTCCAAACAATGGGAGAACAAAGAGAAGTCCTCGGTAAGCGGGATTTACAAACATGTGCGTGTGTGTGTGTGTGTGGGGGGGGGGGGGCGGCTGTAGGCGGGGGGGGGGGGTTGTTGGTCAAGTGTCCCCGCGCCCCCTGCATCGCACCCTCTGGTTATCGCCATAATGTGTTTAATCTAAAAACAAAAACAAACGTGAGCAATCCATAACGAAAGTGACTGTGTTTACCAACAAACTTACTTTCAAATGCCGGACGTACTTCCCGTCCTCTGCCATCGAAACAGTCGCTGGTCCCCTGCACCCCCGTACACACAAACACAAACACACCACCTCACCTCGAAATGATGAAAAACATCTTCAGCAAATCTATATCATAATATACTGTGCACTCCTCCGTAAATAAAACACAATTGGTTTCCGAAGAAAACACAAACATTATTTGAATATGAACCCACTGCTTTGTACACAATATTGAATATATATATTAAATTTAGCACCTGTTGAAAATATAATATGCTTGTTTTTGGTACAGGTGCACCAGTAACAAACCTATGCTTGTTTCTCCGTGTGATTTATAAGGCCTGTTTACGAAACTCTCTTATAATTTATAATCTATAAATAAATATCGTACTTCAATAAACAGAACATAAATATAACTTGGGGCCTTTATTATTTGCCGCCACAAGAGACGCACTGCGTGTAAGTTGCTGTAAATAGGTGGAATATATACCATTGACGACAAAATACCCTTTATTATAATGTTTTGTCGTATTTTAACAGCGGCAAATTGCACCGTTGGTTATCGGTGATGAGCACTGACATGACTTCTTACCGCGCAGACGTGAGCAAACAGCCAATGGGAGAAGTTCAGTTGGCCTGATGGAATAAGACATACAATACCATGACTGCCAGCACACGTACTTTGTGTGGTGTATGTGCAAGGCTGATACGCCTGCGCGGTACAATCATGTGGTGGCGCTGCTCTATCAACACCGTCCGCATCTTCAGAATTGTATTTAACGATGCCAACGTTGTGCCAATGGCTCGAATCTGGCATATATATAGCACTCGCAGGCTCAATTTCCTGCATATGCCCACATGCACCATAGCTTAAAGTAAAACAGAGATAGGTTAACTGATTTAACTTCAACTCCAACCGCACATGTGTTGCATCGTCACCAGCAAGAACACGCATAATGATTGTACAGTGAAACAGCTGTAGGAACACCTTGAACTCTTACGATGAATTCCTAACTTAGTGTTACACTGGTAAGATTAACAACTTACAAACCAACTGTCTGCATTCACTCATATCCAGTTGACTATTGGAGGTAAAATGGAGCCCACTGCAACAGAAACATATACATCTTTGTACCCGATGAACGTCACAGACTTGTCGACTCCAAACCTAACGGAGTACGACGAGGAGTCCGAACATGACTTTTCGGATATTCAGCTAGCTGGTAGAATCATCGGTTCTTTATATATGATTATCACCATAGTTGGTATTGTTGGTAATGGCACTGTAATCTACGTAGTGCTAAGATTTGCTAAGATGAAGACAGTCACAAACTGTTACATTCTAAATCTGGCCGTGGCTGATGCTGTCTTCGTGACCTTCTTGACACTGTTGGCCATATCCAACTATATGGAAACCTACTGGATTTTCGGTGCATTTTTGTGTAAAGTGATTTTTGGTATCGACATGTTCAACATGGTTATCAGTGTATGGTGTTTGACAGCCATGAGCGTGGACCGCTACGTAGCTGTTTGCCATGCCATGAAGTCTCGCAGCTTCAGGAACCTTCCAGTCGCAACAGCTATCAATGCTTCCACATGGATACTGTCAATTCTGGCTTCTATTCCCTTCATCTATTTCGCTAAATTACAGACACACTCCGATAACCACGATGTGTGTTATCTTCGCTTCGAGCCCGAACGGAGGAAAAGCATGAGCCAGATATTGACCATGTATGTATTTGTATTAAACTTTGTCGTTCCGCTAACTATCATCATTGTCTGCTACGCAAGCATCACATTGCGCCTTCGAGATATGAACAAAAAGACAGGCAAACCGGAAAAATCGCGTAAGGTTAATCGACTGGTCCTCATCGTCGTTATCACCTTCGTCATCTGCTGGGCCCCTTTCTACATCGTGAGGTTTCTCTTCGTCTTTGTGGAGGCCTTCCGGACATGGGAAAAGGCTTGGATAGTTTCAGACATATTCCTTTCGTTATCGTACATCAACAGCTGTGCCAACCCTTTCCTCTACGCGTTCTTTAGTGACAACTTCAGAAAGAGCTTTAGGAAGGCGTGGTTGTGCCACAATAAGAGCCGGGCTGAGGTTAGCCAGACCTCCCATGCTAGCAGATGGAAATTCGGTAAGAGCGGAGGCAAGGGCAAGTTTAACAAAGCAGGTAGGCGGTTCCGTTTACACAATGACGAGGGAGATGACGACAATGTTTCCGGGTTTAACAATCAGTACCCACTAACAGCCACAGCAGTAACTTCTGTCGTATCGGAATCATCCTACCCAAGGAATGGTGAGATGGTTCAAATTAATTTGGATAAACAAGCCGTTGAAGGCATAACCGCTCCTCCCCTCGCCGTATGTTGAAAATCCTAGTAATTAACACGTAGGGCCTATACACAGAAATGAAATTGCGAAAATGTTTTGAACTTCTTTTGACAAACAGTTAACTAACTCAATCAGTTTGTTGAAATTGTTGCCCAAAGGGCAAACCCAACCTCGTCCCCATGGTTTACTTTATTTCCAACCATGTTTACAATAGTAAACCCTGGGAGGGAAACTCCTTACTTGGACCCTGATTGGACAACAACTGGTGTACAACAGTCTAACGTAAACATTCAGTATTCACCATGTTCACAGCCAGACTATTCTAATTTGCATACGTATCCACAAATTTTGGATATGCAAATGAGACAGGGTGAGAGAGCGGTCAACCTCGTACTGCTCGAGACACCTTGGGGACGAGGTTGGGGCAAACCTTCTACACAAACTCTGTCATGCACTTAGACTGCTATTCGACGTAGTGCTTGATAAGACATGTGTGTTTAGCTTGCATGTACGAGAAACTAACGATTTTTAAGTACTCTATACGTGTACGGGCGTCAGAGTGTGTCTTCACCTAATGATTGCTGTGAACGGGTAGAATCCTCGTTAATACGGCGCAATAGCTCCCTTAATGAGGCTCTATATTTGAGCGTCACTGGTAGGCATTTTTCTTTATTTTTTAATGGAAAACACTCAAGTATGCTCAATTTCGCTTGTAAGTTGCCAAGTTTTTATTCAGAGGGGAATTCTTGAAGGCGTTGTAAATGATTTGCAATGATAAAAAGAAGAAAAGCCTTGCAGGTTTTACTTCAATGATTTATAATCGTTCTTTTCATACAGACGTGGTATCAGTATAAGCACAACTCTGCAAAACATATCTTTCAAAACATGAACAGTGTCCAAAACCTTAAAAATATACCTTTTCAAAATCCAACTCAGCAACTCAAAGGTGTATTAAATCGTTGGCAAATAACACAGAATATCGTTTTGTTAGGCTTATTTTTATTCGCCAATTCCAAATAAAAATTCGAGTGACTATGTTTTCGCTCCTATGAAAAAAAAAATCACATAATAGAACAATGATTTGTCCTGGAACAAAATTTCATAAAAAGAAGGACGATTTTAGATTAAAAATCATGAGGTTTTCTTTCTGATCATAACTTGTCATGTTGCATCTTTAATTTTTAATGGAAGTTAAAACACAATTTGTTTCTGTAGATTTCCCGATAATCCTGCGAGTTCAGAAAAAACCCAGCAGACTTAACATGTGTAAGTTTCACCATATATAGGTTTCACAAAATTATGATAAAGCTTTGGAAAATTGTGACAATACGTGGACGATAAAACCAAGCTTTAAATCGGGTTAGGCCATTGAGAGTCCATGCAGACTGTGACTTTGTTATCACTCCGTGTAAAAATTCCCATTTTCTCAGATATGATTAAAATCAGGATGTTGGTGTTTATGTATTGTTTGATTAAGCAGTACTTTATGGCCAATTGATTTTTTATTGACTACTGAACTGTACCGGTAGTCATTTTTATTTTCAAGATCAGCTGAAAAAAATCCCAGCTGTTCTTCTTGAAAATAAAAAGTAACTCCTCTTGAAATTAAAAATGACTGCTCTCCCAAATAAAAATAACTGCTCTCCAAATTAAAAAAATAAACTGCTCTCCAAATTGTTTAGCGATGGCACTAACGGGCTTTCGTGACAAATTAACTATTTCACGTTTAACTGCATCCCCATTTACAGGGACTGCAACAAAAAAACTGTTTAACATATCACGAAAGAAAGAGCCAGGTTTTTGAAGGATTACTCACTTTCCGCAATAACTCAAAAAGTTATTGAATGTAAAAGTTTTCTATGCACCTCAACGAAACAGCGTCTGCATTGGACACCGCGGCACAACCAGAATCATGAAACGTTTCACCAGTGAGTTGTGGTCGCGGGTTTCCAAAGAACTCACATGTAATATTTTCCAGTTACTGGAAGTAATTCATGTTAACTTTGATGTGTTTTTCAATGCTATATTGCCAAGTTATAAAGACATAGTTGGTCTATTAAGTTTTGCTGCTCTAAATATCAGGCACGGTAAAAAAAACCGTCCACTGTTTGACTTGTGCCACGCTCGTAACAGCATCCAACGCAAGCGCTGCTTTAAGGCACTGAACACATTTGGAAATTGTCAAAGACCAGTGTTCTCTCTTGGTGTATCCCAATATATGCATAAAATAACAAGCATGGTCATCGAAGTTGCAAGAAAATTATGAAAGAAAAAACACCTTGTTGTACAAATTTGTGTGCTTTCAGATAGGAATAAAAACTTCTTGCAAGAAGTTTTTATTATTTTAGTGAGAAATTACCTCTTTCTCAAAAACTACGTTACTTCAGAGGGAGTCGTTTCCTACAATGTTTTATACTATCAACAGCTCTCCGTTGCTTGTTACCAAGTCAGTTTTTATGCTAATATTTGTTTTGAGTCATTACCAAACGTGTACGATTTAACTTGAATAAAGTTCACTGTTAAAAATGTCCGTAAGTTTACGGACTCCGTAAAGTGAAATATTCCGTATTTTCGCCGTAATTTTACGGACTTTCCGTAAATGTAAATATTAATTATGCTAATAAGCGTAATATTTACAATCAACCACATTTGCCCAAACACCTACACATAATATAGTACATGTAAGTACATATTGTTATTTCACCCACAACCGTGTACACATGTACAAACTCATGTTAAGGTTTTTTAATTTACGGAATTAAAAAAATTTCCGGTAATAGAGCTGCCAGAACAAAAATATAGTTCCGTATTCCTGCAGCTCTATTACCGGAAAAGTTTTTTTTTAATTCCGTAAAATAAAAAACCCTTAACATGAGTTTGTACATGTGTACACGGTTGTGGGTGAAATAACAGTATGTACTTACATGTACTATATTATGTGTAGGTGTTTGGGCAAATGTGGTTGATTGTAATTACGCTTATTAGCATAATTAATATTTACATTTACGGGAAGTCCGTAAAATTACGGCGAAAATAGGGAATATTTCACTTTACGGAGTCCGTAAATTTACGGACATTTTTAACAGTGTTGTTACGATACCAAAATAACACACTGAGAAGTTGTCCACCAGACAAGGTAACAGTTTGGAGAACATGAAATTATTCTTGTTTTATCAGCAGCCGAAGATGAAATATTAGACGTACGCATCATGTCTTCAAATCTATTGTGCCATGCATTCATTAAAATACACTTTACTAATGTTAGCTTCATACAAAAACTCTACATTGTGATGACACAGTCATCTTATAAAATGAGTTTGTGCTTTCGCTGACTTTATTTGGAGAGCATTTTGATTAAACACCAGGTTATTTGGTCTCATGGTATTACGTGCAGTGGTCAGTGATGAATTCAGAAATTACATTCAAAACTTCCCGGGTCTGAATTGAACCGGATTCCGGAACTGGGTCAAACTGACCCAGAAACGGGTCAGACTCGGAATCAGGATCAATTCTGAGCCAGGAGTTTTTAGAGCGAATACTGATAGACCTACTCGATATTCTGTTTGTTTAAAACACAAACCAACGTGAAGTATCCATTTGTGCGAGGCAACATTTGAGTAATAATATAAACATAATTATAAACACCATATTGGAATTTGCACATGTGTAGGTTCTATGACACGTGTTTTGAAAATTAGACAATTTAATTTCTAATAAAACCCAACTTTCTACAACAAATAGTTTCTTCCCCTCAACTTAATAGAAGCTTCCAGCATCCGAAATTGAGCATTCTTCTTAAAGGAATATAAAATAATATTGTATGAAAACCTGGTTGTTTTGCAGAGATAAGGTAAAGAATTGGTTATATTGACGAAACTGTCTTTTCTATACGACCACTCTATATCAAATAAAACAAACAACAGTGTTCGTTCATTCAGGAAATGTTGTAAACTTTTGTCATCTAGGGAGAAAGGTTTCATTCATAGATTGATAGACAATCGTTTCCTCACGTAACCAATGCTACATTACCATATCAAGCGAACATTGAAACAGTTACTGAGAGCTACTTTTAAACAGTACTGGTAGCTTATCACGTGATGTAAATAATGTGGTTGACAATGTATTTGGCCCATGTAATAGCTATAGGCTATTAGAAGTGGTCAAATCAAGTAACGTCTTAATTTTACTGGACAATTTACCGTTTAAAACTTGTTTTGAGTTGTGTACAATTTAACAATTTGTGAATTTAGTGGAGCCGCGTCAACTATACAGGCTATTATTCTATAATGCATCATGTATATACGTTATTCACAGTGCAGATGTAATACTGATGTAATTTAAATACAGCATCATTGCACCGCGTGTTTTGCACGGCTTACCATTCAGAACGACATCTTGTTTTATATATGTTATTATGCATTGTTGTGGTAACCTAGCGACGGTCTTGTAAATAGGTGAATTCTGGTTCTTATTATTATGGATGCATTTAGTCAATCATCAATAAGCATGCACCAGAGACTGGCTATGGTGTAATGATCTTTCTGCTACCAAGCAACACAATTACTTCATATGGCCACAGCAGTACAACTTGACTGGTAAAATGTCTTCATACTAGCGTGGACATGGTCAACGCCATTTTATTGCTACACTGCTAAAAAACCCAAAACATTTGAGTTTCTTGCCGCAGGCAAACTTTGTGTATCGGTGGTCGCTATAAAAGATGTGATTGGAATTTAGTCTGCCCCGAGTGCTGTAATTGTAGATGTATTGATACAATTTATTTCCCAAATGAAATTTAGTCTTCCGGGGATGATATTGATTACAACAAATTTACGCGCAATTTCACAAATTATTTTCGTTTTTAAAGTGTATTTTATAAAGTAGTGTCTTTGGTGAAATTCGGTTCTGAATATCACACCCTAGTAAGATCTTGACATTTCAAACGGCGGCATTTCAGTGGTTCGTCAGTCAACGATTTGCAGACATGCCTATCATGGTCGTCAAATATAAATATACTTTATATCACTTTTCAATCTTTAAACAAGTTGTGTTTTTCCCATTCCAAAGCTCAGCACTTTCCGATTTTCCAGAAAACTATCCTTACATGGTGAAGTATCATTGTAAATCAGCAACGCAGCTCAAAGTCAAAGAGTAGTAATTGTGTTTCCACATGTTAGATATACGCTGCATATATTCACATTATTCAAATGTTGCATTTTATTCAACGGAATATGACACACAATTATCATAACAGGTCTACGTATGATATTGATGACGGTCTAGGGAACACAGGTTCCCTATTTCTAATCTCTGAAAACAAAACCAATACGAATATACTTTGTGTTAAGGATGTTATTGCGAATATTATGCTGGACGCATAGTACGTTATTAGAGTTCGTGCGTGTATATCCATAATGCATTGTCTATTAATAGTCGCATCTGAAAGGCCCAACGTAGTGGTATTGATGATTCAAGAGCATTGTCGACGTTGTATCAGAAATTCGTCGTTATATGCAAACAAGACCAAAAGCGGCATCTAAGAAAAGTATTGTGTCCGTTAAGACGCATACTATTGGCGTTATTGCAATATTTATGGCAACAACTATTCAAGAACTATTTAGCAACCATACTGCATTTCCAGTTTACATTGAAGATTTGCCAATATATGGACTGATCAATAATGCTATATCGATATGGAAAAATGATTACCAACGTTATATCAACATTTAAAGGATGTATCAATAATGTGTTGCTGTGAAGCCTGAGTTGCCTATAGTTGTGAAGTGTTCCAGAAAAAACTTTGAACTAAAGTGGCTCATAGGTAACATTCACATTTTGCAAGTGAGCTGCCTTGGACAGTTAAGTGAAGCATATATAAATAACCAAACAATAATGATCGATAAGGAAAGTATTTGTGTTACTATGTCGCGATATAGGTGTTTAAAGGCCCTGTACACTATTGGTAAGATCGAAAAACACAATGTTCACAGATTCACACACAACTTACATGATTTAAAGTAAGTAATGGTATAAAGGGTTCCTTAAAATATTTCTGCCTAAAATGCTATCGTTTCTGAGAAATGAGTAAAACAATAGTTTTTATCACGCGCGATAATTTGAAAAAACAGAAAACACATGAGGTCTCTATTTTCTCGTGACCTCGATGACCAATTAAGCTCAAACTTTCACAGGTTTGTTTGTTCATGCATATGATGAATCACACAAAATGTGGACACTGATTTTGAGCTGTTACCAAAAGTGTACAATACCTTTAAGTATAAACGGTCTCTGGAAGTTATTTAGTTTGCAAGTGGCACAATGTTTCGAAGATAAAATCCATTCGCATATCATCCGTTCGATCAGCTAGAATTGTCACACGATCCTTCACGTTGAGACCACAATCTGATACAAGCGGAGTAGAGTGTCTCTTTGGTTGTTTACAATGTAAACATTCCGGTACTCGTTGTAGAAAGAACCAACTACCTTCCTGTTGACAACAATGCAGGCAATATACGTGAATGCATTACTGTTAACTACAGAGGTAGTTTTGTACAGACACCGTAATTTCATTTCCATCATTACGACGATTTGCCCGCGCTAAGCCGACGTTATCTAATATGTAAACTTCGCTATACGAATCTGACCGTAGCTTGTCACGGGTAGAGCTATATCATCATTCAGTATGCGTCACGCACTTGCGTTTGATAAGTAAACACTTTAGATCTGTGAATTGCTTCGTGTCAAGAATTTACCCCTTTTCAGTTTCCTAAATACATCTTAAAGGAAGTTTACTTAAGATTCAATTATTGCGATTCTGAAAAAAAGTATGTACATAAACGAGAGTTTGACGTGTATTTAATTCCCGGTGACAAACAAACACAGGCTGTATCAAAGCTGTATAGGCCTATACTGTATGTTAGTTACTTGATTTTTAAAAAAAAAATCTATCGGAAATTTTAAAATTAATCATATCACTCAAAATTTGGTATGGCATGGAAATCAAACTTGTTACAAATTCACTTTAAATTCGCCCGTGGTTTCCAGGTTTTCAAAGTGCTTATTACTTTTGCAAGCAATCGTGCGATCCTACGTTTTTGACAAAGAATTCCGGTCTGTTTATTATGTTCTTTGTTCTTTGTTCTTCACTTGACGTTTTTTGTATGTTATATCAGAAACCTTTTCAGTCCAAGGGCAACTTGTGTAATATCCGTTGCTTCAATTCACATTGTATTGGTCAAATTGGTTGTGCAATGTGACAATAATTTCTTTATGAAGGCACGTTGGTAATTCTTAATAACGGCCCCTTACCGATTCTCCATGCTTCAATAATTTAAATAACGAGTAACTAAGGGGGGCACGGGAGGGGGCGTGCCCCCATTGATGTCCGTGTCCCCCCGGGTGCCCCCAAACTTTAAATTTTGACTTTTGGGATTAAAGATTTCCAGAGTTTTAATGTGATAATTTCGATGTTTTAAAAACTATTTTTCCGTTTACAAGCAGACAATGTACACTATAACGCCAGATTATCTTACAAAAAATACATTGAATTAAAAAGGCGCTGAAAAGGGGCTTTTTAAAGAAAAAGGCAAACTTAAACTTGGACAGAAGTGCCCCCCTAGAAAAAATGGTGCACCCCCTTGTTCCCCCTTAAAATATTACCCTAGTTACGGTGCTAGCAGTCTGAGAAGATGAATAATAGAAGGCTTATTAAATAAGCTAGGATTAATTTTTGTTTGAAGAGATTGTTTTTCTCGAGGGCATCGCATCATGTTGATCACTCAACATGTTCGTAAATCAAGCATTGTAATACTAAATTAGAGCTCAATTATTGCAGCTGTGGAGATTCTATAAGAGACGTGCATTGATCCAGGCATCACGTCAAATCGCTGCAGGGAATAGCCGCCAAACATGTATCGATCATGTCATGTGGCCCCTTTTCAAAAATCGTGTTTTTATTTCGGACAATTGTATTTTCCCACCTGAACGCTGAAGCACTTTACTTGTCACATGTCATCAAGAGCGATTCTCCCCATCGTTCAATAAGGGTTACCCGTAGCTTAGCTTGCAGCGACAGCGTAGCCGAGTCGTCCTATTATTCCACCCACACCCACGTTTACTGCACACAATGTCCATTGACTTTCCCTAGTCTTTTATCAAGCGGCTGTACAGACAATTCTTATCCTCTACCACATCAGCCCGTAGGTGGTCTTGGTATCTCACATTGCCAATCTCACGAGACCACCTCTCAGTCAACGTAAACCTCGCTAGGGTTTAGATAGCTATCGACCTGGCTGATAAAAAAAAAGACCAATCCCGTAGAGTTGATAACACCTCAAACACAATACGCCGCTATGAGCGCAGTATACTTTGAGATCCATGACTGTATGTATCTTTAGTCGTTCCTGGATGTTTTCCATTTAGAAGAGGTATTCGTTATTGATGAATATATCGGTAAAGATTGGGTAGCGGTGTTTCTCGGTGATGAACAAATCAACAAACTATGGCACAATAATGAATGCAATGCAGGCCCCTTGTGAGTTTTGTTTGTAGTAGGCCTATTGATTGATTTACTGTCATGGATAATTGATGTAAGAGGCAATTTAATGGAGGGGAACTTTTTTCGTTATTATGAGTTTTATGGGTAAAGGGATACGTCGGAAAATCGGGAAGAAATGTCATTGTTATATGGGTGTACAACCATAAACTTAATGAGCAATGATGTACTTGCGTCTTTGAGATACCAATCCCCCTCTGGCAAGCTTTTCTTAAACATGAATGTAACACAACATGAATTATTTGACCCACAATGACAATTCACATGTAACTAATCACGTCAAATGATTTTGGATTGATGTAACTGGTATCTATAATACTGAATGAATGTTATTTTGATTTCTTTTGTTCTTGACAATTGACGTGCATGTTACAACTATAAGACTTGAACGTCTTGACTTCGACATACTGAAGAACAGACCAGACATATTAATGGAGTCCCAGTTATAAAAGTTACATGCGAAGGTTAATGCAGAATTCAATTCAATGTATCAGGGGTGACTTTACGAAGCTAATACAGGGACTTTGACTATAGTTGCCTCACTTTCCCTGCTCCAATATGCATAAAGATAATCAGACATTTCCGCTACGTACGAGTCTTACGCCTCTCCTATAATTATGGACTCCAACCCAGACATAGCTAGCTGTCACCAAACGGTAACGGTTAAGAATTGAAATTAAATTATTCACCAGGCGCAAAACAGTGGCAGAATGATTGAACCGTGCAATGCCCCTGGGGGAATCAATGCTGGCGCATATCATAATTCATGATGGATCAAGGTGTCCAGTTCGTATCTCTCATATTTCTGTTTGCTGAAATGCTTTCAAATAAAACTTAAACCATGGTATGCCTGCCCCTTTGGTTATTTTGGGAAAGTGGTAACTGCATGCTACCATGATTGATAATGATTACTTGAAGAAGGAATGAATTGTTTATTTTCTGAAAGCCTAGTTTATACACTTTCAGTATCAAATGTGCCAAGATTTTTGTGTCTGAAATACTGTTTACCTTGTATAAACAAATTGGGCATCTATTGTGTCCCAACGGAAATAAACACACATTTATACAATTGGAAAAGCGATGACCAACAAACTCGATGGAATCTACATAGGTTCGCTTGATTGTGTATATTGTGATGTGTCACTGAACACCAAAGGATGGGATGGGAATATTGTCCCCAATGATGTTACTACCTTTCAATCTTGAAAGTATACATTAAAGCGAACCGCTAAGTGCATGCTGTTAATCGCATGCAGCCGTCGCAATACATTATTTAAAGTGTTGTCAAAATAACTAATAAGACATCTGCGTAATAGAATGGCAAAGGTCGTGGGTTCGAATCTAACTCGAGTAATATGACTATGGATGGTTTTTCACAGGACTCGGGGAAAGTACTGAGTATACAGCGATGGGTTAAACCAAATAATATTCCTTTATAGTGTTTAACTTAGGCAACGTGTATGTACTACGCTTTCGCGGACTACAGTTTGTCTTTAAAACCCTGTCCACTTTGGTTAGCCTATGAGTCTGCTATATTTGTGTAGCCACCGGCTTTCCTTGTTCAGCTAGACTAATGTTGGCACAAAGTAAACACTGACTACGGACTTGGACATCATCTTTGACATGACAGAAAGACAGTTGTAGATTGTTTTCATTTCAGTTGTGTAAATGTATTTGAAAATATTCCGTCAGTACAATTGTTAACAGAAAACGAAAATTGGTTACAACTTAAACAGAAGATGAGTCAACGACTGTATCTTGGTTGCGATGATATTTGAAACTGACTGTTTCATCTTTTAAAAGGGCTGTTCAGAAATAAACAATAACAAATTGGTTTGTTTTCATCTTGAAGTGTAGACGGACGAACGATAAACACGAGAGAGTGACAAGTGACCCTTTGTTTTATTATGACATGTAACACTTGACACTAAGAATCAAATTTCATGTATTTCATAAATGTAGGGTCATCGTTGTTTTTTTCAACGTAATGCTGATTGATAGGAAACAGTTATCAAGGAAGATACAATAAAACTCACATGTGAAAGTTTTAGCTGAATACAGTGTCTACTTGTCAAGGTAACACCGGGTACCAACCGCATCTTTAGCCGCAGCATTAACAAACCGACAACCACAGAAATTTGAATCTCCAAAACTCGCCTTGAGTTCTGGAGATTCCAATTTTTCGACAATTTCTTTTACTGATTTCTTATCATCGGTGGCATTTCATACGAAATAATTTCGTAGGATGCTTACTACCAGTACCATCTTTATGACAAGGAGGCTTTCAGATAAAAATTGCACAATGTTTTCGGGGTAATACCAAAGTATAACCCTACCTTAAAGGTATCGTACACGTTTGGTAATGACTCAAAACAAATATTAGCATAAAAACTTAATTGGTAACGAGCAACGGAGAGCTGTTGATAGTATAAAACGTTGTAGGAATCGACTCCCTCTGAAGTAACGTAGTTTTTGAGAAAGAGGTAATTTCTCACTAAAATAATAAAAACTTCTTGCAACAAGTTTTTATTCATATCTAAAAGCACACAACATTTGTATAACAAGGGTGTTTTTTCTTTCATCATTTTCTTGCAACTTCGATGACCAATTGAGCCCAAATTTTCACAGGCTTGTTATTTTATGCATATGTTGGGATACACCAAGTGAGAACACTGGTCTTTGACAATTTCCAAACGTGTTCAATGCCTTTAACGGGGCTGTAAAGTGATTTGAAGTTTTCCAATTGGAGGACCAAACTACCCGTCAGTGCATGTGTCATGAGTGCTATAACATGATACATTGATATGATTAATGGCTGCGTGTGTGTTTTGGGTTTGTGTATGGTTTATGTTGTTTTTCATAATCTGTGCACTTTGCAGTCGCAAGAAGTCACAGATTCCACAAAGTCATGAACACATGCATCTCATGAACTGAGTCGCCGGAGGAATTTCTCACTGGATCGTACAATAACTTGTCGTTGATCGAAAGTCAATCGATCTGAAGTTGTTGAGTCGCGGCAGAGCTCAGAATGTCACACGGTCAATCTGAACCAGCGGCCATCCAAGCAGGCCACGCAATACACACCGTCACCCTATCTCGTCTTCGATCGATCTCCGGACTTCACTCCATGGTGTATCATGCACAGGGTGATGCTTATTACTGCATCGCGTGCCCCATGACTCCACTCCTCGCCCGTGTTTTTCTTAAATGCTGAAATCGAGCACATTTTAGTCTGAAGCTATAAAGGCTCTGCGGGCAAACTGCCACTTTCCGGTCCACGAGCTTGATCAAAGGAGCTTTAATGACGTTCATGTGTCAAACGAGTCGATAGTCTGAAATGAACCCCAATGAAGCGCGAGTCTGGATGATATTGTAACACTGTCTGATCGTGTGTCAACGCAAGCAGCCACAATCCATGTTTGCCTACAAAACCCACACGCTACGGAAACCAAGCAATGTAAAGCGCTAGATGCCTGTGAGCTGTGGCTAAATGAACACTTGATAATTCAAAGCGAGATCTGATTGGCGGATCTGAACTCGTCACCAAAAGGCCTTGCTATTTTGTACCATATTGACGGCAAATGACAGCTGATTTACACGCGGGAGATTAGAGCAGATTAGTTCTGCACAGCAAAACCTTAAGTCATGGTCAACAGCCATTGCACTGGGAGACACCAGATGTAACAACCGTAAAGTGATTGATCCAAAACATGACACTACAATAAACACAAGAACGTTTTATTCGGCGCTCAATTCTTAAACCAATCTCATTCATTCTACTGCATCCAGTATACGTGAAAATACACAAGCATTATTAAGTATAGAGCCTATTAAATTACAAAAGTCTTGCGATTCTTGCAATTGACATGTTTGCAAACAGTGCCTTTGACCTGTTACATTTCAATCCTCCATGACACATAGCCGAACACGATGTAGACGTACACTTCATCAGTGGTAATGAACATTCACATTTCTTCATAGGCACCCTGGGGGGTTTACGAGTCACGTGTTTGAGGCACACATACGATTTCTTGGCTTCATTACCAATACGTACATATCCGTTGTATTACACCCAGAATTTCATTTCCGCTAGTGTAATTGGTTTTTTCGGGGATGGCTCTAACTGTTTTGCTTAACTGTGATGCAGTCTTTAAGTTATGAAAAACAGGATGTTTGAGACCCGGAGATTTGCTCGTCAGTAGTTGACTTGTTCAGATTGTTCATGTAGCAAGAGCTTCTGAAAATAATAGTAAATGTTTGTGTGAATGAACTTCTTAATAACCACTTACAACCCGCATACACGCGTTAAGTGCACTACTTTCAGCGGTAGTCAATACAGATCAGTTGTTGATGACGTATTAGGTTTGACTGGCTCTAGACTCGAATAGAGCTAGAGATTACATTATGGGATTGGCTCCTTTGAATCTACGGATTACATCATGGTCTCTTATGTATGACATTAATGATGTAATATCATGGGCTAGACTCTATTAAAGATATCACCAAAGTTACATCACCACTCGTATGAGAAACACAATTAAAATTCGCACGGGTTCTTGTTGAATTACCACATGGGTTGGGTTCGTATATGGATGACATCTGCGGCTAAATTTTAATGAACCTATCAGTTTACATCCAAGGCTAGAAGTTAATTACTTAATAGGGTCATATCGAGAAGTTCTTGAGTAAGTTACTTCAAAGTAGGTCCATATCAGTTTCCCTGGATGTCTTCCCTGGGCTTGGCGTTCCATAGTGGCGTATAGCTGCCTTCACATTTGTCATCATAATCATTCACCGGTTTTTATGAAGTCCTGAAGATAATGAACTGCATTTTGAAAGGTTCCATATTTTCAAATCGTCTCCGTGACCAGTCAGACTTAATTGTTTACCAATTACATGCACTCGATGTTTGGACCACACCTCCATCACATAAATAACGTGATAACGACTTTATCTTAACGCAGACAGCGTCATTTGATGTCATACAATAGTTGCCGCCATCATCAATCTTAAAGAGTAATAGAACAATGTAAACTGTTAACAGTTTTGTCTGCACTCCTTTATGTTCAAGGCTGGACTTGTAATGTGATCGTGGGGAATGATCCGATGTGATTCATGGACCGTGTCAATTGAACATCATCAAATTAAATTGCCAGCTGCAATATAAGCTTCACTGACAAATTCCGTTCAAACTTCTTTCCATTAATGATTGATGGAAAAGTTAACCTGTTCCCTCGTTATAGTTGTAGCGTGTAAAAAATGTAGACACAATTTCATCAGTTTACGGTAGCGTGAAAGATTTATTGTGACATTAAACGTTTGACTTAACCCCAACAATCAATCGAAAAGTTGAAATAACGTGTTGGGCGCGTCCCGCCAATTGACTATAGGAGAACATGGTATACAGAATATCTTGAGAGGCGCTTTGTAAAAAAAGTTACCTGTATAAAGTTTCAACTTCAAAGAATATATTGTCATTATTGAAGGTTCTTTTTCTTTTTTATTAGATATACAAATATTGAGACTGTTTATTAATAGGTGATTAAATTCAAATTTATACCAACTCAATAAATTAGATTAACTTTAATTCGTAATCAGTTACAGTAAATTCCATTTAAATTTACGCTCATCTCAATTTAATTTGATTCGTTCTATTCAACTTCAAGTTAAAGTCGTGTCAGTTTAATGAATAATAATCAAACTAAATTAAATCCATTTGAAGATATTTTGTAAAGAAATAGATACATTAAATTAACTTTATTTCATTCAAATTTAATTCGATCCAATCAAATTTGATTCACTTCTATTGAACTATATGTTTATTTTCTTTTTAGCAATTCATTTCATAAACCTATTTAATTCATTGAACTTCAGTGCATAGTAACCAAAACTTAACAATAAAGTACAGAAAAATATAGGTGTATCCTAAAAATTCATAAGGCAACGTAGAGGAATTGCAAAACGAATTATAAAAAATGAATAATCCATACAAAACCGATCGGGAAGTAGCATTGGATTATTAGAATATATGAAAGACAATCATTAGTTTTCTTGCTTTAGTCTCTAGTTTCAGTCTCATACCTTCTTGTAGTGATTTCGATGAAAACAATTTCCATTGACGACAATTCTTTATTTAATTAGCCGTTGGGAATATATAACGTTAACAGACAAAATGAACTACAGTGAAACTTGCCGGTGTTTTGTTCCATGCAGATCTATTCACCTGACAGCTAAACTTAGCAAAATGTCGCAAAGCTGACAAGCCGCTGGATTCTCTCTTTCGATCTAGTCATTGAATTCATCGAGACAATCAATTACTATGTCTGTCCAAACCACGGTTTCAAAATTTGAACCGAACGAAAACGAATTCACCAATCAACGAAACAGATAAGTACAACACCTTATGTGATTCAGGTTGAATGTTGCATGCGGCAAGTAGTACCGGTAACACGTGTACAGAATTACTGACAAATCAACACTGTCGCTTTATTATCGCGTGACTTAAAGGCATCGTACACGTTTGGTAATGACTCTGAAAATTTATGGCAATAAAAACTAACTCGGCAAGAAGTACAGCAGCTTTGGATAGTATAATGCATTTTGAGAGACTTTTTACTTCGAAGGACTGCGGTTATGGAAAAATATATCACTTTTTATCCCCAAAATATTTTGAATATTGAGAGTAACGCTTCTCAGAGTGTGTATTCCAATGCAGATTATTCTTCCTGCGTGGACATAAACCGCTCCAAATTTTCGGCAATATCTCAAAAGCGCTACCACCTTTTCAAATTAATTTGTTTGTACAGGTTAGTTTTATGGTATATATCTACAACTATATAGGTTTGAAACAAACAATAGGCTCCAATTACCAAACGGCCTGTGCGTCTCTAGGAAATTTGAAAGATAGAAGAAATCGGATAAACAACCATATCAGTATCGCTGAACTCGATAATGCTCACAAATTAACGGCTTCTGCCATGTTTATTTGATTTCAGTGAGTTAGGTTTACCTGTAGTATAAAATGAACGAGTCTGATACTTTGTTCGAATAAATCTTGTATTTGTTAAGAATATTCTTTAATCGTAGAGTTTGTATTTTAGAGTATTTTAGAGTATAGAAGTACATTGGTGTTATCTTACTGTAATAAAGACCAGTTTCTAGTATTGTATGTACAAAACATTGTTACGTTTGATGGAAAGTGCTGGTCATTGTGCCTATAATCAACCAACTTGGTTTACACCAGTTCCATTTTAGAATGAATGGTTACCATGCTATAAAGGAAACGACAAGCAGAGATCGTATAATTGAAGCATTTCCTAGACATCTCTCAGCAGTTCGCCATGGGGACATTGTGCTAAATTAAAACAGGTGGACTTGTGCTCTCTTGATTGCATTTTTCTCCTCGTTCCAATCGAAAAGCACAATGTGAGCCTATCACATAGTGTGAGAAATCAACAATTTCCATGATTAATTATGGGTTCGTGTGTGCACTCTCGGAGCGGCTTTTGAAGTGGCTCTCAGACTTTTCGAAAACATGTCGCAAAATACAATGAGTTATGAGATTCATTTATGGGGGGTTGGTAATTCTCCCAGAGCCATGTCTAAAATGTCAACGACTGTTGCATGTGCGATAAACATTGAAATATAAAGGTTGTGTTGAATTATGACGAGACGCCTTATGGTCCTTTGTTAATTTCATATCTCAATTTTAGTACCCGTTGCTCCTTTGATTTACAAGCCACAGAATCTAAGATGTTTTGGTACTGTAGAAACACCATGAAGTTGGCATTTGGATGTAAAGCCTACACTTTAAAAACTCCCAAACATGTTAAGTTGTACTCATTCAGTATTCACCTTGTTCACAGCCAGACTATTCTAATTTGCATACGTATCCAAATGCAAATGATCCAATACCAGGGTGAGAGAGCGGTCAACCTCGTACTGCTCGACACACCATGGGGACGAGGTTGGGTCACGTGGGGCCTGACGCATTTCTGGGTCACAGAGTGTCAAAAATACACAGATTTGGGTTAAATTGACGCATAATCCCAGTTAAAATCCAATTGTTGACCAGTTTCCGGGTCAGCCTGACCCAGGGCAGGTCCCCTGGGATCCGGAACCCGCGTCAGTTGACTGTGCAAGTCTCGCACGTATTCGAACATTGGGACCCGTTAAAGTACGTGAGTTTGTTTCCTTCACGCGAGCAATAGACCTTTATCATGCTGCCACCATCTTGGTCATGTTCCCTGTATCCAATAACAGTAATGAATGCTAATAGTCATTGTACAAAAAGGAACCAGACTAATTCTCCTTCCAGCCTCGGTTTGGTTACACTGATTTGAATGGGAGAAAAATCAAGATGGCCGCACCATGATAAAGGTCTATTGGACCTAAGTGGTCCCAAAACTGTACAGATACGTGCGAGACTTGCACGGTCTATTCTGAACCGGAAGTTTTTAGAGTGTTTATACTTGTGATAAGAACCACACGTCGAAAGGGTCAATTCAAATGGACGAAGATCGCCACATGATCAACTGGAGTTGGCTATCTAAGGTCCCACAAAAAAATATATAAATAACAACTCTGTAATTATTTGAATTGAATATTTGTTTTCAAACTTTGATAAAAAATTCAAGTTGTGTGTTTAAAGGAACAGGTACCAGTATCATATAGTCAGTGTAATCATAAAACATATAAGCTATTGAAAAAGATACTGCAAAGATTAATGTAATATAATTACCAAATCTACCAAACCACGCAAAAGTAACACAACCAGTGACATTTTGTTCTAATAATATTACCACAGACAAGTATTGAATCAACACTCTTGAAATGTTTAATCAGTTGCCAGGATGGGAAGGCTATTTCGAAGGGACTCGAGTTGTTTTGCCTGAAACTGACCTGTGTCATAAGTTTACCCAACGAGCGAGAATACTTGTGATACTAAGATAAGAAAAATTGACCACTCTATATTCATTCTTTTATGGATCTCAAAATTTATTTCCATTTTGCAAAATGTACATACAATTAATTACACAGGTCAGTTGAACAATGATGTATAGAGAACTAAAAGAATAAGAAGTATATAAAATACAAATAAAACAGAGACATTTATAGTAGATAGAACATATTTGCTGATACAGCCCTGGTTAATTACATTATTGAGGTGGTGGCTAGGGTACTGTTGCCTTCAAAATAGTTTAAGTATAACGACTATCCACACGATGTAAATAACAATGCCTCGCTGAATGTTATGTATTTGAAATATTATCACAATGCATGATTAATATGTTATATGAAAATAACTGATGTGGATATATTAATATTTTATTTGTTGTATAAGAATATTGCTTTGAACTGCTACTCTTGCTGATCAGCTGTAAATGGAATAAACATATTATCTTTAAGCACGCAATTACTGTGTCTGTTGATATTTTGTTATGTTGTATATTTATGTTGATTTGTCACTCGCATGATTTCGGAAAGGTTTACACTGCAAAAACTGGGGTGTTAAAATTGACACCATGGGTGTTGTCACATATAGATACCAAAAAGTTAATCTTGATTCTCTCTTCGGCATCTATATGTGACAACACCCATGGTGTCAATTTAAACACCCCAGTTGTTGCAGTGGTACAAGATGGCACCCTGAACAATATTTGATTTGGAAGTACCCATGTAACACTTAAAGAGAGGTTCGGACTTATTTTACGTTTATCCCTTTTGAGTTGGGTTTTAAACAATTCCGTTCGATTGAAATATTGCGAAGGGAACTTTTCACTTAAAGGTCGGGTCATATTTTGGTTTTTGTCAATGTAATGCTGGTTTATAGGCAACATTATTAAGAATGATACAATGAAAGTCACATGTGAAAGATTAAATAAAGTGCCTATTAAGAAAATAGTAAAAACTGTCATTCATCAAGAACGTCGAATTCTTTCCACGTTTAGCGAGGTGACCGGGTACCAACCGTATCTCTGGCCGTATTGAGGGCAGCATTACGGACAACACTAAGCATTCCAAAGGTCGCCTACAGGCTGTCTTTGGAAATTCAGAATTTTCGACAAATCATTCTTATGATTTGTAATCAATGAAATAACTTCGCGAGATTCTTACTACCATTACCATCTTTATAACATAGGCTTTCGGATGAAAATCACCAAATTTCTTTTGGGGTCATTATAACCAGAGTATATATGAACCTACCTTTGTTAACATACCAGGCCCAATATAGGGCCAGATTATTTACGAAGTATAATCAGAAGACGTTGATATGTTGAACGTATACTTTAAAACGTATTACAACAAATTGAGCAAGTTCAAATACAGGAAACCAATGTCGTCGTTGGATGGAATCTGACCTAAGCATGCTTGCTTGTCAAAGCATATCCCACTTGCAAGCCATAGAAGTCAACGAAGCGTGCGGTAGACAGTATCGCCTCACTTTTGTAACCTCATCTGTCTCGTGATGGAACAAATTAATCACTCATCAACACACGTTTGTTGACCAATTTGGTTTGGACACGAAAGCAACCGAGTACGTCTCGCTTTGTCAAAACATGTGGATCTCTTTGTCTTAACTTAAAGTTAAAGGCACTGAACACGTTTGGAAATTGTCAAAGACCAGTGTTCTCACTTGGTGTATCCCAACATATGCATAAAATAACAAGCCTGTGAAAATTTGGGCTCAATTGGTCATCGAAGTTGCAAGAAAATGATGAAAGAAAAAACACCCTTGTTGTACAAATTTGTGTGCTTTCAGATAGGAATAAAAACTTCTTGCTAGAAGTTTTTATTATTTTAGTGAGAAATTACCTCTTTGTCAAAAACTACGTTACTTCAGAGGGAGTCGTTTCTCACAATGTTTTATACTATCAACAGCTCTCTGTTGCTCGTTACCAAGTCAGTTTTTATGCTAATATATATTTTGAGTAACTACCAAACGTGTACAGTGCCTTTAACACGCAAAGAACATAGCCACAACTAATGCACATCATTTATTTAAAAGTTAGTTTTTCGGTACAGACCCCTGCACTGACGTAACACGTGGCTTCAATCTACTCATGGTCTGCCATTTTGCGAGTCAAATTGCAAGTAAATATTTATATGGTGCGCGTCTCACCACATGCCTCGCCTAAACTACACACAGGAACACCAGGGAAATCTGATTGCCAAAATGGCACAACCGAGATAATGACGTCGCATGAGTTGAGTCAATAGACCGTGCAAGCCTCGCGTGTATTTTGAACATTTGCGCCCGTTAAAGTGCACTATTTTGTTTTCCTTCACGCAGTGTGGATACCCGAAGTTCTCAAGATGTTTGGCGAGTAAGCGCTGGACTCTCACGGTCTATCTGACATCACCCGAAGACTCTTTGGGTAAAATGTTATCTTAAAATGCAAAAGAGAAATTAAAAAAAACACAATAATTTTAAAGCAGATCATCGGTGGGAAAACACGTTAAAAATAAGATGCGGTGCAAGAAATAATTACAAAACTTATTTTGTGTGATAATTTTGGAATTGAAATACACTAAATATACAGTTACAACGATACATGTGAATCTCGTGATTTAATTTTACAAATAAGCAGCTTGTTTTTGTATCTTTCCCAAACACAACAAAGATTCTTATTTTAGTGCACCCTGATGCGGAAATAAGAATAAGTGCGAAAGTAAGAAAATAGTGCGCCCTCTCCATCCGTAGATGTTCTAATAATTCAATAAAGCCTATAAGAATAATAATATACCCCCAGAAAACAAAGCAGCAGAAAACAAACACAAATTGATGACCAAAATCAATAAAATACACATTAGAATAAATAACGAAGACAGTAAAGCATAAATAACGAAGACAGTATAGCTTTTTTGCAAAGCACACATTAGTCATCAAATTAATATGTAAATACGGACTACTAAACAAGTGAGTTTTTAATTTTGTATGTTTGTCTTGAAGGACCCCAGCGCCATCACCCCCTCGTAAATTTACAGGTAATGTATTCCACTTTTGGGCAGTGGAAACAATCCACAGGCATACGGTACTACTTGGGTAGGAGTCGTACCCATGACACTGGAGCAGATTTCATTCCAATATACACAGAGCGTGCCCGGCTTCGTATAGGACTGGTGTGAATCCTGTACTTAGCAGTGGTTACTGCAAAAATAAATAGTTGCAATTTTTGCAGCAGGGATAAAGAATATTATTTGTGGTTACCCTTACACCAATGAAGCACTCTTTACTAAGTGCTTTCTTCAAAGTGCTGCGGGAAACAATCCACATGCATACTACTCGGGTGGGATTCGAACTGACCTCTCGTCACCGGGCAAGCTTCTTGTGATTGAAATATCTGCTCAAGAATCCAGGGGTCGTGGGTTCAAATCCCACCGATTCTGTGGACTGTTTGTCGCAGGACTCGAAAAGAACAAGGACGATCTACCACGCTGCCGTCTATTTCTATCCATAAACAGACTCTGTTGCTAAAAGCTCCCGGCTACTTTGTTTAATTTTCCACAGAGTTTGGACTTGTATAATCACTGGGTATTTCAAGGGATTTCTGATTGGATGAGATGGAGTAGAGATGCTGGAGACCTTGTCACGTTTCGAGCGCAGCTTTTTGATTGAAGATAGAGAAGGGGGGGAGGGTACGCAGTGGTCAGTAACCAAGAAAACAGAATAAAGACTGCGTATAATAGTTGCAGGCACTGACAGACAAGGGATTCAGAATTCATGGTTTTCTGAACAAATACCTCCTAGTGTTGAGAGGTAAAAAAGTTCATTTGTCGTTTTAGAACTCTTTGTTTTGGGGATCATTTGACCGTATGACAGTTGACACCACATTACTGGAATTAGTCAGGAACAGTAGCGTTAGTATTTGCATCACAGAGTAGCTACTTAAACCATTCTAAACGCAGTACCATCAAAACGCGTGGGATGTGTTTATTTCTGTTTGCTGCTTAATCTTACGAAGACCTGCCTACTGCCTTTGGCTACTGCATATTGTACAAGCTTTATTCCATTATGTTTAAGAATAAATATAAAGGTTTCGAAAAGAGCACTTAATGTTAAACTTGTCAAAGTGTGTTTTTTCTAAAGCCTATAAGTCACTGTGTTTTGCACAAAGATGAAAAGAGTTAGAAGACCTATGTTAAGTAATCTATCTGAAGTTTTTGGTGGAGAAACGATGGATGCAAAGAAAAATCCAATGAATGTTTTATCTAACATTTAAAATGATATCATGTTGATGATGAGTTTATTAATTTTCAAATTTTAGCATCTACGATTCTGATAATTATTGTTTGTTTCATCAAAATGTTTACATTTTCTTTCAGTTCCTTTACTCGGTAGGTATAGCAGTTAAAAACAGATTTGATTGCGTGGTTAGATTCCATTCTTATGCAACAATGGAATTCTGCGTCGGGTTGACCCATTTTTTGGTCATTTTGACACAGATTCCAGATCATAATGGCCCATAATTGAGTCAGGCCCCTCTGGACCCGGATCCGGATCAATTCGGACCCGTGAAATTTCGTTAGAGTGCATTATCTCAACATTGATACATACATACATATCAGCATTTATATCAGGCGCCTTTTTCCCAAGGTTACAAAGCGCCTGATGGTTTTTATTCAAACAAATATAATACAAAATAAATGCTGATAGAAAAACATTTTTGTTGATTTCCTTTTAGGTTAATTTCGTTTTCAGATGTTCATCATTTGCATGGGCTCTTGTGCCTTTCCGTATGTTTTTGTACCTTCTGTTGTAAACAGAGAATGATTTATGGCAATAAACGGAGTTTAACTCAACTTAAAAAAAAAAAAAAAAAAAAAAAGTCTGGATAAAGAAGCCACTGATTGCTGTCGTGGATACCGTACACCTGTTTTATTTACATCTCTCATATTTCATCAGATGACAAACATTGAGGGGAAACTGAATGATTTAGCACCATCTTCTTCCTTCGTATACAAAATTGTCAGGAAAAGGTTATCTTAAAAAAGGTGCAAGGATATACGGAGCTCCGGTAGTGCCATTCCACTTTGTCAGATAGCGAGTATATTTATTTATCATGCCTTAAACAACTTACCGAAACTAGGATGTCGACTGACTGTGAAGGTGAAACTACTAAAAAGATAAATTCTTGAAACTAAGATGATCAGTCGACTTGTTGTTGTAATTTTGCCGCCTTTGCGAAACGAATTATCTTGTGTGGCACTTATGAAGCTCCGTACATGGAGGCCGGGTTGCGCATGAAATATTCGGTATAGCAATTTTTATTATAACTTGATTTAAAAATGGTGATATAAAGGAAATTATAATGGAAAAACTTTTTGTCAGCTTTTCGTAACAAGTTTTTTTGATCACACACCCTCGAAGTTGCATGGCCCGATTTTCGCCGAAAGAAATCTTTTTTTTTTTAAATAATGTTTTTTTTCTGAACGAATTTTGACAGACGATGCTGTTTCAAAACGAAAAACATACGAAAACATCCGCATATGCCACGGACAAAACACAAAATACATGTGTAACATTCAAGATTCTTTGTTCATTGTTAATGGACGTAACATGATGTTGGGATCCCAACAATAATTCATTGTTAATTTTTAATGAACTATCACTTATCATTAGCGGATTTCTTCATAAAAAACCTTAAATGAAAGCGCATAACTTTCTGAAGTCTATAAAACTAGCTAATTAGAATTTAAATCTAAATTACGGATCAAATCGGTCAAAATTCGGACGTAGCATCTTTCTAACGCATTTGCTTGCTATTTGAACGGGTCGATTGCACATCAATAGGCTTCAGACTCTAGTCAACTTGGTTTCACTTAATGGTTTCTAACGTGTGTTTGGTGAGGCAAGCTAGGGATACCTAACCACGTTAGAGAATGGGCACCATCCGTAAAACAACAGTAACGTCACACGAGTACATGTCATGTGAGCAGACACTTTCATTTAAGTAATTGCGATTTGCAAAGTTGGTGCTCTTATTCAATACTCTCTGAGTGGGTATGTCTGAATGAATGCAAAACAAAATAAAAACAAGAGGCACCAGAAAGAAATTAATTCAGACGCTGGTGTCTTGGTCATAACATAGTGCAACCACATATGCATGGCACCAGTCACTGATTGTTGGAACAGTGTTGTCGTCACGTTCCAATGACGCTGAACTTATTGAATTACATCAAGTGTATTAAAAGAGTTTAACGGGAGACAAATCAGGGCAAAACATAGCAACACCTGCGATTCGAAAATCGTATTAAAGAAGACAGTAAGGTGTGATTATTATTCAGCATGCCAAATCACGATTCCACAAAAAGAAGAAAGAACACTTGTATCGAAACTGAAGAGTACACAATATATATATGATTAGGAAAGTTATTCCATCGATTGCGTCTGCAAGATCCATTGACCAGACAAGTTAGGCACACTGCAGGTACACACATACTAGTTAGAAACGTGTACATTGCTCAAGAAAAGATGGTGACGAACTGAATACAGCGACTCAATTTTCTCAAATGGAAACATATGAGTGAAACATACTTTAATAAGTTTTGAATAAGGACTACCCATTTATATAACCATTGTCTCTACCAACTGATGGTAGAGCGCCTGAACGTTAATCCGGAGGCAGGTTCAAATCCCGCTCTAGTAAATCTTGCTTTCTTCAACCCAAAATTAATTAAAGTTTACCCAGACAGTTTCCCATATGGTTTATTAAAGGAAATTTACAATTTTACAAATGTTCAAGTATATTTTTGAAAAACGCATGATAGAGCTCTGGTGTGATGAGAAATCAATTAGCCCAGTCGTGATGCGTACGTACAAAGTAGTACAGTGTGAAATATCTCCATCTGAACTACTGGCATCTTGGTGACAAATTTTCTTTGAATTAAATCTCATTTAAATAATGGACTTTGAACGTCATGAAGGTTTCATCTGCACATAAACAAGTAGGGTCCTATTACAATATTATGTAAAAAAGCACCGATCACAAATCATTGGAACATTATTTGATGTTTGTCAAAACATGAGCACCAATCCCACCGAGAATTCCACAGCGTATTTTAAGACAAGATGATTTAATTATGTGTATAAGCTCATACCAGTCGTAAACTCCCTTCAAGGGAATCCAGCTATGGCAGCTGCGATATTCTTAATGACTGAAGATTCAAGAAGTCATGTTGTGACGAGATGCTTGAAGATCTTAACGTCTTGAGCCTTCACCATCGGAAGTGACCTTATTTTCCAGTCCATGACATCGTCAACCAGTGGGCAGAAATCACCTTCAAAAAGCAACAGCACTATGTCATTCAAGTGTATATCAGTCTTTCCGAGCCACATCAAATATTAGGGCACTTACATCTCAATTATGAGGCTACTCTTTGAAACCGACACTCTGTTCGGCTCCCAACCGAAAACAAACCCCACCGTGTAAGACTGCTGAACCTTTTTAAAGACAATCCATTCCCAACCTCGTCCCCAAGGTGTGTCGAGCAGTACGAGGTTGACCGCTCTCTCACCCTGGTATTCGGGATCATTTGCATATCCAAAATGTTTGGATACGTATGCAAATTAGAATAGTCTGGCTGTGAACGTGGTGAATACTGAATGAGTACAACTTAACATGTTTACGTTAGACTTTTGTACACCAGTCGTTGTCCAATCAGGGTCCAAGTAAGGAGTTTCCCTCCCAGGGTTTACTATTGTAAACATGGTTGGAAATAAAGTAAACCATGGGGACGAGGTTGAGCCATCCCCACCCTCTCCAAACAACAAACGTTTATATGAGAAACAAAATTAATACAATTTGGGAAGAAAGTGTTCTTCTAAAGAGTGGTAAAAATTAAATTTGTCGAAATTGATGAAAAGGACTCACTTATTTCAAACGTCTGGACTACAGTTTTACTCCAGTATACCTGTTTATGTGTTTTGTGTTTCCACCATAGCCTTCGAGAAAGACTCTGCTAGGGTAGAAACGTCAGGTGAACCATATTCTACAAATTTTCTATGTAAGAATCAGCAGGAAGTATTGCTTGTCTGCTCAATGCTGAAAGACCATCATTTCAAATTTCATTTTTTAATACAAACAAACGGGCCGCCGTAGATCTGAATTGGTCATACACGGAAGAAAAAATGAGCAATCACATAGATGAATGTTTTCCTAACAAAATCATGTTTAACCTTTGTCAAACAATACTTTTGGGAATATGTATCATCAATAAATCAAATTTATAGTGCACTTATAGGCTTAACCGATTTTATGGCATACTAATATTATATTGATAATATTCATTATATGCAATATGCATAAAATACCTTACTCAGAGATAGTACTCAACCAACGTTTTGTGAATAGGCTTTGTGACAGAGACAGTGCGTAAACCAAGAAAGCACAATGGAAATGATAGTGAGTGGTCTTGGCTCAGCCTCGGATGATTAGTGCGTAAGGCACGAAGGCAGTTCGGTAATAATGGCTACCTTTTACACTCGCACAGCAAAACTCGACTTGTTCGATTGCATTAAAATGTTCCTATATTGTGTTTTCTAGCAAGAAGCTAGCAAAGTCTAATTTTGACATTGGATAGAGTAGCACACTATTTCTCTGTTAAAATGGAAATGAATAATTGCCTGTCCTGTGAAAAATATAAAATTACGACTTCAGTGAAACAAATTGATGGTATACAACGCAACCCTTTAACCACAATTGGGCCAAAAAAAAAAAAAAAAAAAAAAACCCAACCTTTTCTCTAACTCGATTTCAAAACAGGACGGTGGACCTATTATTTCAAAATCAAATTAACATACGTCCTCACTCCTGTTTCGTGATAAGGGATTGTGATTCTTAAAATAAATTGTATATAACGCAGACCGGATAAGAATACGTGAAAGCCAACTGTCAATCTGTAATATCGAGTTGTCAGAATTTGTTTTGTAATAACGGATTGCTGATAAATGTGTAGTGTCATCGCTCACTGTAATGCTGCAGTTTCTTTCTATTTGATAAAGCCCTGAAGATTTCCAACTTGGACGCCATTCTACACAGCTGTTTGGACACTATTGATTCCAGTTGATCATATGACAACATTGTGAAGGTTGGTTTTGTTATTAGAGTCTCTACATGCCAAATGGCTTTATTTGTTTTAACCTACAATACGTACACAGTATATGTGACGTTTACATGGTCATCACCATGTACACAGTGATCACGTCGATGACTCCAACTTTGTTGATACAGCTGGAGCTGCAACATCAGAAACACATTCGAGGGAAAGTCCTAAGTTTAATCCACTTCCGAGACCGCATCATGAAAATCTATGCCATCGATTTTTCGCACCCCTGAAAAAAATCAACATTTACATTTTGTAGAACAAGTTAAACTCGCCTTCAAATTAACATGACAAATGGTGTGACTTCACGTCAATTATAGCCGATTCTTTTAAAGATTATTTTGCCATCAATCACATTTCAGTATTGTTGAATTTGTTATTATTATTATTTTATGAATGGCTTATTCATTTGAAGCAATTCAAATTTACATAGTTAATAATTTTAAAATTAACAAAAATGAGTTAAAGAAAACATCAATACGCATAAAAATATCAAGTAGGCCTATAGGCCTACATCAGCAAACAATACAGCAAACACAAACAAACATGTTAACAAGAAGACAACACCCTCAGTTCCACAATAAGTAATTGAACAATCCCACAGAAACCTGATAAGTTGTGTCATGATTCTGTAAAAGAATTGAGGATATTTTTACGAGATCACTTCTTAATGTATTGAAATTTATTTTGAGATTTAACCCAATGTAGAGCGCTTTAACCCACCGTTCTTCTGCATGCCGCACTTTCACATTTCCGCAGGGTGTTCTACAATTCGCTTTACTTAAACACTTTGCAAACTTCTTGGCCCCGCTAGTAACAACTTCAATCAACAATCTTTCAAAATTAGGTCATTTTTTGAATGTTTGTTCCTGTCATCTTTGGCTCAAGTATTTGTGAAGAAAAAAAGGTTCCTCGTATTTCATCCCCAGGTTTGTAACGAGTTTTTCCAACCTCGGGGGGGGGGGGGGGGGTGTCTAATTTGATTGCACTGTATATATTTATATTTCGATCGGCCGTAGCTTTTCCTCGGTATTGTTTGCATTTGCAATGTCTAACACCTGCATTAGAAACTGGGTTGAGTACCAGTAGGTAATGGTTAAAATACATGGCTACCAGAAATTAACGCCTTGGGAGGGACGGACTTGAACGCGTAGAAATTATTCTCGTACCGGTACGTGACAATGGTAACATGTACAGAGCAGGACTGGATTCCAGGTTTGCGACGGGAATAACCTTTAGAAACCGGAGAGAAATAAAGGGTTCTAAATCATTCTTTTACTCTTCGCGTTGAGTTTGACCGATAGAACTTATTTATACATTTTGAGTGGAACTTATATATATGTTTAAATCCATTTGAGACGAAACACAAGAATGTAAGACGGTATGAAAATCAGATACAAAAAAATCTCTAGTTCCTCTTATAAGTGATTATTGTTTTCTCATCTTATATAAAAGTCACAAATAAATCAATAACTCGTGATTATTTCAGAATGTGCAAACAATCTAAAAAACAAATACATTGTTTGCTGTTTTCTCGAAAACGGTCAATGAAAGGCTCAAATTTCACTTGCTTTAACTATTCTACCTTTGATAATGGAGTAGGTGTTCACTAATGAATGTTTGACCAAGTTATGTTAATACACAACGGCCTTGAAATTGTTGTTTTGACTTGTGGATAATAATCGCGTTAAAGGTATCGTACACATTTGGTAATGACTCAAAACAAATAATAGCATAAAAACTTACTTGGTAACAAGCAACGGAGAGCTGTTGATAGTATAACACATTGTAGGAATCGACTCCCTCTGAAGTAACGTAGTTTTTGAAAAAGAGGTAATTTCTCACTAAAATAATAAAAACTTCTTGCAAGAAGTTTTTATTCCTATCTGAAAGCACACAAATTTGTACAACAAGTGTGTTTTTTCTTTAATCATTTTCTTGCAACTTCGATGACCAATTGAGCCCAAATGTTCACAGGCTTGTTATTTTATGCATTTGTGATACACCAAGTGAGAACACTGGTCTTTGACAATTACCAAACGTGTTCAGTGTCTTTAAAGAATGCAAGAGAAGTAAAAGAACCCAATGGATGTATGGCAACATGTAGAACATTGGAGGGATGCAAGCTATAAACGAGTTTGCTGAACGAGGTTACTGCAAACACGCTGCTTCCTTAGTCCAGGGAGGTTTTGGTGCAAGACAATCATTCCACCCCTATAGGAAGAAAAAAAACGCAGCAAGAGGGTTTTTGTAAATCGATCAGGTATTACAAATATATTTTTAACGATATTATCGCGTTTCATAATCATTTCTTGCCCCCACCCGTACATCTTTGTACACTGAATTAAAATATCTGAAATATTTTTAGAGAGTTGTATTTAAAGGCATCGTACACGTTTGGTAATTGGAGCCTATTGTTTGTTTCAAACCTATATACCATAAAACTAACCTGTGGAAATTTCATTTCAAAAGGTGGTACTGTTTTTGAGATATTGCCGAAAATCTGGAGCGGTTATGTCCACGCAGGAAGAATAATCTGCATTGAAATACACACTCTGAGAAGCGTTACGCGTAACGCTTCTCAGATTAAAATGTTTTTGGGGATAACAAGTTATTTATTTTTCCATAACCGCAGTACTTCGAAGTGAACAGTTTCTCAAAATGCATTATACTATCCAAAGCTGCTGTACTTCTTACAAAGTAAGTTTTTATTGCCAGTTATTATCAGAGTCATTACCAAACGTGAACGATGCCTTTAAAAGAAGAAGATATAAACAAACCCAGGGATGTTGTAGCCATTACACATTATAATAATATTAACAATGATCATTATTATAATGCGCAAACACATGGGAAACATAATCAATAAAGCTGGAGCTGGAGCTGCTTTCATTAAGCTGAACAAACTCTGGAGATTAAAGCAATATGGACAGAAAACAAAAATTAAACTTTTCGAAACCCTGGTTAGATCAGTCTTAATCTAGGGACACGAGACTAACCTCCTTACAATACCAATGCTTAAAAACAAATAATGCAAATCCAATGACCAAGCATCATCAGCTATAATGAACTCAACAAAGTAACTGGTTTAATAGGCCATGTGCTCAGGAAAACAAAAGATGTGTAACCGCCCTAACCTGGCAGCCCGAAGGAAGGTTGGCAGACCGAAAACAACTTGGAGCCAAAGAACGATGGAGAAAGAAAGAAGCAAGGCTGGGTTCAACTCATGGAACGACACTAGACGTACAGCCAAGCAATATAGATGAATGGTTCGGTGTTGCTGAGGCCTATATCGCAACGAGGGACGAAGATACTAGGTGAGGTGATATTGCGCAATGCCACTGCCAAAAAAAACCCAAAAAAAATTGTAGAGAAAAATAATCTTACTAGAAATATTTAATCGTAAACAACTTTCAATTTGGATTTAAATACATCAAGTGAAGACGATTGCCTGACAAGGAGGGAGGCTATTCTATAATTTAGAAGCAGCGTACACAAATGCCTGATCACCGAACATGAAAACCTTTGTGAATGCGTTTTGACATGCTTCTCAAAACGTCAATGGAACAATGAAAAATGATTATAATCAACTTTTAGAGTACATTTACTTGATCCAATTAAACAAAAAATATGCATGGCGATTCTGTTTAATAAACTATGAAACAACATACACGAGCGTTATGGCGTATGGATTTTTCTTCCTTTGTATAATTGCATTTCCTTAAACCCAGTTGAGAACCCGATAGGGTATGTTGATGGTTTTTTTCTTCATCGCTCCTGCCGAATCTAAGACGGAACACTACCCTTTATCGTTTTCTCTTTGCACTGTTCCTGTATAGGTCTAGTGTTACAGGGGGTAAGAACACATCCAAGCTTATTAGTTAAAATAAGAAATGAATATTTGACACAGTTCTTGCCTGCCATCGAATATGAGTTTTGGTGTCCCTTTACCGGCTTTCCAAATCTTGTATACAGAAAAAAAAATGTTTTCACCCTAAAACACTCAGAATTGACCCAGATTCTGGGTCAGAATTGATCTGGATACCGGGTCCCGTGGGGCCTGATCCATTTTTGGGTCAGTATGACCCGGAATCTTTGTCAAAATGACTAAGAAATGGATCAAAATTACGAAGAATCAGAGTTAAATTCCGATTTTTTTAAACGTGAACAAAAAACGTGTACAAAATTGATAAAATTATATTAGGCCTATACGTGTCCATATCACTAGAATTGTTCGCTCACAATTCTGTTTATTATAAATTTCGCTCATATCGAAAAGGCCTAGCATCTATAAAAAACACACCAACAACTCAATAAAGTATACCAAGAACAAATAACCATTTGGCTTACATGACAACGGAGTCTTTAAAGGCACTGTACACGTTTGGTAATTACTCAAAATATATATTAGCATAAAACTTACTTCGTAACAAGCAACGGAGAGCTGTTGACAGTATAAGACATTTTGAGAAACGACTCTCTCTGAAGTAACGTAGTTTTTGAGAAAGAGGTAATTTCTCACTAAAATAGTAAAATACTTCAGGCCTTAAGCTTTTTATTCCTATCTGAAAGCACACAAATTTGTACAACAAGAGTGTTTTTTCTTTCATCAATTTTCACAGGCTTGTTGGTTTATGCATATGTTGGGATACACCAAGTGAGAACACTGGTCTTTGACAATTACCAAACGTGTTCAGTGCCTTTAAAGCTAGTTTCTGAAGCTATAAAAAATGATTTATAATGGCTGCATCAATGAATGGAGGATCGAATACAAGGCTCGGTTAACAGGGAAGTACAACAGTGTTGGAAAAACCATGTTATTAACAACTATTGCAAAAGAAGAAGGCTGTTCATGTATAAACATGAACAGAAATGTCAATGCATGCTTTACTGATAGCAATCACACGAATAAACAGCTGGTACATATGTTACTGCAATAGACAGCTTCATCCTGTATGTAATTAGCACACTAATTAGTTTGTAATAGTACTGTTGATCTACTTTTGAATGTGCTTTTAGTAGGATTTCCAGAGTCATTAATTACCAGATGACATTTTGACCAAAGAGTCCATCGACATCGAATATGTTTGTGTTGCACCTTAACAAAGGAGTTCTACCTAAACATATACATAAATCAAACAGAACGGAAAGCCTATTATGTTATATCCATACTGGATAAGATAATTATGACAGGTTTAAAAGAGTTTTTGAGTATTCCCCTGTGCATAGATTATAATTTATGGACTTTCAAACCCATGATCAAAATGGCACACAACACTAACATCAATTAAAGAGGAGCAAATTGCAACTCTTTTCTCTTCGTACGTTAAGGCCGCTAATAAAGGCATGACTAAGACAGAGTTAATTAACAATAAAACCACTAGCCAGAAAGTTTATGGAGGAAATAATTTTAACGATTTTGTTTTTATGTGAAACCGAGGGAGGAACAAAATTCACTGTAACTCGGCTGTTATTGAATGACGAATGAACAGTCTGTTTGATAAATTTTAACTAAAAGGCATGCATGAAATACTTTAACAATTTACAAAGTCACTATTTTGTAAACAGCGTGACGGCAGTCCTAAATATCCCATTTTGCCTATATTTTAAATTGATTTTTCTAAGAACTATTTAAAACTATAAATAATTCTGCAGATCATCGTGATATTTTCAAGGACAGGTTTGTTTGAAAAGCAGTGAATGTTTACGCTGTCCGATGATTTCCTTTGTTCCTAGATTGACCACAAAACAATCGTAAAATAGTAAACAATTTCTTTAGAATTAGTTGCCTTTTTTGCACAGAACCAATCAGCGTCATGAAGTGCAGACATAAACAAACAAAGTAGATACGGAATGCTTTGACTGACATTTCACATTTAAAAGAAAAACAAAATCATGTTACTGTACGGTATATTTTCTTTAGGAGATGGCGACATAATTTGAATACCATTTTCATCGTTTGTCAGCGTTTCTTAATATAGCTCAACCGACATTTCCCTGTCTAAGGTGAGATGTGATTATTGACTCTCTACACTGCTCATAGTCGGTTCAACTTAAGGAATGCTACCACATTGAGTGTGGAACCTATCGATTTTGGGAAACGATTGCTTACTGAGTCTGGCGTAGTTCCCAAGAAACATTAAGGATGTGTTTGTACCTGCATGGAATACGGCATACGCTTAATGGATGTTTCTACCCAGTTGTTTGCCCATTTACCTTGCTTATACAAATAAGGTAATACACCTTGGCCTGCACAGTTGTTTCGGTGGTCTGCAAACATTTTTAATGGCGGTTGATACAGGCTGTGTAAACAAAAGTATCGTTCCTTAGAACTTAAATGACAACATTATCAAGAGTATCTGTTACGAAATTGCCCCTCTGTTTTCGCAAAAAGGGAAAGTTTGTTTTATATTTGAAAATGCACTTTGTAACAACTGTTTTCCAGTAGACTTGCGTTTAATTTAACCAACGGGGTACACAACTCCGAGCTGACATACACTCTCAAAACTCCCGAAGCACCCGGTGGTGGTGGGGGAGGGACACATCAAATTAGGGGCATGTGCCCTCCCGTGCCCCGTATAGTTACGCCACTGGGTGTACCATTTAAAACTGTCATCACTGAAGCTCCCAATTCCTTTACGGTACCGTTTATGTAAGTGTTTATCACTTCCTGTCATACATCTCATCAATTACCCAGTAAGGTTGCATTTCTATAACTATTTTAATGGATTTGGATTGTAAATTATACCGACATATCATGCAGAAAATCCCTCGATGAGTAATGGACGACTATACACAAATGGTTGTACAACAATGGGATTTGATGTTTAAAAAATATGCATAAAAAGGATCAATAGAAAATTTATGCCGATTTTTTATTCACTGCTTTGCGCAAAGTCTTTGAGAGTTTGATCTACTAACAATGGCCCTAATAGGCTGACTCAAAATATACCGTAGTCCTTTATAGCCCTGTGTAGCCATAAACCTTTACATAATTGTAGCCCGGACCTAGCACCAATCTTGTAACTAAACATAGCCTGAACCTAAATCGGGCTACGTTTAGGTACAGGGTTGAGGCTACATTTAATCACAGGGTTCGGGCTACATTAGGGGCCAAGTTAAATTTACGTCTCTGGTTACATGCCTCAATCCTGTACCTAAACGTAGCCCGAACCTAATTCGAGTTACTTTTATTTACAGGGTTCAAACAGGGTTCGAACTACAATTAGGTACAAGGTTGGTCCTACATTTGTACACAGGGTCCGGGATTAAAGACCGAGGTACATTTATGTATCTGATGGTTACGTGCTCCATGTAGCACGAACCTTTATCGGGTTACATTTAGATACAGGGTTGAGGTTTAGGTTCAATGTTGAGGCTACCTTAATACACAAGGTTCGGGCTTTATAGAAGGCGGAGGCACATGTAGGTATCTGGTTACAGACCCCAATCGTGTACCTAAACTAAGTTTGAACCTAAATCGGGGTACATTTACGTACAGGGATGAGACAGCATTGAAGTCTGGGCTACTTTAAGGTACAAGGTTGGGGCTACATTTAGGGCTGAGGTACACTTATAGGTTTCTGGCTACGTTGATACTCAATTTATTTAACGGCGTTGGAGAGTCGCTTTGCTCCAAAGTAACATTTCTCATGGAAATCACTGTACTATTTGACTCAAGTGTTTTGCCTGCAACCTTGTCTCTCTTACTTTGGAAAATGTCAAATCAGCCGACGGGAATGTCTTTTACAGTATGTCTGCCTGATTGCAATGTAGAGAGTTAATTTGTAGTATTAAAAAGGGTTGGGCAATCTGTGTTTACTTCAAATTCTGAGGAAAAGTACAAAGGAGAATGCAGATGCACGTTTTATTTTTGATACCGGTTATCTCTCACGGGAAATTAGTTTTCGTTGGCTGTAGGTGTATCAAGCCAGTCGAGGCTTACCTTTTCCACCGTCTAGCAGGTCATACACATCCCATTGTATTTTTTGTTAAACATATTTTTGTAATTTTTCGATCTGTTGAATGAAATATTGAATGTTATTATAAGTTTGTCACAGTTAATCATATGAATTTGTTCTGCGAAAGGAAAGATAACAATTATATTAGATTGCAAACACCAAACAGTTGCAACATGGGACAAACCCATGTTTTACCTAATTATTATTAATTCAATCAAACCATTTACACCTATTTGTAGTTGAAATTATCTATTTATGTAGTTATTTGAATTATCTAGTGTCGCTCACTTGAGTATAGATAGCTGTTGGAACGTTTCCAATTACCACAAAGAAACGTCAACATAAAAAACAATCAGTCTTTTAATGAACCCACAACAACATTGAAGAACTTTAGGGACTCAAAGTAAGTAGTATTCGGTAATAGACTTCAACAACTTTGTTTTACAAATCTATGTTCTTATGATTAAACACTTTGGAATCACTCAACTGAAACATTATTACGTCATGCATAGGCCACACACAAACAAGATCATGTTTGTCTATGAAAGTATAGGATACGACAAATATGTTTTAGATTACACCACAAAGTATTATAAAGTGTGGATACTTATAAATTCACTTCACATCAGATGACAAAACCAATTAATTCCAAACTGATTTTAAAGCGAAGTTCACGGCACATCGGACACTGTTGCATTTATTCAAACTACCCTGGTGATCACTGTAATGACCCATTTACGTTCACCTCGTCTGAAGTACCTGATGTATTTAGATGAATTTGAACAGTTAGCTTGCATCCCTGACACAGTCGTCTTCTTCAGACTGACACAGTATACGAGGTCGTTATGAATTATCTATGCAAGGGTCATCAATAGAAACAGAACCATGCGAGGGGATCAATCAGAGATATAGAAAGGTAGTCATTTCAGATCGTTTGCCGAGTTTGATTGTCGCATCTGCTTGTCTTTCAACGCCATTATTGTGTATCTGACGATGTAAAAGAGGTATTCAACTAGACCGCAGATGGTTTTAGATATGACTTCCAAACTGGAAACAACAACAAAACCTTCGGGAGTTTACATCGAGAGCCCTTTTCAAACCCAGGGCTTGGGCTCGAGCTTTATAGGTTCCGTCAGTTATGTAGAAAACGTGCGCCTTCCTTATGGGGTTTCAAACGGTCATACGGAGACCAAGACGGACCCACACCCAAGCAGCAGTTTCGAAAAGGTTCAAATTATCAATTTAAATTTATATGAAAGCCAAAACAATAAATTATGTAGTATTTGTGGGAAAATGAAAGGACTGGCATTTGTTTGGAATGATTTATTTCAAAGAAAACTAGTTTACATTTAGATTGTTGTGTATATATCAACCTATAGGTTGTTGGAAACCTTGCCCACTTCAATATGAGATATTGTTCATGCTAACTGCGACTCTGTGTCTGGTTTGTATTGATCTGAATCTAACCGACCGACTGAATTGCACACTGACACTGACTGACTGAAAGGAGTATGCACCAGTTGCTTGTCTGATTGTAGGTATACAACCCACGCTGTATACCAATTCCATTTACTTTACCCATTCACCATGCGTCTGTATATAGCTCAGCTTTCTTGTATGTTATTGGCTGATTTACTAGGTCTGAAGGTGGGCGTGGGTGGACTTAGTGAAACAGGAACTGACTTTATTCGTCTAATTGACAGGATGATTAATTGATGATCTGAACGCATGCATTACCCTCGTTTTTATGTATTTTCTATTTGACAGACAAATTGAGCCGATTTGCACATTTTCCTCTATAGGTGACAGATCGCTACCCTTATATCACCCTATTATGGTTTCCAGGGCGTGCATCTCGTTAATTAAAATTCAATATAAACCAATGCTAATTGATATTCAAAAATACAATTTTTGTAAGGTAAGATGTCAAATTTTGGAGCCATGCCCATCCAATTTAAAATCAACCCTGAGACATATTTATAACTGAATTTCCCCATATTGAAAGGCGGACAATATCGGACGATTCTGGCACTATTAGTGTACCATTTTTACCCCTGGACACTCCCTTCACCTTCCCCCAACATACTCGGGATCGGAGTCAGTGACCCTCCCGGAAACCCACAAATTTCCCCACAGAGAAACGCATATGAAGGGCTCAGGGGTATAAGTATTCCGGACTCTTTCCAGCGATTTAGAGATTAAACAAGTTCTCATGACGACTGCCAAGAAAATGTTTGGAATTTAAAGTAGGTCAGTCTTCTTATAACAGCACAATTGAAAGCCCGATCAGCAAACTTGATAAATGCAACAAAACTGTCAATTCGACAGTTTGGTGTAGCTGACAGAAGTGTTACAGTTCCAGTGAATTCTTTGGAAACTCTGGCGAGAATGTGCTTTTAACCTATCGAGCGCATTGAGCTGACGTAGGTGTGAAGCAACAACATTCTATAACACAACATACAACAATTCTGTAGGATTTTGCCCCTCGCTCTGCAATGACGTCAGCAAAACGTGGAGGATTTATGTTGAGGTCTGGAGGCTAATCTCACGTAAGAAAATATTCTGTACAAATTTGATACCAAGCATTTTATACCAAGTGTGAACCCAAGAACACAAAATGTCCACAGTTTCTTTGTGGTTATTTTTTTGAAAGGAAGCATATTTCTCAAGCAGTGGCGTAACTAAATAGGGAGAGTGGTAGCACACTCAAAACCCTTACCCCCGAAATGAGATTTAAAAAAATGCACAGATAAATGGCTCGATACATGAAATAGCCCACATCCCCAAATGTCTTTTACCCGCTTGCCCCCCCCCCGATGAAACTGTCTTGTTACACCACTCTTCATAAGACATCGCCAGGTTATACACACAAGCTTTCAAATAGATTTCTAAGGTATGAACAAAACCAAGTACACAGGGGTCTTTTGGGGTCATTGCTTCCCCAACAAGTGGTTTTCGTAATTCAAGTTGTATCACAGAGAAGCAATTCTTTGAAAAGGAAACAAAGACACAAATCAGAGCTAATTTGGGCTACTTTTTGACAAAAAGTGGCAGCGAGCAACCACATCACCAAATAAAACTAGTCCCTCAGTGTCACAACTCTCCCAGTACATGGCTTTTCCACAAACTGCATCCGTAAGGTTGTGTGGTCATGTTCGTGTGAAATCAACAAAAACACGGTTACCGTTTATTTCGTTAGCGTCAATCGACAAAAACCAACGGTGATTTCTTATTCAACAAACATTTTTGGGTGGGTTTCTTTAAATGTAATTTGCTCGTCTCGACTGTAAATCAGACGGAATTATTTCTCTTGAGGATTGGTACTAGTATGGACTTTATAATCTGTGAGCTTTCAGACTAATATATATCATTTTTTGTCTGACTCGATTATTACCAAGTCTGTGCTTTGTTTTTAGAGCTGGGACATCAAGGAACAGACCTCATGTGGCGATCATGCGATGAGGGGACGGGTACCTGTTTGGACTTTCCAACCTAGGGCCAAGTATAAAATTAATTAATATCAAAGTAAAGACACGTAGGACCAGCCTATATGCTAACAAACCGCGATCCCATGAATGACGAAGTCAAACTAGAAAATATGACGGGGGTTTCTTATCTAGGGTAAAACGACGTGCTCTGAATATATTAGCGTGAGATAATAAAGTAAAGGTCGCACAAAATGATACTGCGCTAGCACTAAGTAAATAAATAAATAACAAATAAAGGTTTGATACGCATATCGCTCTTGGTAATCTCTGACAAGACGTAATATTGTATGTTTCCTACCGCTTCATGCCCCATCCAAAGGACAGAGCAATTTCTGGTGTCACGTTTTACAAATATTTTATCATGGATACGCCTGTCAACAACTGGTCGCTCTGCATCAATTTACTCTGCATCGGACTCGGAAAAAAATCAGCCAGTTCAACAATAAAAAACTTAACAGCAGAAGAGCTGACCAATGCTCAAGACTTCTTCTTTCTTCTTTCCAGCCTATCACTTTACTGCAGGAGGAAAGCCTCTTCACCAATTCTCCATTTCACTCTATCCTGAGCTGTCTGTTGCCAAGCAATGCCCCTATATGTACTTAGTTCATGTCTCCAACTTCTGTTTTGTCTCCCTCTTTTACTTGTTCGGTTTCTTGGAGTCCAGTTGGTTGTTTTTGCATGCCCACCTGTTGTCATACCTCCTTGCTAGGTGACCTGCCCATCTCCACTTCTTCGATTTAACGCTCCAGACTAGGAGAACTCAGAACGTTGATTGCGTTTTTTAATTAGTAGTTATTTAATTGATTCGCATGTTCTTTTGCACAACTGTTCTTATTGGTGGATCGCTAATGCATTAGTGCCTTGTTGCAGCCAACCGCGAAGCAAGTGTCATTATGAATATGCATTTAAGAATTGGCATAATTGACCAGTCAATTGAGAGTATGTCGCATTCCGATTAGAAGAAGTTTTGATTTGTTTAAATTATCAATGAGTTGTGACTACTTCTTAATTTCTTTAACACCAGACACTAGATTAAAAAAATTCAAACATTAGAATAATATAGCAGCATAATCACACAGTCCAGATTTCAACGAGTGATTATATTCTGCTATGAATAAAATGCATCCTATATTTTTTTTAATCAACCTTCAAATCGTTTGAAGCATCTTTAAAATGCTTCCGATGATTCCCTCTAGTGTAATCTGTCGGTTTTCCAGTCTAAAACAATAAACCTGTGAAGGCACTCTATATTGAGGTGCATACTTACGTTTTGGACAGCAAAAACCCCCATGTTTTCAGTATTGCTTCTATTAGGTAGTTTCTTAGCCTCAATTGCTTCAGTTTCCGATGTCATTTACCAGGGTCTGAATCCAGACTCCGCAATAGACTGTACAAATCTCGCGCACTTCCCACGCAAGTCTTGTGCAAGTCTTGCGCAAGTCTCGCGCAAGTCTCGCGTGTATTTGAACCTCAGTGCGCACTTTTGTTTCCTTCACACATTACAGCAATGCACTTTGGAACCCAAGGCTCTCACAAATGTTCCAATACTCGCGAGACTTGCCATTCTATTGCTCATTCATTTTTTTTGACAACAAGATAGGCCTATTAATTTTGGTTTTTTACCCATACACCGATGTGTGTTAGATAGGCCTACTTGTTAAACCCCTTTCGTGAATCCAGTCTTTTTAAAGAACAATAAACAGAATCAAGTACGGTGACATTGTTACACCATTGCCATGTAATGATGTTTCAGTGATTGCATGTCTTCAGCCAATGCCACCTGATCCAAGCCAGACAAAGATGTATTTTCCTTCCGACCAATTCAGTTACTCTCTTCCAAACCAAACTCACTCCCCTTTGACATCCCCCTCTCTTTATCGCTCTTTGTCTATTTCTTTCCGTTGCTTATCAATAGTTAGTATACTGCGCTCGTATTCTCCAGTTTCTATGGCAATACAAGGCTACAAAAATGGTACAACACCTCTCAAGATTTCAATAAATATAAGGAATCATAAACCAATCTGTGACGGGAGCATGTTGTCGCAATGGGAGCCCACTGTTTTGCGAACTACATCGTAACAACAGTTACAAGGCCATGTCATAAGAGGCAATTTACAGGCAACCAGTTTCACGCAATCTCCTGCAAGGAAATTCATTCACATTTCAATTGAATGTTCTCATTATTTTCGAGGGGATAGTGAGTTAAAGCCAGAAGAAGGTCTCTTGTGCTGTCGAAATGTTCCTTTTGCATACAGTACAGCTGGTTACATCCAAGTTGACAATAGTCTTGATGAATTAGAATGTTAAGTTTGATGACAAAATAGACTAGGCAATAGTCTCTCCGCTTATTCGAACATTGGCGTCTATTTTGTTTCCTTTACATTAAAGTAATGTACTTGGGACCCCAAGGTTCCCAACAAGTTAAATTACACGCAACACTTTTGCATAGTCTATATTTTGTGCTCAACCTAAAAGCTCTGATTCGAAAAAGCTTTCCAAACGACGAACTCCCTTCAGAATTCAAATATCGGAATGACTTCTCAATAAACTAACAAAAGCTTACATGTTGTATTCACCGTAGATTATGAAAGCTTTGACAAAACCTTTAATCCAGTTGTTTTTTTTAAATTTGAAGCTCAAATGATTTCAATTTTGGAATCCAAATGTCACGGGTACCATGCATGTCCAAAGTATTAGGTCAAAATACCACACAGGCGTGAAATGGTTCATTTGATGTGACCCATTACGGGCCGATATTTATGTTTCTTTATAGTGGCAATGTTTCGTGGCTCCACGGTCTGTTAGTCGAACGTACTCGGGGATGACTGATCAATCACCAAAGGAAGATTGAATCGACAAAGGTGTGTCAACTTGAACTCCAAAGCAGCAGTTGGAGATGAGGAATGGATGGGAATGGGATGAGGGTGTTGGATTGAAGTATGAGGAGGACTGATTGGATTAAGTCCCGACGGGGAATAACTTTAAAACTTGTGTGCATCACCAATTTAAGGTCAATTTAGTATGCAATTAAACGTATGCCCATCAACTTGATTTATTGTCATAGGATGATCCAGGTTTGTTGTTAGTAAGGGGGGCGGTTATCTCTGAACAATTGGAGCGCGAAGCTCAACTGGAGTGCGGAAAGGCTGGGCCCGCTTCAGGGCCCCGGGGGAAATGTTGAATATGGTGCTTTCTGGTGCAATGTTAGCATTTCTGGGTGACGTAGTTTTAGCTGAAATAGTTTTAAACAGCATGTGTTTCCTTCTTACCAAGTTTACTCAGGAAAACAAAAACATCAATTTTAGTCAATCTCCAACCATATTTAGCTGAAATAGTTTGAACAGCTTGTGTTTCCTTCTTACCAAGTTTACCCAGGAAAACGAAAACATCAATTTTAGTCAATCTCCTAATCATATTAAGCTGAAATAGTTTGAACAGCTTCATGTTTCCCTCTTACCAAGTTTACTCAGAAAAACAAAAACATCAATTTTAGTCAATCTCCTAACCATACGATAACATATCTGAACTTGGAAAAACGACCGAAGGTGAAATAATTATGTGAATCGGAAAAGATTGTTTCTAGTACAGAAAAGAAGAAGAAGAAGAAGAAAACACCCTCACAAGTAAATTCAATTTTTTGGAAGAAAACGTTTACTGGGCTTTTGGAATATAAACTCTATTTACGAAGTTTTTTTATCCGTACACGAACAAAATGCTGTATTTACGAAATTGTTGTTAAATGAGCCGGCTGGAGCCGCTCATCTGTACCGGGATAACGATACTATTTGAAATAGTCGGAAACAGTTTCCGAATAAAATGAGAATTATGTGCTGTCAGAATAATCTGCATAAGTCATTTAATCCTTAAATTTCTCCCTTGCAATATTTTTGTTATCCCAAGTCTTCCAAGTAATGTTTTTTTCACAACTCAGTTTTGAAGTATATGTTGTCAACTTTTCTATAGTTATTGTAAAACAGAACATGGAAAGCTTATATAATGCATATTATTTTGATAGTTTTTTGTCTCAAGGTGTATATGAATCCAATTGAGACTTGCAATTACTCGTAGGTGGCGGGGTGGTGTTGAGAAGTCTGCAATCACACCACGCTTTATGAGCGGAAAAGCCGTTCCGCGTTGATGAACACAAGGCTGGCTGGACAAGCCTGAGTGACTCCAATGCATCAACACGGTAAACCTTCTTCATACCAAACAACCGTAGTCAAACCCAGCTCCTCGTTTAGAATAGAACTTAATGATGCGACGACGTGATACTTTCTTATTAATGGCAGGAACATAGATGTAAGTAGAAAAATATTCAAATTCTCCGTTGCTGAGCACCATTTCAAACTCATCAAACACCCGTTAAATTAATATGCTCCAAACAGGTTTGTTAAGATTTACCAGACAGTGATTTTGCAGTCAAATCGATGACGCAGTCAAAGCCAAACTCAGATGATCTTGAAAAAATATTGTCTCTATGAAACGTACAGCTGGCACATGTTCCTGTCTATCAAAGCAGTATGGAAACACAATCCAACATAGAATGCACGTTGATCTTAAATAATCCAAAATCTTGTATTAAACGGTGTGCACGACATTGGTAAATTGAAAATGTAAATGTGCACAAATTGTATAAACCTAAAGATGATCATAGTAGAAAACTTCCCTTGAAGTATTTTTGTCTGATTTGCCTTTTTAAAGAAATGAGTAAAACAAATAGTTTTGATCTGGCGAGTCCAAAACCCGATGTATGTAGGCCTAAGCAGTGAAAACATAATATTGGGTTTTCACATTCACAACTTTATTTTGAAGGCAATGACCGGTTAGCTTAAATTTTCACGGGTTTTTAAATTCTTGTTTTTGAAAATAGTTACCAATGTTTAGGGTACATTTTGACTTGAGTTAATATTGTCCAGTAAGATAATGTGCTTGAATGAGTTGTGTTGTATAGAATCGTACCGGTACCTAAGAATTGAGCAAAATGAACAAAACAACTTTTCAACTCATCCAGATTGTATCTTGCTTAGGTTTTATTGTCATGCGGAATAGGTGTGTGCACGAGGGACTGTTGCCAGTCGAAATTACCGCTGATTTAAATGTCACTACCACTACACAAAATTGCATTCAAATCGAAAACATGTATGGATTAAAAGGGGCCGTGTCGTTACGATCAAGGCAAGGTCTATGGCTGTACATGGAATCATGAGCTCTCACCCAGTTCCTGCTTCGTAGATTTGATATGTACAGCCACATGCCTGCTTTGATCACGACGACAAAGCCCTTTAATGGCTCTACAACGATCGTAGAGAATCCCTATAGGGCAAACAATTTTATCAGAGACAGAAGCTTCCCTCTCAGCCATCAACCGAACCCCCACACCCAGCCATGTTTGCAAAGTCATGGGGTTCGCTTACCAATGCATTGTCAGCTGCCCTCGATGTCTGCAGCCACATGCACGTCACTAAGTGAAGAATTCGATGGACTCAGTAGATAAATTGTGACGGCATACCACCTTTAAGGAGACTAAGAGTTAACGAAGCGTGGGTTGTAACTCTTTTTTTTCTTCTCCCTAACACCTTTGACTGAAGACGACAAAGAATGGGAGAAGCGAAGAAGAACATCAATTTTTCACAGTTGTCATTTTGACTTGAGTCAGCAAATTAAGGCGCGGCCCAATGGGAAATTACGCCGAGGTATATTTTATCCGTTATGGCTAAATTAGCCAGTTGGCTAAGCCAACCCAAAGAGCCAACCCAAAGAGATCTTGTGTCAAAGTAAACATTTTGTGAAAACACAACGTATTTCTATTACACAGGAGGAGTATGGGGGTTGGTGTTCGCGGATAGACGACATTGGTTCTCCTTTTAACCTACAGTTAGCATGACGTTTAAATTAATATGAACGCAAATGGTTTCATATTTTTACACACGACAGAACTTTGATGATGAAAAAAAAAACCCGCTCAAAGTATAAGATTCTCACACCATTCACCAAAAGGTCCGAATGGGGATGGGGGGGGGGGGCGAGACCAGCTAACTCTGTCCGGAGACCGTCTTTGTTCAATCGGTGCTCGATATGGGGCATGGTGTACCCCCTATTGTGTCTTCATTGTGTGTGCTTGGAATCTCAGGAATTCTTTGAGGATTTAAAGGGGGGGGGGTGAGTTCTATACAAGAGGAAAACAGTGTGTTATAGTATGGGAACATTGGGGGGGGGGGACACCCTCTGCCCCCATATCGGGCAGACTATATCTTTGTTTGTAAGCCAAATACAGTTAGGTATAGGGATTGGCCAGTGTGCTGCTTCAACGAAGTTTCTGTTGCATCCACCGCACTAGAATTGCTAAATGATGCAACGACCAAGTCCAAGGGGAATACACCTCCCACGGTTAAACACGGGGGGGGGTGTATCTCTGGCCGCTATCCTTCAGGATTTACAATGTGACACGGTTGTTTAATCGTGAAGGCAGGGAACCGGAAAATTACTAGACAGTGTGTAAAAATAGTACGACTACCGAAGTATTTCGGATTTTAAAGATGCTAGATCCTGTTTGGGCTGATTCGACCCAAAAGTTTAGATCTAAGGTTTTTGAATAGCTATTTTTTTTTTATAGATTTGGGAAAATTAAAAAGTTTCATTGAAGATATTGTACCAAAGAAATCCACCAATGATAAGCGGTCGTTTAATCAAAAACTATTTTTTTTTCTTTTTTTTTGGGGGGGGGATCCCAAGTTTGTCTCACGTCAACCATGTACACAAGTTTTGTTTACATGTATATCGCGCATTTTCCGTGGCAAATGCGAAAGTTTGTGTATGTTTTTCGTTTTGAAACAGCATCATTGGTCAAAATCCGTTCAGAGAAAAATTCTAACAACAAAACTCTCGGCGAAGATCGAGCCATGCAACTTTAAGTGAACGCTTTTTGGCGGCAATGTCCGTACGATTCCTTGGGTGTTCTGTTTTGGTCATGTTTACTTGCTTGGTCAAGGTTTTCAGGGATGCTGCTAAATATGTTGCCCCTGAACATTCGATGTCTTAAAGCTGGGCAGTGTTATACAAAGTCAACCTGAAAGGCGAACAAAACAACCAATCGAGCTTTATTGGTATTGCCAAATCGTACTTGACCTAAATCTTAAAAAATGTGATGATGTAACGGATGATCTATCATAACAATGAGACAAAGAGTTATGCTAGTCGGACTATTGTAATGCCATCTGTCAATCTACACAAATTCGTTTCTGTGACTGAATATTCCTTCCAAAACAGACAATATGATTGAGATGATGACGCACTAAAGCGATAGTTTGCTGTTCATACCAATATAAAATGCCAGGCAACCTGTGTATTTGCACTCTATTAACAACTTAAGATAATGATTACGTGTAGTCCATGAAAAATGCAGTGTATATCATTTATAGCTTTTATTCCCTCAAGACTATAAGCTTGATGAATAATCAGTTTTGCAAACAATCATGAGTGACCAATTATTCAGAGTTGGTTCCTCGCTGACTTCATTTTCAATAATTTGATTCATAGCCGGACAATATAGGCGCACTACTCCGGTTTCTCACAAGTAAATCGCGATCTAATTTACCAGCGGTTCGTCAAAGTATGGGTGACAATAACAAAGCGGATCCATTGTAAACTCGTACAACGCGCTGTCAAATATTCGTGATCATTTTATGCATTACATTTTTGCTTAAAGGGAAAGTATACCTTTGGTTTTTGGAACCTTTCGATTGTTTTAATCCTATGTGTAGATATAAGCCTACAATAAAACTAACCTGTGAACATTTCATTCCCGTTCTGTTATATTATCAATGCACTACTAAAGGCATCATACACGTTTGGTAATTGGAGCCCATTTTTTGTTTCAAACCTATATAGTTGTAGGTGGTCGCGTTTTTGAGATATCGCCTAAAATCTGGAGCGGTTAATGTCCACGCAGGAAAAATAATCCGTAATTGGAACACACAATCTGAGAAACGTATCTGACAGTAACGTTTCTCAGATTCACATTTTGGGGGATAAAAACCGATATATTTTTCCATAACCACATTACTTCGAAGTGAAATGATTATCAAAATGCTTTTTACTATCGAAATCTGCTGTACTTCTAACCATAAAGTAGGTTTTTCTTACCTTTAAGCACATTTTTCTGCTATGTAGAATCTAGCTCATGGTTTAAAAGAACTGTGATATCCCACCTTTAATATTATTTTTTTACAAATAACACGACGTCGTGGCGGTCAAGGTTGTATTTCCTAAAATAACATTTACGTGAAAGCGAGTTTTAGAAAGTTATAAGATCTATCTCGCTTAACATAACCCAGATGAAAATGCACACAAAGTCATCAGACGCCGAGAAGCGACGCTGTTTGAATATTTGCGACCTTAAGTAGACCGAGGACAAAACAAAAAAGGGGAAAACAAAAGTTCTCCATTTTGTACACAAAGTATATGGGAGGGTGTTAAGTACAAGAACAAAGGAAAGAACAAAAGATGTTTCCACCGTACAGGGATGTAATAGAATGTGTGCATGGAACGTGTCGATAGCCCCCTATAGTTAAATGGCACTATAATCTTACCTTTCCCCCTTGGAACAACACTACCAAGGGAATTTCCTGCCTCTACATTCAACACGTAAGGCTCAAGAGTGTACCTGTGGAAATAACATGAATAACCTATACGTCTGTTCGGTCCTCAACATGTTGTGGCCAGCCAAGAAAGTTCGAATGAGACGGGTCTTTCTAGCTTAGTTTATATTTGAAGTCGCATCCCCTTAAGGTGATCCCTCTGCTGCCTCTTCCCAGGTTGTATCGTAAACTTGGGTGTGATCCCTGGCTACGCAGCAGTTAAATGTTGTATGGCTTCTGACTGGCACCCCAACAAAGATACTGACAACATTAAAGAGACTGCCAACATAGGGCTAGATAGAACAGTTGGTAGAGCACCGGCATGTTATTCCGGAGGTCTCATAGCCCCGCTCCAGTAAATTATTCTTTGTTCAACCCAACTTATTTCAAAATGTACCCAGTCAATTTCCCTTGTGGTTTATTACTAGTTAATTTTAAATTGCAAAATTTTTGTGTTTGAGGGGGAAAAAAGGTCGCCCTTAGCCTTACAATGGAGAAGCTGCCGATGACTAAAGCTTCGCACCAACATGGATATCTTATAAATACAGTAACCTCAAAAGATTGTCTTAGAACCCGTGGGATTTCACTGAAATTAATCAACTCAGTCTACCTTTACACGGATTGCAAAGCGCCTAATGCGGTTGTTTGTGTTGGCTTCAATGTGACGCTGTCACAGCTGTCGAGTTTTATTGCGCGTATTCTTCTTTGCAAGCACCAGTTTTTCGTTTGTTTTTTTGAAAGCAGTTTGACGATCAATTCCGGAAAAAAAAATTGGTTAAAGGATTATTATGGCAGCAATTATAATCCGTATTGAAAGCAGTTGTTTTGATTAAAAAGTTAGTTCGTTTAGATCCTTCCAGTTTCAATCAACAGAGCCACGGGCAAATAATATGGTTTCCAAAAATAGAATGTCAAGTTGAAATTAATATCAAGTTTGTCGTGGAGTTTGTTTTCGTCACGTGCGCCGTACGCCATAGGGAATTTGAAAGCAGACGGTATCTTTCCTGCAAAGTCATTGTTTGAATGCGATCCGTGCTAATGAAACATGGTACACGATATCCCTGCTTGGGCGATCAGATGTATTGTATTCATACCTGACGGTACACCGTAAAGCAACCACTTCATGGTTCCATCGCCTCCCAAAAAACAAACAATAACTGCGTTTTAATGTTTTAAAGGGAAAATAAATCCTTGTAAATTTGAAGACTGGAGTCATCCCACCATGAATTAAACCTCTGAAAATGTCATCAAATTTGGTGGTTGTGTTTAAAGGTATCGTACACGTTTGGTAATGACTCAAAACAAATATTAGCATAAAAACTTACTTGGTAACAAGCAACAGAGAGCTGTTGATAGTATAAAACATTGTAGGAAACGACTCCCTCTGAAGTAACGTAGGTTTTGAGAAAGAGGTAATTTCTCACTAAAATAATAAAAACTTCTTGCAAGAAGTTTTTATTCCTATCTGAAAGCACACAAATTTGTACAACAAGGGTGTTTTTTCTTTCATCATTTTCTTGCAACTTCGATGACCAATTGAGCCCAAGTTTTCACAGGCTTGTTATTTTATGCATATGTTGGGATACACCAAGTGAGAACACTGGTCTTTGACAATTACCAAACGTGTTCAGTGCCTTTAAGTGAAAACATACAAAAACAAAAAAACACCCCAAAGAACAAAACGGTTTTATGTTTTGTCAATTAGGATAGCATTCATAAATGGCTTTAATTTGTTTGCGGCAATCGGAATAAGCAAAGGTCACTTTTGGATTTTCACCCAGATGCTTTTTTCTTGACTTTGACAGTATTTCAGATGGATTTATTTCTCTGAAAAAGTGTTATTACACCGGTATATAGTACAGTATAAACTTATAAGAAGCCACTATTATTATTTTATTATTGTGTATCGAGTTGAAACTATTCACAATTTGTTTTTCTCGATAAATTCCCAACCTTTGCCTTTGTCTGAAAATATCATCCTTAAACTAAGACACTATATTTAATCAGGGATTGTTTGTTTTACTTATAAGGTTGCATACCAGGTTGGGGATCAGGTTGGCTCAGTGGTTTCTTTCCCTGCCTTTCACCTCTGTAGACCCCGGTTCGAATCCCACCTCAGACCTGGAGCCTTGCGTGTGGGTTGCCTTTTTTAGTCCCTACCTGGTTCCGTGTGTTTTCCCCCATTTGGGGTTTTCTTCCCACATTTATTCTAGTTTCCTAATCACCATCTTGTTCTTGGCGCTTTCACTGTTGGATTTATTATGAAAAAAATAAATAAATAGCACTTGCATTACGATACGTGTTGCTTGAGAGGCAGTGTAAAAGACTGTAAAAGGCAGAACTTGACACATGCTCCGTCTATCAGCACCCTCCCCTTTGTAGAGACACTCTAAATATAGATCATGCTACATCGGCAAAAATTATCCTCAAGTATGTTAACAAACTTGTCCATTAATCCTTTATCATTTTTAATATGTTTATTTCCACTGAAAAGGTCGGTTACAGTTTTATTTACAGAAACAATTAAGGGAGAAGCCGTTTACTCTCTGCAGAACACAGTGAACATGGCTGTAGAACACAGTGAATGGCTGCAGAACACAGTGAATGACTGCAGAACACAGTGAATGGCTGCAGAACAAAGTGAACATGGCTGCAGAAACACAGTGAACGTGGCTGCAGAACACAGTGAATAGCTGCAGAACATGGCAGCAGAACACAGTGAACATGGCTGCTGAAAGCTGGACTAAACAAGCTTGTAACACCACGGTTCCCATTATGCAGTTTTAGTTTTATTTACAGAAACAATTAAGGGAGAAGCAGTTTAGACCCGAGAGTGACGAGTTGGTTCCCGTACTCTCTGCAGAACACAGTGAACATGGCTGCAGAACACAGTGAACATGGCTGCAGAACACATTGAATGGCTACAGAACACAGTGAACATGGCTGCGGAACGCGGGGCTAAACAAGCTTGTAACACCACGGTTCCCATATGCGAACCGAGCCTGCAAAGACTTTTTATCTGCGAGAAATTAAAGTTCATTAACTGAGAAAATAAAGCTCACTAACTGAGAAAATAAAGCTCATTAACTGAGAATTTAAAGCTTACTAACTGAGAAATTAAAGCTCATTAAAGGTATCGTACACGTTTGGTAATGACTCAAAACAAATATTAGCATAAAAACTTACTTGGTAACAAGCAACGGAGAGCTGTTGATAGTGCTAAACATTGTAGTAAACGACTCCCTCTGAAGTAACGTAGTTTTTGAGAAAGAGGTAATTTCTCACTAAAATAACAAAAACTTCTTGCAAGAAGTTTTTATTCCTATCTGAAAGCACACAAATTTGTACAACAAGGGTGTTTTTTCTTTCATCATTTTCTTGCAACTTCAATGACCAATTGAGCCCAAATTTTCACAGGCTTGTTGTTTTATGCATATGTTGGGATACACCAAGTGAAAACACTGGTCTTTGACAATTTCCAAACGTGTTCAGTACCTTTAAGTGAGAAATTCAAGCTCACTAACTGGGTTTCTATGCATTTCATTATCTTCCTGAGGAACCGAACGGGAACGCCATACGTGTTTTTCACACCATTTCTTAACACAACCAAACAAAATATCTCGCTCTTCTCAAAATACAAGCTCCGAGTATATTCTGCGGGAGAGACTTGTAAAGGCGGAACTTTAAAACTACATGACTCATAAATTCAGCTTGTGCGGAACACACTTGTACGGAGTCCCTAGAAAGGGACAGGTAACAAACAAATTGAAAAGGTTTATTTCGTGGGAGAAATATTATTTCAAGGGAACGAAATAATTTAAATATATGTTTTTACTTTTTTCCTGTTTACCTGTCCCTTTAGAGGCTTCGTACATTAATGTAACAACATGTCTCAGTGCGGAACATGCTGATAACGACATGACTATGTTTAGAACCGACTCGTAACTGCAGGGCTCCCTCTGCTACAGCGCTGAAACTAGAGTAACATTTTAGGGGGTACATGGGGTGCACCATTTTTTAGGGGGTCACTTCTGGCCAATTACAACTGTAGTTTTTCTTAATAAAAGTAAAGAATAATTAAGTAAAAATCACTTAACATGGTAATTTTAACCTGAAACTTGGCTACTTTTCCTTCCCGATAATTGAGGTTTTGCTCATGGATGGTCTCGCTGAATTACAGATACTACTTTGGGGTCGTCTCAATTTAACGTCCCACATTTTGCAAAACAATTGCTTTCAACTTCTTAACGTGCTCTCATGAGTTATTCCATAATGTCACTTTACTTTCATCACAAAGAGTTGCAATTCATATATGATTTTACTTTGCAATAACACTTCTGCTAAGCGATCACGTCGCGAGCAGAGATTGTAAGATTGTTGACGACGAAACATTCAATGTTGTTTTTCAACACCCAGTGCGTAAATTGTTCATGTTTTCCACCGCTTCAACCTCAGTGTGAATTTACTGCATACATATGTATCTAAGCGCCATGTAAAAATTTACCGATTCGGTAACATCTATTTCATTTTAATTTCGAGAAAATAGAATTAGCTGTGGCAAACTGCTTACCAATCAAAAGAACCTAGTATAGCATAATGCAAAGAATAGTTACTTGACGTTTCGACAAACAGAGTCTGTCTCGAAGGCTATCAACATAATATCTTAGATAAAATGACCGTCCAACACAAAAGTTTTCAGATTTTTGATGACTTTCTGCGAACTTCCAACCTACATTTTCAACAAATTTAAAAATAAGATTCCTGCATGGCAGTGTTCAATTCCTCCTTCAGGTTTCCATGAAAAAGACCTGAAATCATGGATAAACACTTGCTTCGAAGCTGTCTATAAAGCAAAACGAAGAACATGTAATTGTATGATAACATGTTACCGTTACGTTCTTTGTTTACTACAGATCAAAGAAGTAGCACTGGTCTTGAATCTTCTTGTCTTCAGCTGCTTCATGACGAGTCGCGTTGTTCAGCTGACAAACCATCTTCCCTGGACCTTGCTTCATCAGCAGATTGAAGGAGCGACATCGGGGCTCTGATCGGCACGCCTTCCTGCACGACACCGCACCATCAGCTGGTAGCTCCTTCATGACATGACTGACCAAGCACTTGGACTTGATGCGACCATCAAGACCGGTCTGAAGGCAGAATGACCATGGTGTGGTGTCAACTCGGAGCTCACAGGCGGCAAAATGACCCTCATCGCAACTTCTGTCAGCCCAATGACCATTGTCAGAATTATGCATAACAACGCAATCCGTGGCAGGCTCTTTACTCTCTGGGTTATTTTCCTTCCAATTTTCATAGGTGTTAGGCACGTTCCTCAATGGACAGTGCTGCCATTCCCCAGCCTCGTTTAAGTAACAACCGATCCAGGGATGCTTGGTTGGCTCTCTCCCATTGAAGAATTCCAAGAACATCGACCAGATAAAAGTCTGTTCTATCTTTGAGTTAGCCACAGCTAGAGCTGCATGTGATTTGACGCAGGTATCATTTGCGTCATCCCAGTTTATAGGTTGAGTTATCAGTAAGTAGCATGATTCGCCGTATCGCTGCCAGTCAGTAGGGCAGATAGCAGCCAGGGTTGTATAACACCCAATGAGAAACAACAAAACACCAGCAAGATACATCACGAGAAGCCGTTTGAAACCAGGAACCGAATGAAGTTCTCTTTTATGGCTATGTCGTGAACGTTCCTTTACAAGACGTTATGACCACAAATCTGGTATTTTGTTCTAATAATTGGTGAAGGTCTTTGACTATTTAATGCTCGATGATTGCAGTTCCGTAATGAAAGTAAACTGTTGCAGAAAAAAACACGCAGGTGATGATCAGCGCGACTGCAATACGCCCTGCGTTAATGGGGGATTATTTTGAAGGTATTCGAATAGCTATTCAATAATTAAACAAGGTGTCTTCAAACAATTAAAACACCATTAGAGGAGAGTGTACTGTTGGCGACGTGGCGCTTAGTTTCAGACAATGAAGGTGAAACTATACCTTTGTTAAATTATTCGCCAGCCTTGACCCTCGTCTCGCGAATCTGAACTACGCTATTTAGACGCTTGCAAGATCTGTTCAGTGTATCTAGACCATACCATCTTCAATTAAATATTAACATTGCAAGAGAACTGTTGGCGACGTGAAGCTTTGTTTGTTTGTTTGTTTGGGGTTTTTTACAATGAAGGCGACACTACCTTTGTCAAATGTAATGTTTTACTCTGGGAATTTTTAAACTCAGAAATCCAGATTTCAAAAGGGGGTTGCAATCGGGGGGAAGGTACGGTCACCAACGGAACGGGGATGGGGGCGCACGTGCCCCTCGTTACCCCCTTAGTTACGACACTTGTAGAGAAAGGACTCCATACTTATGTACAGAGCACACCTGTAACAGCAGAGCTTACAATGCTCTGAGAGGAACACACTTGTAGTGACGGGACTCCAGACTATGTGCAGGGCACACTGTGAGGAACACACTTGTAGTGACGGGACTCATAGACTATGTGCAGGGCACACTGTGAGGAACACACTTGTAATGACGGGACTCATAGACTATGTGCAGGGCACACTGTGAGGAAAACACTTGTAGTGACGGGACTCCAGACTATGTGCAGAGCACACTGTGAGGAACACACTTGTAGTGACGGGACTCCAGACTATGTGCAGAGCACACTGTGAGGAACACACTTGTAGTGACGGGACTCATAGACTATGTGCAGAGCACACTGCGAGGAACACACTTGTAGTGACGGGACTCCAGACTATGTGCAGAGCACACTGTGAGGAACACACTTGTTGTGACGGGACTCCAGACTATGTGCAGAGCACACTGTGAGGAACACACTTGTAGTGACGGGACTCCAGACTATGTGCAGAGCACACTGTGAGGAACACACTTGTTGTGACGGGACTCCAGACTATGTGCAGGGCACACTGTGAGGAACACACTTGTTGTGACGGGACTCATAGACTATGTGCAGAGCACACTGTGAGGAACACACTTGTTGTGACGGGACTCCAGACTATGTGCAGAGCACACTGCGAGGAACACACTTGTAGTGACGGGACTCCAGACTATGTGCAGAGCACACTGTGAGGAACACACTTGTAGTGACAGGACTCCAGACTATGTGCAGAGCACACCAACGGCGCACCCAGGATTATGTTTTAGGGGGGCTCAAATAAATTTAACGGGTGGGGTCCAGGGGCCGGCTTGACGGCCCCTGGTGGGGTCCAGGGGCGAAGCCCCGGTGGGGGTCCAGGGGGCTAACCCCCCGTAAACTCTGGGCTTGTGGCGTTTTGGGGGTGAAAAATCAAGCCTCTTTATGCTTAAAATTTGAAAAATAGACACACTTTTTAAGCACTTCTGATCATATCAGCCTACATCATGTTACACAATAATATTTCCCTATGCATTTTATAATTATCCTTACGAGTAACCGAACAAAAGATCTCCCTCTTCTTTTTTAAAATACAAATTGTCATGGTTACTATGACTACGAGCTACTCTGCTTTTATATGCAATGTTTTGACACCAGTGGTTTAACCTCTTGAAAATATTTAGCAGATCTGGATACCATTCTTTAAAACTGTAATCTGAGCACAAACATACCGAAAGAGCATCAGTGCTTGTTTGAAAATAAATGGTGGGAGATGATAACGTTGCACGACACGTCTCTGGACAGGGATGGTGTATCAATGGAACTTTATTCATTGATCTTGGGACAGGAGGAAATTGGCGCATCAGGGGCTGTTTTATGGATTGCAGTTTGTCAATATTCATTTTTGTTTTAACCGTTGGTCGTCAAAAGAGAGTTGTCTTTTCCATCTTCAATCTTCTCTACTTAACCGGAACAGTATCACTATCCAGCGTCTGTCCTCTCGTCTCGCGAATTCGAGAAGGAGTACATGCTGAAGAGCGGAAACAATCAGAGATATACTTGGCTTCCAGAATTGATTTCGGGACTAGACTCTGTCCCACTCCTATCAAAGGTTTTCCCTCATAAGTCTCTCGTACATCTTATCTGGAAGTAGCTGCAAAGCACCGTTAGTAATTAAAAGCGGATCTTAATAAATATCAAGGGCGAAAATCAGCGTCACAAACACCTCGTAAAAATAGCAAAGTACGGCAGGCAGTCAACAGTAGCCGCAATCATGGTAGTTTATAAGCGTGGTTTTGTTCAAGTTAATATCCGTAATAACTCTTCATCGCACCTGTTCTGTTGGCGGCATCAAGTCCGGTAATATTTTTTCATGAAGGTTTGACAGAAAGGCAAACCGCAGCTCCACGTCTCTTGATTAATAATGAATCTCGCACGTCTAATCAATCTGATTCGCGTCTTCAAATACGGACAGAGTTTGCCCACTAACAAGTTTTTCCCAGAGAGTTTAATCTAATATTGGGAAAGTATGGCTATGAACGCTTTAGCTATGGCGCTTTAGCCAACAGGGCGTAAACAGCTTCAGCTATTTCTTTTTTGGTTACACACTTGTTCCGACACCCCTAAAATGTGTTTTCACAATTTTAACCCTAACTCCAACCCTAACCCTATACCCTACCATGAGGGGTTATTAGAACACAGGATTGTTGGGACATCGGGGTGTCGGAACATAGAACAGTCACTGTCTTTATCAGCCGTTTATTTGTTGAAATAAACTAATAAATAAATTGTTCAAAAATGTGTATTATTTATTGTTGAAATAACTTATGAATGATATGAAAAATATCAAATGACAAGGATGTATGTGTGTGAGGTATAAAACAAAGGATGCATTTTATTCATACAATATAGCAGAATATAATATTTCAACCTTGGACATGGCTGCGTTGTTTTCTTCCACTTGCTGGTCATTTCCGGTCTGAAGATGGCACAAAATGGCAATAACGCTTTGATTTTCGGATGCAAGGATATGCGAGGAAGATTGTGAGAAAAAAAACCTGTGTGTCTAGCATGCTTAGTTCAGGAGTTATTGTCAACCATAGCGCAGATGATTTCAAACCGTTATTCGGCAGGATTCTTTTTTTGCAAACACTCGGTGCTAGCCGTGTGCGTGAGGCATACCGATTTATGATAATAATAATGATACTGAGGAAGGAAACACACATCAGCATGACTATAGTCTGGCTCCTCGACATGCGCACAAGGTACTTTATACTTCAAACATTTTCTGGTTTTTATAGCTTATTTCGGACAACATTTTCCTTTACCCTTGTCCACATCATAAAAAAGACCGCAAGGTATATCATAGAGTCAGGGAGAACATACCAAGTTTAGGTCCCCCCTTCCAGGCGTTTTTTAATTATGCCATGACGAAACAGCAAGTCGTAAACAAAATCAAGGTTTCCAAATCACCGATCTCTGTCTGTGATAGTAAGGAAATTTTTTGACCCTTGGATATGTTTTAGTTACAACAGCAAGGTCGGGTGGATATGTCTGTGTTAAATCGTTCAAGCCACTTGTAAATTATCGGGTGTGGTTTATGTAAGCTAAAGCGGCGATGTATTTACAAAGAGGGCAGACAAAAGTACTCTCCGCTCTGGACACTAAACGCCAAGTTCTCTGACCCGATTCATGAATTGCGTACAAACGCGGATATTATCGATTGCTTGGCAAGATGCCTCTGGCCCAAGCTTTCTTCTCGCCAACAATTTTGCCTTTGAACGTGACGTCTGCAAATAGTAGAAAAAGAAGGCTTTCTGGACATTATAACTTGTTTGTTTGCTTTTCACGACAAGTGACAAGTCAGCCATTATATTGGCTTCATAGCTAGGAGGTACAGGTCAAAAGGCCATAATCATAATGCCTCAATGACAATGGACAATGTTTGTCTGGTATGAGAAAGAGAAAGAGGTGATCTTAGATTCTTCAGTAGATTATTACGCTGGATTGACTGAACTATTGAAGCTGTATTAGTCACCATGGAATAAAAAGCGTTTCAAGGGTATTTCTTGATACGGTGAAATAAATAAGTTATATCGGTCAATATGATTGAAGTTAGTAGGATTTGAAGGTTTGCGTGGTGGAGAAATAATCTGGTAAGGTTTTGCGGTAACACCATGTACATGAGAAATGTATTTCCCTGATGACGATCAGAGCATACAAATCGAAACGTCGAGTTGTTGAACCATCGGTTCTTTTCCGAACCACCATAACTCATAGAAAGGTGTCCGTACATGATTTTATACCGCAGAGATAATGAGCATTACCAATGTCTTAATATTGCAACAACAGTTGATTGATCTTACAATATACAGAGCTGGGAAGCCGCTCAGATTTACTGACAACAGAGACAGGTTGCTTAAAAACAGGCAAGTATTGGCTTACTTTGGTTCCCGGTATGCCTATTTTTATCCTGAAGAAGCCTATAAACAGTTTAATCTGTTTTATTCAGGTTTTCATTTACAAGGTTCGATACTATGAGGTTACAATATGCCCGCTTCGTCCTTAGGCCTAGTCTATGTCTTCAATCTATTTCTACAAAAACCTGGCCAAAATGCTTGGGCCACGTGACAATCACCGCCCTCCCCCGCTCGATGTCGTTAACCTCAGCTAGTGGAGCGCAGACCGCACAATGAAAATCAATTTTACGCAATTCAAAATTGTTTATTTATACAAATTGACCAAATATTAGGAGTGTCTTAATAAACAATATTGTCTTATAGTGTGGTTAGTCACACAATACGCAGCGCTATAGGTGTGCATCACTCATTGTTTTGTAACTTGTTTTCCCCGTTTCAAGAGCTGGAGCGCACCCCCCGGGGGGGGGGGGGGAAGGAGATATGACCGATGGGATTGTAGATCGAGGGTTTAAGCAACGGCTGAACAAATCTTATCATTGTTGTTTTTTCTTAATCTAAAGCCAGCTCCAATCAAAGGCGATTTTCACAGTTTGCTAGATTGAATCATGTTTAATTTCCACTTGCTTGGTTTATGAGTGATGACAAGGAAAGATTAGGTGAGGTTTGCGGTGACACCATGTGTAAAATTTCTTTTGAGTAGTGGTGTTGAGAAAAACCGGTGGTTTGACAACTCATAACCACCACTATACTAAAAAGAAATGCATGCAAACCTCACCTGATTGTACCCCACCATGCAAAGTTTTTAAATCCTACATAAAAGGACAGATTATGAAATAAAACTTTTGAGTTTCAGAGGTACAACAAGTTTTACAAAAGCAATGACAATCATAACACAATTGTTGTGTATTGTCTCGGGGAACAAAATAATGCTGAAAAATTGTGTACATTTCAGGTAACTTATTTTAGCTTATGCCTCAGCTACAATGATTGTAAATATACTGAGTGGGTAATTTCATCTGATTTTAATAGTCACAGTATGTTTACAGGTTGAGGACGAGGACTGAAAAAGGAGAGTTAGAATAGAGCACAGGAGTCGTATTTGTACACATATACCCATTGACGATATATTTGAAATGAAACAAATTAATCTTTGATTTAGGTTCATGATTATATTATTTTTTGATATTTTGTTTTACACGCTTTGGGAAATTATTTTCAAAAGTTGCAGTGATTTGCGTATAGCATATAGTTAGTATACCTTCCATGAATATCCTTTTATTTCTCGTAATCGTCGGATAATATGGGCGACCATGTGCACTTCTCCTTGCTGTAGTCCCCGTGGGTGGATGCACAGGATATCTTTAAGGATAGATTTATACACGCCAGCACGCAGATTGTGTATGTCCTGCACGGGCACTTGGTGAGCAACATAAGGTTGATGCTGCATGCATCTTAATGAGAGTCAAGAATGCCTTTCATACACATGAATCAACCACTGGACATCGCTGCCTACTTCCAATGCTAAATTGAAAGTTTAGCGTGACTTATTTCCAGTACGGGTAACCCCCTTGAGAAATTGCTCAGCGTGCATCAACCCATTTCCATCTAATACAGAAGTCTCAAGCCAGATCGACCGTGCTTGCACTATTTACCAAGTGGGCATACCGCGCGTTTTTCACCGTCGCTTTTATGCTAGAAATCACAAGCTCTTTGCAAAGTCCACTTGGGTTGCCATCCCACATGAATCTAAGTTTAGATTTGACTATGTTTGGATCTTCGATTATTGTCTTTTTTTGTAGATATCTTGAAGTCGAAGGACGAAACAGCACATACTGGTTGGTCAGGGACTAGGCTATATGAAAATGCTGTTATTACAGCACTGGTATAAAAACCCTTGCACGTATTGTGTAATGCACGGGACTAAATGAACCCAGTTTCTCATCGCCAAGGGAAGGGGTTTTACCAATGTGCAGTGGCTGCTGAATGCTCCGCATCACCTACAAGGTGCATTATGGGTCTCATAGTTTAAAAAATAAATCTGCAAATCTTTCTTAAAAATACTAAAAAGCGCTTTGAGACGTCCATAGACAAAACACTATACAAATGGTCACTTTACTACGTTGCATGACTCATACGAAGTCTGGACTTGAAAACAAAAGAGCTTTCCACACAAAGTAGGGTCTTGAAACACTATGTGGACTTACACACGTCCACACAATGTTTTTTACAGTGTTGAAAAATTTTCCTTAAATGTACAGAACAAAGGAATGTCCACAGAGTGACTGCAATGAATGTGCGTGTGTGAGCGTGTCTACCCGTTAAAACCGAGGACTTTGACAAAAGGGATCCGGGTGTTTGGCAGAGCGAGGACGTCTTCGCTTCGCTTTCGTGTACAAAACCAATGGGGACGTCGCTTAAAAAACAAACAATGGGAGAACAAAGAGAAGCCTTCGATTTACGGGATTCACAAACGTGTGTGTGTGAGCGTGTCTATCCATTCAAACCGAGGACTTTAACAAAAGGGATCCGGGTGTTTGACAGAGCGAGGACGTCCTCGCTTCGTTTTCGTGTACAAACCCAATGGGGACGTCGCTAAAAAAAACTATGTCCAAACAATGGGAGAACAAAGAGAAGTCCTCGGTAAGCGGGATTTACAAACGTGTGTGTGTGTGTGTGTAACATTAAATTGTCATACGAAAACAACTTTAAAAGAGTTGATGTTGTTTTTTTGCAGAGAGCTCGAGGTGAAATATTAGTAAATGCAACAGAGTTGGAATTTGTTTGTCAAGTTGTGTTTTTAAGTTACAATATTGTTTACAGAACAATTTAAATACTGAACAGGTTTGCAGCCAAACAAGTTTCAGGGAATCATCCGTATGGATTTATTTGTTGCATCAGCTCCAAACAAGAGCACAACAGTATTCTTTGTTAAACCAAAATGTACAACTTGCTCATCAGCCTCTTTATCTCCAACCCTGTGAGGTTCGTTTATACTCCGGTCAACGACACCCATCTTGCATTGTCCATAAAAGTCTTAATAATCATTATCTGAGAGCGTGAACTCATATAGAAACGTCAAGGTTCGATCGTACGGATCTGCATCGACGCCGCAAGGGCTGTGAGTGAAGTGCACCATGTATTATTTGAGCATCACTTCCGACGACTATGATGTCTGGTTTTGTAACATTTTAAAGATCACGCCATCATCCCGTGCACTGCACCTGCTCCTTCTATACTTCCCTCTCGATCACCGGCATGATGTCTCCAAACCACCGTCACTGTCGTGTATACCAACCATCGTTAGATCATGCAGTGTACTTGAATATACCGAACCCTCGGGGATATATGAGCACTGCGGACTCCTCGTGTGGTTGATGCCCGGTTCAGTGACCCGTTTGATGTCCCCATCTGAATGCCAAATCCTACTTAAGTTCCATCTGGGTGTAATATTACCTTACAATTATCTTCATATTCATTGGAAATCGATCACAAGTCCTGACAGGATCACGTTCGTCATATCACAACAAAGTAAAGTTGGTCCACGTCTACGCATAACGTTATCATATGCCACGTCTGGTATACTTGATGGCAGCCTGTGTTGTAGTGGGAGTAAAGTGCACACACTTCAGCCTTGTTGAAGTACTGGTACAAGTTGGCGCTCTCTGCAATAATGTTTGCACCCATCTGTCCTTCACAATAACCAGGAGGCTGCAATTATCGTTAGTAATGTGCCCGTGGTCTGAGTAAACGTACGTGATTTAGACTCTAAAGTTTGATGAGCAATTAAATGTTTTCCTATCAAAAACGAAACAAAACCATCAGCCAAAAATAATCTTCGAACATTGGCATGTTTAATTTCCACCAACAACATGAACAAACCCACAAAAACATGTGGTCGTTCACTTTGTTTTCTCTCATCAACATGTATTTAGAAGAAATAATGTTACGGATTGTACGCAGACATTTAAATTGAAAATTGAAGGCTTGTGTTGAGTTCTTCTAACCCTTATAGCAAATGTCAAGTTTCTTTTTAATTATAGTATGATGTGTTGTTATGAACTGAAAGATGAATAATCGTTACCGAAATATATCTGTAAGGGTGAACCTGTCTATAGATGTGTTTCAAAACTAGATTTACATCAACTTTGGTATAGCGTGGATATATCGTGAAATGTTCAGCTATTAAAGGCATCATACACGTTTGGTAATTTGAGCCTATTGTTTGTTTCAAACCTATATAGTTGTAGATATATACCATAAAACTAAACTGATGTGCAAATTTCGTTTCAAAAGGTGGTAGCGTTTTTGAGATATTGCCGAAAATATGGAGCGGTTATGTCCAAGCAGGAAGAATAATCTGCATGGAATACACACTCTGAGAAGCGTTACGCGTATATACACGCTTCTCAGATTCAAATGTTTTTTGGGGGATAAAAAGTGATAAATCGCATTACTTCGAAGTGAAAAGTTTCTCAAAATGCGTTATACTATCCAAAGCTGATGTACTTCTTACCAAGTAAGTTTTATTGCCATTAATTATCAGAGTCATTACCAAACGTGTACGATGCCTTTCAGCTCTTTGGACCACAGACGTTAATGGGGCAGATGGGGGAAATGTTCGGGAGAATTTTGCCTTTGATGATACAAAATTAAATTTGGCACACAGTCAGAGTATGTCATGAGAAAGATATTTGGCTGTAAGGCCATCGCAGATTTGAATTTTGAAAAATATAGGTAAAATAACAAGCAAATTTTTCAAAATGGCAGGCATTGCTGGTAATATTTCCTCCTTTCCCCTTTTTCCGATAGCCAAATATCTTTCTCATGGCATACTATGTATGCCAAATTCCTTGCTTGTATCTGTCGCGGATGATGTCATTGCCCAGTGCATTCCTTGTAAATACTTGTAGGCCTATATATTGTTTCCCTGTCTTTAGAAGTATAATGGAACCTTTTTCTTTCAGTGCGTTTATACAATAAACCACCGTGCGTGTTGCACAAGAGATGCTACTTGTAAATATTCATGAGTCCTTTATAAATAAACATATCACCAGTTCAAAGTTGTGGTTCCGTATTCCTTTTTCATTGTTATATTACTTTGCATATTCAATTTGCTGTGGTCAGGCATAAGTGTTTAATCATTTTTTTGGACTAGGTCTCTAGGGAGCCCCGCGAAGCTATTTCAAATCGGTGTCAGCTGATCGCAAATTGTGTCACAGCATATGCGTTTTGGGGGAGATTTTGATGTCTCGAAGTGAGATCTGATCGATCTGGAAGACCTGGAAGACATCCAAGAGTTAGACCACCCTATCTGACCGTGGAAAGTACAGTCAGTTAGACCATGAAGGAAGGAAGAAACTGACCGTAAGTAGGCCTACAGTCATCTCCAATTGTCATGTTTGCGTATTGTAAATATTATGATATATTTGTGTGTTGGAAAAAGGTGTAGGCCCTACCTTAGACCGGCTGTATAAGCTACAGAGTGACATGCTATGGTTGTGTATAATATTGATAATGCTTACCGGCATATCAGATTATCGTGATTGATATTTCCAGCTAAATACTGTATACAATTATGTATATTTAATAGCTTGGAATTGTTGAAGTGGATTTAATCTATTTAGATCGATATACTTTCGATTCCTACATAATATTTGGGAAAAGGAGGCCAGGGCATAGCCCATAGATATACTGAAAACTCCCAACGGGAGCTGCCACTCAACAGGACGAGACAGCACGGGTCCGTCAAAGAGCAATGTAATTGCCGTTCATAAGACACCTCATTGGAGAACTATACATATTTCATCAGTACGTTGGCCGTCACCACCTATTATCTTTAATTTGAGAAGAACTCCGTGAACACTACAACAGACAGGCACTAAACTGGGTTCCCAAAAATCCGCGGTAAAACCGGTGGGCCCTAATTATTTAAATTCCGGAATATTCATTTGTTTATTATTTTAGTTAGTTAGTTAGTTAGTTAGTTTAGTTATAGTTAAATCTTCCATTCTTCAGTCACTCTTTATAATCATAAATAGGTCGAGTGACTATCACACCTACAAGCGAATTTAAGATCATTTGTTTTGCTTTCTATCTGAATTTAAAGAAGGGAATTTGCTGATTTGGTGGTAAATGATAACTTTAATAGAACCGAGTAAACTCTAATTAAGCTCATACATTATCCTTCTGGTAAAGCATTTAATACATAGCCAATTTTCACTAAAATAATACACCCTTCAGGATCCTTAAATTAAGTTCGTCCGAACATTAAATCTTCCTGTATTTGTAAATAATATTTTTGTGCAAAATATCTTGCAAAATAATGCATCAATTGAATAGATTCCGAAATATTATTTTTGTAAATATTAAATTCTGATCGAGTCGGCTACGAGTGATTCAGGTGAACAAACGACAAGCCGCTGCGACTGATTCTGAAAAACAACTAAACAGTAATTTAGTTTACTTTTTTTGTAATCCTTCAGGTGTGCCATTGTACTGTCTTTGGAATGTATTGTGTAATCTGCTGTTTACATTTTTATATCTCTTGCCTTTTGTATAATTATGTATATTTTGATGATGCATTTGTGATGTTTTAATAAATTAAATGAATGAAATTCCAAGTACGCACGACAGGGATAACATAGGCACAATCTATACCGGTAGGCCTCCGGTAGGCCTACACACCGTTGCATCTTGATATATACTTTGTCCTTGCTAGTTATTAGTTGTGAACACTCTCTTGATTTCATTTGGAAATTGAACTAACCATGCAGTTATAAAAAATACATTAACATTAATGTGATTTGGTGCATCTAATAAAATACAAAGCGACCTGTCAGAGTTTGTTCTATCTGGGCTAGAAGTTTTACACAAAAAATGCTGCATAGTCGATAACTGGTATACTGTTTCAGGTTCATTTTTTCAGGATTATTATAATTTTATTTTCCACAGTATCAAAAAGTATAAAAAAAGGAGATTTATCACTCAGCAAGAGCGATCGAATTAAAGAAAACAACTTAACAGTATAGATATCAAGAACAAGATTAAAACAACATGACACTGCAGAGGGATCAATTTTAGAAGCAGAGCTTGTAGGCAATGGTCCCTAAAGACATGCATTTGCACTGAGACAGATAATAACATTTGGGGGATTACACTGCAAAAAATGGGGTGTTAAAATTGACACCATGGGAGTTGTCACATTTATATACCAAAAAAAACCAAAACAATTTACACCATAGGATTTTAAAATAACACTAAAACAACAATTACATTGGTGTTATTTTTACACCCCATAAGATGTTAATTTTGATTCTCTGTTGGGTATCTATTATATGACAACACCAATGGTGTCAATTTCAACACCCCAGTTTTTGCAGTGTAGAGACGACAGGATCATGTGAGCTATGTTAATTAATTTTGCAGAGGTGTGTGGGCAGACCTTTAGTTGTCAGGATGTCGAGAGAATTCGACAGAGTCTCTCGATGTCCAGGATTTCCCCCTGGATCGCCACTTCCTGTCCGGGGGTCAACGACACAATGCCCCAGTCTAGTACACAAATCATCCCCTAAAGTGCTTTCATTTTCCACACCTCAGAAACTGTCAAAGAAATTTATGTTTTTTTCCGAGGTATCAATGAAAGTACAGGTGGCTTTCACCTGAAAACGCCAATATGGACACTGGGATGGCGTATCTGAAACGGTAGCGTATTGAATTACCATGAGAAAACTAGATGCTCTTCCGCACACGATACCTTTGTGTGTCATTGTAGATGATCGCTTTTCAGAAATTTAGCTCTCTTTTTTGCGCAGCTTAAACTTTGTTTGAGAGTTTAGAGGAATCGTTTGTCACAGAAACTCGCGCTTTAATGTTTATTAGTATAGTCATATACCGGTAACACTAAAAATCGTGAAAAAGTAATGCACAAATTGAAAATTGTCAAACCGGGCTTGAAAACCATAACAAGTTGAATATGGGTTTTTGACAGCGTGTATAATGTATAATATCTTCTAAAGCATTGTTTGTTTGTTTATTTGTTTAGACGATATTCCCAACCTCGTCCCCAAGGTGTGTCGAGCAGTACGAGGTTGACCGCTCTCTCACCCTGGTATTGGATCATTGTTGCATATCCAATTTTTTTGGATACGTATGCAAATTAGAATAGTCTGGCTGTGAACTGGTGAATACTGAATGAGTACAACTTAACATGTTTACGTTAGACTTTTGTACACCAGTCGTTGTCCAATCAGGGTCCAAGTAAGGAGTTTCCCTCCCAGAGTTTACTATTGTAAACATGGTTGGAAATAAAGTAAAAACATGGGGACGAGGTTGCGATATTCATAACAAGAGAAAAGCCCCACAAGGGGAGCTATAAAAGCTTAGCTGACAACAGCCTATCTTTCTCATTCAAGCATTTATTTAACGTCTATGATTATGAACAATGCAAAACTCAATAAATTGTGCTTCAGTAACTAGACGACAATACTTATTCTAGTTATTGTGAAGACAGCGGTTAGCTTGGCAGGATTCGAACTCATAACCTTGTGATTGCAAGTCCCGCAGTCCAACCATGAGGCATCCTTGGTTTCATTACCAGAAATATATCATAATATTTAACATCTATAGGAAAATATTGATAAAGATGTGAAAATGAATTTTTGATACCCTGTATTCAAACACATCAAGATCTTGGCTAATGAATTGTTTTCTGTACTCCTAGGTGACCACACCGTTGGGGTCACTTGACCACGGTAACTACTCTACCATCCCTTCAAGAAACAGATGTAGAATCGAACTCATCTTTTTTCTAAATAGACATTACAAGTATTGTTACTATAGTTGATGAATACTAAAGTTTGTACCTGATTGATAAAATCCTGCATTTTGAAATAAGAAACTTGACTGTCTATTTCTAAACGAGGTAGTCTTGTATTGATTATGATACGTAACTGGTAATAAAGGAAAAAACTTATGCTGTTTTTGTATCTGGAGCTTACCTTACTTATTATAGGAACTTGAAACCAAGACTAATTGGTTCAAGGAACATTTCCGTCTGAAATACAGCCATATGTCATCAACTAAGGTTCTTATTTTAATTACGCAAATAAAAATAAAAATTTCAAGGCATGAACACATGCCCCTGTCAATATTTTTCGGTTTTGTTCTTCTGGAAATGTAATCACTCGTTTGCTGAGATTTCATGGATTGTTTGAAAAATGTGTGTATTGAAACCTATGGGAATGAATGATCTAACCACAAAACCATTGATGTATCATTCCATTCAAGGTATCTCATAGATTGTGATTGAACTGAGATACATTGCAATGTTGCACAACATAACGATATCGGGCTATTGTTGAGCTGTGGTCCGTTTTTAATTGAACAACAAGAGCATTTTGATAAAAATGTATAATTGCCCAAGGATTCTAAACGTGTACAGGGTTTAATATTGTATGAATTGGGCTAATACCACTATTCACTTCAAATTGACTGTGCTCAAACATATTATGCAAAACCATGTCTGCCACATGCATGTACTTGAAGTTATTAAGAGAATATCGCATCGTTTGATAACCCATAGCCTTAGTGCAAGATGGGGCAGCCGCAATATATAAGGCAAACATCAGTATCATATAATCGTATACATCATTCCAGTCACGTCGTATAAGGCTGATGCAACTTCGGCAAATACGGTTAACCGAGGAGGCACCTTCCTTGCAATACGTTATAGGTATTAGTGGATGAAATTAAATCAAAATAAAACCGGACGTCCTCAAAACCTTGCCAACAAGTCCATCCGTCTCGCAGAACGCTCGGTGTAAATGTTTTCTAGGTTTTCAGAACGTAATAAAACGACAAGCTGCAACCAATGTCGATACTTCATCTTGCTTAAATTAATTTTGCTGAAAGCGCGCGGCCAATATCGGTAATTATCAACCTTGTAAACCCTTGTATAAGGTGCTATATTATATGGGTCTCATAATTCAAAACCTTCAAAAATCTGTTTAAAAAATATATATATAAGCGCTTGGAAACACCCATAGATAAAGCGCTCTATATAGTTATTATTAATAACGTTGGGTTGTAAATTTTGAAAAAAATAAAGAGGGTTATCAGCCCGTATTTACGTAGAAAATTTAGGTAGAAAATTTTCAGAGCGCCTGAAAACTGTTTATTACCTTTAGGGTTTTAAAGTACAATTCACAAAAAGTTGGAATGTGTGCATGTTTAATACGCAAGAACATGGATATTAACATATTTTTTAAAATTTATTTTGTCTTTATCTTGGCAGTAGAGGTATTAGATGGTCTGACACATCTATGATGACAGGGTTTTTTAAATTGTTGTCTTGACCCAGACAATTTTTAAATATATACATTGTGTCCGAAGATTTACAATAAAATACATTAATAGTATAACACGTCTTAGTATTTTACCACGAGGTCCGCATGTGTAAACACAAAATCAAATTATAGACCCGTTTTTGTAAAAATAAAATGTCGTTCAATACGGGCGACCAGAAGCTTTGTTGCCAAAGATAACAAGATGCGACCTTGCAATTATTGAGGGAACTTAACGTTAATGCTGTCAAGTGTTTCGGAAATTTTGAAATTGCATTATCATTTCTAAATTATTCAAGATGTGATGAGGGTTATCATGTTTGCTAACCACCTATAAGTTGGCTACAGTTATTAACATCGATTTTGTGACGATGGACGCAGTGGATAAAACATAGCTTACTGAGTAACCATAAAGACACAACATTACACAACAAAGCATTGCAATATATACCACTCAAGAAATAGTTCTGATTAGTTTTACATTTTTCAAAAAACACTTGCAGTTACACTTTTAAGTGATTGTTTCCTGTCATTTGAATGTTATTTGCTTCGTTTGGTTCCCAGTAAGAAGTAGCATGAAGCTGGGACCTTGAGGCACAACTTCACGAGGCCGCCAAGATCAGCTGTTTGGTTCTCTTTACGACGACCATTCATTTCTGCTATAAATAGAGTTTTCCCGGCATAATCTGCCAGCAACGTGCTTTGCAGCTATGTTTTATAAGCTTTATAGACACATAGGCCTACAAGCGTATAATTCCTCTCTACCTTGAGAAACACGCAACATTCAGCATGAATCGATTGTGGGTGAGATACAATTTCCGGGAGTGGGGGACATTTTCTGATAACTGTTGTGTGTTTGAATATGGCGTGGTTTTCGGATGTACGTCACACTTGCCCAAAATGGCAGTTAGTCGCATTACAGCACACTTGTAGCCCTGGCCCAAGGGGCTGTGTCGTCATGATCAAATATAAACAGGCCTGTATGGAATTTTAAACTCTCGCCCAGTTACCGCACGTACGCGCCCTCCCCTCGTCCCATATCTACGGAGAGCGCGCACGCGCGTGCAGTAACTGGGTGAGAGTTCATAATTCCATGTACAGCCATAGGCCTGCTTTGAAGAAAATGAGAATTGAAACAAAGATGGGTCGAATGTTGTTTACTGATGACTTAAGGCAGTACAATGTACAGAAAGGTGCTGGACCTAGCTCGTATGTATAGACTGTGCAAGTCTCGCGCGTATTCGAACATTGGGACTCTATAAAGGCATCGTACACGTTTGGAAATTGTCAAAGACCAGTGCTCTCAATTGGTGTATCCCAACATATGCATAAAATAACAAGCCTGTGAAAATTTGGGCTCAATTGGTCATCGAAGTTGCAAGAAAATGATGAAAGAAAAAACACCCTTGTTGTACAAATTTGTGTGCTTTCAGATAGAATAATAAAAACTTCTTGCAGAAGTTTTTATTATTTTAGCGACAAAAAATTACCTCTTTCTCAAAAACTACGTTGCTTCAGAGGGAGTCGTTTCTCACAATGTTTTACACTATCCACAGCTCTCTGTTGCTCGTTACCAAGTCAGTTTTTATGCTAATATATATTTTGAGTAATTACCAAACGTGTACGATACCTTTAAAGTGTGCGAATTTGTGTCCTTTACGTTAGAGCAATGAACGTGGGACCAAAGTGGTCCCCAAAATGTTTGAATTGGCGCCATACATGCGTGGTCAATTTGAGAGGCGAGTCTCTTGCTCCAAGTCAGTAAGGAATGTTTAAGGAATACGGGTATTATTATATAGGCCTAGTCACTGAGTGGGAAGAAAAAGTTGGAGACACATTATAGGACGATTTTGATGGTGGGTGAGGCTTTGTTTTAGCAATGATGTCACACAGAAATAACATGATGACACCATTTCCAAGAACAAGGTTTGGTGACGTCATTGATGTGCGACGTTTAGTGGTCAACAGGAGAGTGCATTGGGGATGAGCCTTAAACTGTCCATTGCAGATTACATGGGTCACCCGTTGACATGCAGAATTGTTAGGGAAGATTGAAATGGATGTAGAATCATCCTGGCAATACCACCAACGCGACCTGAAAATAAAATATCAGAAACTAAACAAGCCGCCGCCATATTGTGTTGACTCCCTCTGCTACTCGTCTGTGATGTGCATTAATTTATCCATACACTCATATTGGTTTGTTGTTGGCTCGCTAAGATCGGAAGATGGAAGCTTTTACCCACATAGACAATTTATTTTGGGTGGCTCCATGGATCGTACCATGCTATCTATTCACGGCCAGAATGTCTACAATTCTGGGCCAAAAAGACAATTACTTGGCCGTCCAAAGCAATTGCGTCTGTTGATGAGAATATTAAATTTAAGTCATTGATAAAATTGCTCAACCTTAATTAATGATTGGAACTTAAATTGGAAGTTTGTTGTTGTCGTTACGCTGCCTGGATTTCAATAACCATGAAATCTCGTCTCATTTTGCAAAGAACAGTAGTTAATCAATGTTCCTGCCGCGCAACGATAGACAGAGACGATACCCGGCTGTATCACCTGTTTCAACGGATATTTCTTCCATTAGATGCATTCACAAGCAACAGACATTAATTCATGTGACAGCAGGAAACATTCCCGACTGACTGTTGCTGGATAGAGTTAGTTTCATCGCAGCCGTGGGGCACAATCTGATCAAAAAAACCGGTTTGGATTTAGTACTGAAGAGTTAAGAATTGTTTTTAATGGGTATGTTAGACCAGTCTTAGAATTTGGTTATGTCATCTGACTCCAACGTCACAGCTGAACAAACTCATACCATATAGCAACCTCGTCCCCAAGGTGTGTCGAGCAGTACGAGGTTGACCGCTCTCTCACCCTGGTATTGGATCATTTGCATATCCACATTTTTTGATACGTATGCAAATTAGAATAGTCTGGCTGTGAACATGGTGAATAGTGAATGAGTACAACTTAACACCGTTAGACTTTTGTACACCAGTCGTTGTCCACTTAGGGTCCAAGTAAGGAGTTTCCCTCCCAGGGTTTACTATTGTAAACATGGTTGGAAATAAAGTAAACCATGGGGACGAGGTTGATACCACAGATTCTGTCCCAAAGCGTGCCTGTTGAATTATTTTGGGTAATAATTATAATTCATATCTGCTGTTTCATCTCTCGGACTTGACTCTCTGGCTAATCACTATTCATTCCCTCGAGATAATGTTCATTTGCATTTTGTTTCACATCTGCTTGCAGGAATCATCGGCAAATTCCATCATTTTGCCAACCAATGGGAGACTTTGGAACGCTAGGTGGCAGCAGACTTACAAGGTAAAGTTCAATTGTTTACGTAGTTCTGAGCATGCGCACATTACTGAGAACAGTGGCACATAGAGTCCCAAAAGTCCCCCATTGTTTATGCACACGCGCAATGCGCAACTTATATAATATTTGTTCGTATGGTTTTCCTTTTACTTTGTGAACTAACACGATCCGCCATTTTGTGGAACCAAATTTTTGACTCCACAAAATGGCGAACCGTGTTAGTTCACGAAGTAAAAAGAAAATCCAATCATATTGACTTCATAACAAACGCTTTTTATAGCCCAAAGCGCCCAATCGAAGGCAACGTGTCCCTTTAAGTTCTGAAATCCATGTACAGATCCGCAGGCCTGCTATGATCATGACGACAGTCCTCCTTTAATACTTAGTTACTATAACACAAAAATGTGTAGGCCTAAGTATCAAGTCCGGATCGAACCAAAAAAGTCCTCGTATGGTGTTACCACGTGTTGACTTTATTTGCAAACGAACAAACTTCTATCAGCTATAACAAAGTTCACAAAATAAAAAAATATATGGTCCTTGCTTATACAATCATTGTACACTGCAATGTTGATTAATAATTTGATTTTGAACATGCGAACGATTGAAACTTCAATGTCATTCTGATTTCCAAAAATCCTTCAAATAGATTACTCATATAGGCTAAAGAAAACAATTGACATATTTGTATTATTTGTTTGGAATAATTCAATTTGAACTTGCCCTTCATTCTAAACACTAGAGGTACACCTCGACGGCAATTCGTCTGAGTTTAAAAAACACTACCGGTGGTTATCTGCCATAAGTCAAAACACTAATGGCTAAGATAAAGATAACCATGCAAATATAACATTTGTTCTTCTCCTTATGGGCCGATCTTTTTTAGCCAGAACGCGCAAGGTTTTTTACACAAAGACATAAGAAAAACCGTCGTCTTTTTAAACTTTTTATTTGAATGAGGTTTTCTTTCTCAACGATTTCCTACACAATTTCCCTGACAGGACAGCTTGTCAAAATTATGTAGAATATACTTATTGAATATTTGAAACTAAACAAAAAGTGAATACTGAAATTGTGTCGACAAAAACCTTGCATACCAGACAGTGCAGTTTCCGTGTATAGCATCACACTAAAACTCACCTATTGTCTGCGCTGTTTTCAGGATTCAGTTTCTGTTTGGTTGCACATGGTCAGTGTTCTATACATCGTTATGTCATGCTGTCCTGTCACTGTCAGGGAAATTCTGTAGATCGTTGAGAAATACACCTAGTTTGCATAAAATGTTAACAAGACTACGGTTTGTCTCTGTGTTTGTGTACAAAGCCTTGCACTGCCAGCGTCCCATGTGAACCTTGTTTACAATAAGTGTGACCTTGTACATTCTTTCAGTATTCTGGCAGGCAAGATACTACACAGGTCCTATGGGAAAGTTGACATTTTGTGTCATAATTTCCACATAAAACCAAGAGTTATGAAAGTAAAAGCTGGTCAAGTTTTGAGATGTGCCCCCTTTCATCATATAAAAAGTTGATAAGAGTTAGACAGTGCAATCTCCATAAAATATAAGATTTTATGTTTTCTTCCATTGAGCTGTGTACAAATCATGCCTGCAGGAAGTCCAGGCTCTGTGGCTCTTTTGTAAACATGTGATGTCACAGGTCACATCGTCTATAGGTTCTACCCTGACATGCCATGAGTGGTCAGTGGGGACTTCAACAGCGGAGTCAGGATTTTCATCAAGATTTTAACAATTTATTTCTGTAAACGCAGACATACTTTCTAGTTGACCCAAATGCGCTGGAGAGCTTTAAAAGCATTTATTTTGTCCACCAGGAATAGTGAACACATATTTTGAACGAATTTCTTCTTCTCGCTGTGAATAACGATGCTCTTTGTGTAATTTACTTGCAACGCGTTAGTTGTTTCCATATTAAAACCAAACAACTTGCTCGTAGCATTTGCTGTGCCAGTATTTATTTCCTTCGGGGATGTCTATAAACCTGTTTACGACTACCGAGTAAGATAACTGATTAAGTGTAATTGTAATGCTATTGAAAAAAGCAACATAGAGATTTAAAACATAACAAATCTAAAAAGTCTTATTTGTTGACCAAATGAAACAGTGTCTCACGAGTTTTCCATTATGTGTGTTCCAATGGTCAAAGTACGTAAAATGTCGCGTCCGGAAAAAAGTTCCGAAATGTTCAACGAAAAATGACGTAAATTTAAAGGGTCTGTATACGTTTGGTAATGACTCTGAAAATTAATGGCAATAAAAACTTACTTGGTAAAAGTACAGCAGCTTTGGATAGTATAATGCATCTTGAGAAACTTTTCACTTCGGTTATGGAAAAAGATAGCACTTTTATCCCAAAAAATTTGAGTCCGAGAAGCGTTACTGCAGTAACGTTTCCAGATTGTTCCAATTGCAGATTATTCTTCCTACGTGGACATAACCGCCCCAGAATTTCGACAATATCTTAAAAACGATACCACCTTTGAAATGAAATGTTCACAGGTTAGTTTTATGGTACATATCTACAACTATATAGGATATAAACAAACAGTGGGTTCCAATTACCAAACGTATACAGTTCCTTTAAGTTTGTTGTGGCACCAGGACCAATAATGGCAAAATCGCAGACTTTTGGGAGATAACATTATAATGTAACTGTTGAGATGTAGAAGGATCTTGTTATTTATTTTATTGAAAGCAGACTCACTTGTTCGTCCCTTGTGTAAGTTCTTTTAATCAAAAATCTAATCTCATGAGTCCTTTGGTGTATCGCAACTTCCGCTTCTTGTAATCAATGTGTTTTACGCACCTTGTCTTGTTCCCTTTTCCGACCTAATCTTGAACATTGTACAACATTCTATCTCGGTCTCCTGACGATGACTAGAGCAAACTAGTCGAAACGTTGAGACAATTAAGAACTCACTCCGCGGCAGTGAAGTTAATAACGAGAAGTCCCCCCGATCCACTAAGCGAAAGTCCCGACCGATTTCCTACCTTCCGCCCAGGTACTATAGTAATTAAGAAGCAGGACAGTTCTTTTCAGAGCTTGGTAGTCTCCTGAATTCCGCAATCTACTCCGCGGTAGTAGATATAGCAAGACAAGTTCTCAAAGAACAAAATCTACACAGCAAAGTAGATTATACACAAGGTGTCACCGCATGCCAAATATACATTGATATCCCACCATGCAATGCCTCAAATCCTATATTCTATATCTACTCATCAGGCACTTAGGGACCTAATAGGTTAGAAAGAGTTCGGTATTGTTTATATATCAAATTTTTGTTATATAGGACACCTAATATTAGCTCTATCTATAACTTGCCTTGTTAAACTGTTAATCAGCCCTGTGAGTGTGATTGTAATGCTAGAATTCTTTCTGTTTTGGCCAGTGGTCATCTATCGGACAGGTGTTGTAATTTAATGAAAACATTTGAAAATGTCGCTTTCACATTTCTAACTCTAGTGGCTTTATAAATGTGTCCACGGTCATAAGTACCACAGACTCCAACCCGTTACAGTTTACATGTTCTTTGTATACGTTTGGTAATTGGAACCCACTGTTTGTTTCAATCCTGTATAGTTGTAAATATATACCATAAAACTAACCTGAACATTTCATTTCAAAAGGTGGTAGCGTTTTTGAGATATTGCCGAAAATCTGGAGCGGTTATGTACACGTAGGAGGAATAATCTGCAATTGGAATGACAATTTGAGAAACGTTACTGCAGCTCAGATTCAAATTTTGGGGGATAAAAAGTGATATCTTTTTCCATAACCGCAGTACTTCGAAGTGAAAAGTCTCTCAAAATCCATTGTACTATCCAAAGCTGCTGTACTTCTAACCAAGTAAGCTTTTATTGCCAATATTTTTCAGAGTCATTACCAAACGTATACAGACCCTTTAATAATGAATTGTACAATAAGGCAAACCAATCATATATATGCACATACCACTAACCCAATGAATCGAGTTGATGTGACAAAGTGTGGCTTTAGATATCAAGGATTTCATCCACACATAAACAGGATCCATAGTCTTCTCCAATAATTCTTTTCGTAAACATTTTGTTAGGCTATCATGTTTATAAGTGTGACGTAATTCCACTATAAGCCACGCCCACTTCACACTGGCCCCACTGATTACCCGAATCCCATAGGAGTTGCATTTGATAATTTATGCGGGGAAAATTTAACAATTGGACTTGGCTTTTATAAACGTTCTTCAAAGACTAGGATCGCTTCTCGGAATTAAACGTTGTTGTCATCAAAAATGCGTTTGAACTGTGAAATTGGTGACTTTTGGTAAAATTACAAACCAACGTATGCCAGCTTTGGAGAGGGAAGTAGCAAAAGATTTAGGCGTGCAGCAGATACGCAAGCGTCTTTGAGAAGTATTTCTGTTGTTCAATATTGAATTGTTGATTAATTGTTTTATTTCTTGCATTATATTTATATCTTTAAAGGCATTAAACACGTCTGGTAATTGTCAAAGACCAGTGTTCTCACTTGGTGTATCCCAACATATGCATAAAATAACAAACCTGTGAACGAAGTTGCAAGAAAGTGATGAAAGAAAAAACTCCTTGTTGTACAAATTTGTATGCTTTCAGATAGGAATAAAAGGCTTCTTGCAAGAAGTCTTTTATTATTTTAGTGAGAAATTACCTTTTTCTCTGAAAAACTACGTTATTTCAGAGGGAGCCGTTTCTCACAATGTTTTATACTATCAGCAGCTCTCTGTTGCTCGTTACCAAGTAAGTTTTTATGCTAAGATATATTTTAAGTATAATTACCAAACGTGTACAGTGCCTTTAAATAAGTTGTATTTATTTACGTGATTGAATGATTAATTTATTATACATAAATATTTGTTTTATTTTATTGTATACATATCACCTTTTGTTTCCCTTGCTTTGTTAAATGGTTTCTTAAGTTGTAGGCCTATTTGTTGCTTTTATATTAAATTCCAAAATGATAGATAAATATATATTTATATATTTCTTTTATATCAACCATTTCCTTTAATTTCCTGTCCGCTTTTGGTTTGGTCAACAAATAAATAAAGGTTCAAGTCCCGCTCTAGTCATTTTTTTCTTTGTTCAACCCATCATTAAATAAATAAAATTAAGCAAACACGAAATATTAGGTCAATATGGTGATTGGTGTCACTTTGGGGCCACCATAGATTGGTGTGTAGGCGTTCGTCTAGGCTACGATTCGTCTCACAACTATCGTTGTACTGACCTTGTTTCTAAATGGAATTGAGAGACTTTGGTGTAAGGGCATGCACGATGTTCCAATAAAAGTCTTAAATTGCAAGAACTGGAACAGATGGCGTCACGGTTGAATGGTTTCGACGGATTGTAATTCCACCCAAATAGATCGAATCCAATTTGTTATGATCCGTGTTTTTTGAACACCAATTTCGAAAGCTGTAGCCTGTGCATGTTTCTGTGTGTCTAGATTACACGCTCCAGAGGGTATGTAGAACAAGTTGCCAAATCCTGGTTCTGCCAGTAGGTATAAATGGAATATTATAGACAATGAACGAAAACCTTGATCTTAAGAAATGATACTAGACATAATGCCTAAAAGGAAACATTTAAATTTAAATCAAATATGAGGGTAGCCGATCAGTCAATATCACGATTACTCAGCATCAGGTTTTGTAGGTCATAAATATTTGGGGGGGGGGGGTCAATCTCTCTCCATAACTGTATGGTCACCGTGGTCCAGTGTGTGGACAGCAGGACTTGCAACCACAAGGTTGTTGGTTCGAATCCTACGAAGTTAACCTCTGATTTCACAATGACCAGTATAAGCAGTGTCGTCTAGTTATATCAAGCACAATTTATAGTCAAAGACGTTGGACCAATGTTTGTATGGGAGAGATTGGCTGTTGCCAGCTTGGTGTCTAGATCCCCTTGTGAGAGTTTGCTGAGTTCCCTTAACGGGAATATCATCCATCTAAAGAAAAAAAGAAGAAAAAAACACCATCCAATAAGCAAACAAGCAAACAAACAAACGTGAAGAAGAAGAATATAAAATGTTGCTGTCGGTTTTGCTTTGCCTGAAGCGAACTTCTGAAGGAAAATGGAACATTTATTCAGATTTCTAATTTTCAAAACCTATTATTCCGGAGGAACAATATTTAAAAACACCCTATTTGATTGTAACGTTGGGTCCAGGCAATGTAACGACACAGAGGTCAGACGGATTGGTCCACTGCAGCCATAAATACAAATTTACAACAATGTAGCTGAGTGTACTTTCCTCTGGTTGAAAATTATTGAACAGTTTCTGATCCCCAAACTAAAATCGGAGACGAGAAAAAACGCAATTTAGACAGCTGCAAGGCATCTTTAATATATGCTGTTTTTTCTATTCCCTCAGGGATCAGGTTTTGATCCACAAATACGAAACCTGACAAGTGGAAATCAATGTTTAGACTGACACAAGTTTTCCTTTCTGGTTGACATATTGATCCCGAAATTGTTTACATACTGTCTTCATTTTCGAATCATGTAACACGCTCGTTCCATATCTGTCACTGGCCGGAAGGAACGGGCGATATCGTCTTGACGTGAGCTTCAGAATCATAGAGGGAGGGCAAGGTGGTCGTGCAACCCTGGAAGAAGATAATAGAGTAAATATTCAAGACAAAGTGCTTAAAATAATATCTTAAGTATAATGTCCGGTTCGTATAATCCTACCATCAACGCGTCCACTCCTACAAGGGCCGAATTTCAAGGCGGAATTATTGTGCTCAATAAATATTTTTTTCCAGATGGCGAGGAACCAGTCAAAGAATTTAAAGTGGCGTGTCTAGTTCACCGGACCAAAGCTCTGGTGTTGTGAGCAGCAGAGTGTGGGTTCGAATCCCGGTCATGACGCTTGTGCCCTTGAGCAAGACACTTAACCATAATTGCTACGTAAAAAGTTGGGAAGGTAGTGCATTCTGCTCTACCAGCCAGGCTCCTAGTGGATGATACCCATGCCTACATCCTTACGGACTGTGAAGGGGGTAACCCTGTTTCAGCCCCGGCCCCTGGTGGCGGTTGATTTGCGTCGACAGCCCAAATCAGTAAAGTGTAGCCCTCAACTTGAAGTGGCCGTTCGGCCTTGTGATGTTAGGCGATCTCTCATAATAAACATTTTTAAAAGTTACACCCTTTTCCGGAGGACTCAGGCCAGTACACAGTGCTTAACACATCGATGTATTGGTAAACACAAATGATATTATTTATTGCCGATGCAAATTTCACATCTATTGAAATCATTACGGTACCCGCTAGTAAAATATGGGATTCGAACTACCCGGCAAGCTCGGTGATCTAGTGGTAAGCAATCTGCACTAGAATGGCAAAGGTCGTGGGTTCGAATCCCTTTCACAGGACTCGGGAAAGTACTGCGTATTTATACACAATGCAAAAAACTGGGGTGTTAAATAGACACCATGGGTGTTGGCGGTCACATATAGATACCAAAACAGAATAAAAAATGTACAGCATAGGGTGTTAAAATAGTACGAATTTCTGTTATTTTAACCCCCATGATGTTGATTTTGATTCTCTCGTTGGTTTATATTATTAGACAACACCCATGGTGTCAATTTCAACACCTAAGTTTTTTGCATTGCAGTGCTTATTACACGCATCTGTGTATGGTGATCACAAATCTTAATACGACACTGTGTGTTTACTTGTTATACTGCCCCCTAACGTACTTGGCACTCCATGTAAATCATTAACAAAGACAAGCATTATTCAAATTAATAAATAACATTCTTATATAAAATTGTGTTCATTTGCCTTTACCGAGAGCAGTGAAATTTGATTGAAAAGAACAAATACCGCTTTGCAATGTTTAACACAGACATTATCCCACTAGGCCTACATGGATTGGGTTTTCAGTCCCTACCTGATTGCGTGGGTTTTCCCTGGAATAATTCTCGGGGTTTTTCTCCCACATCTAAAACTGAAACTGAGAGTTCCTTCTTTGTCTTCTTTCCATGGGGTTCTTTCTGAGAGTCCTTGGCTTCACAACCAGAATTAATAAATGAAATGAAATGAAAACGTAGCCTGTTCCTGATTTGTAGCTCGGTCTGTATTACCATTTAGGTCCAAACTGAAACCATGCCCTCAATGCAGTCTTGTATCACCCATATACCATCTTTTAATGCATTTTGATCATTAATAAATCCAAAACCTATACATGACACCCAATAATATGCAGTCTGATCCTTTTATGACCAAATCTTTCCAGAAATGAGACGGATTCAAAAGCTTTAATTAAATACGTGCTCTTCGTATTTCAAAGCCCTTCTTCCATTAGCATCACAATAGACAATAGAATCTGTCGTTAATGTAGAATGGAATTATCATACTGTACTCTTTAATTGTTACCTGACCTGTTAGCTTTCCCTCGTAATACAAAACACAAGTTCCTTGTCCAACCAACAACCTATGCAGCCGTATTCTATTTCACTAAACTCAACCCCAAATGCAGTAATTAGATCCTCATTTGAAACAAAAGCTATACCCTCAATATAAGTTTGAACCCGTAAACCAATCTGAGCCGACGATGTAACCCAACCCTACATCTATGCTACGTTTTTAATGATGCATTCAACACTAAATCCATAAGAATACTCAAAAAACATATCTGTGTTACTGTTAACCCATGGTATCAGCCTAGATTTCTGCAGCCTCGATTGAAAACCAGGTAATGGGTGTGTTAAGTTATGCTTATACACCTTAGGGAGCACATAAAAGCCATTAGTTAAAAACCTAATGGTATTATGCATGGCATGGCCTATATACTGTTTACAACCAATCCCATACTCCCTTAATGTTAGCCCCGAGTCAAGTGATGTGATCCACAGCAACTCTCAGCCATGGAAGTCCCAAAATGTGCCCTGAATGTAACTTGACAAGGTTTCAACCCAAATCAATCGTATCACCATTTAGCATGAACCCGGTCTTTATCTGACACAGCTCAATCAACGGAGCTCAAAAGCAATTCAAAATCCAAGATATCATTTTTTTCAATTTACCCATTTTCTTAATTTTTCCTCTTTAACCAATGCTCTTTATTCAGCTTCAAATTTTGAGATAACATGCTGCGTTTGAACATAAGTTTTTTCAGTACATAAAGACGAGCTGGACTGCATTATTCTACATTTTAATCCGGATTTACAAACTTCAAAATAACAAAACATCCAAAACGATCAGTCAAACTCAAGATGACAATTTTTGAAGCAGCTAGATGTTGTTTTAAGTGACTGGTTTCTTCCCGTCTGATCTAGATTACACTGGAAATGCATATCAATTCTTAAAGGATCCATTCTATGACAAGTCAGACACGGGCGACTGGCTGTCTCTACACGTGGAAACACAATACTCAAAAACCACTTGAATGTTGTCAATAGTCGCCCAATCAGATAGAACCAATCAATTCACAATTTGTTTCCCTGAGTTACGAGTTCTGCTACGTTGGTCTCAAACTAAGTCAATTAGCCGGAATTTCTGGAGTATTGATTGCCCGGATGCTCATGGGTATAGGATATTCTGTTTCCAGCAGGGTTGATTTACCCCCTGAAATGACCGACAATCTTGAATGTGATTCTCGTGTCTATACTTGATTGCTTTCACAATGTTTTCCAGCGTTGTCATACCTTTATTTTACAATCTCCCGCCAGCTATTTCTAGGTTTTATCTATGAATAGCCAACCTTGCTAGATGAACCCCCAAGCTTTCGCCACGGCATATAAACCTATTTTATTTTCTATCATGTCGATTAGAGATGACCGTTGCCTTCTCGGCTTGTATTCAACCACGTACCATTTATGTGCATCGAACTCGAGTAATGAAACAGTTAATAATAATAATAATAAGACTTGTAATGCGCACATATCCACCCTGCTGGGTGTTCAAGGCGCAGTAAAAAACCAAAAAAAAACAAAAAACAAAAACAAAACAAAGACAAAACAGACACAACAAAATTAGTCCTTGAAAACCTGTGACATAAGATAAGTTTTGAGAAGAGATTTGAATTTTGTGGTACAAAGACAAGATCTAAGATTAAGCGGTAGAGAGTTCCAGATGCGTGGCGCAGCTGAAGAAAAAGACCTGTCACCCCATGAGTGTCGAGACTTGGGTTCAATGAGGAGAAGCATGGAACTTGATCGAATATTCCTTGATGGAGTGTAAACTTGAAGTAGTTCAGAAATATAGTGGGGAGCCTTGCCATTAAGTGCTTTGTGGACAATGAGCATCAGCTTGAAGATGATTCGTTGAGAGATAGGGAGCCAATGTAGTTGTTTCAGAATGGGGGTGATAGAACAGGATTTTCTAGACAGTGTCACAATGCGGGCAGCGGTATTTTGGAGGCGTTGAAGACGGGAAATCTGGTTGTTAGGAAGACTGTAGAGAAGAGCATTGCCGTTGTCAAGACGAGAAGTAACAAATGCATGAATGACCTTTTCAGTGGCACTTTTGTCCAAGTACTTGCGAATCTTACCAATATTCCTGATGTGATATGATGACAGACGAACGATGTTGTTGATGTGTGGTTGAAGTGTCATCGATGAATCAAAAATAACCCCTAAGTTCCGAGCTTGCAGCGAGGAGCTATCCGAGCATCACCGATGGAAATGTATGGCACTGAAACCTTTGTTAACTGTGGACGTGACCCAAATAGAAGGAACTCTGTCTTATCATCATTTAACTTCAGGAAGTTTTGTTGTGACCAACGTCGAATCTCTTGGATGCATTTCTCAAGTCTTGCAATAGATGCATTGGCGTTTTCTTGAGAAGATTTAAACGTGATGTATAGCTGAGTGTCGTCTGCGTACACATGGTAATTCAGATTAAATTTCAGGATGATGTCACGAATCGGTAAAGTGTACAGCGTAAACCACTGCGGGCCCAGTACCGACCCCTGTGGCACAGAGTAGTTCATAACAACAGGGTCTGATATTGCGGTGCCAATACATACATGCTGAGTTCTATTGTAGAGATACGATTTGCACCATGCTAGGGCTGTGTCCTCTATGCCAAGGTGATTCTGGAGCCGAGATAGAAGGATGTTGTGATCAACAGTGTCAAAGGCAGCACTCAAGTCTAGCAGGACTAGTGCTGTTAGGTTACCATTGTCCATTGCAGAAAGAATATCGTTGCTCACACGGACTAGTGCAGCTTCTGTCCCATGGAAAGGCTTGTATGCTGACTGGAACACGTCGGACAGGTTGAAATTATGAATGTGATCAGAAATGCGTGATGAAACTACTCGTTCGATGACTTTTCCAAGATATTTTAAGTTTGCAACCGGTCTGTAGTTTTTGAATATCTCCTTGTCCAGGTTTGGTTTCTTGATGAGCGGCCTGATGTAGGAAACTTTGAGGCTATCGTGGAAACAACCGGAACTGAGAGATTCGTTTACAAGATTAGTGATGTAGGGTAAAAATATATCAATGTTTTGCTTCATCATGGATGTTGACACTGGATCCAGCTCACAGGATTTTGAAGGAGATTTCATAATAACCCTTTGAATCTCAGCAACAGTGGCAGGCTCAAACACAGATAGTCTACACTCTGGTTGAAGATGTGGCAATGTCTGCGGCACGTTGTAAGGGACTGATGAAAAAGATGAGCGGATGTCTGAAATCTTGGTGACAAAATATTTCTGGAATTCATTTGCCAAGTCCTGATCATTGTAAGTGGATGGAAGGACGGGGGTTTTGGGTTTGAGCAACAACTTACCAATTATCTTGAAGAGCTTCTTTTGATCTCCTGAGGATTCTTGTACTTGGGATGAATAATGGGTGATCTTTGCCTGGTTGATCAAATTCCTGACTACTTTGGATTGGTTACGATATTCTTGTCGTTGTATTTCCAACTTGCCATTTTTCCGCCATTTCCGCTCAAGTTGACGACAGATCTTTCTTGCTGTACGAATATCATCATTGATAAGCACGTTCAGCATGCTGTGGTGGTTAAGTTGAAACAAAGTATAGGCATCAGGTTTTATCAATAGGCCCTATTTGAAATTTTCCATGGATTCTCTGTTTTGCCTAAAGGTTTACAATGGACCGTATTCGAGGGAAACGCAAAAATATGTATGCTTGGCGGACAGAATGGGCCAATGAACAACCTTTTGATCTTTAGCAGAGGGTACCCTTCTCAAATGACGTCATGCACTCTAACAACTAGACGTTCAGAATCAACCCTGATTCCCATTTCCATTTGGCCTAAGCCATTTTCGGGTCAGGATTACCAGGAATGTGCTTTTAAATTGGGATTTTAACTTGGATTCTGCGTCAGTTTTAACCCATTTCTGGGTCATTCTGACACAGACTCCAGGTCATACTGACCCAGAAATTGGTCAGGCCCCCATGGGACTTGGATCCGGGTCAATTCTGACCCGGACGTCTTCAGAGTGTTCGCATAAGGTCTTTAGCTGCTCAAAAAGAGTCAGTATATTCAACATGACCTTGAAAACAGTTATTCGAAAGTGGTATCTCGTAGTTCCTTATCTCGTAAGAAACCCTAAGTGTTGTTTGAAGCTTTGCATGGTGTAAACAAATAAGAAGTAACTATAAATAGAGAGTAAACTTGCGGGTACAACCAGGTATAACATCTCCTTGGGGCGTGTTGGCTCTGAAAAGAGCCGGTGTGGTCTCGACGTTTCGAACAGCATACTGGGTTCGAATCCCCAGCCGTGACACTTGTGTCCTTAAGCAAGACACTTAACCATTGCTTCGTCCTTCGGATGGGACGTAAAGCCGTTGGTCCCATGTGTTGTGTAACGCATGTAAAAGAACCCAGTGCACTTATCGAAAAGAGAAGGGGTTCGCCCCGGTGTTCCTGGTTGTGGCTGCTGAATGCGCCATAGCACCTTGTAAAAACATTCTCCCAGACAGTTTCGCTGTTCGGTGGAGAACGCGTGGGTGGGGGTGTTTAAACGGGTTTTAAACGACACATAAAGACACAAGAGAAGGCTGGCTTCGCGTGTTGGGCGCCAAGCATCAATTTACCAATTTAAATTACGCAGAACGCAATTCATAACGCATAGTAACAGCGAGTAAATGTGTACACGCGTGTACACACACACCGACACCGACGCACATTTTAAAAAATTTTTTAAAAAGTTTTTTGGAAAAAAAAAAAAGAAAAAAAAAAAAAGAAACATGTGACAATGTATTATAATAGTATATGTATTGCTTTTTTTATTAACATAAGGGTGGGGGAATGTAGATAGTGAGAGTAGTAACGACGTCGTTTAGCCGTTTAGGAGCCGTGGTCGCGATGCGCTCGCGCCTCGGCTCGCCTCCTATCACACCACGGCGACCCTGCGGTTTTTACGGGGGCCGTTTAAGAACTCGTCGCCTACTCTTTTATTCCCTTATTATAAGGTGCTACATAATTGGGTCTCATAATTCATAACTTCAATAACCCATCTTTCTGTTTAAAAAGTATATATTAAGCGCCTTGAGTACCTTGTTTGGTAGATACGTGCGCTATATAAGACTTCGATATTATTATTATTATTATTATTACTCTGCTCGTCTTCTGGAATGAAGAAACCCTAAACAACGACCACAGCACCTTTAAAACGATTTTGGAATGTTTTCTGTTCTGGATATACGACGCTGAATTAATGCTTATGTAGTTTGCTGACTTGATGAGAGGATCAATGCTTTAATTCCTTTTAGTGAAACACTCCTTATCAAGCATCGATTGACCCATCACTGCGTATGACAGAATTGTCCGCGAGATTATTTTGTTAGCTCGTACACATTAAAGGATATGGTACTGTAGTTAGATTTTAGCATTGTTAGAATGCAAATTCTGTTTTAAAATTAATGGTTGCGTGTAGAGGACACCCATGCTAATAAAACACTTTTAAAGATTTGGATGGGGCAAACTGTTCAAAACATCATGGAAGTTACCGGTGTCTATCATTTTTTGAGCCCTAATTCCAAGCCGCCCGAGGACCTTTCCATGATTTCAACGTAGAGCTAAAGAAAACTTGTTTTACTGTGTTGAATATTTTACTCAGCACAAAATTTAATCGCCATTTTAAAGGCAGGGTATACTTTTGGTAATTGTCAAAGACGATTTATGAAAATTTAGGCTCAATTTGTCATCGGTCATTGAAGTTGCAAGAAAATAATGAAGAAAAAACACCACTGTTGCAAAGAATTGTGTGCTTTCAGATGCCTGAGGAAGCCTTTCTCAGATTCAAATTTAGGGGTGAAAATTATCTCTTTCTCACTACTTCAAAGGATGTCGTTTCTAACAAATGTTTTATAATATCAACAGCTCGCCACTTTACCAAGTAAGTTTTCATGGTCATTAACTTTTGAAGTAATTACCAAAGATATATCCTCCCTTACCTGCGATGCCCCGCCCCTGTCAGATTTACACGACTGCCAGTGGTTACCGGTACTGCAGCCAGTAGACCGTTGGGAAACGTGTATAACTCCTTTGTAATGTTGATTTATACTTTTTTTCACAGCTAACCTTTTTCAGATGTTGTAGAGACAGTTTGACACAACAAAATTAACAAATATTAATTTTTAATTTGTTTGTGTTAATTAGAATGTGTTTAAACTGTAAAACCGCAGTATTTTCTTGTGCAAAGGTCTATGTATAAAGTGTTTTCTAACTGGATATTCCGAGTCCATGAGTCACACGGCCTAAGGTCATAGACTATGTCGATCGGGCCTGTCTGAGGATAGAACTTAAAGGGTTTTACCTATTTTGCTAAAAACTGAACGAGTAATGAACTAAAATGTGTTTTCGGTCTACTGGCTGCAGACCGGTAGGCCGTCGGATAGTTAAAACAATTTTAGACAGTAGTGACAAAGCTAACTCAAGTTTCGACTTTGGCAGGTCCAGTCGGTTACGGGTACCAATTTAGGTACCTGAAGCCCTAGGACGGTGGTTTCTCACGTGTTTCAATAATGTTCCGTAGAAACCCGTCAAAGCATTGTCCCCTCTGTCTCAGCTAGCAGGTAGATTGGTTAAATTAACGATCCAACCTGAAATGGAATATTCCAACATCGTAAAGTTACCAGTCCTGAGGATTTCACAAAAAGTGATTTGCGTACTGCATTTAAAACACTTGAATAAAGTAACCGTTGTTTGAGACTTGAAGAGTATAGAGATATCATACATCCACAAAAGTATCTACACTATAAAATCTCCCGGGTCAGAGTTCACTCAGATTCCGGGTCCCAGGGGGCCTGACCAATTTCTGGGTCAGGCTGACCCGGAAACTGGTTTAAAAGTGGGATTTTAACTCCGATTCTTTGTCATTTCGACTAAATTCCGGGTCAGTTTGACACATATTCCGGGTCATTCTGACCTAGAAATGGGTCATGTCCCAAAGGATCCGGATCCGGGTCAATTTTTACCCGGAAGTTTAAGTGTATAATAGGAAATCGTAAAGAGGTTGGTTGGAATAAATCGTTTTCAAACGTAATACACGAACACTTTAAAACAATGAGTTAATTTTATACAATTATTTAAAAAGTTTAGATAATGTATAAAATTCAACTGTTTGAAATATATTAACTACTTCTAGTTTTGTTTGGGTTTACTATTTTCACTGAAAACAACCCAACATCTAAGCCGTTTTTGTTGAGTTTCTCATATACAGTTCTGTGATGACCACCGAGAGTCAATAGTCTCTTATGATTTCACTTTATTACATTCTGCGAAATTTGAGACCCTGGAGCATACTCCTGGTAAATATTAATATCCCCCCGGATTAAAATTGTCTGAAACAAACCAACGATTGGCAGACGATTACTGTCGCAGTGTGCAATTATTTGCGGGGAGATTTAAAGAGAGCCGTCGGCATATTGTCACGTTCTGCTGTTTGTTGGTGTAGTGCTTGCATACTCCATGACTGCAATACTGCCGTAGGAGAATGAATGTTCCATGATTAAGTTAGATAGAACCAAGTACCTAACACAGTACTATAATTACCAAGAAGCTGCTACCTACTTCAACTACAAGCGCTCAGACTATAAAGTAGATATTAGGTTACATACACACATCACCTTTGCATCATGCCATCAAGTGCACGGTCGAAATTTGCAGAACATTTTTAGCAGCCATACCTTCAGAAATCAACACCAACGTAATACTAGCTGTAGCCATCCGGCGCTGGAGACATGAACAAGAAAACAAAGCGTTGAATCCACTTTTTAATTGACAGCTCTATTGGTCACAAATTCAAATCATCAGGCAAGTTAACACTGCAATAGGCCATATGCACAAGCGCCAACTTAAACATTATATACCGCAATGCATTTCATCCATTTTATTTATTATGGTTGTGAAGCCAAGGACTCTCAGAAAAGCGAACTTAATCACCGTACTAGTCTAGAACCCAACGGAAGATAGACAAGGAAGGAAGTTTCAGATGTGGGGGAAAACCCCAGAGAATTATAAACATCGCAGTCAGGTATGGGACTGAAACCCCAATCCACATTGTGCTCCGGCGTGACTCGAACCAGGGTCCTATGAGATGGAAGGCGAGGAAAGATACCACTACGCCAACCAGACCACCCTTGCATCTTGGGAAACCGAGTACAGTTAAAAAGTAAATAAAACTGCCAATATGGACGTCATGCTGTAGTTTACTCGTAACTATGCCAGGTTTTATAGTTGTGTACCGCACTTCTTTAAAATAAGCGCTACATAACGGTTGCCGGTGTTGCTTGACCTCGAATGTCACCCAACACCCTTTGCGTGCCGATCATGCGCATTGGGACATAAGGGCTAATTGATACCGTACATCAGTGATAAAACATAGTACACGCTTCTTGATGAAATACACTTTTGTTTGAAATATTGTCATGGAATTTATTGGACAAAATGGGCACTTCCGAATGGATAGAGTCACTGTCGTCAACTTTGAAGAATTTTAGGTCGCATAAAATGGTAAGCAGGATAACCCAGAATAACGTTCACAATGTTGCAACTGCGCATGTAATTGCTTACTTAAAGGCATCGTACACGTTTGGTAATTACTGAAAATGTATTAGCATAAAAATCGACTTGGTAACGAGCAACAGAGAGCTGTTGATAGTATAAAACATTGTGAGAAACGACTCCCTCTGAAGTAACGTCGTTTTTGAGAAAGAGGTATTTTCTCACTAAAATAATAACAACTTCTTGCAAGAAGTTTTTAGTATTCTATCTGAAAGCACACAAATTTGTACAACAAGGGTGTTTTTTCTTTCATCATTTTCTTGCAACTTCGATGACCAATTGAGCCCAAATTTTCACAGGCTTATTATTGTATGCATATGTTGGCATACACCAAGTGAGAACACTGGTCTTTGACAATTACCAAATGTGTACGATGCCTTTAATGTAACTGTATTGACAAACTGTAACGAAATACCAAATGAATGCGTTTTGTATTGTTTTTGTACCAATGAAAATAACATAAACAAACAAACAACAGAAAATCCCAAGCGACACCAACAAACTAATTAACAAACAAGTACGAAAATGCACCTCAGGATCTCCAGAAGATGGCATTTCGAAAATAAGCTAGAAAGTTTGTATACATTGATATGATTACTTGAATAACATTGTTTGTCCATGTTATCTCGCTGAACAATCAGACACATAGTTCTGGCTTCAGTATTTGAATAGTCAGCAGGACGTTCAAATATTGACAATGACAGGACACAATCTGTCTATTTGATCAACCATAGCATGAGGAAGCCCCGCGAAGTCCCTGACACTTCGCACGGCCAAATGAATGGAAGCATTTCTGTCAGCAAAAACAATAGGGGCCTACATTGTAAGTAGGCCTCTATCATATTTTATGCTACTTGTTCAAAGGGCACTAAAGTGCCAACATGTCAGTATTATTGAGTCAGGACAGTGAATGGGGTGCGGTTTAACAAAAAGAGGTACCATTTCAAGCAGTGTTATTTAAAATCACGGTCATAACTTTTAAAGATTCTTTTTAAACGAGATTCCTTTTTGCAGTGTATTTTAACATTGTTCGGTGGCGTGTCGTAGCCGAGCAGATAAGAACACCGGACTCAAGCTCTGGTGTTTCTAATCAGTGGGTGCGAGTCCTGGTCGTGACACTTGTGTCCTTTAAGCAAGACACTTTACCATTATTGCCGCGTCCTTCGGATGGGACGTTAAGCCGTTGGTCCAGTGTGTTGTATAATGCACGTAAAGGAACCCAGTGCACTTATCGTAAAGAGAAGGGGTTTGCCCCGGTGTTCCTGGTTTGATCGGCAGCATATTGCACCACAGCACCTTGTAAACCATTACATGGTGCTATGTTAAGAAATAGGTCTCATACTTCAAAAACGTAGCTCCGCATACCTTGCAGGAAAAACTTACTGTCTGTCTTTTCAAGCGCCTTGAGTACATTATTGGTAGATACGTGCGATATATTTCTACATTATTATTATTATTATGACACAAAACAGCATAGATTGTAACAACTGGACATTCTGAGACACGTAAAAAATATGCGTTTTCACATTTTAAAGCAAACAATAAAACCAAACAGGTCCGATTTTCTTTTCAAGTTCGTGCGACACTTGCAAGATCTATTGTGCCATAAGCGCTAGACAGTAAAAACATATTGTGAGAACAGAAAAAGTACATCTGTAGGCCAACTATAGACGAGACATAACATGAACTGTATTAATACACAGTTGTAGGCCTACTTATAAAAAGCGCACCCCCCCCCCACACGTTGCAGCAAATAATAACCAAACATACATGTATACGAATAATGTATATACATGTTTTTATATATAGATGGAGCATTCTAATTTCCGGGCATTGGGAGAAAGTCATATTTTGGATCGTCAAAGATTCGAAGAACCACCGGCACCCAGGCATTTCATTTTAAAACTGTACCTTTCGGATATTATCCTGGCCAATATTGTCCGTATGGTGAATTAGACAGCTACGGGCAAACTGTTCGGATCGTCTACTGCGTTTAACACTATGTGAAAAAGACCTGTTACCTGAATCATCGTTCGGAATACCCGGGGGTCTTCGGCATTTAGAAAACGGCAACACACTCGCCTAAATACTGTTACAATGGAACATTCACGAAAGAGGCTAAGTCCATGTTATTCTTGAGGTTTCATGTCCCCAAAGTGATTGATAATTCTTTGAATTCAATTAACTCTATTACTCTTGGCAAAATCTTTGACCGAGTTGGCTAACCTTTTCAAACCAGTCAACTTTTATAGCGGTTGTGTATGGTGTTGCAACTGTGCAAAACCAACTGTGTACTATGTTGATGCATTTACCACATTAATATGCTGGCATAGGGTATCAATCAAAATCACAGTGGATGATATTGAATGGTCAGATAGTAGGAGGGTTGACTGTGTACTGTGTACATGCATTCACCACGTGATATCCGATTACAGGCTGGCATAGTCTATAGCATTTAAAACCACGGTGGATGATATCGAATGGTCAGACATAACTGTGAACATGCATTCACCACATGACATCCGATTACAGGCTGGCATAGTCTATCATTCAAAATCCCATTGGATGATATTGAATGGTCAGACAGTAGGAGGGTTGACTGTGAACTGTGTACATGCATTTACCACATAATATCCGATTAAATGCTTGCATAGTCTAAATCATTCAAAATCAAAGTGGATGTTATTGAATGGTCAGACAGTAGGAGGGTTGACTGTGTGTACTTGCATTTACCACATAATATCTGATTAAATGCTGGCATAGTCTATCATTCAAAATCACAGTGGATGATATTCAATGGTAAGACATTACTGTGTACATGCATTCCCACATGATATCCGATTACATGCTGGCATAGTCTTTCATACAAAACCACAGTGGACAATATTAAATGGTCAGACAGTAGGAGGGTTAAGAAGATAACAACGGTAATGGACTGACTCACAAATGATCGATAGTCAATTATTGCCTTATGTAAGATTTTTTTTTTTAAAGGATTGATGCACACATGATTGAAGCTCCAACATTATCCCCAAAATGTATGATACATAATTTTTTTCAAACTATGAAAAATGAATAATGAAAATCTTGGAGCCTCCTTTATATTTTATTTTCTTAAAAATTACTTCATACCGGCAACATATTTCCCAATCAATACCTACGTCAATACTAACGTGAACAAAGTTCATTACAAAACTGTTATACTGTGTACATAATTTTGAAAAAATATAAGGTTTGTTTAATAAAAACTAGAGGATTGGAACTATTTCCACAAGTCAATTGTGTATCATACCTGTAATATGCTGTCTTACGAGGAGAACAACAAATATTTCCACTATTTTTGATGTCTGGCGTAATCCAAAGTTGGAAAAAAACTACAATTTTATCTGTGCCCTCAAACTCAATACATTGTAGAGATTTTATCAATTTGCGCTGGCATTTGCTTCCCACTCGGGTGCACGTTTTACGGTTGGCGTAATATAAAGTACAACTGACCGCAATATGGTTGGTTTTATAACTACGCAAGGCGACTCTTTCTGTATCACAAACACTTAGGTTGTAATATGTGTTAGGAGAGAGATGCTATCCTCCCGGCGGAATTTACGCAGCATGCTGATCCATGAAAGAAGCCGTACCTCACCTTTATTCCACGGTTCATCCACAACTATTTATTCAATGCATTATTCGAACGAACCAGTTTATCAAATTTCATCTCAATGTTGTGCAAAAGTCAGTTGAACCTGTGATATTTGAAAGTATTAATTAAAATTTATAAGGTTTTCAAATCCGAAACAATTGTTTCACTCCAAAAGTGCAAGATTTAATCAACCGTGCAGGTTTGATACAATTCAAACAATAAACTTATTGGTTTCATATTGGTATCTGTTTGATCGCCGTTCAACCGTGTCTGATCTTGGGGGGGAGGCGTCCTTGATTCTATTCCCTGGCATCTACGTCAACACAAATTCCATCACACAATAATTTCAATTTAAATTCACCAATTTGGTAGTGCGGTAAGGGAGTGAATATAGTGTTTTCTTATAAGCAACTGTTGTTTTTTTAACCTTCATAAAAGTGCCCACGTTAACAGCAATGCAACAGCTGATTGGCCATATACATCCCAAAACAGAATTATATTGAATACTGCACTGCATGATATTGATTTTACCACTCTTATTCAAAAGCCCGCGTTTTTTATCATTTGATATAATTTGATCGTATCAAGGAGTTCAATCATAAATACTTGATATGGATTGATAAGTGATGAAGAGTAAGTTTGGCGAATGATTGTCTAACGATAACTGGTATATCCAAATCGATTCACAGTTTTAACACAACGTGTTCGTAATGACATGTTTTATCCTTTGCAATTGGTACACGGCCCTGAATTCATTTAAAAACTCTACAACCGAATATAACTAACAATAAAGTCCGCCCTCAGTCTGGAAAATCAGCTTAAATTGTTGTATACCCGAACGTCTGTGTTGAAGTTAGGAGGAGGCATAAGGGCGTAAGTATTGGACTCAGGTGGGAAAGTTACCTTAACCTCCCTCTCCTATAAAGCAATCAACAACAACAAAAACAAAAAAACCTTTCCAACTCCCGAAACCCCCCCCCCAACAAAAACCCCCCCAAACCCCCCCCCAAAAAGCAAAGCACAGAAAAGCAAAGAAAAACAAAACAAAACAAAGCAAAGCCAAAATAAAAACAAAACGAAACAAAACAGCAACAAAAACATAAAACAAAACAAAAACAAAGACAAAACCACAACCAAACAACGAAACCCAAACAAAACAAAATCACAAACAAAAAACGAAAACGAAAATGAAAACAAAAACTTTATCAAAAACAAAAAACCCAACAAACAAACAAGTATAGGCCTATGTACGATTTTCCATTTGGTTTGAATCAAATTAATTAACTTTTAATATATTTGTATAAACCAATAATGTGCGCAATGATTAATTTGTTGATTTCACTCTAAAAACTCCGGGGTCAGAATTGACCCGAATTTCGGAACCAAGGGTGCCTGACGACCTGGAACGTGTAAAACAAAAGGGAATTCGACCCGGATTCTGCGTCAATTTAACCCCTTTCTGGATCATTTTGACACAGATTCCGGGTCATACTGACCCAGAAATGGGTCAGGCCCCACGGGACCCGGATCCGGATCAATTCTGACCCGTGAGTTTTTTAACAGTGCGGTTTTGAATAATTTACACCTGCAATAGGCCCATCCGAAGTTCCGAAGTATCGTACTCATTTTCCTTTGCCATTGAGAGGGAAATTGTTCAGTCCCGTCGTTATACAAAGTTTGTTTAATTATTTATGCTTTAATTTCTATGAAAATGATATTCAATGTTCAGAATTGCTCCATCGTTTTCCCAGAGTTGTCGTCATTTGACAACAACTTTAGAACTGCAGCTGTGACTTACATAATGAAGGTGTAGTGAAATGGATCTTAATGAACACATAGGACCAGCTGGTATCTGATGCGAATGTAGGTCAATATAAGTATGCCTTGTTAGATATTCTGAGACATTGCACACAATTGCTTTGGAAAATCACCTCTTTGCAAATATTCTCAACTGAATAACAAACCGAGCAAATTCAATTAAATACAATTGACTTGGCATCTTCACGATGCTTGTGATGAAATAACGTAAAATTGATGCCTATAATATTCAAAGGCATAGATCATGCCTGTAATGTTCAATGAAGCTGTTAATTCTATATTCGAGTTCGTCGATGACATTTATTCAGAAAATAATTGTCTGTCTAGGCCAAAGTGTACCAGTACCAATTTGTGGATGTTTTGTATTCATTTCCTCCAATTCCTAGTTCCGGAACACTTGTTTGTTTAATTTACGAGTAATAAAAATAGCTCATAAACAACAATTATATTGTCAAACATATCGCTGCTAGCGTCCTTAAAGGCGCTGAACACGTTTGGTAATTGTCAAAGACCAGTGTTCTCACTTGGTGTATCCCAACATATGCATTAAATAACAAGCCTGTGACAATTTGGGCTCAATTGGTCATTGAAGTTGCAAGAAAATGATGAAAGAAAAAGCACCCTTGTTGTACAAATTTGTGTGCTTTCAGATAGGAATAAAAACTTCTTGCAAGAAGTTTTTATTATTTTAGTGAGGAATTACCTCTTTCTCAAAAACTACGTTACTTCAGAGGGAGTCGTTTCCTACAATGTTTTATACTATCAACAGCTCTCCGTTGCTTGTTACCAAGTAAGTTTTTATGCTAATATTTGTTTTGAGTCATTACCAAACGTGTACGATAACTTTAAGTCTGCATTAAAACGGTTTAGCTCTAAATTTCTGTTGTTGTAAGCACGACATCGAACAAACATTTTCACGATTTCCTGCTAAAGTGTCGAATCAGTTAAGTCTATTCCGGATTGCTACACAACAGAAAAGCCTGATAGTTCGAGACTATGATTCTCGAAACCTATACATCAACAATAGATGCTAAAGAACGCAAAAGTTCAGTCATGACGAATATAGTACACACGAAGTCAACATGCGATCCGGAACTTCGAAAATACTTGTCATTCCTTTCCCGAAGATTTGAAACACTTATCTGTAGAAATGCATTTACTTAAAACTTATCAGAAACAAAGCCTCCACGCAAGGAGAACTACCGGTACTTAAGAAGCAATATTTCTCAAGATTCTAACCATTTTTCGCAAGCTCCCTTAATTGTTTTAAATTATTTCAGTCATAAACAATGCAATAAGGGATGGCTAAAAACAGATGTGCTGTTATTTATTTGTTTAGTGTTCTCAACGTATACCCGGTAGTGTGCGCTGGCTGATGTCAGGAGATCTCATCATCTATATGCAGTAATCATTATTGGTAATACAAACTTGCGCATTAAATGATTTGAATATACCACTTTGGTATCCTTTTAACTAAGTCGTGACTGACTTCCGTGATTTTAAAAGGACATAGTTGAAGGGGTTTTACTCGCCAATGTTAACGAGAAACATAATTGGCATTTCGATGAAAATTCTGCCAAGCAGAGGAGATTGTCTATCACAACTCAGTTTTCATTTCGGTTTATCAAATCAAACCAATGAACGTGTGCGAATATATGGCTCAGTGTTTGCTAAAAAACATGACCTAGTTTGATGAAATTTGTGCAGGTTGGTTGACTAATTCCTGCTTATTGAAAACTAGAGGATGGGAGTAAATGTACTCCTCCGAAAATCAATCGTGTAGTACCAGTATACCTTTAAGAACGCGAAGACTTGTACCGTGCCCCTGGGCTTGCCGATCACAACGAACCCTTCAGACTCGCTGCAATGGTGCAACAGATTATAGGCCTGGTAGCTACCGGTCAATCTTTTCCAACATCCGTCCTGATTCCATTATGATATTGACCCAGCAATATCAAATGAAGGCCGACTTTAACATGGAATTTAATGCATTCATGCATCGCCCTGACACCCAGGATGAGTGCCCTGGATTAACATGCTAATTTGTATGCAAGGCAGGGCCACAAGCCGATTTCAAATGTTAGTAAATTGCACGTGCCTTGTTCTGCACGCAAGGTGATCGTCTGCTTGTTTGTGCATGATAGGCTAAATTTATGACTTGTGGATCCTCAATGCCAAGACATGACAAGGTACCAGACTTTGAACAATGACCAGAAGATTAACTTTAGACAGCTGTTTGGCTACATAGATTTTTTTAATGAAATCAATTAAATTGTTTCTACATTATTTTGTTGTTTCCAAACAATGTCCAGTTTGTCCAGCGTTTATTTCAATGTGTCTAAAAGAATGATAAACATAGAATATCTAAGGTACAGCTTTTCAAAAAAAGAATTTCCCTTTGACGTGTTGCTGTGCAGATTGTCATTTATCTCGATTGTTAATTTCAAATTTCCGGGTAACAAACAAATACCCAAGATGTGTCAAACCTAATAAATTCGGGTTTTTTATATTCTGTTTTTCCGTAAACTCACGCCCTATAGCTTAGGGCAAAGTTCATTGACCAAGTCACAGTTTTCTTAATTTGGTATCGCTTGTCACAGCTTATAAAATTTAGGGCCATATATTTACATTGCGCTTGATTCATTGCACGTCTCGTCTATCTAAAATAAAGTGTTATCACGCATACCTTGATTTGCTGCAACTTGTATACCTTATCATACAGTCCAACATCTGCATTGTAATGCCTATCAATATATCAAGATATCAATATGAAATTTTGAAACATTTTGATCACAAAAAACAGTCACGCGCAGGGGACATCAATTTGCAAAATAATCTGCTGAAAGCTTCGCCCCGGAAGGGTCAAGGCGTACAACTGCCACTCAAACCTGAATAAAGTCTACATGGGTAAAAGGGCAAGAAACAGGATGTACCATCAACGGGAAATAAGGACAATCTCTCAGATAAGTAACTCAACACTTGAAGACATACAAATACAGATGTAAATGTCAAAACAGCTTCAGGAACCGACAAGCAATTTTAGGATAAGTTTTCTGCCGGAACACCTTAATTGTGGCCGTTTCCCTGCAACTGTGGAGTGTTTATCGAGACCCGTGGGTTGAATTATCGTGCTCAATATTAAGAGACGGAGGAATTCCCCGAAAAGGGAACGAATCGGCGTGTTTGTGTTTCGCACATATCTGCACGGAGACATTAAAGCTGCTAAATTAATGTCAAATCGGGATGAACCTTTACTGCATACTATTGGATCACTGGAGTAACGAGACATTTTCATCTAGGGTGGGAAAGCTGGGGTTTAATAGGTAACTGGGGGGTGTTGATGTAATCTTTTGTGCATTTCTCGACCTATTTTTTGGGCGGGGGGGGGGGGCAAGTGGGGAGAGGCAAAGGGGTTCTGAGCGAAATAGCAAGGCGTACAGTTTCTTAATATACGTATTGAGACGAGTAATGTGTTGACAAAATAAATTCGAATTTTGACCACTTCATAAGACTTGCATTGACATGTGAATAAGGGTAGCTTCCATATGCCTTGAGTTGTTGTTACATGGAGGAAGTTGAAAGGTTAAGTTGACAAAGTGCTGTTTACACCCCAAGTAACTGATCACCCATCCTCCACTGAGCAAAGTACTTCATTACCTCTTGATGAATGCAGTTCGTGATATTAATTTGTGTATCCGACGAGACACTTAGGCTAATGGATGTAACGGCTTGTGCAAACAGTCCAAGTTTCAATGTCAAACTGTGTTTTACTTTCAGATTTGTGGTAGCGTGTTATGTAGAGGGACAAATCTAAATACTTCGTAAATTTGCAAGAAGTTAATGATGCATCAACTGTCAGGATCTAGAAGTCTCCTTGTCATGTTATTTCACTTGGTTATTATCCACACATTAGAAGATTTGTATGATGGTTTCACATTGCTTTCGGGTTGTGTAAAGATACTCTTTAGAATGAGATTTAGGCCATACCAATTAGATCACAATTGCTGTTCGCAACCTTGTTTCACTATTGTTATGTAGGGTAAGTGTAATGCCATATTTTGAATATACTGCAAAGTTTATATTATTTCAATGATGTATTGCTTTTTGATTTATCATTAATGCAATGTCATGGGCTTACATGTTGTTAGGGAACCATTATAACTGATTACCGATTTCAACCACTATGATCAACCCATTGAGTTTGACAATGTCCAACACATTGTGTACGACAAACCACTGTTTGACCAATTGTGTCCGACAGACCATTATGACTGCACCATTGTGTCTGAGAAATGTTTTTGTTTTCCGACCCATTGTGTCCGACAAACTAGTATGTCCGACATATTGTGTCCGAAAAACCATATCCGACTAACTAATATGTCCGACAAACCATCATGTCCGACAAACCATTATATCCGAAAAATCATCATGTCCGACAAACCATTATATACGACACACAATTATGTCCGACAAACCATTATATCCGACAAACCATTATATCCGACAAACCATCGTGTCCGACAAACAATCATGTCAGACAAACCATTATATCCGACAAATCATCGTGTTCGACAAACCATTATATCCGACAAACCATCATGTCTAAAAAACCATTAAATCCGACAAACCATTATATCCGACAAACAGTTATGTCCGACAAACCATTATATCCGACAAACAACTATTTCCGCAAACAATTATGTCCGACATACCATCATGTCAGACAAACCATTATATCCGACAAACAATTATGTCCGACAAACCATCGTGTCCGACAAACCATTATGTCTGACAAACCAATATGTCAGACAAACCAATACCCGCATATCAGAAAAACCATTATATCCGACAATCATCATGTCCAACCCATTCTTTCAGACTATTGTAGCCTTTTAATGTGTCCTACAAACAGTTGGTGTATAGGAAATAACGCTTCGTATCACACGTCATAGTAGGCCCTATATTTGAATTGTCTGAAGGAAACGGTGCAAAGAATACTACCTGAGCTATAAATTCCCACATTGGTAATGATTGTTATCCAATGAATTCCGAAAACAAGGATCTTTTATCAGATTAAAGGCACTGAACACGTTTGGTAATTGTCAAAGACCAGTGTTCCCACTTGGTGACTCCCAACATATGCATAAAATAACAAGCCTGTGCAAATTTGGGCTCAATTGGTCATCGAAGTTGCAAGAAAATGATGAAAGAAAAAACACCCTTGTTGTACAAATTTGTGTGCTTTTAGATAGGAATAAAAGGCTTCTTGCAAGAAGTCTTTTATTATTTTAGTGAGAAATTACCTCTTTTTAAAAAACTACGTTACTTCAGAGGGAGTCGTTTCTCACAATGTTTTATACTATCAACAGCTCTCTGTTGCTCGTTACCAAGTCAGTTTTTATGCTAATATATATTTTGAGTAATTACCAAACGTGTGCGGTGCCTTTAAAACAAGAAGTTCTGCCTTTCTTTTAACCAAGAATAACAGCTGCAATATCATTGTACTTTGGTGACATCGAAATAATGTCTAAGCCGACACTGTTGGTATAATACAGTCGGATAATTTCCCAAAACAAAACCGTAACGTTATTGTCAAATGAAATTAACATAAGGCGGCAGTCACTTTCAATGTTATTTACAAACATTTCAAACATCGCTCACACAAAATAAGGAGTAATTAAAATACGTGTGTTCTAAACTGTGAACGTTACATTCTAAAAACTCCCGGTCAGAATTGACCTCAGTTTCCGGGTCCCAGGGGGCCTGACCCATTTCTGGGTCAGCCTGACCCATTTCTGGGTCAGGCTGACCCGGAAACTGGTTATAAAAGGTGGTATTTTAGCTCGCCTTCTGCGTCAGTTTGACCCATTTCTGTGTAATGTTGACACAGATTTCGGGTCACACTGACACAGAAATGGGTCAGCCCCTTTGAACCGGAACTGGGTCAATTCTAACCGGGAGTTTTTAGTGTGTATACTATTGGGGGGAACCTGGATGTATATAGGATTTGAGGCATTGCATGGTGAGGTATCAATATATTTGGTTTGCGGTAACACCATGTGTGTATCTACTTGCCAGGTAGAGTTTGTTCTTAGAGAACTGTCTTGCTTAATTCTACTACCGCGGAGTAGATTGTTCGGGTGTTCGGGAGACTTCTCAGTTCTGAAAAGAACTGTCCTGTTTATTAAGTATTACCTAGGCGGAAGGTATAGAACACCCGAACAATATACTCCGCGGTAGTAGAATTAAGCAAGACAGTTCTCTAAGAACAAACTCTACCTGGCAAGTACAAACCTGGATGTACATAAACTAAACAATATTGAAACCTTTGGTTGAACACCAAAATGACTATACTATACTGTTTAAGTTTTTAGAAAACAAGATTAACCCAAATTGACAGTAATAATGTTAGTGAAAACATCCCCACACCCAATAAACTCAATCATTGATGTTAACTTTAAGAATTCACTGAGACCTGTTTATGTTTAGAAAAGGCGCACCGAAAGGTTATGATGCGTGAAGTCTGCTACTTTCCCCTTTGTCTCCTTATTCATTGTTTACCCTTTGTTTTTTTCTGTGTGCTTTCTACCATTCTCTCTCTATTCTTGTATTTCCACTTGACTGCTTCTGTTACGCCAGTATACCTGTTTTTATGTGTTGTGTTGTCATTTAGCCTTCGAGAAAGACTCTGCTAGGGTCGAAACGTCAGACCATCAACTATTGCTTGCTTTTTTCGTTTACTTTAAAATGATTTCAATCAACATGAGCATCTAATTAGATTTCTTCAAAGTGTATGGATACTGTTTCAGTGCGATCTGTTATGGAAACTGTGTGGGTACGGGTCTGCGCAGACGGAGATCAGTATGATACCGTTAACCCAAATAGGAACAATAATTCAAAGGAGTATGAATGGGGTGAGTGTCACTTTAATCAATTCCATGTCTTTCCTTTTGCATTTCATCCCTCTCCACTGCCTCAAAGGACCAGGTGTGGAATTAGATCCACCTTTATCAAGATCTTCAAAAGAGAGTATCAAAATCCATCTCTTCCGATGTCCCACTTGGATTTCATTTCCTCCCATCCCTTCTTTATAGTTGTAAAACTTATTTGATCTTTAACTAAAAGAGCATTTTCAGGCGGTTTCTAGTACATGTATCATTTTTTCTGAACATACATCTTAAAGCTGTCAATTTTAACAGGTTAGTTTGTAAAGGTCTTGGTATAAAATCACCTGTCGGCAATCCATTTTGACTGAAGAGTACTTAAGTGCGTTAAGTACACTGCACATTGTTTTTAAAATAAAATGTTCGAGTACATCGAGAGGGAGAAGCGAAATTTTTAACGGTTAAGGTTTTGTCAGTCAACACAACTTCGGTATTCCTTTCTGGGTTACCTTTTTGTTTTACGTGTGTAATGCCTCGGAAATGCGTAAAGCATGCAAACAAAAACAGTTGTGTTGTTTTTATTTTGCTGCCATTGAAGAGGTGGGAAATATTCAGATTTGTGTCAAGATTCTTTCTGTCTGTCTTATGGAGTCGACACCCTGTAAACGGATTTACACTCGCGTAGTACCTCCCACACAACATCACAAACACGGAATGATAGAGGGTCGCTGTCCGCAACATAGCATCGCTAATAATGAAGGCGACCAAATTTCCTGAAAGAGTACACAATGATTGACACTGAGCCCCAATCAAACAGAATCGAGACAACACAATGTGAGGTCATTGCCCTGCTTCAGACTTGAATATCTCGTTTTGCTCCTTTTTCCTCAATTCGTTTTTTTAAGAGCATTTCATATTGATCTTGCATCAATATCGAGAAGTGCAAAACAAAAATCAATTAAAGTATCAACCACCAACGACAACAATATAATAAAAACAAAATACATTTGTGTTTGTATAAATAATTTAAATGTTACCGAAGTCAAGCTACGCATGTTGTCATGCTTTAGTTTGTGTTAACGGGGTCAAGTTTCCTCGTACGCCTCACAACATCGAAGTACATGTACCAGGGCCTGTTTAGTCAACGAACACCAGCAAACAGCCGTAGGTCAATTCAGATTTTTATTTGTTCACGGCCATGACATTGAGATCTTAAATAAACTTATAAATTGTCTTTAAACGTCATCTGATTGTGCTCTCATTATTTATTACGAATAATTTGATTGTACCTTTATATATTTAACCCAAGGACAGTGGTAAATGAGATTACTCTCTCGTCAATAATCAACTGGCAGGAAATTGCTAATGTATTTATTTAATCTAGCTTATCTCTTGTTGACGACCGTTTGATGCTGACAAAAAGTGATATCAACAATAAAACCAAAAAGTGTTGCTTTACAGGTATTGTACACTTTTGGTAACAGTTTAACATCAGTGTCCACATTGTGTGTGATTCAAGATAGATGCATGAACAAACAAACCTGTGAAAGTTTGAGCTCAATTGGTCATCGAGATCACGAGAAAATAGTGAAAAGAGACATTATGTGTTTTCTGTTTTTTTCAAAATATCGCCATGATAAAAAACTATTGTTTTACTCATTAATGAGAAACGAAAGCATTTTAGGCAGAAATATTTTAAGGAACCCTTTCTACCATTATTTACTTTAAATCATGTAAGTTGTGTGTGAATCTGTGAACATTTGTGTTTTTCGATCTTACCAATATAGTGTACAGGGCCTTTAATAAGGTGTGTACAACATTGGTAAGATTGAAAATATAAATGTTCACAGATTTGCACATAACTTACATGGTATAAAGATGGTCATGGTGGAAAACATCCCTTGAAATAGTTTTGCTTGAAATGCTTTAGTTTTTAGGAAATGAGTAAAACAATTAGTCTTTATCACTGAAGGTGATAAAATTCGATGTTTGAAAACAGTGAAAATATTGAATGGTTTTGTTCACTGTTTTCTCATGACTCCGAAGACCGATTTAGCTTAAACTTTCACAGGTTTGTTAGTTCATGTATGTTGGATCACATCAAGTGTGGAAACTGGTCTTTGACAATTACCAATGTTGTACAATTGCTTTAAAGGTATCGTACACGTTTGGTAATGACTCAAAACAAATATAAGCATTAAAACTTACTTGGTAACGAGCAACGGAGAGCTGTTGATAGTATATTGTAGGAAACGACTCCCTCTGGAGTAACGTAGCTTTTGAGAAAGAGGTAATTTCTCACTAAAATAATAAAAAACTTCTTGCAAGAAGTTTTTATTCCTATCTGAAAGCACACTAATTTGTACAACAAGGGTGTTTTTTCTTTCATCATTTTCTTGCAACTTCGATGACCAATTGAGCCCAAATTTTCACAGGCCTGTTATTTTATGCATATGTTGGGATACACCAAGTGAGAACACTGGTCTTTGACAATTTCCAAACGTGTTCAGTGCCTTTAATCTTCAAAATTTTGCTCACACGCTGCCCGAAATTTTCGCCTATACTGGTTTCTAAAAAGAAAGCAAAAGAAGAGAACCAAACTGAAACAAATTCGTCAACTCCCAAAATATAGCACTCACAGAAGCTCAAAATTATGCACCAGATAGTCCTATCATCTTCATCTTCGAAGATTTTAACATAAGCCGTTACAGCTCGCTCACGCTTTGTTATAATTAGTATCGACCCATTTTGCACTAATCCTGAATTTTAACGAAAGAGAACGGTAAAAGGAAAGAAAAAACAAAAAGAACATATTGCTCAAACTACTTTTGTTCAAAATGTATCCGAGAAAGAATGTTGATGATAGGGCATACTTTGTTTTGAATATTGAATCTCATATCGGTAATGTACGCAGAAGATGTTAAGAGTACCGGACTGAAGCTCTGGCGTTTCTGATCAGCGAAGTGTGGGTTTGATCGAGTCCCTGTCGTGGCGCTGGTGTCCTTGAGCAAGACACTTTACCATAATTTCTTTGTCCTTCGGATGGGGGCATTATGTCCCGTGTACGAGGAATGGTAGTGCACGTAAAATAACCCAGAGCACTTATTGTGGAAGAGTAGGGGTTAACCCCGGTGTTTCATCAGGTTCACAAGCAACCTTGCTCACAGGTTTCCTCAGGCTTGCGAGCTACAGTGATTAAGTTTACTTATGAGGCATCCTTGTTTCATTACCAGAACTATAAGTTGTATGCAAATTTAACCTTAAAATTTCCAACACAGATTCAAGCCAGTAATTGTACCTTAACTTGATTCAAAGAAACTCCACGCGCACCATAGCAGCTGTTTTGCCTTAGCACCCATACCACTATACCTTCAGTAAACGAGTCTAAACAGCATTTACAAAGCTTCAACATAACCCAGAGGAAGAAAGACTAGCAGAGGCAGTGATTTGTCAACATTATCAGTAAAGCACCTTATCTTTATTCAAAAAGAGTACGGTATTAACAAAACCGGTGGTAACATTTCTGCTAGCATCGGCAATACTGGAGTTTATCTTGATTTAAGCGTACCTGAAGCAGACGTGCCAACAAGCATAAGCATTATTTTTCTTCATCTTCAACGGCCTTGTAAGATATCTATGCAATCTACACAATCTTCAGAGCATCCAACACCTCGGTCATACCAACAATAATCTGCAATTCCACGCTGTCGATTTTTTTCAATTGATCGTGCGTTGAATCACACCTGTCCTTACTTCTTCACAAAGCACACCGCTATGGTTATTCCATGCATCTATTATAATACACAGGGTGAGTGTAGATAGATCTATACGAAGATAAGCAGTGACTCCTACTGAAAGAGCAGCAAAGTACACATTTAAATATTTCAATATTTATAATAGTTTTTAGAGAATAATGTTCCGGGTCTTTAGCAGAGGGTAAAGATAACAATGCCTCGGAAATCTTTCATTGTTTTTCTGCAATCCGTTGTAGTAAACGAACTTCAAAACCCAGGTTCATCAAAATTGACAAATCAGAATGCCATAATCAATGTCATCAGCAGAAGCCAAATGTATTTCAAGGATAATGTATTGTTTCCAACCTTGGTATCACCTGATAAATATGTTTATCTTTGCGAGGGAAAATGAGATTGCAGCAGGGTTTCCAAAACCCACTTATTCATTGGCTTCTAGCATGTAACTTCAAACTAAAAGTGTATTTGCAGTGGGTTGGTGTTTAATCAAAGAATCATGGTTTGTTCGAGGTTGATACCCCCTCCTTATTATAAAGCCACCAAATAGGTCCGCCTAATTATCAAACACACACTTTTAGGTAAAAACTTGAAACAACCATCTAAGCTTTGACATATTTTGACGAGCTCCTAAATGGTTTGAATTTTAACACTTGTATGGAACAATACGATAGTTTGGGAGTGTTTTGTTATCTCTTAATTGTTTTGATTTCTATACTGAATTTTCACAGACGACTACAAAAGACAGAGGACTGTAATGAAGACACTTTTTAAAACGTATATTTTGATTTTGATGGATTTTAACTGTTGTATTCTAAACACTGACCAGTGAGTAACTCTCTTCAAGATTTGCCTTAATTATTGTAAGTTGACATCTTGCACAACGCGGAACGCACCTCCACGCGATGCGCATCTACCATTTTCATCATTTTGGGAGTCAATTCCTTTGTGTGCATTTTGACTCCCAAAATGGCGGACAGGGTAGGTGCGTGTAGGTGGGCTGCATGTCGTGAACAAGGTCAACATAGGTCCATGCTTAGCAACAAATGTCACTACATGTTTGTGACAACACAAACCTTGCCCAATTAAGCACTGGTTGTCTCGGAAACATTCCCTATTTATTTATTTGTATTTATCATGTATTTATACTGGGTAAAATCAGCTTAGCATAAAGCTGTTTTCCACTGATGCCCTGTGTCGAACCACTAAAAACATACAACATACTTTTAAACCTAAGTTCAGTCCGAGGAATCGAAGGAAAAATAATCAACTAGTTTGGAAAACATCTAACATTTAGAAATACCCTTAGAGTGGAAACAGACAACATTTAGAAATACCCTTGGAGTGAAACAGATACTCGTCGTACGTGGCGCACATAGCGTAACCAGTTAAGTTGACAAGGTTATGTTTTGACTCGTCGTTATGGAATAATTAGGAAGCAGAGCGACAAGGGCCTGAAGTAAACTAGCAATTAATTATATTTCATGCATGAAATCGGGTACTCGTTAACGACAACTGACACTTGGGGTCCTACTCAACTGACGTCAATTTGTATACTGTATACGTAATTTCCTTTTGGGGTATTTCTGTTTTACTGAAGAGAGTAACAAAGTTGATTCTTTCTTACGTATTATACTCACCTAACCAAGACTTCCATGTACAATAACTCATATTTTGAGATCTCCAAAACGTTTTGAATAACAAGTTTGCTTTTGTGACCAACCTGGGCCCGGGTACATTGAATGCGGACTAATTTTTGAAGAGCAAATTTATTTTGAGACTTCTGTTATTGCAAGTGCCCCCAGCTTGCGATATTAGTTGCTGTAAAATTTGTATATGTACCTGCGGGCTTAAAAAACACACAGATCATGTTAATATGGTCAAACCATTTAGAAGAACTGCTTATCATTGCCTTTTGTTTCATTTTATCATGCCCCTTTTTACAAAATGTTGGTGGGGGTGGGTCGGGGTGTATGTGGGTGTGTTAAATCTGTTCAATATCTGTAGATTAAAAATAATTATAAAGATGGGTATAAATACAAGTCTCTGAGCTAAGTATTTATTTTCTTGACAACAATATTTAAAACGGTCTGAAGTGTTATTATGTTTTCATAATGTTCTGAATTAAAAACATTTATTTTATGTATTAAAGGCACTGTACACGTTTGGTAATTACTCAAAATATATATTAGCATAAAAACTGACTTGGTAACGAGCAACAGAAAGCTGTTGATAGTATAAAACATTGTGAGAAACGACTCCCTCTGAAGTAACGTAGTTTTTGAGAAAGAGACAAATTTGTACAACAAGGGTGTTTTTTCTTTCATCATTTTCTTGCAACTTCGAGCAGTAAGGTTCAGTTGGTCTGGTCGTACCCTTGCCTAAACATTTATACCTGTCGTAATCATCCCTTTAAATAATGTCTCCACGCCCCGGTCGGCATCAGTCCTGGCTCAGCTACCTGAAAACATCCTCACTTAAATTCCACATTGGCAGAAGATGAGTCGATGACACTTCAAGAATTATGATGGTCGCTGGATGTCTAAGACTGTTCACGGTAGACAGATAATTCAGTCTATCGATTCAGCTCATGAACATTCAGCGAGATTCAGCGAGATATAATCACGTTCTTTCTCACATGCCTCGTGGTTATGTATACAAATAAACGTAGGTCTTGTCAAAATTTCAGAATAATTTTCTCTTTCGCACTTTATTTTCTCTGAACTCCATGCGTAGCATAATATTATAAGATTACACTTTTTACAACACAGCAGGACAGTATACTTAGCTGAAAGAATTTTTAAATTTTGTTTGAAATCTCAAGAGTGCCAAATCGTACAAGACAGTCGCATAGAAAAGGCCCTCGTTGACAACTTTAATTTGTGTCATCGTCAAAACAATGATACGTTGTGCCTTAAAGGGGCACATTGCCTTTGGATTGGGCGCTTTAGGCTATATAGGTTTCTATTGAAATTAATGTGTTTGGAAAGATGTTCTAAAAGTAGAATATAATGATTCGCACAAACTTCCCTCGAAATTGTGTGGTTTTCTTTTGACTTCGGGAACCAACACGGTCCGTATTTTGAGAGTCAAACATTTGGTTATACAAAATGGCGGACCGTGTTAGTTCACAAAGTAAAAAGGAAAAACCACACAATATCGAGTGATATTTTTGCAAATCATTACATTCTACTTTTAAAACATCTTGCCCCACCATTCATGTCATACAAACGCTTTTATAGCCCAAAGCGCCCAATCCGCAGGCATTGTGTTCCTTTAACGAATTGGCATTATTAATGTTCGAATTGATAATTCGCGTACAGCAGTAAGATGTTGTCATTTCTATTCAGTTAAATGGAACTTATAATAACTTGCTCGTAACATCCAGAGTCTCTTTGTTCTAGTAAAAGTAAAGTATGTCCCGAGCCAGTATGGCTCATCAGGCCGCTGTCTATGCCCGGCTTCCGTGGCATTAAACAACTGTGAATATTTATATTCCCCTGGACAGGATGCCAGTCCATCGCAGGTTACTCCCCAGCTCTCGCTGGTACCCATTGTACTCCTGGGTGGAGAGAAGCAACTATGATAAAGTGCCTTGCTCAAGGATACACGTGTCATGACCGGGACTAACCCACACTCTGCTGACCAGAAACACCCGAGCTTGAGTCCGGTGCCCTTAACCGCTTGGCCACGACGCGCCATTCTCTGTTCTAGAGTCCCTCATAAGTTCTTTTGCCAATTGACATTACTTTCGTGTCCTCAACCTTTACAGAATCTAAACAAACCATGCCCCACATCTTTTTTGAAATAACACTGAGTTCATGTGTACCACATTTCAGTTGAATCACCAAAACCGTAACAAGGTCGGTTGAAGACGACCCTTTATGACCTAAGTCAGTCTTGATGTGCTCTCCATACGAGTTATCGATGACCGAGCTGTGTGATTTCATCCAGATCACATTTCCCTCTACGAATCTATTTGTTTAATGCATGTCGTCATTAATATGCTGATGAGTTGCTTAAGTTTCAGGTTTATCTCTGAAGCGCAGACAAGTTCGGCATCAAGGATGAAATAATTTTTGTTAAAAATAGCTCAAAAGTGATGCGGTGGTCGTCTTGGAAATGGACCCTTGGTCAATAATCTATCGAAGATCTTGTCTTGAATCTCGGAAAATTTTAAGAGGATTTTCGGGGGAGGTGTACTTCTGTGCGCGAGGAGGAGAGAATGTATAGAACTTGTTGTTATTGTTGTTGTTGTTGTTGTTTTGGGGGGTTTGTGGTGGTTTTTTTTGGGGGGGTTTGGTTTTTGGTTTTTTTTTTTTTTGGGGGGGGGGGGTTCTCCTCTGCCATTAGACCACCGAGTGGCGTGTTGACGAGAGGCCATTTTGATTCCTTCAGTTAACAGCAGGAACTACAAACGAGAATAAAGTGGATAAAATATTGTTATGGTAACATTAAATGATGAACACTTCAATTTATTGGAATAACTGTAAAATTCTTTACACCTTTTTACTGAAAATTGCATCCCATGAGTAGGATATCATCATAAAGTTCAGGCTCTTCTATCTGCTGAACAATTGTTACTACTCCTACTCGTGGGTGAAGGTGTTTGGACTAGTCTTGTTGCTGATGGGATGCTCTATGGTATTGGGCTTGTTTTGATGGAACTGTTCCCGGAGAGCGAGGTTAAGTCAATCCCATGTGAGTGACGAAGAAGCTGTAAACCGGTCAGGGTATGAGGATGTGAGCACCGGCAGCTTGTTCTAACATTGAGACTGAAAGGGTTCTAGATATCACGGTGTGTTGTCGAGGAATGTAGACTTCCCCATAGATCAGCCTATGAAGAATGCAGTATTTTCCATCAAAGTATTCCGTTTAACCGACAGCTTGGGAAGTGTTATTTGACTTTCAGATATCAGTGGTTGAATTCTTCAAGACATAACATATCTCTTTCAGATGAGGGAAGTCCCTAACCGTTAATCAAGCCTGCAGCAGTGATACCCAAAGCCACGTACCTGTCAATCCATAGGAAAATATCATCCAGGGATGGTCAGAACTGTCGTAATATGCAGTTTCTCTTAGGTTTTGGTTTACAGAAGAGAAGTTCAGTCACACCCATAAGTCAGACGTAAGGGACACTCACTGCAATTCGGGGGATGTAGGTGTGACCCTCCCTTGATCATTTTTCTTAAGCCGGCATTTTGAACCTGATATGAAGTCTCAAAACAACTAGAAGGCCTCGTCGTGATTCAAGGTGTCCTTATTGTCCTTTTTGTCCCTAGGACTTGTCCAACAGTTGTCAACATGTTTGTTAGTTAGATATGATTTTAATACACCGAGGTTGTTAATAGCTGAGCTCAAGTTGTTTCGATCTAATATAAACGTTTCCGCTTCGAAAGAACACGGAAAGCAAAGTCAGTCTGTAATTGGGGTTCCATTATTCCCTCTGTCGGGCGTGAGATAGAGATTATTCAGGGATCATCTAAGGTTTTAAGGATCTCTGGAGAAGAATCGTAGATCCTTTAGGGAAGGTTAACGGCATACCATACTTCCCCTTAAAGAGAAATGCCTATCAAAGAATAACAAGGGATGTACCCTTGTCAAGCGCGTGTAGAGAGAAGATTCACCATACCCTCAAGGAAATGGTAAGGGCAGACCCTGAAAAAGTCACAGAAGATGGGCAGCGGGTATTTATCATCCGTCATGCTAGGACTACGAATAATTAAACCAATATTAATCCGTTTGTGTTTTGTGATCAATTGGGGGAGGAGGACCCTAGAGATCATCAAGGAAAGGTTCTTAGCAGGGGAAAGAGAAGACGAATTCTGCTGTGTTGAACTTTGATGCCTAAGGCAAGTTTTGTGGCTCAGGAAGGATCCCAAGAGGGCAAGATACCCAGAGCAGATTATGACGCCACCGCCTGCATCTTCAAACCATGCAGGGGAAAAATGATGTAGAGCCACGTCAAGCAAAGCTGTGTTGGCTCAGTGTCAAAAGGAATCTTAATAACGTCAAGGATGGGATCAGCATCGTTTCCCTATAAATCAATTGAACATTCCTCAACAAGCTTCAGAACGACTGCGATTGTCAACATGTAGAGAGGAACTTGTCATTGACGAACAACGATGAAAAACTCCTTGTAACGACAAAAATATCTCAGATCAAGATACCTTCTTTCATCTTGCTTTCAAATTCTACAATTCCTGCCATTTTTCTTTCAAAAAAAACCCCTTGGTTACTAGCCAGACAAACAGATGCAAGATTGGAAAGAGTTAAGTTCTCAACAAGTAAAATAATTATTGCTGCACGAGAGACAAAAACTGTCAGAGGTACCGGTATCTCATTTGCGCTTCAACAAAATACCGATTTTTGAGATACACTGAATGAAGTATATCGTGAAACGAGCTCGTGGTATCTCGTTATCGTATATACATATCTTTAAATGGATTTTGACATATCGGCGTGTCGTGGCCGAGCGGATAAGAACACCGAACTCAAGCTCTGGTGTTTCTGATCAGCAGAGTGTGGGTTCGAATCCCAGTCGTGACACTTGTGTCCTTAAGCAAGACACTTAACCACATGCTTCGTCCTTCGGATGGGACGTTAAGCCGTAGGTCCCGTGTGTTGTGTAATGCACGTAAAAGAACCCAGTGCACTTATCGAAAAGAGGAGGGGTTCGCCCCGGTGTTCCTGGTTTGATCGGCAGCATATTGCGCCACAGCACCTTGTAAACCATTACATGGTGCTATGTAAAGGACTTGGTCTCATACTTCAAAACGTAGCTCCACAATACCTTGCAAGAAAATAATGAACGCTAAAAGCGCCTTGAGCGTCACTGAGTGACGGATATGTGCGCTATATAAGAAGCCACTATTATTATTATTATTATTATATGACATCTCTTAATAATTAAAATGTACCATGTTGTAAAAGTGTCACAATTCCACGGCGTCGCCATATACCACTGTAACCGGGCAAAAGCATGATGGTAGACTACCGACAAATCAATGCAAAAACTAAGACTGGGTTGTTAAATCGCTACATGAGAGGTTTTATGCATTGACTGAAAAGGCCATCGGTGTTCATTCCTACGGAAGCGTTAAAGGGAGTTGAGTGGAAAAATTGAAAGTCTATGAATGTGACTTATAATTTTCTGTTAAACGACACTATTACCATAGATGGAATGTGTTTCATAAAGTTCTGGTAAACACCTGTTTTATGCAATGACGTTGGTATTACACTATTAGAAAGTCTTAATTATGACTTAGTACAAGTATTACTTTTTATATACTTTTCAATATGAGATGTATATCATGAATTGTATATGTCATAAATATGATTTAATTGGCACAAGTCATATGACTTTGTAAGCTCAGGCAAATGTACAGTATAGGATATACTAATGAACAATTATGAGATATAAGACATAGTAATGACATAAGTATGATTTTTTTCTTTTTTCTCGATGTACTTTCCATAGATTTGTTGAAATTTTTGTTAAAGAGCTTTGACCTACCCAGCCAAAAAAGTATTTGAATCACTGAACCTTACGGTTCCTATCATCAATAACAATAATTCATTAATGGATAAAAGCGAAGCTTAATCAGAGTATGATGATAAATCTGCATTGTTTTTTTATACTCTATCAAAACCTGAATGCAGTCATGCTCTTGCCCTGTGTTATGAATCATTCATATATAGGCCTATAGATAGACAACATAGACAGATAGATTTAGATTGATATAGATCGATAGATCGATAGTTCGATAGATCGATAGATCGATAGATAGATCGATAGATCGATAGATAGATAGATAGATAGATACATACATACATACATAATAGACATATAACTAGCATTACAATTTTGATCGATATATCTAGTAATTGAACCAGAAAATAAACTTAATCATTGCAGTGCAGAAACTAGTTTAAAAAATCAGGCTAATCCCAGCAATCTATAATAGACGGCGAAGCGATAGTTCTTTTACATACTCTATACCCATCCCGCTTTTGGATTTGGGGCTTGTCTGAAGGACAAAGCAATTATGGTAATACCAAGGAGGAAGGAAACCTCCTGTCTTATACATCGAAGGATAAAAGCTTATTTTAAAGTGATAGCTTGGGTGTGTGGCAACTAAATGAACTAGACGTTTATGTAGATTTACTTGTACATGAGCCCTGAAGCAACAATGTAGACCACATGTACCTTTTTAACCCGGGTTATATTTAGTTACAGGGTTTGGGATACATTTTATCCCGGGAAACAATTAGGTTCCTGTCTACATTTCAATGTGAACACTTGGGAGACCATCTTGAAAGAGCATATCCATTCTATTTTTAATCAAATGGTCACATCTTTGAGAAAACGCTAGCTGTGACGGTTTGATGTTTTTTTTCCGGGATTTCGAGCACGATCCGTTTGTGCTTATTGACAAATCAAATTAAGAATTGAGTGCTATGGGGGACAGTATTCTCGAACACAAACATTTCGAGGACAATTCGAGCCGTTACCTTTTAGATTGTAATTTGTTGTATGCTTCCATTTATTCAAGGTGATTATAATGTCAACGATAAAGTGAAGTGTATGCGTTTCAATTTAGGGGCTTCATGTTTAAGGATACAATTTGTATACTCGTCTATTTGTTTGATGTAAACTATTTCATTGTGTAAATGCACACTGGAAAGCAGTTTCATGTTTTTAACGTGACTTTTTAATAATAAATATTTAAGACAAAAAACGGTCCAGTTTTTCTAATGGTTGTTACTTCCTTTCAAAGGCAGGGTATCCACTTTCGGTAATTGTCAAAGACCAGTAATCTCACTTGGTGTATCCAAACATAACTGCATAAAATAACAAACCTGTGAAAATTTGGGCTCAATTAGTCATCGAAGTTTCGAGAAAATGTTGAAGAAAAAAACCCCTGTTAAATAGAATTGTATGCGTTCAAGTCTGAAGCCTTTCTCAGATTCAAATTTGTTGGTGACAAATTGCCTCTTTCTCTAAAACCACATTACTAAGGGGGTCGTTTCTAACAATGTGTTATAATATCAACAACTCTCCAGTGCTCTTTACCAAGTTGTTATGGTCATTAATTTGTTAGAGTAATTACCAAAGGTACACCCTGCCTTTAGGTACATTAAACCACCCATAAGTATTTCAATAATGTATGGGAACATGCAGGTTTATACTGAAAAATCATTTGAGTTGATCAGAATAACTATATTTTTAGTTACTCCCAAATTTCAATCAAAAAATTAACGGAAAAGGCCGGTAAATTTGTCCGTCTTTTTTTTGTGGAAAATCGAGGGTGATCAATATTTGTTTTTCTTTCAAAAACATCAAACGAATCTACTCAAAACATCTTCAGTATAAGCCTACATGTCTATTCACATGTTGAAAGACTTTATGGGTAGTTTCAGGTACTTAACAAGTTACAACCATTGAAAAAACTGCTAACTTGACCGTAGCAAAGTGGTACCCTTTATTGCTTCTCCTGTCGTAAATATAAAAAGTTTTGTTCCTGTTTACGACACTAAATCAGATGGATTGTTTCACATTGTTCTGGTTCAACATCTTTCATGCAATAACGTTGAAATGAATTCAAAAAAATGTAACTGGGTTACGTAACAATGGTCATATTATATGAAGAGAAAATACACAAAAACAAGGGAGTGAGGTTTTCACAAGAATTTCGACTGATTCTCCCCACATTATCTACCGTTCTTAAAGGCATCGTACACGTTTGGTAATGACTCTGATAATTAATGGCAATAAAAACTTGCTTGGTAAGAAGCACAGCAGCTTGGGATAGTATAATGCATTATGAGAAACTTTCCACTTCGAAGTACTGCGGTTATGGAAAAATATATCACTTTTTATCCCCCCAAACATTTGAATCTGATAAGCGATACGCGTAACGCTTCTCAGAGTGTGTACTTCAATGCAGATTATTCTTCCTGCGTGGAAACAACCGCTCCAGATTTTCGGCAATATCTCAAAAACGCTACCACCTTTTGACATGAAATTTTCACGGGTTATATATCTACAACTATATAGGTTTGAAACAAACAATGGGCTCCAATTACCAAACGTGTATACACGATGCCTTTAATAGTGCAGCGATCCCAGAACGGGAATGCTTATTATGAACACGTGAGTACGGGGGCGCCCTGTTCATTGGATGGAATCGATCTGCGGACGAAGACAGGGATTTATTTCACTAGTACGTGGCTTCTTCCAGTCAACACAGGAAGCTCTATAGTCTCCCTCACTCCAAACTGGTTATACATCATCACTTAATACTTCACTGGGAAACTCAAACTATCGTAGGTGGAGACGGGGGGGGGCTGGTATGGCCGCTCTCAAATGAGAACATGTTATTTATACTAAGGCTACGATATTGTTTGGGTCATGGGCGGTTGGGTTGGTGTAGTGTTATCTTTCCTCGCCTTCCACCTCTAGGACCCAGGTTCGAATCCCACTGTGGAGTGGGTTTTCAGTCCCTGTATACCCGACTGCGTGGGTTTTCCCTGGAGTATTTCTCTGGGGTTTTCCTCCCACATCTAAAACTGAAATTTCCTTCTTTGTCTTCTCTCCATTGGGTTTTTGGCTATGATAGTGATAAAGTTCGCTTTATGAGAGTCATTGGAATTGGCTTCACAACCAGAATAAATGAAATGAAATGAAAGATATGAGCTCTGTACTCATATCGATAATATCAACAGTGTCACATATTATTATTACATATTGCTATACGTATCGCTTACTTACATTGTCACCCTTATATTTTGCATGTGGTTAATAAAACATTGATGACATTCTATTCAACAGTTTACGGGATCCTGTCATCAGAAATAACTTTAGTGGCTAAAATGCCGACAGGATACCAGGCTGTCCGGGTTGGATACCACTCTACTTGAGATTTCTACCAAATATAGCCGGATGAGTTGTTTGTTGAGAAGGTAACAATATTATTTTATCAATCTCTAGCTTGTTTACCGGAAATTATTTAATACATTTTATGTCTATTTATTTGTCTATTGTCTCTTGTCTTGAATTCGTGGTTTAGGGGTACTTTCTTATAATCTTTTTGAAAGAACAATTAAATATTATAATAGCTTTGATTTAATCATTCCAACTAAATATCCTGAAGCTATAAATTACATCCGTTAAGGCTGTTAAACGCACTCTAAATTGTACAATGGAATAATGTACGCTCGCACAGCCACAAACTTCATATTTATATTATACCTCTTAAAAAGAGTTAAAAACTTATACCACTCCTTAAGCATTACATATAGACCATGTTACATGTGACATCACATTGTTATACAAATGGCCACAGAGCCTGGACTTCCTGCAGGCACGATTTGTACACAGCCCAATGGAAGAAAACATTAAATTTTACATTAATGAAGAATGCACTCTCTGATTCTTGTAAATTTTTGATATCTCAAAACTTGTTCTGCTGTTATTTTTAGAACTCTTGAATTTATGTGGAAATTATTATACAAAATGTAAAAATTTCCATGTGACCAGTGTAGTATCTTGCCTGCCAGAAAGGCCCTGGAATGTACAAGGTCACTCTTTTGTAAAGAACGATTACATGGCTAATACCTTAAAGGCACTGAACACGTTTGGTAGTTGTCAAAGACCAGTGTTCTCACTTGGTGTATCCCAACATATGCATAAAATAACAAGCCTGTGAAAATTTGGGCTCAATTTGGTCATCGAAGTTGCAAGAAAATGATGAAAGAAAAAACACCCTTGTTGTACAAATTTGTGTGCTTTCAGATAGGAATAAATGGCTTTTTGCAAGAAGTTTTTATTATTTTAGTGAGAAATTACCTCTTTCTCAAAAACTACAGAGGGAGTCGTTTCTCACAATGTTTTATACTATCAACAGCTCTCCGTTGCTTGTTACCAAGTAAGTTTTTATGCTAACATTTGTTCTGAGACATTACCAAACGTGTACGGATACCTTTAAAGGTGTGGAAATATTGAAAACATTTTCACCAAGAGACAGAAAGTGCATGTTGAGGTTAAAAATAAACTGTCCCTTGCGATAGGTAGCAAAAATAGAAATGGCTGGAGTGGACAACGTCGATGTCCAAGGCTTGCGGTAGTTCAGCTTTACGTAGCTGTTATAATGTAGTTGTCACTCGCAACTCGGTGTGCACAGCTGAGCAGAAAACTATGAACCATGAAAAGAAAGACGCTGTCCAAATAGCATTCAGTGAAATTCAATTTAAGTTCAATGCCTTTGGCCATCGGTTATTTTGAATGACGTTTGTCAGAGATGCACCCTACATAAATTATTACTGAAAAATGCTATGGGTATAAATGCTGTTCGATTTTCTTCAATTTTTTATTTCCTGGATGGGCCTTATACGTTACGTTGCATGGGTGTTTTGTTGGATGTTTAGTTGGTTATTCCAATGCATTTGATTTGATTTGATTTGGAATTATTTGGATAAAATACTGCAAGAACATGGCAAAAAAAACATACGCAGTAACAAGAGGATATAAACACACCGTAAACTATGACAAATGACCACATCGTAAAAACAAACGCAAAGAGGGGCGAAGAAAGTGCATTTTTTTGGGGGGCGGAGGCCAATTTGCCACTTATCGACTACCAACTCTCCACTATTCAACATATACTAGCGAACAGCTTGCAACAACCCCACTGTAATCAGAAATTTCCAATAGTGGAACGTTTTTGAAAATAATAGTGTGACTGCTAAAAAGGAAAAATTGATTGGAAAAATGAATGAATTTAGTCTAGATTCCTTGTCGTAGGCCTACTTGGCGTTGTGCTTCACTTGCCAACCGCGACTCGAAAAGCCGATTGAGAAAAACTACTGTGCATGAGATGTCATACACCCCTACCCCCTCCCCACACCTAGCCCAATTTCATAGGGCATAATTAACATTTTCTGCTAAGCAAAAACAAGCAGGATACCAGTCACAAACAGTGAAAGTTACGTTGTATTTTGGCTGGTAACCTTATTCTAGCAAGCATGTTGTGCTTAGCTACTTTTTGTGCTTAATCAGCTCATTGGGCCTTGTGTCACCACACCCATGCTCGCAATAACAATCCCATGTCAAGTTTTACATAAAATTGTTTCACCACTTGATATTTTTCGAAACACTCACATAGTCATTGATTGATTTAATGATTAGTTATTGACAATTTGGGTTCAATTGGTTTTCGAAGTTGCAAGAAAATAACGAAAGAAAAAACACTCTTGTTGCATAGGCCTAGAATTCTTTCAGATGCCTGAGACTTAAAGGGGATCGTTATAACAATTTGTTTTAATATCAACAGCTCTCCAGTGCTCTTTACCAAGTAATTTTTTGTGGTCATTAACTTGTGGAGTAATAATCAAAAGTACACCTTGCCTTTAACGTGTGTATTTCTATGGAACAAATCGAAATAATCCAGTTTATCATCAATAAATGATAAAATGCCTTATACTCAGTGAACAGTAACATTTCAACACCGTCAGACGTGTTGCTTTTATCTGCAATGTATGTTAACATAGACGGTGCGCAAGCGCGTTGTAACAAGTTGACTGTATCTGGGTCAAGGTCTGTGCGATGTGTATGTATAGCCCTTTTCACACGAGGAAAATAAGCAGGGGGTCCTTGGTCCTAAGAACACAACGTTGTTTAATTCACATCGTGTGAAATGTACCTCTGCTTAAATAAGCACGGGTCCCTAGTCCTTTTTAAGACCATGGTCGAGACCAGCGTCTTAAAAACACAACATTGTGTAAATTATACCACGATCGTCCGTGCGTGCTGTGTGAATGAACACCGCTTGCGTAACGAAGGACCCTGGTGTAGCTGGAGCTACCACGCATGCGCGCAAGAAGAAACGCATGATGCAAGTAAATCAACATGCTCGACCCCGTTATACGATAACGTTGAAAAGAAACCTTTAAACGTGTTTATGAGAACGTGTGTGCACGACTCCTTCAAGTTTTCAAGATGAGATCGTTGAGAGATGTTTTGAAAAGTTCACTCTCGAAAATCATTTGATTTTCCCTAAAAACGTTAGATGTTTTTGAATCAAATTCCAGCACTTTAAATTTAGGGCTACTCCTGTATAACTATGTGGTTCGAGACAATAGCGGAAAGAACCCCATAGTTAGGAATACGTAGCATTCGATCGGTAAGTTTCATGATCGAGAACAGCACGGATTTATAGAAAACTTCAGTGGGCAATAAAATAGGAATGCGTGACAGAATTATGACAACATTCAACGGTAAGAATATGCACTCCCCAGTTTATTATCGACTGTTACTTTTTCTGTCCTTGGAATTTGGTGGTCGGAATGAATGTTTCGAGCGTAGATCACAACTACACGTTTATTCTTCGTCCCAAAACAAAATCTTTTTTAGGGGCCGATTCACGACAGTGCGGGAAAATGAATGGTAACCAACACATGCATTAGCGATGTTATGCTAGCTGTGCGGATATCAGTGAAACGGACAATAAACAATGTTGACCTTTAGCACCACAAAAGACGGAGGTTCTGAGACATGGGACGTTGGTTTCTGCGTCGTGTGAAAGGTCCTGTTTGAGTTTGACCAACGTCCTTGGTCAAGACAACTGGCGCCCGAGACCAAGGACCCCAGTTTGACTTTGTCGTGTGAAAAGGGCTTATGTCTGTAAATGTATACAGCGTTGGCTTTGTTGATCATACTGTTTTTTAGTTTATGTGACGCATACGAATGATCGATCGGACGGTATTTATGTGTATTACTTTTAACCAATCAGCTTTTGCGGATTAGTGTTGGTTGTATGCTTTTTGCGGGAAATCCTCACTTTGTCACAGTCAACCAAAGTGTTTAGACACTGTATTTTTTATCACAGCGTTAGACGGGTTGGACCTTGCGTAGGTTCTTGTTTTTAGTTTGTGTCCGGTTTGCCCAAAGTTCGGTATCCGGGATAACTGAATAACAAACAGTTTTCAAAGGCTGAGGCATACATTCACACAAGCAAGAATGTTTATTCTTTGTTTCATTATGGAGTCTGAGTATAAGGTGCAATTATTACTGGGTTTCTCACGCAGGTCAACATGATAATATGATGATGATGATATATTTTCAGACGGTAACATTTTACAGAACAATCAGAACCGGTCGCTTCGATTTCTGCGTTAACTTCTCCAGATAGAATGGCTGAACATTGAAATGTTTATTTGTCACTGCCGATCTGGTGGTCTCTTAGCGATATAAATACAGAAAGACTCGCTGTATTTAAGATTTGCCATTAAGGAAAGTAGTGGAGTCATTTCAGGCACTTACTCGTGTTTTATACTGACTACAATTGAGGGATTCCAACTTTACTTCAAAACCATTGTGACGTTTTAATGCCACTGTGTCCTGAAATGATCAGCAACAATTAGCTTTCTCAAAGCAAATGACGTACTTTATACCAAATGACAAATGATTTTATAAAATAAAATGTTGTATTTGTGATCAGTCGAGGTTTGTGTTAATGTAGGGAGACTCTTCGCCCCAATAAATACTATTACTTTATGTAGGGAGACTCTTCGCCCCAATAAATACTATTACTTTATGTAGGGAGACTCTTCGCCCCAATAAATAATATTACTTTGTGTAGGGAGACTCTTCGCCCCAATAAATACTATTACTTTATGTAGGGAAACTCTTCGCCCCAATAAATACTATTACTTTATGTAGGGAGACTCCTCGCCCCAATAAATACTATTACTTTATGTAGGGAGACTCTTCGCCCCAATAAATACTATTACTATATGTAGGGAGACTCCGCCCCAATAAAATTACTTTATTTAGGGAGACTCTTCGCCCCAATAAATACTATTACTTTGTCAGTAATTGTCAAAGACCAGTGTCTTCATTTGGTGTATCCTAACATTATGCATGAAATAACAACCTGTAAAAATTTGGGCTCAATTGGTCATTAAAGTTGCAAGAAAATAGTGAAAGAATGAAAACACCCGTGCAGAATGTTGTGCTTTCAGATGCATAAGAAAGGCTTCATGCTTGGAGCCTTTCTCAGATTCAAATTTTGGGGTGAACAATTACCTCTTTCTCTAAAACTACACTACTTCAAAGGGGGTCGGTTCTAACAATGTTTTATAATATCAACAGCTCTCCAGTGCTCTTTACTAAGTAAGTTTTTATGGTCATTAACTTGTGGAGTAATTACCAAAAGTACAACCTGCCTTTAACGTTTGTATTTCGATGTATTTGGAGAAATTACCGATAGGTGTACCCTCCCTTTAAAATGTTTCGTCAAGAATATCAGGTATCTAGTATTACATCAGTATCGAGCACCAGTAGACCTATCGATCACAGTATAATACCAGTATATGAACACTGCTTGATGAACAAAACACACACTCCATTGAACATTAGTAGACTTTATACACGGCATACCGATGCGAACAGATAACTCATTACAAAAACATCTGCCGCTGAACTTGGATTACAAATAAATGAAACCAGATATTAATTGAATATTGGATATACACATGTTTTCATCGTCTATCTTTTGATTCTCGACTAAGAAAGTAGTGAAGGTTATAGATTACCTCTAAATGAAATTCCTCTTTAACCATGAACGAGAGTTCTGGATTAATTACAAATCGTGTAGTTTCTTATGTTAGGCCTACACTAAATACCGTGATTTGGGAACACTATCAATATCTTCCGTTCTTGAACACGTGAAAAGCATGCTTTTAGCAACACATCAGCTTGACATGCTCTCCACTTCGCAGCAAATGTGCAATCCTTTCCACTCATTGTGTACTACCTGCAGGTATTTTGGTGAACCAACCTTACCAAAGACCTAATTTGAGAGCAACCGTTTGGATAAAAACTCCTCGTCAAGGAATTACGGAAAACAAACCAATTAAAAGGAATCGCCCCAAGGAACTCGTATTGATCAGTCAAACACCAAATAAATAAACCATCACTAGAAAGCAAGGAACCCTATGAGGGAAACACGTTGATGCATGCGTAGTATTTGGTTTGAAGTGGTTATGGATTGGGTGAGACCGCTGCCCGACGGAATAATTGTACTCCGAACGGAAATATAAGTTACCCTGAGTATTTTCAGAGCATGAGAAAGCCAAGGGCATGATGCAGTCATAAATAGAAAAGCTTATTATTCTTCCACGAAATTGGTTTCTATGCTGCACGTGTGTTTTGTCTGAAGTTGTCGGGATGTGTGAGTGATACGCTACACACGTCTATAAATGGTTGAACAATCAAGCATGGGGTGTAAAGATGTAGGTTAACTATACTGTGTCTGGAAAGTGGTGAATAACAAATGATCATAACTTGAGCATATCATTCAGTGATATGAATTGGATGCACTGCATAAAACCTACTTAAAATGCCAGATGTATTTTTGTTTATTCTATATGTTTTGGATGTATGGACTGCGCATAGTTACTGTTTTTCAAGCTGTTTATATGGATTCAAATTCTTGAAAGTTGAGAAGTAAAATTGTGAATAACATAAAACTTAGATACAACCATTTTTCTGGACAATTGTTAATTATGTCTTCAATATAACTTAATGAATCTAATATATTGTACAGTTTTTAATAAATACAGTAGTCCTGCAGTATGTTTTTACATATTTGTTATTGAATACCATCCTTCTGGGGAGGTTAACAATCGGAGCACAATGAAATTCTCAGGTTGTGAAATACATTAACCCTATGCTCTGTCTGATCGCTGGGTATACCGCTATGCGTATCCATGGTCTATCGCCTCGAATGTTGCTGATTTATTTCAGCAACGTCCCGGATGTTGCTGATTCATTTCAGCAACATCCGCAACTTTGCAATAGAAATGAAGACAATACCGTACAAAGCCCTTCGGAAGCAAGCCCTAGCAATACTTTTTGAGAATGCCTCAAAATTCTCGAGTAGTGGGAGTACGGTGGTGGAACAATAGACCGCCCAAGACCTGCGACAATAGTGTGCACTTTAGAAAGTACGTGTTTAATGAATTGGGAGTGCGTGTGGATTCTACTTTTAAGCTGTATGACCTGACCAAATCTGGCAGCATGATTCCATGAAAATACATTTTCAAAATGTTGAACAATTTTTTCCACCCAAAAACCTTTAACGTATGATTGGACGCCAAAAACGTACCTGCAGATGGAGTGTAATATGAGTAAATAAAAACCTTCAAAATGAATCTTGTGATCAAACTCAAGTGGTTAATATGAATATTCTTAAAGGGAGTTTGGTAAGTCATGCATAATTCATCGTGCTGTTACGATTTATATTTTTAGTGTTTTAATTAACCACCACTGACCACTCGATGAATGTTTTTGTGACAAATTAATTAAATTATTAATTTATTTAAAGTAACATTTCAATAATTTAATCATTTTCCTCCAATTAAATTGACCTAAATCGTCTGATGCATCTTTAAACCAAAATCATGCACTCACAGCTGAAAATGTTGTGAAACTTTGTTTGTTTTAGCCTACCATATCATGTTGTGAGTCCCAGTAAATGGGCACAATAAATTCTTTTCTTGCCTTGCTCAGTGATCCGCCTATCCACTTCCCTCATTCAATATTAAATTTAATAATCTTTTCTGGCCACGTCTCTTCACAAAACCACCGAGAAGTGCCTAAAGCAATCGGTACAGGCTTTCCTTTCAGTCCGAATTGAATCTAGCTGCCAAATAGCTAAACTCTTATGTCCCACGCTGTGTTCGGATAACCAGATATTTGTGTCCAGTCTGGTTTAAAAAGCCTTTTCATCATCTGCAGACTTAGAGTTGCCTGTGGGAATCGTCTATTGTACTGTTTGTCTTAAATGATGGATTTTCTTCCCTGGGCGCTAAATTTACCCTGGAACTATAATATGCATTAAAATAATGTGTATGATACAATCATATAAAGCCATATATCATTAAAACAGAATAGAAATTGTCTTACTTAGCTGTCCCTACGGAGATATTCGTCAAAATGAGAGAAAAGTGTAGCAAATGACTTCTTCGCAGCAAGACACAGCCTTCAGCTAAAAAGGTACTTCAGTGGCAATGGGAGAAAGACTTGGTTTTCTCGGTTCCTTCGAGCAAACTCAAAAAGGAACCACAGTTCCTCAGGCTGCTTAAGTATTAAAGACGTCTTGAGTGGCTAAACAGTAGGCGTAACTCGAGACATGAATCATCTTGACAATTGAACTGTCGCTTGAAAGCTGCTCGTCTAGGATCTTTTGAAATCAACAACTTCACAAGTATATTCCAGCAGTGTCCTCGTTCCTAAACATTGTATGGAGTCAAGTCACAAATTGCTATGTGTGCCATTTTGTGGCCATGTCCCATTTCCTTCGGCGTTCCATGATTCAAAACAACGCGACAAGAGTGCAGCACCCACAACATAAATAACCAAAACTATAGTCGGAGGCAAACATGCCTCACAATGCATGTACTATTCTGCTTCCGTGTAGGATTTCAATTCTTCAAAGATGCCGGATGGGATGATGTGTTTCTTTCTCACAGGTCAAAGTTTCGTTGAATAGGTTTTACATCTGAAGTTAAAGTACTTTTCTATTTAAGAAACACAAATAACACGAGGTTTTGGCTTTAGTTTAGGATTATTGTCAAGGATGCAACCCCATCGTATAAAAAATAGGGTTGTCTTTGAATGTGGGCTGAATTATCCATAACTTCAATTGCTAAAACTGAAAAGCAAAGTTTAAGATGGTTGATTCTTATGCACACATTTCCAAATGAAGCATCCATAATTCAGTATATCTACAGTGAAACAGAACCAAGACAAAGTCACTACCCTGGGAAAATCTCCGAGAAGCCCTTATGTGCCGATTAGGTATTTCGTTAATGGGTGGACGTGCAATCAGCATCCCATTGCACGTCAAACGAAACTTGCAACTGATCGGCTTCTCGTCCATTCGATACATGACAGGCCTTAGCAACAAGCTTCACATTTTGATCCATTTACAACGCGCTTCAAAGTCTGTTAAGAAACAAGGGTTCAATTTCAGCAGCGTGAGGGCATGCACCGTATCAATGATTATTCACATCTCTTCCAATGATATGCTATCTGTATGGACAACCTACAATCGATGCTCCAAATCTAACAGATCGAGACACGGGTATCACTCAAATTGTAGATTAAAAGGGTACTTGACCACATGATCCAAACAAAGCACCTTGAATAACGACAAGTACCACTTATTGATGGGCATTTCCCATTCACCTCATCTGTGTTGAGGTGTCCTCAGGGAAGAATTTTAAAGAATGTGAAAAGTCTTAAAAATGGTTTGGGGGCCTGGGTTCCTCCTTAATATTCTAGACCCGGAACCTCCTAAATGTTCAATTCACTGATGTTTACAGACTCTGTGTGCATCACCAAAAATACAAAACTACAGATTTGGACACAATGTGGACTATTTAATTCTCCCTTTGGTGATTTCTTTACGCCTATCAATATAATTGGAAGGCTGAAAGGCATTGTACACGTTTGGTAATTGGAGCCTATTTTTGTTTCAATCCATAGCTGTAGATATAAACCATAAAACTAACCTGTGAAAATTTCATTTCAAAAGGTGGTAGCGTTTTTGAGATATTGCCGGAAATCTGGAGCGGTTATGTCCACGCAGGAAGAATAATCTGCATTTAAATACACACTCTGAGAAGCGTTACCGTAACGCTTCTCAATATTCAAAATATTTTGGGGATAAAACGTGATATATTTTCCATAACTGCAGTCCTTCGAAGTAAAAAGTCTCTCAAAATGCATTATATTATCCAAAGCTGCTTTACTTCTTACCAAGTAAGTTTGTATTGCCATAAATTTTCAGAGTTATTACCAAACGTGTACGATGCCTTTAAGGAGGTTTTTTTATCATGAAATCAGGAAAAAATCCTAAAAAATCACACGCCTGCTACTGACAAACAAACACCCCAACAAATACACAAACACCCCAAAGATTCTTTTTAGTATAAGATCTTTAAAAGATCAAATCTTGAAAATGAAAATATACACCACACAAATGAATGTTAGTGTTTATTATTATTTTGAATCAAAATCAAGAAATCAATGTAAGTCATATTTATGAGGAAGTCCAAACTGGTTTCTTCCCATCACGCAGAAAACTAAATTTAGGGAAAATGTCGCTAAAATGCCACAGCAGGAAAGATAGGTTCAAGTAATTAATGCAATAATATCAGCCCCTTTCTGTGAACATTTATGAAAAAAACTATGACCCAAGTTGTTATTTTTGGTCAGGTTTCAGCATAGCAGCTGACGTACTAAGCTCATATAAGAAATTGACCCTAATCAGGTCCCCGGAACAGTCCTCGTGAACGAGGTGCTCATCGGCCTACTTGTCCAGTGAGGACGCTTGAGTAGACTGCCCCGGTATACGGTCGTATACGGTCGTATGACATACTTGCTCTGCGAGATGATATTGGTCTCCCTTGTTGATGCAGAGACCCCTTGCTTGGGAAAGGAAACCACCAATTACTATCACAACACGGGCAGATGTGTTTGAGTTTCATTGGTACTGACGGATACATTATCTGTTGCCTTTTATTTTGCGGGCTGGCTGAAACAACAAGCCCATATTTGAATGAGCTATTCTCTTAGCAAAAAGGCTTATGACTCAATTATCGGATACCGTATTAGACTTAATGTGATTCAATGAATGCCACGGTGTCTGGAACAAAATGTTTGGCATCCACAGAATTGATCAAACCGACCAGGTACCCTGCCGCGAAGAAATAAGGTACGAATGTCTCGTCTCTTGAAGCTAAAATAACTCTCACCTATCAATTGATTTTGACGTGTTTCTTCATGCAGAGTCTTCATTAATGGAAATCTCTGGTATTAAGGGAGTAATACGCATGGTCAGAATGTGTTAGGCTTCAAACCGGGTTACATGCAGCGAGGCTTCGATCTCAATGTACGTACGGAAAACGATTGCATTGGGGGCGACGGCATGCCGAAGCAGATGTCTTACTGTCGTTTCAACCTTCCGTCCGAATAAACAATAACTGGGAAAATGGCATTTTCTGATGGGTATTTGGACCTTAATTCATCCAAATACTCTGGCATTTATAAAGATAATAGACAATTTTCATTAGAAAGGGGGTCACTTGGTCACTAAGGTTTTGTTTAGCATGTAAATTGTTTAAAATAAATTGCCTGTATAAGCCAACCCGATCAACGCATCTGAAGTAGTACACGCGCTCTACACTAATGAAAGCTTTCGAACAATAGATTTTATAATAACAACAACCATTATGTAAAAATGTGTTCGTAACATTGGTAAGGTTGAAACAATAACTGTTCACAGATTTGCTGATAAAATTCTTGAAATAAAGATGGTCCTGGTGGAAACCTCCCTTAAAATATTTTTGCGTGAAACAACATGTTTTGTGAGAAACAAGTTAAACCACCTTGCAAGACCAAAACTCAATGTTTGAAAATAGTGAAAAGGGGGTTGATTCGATGATTGATTCAGCTTAATTTCTTCACAAGTTTGTTATTTCATGTGTATGTTGGGTCACATAAAGTGCGGACTCGTCTTTTGACAATTTTCAATTGTTGTCCACTATAGTCATGTCCAGATTTCAGACTTGCCACACGATATGTGTGAACATTATTACAATATTTGAGAACACATTTGAAGTTATCATCGGATAAGATGTACCTTCGGTTGTTTAATAACCAGGAGTATTGAATTTCAGATCTTTTAAAATTGTCGTTATTTGATTCCTGTACATTTCCCGATTCTACTGAGACAATATTGACATCCTCAGATAGCCTTACTTTTTATAAAGGTCATAACTATAGTCTTTAAGCCTTCCGCATACTGTCCATCGTTGACAAACATTCTTAAAGAATTTAAACTCGAGGCAAATGGCCATGGGCATCTGGTATTTAGGTCACACTAGACTCTATGGAATCATCTTTAATTAAAAAGAATTTGCCCAAAACCGAGCAAACAAAACAACCTGAAGTAGGGGATTTGCTATAAAAAGAACCAGTTCATTTTGCGGATGTCTGCAGTTACAGATTGCATGATATGAGAGTTATTCCTTGCAGCGGTTTACGCTGATATTTGTCGTTTGATTTTGCTTTGGGTCTCACCTCAAATTTCAAGAGTGTTCACTCCCAGGAGATAGTGTCTGCAAATGCTCACAAACCCTTCAATTTTCCACATTCATAGATAGTTAAAAGTTGACGTGTGAACCGCAACCCATGTTATTTAGGTATGCTACACGTTTGGTAATTACTCAAAGCAAAAATATTAACTTACTTGGTAACAAGCAACGGAGAGCTGTTGATAGTATAAAACATTGTAGGAAACGACTCCCTCTGAAGTAACGTAGTTTTTAAGAAGGAAGTAATTTCTCACTAAAATAATAATAACTTCTTGCAAGAAGTTTTTATTCCTATCTGAAAGCACACAAATTTATACAACAAGGGTGTTTTTTCTTTCATCATTTTCTTGCAACTTCGATGACCAATTGAGCCCAAATTTTCACAGGCTTGTTATTTTATGCATATGTTGGGATACACTAAGTGAGAACACTGGTCTTTGACAATTTCCAAACGTGTTCAGTGCCTTTAAAGTCAGATACAGAACTCTTTAGCTCTATATACAGCATTTCAACATGAGTTTTTGCGATAAAAACCAGTTTACATTCCCGGCGTGACGCTGTAGCAACCAAACGTTTCCCGACCTTTTATAGTTGTAATGTACATCAAAAGCTATTCCAGCATCACCTCACATGTAAATCACAACTTGTTAGCTGATGCTTTGTGACAGAGCACCGTGTCGCTCCGGGTGTTTCGCAGACGTGCTTAGATTTCAGGGTAGTTGGTTCATCACAAAGGTGCAAGATTGTCTCTGATTGCTAGTTTTTAAAATTTCAGCTCGTGCTTTCAAAGTGCGTTTTACTCCTGCAGTTCATGGGGTTGAATGAAAGACATGTGAGTTGGTGGTCTTTAGCATTGAAGAGGCGGGGTGATCAAGTACACGATTTCACAATGAGCTAAACTGGATCTAAACTGCGAATCAATCTTAATTGCTAGGCAAAGTGTGACGTCACAATATAGATCACTATGGTGATACTGATAACTCATCTTAAGATAAATCTTAGTGCTCTGTGAAATACAGACCTGCAGGCTTCTATAGGTGGAAATAAGCATACAAAAGGTACTTTGCAAAATGTCTTTATGACGCATGTGATTACTTCAAGCAAGCAGCTTTATGGCATTTAGTTTGTGTGATCAAGTGTGTTAACCATAATTATGATTCACATTCACCGTTTGTAAGAAATCAAATTATTGGAGAATGGGGAAATAATCATTATGATCAATTCATGATCATAAGTAGTAAAAGAAAATGTAACATTCATTTAGTCAATTTCAAATACTAAGCTTAACAATTGATTGTAAAATTGTTATACAAATAAAATTACCAATTTGAATGCTATAAATAATTGCCAGACTTGCATCATATACCTTTATCATGGATCGTAATATTGAGTTTTTCTTGATATTATTACTGTACCAAAATCGAGGCTGCGAGAGAAAAATAGCAGTCACCTTTTTTGTGTGGCTATACCGGGAATGTGACAGAAATTGCTGTACATTGACTGGTACACGTCTACAGTTATGTTTTTTTTTAAAACCGCATGTCCCCAGAAATATAATAAGAATTTTAAAACACTTGTTTCATGCTTCAATCCCAACCATTCACATTTTCAATCCCATTCAAAATAACGACTTCTACTTCCTCCAAATCATGAATTTCCGTGAATAGAAATCTGTATTCAGAATGAGAAGAGACCATTCAGAAGGTACAACCTATGATTGTATTAACTGTTCCATGAAGATTTGTTTCTTGATACCATTAAGCCGTAGGCATTCTACTCCAAAGTCACTCAGCAAAACCGCTCTGATAAGGATCGCTGCACGTGATTCCCCCAACAGTTCAAAAGGCCCGCGGGTTCGTAATGTGGTTAATAATGCTGCTTTTATTTGAAGGTGTTGAATCGGTGCCAATGTCTGGGCTATCTTAGACAGGCTTTTCGAATATTACACTTCACATGTCACGTATACGAAGTAAGTAACTGTGACAAAGTGCAGGTCTTTAAAGAAGCTGCATTTCCCCTTAGTTTTACACACTCTAGGTAAACGCTTAAAACCAAAATGGGAAATGTACAGGGACGTTTTATTGGCCTGCCAAGAAGATTTCTCATCTCAGCTCAAAAAGCACTCTAGGCCGTCTTGTTCCATAAGGAAATACTCCCGTTGTTAACTGCATTATGTCTTGATCTTTAACTTTTCTCTAAGGCAAACAGTCATGTTTGCTGTAGTTTGAGACCTCGCGGTTTCCAGTCTGACTGTAAACACTAGTTTGAATAACCATATTAACAATTTTACTAATTTGAAAGATTCCAACAATCCCATCGTAATTTGTGATTCAATCGGGAAACTAAGCCACGGCAGTTCGTAAAGCCAATCTGCCAAATCACTTGAACTTTCTGTGACATTACAAAATTAATGCATCATCATTTTATTGTGTTACGAAGGGAAATATCAGCAGATAGGGACTTTTTAAAAGCAGGGACTATGGGCCTATTTTTTCCTTCTGATCCGAAATGAAGAGTCATGGGATTTCTGCACGATATTCTTCATCTGAGTATCAACTAAACGTAACAGTTCTGGAATTTGTTGTTCAATATTTTATGTCGGTGCCCGGTGAAGCTGAGCTTACGGCCGATTTTGTGCTAACTTTGCGGTTTTCTCGCTCATAAGGTCTAGCTCTGTTAACCGTATGCTCGGTAAAACAGGGGCGGATCCAGGATTTTCCAAACGGGGGGGGCGTGAAAATATACCAAGCAGCAAAATCTTCCCTTCCCCATTTCTCCCCCCCCCCTTCTCTCTCTCTCTCCCTCTTTTTTTCTTTTCTCCCTCATTTTTTTTTTTTTTAATATGAAAAAGGGGGGCGTGCGCCCCCACGCCCCCCCCTGGATCCGCGCCTGTAAAAGGCATGCTAACCTTTAGTAAATGACTGACGCAACAATGCAAATACATGAATGCACAGGCTGGCCGCCTACCTTTTGTTCTTACCTGTGAAAAACGTTTGTGCTTAAAACAAATTTTCGGCTAAACTGAGCAGCCATTGCTTACCGATAAGCAGATCTACAAAATTATCCCCTGCTCTTCAAGCTTTCGAATTTTTCACTCTCGTTGCTAATGTCCCCTCCCCCTCCAAGCGTCCAGATCCCATTTACAATATTTGACCATCCCATCTCCGGTGTCATGATTGTACGTCCGCATAACGAAGCCTGGGGGGACGTGATCGAATTGAAGTGCGAAATTATGTCATATTATTTTCTACAACCTCGGCCCCACTGACATATCACATTTCAGAGCGTTCTGAACACTCATCTTAGTTATTTCGTTATTATTAATTAGGCCTGCGACTTCTAAGCGTAATGACCGCCTCAAAAAAACTATAAATCAAGAATTACTTAATAGGAAGCAGATTACGAATACGGTTTCGTGATATTGTCATCATCACGGCTCAAATTTGTTCCGAGCGAAGCCGTCTCAATATTCTTGGAAAGTTTCCCTTATTTACTCCAAGGCAAAAATCGTGACATGCCAATTAAAATGGAAAGATATTTATTACCCGGTGATTAAATCGTCCACGAGTTGATCACAGTTAGTTTGAGTAATTCCCTGTGACACGACTGCCTGTATGTATAAACCTATTGGGACTATTTGATTCATTGGATAATCTCCCAAAGCGAAACTGAACAATTTTTCAAACAGTTCAGTAAAATATCGTCGTTAACGTTCGCTGCAATGAGGCCAGACACACCCTGAAGCTATTCCTTACACAGAGACTTGAGTCTGCTGACAAATATCAAGAAGGCATTTTGTTCTTTGAAAAGTTTAAGACATGTTTCAAAGAGTTTTGAACTTAAATCTTATCCCTTAATACTTGTAATATTGTAATATTTCCCGTCATAATTTAGTAAGTTTTGTATTGCTGTTGTTGTTGCTGCTGTTGTTGTTTTTGATGTTGTTGATGTTGTTGTTGTTGTTGCTGTCGTTGTTGTTGTTGCTGCTGCTGTTGTCGTCGTCGTCGTCGTCGTCGTCGTCGTCGTCGCCGTCGTCGTCGCCGTCGTCGCCGTCGCCGTTGTTGTCGTCGTTGCTGTCGTTGTTGTTGTTGCTGATGTTGTTGGTGTTGTTATTGTTGGTGTTGTTGTTGTTACTGCTGTTGGTGTTGTTATTGTTGTTGGTGTTGTTATTGTTAGTGTTGGTGTTGTTGTTGTTGTTGTTGTATGTTGTTTTGTTTTGTGTTAGGGGTCTTTTTTCATTAAGAATGTTTACCTCATCAATTTGTGGTCGGCAAAAGTAATTTTCAAGCTGATTTTGATAATACTTATTCTATTCTGTAAATATAAATTATAAAAAATCGTCAAACTCAACTCCAGAGGGCCACTTGAGGTGAGGGCTAGAAGGAAAATATAGAAGTTTACATGGAAGACACGATATCTAATCGAACAGACCCCCTTTGCATTGGCCGCCATTGCTGAGGCCATAACACGATGCACGCGTGTTTGTGCCGCGCACAACTCTCAGCTATGATAGGTCTTCAATGACCTCAGTGAGGGCACTGTTTGTGGCTTGTGACGTCATATGCAAGGGTCTATTTAATAAGTTTTGGATTCCGGTTTGAAGCTTCTTTAGATTGCTAACTTAAAAACCACATAACGTAAACACTCGAAATCTTGTTAGGAAAACTATAGATCCATTGTGGGATTCTGTTTGGGGATAATGAAGCTATGGAAGTACCAATTAAAAAGAGTAATTAGTTATCTTTGGCTAGTTCTTAATTTACTAATCTACCCAAACTCTAACTTCTAACTGAAAGTCACCTTAATTTCCAACAGTGGCCGAAAGAAGATGTCTAGGGGTCTGGTATATTGCATGCTTTGCATTACGGGGTGAAAGCCCCAGTGTCCTGACTGGTCACCCAGAGCACGGCTAGGCTTGATTGCTTCGGCCGGGCAGCCCGAAGGTAAGAGCGTCAACCAACTAATTAGATCGTGCCTGATAAAAATCGGACTCACATTTGTCAGTTTGCCAATGCGGCCGTTTGCATTTCGAAGGCAGGTCGTTGAACCACCGTTTTTTCCTATACTGTCCACAGAGACAATTAGACCGAAACAGTAAGACTATGAATTTGTCTAATGGCGTTAATTTATGCAATTAGCTGGGTCTGATTTCGCTCTTTTCATTACAGACGTGTGTAGCGGATTTACAAAATTAAATTAATAAGCTTGCCACAAAAGGAGCGTTTCTGATTTTGTCTTTTTAAGAAGAGGTATGGGCCTAAAATACCAAAGGAAAGATTAAAAGGGGGTTTGATGAAAAATTGGACACCTATACGGGAAGTGCACACCATTATAAATCTGCATAATACTCAGATCTTTTTTCGTTCTTTCTTTTTAACTTGATTCAGTTCGAACTTATCAAATAAGCCCATCCGATTTACAATTTTAAAGAAATACAACAAATTAACGAGTAAATAATACAAAACAACAGTTCACAAAGCATCGGTTTAAAAGCATTCCAAGTTGAAACTTAAAACGTGAAATCGTAAAATTACTTGATGATTAAAACTGTTAATAAACACATTCTTAACACTTAATGATGCCGTCGGTCACTTATTGAGTGTCCGTTTTTAATTAAACAGTCAGTAGGCCTACTCCACCATTTTTCTCTTAAAACAAAAAAACCCCAAACAATTAAAGTTCCCCAACTAGCCAAATAGAATGCCAACTGTCTTGTTACTATCGGGTTGTTTTTTTAACCAAAACAAAATCCATCAATGACCAGCTCTCCCGGAATTCCCATAGGAATTGTACATCAGTTACTTGACCTTGGGGTCAATAGCCACCACTGGGTGAAATGAACCATATGGTTTCCAGATGGCTTCTTCTGTATACTTGTACAATGGCTGTAAGCAGTGACATGAATTTGATTTATTTAGTCAGAAGGGTCCATATCTAATGGTTTTGGCCATTTGAAAATGATTGTTTTCTTCATAAAAATGTATGACACGCTTATAACAAAACGGTCACTCAAAAAGTGACCGATGCTGTCCGAGTGTGATTTTTTTTTTGATGGTGTCATGCAGTAATGGGAGATTGTTGACATCGAGTCCTTCAAATAACTCAAACACAAGACTAACATGAAATAACGTGCGGGTATAGGGTCCAGGAGGGAACTAATTGCAGAATCTCGTGACTTCCGTCTCAACATGGCCGGTGACTATGCTTAAAGTGTGGCTGTCGGCCATATCCCATCATTCTAAGCAGTAGAGGCCTAAACCCCTGCCACGCTACACCAGTAGTCACATTTCTTTTCGTCCAATAACTCGTCATCAGACCATTGGCTTTCAGTAGAGTTTCCCGTTGGGTCATCCGCTGATAAAGACTCTGTATGTTTAACTGTATAAGCCTTCAGGCAGATCCGTGCAAACTTTTTAACACACGCGCAAATTAAATTTTCCACTAATTATGTGAATTGTCGCAGCATGCAATAAAATTAGTTTTCTCTTTATGTAACTGAATGTTTAGATTGAAAGATCGATGACTGATGTGGCAGAAGGCAGAAGCACGAGGCGCGTCATATTAGCATTTCGTCTATAGTATCACACGAATCCGCTGATAAATTCTTAAATTGGCACTTCGCAAAATGTTTGTACAAATTGCACCAACCGAAGGAGTGTCCAGAACAAATTGCGTGTGAATTTTACTGTTTCTAACCATGTGATATTATATACATAACATAGTTGCATTTAAAATACCATTTTCCATCGTACGGAAGCGCATTGCTGCCAGCTACAAAGATTCGTGACTCCACGTTCGAAACAGTACTCCACCCATCTCACTTGTCCTTTGTACTTTAGTTTGCGATTTGTACTTTAAGGTGGTTGGCAGCAAAACGATGCCGTACATCCCGCGTTACTGTCATTTTATATCCATACATACAAATTCGCTCATGCAAGTTCAAAGCGACAAAATATCCGGGAAACTTAATCCTAGGTTTTAAAATGAGACAAGACACATATCTTATAACAAACCTGTAATAAATTGGCCTGATATAAGACTTTCATATCTATTAGGCACTTTTTACAGACGATGATCCATCCATTCACCAGTTTAAATTATTGCTAAAGTGTACCAACCTATTTAAAGTGTAAGTTCTGGTAAATGATAGTGCTACGGTCGAATAATATTTCATGATGCATTTCATGATTTCATTTCGTTAATGTATTTGGTTTACCAGGGTTGTTTCCAGAAGCACGTCGCTGTTATTGTGAACCCCTGCGTCCTTTCCCCGCAGGCAGGTGGCTCAATCCCGATAAGCCCGTCGCAGAACTTAATTGAAAACCATTGAAATGACTGTTCCAAAAATGTCACAATTTAAAATTGTTATAATCGGCTACCGGGAAGATACAGAGAGGCGCCTTTTATGTTGTAGACAACTCAGACCATTGAGTACACGCTACACAAACAAAGATGGTTATAGACTTCGAATATCTGAGTGAATGTGTGACAGATAAAAATTATAGATTAAGTTTTACTTCTGGTCACGTCCGCCGACATTATCACAACTCCGGGGGAAAAACAAATAAACCGCGCCTTCCCCGTCTGTTTTATTGATTCATATTTGCATACTATTGAGATAATATTGTACTTTCAATAACGACGTATTTACCTCCAGGCAGTCCGGGAACGACTTCAATTTTGAGAAGGGCTTGGGGAGGGGAGGGGAGGGGGTAAACATTTAGGAAGGGAAGAGTGACACGTAATCACCTGTGAGTTCTGAACAATTTGAATGATCAGATGCGATTTACAGCTAGTCATATTACGGTTGGGTCTAACAATCACAGAAATGCATTCAAACGTGTTAATTTGAAGCATCCCAAAACGTTACAAATTTAAAGGAACGTTACAGAACTGGTAATTAAAATTTTCTTTAAGATCACAGATTTACATAAAACTTACACGGTCTAATGATGATAGTAGAAAACATCCCTAGAAATATTTCTGTCTGAAATGCCATATTTGATGAGAAATAAATAAAACTGATTTCCGATTGGAGTTTATCGCTCATGAGCGTTTTATTCATGCATTGATAACACATGCAAATGTGTAATCGGTTTTTCATTATTTTCTCGTGACCCAGATGGCCGATCGATCTCAAACTTCTACAGGTTTGTCAGTTTATGTATGGTGGATTATATAAAGTGCTTACACTGCCAACAACTGTTTTGTTAGCAAAAACCAATTCTGTAATCATTATTGAGTATTTGGCATACTATCATTTCTTGATAGTTTATTTTTTAGCCCATTACACACGATATTCATTATAACAGGAAAAGTGGACTCCCCTCCTTACATAATGGAGCAGTCTTGGAGGTTTAACTTGGATATATCTTGGTTATTGTCCACGAAGCTGTGGAACGCTTTACAAATATCTCCCCCGGGGGAGGGTGACAGAGGATCTCAAGTTAAATTCAAAAAGAAAAACAGCAGCAGGTTTTCTGGGCGTGCCAACAACCCTACCTTCTCAATGCCTTAAATGGTTTGGGTTTTTTCTTTCGTCATCTTCTTTTTCTTTTCTTACTTGTTGTTCCTCTCTATATGACTATTTTCTTCGAAATAGCCCACCCCCGTTGTCCGTGCCATTGCCACAAAGTATTAAGAGTTAAGTGCCGTGATAATTTCGATCGACCTCGTTCAAAAACACTCCTCATAGTTCTCTCTCTGGGTAAGTGGGGTCGATAATTATTTTAAAACCTGGGTTGAGGTTGGGTCGAGAAAGCCACGAACATCATGTCATGGAACGAGCAGCTCAGAGCTCGTAGTCGTATACAGAGCACTCCACTCGAAGACGGCTGAAATGGTTAAGCAGTGTAAGTACACACAGGACACATAAAAATACCCCTATGCAATTATTTCAACTCAAGCATGCTTGAAGGGAGACTATGACATTTGGAAAAATGGTGATTGAGAGGTTCTGGATCCTTTTCTACATCACTTCTAGTTTACATTGGAGGATATTCCAAACATGAACCAATCTTGACGGTAGTTACTCCCATCTCAGGCTCAGACATCTACAATCTTTATTTATTGCAGTTGGAAAAACATCTCACGTAGAAATGAAAATAGTCGTTGGTGTATTTCGGTGACATCTGCCATGTCAAAGTAAGTTCACGTCACACGTTGTGCATCAGTGTTGTTTGGTTTTCACCGCGTATTCAAAAATATGACATAGGTAAAAGTACAACCTCGATGCCTGTAACACTTGTCTTGAGATACGGCCGGGTGCGGATCACTTGGTAATGTTTCCATCTGAAATACTGTTGGATGAAATACTTCCATGTGCGAGAACATTGTCCATCGACACTCACTTATTTCTATGCCAATTTGAAGGAAGCGCATAAGGATCGTGACCAAAAATCTGGATTACACTCGACGTTTGCTCATAAACACGCCGCACTTTGAAGAAACTTTTAAAGATTGGTTGTATGGTTTGTAGTTTTTTGTTGAAACTAGATAATATGAATAAAATCACTCGACCGAAAACCAATCAAAAACCATCACTAATGTATTGGCAAGAACATGGCACATTCTAAATCATCATAATCGTTATTATAGCATCATAACCTTACTGCTACTCTCTACTACAACGCTATAGCCACTTTCTGTTGTCCTTTTGTGAACGCTGATGCTGTTGCTGTTAAATAATAATTAAATTCAAGCATTTAGGCATGTGTGTACCGACAATAATATTTGCACAGAGCTTTTGGGAACTATTCTGGAGAAATGACACCTTATTTCAATCGGCTTGGCCGAGGCCCCTTAGCTGAAAAGAGACAAAATGTGTTCATAGACACCACTACTGCTAGTCACAGCCTGCTCTGTTTAGAAGTATAAGTTTTGGCAATCAGCTCTGTTGAAGTCTTCTTCTTTCGAGACCATCATCTACTCTTCAAATGTTTGGCCAGGATTAGGCACATCTCACAGCCTTCTCTGTTGAAGTAAGCCCTTGCCAATATTGAAAACAAAAGGGCGTATAAAAGTTATGAATGATGCCATCGAGTGTATGTTTTATTGAGGTGTTGGAGAGACCTCAGGGTCTTTGATTTAGACTATTTGTTTGATATCCATCGGCGCCATAATTTGAATACTACATAAAGTAAACATGACCAGGACTAGGTTGTCATGGCGATGTATATTTGGCGCGGTGTCTACCGCCGATTCAATAACATGGATTGATCCCCATGGCAGGTTATGTCGTTCACCAACATGAAAAAAACAAATCAATTTCACATGTACAAAAACAAAATGAAACGGCCCGGATTTCCAGAGATTTGGAGTTGACGGAAAGAGTAATGCATTTAAAAGAAAAGGCCAGGGGTATTTTTCTGTCGGTAATTACCGGAAGTCGAAGCTGAGCAAGTCTTTATGAAAGCCTGTGGGCATAATGCTAATACCATTAGGTTTATAAGCAAATGTTTAACATTATGCTCGTATTCCAAGTCCTACAATTTATGTAAAAACATTAAACTCACTAACTTGAAAACAAGTTATACTGTAAGTTTTCTTCTGGGAGACAATTTTCAATTATTCCAGTTCTCTAGAAAACTATTTAGCCTCAATTCAAGGCGCCACTATTTGTGTTTGGAATGTTAAATTTTCATCAGAGTTCGGTGTGTGTGTAGAGGGCGCACTATAAATGTTTTGAAAATTTGCCGCTGCGGTATTTAGTGTTTCATAAAAATAATATCTGTTGTTGTATGGCACACGTTTTCTAGAATCTGTAACACCATCATCCCTGGCCATCAGATATTCTGAAACTATTCCTCGAACTTTCACATGTCTTTTGGTATATAGAATCATGGCCAAACAACATGGATACCAACTTAGCCAGAGCTGTGTATTGATTGAGAGAGTTGTGGCACGGCGAGACCAGTTTTCTTTGGTCACGTGTTTGCTGGACGCCATCTTCGGTCCAAATGCAGCACAACCCAATGTGCATTCTAGTATGGCATCCTGTGTGCGAAAATGGCTTCTAATCACAAGTTGTCGCAGTACACAGCTCTGAACTCAGCCCTCGCAGGTTCCATTTATACACCGCTGTATAAATACATGTCATAATTAGTTCCTTTTTTGTGGTCTTGAGGCAAGGTTATTTTATTTACCCCGCTCATGATTGTACTTCTTATTTGATGATCAAAGTTGTGAGAAAGTCATTTTTTAACTGTGAAGTTATTGGATATGGTAATTATATGCTAATATTATGGTAATTTTTGTAATTCCGAAGACCGTCTTTACGCACCAGGTAGTAGAGAATGTCATGCTTGGGTGATCTATTGTTAAAGAAGAATTTTGGGGTCGACATGAGACACAATCCAGCTCCTGAAAGAGGCAACATGTGCATTGTACATGTGCATGCCAGTGTGCCCAGTGCTTCAGATGAAACAGCCACAATGGTAAAGTACCTTTTAAATCGGATATTTGTTCTTATATATAGATCACTTTGACCTTGTTTGCAAATAGATAGACCCAGTGTATTTCAGTGAATTTTTAACAGACAAGAAACTACATTGAGAATGTTTTGAGAGGTGCCCCTTTCTTGATATCAAATAGTACGTGCAGGTAAGAATTGTTTAAAACGGTGCAATTTGTATATGACTTTATATTTTCTGCCATTGAGTAGTGTACAATATGTGTCTGCAGGCTTTATGACCGTCTTGTTAATATATGATTTACTCAAGTAACGTTGTCTATATTTAACCCTGCGTGACACCATCATTTTTTTTTTTTTTACAATCGGACAGCATCATTGACTCATTGGTAACAGTTAGATTTTAGCGTGTAATACATTTTTGTTGAGAAACCAAATCACTTTTAAATTATATATAGACCCTTTTGACTTAATAAAATCAATTCAAGCAAAATTAATTTTAAGATGAGCCCACATGTGCACTTTGTAGAGTTATATAACTTTACCTTATTAGTGCCAATGCTGAGTAATTGCTGTACAACTCCTAAGGGAATTCCGGAAAAGCTGGTCATTGATGGATTTTTGTGTGTAAAAAAACCCCAAAAAACTAATGGTAACAAGACAATTGGCATGCTATTTGGCTAGGTGTTAATGTGGAACTTGAATTTGTTTAGATTTAAAAAAAGAAATTGGCGGAGTACCGACTTTTTAATTAAAAACTGACACTCAATAAGTGAGCGATGGCATCATGCAGTTAATAGATGTTAAATTTGCATTGGGATATTAATGAGTACTATGGTGTTAACCCTTATACACCGATGTGTGTAAACCTCTGTACAAAGTATACAGTACTTTACAAACATCAGTGTATGGGTAAAACCATATAATAATGTTTAATTGTCTGTATAGTTCCACCTTATGAGCACAGATCCCTATTTTATTGCAATTTATTAAGCACAGAAACAATTTCATCCACAGTAGAAACGGACTACCACCCAAAATTTCATATAATGCACATAAATACTGTGGTGCTTAGTCTATCGATTTTGTTACTTGCTTAGCCAAATCGTGTGTGCTTAAATTCCGAATGCAGTTAGGCTTTAGGCCATCAGTTTCTAAATAATGACTGCATATCCACGGGTTCATTCAAATATCTGGACAAAAATAGGGTCTTAACCTATTTATATCATGGATTTCATGTACCATGTTGTTTTTTCTAGTCATTTCCACGAACTTTACAAAAGCTAATGGATGCTTGATTTATTGATTCCGTTTGACAGGTGAGAATTTTCTCAAACGACTCGGGAATATACTCGCATCATCAATAGTCATAATGTCTTGATTATACCCAATCGTGAATTATGGATTTAGATCAACTAAGATTTGAGCTATCTCTTAAAGGTGCTCTCTCATTCAACTATCCCTGAAAATTAAACTCGATCGAGATGAAATTTGAACCGCTCTAGATAGCTGTTTGATAAAATAATTAGACTTGTCCTCACTGTATCCTTGAAATGTCTTTCATGATCGTGTAACGCTAATAACAGGATATACTGCATGCGCAATGGCATTCCACACGATCACGCGCTCCAATTAACGTTTCCATTTTCTGTTGAGCCTCAAACTATTTGAATAATATGCAAAGTAAAAATGGATGCGTCCAGTTGACAGTCAAGGACGGCATTTTGTATTACATTTACGAGCAGACCATGCACGTAATATTTCCGCCGCATTTTCTAAAGTTTACGGGCGATTTACGTTCAACTTAGAAAATGATCCTTTGCGCATCACTAAATACTACGTCATGAGTTTAAAATATTCAATTCGATATCCCGAGGGCGTTTAACTTAATGTTCCTATACGTCACATTTTAGTTTTTATTTTCACCATCCAAATATTTGTCATTCAGAAAACAAAGAATTTCTTTTGTCTTTGGTTCATCGTTGAAGCCAAATTAAATTGCCTTTTAGGGAAAACAAATAAATGAAACTGACCGCCTCAAGGCCCTTTGTTTAACCGGGTAACAAATATTGAGAACCACGAAAATACAAGCGATTTATCAACACACTTAGAAACTGAAATGTTTTTAGTTCCGAATAAGAAGCTTTTTACAATTCAAAAATAGATGAAGTGGCTTATCTGGCGTTTCATCGCAGGGAAAGAATTTTTAAATATTTTCTTTGAAAATAAATTTATTGGAAGAATCGTCAAATTAATGTAGGCCAATGTCAAAGATTTAGAATGCATTACTTAAAGGGTCTGTAAACGTTTGGTAATGACTCTGAAAATTAATGGCAATAAAAGACTTACTTGGTTAGAAGTACAGCAGCTTTGGATAGTATAATGAATTTGAGAAACTTTTCACTTCAAAGTACTGCGGTTATGGAAAAAGAAATCAGTTTTTATACCCCAAAATGTGAATTTGAGAAGCGTTACGGCCGTATACGCTTCTCAGAGTGTGTATTCCAATGCAGATTATTCTTCCTGCGTGGACATACCCGCTCCAGATTTTCGGCAATATCTCAAAAACGCTACTAATAATAATAACGTAAACTTATATAGCGCCAAAATCCGCCTAAAAAGACGCTCAAAGCGCTACTACCGTTTGAAATGAAATTTTCACAGGTTAGTTTTATGGTATATATCTACAACTATATAGGATTGAAACAAACGGTGGGTTCCAATTACCAAACGTATACAGACCCTTTAAGGGTTTAATTTCAATCCAGCAGAGAGGCAGACGCCTTGTGACTCGATTTTACCCCGATATAGAGCTACTAAGCAAAAATGAGCACGATGTTACTTATGAAATGGTATTTGGGCTTAAAATCGTTTTCTGGCAAAGCTTGTTTGTTCGTCCTAAAATGGTAACAATAATAACATTGTTACAAAGTTGTTCCATCAGTTCTCTTTGCTAGTGTTGCTTAGCTCTAATGGCAAGATAATTAAATTGAAGAAGACCCGTACGAAAAATGATAAGATAACGTTGGCTGCCCGATCTGAAGTTTGATTCAATCACATGAATTGCCCATGATCAGATCGCGTGTGAAGCCAATGGCGTAATGATGGGAGATCTACCCAATCATTCTCATACCACTCAAGTCAATCCCAACCAAGCAAGCTGGAAATCAAATCCAATTTAGTGTCACCATGCACGACGTACGCCTATAACTTTAACTCAATCTTCCCATTAAGGTGGGCCTGGTTGGTTTTTGAGTACCTGTGTCGATTAGACAGATGGGTTTTTAGACACAGCTGTGACTTATTTTCAGTTTAAATCTTAAGACGAAATCAAGTGTGGTGATCTTCTTCTTCTTCTTTTTTAACTTATTTAATTTTGATTGTGAAGCCAAGGATTCTCAGAAAAGAAAAACTTAATCAATAGTATAGCCAAGAAACCCACGGAGAGAAGACAAGGAAGAGAGTTATAGTTTTAGATGTGGGAGGAAAACCCCATAGATTTATTCCAGGGAAAAGCCGCGCAGTAATAGGTATAGGGACTGAAAACCCAATCCATACAGTGCCCCGGTTGGATTTGAACCGAGGTCCTAGAGTTGGAAGGTGAGGATAAGCCAACCTAATTTGATTTGTAATTTAGTTATTGCACGTCTGGTTCCAGACGGGTCATTATTTTTATCACACCCGTGTAAAATCCTTCAATCAATACTTTTCCTTGGTCCCGCTTTTTGTCCTGACAAAATCGGTCTTATGAACTCCCTGTTGTGGTGTTGTGGTAGCAAAAGGATGTTTTGTTTAAAGCACGCAGCCAACATTCGTAATTATTTGCAAAGGCCAGTCTCCACACTTTATATTGTGACCCAATGGATGTGAAATAACACACCTGTGAAAGTTTAAGCTCAATTTGTCATCAGAGTCACGAGAATTTTGTTTTTAACTTATATCTTTTCGAGGCATTACAAACATCGGGTTTTGGACTCGCTATATATCAGAACTAATTGCTTTAACTAATTTCTCAAAAACTAAACAATTTCAAGCAAAAATATTTTAAGGGAAGTTTTCCACCGTGACCATCTTTATGACATGTAAGTTACGTAAAAGTCTGTGAACATTAGGGCCTATAATGTGTTTCCAATCGTACCATTGTTGTGCATACCATTTATTAGTGGGCACCAGAAGAGTAATCCTATCCAATAAACACAACATAGCCTACCTCCAACTTGTGAAAATGTCGTCAAAATAGGCGGCCATGTCAAACAAACGGCGAACAACATTTTGCAATTCGCAGAGCGATGCTGTTTATTATATTCAAGGATTATGTTCCTATTTCGATGTTTGCAAATCGCATTAACTGAGCGTTGTGGGACATTGATGTCTGGTACATGTCAGTATTTAGGACACGCTGATTTCTCAAGACAATTGTGTCATTTGAGTTTTGAGTTTATAAAAAGCATGTTTTCTGGTTCAAAATCCTTCAAAATGTTTTCTCACAAATCAGATATATTTTGCTTGTACGTGTCCACGTGCACTCTCACCCACACACAATGGTCCTCTTAGATAAGATCATCATTCGGATGTACGATGCCACTGCGAGGCCACTCGAGTTAACCGTGTCTTTGGAGGAAAATAAAAACGACAAATGTCGTATCTGAATTGAACTGAATTGAATTGACAGTGAAAATTCAAGATATCTGCAGCAATACCAACCGATGGGATTCGAAACATAACACAACTCCTTGTATTAGTTTAATATTTGATGTAACAGGCTAATGTTGCTCCATATTTGTTACGTTCATGAAATACTCTGAAATGTTTTTCTTCATTTTTATAATACTCAGCTGGATTGCTCTTGAATAATAAGCCTTTTCGAAACCACGGCTCGGGCTTTGGCTTGGGCTTAATAGGCTCCGTCAGTTATTTGGTGAACGTGCGCTTTCCTTACGGGGCTTCAATCAGGCAGACGGAGCCTGAGCCTATAAGCCTAAGCCTAACTCGTGGTTTCGAAAAGGGCCACACGAATGATACAACCATCAGAGATCTCTCATTGGCATGATATAATAACTCGTAGACCGATAGTCTAATCCAATATTGAACTGCAAATGCTTTACTGTGCATTTCAGTAGTAATAATCCCTGAACATTATCTTGGAGTGAATAGGTATAGGTCACGAAAATGTTGTTTCATTTTGTGCTGAAAATTAATTTCAAGAGTTTAATTATTGCATTCACACAGTTCATAGGGCCTATCACCAAAATAAGTGTTCTACGTAAAAACAAAACAAAACAAAACACATTTGATTAGCATTCAACAGTATTTTCAACTGGATTTGCAAAAAGCACCGTAGGCCTAACGCCTTCTCTTAACAAACAAGTTCCGCTACGTCATAAGAACGTCATTCCGTAATGTGATACGATAAGCCGTTTTGTGTTACACTGCAGACCACATGTCATGTTCTGCTACAGGCATGAAACCAGAGTGTTTAAACTTCTGGGTTGATTAGAAATATTAATAACATGTTTTTCTTGCCCAACTTTGGTTTGGTATTAAGGCACTGTTCATCCAACTACCGACAACGCAGGATAATGGCAAGTTTAAAACATAAATATTGAAATATACATTGAAATATAAACAACATTAAAAATGTCATAAACATTTAAAGGGAGGTGCTTATTTTTCATTATTTTATTTTATTTTATGACCTGCTCACATCATGCTCACTTTAAGGAGCACCCATGAAAAACCAGCAGAATAGCATGTGCTTGTTTCAACAGACATGATTTCTACAAACCTCAGGAAATTTCCAAAAAGACTTCACAAAGACAATCGACAGAGTCTTTCTTGTGGGCGTCTCGTGTACGTTTGCGTTGATTTTGTAAAAACTTTCGTACCGATAGCCAGAAACCGTTGAATTTTTCAGCCACCAACAAGTCACGATAAATTATTTTTATCTTTTGAATATTCTTGTCATTAGTCAAGCACTTAAATTCAAATAAGATAACATTTAAATATTACAATGGAGAGCTGTTTGCTTTGCTCATGCTGGCCACGCTCACTGCTGAGAAATTATGGATGATCCAAATAAGGCTTGTATGATTCTTTTGAAATGTCAAGACCCGAAAAGGACACCGTTAATGTACCCTTGGTGAGTTTGATGTTTTATCTGTACGTGTTTGCGAAGCGCAAAGATGTATACAATCCACTTAAAGGCATCGTACACGTTTGGTAATTGTCAAAGACCAGTGTTCTCACTTGGTGTATCCCAACATAATATGCATAATATAACAAGCCTGTGAAAATTTGGGCTCAATTGGTCATCGAAGTTGCAAGAAAATGATGAAAGAAAAAACACCCTTGTTGTACAAATTTGTGTGCTTTCAGATAGGAATAAAAGGCTTCTAGCTAGAAGTCTTTTATTATTTTAGTGAGAAATTACCTCTTTCTCAAAAACTACGTTACTTCAGAGGGAGTCGTTTCTCACAATGTTTTATACTATCAACAGCTCTCTGTTACTTGTTACCAAGACAGTTTTCATGCTAATATATATTTTGAGTAATTACCAAACGTGCCGATGCCTTTAAAAGAGCCGCACTAATTTTCATCCAACTACCGACGATGCAGAATAATGGCATGTTAAAAGTCTTATTTGAAATATAAACAAAATAATAAAATTGTAAAAGCTTTTAAAAGGAGGTGCTCAAAAACTCATTGAGGACCAGCACAAGTCTAATTCCAGTCAGAGTAGCTTGGATGAAATCACATTAGGTACATGGTACGGTATGCTCAGGGTGATCATACGTGTATAACTATATGTGTCGTTTGGCTGCCCAGTAATACTCACATTCAGATTGTTTGTTCAGAATCAGGTTCTCTCAGCTTTTAGTTTGAGAAATGTTCCATGTGGACGGCATTCGTGCATGTAATTTGTACAGCCTTTGCCGATTGCAAATTTATTTAACCTTTTTCAAACAAGATGTATACAGAGCATGAAAGAATCAAGATTCAATGTCCACTTAAAAGGATATAGGCACGGCGAGATCAATCCAAGTGGTCATGCCGTTAAAAATCATCAACGGTTCAAAATATGTTTACGTAGAGAGAAACAATCTACTGTGCAATCTAAAAATCATCAACGGTTCAAAATATGTTTACGTAGAGAGAAACAATCTACTGTGCAATGTACTGTATGTGCGAATGACGTACACTTTCTGTGTCATGAAAGGCACCAACGAAACACAACGTTTAGGCAGGGATTTGTGTGACTATCCCATAGTGACATGAATGCTCTGAATAGTTTGCATTTAATCTATATTTTTATTTTTGAAAAAGGAGCCATGTTGCTGATTGAGAACATCGTCACTGTGAGTTACCGAATTATAAAAAATAGTTTGTGGTCATAAACGGTTTCAAACGGCGACTAAACAAAACGAAATCTATCCATTCATCAGTCCTGGGAAGATCTATAGGAATTGTTTACATCATTTCGCTGTATAGAAACCACTATTTGACAAATATATTTTGAATAACAGACTGAGAAATGTCCAACTTAGGAAATCATTGAAAATCTTTAAAGCAATTAACTTCGAGCTGCTTGCACAATTTTTAAAGGTAGCGCCAACCAGTTATTAACGCCTCTTACCCCGCATGAATATGAGACGTCACGAGAGGGCCCCCTCCGAACTTCACGGCTTCAAAAAGAACAATTTTGTCCTCAAATTATTTTGGTGAAAAGCCATCCCATCAAAAAAAGGGCAGTTGGAATAACTAAACAAACATTATGTTTCGTAAAGCTAAAAAAAAAAAGATTGCCGTACTTAATTACCTTTTCGAGATAACTTTTCGGTGTAAAAACGTTAAGTTAAGTGGGTTTTGCTTTCATCCTGCGCGGTGATGTCACAGTTTACGATTACCGTTACGTCATAATATTAAAATGCTTAGTAGGTGTCAATAGTGCGCAATACATTTGTTTTGGTGAACATAATTCCTTCTCAAATGCCCCCCAGTCTAAACAGCTGGAAGGATGCCCTCAAGATCACAAAAAACACTATCAAGCCCCCCAAATAATGTTATGTATGCCCAAGGGACATTATCCATGCACCGTTACGCCATCCTACTAATTTTGTCAGTAGATATGCCTTAGCGTTAAGCCCATAGGAACTGCACTGTGTGAGGGATTGTTTGGCTACTAGTTTCTGGGTGAACGGTTTGCCCAAAATTAAAGGGGCTTTTTGATGGTCAAAGGCTAAAGCTCGTTGGATTTTCTGAATTTTTGAACAAATAATGACGGAGTAAATTTTTAAAAACAACTCTCTAAGAAACTAAGCGCGATTTCATAATGCAGAGTTAAAACCTGTGTTCTCGCAGTATGGCAAAATAAAACTTTTTGTAAAGGAAAAAAAATGGTTTTGTGTGCGTGCTTTATGCATGAGGGGACATGTTTGGAAGGTATTTGCTGAAATACTTGCTCACGTTTTCGAGATAACTCATTACATGTTTTGTGTGAGTAAGTCTACACGTTGAAACCGAGGACTTTAAAACATTTTTGTCTTGGGTTGCCAGGTAACATTAAATTATGATTAGGAAACAAAACATAGCTTCGGAATGTCTTCTCGGAAGTGTTGCTTTACAAATTTATACCAAGAAAATCTTTACAAACTTAAAACTAGTAATTGTTTTAGCAATGTGTGTTGTTTATTCTACATGTGCATTTGTATTTATTGCCTCTATTGGTACTTATTCTTATCTCTTTTAGGTTTCTTCTTGCATCTTTATGTTTAACCGCCTATGGAGCATGTTTATTCATGGATTTGGCGTTGTTTTTATTATTATTTTGTATTACTAATTTATTTATCTGATTCATGACATAAACTGCACCCTGCTCTTGAACTACAACGTATTGACGTGCAACTCACTAAAAAAATGCAACTTTGAGGTTAAACTTAAACAAATAATAACATAACTTCTAACTCGCGATTGATTTTTCATATTGCGTATAATTAACAAAATTATTTTGAATTTCCAACCCATTAAGATCTCTATAGGAAAACACACATTTCTCTCTGATGTGTTGACAGTTCATGGAAGCCGGTATTTGTAGCTTGGGATCAGGGCAGGGGGGGGGGGGGTGATCGACGAAGACCTGAAGATTAGACGAGTCTCATACAGCCCTACACCCTCATAACAATTGCAGTGAATTTATATTGTCTTTGCATATCTCGTTCAGTGCAAAATACTCGTTGGGGGCATTGGTGCCTAACTTTGTAAACCCATCTGGTTTATTGATGCTGATTTGAATGCAGCTGTGAATGCAGCTGAAGCCACTCTGACCGTGACCTTGTACTAATTTATACGGTCATGTTGGAGAAATCCCGTTTTGTTGAGCAGGAATAGACTGACCTTTGAAGATGACCCATCCTTAAAGTACGACCTTAAAGTACGACTGGATTGGAATGATGGAAATAATGTTCAATTCACTCAATCCTTGATGTAGATGATCCCAATCGATTGACCTCAATTACCAACTGATATGAGAGAATGTGGGTTTTGAAGTCAACCTTGATGTATAGATCGGAAGTACTTAGCTACAGCCTAGATCGAATCAAACTTCTTGAAAAATTATGTCACAGCAATAATGTGCTTGACGTATATAGTGCGCGATCGATGCGTGTTAGTTATGCCATTCAAATTCTGTACACTTAAAATTAATGGTTGTATAGGCCTAACCTGAACCATACAGGTTGTTAATTCACAGTTTGCTTAAAGGGAAAGTTGTTGTTTTATTTCTTTATATTTTTATATTTTTATAAGTGAATCCTATCTTAAATTTGTAAATACAATCACGAACCATCTCATCCTTATTTTTATTCGGTGGTTACTTTTCGTCAAAACGACGAAGAATTGTTTGTTTTTGCAGGGATTTTGTTCTCGCGTGTTAATTTGATTGCAGCAATCTAATAAGCAACATTTGGTGTTCATCAAGTGACATTTTCTCGACTTTTACAGTATTTCAGAGGGACTATTTCCCCTGGAGGTATGATACTGGTATGGACGCTAAGATCAGCATGCTTTCTGAGTGAAGCCAATCACTTTCTACCAATCCTTACATCGTTCCAGTTTTCCTCGTGCTTCACACAACATTGTGTTTATCAAATTTCCTAAGGAAAAAAATACAAGGTCGTCTCATCGTATGCTCGATCTTTCAATTGTAGCTGAGAATTACGGAAAACTCGTGTCACCGTGTCGACAAATTTGAGCATTACCGAATTCCAGCATGCTGACTTAAATAACATACACTGATTTTATGGTCTAGATTTTCAAACGCGTTTTTATTCGAGTTGGTTAAAGACACAACACGGCCACTTTGGTGGTTGGAAATCGAAGTCAAACTCTCTGAATCGTGACAGCATTTCTCTTCAAAATAATGTTTAAGTGACAACTGCCAGAGATTTCAATAAATTTTCTGCAGATGAAAGACTTTCTAGAGGTGGAAGAAACAGCCAGCCCAATGATTCAAGGGTACTCAATGGCGTCCTCTATCAAAGTGTAGCCATGTCAGGTGCCCTGTCTTCATATAGTGATATCGATTGATTCTAATTGTTTTATTAAAAGGGACCATATTGTTTATTCTTCCCGCCTCGGTTTGGTTTATTTAAAAGAAGCAAAAAAGAGTAACATTGTGAAGGTTGCACCAATACAAAGGTGGGCCCGTTCGCTTTTTTAAAAAGAATCCTCGGCTTCAAAAACAGAATTAAAAAACATATATACAGTTTTTTTATTGTGACATGGTCTATACAGTCATATTTGATTTATGGAAGTTAACACTCTTCAGTAATAGGCTATCCTTATAATTTTCAATAAAAAAAGCAAGTCATCAAACCTGTGATTTTGTTTTCTTCAAACTAGATAGTTGGGATTTTTTTCTTCTTGAGGAAACATCAAAAAAACTGTCCATGTTTCGTTTAGGTTTTGTGAACGTTCAAATGTGCCTCAATTCGGCAAAAATAGAGAAGTAAAAAAAGGAATGTTTTTTTTTGCACGTTGTATTTCAGACGGAAATATTTGTCAACGATTATCTACCCAGAGCTTCATATTCAATACAAAAAAACCTGGATCCACGGTCTTTCTAGACTCGCAGTTTACAGTGGAACTACGTCACGTTCACCAACAGGATCGAACTATAGTTATTCCGTAGCCAGGTAACATTAGAGTAATGGGCGCTCGCTATCCGTTTCGCAAAAAAGGCTGTTGGACCTTTTTTGCTCCTGTCCTATTTCATGTAGTTTTGAGGTGAAAGAGTCAAGATAGTTTGTAGGCATGTCTCCATTGTGTAGGTCTCCTCAAAGCCTGAAACTTATCCTGCAAGCAGTTTACATGAAAATACCATAAATAGCTCATATTGACCTGTATCACGTGACCTTTCTCTGCTTCATTCAAGTCAATACTTTCAAATCAAAGCTAGAAGAGAGAGCTTGTCAGTGGCATAATAAGACCATGTTCATTAGGGGAAGGGGCGGGGGCAGGCGGGTGACTTTTTAAGGGGATGGGGCTTTTTACTTTACTACCAGAGAAACCTATTGCAAGAAGTGCAATACAGATGCCTATACATAATAGTGCTATTACTTAATCTAGTTGATAAACCATACATTATTTTAATATGTACATATACATGTATTTTATTTTATGTTTTTTCGAAACAGTCTAAGTTAGTTTACAGAATATGCAAGAAAGGTGTTTTTTTAAGCGAAAGTCGTACACAATATCTAACACCACATTTCTATTCTCTTTCAGAACATCGTAACTTGAAGCCATTTCTCTTTCAATATTATAAATACAAGATTAACGTAATGGGTTTAGTGATCAAGCAAGTTCACTGACTGATTTGGAAAGGTATTATTTTTGCCAAAGGATTATATACAGTCTAAATTATGAAATCGAATGTAATAGCTTTATATTCTTCGATCCCATTATTTTTGAGGGGAGGGCTGTGAGCGGGGGTGGAGGTCAAGTCCACCCTGCCAAGGTAAATATGCACGTGCAAAGATCTTAAAGTCCGCCTCGGTATACGATTATTTCCCTTAAAGCGTTGACCTGTTCAGATCATAAAGAGGTAAATCAGAAAAGTGGATCATTGGTGACTAAAAAGTGACGATTAGAGATATCAATTTTTCAGGACAATAACAAGACAGGATCTACTTCAGTAACAGCTAAATCTGCACTTATTGTATGATGGAACAAGTCACACCTATACAGTCACACCTATATACCATTATCTGACTCGAATCTTATGAATTACCAATACAAAAAGTATAGAACAAAATAATTCCCGCTAACAAGCAGGCACCTGACTAATGGATATCGTAGCTGGGGTGTGTTATTATAGACCTTTCTTTTGCAACGTCACAGCCCGAGTTTTTGACAACCGAGGTTGGAAAACTATGGAAAGCCATAAATGCAAAGCATAAGCAGATAGACACAGTTTGTAATAATGTTACACAAATATTCAAAAACAGTGTTGAATTTGTTGGAAACAAAGCAACCAATCATGGTATGTATTTTTGGTTGATTGAAAGTTTACAGAAATGTTGAATTTGGAAACAACATCTGTTAACACGATTGAATGTTTTGCTAACATTCGGCCGTCCGTGCCAACCAGCGCGGTTTGTTTATCAACAATGGAAAGGTCTATAGGTCTGCGTGGACAGAAAACAAAATGGCCGTACTGATATTTCCACTGAGCAATGTTTGAGTGTTTGGACTGTTTGTGCGACCAAGTTTTGCCCATAATCAGTGTTTTCTAAATAACTTAATTTCAAAGGAAGTAGGGCAGGAAAACAGGAACTGTTACGGACTGCGACATTTCACATTCAAGGCTAAAAGAAGAACCCAGGATGTTCACTCAGCGGGCTTGATGTATAAATTTGATAATGGTTGAGCATAGCCGTTCGGTCTCTGCACTATTAATCGGAGGACAGGGGAATTATTTGGAGACTGATTATTTGGAAGCTACCCTTTTCAGGAAAGTAAAACACAGTATATGCAGTTTGCATTTCCTCAGAGCGTACCCTTTCACAATACCTCGGCTGAATGTGCAAGTTTTCACAATACAGAGTTTCATCTGTTTTACCTTTAATAACTTTTTCAGACATGAAGAAAAGAGTAGCACTGAACTTATTTAAACAAAGACATTAAAAATCATGGATCGGAAAGTCTCAGCTCGTTTTCATTGATATATTCCATATATTGAATTGAATTATTATTCACTCAGATTTACACATAACAAAGGATAGGACTATATGCATGCGTATTGCTCGGAGCTCAATGAGTGTCCGTAATATCCACAAAACTAAAGAATTTATTTCACCAGGTCGACTCATTTTAGGAGTAGGTCGACATACATAAGCCAAATAAGTCGACTTTCAGTGATAATTTTATCTCTCTTAGACGACTAATACTAAGAAGTCGACTGATCATAGTTTTTGATATAGTCGTCTTGGCGAGACAACTTATTCAAGTCGACTCGACGAGAGAGTTATCACATTAATTCGACATCTTAAAGGCATCGTACACGTTTGGTAACTGGAGCCTACTGATTGTTTCAAACCTATGTAGTTGTAGATACACCATAAAACTAACCTGTGAAAATTTCATTTCAAAAGGTGCTAGCGTTTTTGAGATATTGCCGAAAATCTGGAGCGGTTATGTCCACGCAGGAAGAATGATCTGCGTTGGAATACACACTCTGAGAAGCGTTGCGTAACGCTCCTCAGATTCAAATGTTTTGGGGGATCAAAAGTGATAAATTTGTCCATAACCGTAGTGCTTCGAAGTGAAAAGTTTCTCAAAAAGCATTATACTATCCAAAGCTGCTGTACTTCTCACCAAGTAGCCTAAGTTTTTATTGCCATTAATGATCAGAGTCATTACCAAACGTGTACGATGCCTTTAAGCGGTTTCGACAACGGCTATTGGCCGTTGGCTGCGCACCAGATCCCGGCATAGCCTTGCTGCCAAAGCCATCGACTAGACACGGCCTTTAGTGACAGCAAATCTGCGTGTATGGCACTCAAGGAGCTCCGTGTGGTTTAAATAGAGCAGGAGTGTTCCATTAGCAGCAATCTGCCATTTTACTGACACAGTTGTACTTTTCCCACGAGGCTTGATTTTTTGACAGTACGGCTGATGTGACGCTCAGTAAAAATGAAAGCTTGCAAACACATCCAGAACGCTTAAAACCCTCGGTTAACGTTGGCCCTTATACAAAATGACGGCACTAAAGTGTAAGATTGATATTGATTGACGTCGGCTTTACACCTTAAGTGTTTAAGTGTTCAATATACTATTCTAAATGCAGACTTGTATCAACAAAAGCTTAAGTACAGGCACTGGTACCGGTACCAATTTGCATGGTTAGTTTTAATGTGGATATAAATGCATGTAGACCAACCGTACCCATTCACAAAACCCAAACTGTATGCTCTATACCCAATAGCCAATTCTGACATTCAAAAAGTGTTTTTCATAGTGTGCCATTTTCATAAAACATTTTTTGGAAAACATGAGAGAGTTAAAATGAATGCACTATTCCAAAACCAAATTTGTACCGTCTTGCTATTGGTAGTAGATGACATCGGAGCAGTACTATCGAAAGTTAACTGCTTCCGATAACCTTTGCAAGCAAAGGACAGGTGAACTGATGAAGGTGAACCTACGGGCCTTGTGTCTCTGGATGAGTATTCTTCAGGGAAGACAAGTGGACGATTCCTGACTAAGTCATGTCATGGCGACATCTTTATTGAAAGTGCATTAGCAGCATCCTTGTTAAATGTATTGCGCATTTCAAGCTGTTATCGGTTGATGATATCATTTCAACAGTGGGAAAAAAAGATACCTTATAAATGATCTCTGAAACCTTCCCTAGAAAGGAGTCACTTTAACGCAATAAAAATGTAAAATAATTCGAACTTTTTGAATGTTTGCTGTGATGGCTTACTGATCATAAATCACTGTATATGTTTCCATTGTTATGTCTTTGATCCGTGTTTAGCTAAAGGATTTTTCCTTTGTAAGTTTCCATGTAAAATAATACAGACCAAACGTAATTAAAACTCAAGTAAAATTGCAAATGTTTAATTTTGCATCAATGTATAGTTTTGAAGTCCACAATGTTTTAAACTTTTTAACAAGTTATATAAAATTCCAAGAGAACTGGAAACAAGAAGCATCTAACTGTAGCCCAATCGCACCCACGTATGTTCGCAGATGAAGACGCCTTCCCCATTGCCAACAGTCATTCGTGCCTAGCCTACCCTTGTCCACACTGCCATACTGTAAGGTTCCTATTAATCCTACATTAATCAGTCAGACCATGTAGCGGAGTGTTTCGTACCGATCCAAACACTCGATAGAGCTAGCCCTAGCAAGCACACCCTCTAGGCCGTTAGATCGCTCAATTTGACCGCCAATCACCCGCGTGAGTCAGAGCCACGCGCACCATTGCTACCCGTACGGTGTGCAGGTTGTGGCGAGGGAGGGAGGGAGAGCACATTGTCCCGGCTTCCTGTTGACAACTAAGGGTCTACAGGTGGCTTTCATTTCATGCAAGCACATGCAACCAATGCGAACATTTCTTAACTTTCTAACCGACTTGGTTCGAATCAAGAAAATTGAATTTATAGGGTTGAGGGAATAAAACCAGCCTCATTACGCTGAAAAATCAATGGGTTTTCGAGAGGAAAATATTAAAGTGAAAATGCGAGACGGAAGGTTCCTCTTTCTCTTGCAATGTTTATGCTTTCTTATATGACAGGATGATAGTTAATGTACAATGTTTGATGATATGATAACCAACAACGTATACCTATTCCTAGTCCTGAAAATAAATAAGAAAGTTCAAAATATTATTTAAATTTTAAATAACGTTTTATTTGTTGTAAGGATTTGATTAAGGAAAACACAACGATATAGTGAAGCTCTCTAAATCTAATTAAATCTTTAACAAGAACCATAAAAAGCATGATAAAAAACATTTTGATTTCATTCTTATTGCTATTATTACATATAGTTGTCCACATTGTCAAATACAAATATAAACTTGTGAGTTAAATGTCAGCATATGTAAAAACGGTGACGTACAACTTACCAGATACACGCAGTAGTTATCATTCGACTCGCCATCATTGTCCCCTCCCGAAGCCAAACAACTACTAAAAACACTCACATTAATTATTCGTTATTTTACATACATCGGGCATTATTCTAATACCCAAGACAAACTCCAGCACAACCACATCTGTTCCCCGATTATAAGGTTTTCTGTTGAGTCCCTACACTTCCTCTTTCCGTTTAACCTGGAGGAAAAACAACACACAGTACCATCCACATTGTTTATACTTGCGAAATTAATATTGTAACAAACCAGTAGTACATAGCCTAGATATGCGTGTAATCAATTTGTACCATCCCTACACATGGGAGCCTATAGCTTGGTGTAATTCCACCTTTTCATCTTGTGTTATCCTGGTTGCTTTTAGATCACTGTAATCGTTGTCTCTGCCTAGCCATGCCTTAAGGTATAATGGTTTGGCTATAGTTAGAGCAACACTTGAAGTTTAACATGTTTGTACAGATGAGGGTAATGACATTTCTATGCTATAGCTTCGATCTGTAAGCTCCAGGAATACTAACGCCATGTGCATTAAAGGAACGTTTGAAGGCGGGTTTGTGTTGTATGTGAAGTGGAGAGTGTCATTCTGACATGATGTCCTTTTGTTATTAAAAATCACATTTGAGGGTGGTGTATTTAATCAACTGCAATCAATTCCTAAACGGATTTCATCTCCATATGGTTGGCATCAATTCTTGAAACATGACATTCCAATTTTCAGCGAGTTCGTTTTTATCTAATAATGTCACCAGTTTGTGCTCGTGGCTTGATGAAATTTAATAAGCGTACAATCACGCAGTGGATGCTCATCACATATTGATTTACAGCCTAAATATTCAATATTTGAAACCGTCAGTTTTGTCAATAGTTTATATGGGGCGCCCTCTGTTGATTTAGTGGGCCCTTGAATCAAAATTATAACGGGTACGGTTAGTCGAACAAATTAAAACACATGGTTTATGAGATGGTACATCTTTGTACACTTCAAATACAAACTATCTACGTTTATATAGGCTGGAAATTACTGACCCAACTCCGTTATCAAAGTATGTATCGGTTTGCTTCGTAAAACGACAAACCTGAAGAGGTGACGTTTAGACCCAGGTAGTTAAACAAATCTTTGACTAAATCTTATGGAGCCAGATAGTTCTGATCCAGATTTTAATATCGTAGTAATGTCATCAGAGAAGTAAATATTTCACTCTCATTGTTGTTATTATCTTTTACGGTAAAGAAACCAAGGCTGCCTCATGAGCGAAGTTAATTGATGTAGCACGCAAGCCTGAGGAAACATGCAAACAATGGTGCTATGTGTTTAAGTTCCTTTACGTGCCCTGTTTAGAACACGGGACCTACAGCTGTCCCATCCAAAGGACAAAGCAATTATAGTAAAGTAGTCAAGGACACAAATTAGTGCCACGATCGGAATTAGAACCTATCACACTCTGCTGATCAGAAACGCCAGCGCCTGAGTCCGGTGCTCTTAAGGAATTGTATACGATTGTTAATTGGAACCAGCTGTTTGTTTCAATCATATTGCAGATACACTAACCTGTGAAAATTCAATTTCAAAAGGTGGAAGCGCTTTTGAGATATTGCCGAAAAACTGGAGCGGTTTGTCCGGAGCAGGAAGAATAATCTGCAATTGGAATACACAATCTGAGAAGCGTTATTGCCGTATACACTTCTCAGATTTAAATTTTGTGAGATAAAAAGTGATATCTTTTTCCATAACCGCAGTACTTAGAAGTGAAAAGTTCCTCAAAATGCACTGTACTATCCAAAGCTGCTGTACTTCTTACCAAGTTTTCATTGCCATTAATTTTTAGAGTTATTACTAAACGTGTACAGACCCTTTAACACAACATGACACAAACTGTTTTCTCTGGTGTTCCGTTTGTGCCCTATTTATTACATTGTAATTTTGTAATTTTAAAGACTTTTTGTTTTGTTTTCATTCATTGATAGATGTATTCATTTCTTCAAAGTTGTTGTATTGTTTTTCACTAGTTAGTTCAATCATCAATTGATGAGTATCCTGAATAAATGCAGTTGTATAGCTTCAACGCAATAGAAACAACTTGATGAAAGTACCACCTATAAGTTGTTTACTTACTAACACCCACGCGCACCAACTAAGGTTAACATTATCAATTCTGACACGGTCGGGGAGAGGGGGTGCGGTTTGAGAGCATAAGAGGGTGGATTCGACGTTCAATGCCTATGTTTAAGGTTCATCCGTTCACAGTAGTCTTTTGATAAGATCACAAACCTTAATCTTGGTGATTTAGGTCAGATAACAAACACCCCCTTGGGATGATTGGTATTGCCCAGGGTGTTGCGATTGAAGAGTAAACAGCCGAGGCCTAATTTGTGCAACACGGACCAGTTTAGCGCTGAGCTCTCGATAACAATGAAATTAAGTTCGATTGAAACTCACCCTGCCCGGATTATTCCGGCTGTTAAGTTTAGGACCTTTTCGAATCCTCGTCTAGTGAATAAACAAGAGTGGTAACACATGTGAAGAACTTGCTGACTAATACGTCACGAGACCTACTTCGTACGATTACGTGTAGAAATGTGTCCACCATTAATCCAAATGAAAGTGTTAAATAATATTGTGAATAGTATAGTCACATTATAAAAACAAGTAAGCATTTATAGAAATTGGGAATCATGGCTTCTGTACCTTACCCCCTGGACAAAATGTAGCCCTAAATCTAATTTAGGCAAAATTAGTCACAATGCGACTTGTTCATCATATAAAAGCGTACAAATATAGGAAACTTTTTCAGAAGTTTTTTCTATTGTTATACAAAACTGTAACTCCGACAGTTTGATGATATGAGCATGGCAAACAGGAAGGCTCTCGCTTTTTGGATTCATTTAATATGTACCGGGTTTTTTTGTCTCTTCGAATTTTCTTTTTAATAAAACCATATTTCGGTATGATATTCTTTGTTATAATTACGTCAATAAAAGACCCATTTCGGAGCATGGAGGAAGTAGAAAAGAAGCAAGGCACCTCTTCTGTAATAAGTTATTGTTAATGAAACTTCATCTTTTTACAAGGTGAATGATAAAAGTTCAATCGTGAACACGTTTCAAATTTATGACACCCATAAATAAATCATTGCTACATAAATACAAAAAATACATTTTAAGTAAACGTCAAGGAAATGTTATAATCCTTTATTATTTATAATTAGTGCGGTTTGGACAGCACACGAAAATAAACAGAGTTGAATTTACGATCAACAGTTGTGCATTCTCGGCTTAGGAATGGATGGAGCGTCGTAGCCTGCAAGGTAGTTGTCAACACCTTGTAAATAACCAAGTTACCTTACAGATAGAGTTAGAACACTTTAATTTCTCCTTCATTTCCACGGAGGTTGATTTCAACAGATGCGATTGGGTTCATTCCTTCTTAATTGGACTGATCTAGTTTCTTGACGTACGCAGGAATACGTTCACGAGTTTGGTATCTGAAACGCGACACGTCTATCGGTACTGCATCGTGCGGGTCTGGAGGCAATCGATGTGATTGATGAATTCTCAAGGTCCATAACTAAACTGATCTTATAAGAAACTTAATATTGCTATTAATAAGAACACGATTATTGCAAAGGTTCTAAAGGGTTTCAATTATTTTGTCTTCAACAAACACATCATTCAACCTAAATCGATCAAGGTTGTCATGTTTTCGAGATATCAAGGAATGTTTTGACGGGAGTTTTGTGAAAGTTGATCGTGTGTACTTCATGACTTGAATTTAAGGGACAAGCTCCTTCTTCATCATGGCAGTATTTCAGATGGAAATGCATCTCAGGACCATACTGGTAGGCCTATATACTGTTGTACTATGTACATGTAAAATTAGCTTCAAATCGATAATTTGGTTCGGCGATCATTTACCATTATTCAGGTGTGCACCTTTAATAATGTTTGTGTAGGCCTACATGTTTCTCTGAGTCGTTGAAAGCGTACCCACCAAACCCGTAGTTGGTTGTTGTGCAGGTATCTCCGCGTGGTCGGAAAAGGAGCCTTGGGTTCCTGCGTAAATTGCGTTAATGTTGAAGACAACACAAACACACGTCCAAACACCCCAATACAGTCCATTGAAAGTAATTAAATGTCCACGATATAGGGTAAATGGTTACACGTATCATAATGGTAGTTAGACCTTTCCTGATTATTCTGATCACGGATCGTGTGAGATTTTAAGCCAGTTTTCTGATGATGACAAACGGCAACAGTATACGGTACACAACAGCAAGCCCTGTATTAATATGGGGAGATGGGGTACGGGGTTGGGCAGATAGATAGAACATCGATGATAGTATGTGGCATTTTAGCACCTTTGTTTCGATATAATTATGGATTTTTGCATTTATTTTTCTTTATAAAAAAAACAGGCCACGGTCAGTTGCCGTTTTCCCCTGCTACTGACTATTGTCAATCTGAAAGCTCACTAATTATAAAGGTTGTAACAGTAGGCCCTATATACTAATCCTCCAGAGAAATATTTCCATCCGAAATAAAGTCAAGGTCGAAAACATAACAAAAATTACTGGAAATTGATGATGACATTTTCAGGGCGAGTGCACCATACTGACCAAGTATAGGGATTGTGGAGGATTTTATGGCCAGACTTAGTGCAACTCGTTGATATTCTTTGTATATACTTCCATTTTATGATTTGGGTGCCACTGCTTATTTTTTCTTTTTCTGACAGCACATGGTTGCAAGACATAAAGTTTATGCATTTATTTGTGCTCATCGACATGCCCCAAACCCAGGAAGGTTTGGTGAATAATTTGATTGTAAAAGTCTACCCATTATAGATACTTTATTTCCACATCAATGCACATTCACGTAGTTGAAGGCAAACATAGTTCAAATGAGGGTCAGTTTGGTATTTTAAGATGTTTTTTTATCAAACACTTCAGAATCTGCCGAATAGGACTTTAGTTCACACAAGATGTTCTTCTGAATTTCAGAGTTTACGTATCGTGTTTCGTTGATTTTGCTAAATCGAGACCGCCTAATTTTAATGATAATTGTTCTCACGGTTGTTGGATGGTGAGTTTATTGTTAAGCAAGAGGATGGAATAAATTTCCGTTGAATATTGTCCCTTTTAAAGATAAGGCTTTGCCAGAAATCCATTAAGAGTAAAAGATATATATGAAGTTATGCTAAAAGCTTTTATTTTATGAAAAATGTACAACGGCATCAGTCAGCGTGAAAAACATATCTTCTCAGATATTGATATTGTCTAGAAAATCTAGCTTAAAACCAATTTACCTGTCCAGGGAAGCACTATATAGCATAACATGGAACCGTAGAAGCTGCTTTTTCTAGATAAAATAATAATATGAGTCCACTTCCAGCTTTCCCAGGTCATGTGTTTTTATACATTTGTTAAATATGAGAATTGCAACAAATTGCTCTTCCCGGTAAAACATACCATCACTTTTAAAAGGTACAAAATTGATCCTAGAAATCAATATGCTTTTAGTATATCTGGAGATGTGGTACAGACTTTAAAACCATATTTGATGCAAAGTCATCAATGTAGGTATTCGACAAGCATAGTTTCAGTGAATAGTGTGAGCGTACTAGTGTAGACACACATGAGCGGAACGATTTTCCACTTGAAGTGTTTTCATTGACAACCCTGACTCAATGTGCACAAAGTCAAAGCGTTTGTCCTCAAACAACGCGGAGATAGAAACCTAAGCTTTGAACGTGGATTCCTTAGGTGCTCACAGATACACCTGATATGGTGTTCTGTATTACACTTTGTCCGGCACAATTTTAATTTATGCGTAGTATTAATTTGTGCTTTTTGAGTAGCATTTTTTGTTGGTTGCTTTTGGAGATGGAGCTGGAGATGGAAAGATGAAATCACAACGTGTTTGAACACGGAAAAATGGGGTGGAACGACAAGTGACAGAAGAGAATGGAAATTGCTGGAGGAGGGCTTCATCCAACAAAGCATGAATACAGCCTGACGGTGCTTATGATTTCAAATTCGGGTTTTTTCTTATCCACATTGCGCCATTAAAAGTGGCACAGAGAACACCGTCCCCTCCTACTCAAAACAGCACGTGAGAATCGTACAGCATTGGGTTGTTACTTTTTTCCCTAGACATGGTCCAATAAATGAGGTTTACAAAGACACATAAACCTCATCTGAAAAAAGCTTTATCAGCTTTAGTTTTTAGAGAACAGCGAATAATATTTGTGGATTGGACTAAAGCAGCATTCCTTTCAAGCTGATAGCCTAGGGTGGAGTTCATATTATTCAGACAAATTGTGAATATTGCTCTTACAATCACAAACTATTTACCATGAACTGACCTGAAAATAAAATGTTTTAAAAATCTCTAACTTGAGATTTTTTAAATATTACATGACAGTGTGCAAGAAACCAAATACCATACTCCTACGAGAATCAAAGCACTTTTTGCGTTGTAATATCGCATGCATGCAAAGAGTTCCGGTTCTTTGGCTGCTTTCACCAACTCCCAAATCATCAAGTGTAAGTCTGACATCAATAGTTTCCTATTTGCAGGATTTATGGAGGAGGGAGTAGGACAGAATCTCACCAAACAGTTGAAGATTTCAACGAAACTTCACGAAAGACCTATTTATCTTGTCTGTTTTTAAACCAACCCAGCACCCAACCCACCTACGTAAATAGGTATGTGAACTTTCACCAATGCATTAATTTCCGGCAGAACCTAATGGAAGAAAGGAACTGATGGAGCTCTTGTTGTCATCTTCATCTGCAGGAAATGCTCACACATCCTCCGGGACATCTTGCTTAGCTCATGGGGAAAGAATCTTAAGAAAGACAGATAAAGTGGGATGTCGACTACAGCTCTTCAGAGAGACGCCAGAAAGATTCATGACGGGCAAGAAACTGTATTTATTCAAAACCATTGGGCTTTTTATATCTCCATGTTCAAACCCAGTGGCATGATTTGTTATCAGATTATGTTACGCAGCCATTCAAACTTACACGACCTTAAAGTTTATGATTGGGTGGCACATTGTGGGAACAATTCTAACCACTGTGGCATAGGGCTGATCGGATGTGAGAGACCAATTCGGATACAGAACAAAACGGTCCTTTCAGTGCTTCCAGATTTGAACTGCGAAACTATAGAATAGCGATGAAGATTATCTTTCAGGCTGCACTTTAACAATAATTTGCTACGGGTCGAATTCCTCGTCGGACGCAAATAAAGTTCGAATTACACAGCAATAGCCAGAAGGCTGCATTCTATACTCCCAATTGGTCGGGTTATTATCATGTCAAATGTCAAAACGTTTACTTGTAACTATAGTTAGTATTGCGGATGTCCAGTCTGTGTTTACGGCGACAGTTGAAACACCACACTTGGGATTTCTTTGTAACAAAATAATAAGGTGTTCATACAGACATCTGTTAAATGTATGGGTTGATTTTTTTCCACATTTTGACATTTAAATGTCATCTTTGTATTGTGAAAACAAAAACAGTTTATATGTTGCCTTTGAAACAACATCATTCGACCGACTTCCAAAGGGAGGTATACCTTTGGTAATTACTCCAAAAATATTGAGCATATCAACTTACTTTGTAAAGACCACTGGAGAGTTGTTGATATTATAAAGTATTGTTAGAAACGACCCCCTTTGAAGTAATGCAATTTTAAAGAAAGAGGTAATTTTTCACCCGCAAATTTGATCCCGAGAAAGGCTTCAAGCATGAAGCCTTTCTCAGGCATCTGAAAGCACACAATTCTCTGCAAGAGGGGTGTTTTTTACTAAATTCATTATTTTCTTGCAACTTCGATGACCAACGTGAGCCCAAATTTTCACATGTTTGTTATTTTATGCATATGTTTGGATACATCAAGTGAGGATACTTGACTTCGACAATTACCAGATATATACCCTGCCTTTAATGTAATGTAATTGTTGGGAGGATTTAGGCTTGGTATGGTTTATGAAGTTGTTTCCTGAAGTCATTATTGTATTGAAAGGGGAACCAACTCTGAATTCTCATGATTGTGTGGACCACGGTTTTTCTCTAACTTCAGGTCCAGTGCAGCTGCCCAAGATGCTACCGCGGCCTTTAAAGTGAAATCTAGCTGGCATTTGACTTTTAATGATGCCAAATCAAAAATGTGATGCAAAGCAAAACATGCAACCACGAAAAAACAGAATTGCTCCGATAAAGTATACTTTGAAATTAAAGGGACACGTTGCCTTGGATCGGGCGAGTTGGTCTATGAAAAGCGTATGATCCACACAATTTGGTAGAGCCAAATTGTTGACTCCACAAAATGGCGGACCGTGTTAAGTCGCAAAGTAAAAGGAAAACCACGCAATGTCGAGGTATAATTGTGTGAATCATTGTATCTTTTAAAACATCTTTCAAACCATATGCATTTTATAACAAACGGTTACAAACGCTTTTCATAGACCAACTCGCCCGATCCAAGGCAACGTGTCCCTTAAATGAAAACATCCTTAGTAAACAAAAAAACATCTCTGAAAGATGTATGTTTGTCTTTTTCTTTTCTTATTACGGATTCATATTGCATTGTGGTAACTGATATTTGACGCCATCGTAAGACATCGTAATCCGTGTACATAATGAAACCCCATAAGACCTATTTTTTCAAATAAACGACGACTGTTCAGTGGGAACGCCCACTCAAAACCTGGGTTGGTTCGAATTGATTTAATGCTGAGATAGGAAACTATCAAGGCCCTATCAAGATGTCCTACAAGATGTCCTACTAATTAGAAAGTTGGGCACGAGTGTCAATTCACTGGACTTCCTCCCTGATCACCATGTAAAGACAAAATGCAATTATTTTATCACATTTTTGTTTCTCGATTGATATTAATTACATTCTTTGATTAAATAAACTTACCTAAATAAGCTTCTTGTTTACTTGCAATTTTGTTTATGTTTACTGGCTTTTTTCCTAATAACTTCTATTATAGGACCCTTCTAGAAAGCATTTTCCCGAGGAGGTACCGTTGTTGTTAAAGGTATCGTATACACGTTTGATAATGACTCAAAACAAATATTAGCATAAAAACTTACTTGGTAACAAGCAACGGAGAGCTGTTGATAGTATAAAACATTGTAGGAAACGACTCCCTCTGAAGTAACGGAGTTTTTGAAAAAAGAGGTTATTTCTCACTAAAATACTAAAAACTTCTTGCAAGAAGTTTTTATTCCTTTCAGAAAGCACACAAATTTGTACAACAAGGGTGTTTTTTCTTTAATCATTTTCTTGCAACTTCGATGACCAATTGAGCCCAATTTCACATGCTTGTTATTTGATGCATATGTTGGGATACACGAAGTGAGAACACTAGTCTTTGACAATTTCCAAACGTGTACAGTGCCTTTAAACCCAGGGGAAAAACCAAGTTACATCAAAATGTTTCAATTGTATAGTAAGACAGGGAATTATACTTCATTGTAAACAAGACGAGGTAAAAATGAGAAACACATGAACACTCTAAAAACTCCCGGGTCAGAACTGACCCGGATTCCGGGGCTGGGGCCTGAACAATTTTTCGGAAAATGGTTAAAATGCGATAGAATTTTTAACTCGGACTCTGCGTCTTTTTTCTACCTATTTCTGGGTAATTTTGACATTATTCCGGGTCATACCCACGCGACCCGGATCCGGGTAATTTCTTAACCGGTTCCGGGTAATTTCTGAACCGGTTCCGGGTAATTTCTGATCCGGAACATTTTAGAGTGCAAGCATGATCGCTCATTGAACATTAGACCGTATAACCAGCGACTCATTAATTCCTTCACATTTTGTAGTTAGAGGGCGCTCTGTCATTTTGATGGTTCGTGAAAAAGGCTTTTACTAGGCAGGACCGCATGCAGGCATCACATCTAAAGTAAAGGCCTATATAATATTCAATAATATTGCAGTAAAACAATTAGATTTAGTAATTAATCGACAAGAAGGGTTATTTCACTCTGAAAACCCACTGCAGCCTGATTTTAGAGCTCACACAGTAGAGATATAATTCCTTCTGAAAAAATGCCTAAGTTGAGTTATGAATGCGCTGGAAGTCATAATTGTTGTTTATTTTGAATGCCGAAAATGAAGTGCATGGGTAATATACTATTATGAACGCGTGTATAAAACGTGAACAACTTGAACCGCTGGGGGCGTTTTTTTCGCTTTCACAAAAGGGGAATGCCAATATATTTTTTAATAACAATAGCATAAGTAAATATACACTAAATGCACCTTTCCGTACGGGAGAAGAATTTGGAACAACACTCAGTGAACATTAAAGGAACATTACAGAATTGGTTTTTGCTAACAAAACAATTAAGCACTTCATATAATCCACCATATACATAAACTGACAAACCTGTAGAAGTTTGAGATCGATCGGCCATCTGGGTCACGAGAAAATAGTGAAAAACCGATTACACATTTTCATGTGTTATACAATGCATGAATAAAACGCTCATGAGCGATAAACTTCAATCGGAAATTAGTTTGATTTATTTCTCATCAAATATGGCATTTCAGACAGAAATATTTCTAGGGATGTTTTCTACTATCATCATCATTAGACCGTGTAAGTTTTATGTAAATCTGTGATCTTAAAGAAAATTTCTGTAACGTTCCTTTAACTAGATTACATACAAAACCGTTTAACAAGGTAAGCAAACGTCGAAATAAAAAGTGGCTTGAAGTTATTGAAGAATCATAAATAAATTAATGTAATAATTAATTTGTAATAAATTTACACAACAAAAACTATTAACGTAAAAGCCAAGTTGTTCATGATTGTTTTATACTAAAGCTAATAATTAGTTACCATCACTAGGCCTATTATTATTGTTTTAAATATTATGATACTATCAAATTAATTGTTCAAATATGGCTTGTTTCTATTGCAGCAATTGAAAAAAGTAACCACAATCATTTTGGGGTTCTTTAAATTCTATTTCTTCGACTTGTTGACAGTAGTTAGACCTTCTAGAAGATCTATGGATGTATTAACTTTCATAATAAATTGAGTGCTCTTCAGATTGAACTATAAATTCATGACTTATTTTGATTAGGCTAGGCGTACCAATCATCATGTCTGTTTTTTATTTGCAAATGCATAACATTCATCAGAGCATTGTCTTGTGGAGTCACAGAGGAGCAATCTGTTTTTCTTGTTGATATTGTCATTGTTTTCGTTTTTGCTTTTGCTTTGCAATACTTTTAGCACCGTTGGAAAGAATAAAATATGGATAAATAAATAAAACGGCTGAAGGCAAACCGTATCTAGCGCCCTCACTTGATAGAGACGATACATCCACTATTGTAATAATCCCAGACGTCTGAAGTTACGAAATTCACGTCATGACAGGAAGGTGTGCCAACTTACTGTTATGTTGTGGGTGGTGCGAGTTTCGATCAAGCTGGTCAGTTGAGTACAAATTGTGGTCAACAATAGAAAATCTGGAGTGCCCAAAAGTAGTAAGTAAACCTTTTTGTTAAAGTTTCACTTTGGGAGGTAGGGTCTGAAAGTAACATAGAAGAGGTTTCGGCTCCCGGCACCTCAATAAATAGGCACAGTGAGGGGATTATTGAGAGGTCTCTGACATTACAACTTACAAGACAAGTCAGGCAACCACCATCGGCATCAGGCATGTCAGGAGTGTGAGAACTGAGTTTGACCGCGAGTGTGACCATGGTGTGACCATGCTTGCTGTTCCTTCCTCCATGCTGTGACCATGGTGTGACCACCCATGGTGTGACCATAGAGAACTATGTGACACATACGATCGAGTGAGCAGGGGCCAATTTAATAGTGCTGCTTGAAATGAAAGGATCCTACTAACTTATCGCCGTCAGCACACTGCACTGTAAACACAATGTAGTAACGTCAACACACAATCAACATCTTCAAAGCAAAAGAGTCCAATATATCGTAGGACTCTAGGAGGTCCTGTATTCGGGGTGCCCCTCATAAATCAAGGCATAAGTTTCACGTCACTGCGCGTGATGTAAACAACCCCTAGAGACGGAGTAACATTTTCTACTTGGCTAAGCAAACATCGAGTCTCCTCTCGACTAGTATAATATGTAATATCAATTCAAAGAAAAAGCTATGGTACCCCGAAAACTAGCCCACCTTGTTGAGCTGTAATGGCTCTCTTTTAACATCGGTCTTATAACACTCACCATTACAGCCCACCATCCATACATGTCTTAAACGCGTAGTTTGAAAGTACGAGCAAGTCGTACCTGTTTGATCGCAAATTTCTCCCACTTACAAACATCACATACTACTCCAACCTACCTCACTTTGTTCCTTACATCCTTACAATTTTTGTGACATATTCCAGGGCTCACCAAATGATGCCTTTGTCCAGATATGATGATTTGAAAATGGCCAAAAAAAATTGTGTACAAAAATTACATTGAGGTTCGTCCCGCAACGGGGCCGCCATCTTACTTATGATTCCCTGCCTGCTGATCGTGAGAAGTCAGGGCACCTGGCTGATCTGTCCGTGCGTGTGAGTATGGCGTATCATGAATATGCATCAAATGACGTCAGGGAAGCTGCAGTACTTCGGAGCTCGATGTGTGCGCGCGTGCACGGCAATTCATGAATATGCATAAGGTGACGTCGCGCGGCGATGGCTGTAGGCTAAAAAACTACAATGCTGTTGCGCGTTCCTCGCTCGTGCATATTCATGATCAGCCGGGCGCCCTGACTTTCTCACGATCAACAGGCAGTGAAGCAGAAGTTAAATGGCGGCTCCGGTACGAGACGAACTTCAATGTAATTTTTGTACACAATTTTTTTGGGCCATTTTCAAATCATCATATCTGGACAAAGGCATCATTTGGTGAGGCCTGGAATATGTGACAAAAATTGTAAGGATGTAAGGAACAAAGTGAGGTAGGTTGGAGTAGTATGTGATGTTTATAAGTGGGAGAAATTTGCGATCAAACAGGTACGACTTGCTCGTACTTTCAAACTACGCGTTTAAGACATGTATGGATGGTGGGCTGTAATGGTGAGTGTTATAAGACCGATGTTAAAAGAGAGCCATTACAGCTCAACAAGGTGGGCTACCCGAAAACCAGCGACTGGAGGATATTACATTTTATTAAATCAACAAAAGGGACATAGAACTAGAAGTAGAACTGTAGTGTAAAGTATGTATGGCATGGGCTAAGGGAGAACTTTCATTGGTTTGACTTGAGGTTAGGCCACATAAAAAAAAAAATTGTTGATCGTCCCCGCCCGACCCTACAAAACCCCCCCGACCCCATTTTTTTTTTTTTTTTTTTTTTTTTAAATCATAAAAACAGTATTTTTTATGATCTTTTCAGTCAAATTTGGCTCCCAGATTTTTCAGCTGATATTTTTTCAAAATCCATAGGTCGGAAATAGATGATTGAAGAAAGATTATTCATGTTGGGAACACAAGAAAAATTCTTCAAATATTTACTTAGGCTGCGTTTTAGTTTTTTGAAAATGTTTACAGAAAAAGTCATCTAGGATTTGAAAGGGTTTAACAAAACAATTAAAAACATCAAAATCACACAAACCCTTTGTTTTATAGTGATTATGATGATATCTTTTTATTTATTTCATATTTTGCCATGTCAAAAAAAAAAAAAAAAACGCCCTCCCTCCCCCACTTCCCATAAAAAAAGGACGATCAACAATTTTTTATTTTTATGTGGCCTTACATTTCATTTATGAATAAGCAGCATAGCCGTCTTGCCTTCTCACGGAGCTTGGACTGTACCATTGTCCATTCATGTATGGGTGTGCAGGTAATGCATACTACCATGCCATGGACAACAGAGGGCACCCTGCCCGGCTCGCATAAATTATTTTATTTCTTGCCCCTTGGCTACATCCGTTTGCCGATTCCCACGTAACGACCGCCCTCTATTGAGTATTGTCGATTGGTGTATTGTGTACTATTATCGCCCCTTTACTTCTACTTCTAGTTAGTTACTCGGCAGGATCCATAAGTTAGGATATAAACGCCAAGGAGCAATTATAGTTAAGTGTCTTGCTCAAGGACATAAGTGCCGGGACCGAGACTCGAACCCACATTGTGATGACTCAGCAACCACAATTTGAATTCGGTGCGTAATACCGCTCGGCCACAACACGCGCAATGGTATGGTCTGCACAGCCCCCTGAGGCTACATGGCTGCCCATTTCAAAGCTGTACATAGACTCTAGAGACAATTTTCGTGAACTGAGAATGGAAATTTTCAGACTTCTAACCTCATGTTGTTAAGCCAAATGTCGTTTTGACCAGTATTTAAGGGTCCAATACCGCTTCTGTTGAATTAGAACGTGTTTTGAGTGTGTTGACAGTGTGTTGACCCCTTAACGGTACTGTTCCTGTTGACGGTGTGTTGACAGTATTTAGTAGGACTGCTGCTTGCGCATTCACCATGAATTTGCACTTTTACATCATTCATTTCATACAGTAAGCACCGAAAGGTTAGCATGCCTTTAAATTTCGTCATGTTCGTGTGCTTTATGAATAGCAGCACTATGAAATGGAAACTTGCACAGCAAGCACTAGACCTAGTAAATGGGGCGCTCTGTACTCCCTTTTGTTAAATTGTTGACATCTGCGGTCGTACTAGCGCCCCGTAGATATTTGTACCTACATGTATCGACGGATACGGTAATTTGCTATGATTTTCCGAACACCCAGCCACAAAAGATGCCCCGCAAAAATGACGAAAAGACCCAACAAAATAGCTCAAAAATTGCCTACTGACCGCTGACTGGCTTCTCGATATGTCAAAGATGCAACACCAGGCATTTAATTGTACTTACAATCATTTGTTGTGCTCCACTCCAAATTGATGATTTTTAAGTCCACAATCGGAAAAACCATGTCCATCACGATCGACTTTATCGGACACTCAGAATAGATGCATTATCAGCTAAATCAAGGACTGTTTGAAAACACACCGGAGTCTTAGGAGTTACAACATTCAGGGTGGTTTGTTACACCCCCATGCTAATAATAATAATAGTGGCTTCTCATATAGCACTCATATCCGTCACTCAGTGACTCTCAAGGCGCTTCAGCATTCAGTATTTTCCTGCAAGGTATGTGGGGCTACGTAAGTATGAGACCTACTCCTTTACGTAGCACCATGTAATGGTTTACAAGGTGCTATGGCGCATTATGCAGCCAATCAAACCAGGAACACCGGGGCGAACCCCTTCTCTTTTCCATAAGTGCACTGGGTTCTTTAACGTGCATTACACAACACATGGGACCAACCGCTTTACGTCCCATCCGAAGGACACAGCAATAATGGTTAAGTGTCTTGCTTAAAAGGACACAAGTGTCACGACCGGGACTCGAACCCACACTCTGCTGATCAGAAACACCAGAGCTTGAGTCCGGTGCTCTTATCTGCTTGGCCATGACATAATAACAGGCACTTTTAAAAAAAGTGAAATGGCTTATAAAAGTGAAGACAACCGAAACTTCAACCATGATATCAATGTGATGTGATGCAAAACATTCTATATATGTTGAGAAATAGTGAAATAGTAGGCCTACCTTATAGGCCTAAATTAGGTGCTATTTGAAAGCTTTTCTTCTCATCTTATTTGATGAGCAAAAAAACCCAGTTTTGAGTTTATGAAGTATCACAAAGTGCCTGGTTTGGCATGGAGTGTTACATTTCATACAAGCTAAGTTGTTATTATTATAAGCTTTGTCAACTTTTGTGTGTATTTACAGAGGAATTGCCTAACTTGAGATTTGTAAAGATCTGTGATCTGAGATCTAACAAGATGTCAGCTGAAGGAAGCCAAGTTGGAAGTGGAGGAGATTGTGAGAAACCTCAGGGAAGTCATCCAGTGTTTTTAATTCCTAGTCCCATCATTACAAGGAGAACAAGAACGGCATCCATGTAAGTATGAGGCTCTCATCTCATGACCGATTCCTCTGACCCAAGATGCTTTCAGTCATGTTAAATTTCACTTCTTGGAACATTGTACGATGAACCTGCCAGTCAACATGGTCAACTGGTTGTACAATCTTATGTCCTTGGCTGCATAATTAGATTGTACATGTTGTTGAAGTCATACCAGTCGGAGTTTGCTCTCAATACTAAATTGCATCAGTGTGATCTTGGAAAATCATCTTCCACTTTTTATCTGGTAATAACAGACTATTCTTGGGCCGTCAGTAATATTCACATTACAGAAAGTTTAAGGTAATAACTACTTGTAGGTGAATGACGGAAGTTTGTCATAAATCTTCCCCTGCTTACATTCTTTTGGCCGGGATCTTTGCAAAATCCTCCCAAACCCAAAGTGTACATTGAACGTGTGTACTTTACACATAATAATAATGAAAACTCATAGAGCGCACAAATCCACAAAAGTGCTCATGGCGCTAATACAAACAATACATGTACAATAATCAAAAGGAAATGTAAGCCTAAGCTGAGATGAAATCTAGAATACAATACATGTGGTAAAGAAATATAAATTAAAATACAATAAAAACACAGGTAAAAACAAACCATTTACTCAAATACTTGATCGAAAAGATGAGTCTTACATGTACATTACATGTATATTTCCAGTACTATAGTATAGTGCATACATGTATGCCTGGTACCATGTTTTGTTACTAATTGGTTAAAGCACATGTACTCACATCATACCAAATACTTGTACATGTATGACAATTAGGGCATGCACAACATTGGTAAGATTGAACAAGTTAATTTTTACAGATTTGCACATTAGTTACATCCAGTATAATGATAGTAATGGTGGAAAGCTTCCCTTAAAATATTTTTGCCTGAAACACTATAGTTTTTGAGAAATGAGTGCGACTTGAAGCAATTAGTTTGATATCGCGATACCAAAACTTTATGTTCTAAAGCAGTGAACAAATATCAGTTGGTTTTTTGGGGCACTACTTTCTTGTGACTCCAATGACCAAGTGAGTCTAAGCTTTCACAGGTTTGTTATTTCATGTATATGTTGGGTCACAAACAGTGCAAATACTGGTCTTGGACAATTACCAATGTTGTCCATGTGCTTGAGAGGGAGGGTATACCTTTGGTAATTACTCCAAAAATGAATGCACATACAAACGTACTTCGTAAAGAGCACTGGAGAGCTGTTGATAGCATAAAACATTGCCAAAAACAATCCCCTTTGAAGTAATTAATGTAGTTTGAGAGAAAGAGGTAATTGTCACCCCAAAATTTGAATCTGAGAAAACTGAAGCCTTTCTCAGGCATCTGAAAGCACACATTTCTATGAAACAAGGGTGTTTTTTCTTTCATTATTTTCTTGCAACTTCGATGGCCATTTGAGCCAAAATTTTCACAGGTTTGTTATTTTATGTTGGGATGCAACAACAAGTGAGGATACTTGACTTTGACAATTGCCAAATACCCTGCCTTTAAGGCGATGTAATTTGGAGGATTTAGGCTTGGTATTGTTTATGTTGTTTTCTGAAGTCAATTTGTAATGAAAGAGGAACCAACTGTGAATTCTTATGTTTGTGTGGACCACGGTTTTCCTTTAACTACAGGTCCAGTGCAGCTGCCCAAGGTGCTAACAAACATGGCACCATTGTGGACTTCTCCAAGAGCAAAGGTCATGGCTTTATCCGACCAGACGTTGAGGGCAGCACTGCAAACATATTCCTTCACATCTCAGAGTAAGTATAATTAGACTGTGCAAGTCTCGCACATATTTAAACAATAAAGTGCATGATTTTGTTTTCTTAATTTTGGGTTGAACAAAGAAAAATTGACTAGAGTGGGATTTGAACCTGCAACTTCTGGATTACGAGCCGGTGCTCTAGCCCAAGTGTTGGCAGTCTGTCTATTTTGTCTTAACTATTTTGTTTTCTTCACCTGTTGACGCCTTCTAGCCCTAATTTTGGTAGTCTCTGTATGTTTTTTTCTTCACATGTTAAAGCATACATGTCAGGGAACTCAAGGTTCCAAAAAAATTTTCCCCCGTCTATTATCCCAACAGAACAATAAGTCCATACTCATTTCTGTTGTATTCGTTTTGTTTTGTCTGTACATTTAAATTTGAGGATGTTTGAGAAGGCTATGACACTGTGAAACTATACCATGTTGGTTTACGTCAGTAAGTTGGTGCCGTCTTCATATTGAGGTTCAATTGCCTGATGAGTTTCACTGTGAAACTATACCATGTCTGTATTTGTCAAAAAGTTTTGTTATTATACATGTATGACCTTGTTGCTCAGTCTTATATTGTAAGCAATATTGTTCTTGAGCACAAATGTATGTATGTAGGTGTGAAGTAATTTCAGTAATGTTAGTTTATAAATTTTGGTTTTTACCCATACACCGATGTGTGTTAGCACTGTATACTCAGTACTTTCCCGAGTCCTGTGAAAAAAATATCACAGGCTTATTACTCGCGTGGGATTCGAACCCACGACCCTTGCAATTCTAGAGCAGTGTCATACCAACTAGACTACCGAGATTGCCCGGTAGCCAGAGGCAGTTCGAATCCTATGTTTTGGCAGCGGGTTTTTTTTTTTTTTTTTCACAGGACTCGGGAAAGTACTGAGTATACAGTGCTAACACACATCGGTGTATGGGTAAAAACCAAAATTTATATACTTTATCCCCGATGCAAATTTAACATCTATTATAATGTTAGTTTAAGTAAGCTACAAGGTATACATGAAAGACACAGTTTTAAGATGGTGGACCACACAAAGTAAATAAACCATGCCTATTTTTCATTCGTTGTGTAAGATTCTAGATTCCTAATGACATGAATGGAAGGCCTTTGGGTACACTAGGTGGCAGCAGATTTACCAAGTAAATCTATTGTTCACTGGAAGTATCATCACCGACGCCACGAAGTAGCACACAGTGTACAAAACCACTTTTTTTTCCCCAGTTTTTTACATATTTCAACAATGTTAATCAAGGCCTACAACTTCATGAAGTTTCAACGCTTCATGAGCTTTACTTTTTTTAACTACGGTAATTAGGCTTTGCAACTTTGTGACCTAGATTATCCAGGTCACAAACATACATGGCTGTGCTACTTCGTGAAAACGAAAAATGTCCATTTTTGTTAATTTTCGACAGCACGAAGTAGTACGCAGTTTTCTTACTTTATTGCTCATTAATTTAGGACAAAAAGCATTGAAAAGCACCGTATATATGAAGTTCAATGCATCAAGTCTCCACTGTAAGAAAACTAGTTGAAAATACCCTGAAATTTTATAGGAAAGTTTGATTTTAAAAAGCGTTCAACTTTAAACGCCATTTTCTCCGATTGTTACTTTTTACTGGTATCTACCTCTGTGCTACTTCGTGGTGTCGGTGACGATATGTACATAAGACGTTCGTAAACAGTGGAAATTTACCTGATAATAACATGTTTGCTGTCACCTAGCATTCCATCTCCCATTAGTGGATGTTGATGTCTTGCCTCTATTAACTTTATGCATTTTGTTTTGAATTATTCCATTGTTTTTCTAATTTCTTAAATGGGCTTAAGTGAAGTTAAGACCTGAAAGGAACGTGTTTAACGACCACTGAAAAATTGTGGCAGTCTTGTGAAAAAGACTGGCTAGGGAAAAAAAGAAGCTAAGGACAATTTCAGACCAGGGACAAATCTCATGGCTCTGCTTACTGCGGAATTCTGCGCTAACAATAACTATTCTCCGCTTACAGGGTTAGCACTAAATTGCTAAGGCAGTAGCTGGGTAAGCAAAGAATTCTAAGACAAGCAAAAATTTTGTGCTTACCTGTGAAATACACTTATAAATGTTAAATGCGGATTTATCTGCTTCCATAGGTAATGATTTTTCACTACTGCAAGCAGATCTACGTTATTGAACCCTGGCCAGCTCTTACAATAGACTGTGCAAGTCTCGCGCATATTTGAACTCCGGAGTTTTACGTGGGCGGGATTTTGTTTTGTCAATTATTTTATTTTAGTTTAACGTAGTTTATGGCTATGAAAATTTTATGTGTTGTTGGGAATGTAATACTAAGTGATTAAAGGCAGTGGACACTATTGGTAATTACTCAAAATAATTATTGGCATAAAACCTTACTTGGTAACGAGTAATGGGGAGCTGTTGATAGTATAAAACATTGTGAGAAACGGCTCCCTCTGAAGTAACGTACTTTTCGAGAAAGAAGTATTTTTCCACGAATTTGATTTCGAGACCTTGGAATTAGATTTTGAGGTCTCGAAATCAAGCATCTGAAAGCACACAACTTCGTGACAGACAAGGGTGTTTTTTTCTTGCATTATTATCTCGCAACTTCGACGACCAATTGAGCTCACATTTTCACAGGTTTGTTATTTTATGCATATGTTGAAATACACCTAGTGAGAAGACTGGTCTTTTTGACAATTACCAAACGTGTCCAGTGTCTTTAACAATATGAAAGTAAAATCAATTTAACAAGAAAACCTGAGAATAAGACTTGACATCCGTTTCTGGTTACTTGTACAAATTTTTAGAATTTTGCCCAACTGAAGGCCATGTTTTTATCAAACCTATGTGATAGACGCACCCATTAGGGTGTGATTGGCAAATGGGGTTTCTAACAATTAGCATCCCCGTCCCAAGTTTAAATTTTGTTTTAATGTTAATTTGAACAAATTATTTGTATTAAAATACAAACATTGAAAATTTACAACTTGAAACAACTTGCAATGGGTATTTTTATTTTCAAGAATTTTGTATATAAATATATTTTAAAAAGAATATTTGATTTTTTATAGAAAAATATAGTCTTTGTTCGAGTTGTTTTCTCGTTTTCGGTATGCGCGAGACTTGCACAGTCTATAGCTAAATTTTGGTTTCATTGCAGTATTGATGGTGACTATGTTCCCCAGCCAGGGGACAAAGTGATCTACAAGGAGCTCCCTCTACCTCCTCAGAATGTTCATCTACAAGCCGTTCATGTACAGATCGTGCAGATGGATCGACATCATGATCACCCTAGATGGGAAGACGCAGAATCACAGTAATCACATAGCTCTCAATCTATTCCCATTCCACTATTTAGGACCTAGAATTCTTGTTTGATGTGGAAGGTGAAGGCCAAGCTAAAGTCATGAGATTGTGAACCAGTAATCTGCATAAGGTGGTCATTTTGTTGGCAATGTTTCATATGTTAATGTTGCTTTATAATGCATTTTTGCATCCTTGTGAAGTAAACTGCTTCTTATAACTATGGTTGATTCACCTTCCAGACAGATCTTTTTTCAATTGTGAACTCCAACTCAATAAGTATTATAAGAAATATGTGTTAAATTTTATTAGTGAATGTATTGAGGGTTTGGGGGATTGGATGGGATAAGGGGGGGGCTTTTGAAGGAGGTGATTGGGGGTGGGGTTGGATGGTGTGGAAATATTGAGTGAGCGCTTCAACTTTAAACATTGTGCTTCTGCCATGTCAAACTTAAATTAGGTGACAATCCGTATTTGATGTGCAAGTACAGTCCTGCGTATTCACTCAATATCACATTGTAATATGCAGCATAATTTTGAATGATTAGTCGAGGGAAGATGTAAATGACCAACAACACAGGCTGCCAATCAATGATTAAGATTCTATCTCTCCACAATCTTATTAAGCCATTCAACTGCATGGGTTGTGTGTGGTGGTACAACTGTGCACAGAACTAACTTTGTACTGTTTAGATGCATTCACCACATGATAGCATAATGCAGACTGACATAGAGTTAATCTTTCATTCAAAACTATGTTGATGGGTTTTAAAAGAAAAAATCCTCAACAAAAAAATCGTCCCTTTTGTGAATATAACAGTCTAAATAAGTAGCAGTATGCGTAAAGAACATAAAGGTATGGGGACCCCCCCTCAGCTGTTCAGTCTAAGATATCTTATTCAACATACTGGGAAGTAAACAATGTATTTTATTGAACAACATACATTTGGAAAGTACATTTACACATGTACATAGTACTAGGTGGCAGACACCAATCATTAATGTAGTGTAAATGTAAATTGATTAACATTCTTTCAGTGTATTTGTAATTGAAGCTAAATTTTAAGTAAATTTCTTTCGTAGATGTTTGTACTGTATTTGTACATATAAAGTTTTGTATCTCTTGTGATAACAAAATGGTTTGGGAATGGTTTAGATTCATGTACCTCATCTCGTAACAGTTGGGCACAAGCAATAAAGTTCAGTCATTTGTACATGTACATACAATGTATGGAAGTTCTACAAATTTCAAGTATATTTTTCATAATTCATTTTCCTTTTTTATATACAGGTAAGGATAGAGTAACCTCAGATTTGTGACTTACAATACCCTTACCTACTTATACCAACATCCTTAAAAATCCTTACACTGGTTTTTGCCTGAACTTTGTTGATACAGTGCTGCATAGTAAGCCAAAGGCTTGAGTGAGGCAAGCCTTAGTTTTGTATTGAGTCAAGCCTTAGTATTGTGTGAGGCAAGCCTTAGTTTTGTATTGAGTCAAGCCTTAGTATTGTGTGAGGCAAGCCTTAGTTTTGTATGAGTCAAGCCTTAGTATTGTGTGAGGCAAGCCTAAGTTTTGTATGAGTCAAGTATTGTGTGTATCAACATAAGTCAAGCCTAGGTCTTACTCTTGTGTGAGTCAAGCCCAAGTCTTGTGTGAGTCAAGCCTCAGTATTTTGTGTGTCAACTTTAGTCAAGCCTAAGTATGGAAATAAATGTGAATTTGAATGAATTGAATGAATAAGTCTGACTCTTGTGTGAGTCAAGCAATAAGTCTTGTGTGTTGTGCTAGATGGATTTGATGGGAATTGATAGATCCCTGGTCATGGTGCACAGCAGGGACTTTATAAGTAAAAACAATTCTAATTGTAGGAAAATTAGCTCTTGACTAAGGCCTGATTCATAACCTGTTACTAGAGCAATTTTCTTTTTACAAAAGCAAAGCAAATCTCATTACATCAACAATGTGTCATGAAGATTGACTTTGCATTTACTTTCCCATAAAGTATGAACCCACCATTTACAAAAGCACACTTTAGTAAGTATTAACTTTATTGAAAACAAATTTTCATTTCTTAGCATATGCCATACCTCTGTGGTTTAACTATATTTCTCCATCCCTTTATTGTGAAATGAAACACATTGTGTCTTTTCTGTTTCTTACTATCCGAAGTTCATATTCTAAAATAATTGTGACTTGTGTTCATGAAAACATAATGTTCTGGACTATTCTTTCTTTGAGATTATTCCGAATATCAAAGAGTGACAGCTTTGAATGGCGTTAAATCACGCACATAAACCTGAACTGCCAAACGTATAACCATTATGAAATATATCAGCATTTTATACGGTTGTACAGTGAGTTAATTTCTAAAGACCTATCCAAAGTAGTACTTAACAATATATTTTTTGTGTTCATCGATGAGCATTGATATAAAAATTAATCAAAGTAGCCCATCCCTGACGCATGAAGCAACCTGAATGCCTGATAATGCTAGACTTGTCAGTATGTTAGGTTTAAACATGCATCTGTGGAGATACAGGGTGTATGAACAATTGTTAACACCCACTAAAGTGTTACACGGTTTTGATCACCCCCACCCACCACCACTGTTTGGAAGTAATCCATGGTATGACCATGAAAATGTTGACCTTACTAATTAAAGGTATCGTACACGTTTGGTAATGACTCAAAACAAACATTAGCATAAAAACTTACTTGGTAACAAGCAACAGAGAGCTGTTGATAGTATAAAACATTGTAGAAAACGACTCCCTCTGAAGTAACGTAGTTTTTGAGAAAGAGGTAATTTCTCACTAAAATAATAAAAACTTCTTGCAAGAAGTTTTTATTCCTATCAGATCTGAAAGCACACAATTGTACAACAAGGGTGTTTTTTCTTTCATCATTTTCTTGCAACTTCGATGACCAATTGAGCCCAAATTTTCACAGGCTTGTTATTTTATGCATATGTTGGGTACACCAAGTGAGAACACTGGTCTTTGACAATTTCCAAACGTGTACAGGGCCTTTAAGCGCTAATAAATCATTGGAAACTGCTATTAGGCAAATACCCATACATTGTATGATATGCTACGTCCATTAAAAGTATGTTTGTCATTGGCTTTTGGACATTTTGAAAAGAATAACTCATTTCCATCGTCTAGTTTAGCATGAAGATGCCATACAACCAAAAACAAAAACAGCTAAGTAAATGTCTAGACCTACCAACCCCATTTTGTAAAATGTCATGCAATCCGTGGCAGAACTAATTTTCTTTTGGTCTGATCCTGCAAAAGCTATATCGGGAACATCATTAAGGTTAATCCACGGTAATCTTATGAATAATTCATGTGCAGATTGTGTCATTATCATAGACAGATGTCCAATGAGAGGCAATTTCTTTGATCTTTGAGTCATCTTATGAATAATTCAAGTGCAGAATGTGTCATTATCATAGAAAGATACATGTCCAATGAGAGGCGTTTTCTTTGATCTTTACAGTCATCTGATTTTCTCCATTAATGATACATGAATCCTCATCATATATTCATTGAAAGAAAAGTATGGTGTCAAAGGATTAGGTGTGAAATAATACATTAGATTGTGAAATATACTTCAAAGCATTTTGTCTGCTGGGTTTCCGTTAAAGGGGGAAAAAACATCATTGGTTTTTGGAAAAGTACATTAATTCCCATCCTTTAGTATTCAGTAAACACACCATGCAATCAACATGTAAAGATTGCATCAAATTTGGTTGTCCCAGTTTAGTGAAAATTGTTATAAACACAGTGTATGTTTTGTCAGGGACTCTGTGCATGTTCATAGGGCTTATTTTGATTGGGACAATTATAGTGATATTTGAGGTTTTCTCATTGTATTTTCTTGACTTTGACAGTATCTCAGATGGAAATATATCTCTTGGGGATTGGAAGTAGTATGAACTTTATAATCAATGAGCTTTCAGATTAAAGAGCATGTAACTTGTCTCACTACCAATGTTGCCTTCCTGATTGGTAAAAGGTTTTAAATCCTAGAACATTCCAATGTGCTGTACAGTCCGAAGTTGAACCATGAGCTTGGCATACACAAAGGTCTTATATCTGTGCTTGTGATATGAGTGTGTTTTTCTGATGATTTCATTAAACAAAAATTAACTCTGTGTACAGTAGGCAGAGCTAATACAAAAAGTTTAATCATTTTTTCAGTGTCATGCAATATCCGAAATGGTAACCTTACAACAGGAAACCAAACAAAAGCTTGACTGCATGATGAAAGTTTAAACTCAAATCATTTTGTTCAAATTCTAAAGTTGAATTACATGTAGCTTATTTGTTATGGACACAATACAGCTTATAGATTGTACATAAATTCAAATGTTTCCCTCAAAAACATGACGTCGTTTCAACCGTTCTCATATCGCACACGGTGTACAGATTTGTCCTCTTTCACATTCGGACTAGTTTCCTTTGAAACAATAGTGTGATTGTGTACCACACACAGGATATTGTTCTTCATATGAACTCATAAAACACAGGATATTCAAATTGTTGTTGGGTACAAGTGGCAGTAATTTCTGACACAGTTGTGGGACCTTTTTCTTTTTAATCAATTGAAGTTTTAAACTTTGAGAACAAACACATGTACATGTAGTAAGTGTAATTAAATGCACTGTATGAGCAGTGTTTTATGATTTAAAAAAAAGGTGCTATATACAGTACGTGTATGTGTAAATGTGTCTATATCCAGTACGTGTATTGCCATAAATGTGTATACTTAGCTGTCTGTAAAGTTCAAGTTATTCCTTTGTTAACCCTTTAACAGCAATATGTATACTTTACAGCAAGGGCTATTTTCATGACTCTGCTTACCACATAATTCTGCTTATGGTCACTATCTTCACTTACAGGGTGAGCACTGATTTTAAGTGCAAGCTGTAAAAGTGAAAAATGCCAAGTAACATATGTGAAGTACATATGCACACAAGCAGAAATTCCTTACTTTCATTTTCAATTCGCTTACAGAAAGCACAGATTTTAACCTGCCTTTCAGTTCTGGAATTTCATTTTTTGAAGGGCAAGGCCAGTTTCATTTTGCAATAAAGGGCACATTCATTAGGAAATCTTAAGTCTATGGGGAACTTTTGAAGGGACACCAAGGCCCATACCAGGGCAACGGAGGCCGTGGCCTCCATGTAATTCCAGGCCAGGACTCAATTTCATAGAGCTGCTTAAGCACAAAAACTAGCTAAGCACAACAAAATTATGCTTAGCAGAATAAGGTTACCAGCCAAACTACCATGTCACATGTACAATTTGTGACTGGTATCCTGCTCATTTCTGATAAGCAAAACATTGTTAAGCAATATTTTCTGCTTAAGTAAGCAGCTCTATGAAATTGGGGCCTGGCCTTTGTAAAGTGCAAATTTTTGCTTACAGTAGCATGCAGAGCCATGATATTTGGCCTAGTTGATACATACACTGTACCTCTATCGTCTAAAAAACACTTCTGGAACTTCAAGTATTATCTTACATGTTAGAGGAAGTTACAACTTGTCTTTTGGAATGTACCTTGGTCCTTAGCCAGTTTACATGTGTCTCCAGTTTCAATGACTACTCATGTTATACTTGTAGATGTAATGTAGCAGTTGGCTGACATTTTCGGAATCAAGTTGATATTTTATTGGTGAATGCATCTATAGGCTCAGTGTATGAACAAAATAAACAAGTATGATAGATAATGATTTATGTTCCAAGTAGTTGAAATGTATGAAGACTGCGCAGTAATTCAACCTTCAACTGTTGTTATCAGAGAGGGTTACCTACTGGGGCATTTCCCACAGGCCTGTAGAGTTACATGTAACATAATGCATTGTAAGAATTAATGAGGACCCAGGTATTTTGGTTAATAAAGCCTTGTTCATACTTTACACGAAAGCAAAGCAAATTTTCTTGCATAACAATTGGAAAAACAGCGCGCCCGAATATTGCACACCAAAATTTGCTTGGCTTTTGCGTGAAGTATGAACCGAGCTTAACAAGATTTTCAGTGGGAACATTTTTATATAGACTCCAAACATAAACCATTATAGGGTGTCATGGCCGAGCGGTTTAGAGCATCAAATTCAAGTTCTAGTTGTTAAGTCATCGGGGTATGGGTTCGAATCCCAGTCATGACACTTGTGTCCTTGAGCAAGATACTTTACTATAATCGCTTCTCTTCACCCAGGGGTATAAATGGGTACCTGCGAGGGTAGAGGTTGATATTGTGTTTGAAAAAGCCTTCGGAGCTCCACGGCAGCTCGGGGCTGTATATATATAATAAGCTGAGAAAGATTAAAGGAATGTTATTGGCCCAATGACCAGGGCACTAATTGCACATTGAGACGTTATTGTAACATGTGCTGTATAAGAACAAGTTATTAGTTGGGAAATGTGAATTGAACACCCAACCCCCCCCCCCCCCAATTGGGCTATTGACCCAATTCACTTGTAATCATCATCATCACACTAATTTTGGTTGCACCATTTTGGGAGTTCCTGTGTGTTATAGAGTGTAGTGCACCTTTTAGGCGTGCAGCGTTAACACATTTACCATAATTTTGACATGCAATTTGACTCCTAAAAATGGCTAGTGTGGCAGACAGTATCTATGTTTGATGTGCAAGGGGTGAATTAGCAATACTACAAAAACTTCTCAAAATTTGCATAAAGTAGTCATTGGCTTCCAGCTAAAGGCAGTGCAACCCCTTCCACTCATGATTGCCACCGATTTATCATTTAGTTTTTGGGGGTTCTTAGGATATCCACTACTAAAAACTGACGATTCTCTATCATTTTGTTTGTTGTTAGTTTCCCCCTTGCAATGTGCACAAAATGAATAGCCTAACCATTTGGGGTGAAGGGGGATCAGATATTCTGAGGGGAGCTGTACTCGGCATGTTTTTGTAATGTACATTGATATCTTAAAGGTGACTATGAATGTAAACACTGCAGGAAGTTTAGAGGCACTATACACGTTTGGTAATTACTCAAAATATATATTAGCATAAAAACTGACTTGGTAATGAGCAACAGAGAGCTGTTGATAGTATAAAACATTGTGAGAAACGACTCCCTCTGAAGTAACGTAGTTTTTGAGAAAGAGGTAATTTCTCACTAACATAACAAAAACTTCTTGCAAGAAGATTTATTCCTATCTGAAAGCACACAAATTTGTACAACAAGGGTGTTTTTTCTTTCATCATTTTCTTGCAACTTCGATGACCAATTGAGCCCAAATTTTCACAGGCTTGTTATTTTATGCATATGTTGGGACACCAAATGAGAACACTGGTCTTTGACAATTACCAAACGTGTACGATGCCTTTAAGTGCAGCAAGACACTCAGGGGCAACTGTTCAGTAAATAACATGCTTGGGTTACTCATACATCCTTTTCATGTTGATTCAACTGGACTAACATAAAGCATTTCACATCACTATAAAAGAGGAATTGATCATACAAAATTAATAAAATAGCTATATTTTCTTCAATAAAATGGAACATTTTGTAACGATCAACCTTTCAGTAATGTACATGTAAGTGCGCCCTTTTTAAAATGGAAGGTCAAGATTGTGACATCCAGTCATCTCCAAGGTTTTAAGATAGAATCACAACCCAGAAAATGCTGAGACCGACCACATTATGTGCTGTTGGCGTGTCGTATCATTACCATGTCACATGGGTGTACATAGCAAAATTGCAACTCACTTTGAGCTTTTCTCCATTTTTGTTTTGGTCTAAATGTAAATGATGTAGTAGTGCATGTCACGTGAATCATGATAGCATTATTGCGATATACATGTACATGTATACGCCTGTAAAATTATGGCGTAATCAATTGGCCACGTATTAAAAAATTGTTCAGCACCCCCAAACAAAGATATAAAAAGATATTAGGAGACCGTTAACATTAGGGCTAAATAGCTCAGTTGGAAGAGTGCTGGCACATTAATTTAGAGGTTGCAGGATCAAGTCCCACTCTAGTAAATGTTTCTTTGTTCAACCCAAAATTAATAGAATTGACTCACAACTGAATTGTGCGAGCAACGACTCACTTAGCGTTGTCTGGGTTCTATGTCTATGGATTCACATCACAATTTTTCTTAGAAGTGTGTGTGTCTTTAAAACAAAACAAAATGTATGGCTTTACTGGGTTTTTTAAATTAAAACTACATTCCCTGTGCAAAAGTTATTCCTGATTTGATCAAAAGCAACAATAGGAGACTTTGGAACGCTAAGTGGCAGCAGACTTACCAGGTAAGTTTCCATTGTTTATGTAGTTCTGAGCATGCGCACATTTATCTGGTTAAGTCTGCTGCCACCTAGCGTCCCAAAAGTCCCCCATTGAATATTCCAGTTGTCATCAAAGGTTGTACAAGTACATGTTGTGCGGCTGACAACATAAGTAATGTAAAGCTAAACCTAATGTGCATTTATCATTTTTGCATATTACTGTGTATATTAAAGTACATTTGTATCACATTCATGTTATAAATATAGTTTATGTATATTTCATGGAAATAAACATATTTCGCTTTGCAAATGATTGTAGTTGTTCTTTGAGAAGTCATTTGAGAAGATGGTAAATGACCCATTTTTGGTTCTTGGCTACTGAAGTAGTAGCTTCGCTTTAAACTGCTATCATCAATTTTTTGAAAATTTTGAATAGTTTGAATTCTTGAAATGAATGTTGTGATAAATTGTAGTTATCATGGGAAAAGAATTCAAAGTATTTCGTGATTCAATGATAGGTTAAGTCAGCTAGGCAAACTCGTAGTGCATTCACTTGGTACTTGTCCACTAGAAATGGCTGGTAACAGAGTGGGCGAGCGGATAAGAGCACCAGACTCGAGCTGTTGTGTTTCTGTTCAGCAGAGTGTGGGTTTGAGTCCCTGTCGTGACACTTGTGTCGTTAAGCAAGATACTTAACCATTATTGCTGCCGCAAAGCCGTAGGTCCTGTGTGTTGTGTAATGCACATAATAGAACCCAGTGCACTTATCGAAAAGAGAAGGGGTTCGCCCCGATGTTCCCACAGCACCTTGTAAACCATTACATTGTGCTTTGTAAAGGAATTGTTCTCATACTTCAAAAACGTAGCTCCACAATACCTTTACGGAAAATACTGACTGTTGAAGCAACTTCAGCGTCACTGGGTGACGGATATGAGCGCTTATATAAGAAGCCACTATTATTATTATTATTATTATATCATGGTTGTCTTGGCTCAGTGTAAGCATAACATGTGGTGTGTACTGTAACAATTGTCTGGTAACCGGTGTTCATTTTCTCAGAAGCCTGAACTCTTGATATTCCATTTTCTGAAAGATTTCACTAAAAATATGTTGTCAATCTTCATGTTTGCATGTCAGTGAAAGCCAATTTATCACGTGATCTTCATATTTCCTGGTACAAATGGTGCATGCAAAGAAAACCCGCTGCTCAGTACAAAGTCCTTTATGGTATTTGCACATTCTGGAACAATTTTTATGATGATTAAGTGACAGTCCAATTAATAGTTAGGTTTAAAAAGACTTTGCGAACCTGTCCTACACAGAAATGATATTTGGCTGGTTAAAAGAAGAGACATCCAAGGATGAACAATAGCAACACTATCGTGACTTTATAAAACCAATGGGGCCCTCAATACCTTCACTGTTAAATATACCAATGTCTAGACCACGTCCAGGGCTAGATAGCTCTGTTAATAGAGCGCCGGCACGTTAAGCCAGAGGTAATTGGTTCAATTCCCACTCTAGTCAATTTTTATTTGTTCAACCCCAAAATTAAATTTTACTTGATTTAATCTATTGCATCAGGGATAAAGAGTAAGATTTTGGTTTTACCCTTTTAGTGATTTTACACCAATTTGTGATAAGCACCGTGTACTCGGTGCTTTCCAAGGTCTGCACCTGTAGGCTACTCAGGTGGGATTCGAACCCACGACCCCATATTCCAGAGCAGATGTCTAGACCATGTCTAGATGGTCTAGACCATCAAGCATGCCTGGTGCCGAGAGCCCAGCTTAAGTGATGGACACCACTTGAAAATATAGAGCCATTTAGTGACATCGTCTTGAAATAAGCCTCCATAATAACTAGTTATTATATAGCGCATTTTACAATAACGTATCAATGCGCTTTACATTAGTGCCCTGGTCATTGGGCCTATAGAACATTCCTTTAATCTTTCTCAGCTCCCTGGGGAGTATACAGCCCGGGCTGCCATGGTGCTCAGAAGGCTTTTCAAACACAACCTCTACCCTAGCAGGTACCCATTTATACCCCTGGGCGAAGAGAAGCAATTATAGTGAAGTATCTTGCTCAAGGATACAAGTGTAGGAACTTGAATTCGATGCTCTAAACCACTCGGCCACATGACGCCCTACTTCATACTGCAGTGGATTGATACCCTCATTGGTAGAAGGTTTCAAACGGGGCCCAATTTCATAAAGCTATTAACCCTTTAGAGACCATTCATTTCTGTATAATCATCACGAAATGCCAAGACATTGCTAATATTGTTCATTTCTGTATTCAAATTTTGTCAGTAAAAATTTCAACAGAAATAACATGAAACAGAAAATTTAGTTTTGTGTTTAGAAATTGGGATACTATGTTAACATACTACATTGGAAAATGTCATATCCGGACATGACCTTTACTTTGACCTCTTTATGTGAATGGAAGTAGGTCAAACCTAGCGGCCGCTATGGGCGTTTTGGTACAAGCCGCTTGTGGCCGCTAGGGTCTCTAAAGGGTTAAGCATTAAAAAATGTTTAGCATATAAAAATCTTGCTTTGTAGAGGAAGGTTACCAGTCAAAATACCATATTATGTATTGTTTTTGATTGGTTTTTGCTAAGCAGAAATTGTTTGCTAAGCACAATTTCTGCTGAAAGGCACTGGACACGTTTGGTAATTGTCAAAGACCAGTATTCTCAGTTCTCACTTGATGTATCCCAACATATGCATGTTGAAACAAACCTGTGAAAATTTGGGCTCAATTGGTCATTAAAGTGGTCATTAAAGTTGCAAGAAAATAATGAAAGAAAAAACACCCTTGATCCACAATTTGTGTGCTTTCAGATGCCTGAAAAAAGCTTCAGAAGGCCTGAAGTCTTTCTCAGATTCAAAGTTTTTAGTGACAAATTACCTCTTTCTCAAAAACTATGTTACTTCAGAGGGAGTCGTTTCTCACAATGTTTTATACTATCAACAGCTCTCCGTTGCTCGTTACCAAGTAAGTTTTATGCTAATATGTATTTTGAGTAATTTCCAAACGTGTCCAGTGCCTTTAAGCAGCTCAATGAAATTTTACCCAGGATAGAAACATATCCAAATTGGGACAGTTTGGATGACCCACCCTATGAACAAAACTCATTTAAAGTAACAAGTAATTGAGTTTAAAATTTATTCACAATTTATTTGATAAATCAATGATCTACATTTAACACATACCTGAGTAAATAAATGGTTTATTTCATGATAGAAACAAAAGTAATAACCTTTAAAAACCTGTATCAAAATTACTTTAACAACAATAACCTCTACAATTGTACAAAAACTTAAAATCTTTAAAAATGAATTGTTATATTTAATCTATAAGTTAATTTACCTTGATTAATGTAAAACATATACAACTCAATGATTATCTATATAAAAACAGTTGTTGCAGTGAAAAACTAAACTGATTTAAAAAAAATTAATTTAAATATTTGTTTTCTGTGATAGAATTAGTTTTCCTTGTCCCATCTACAACTACAGACCCAAATCCAACGGGGAATTTTTTTTTTTTACCAAGGTTCAAGTCCAGCAAGTAGTCTGATTGAAAATCAATTATATTACAACTGAATTAAAGCGAGGGACATATTTTTCTTCAAACTGAAATTGTTATTTAAATCCATTAAATCTACAATTCAGGTTATTTTACTTAAAAATATTGCTTATAAGAAACCAAGTCTTTGTGAAAAAAAACCCACTTCCTAACCTTACGAACTAGGACAAAAAGATGGTGCATCACTGGCTTCAACAAAACTTCAATAACAAAACAAAGCATAATTTTATAGTAAACTATTTCCCTGTTTTAGCCAGGATTTGGTAAAAGGGTTTCAAAATTTGCAGGAAATTTAAAAACTTGGTGTCCAAATTGTTCACTTACAATACATTTAAATGACAGATAAGTGACAGATAAAACAGGGTGTCCAAATTTAAAACAGGGTGTCCAAAAGACACCCAGACACCCCTCTGGAATTCCCTGACTTTCCACAGGGGTGTGATTGTCCATGTTTGAAACATCCTGACAAATTGGTAGCAGTCCAAAGATACCCCCTCCCTAATTTAATTTACAGGATTTCAGACATCACCACAAATGGAAAACAAGAAATTTTGAAACAATATAGGGGCATGTTTCACAACTCTGGCCAGAACACTTGCTGATGCAACATTGTGACTTTTCTGAGTTAGGTTTAAAATAGATTATTTATCAAAAACTAGATTGTTGGAAAGATTGCACTCTTTCCAGAAAAGCTGATGGACCACTGAAGCAAAATCAAACTACTTTTAATGAAAAGGTTTCTCAGGTTGATTTGTATTCTCAATTATTCTCATTAATGAACATTAATTTGGTAATTTCAAACAGTTGATGATAATACAAGTGCTACGTACGATAAAAATGTGTTTGAATATTAACCATAAAACCATGATTGCCTTTCCATAATGAAAATCATTGTAAATTCGTTTGTAATTAAAAATATTACATTGTATTTCATTTCACCTCTTTGATTAAATTCAAAGTGGTGTAGTTTTTCATGGGCCGGGTTTACCTAAGAGCGCGTATAATTGTTTCAATGCGTGTGAAAAAGCGCAAGTAAATAAAAAAATAAGCACATAATACATACAAAGCTGGATATGTTGAGTTGGGTGCTCCAGTAATCATGCTTCTTCAATCGTGGGCACAAAAACCATTAAACTTGAAAATATTATTCTACAGATTATCGCTCGCTGAGATGGGATCTACTTCAAGACTTTAACTTTCTCATACACGTTGAATTCTGTCAATTTAGCTTGAAATCTGGCTTCTACCAGTTTGAGAAATGATGAAGTTTGTTTTGTATTTTTTCCACCAGTACGTAACACAGCAGATGATCAAGATCTAAATTAGGTCTATGATGATAACCGACTATTGTGTGTAGTGGTCTTTAGGCAGGCTGATACAGGAATGTCTGAAAGGATAGGGAATGTCAATCATCTCTTTATACTTGCGGTAGAAGACAGCTGGAATTATCTAGCTGGTTCACTGTTGATGATTGTCCAATGAATACCTGATTCTTATGGTCGTGTCCAGCTGTTAGATTAGCATATTACCTTCGGATGAGCCATTAAAACAGAAACAATTGCACTGACACTCAATTCATTCCAAAGAGTTCAGATACTTGTTTCTTTGTATCTTCTGGGCTGACGACTTTGTGCCCAATGGTCCTAGGATCGCTGTAAATCTCATGGTCGTTGCCTCCCTGAAAGATAACCAATAGAGTTGGTTTAACTCTTCATCTGTTTGCCAAGTCAGTTGAACACTTGGCTGGTCATTCAAAACCACAGAACTGACTGGTTTTGAGGGTTGGACAACCATACAGGTGGTTCACTAGGTTGGTCATTCAAAACCACAGAACTGACTGGTTTGAGGGTTGGACAACCCTATACAGGTGGTTCACTAGGCTGGTCATTCAAAACCACAGAACTGACTGGTTTTGAGGGTTGGACAACCATACAGGTGGTTCACTAGGCTTGTCATTCAAAACCACAGAACTGACTGGTTTTGAGGGTCGGACAACCATATACATATGGTTCACTACATGACATTACGGAGCATGCTAACATAGTGCCAATATCACACCATGCCCTGTATTAGTGAAACTATTTACATGAGTGCCGTGGCCAAGCGGTCCAGTGCACCAGACTCTAGTTCACTGGACTTATGTCTTGGGCCCAATTTTCTGCTTAGCAACAAGGAGCAAGATACCAGTCATAAAATGTACATGTGACATGGTATTTTGACCGGTAACCTTATTCTGGTAAGCATTATTATTTTGTAACTAGCTAGTTGTTGTGCTTAAGCAGCTCTATGAAATTGGGCCCTGGTGTTCAGTGTCTGAGTGTGGGTTTAGGTCCCAGTCATGACACTGGTGTCCTTAAAGGCACTGTACACGTTTGGTAATTACTCAAAATATATATTAGCATAAAAACTGACTTGGTAACGAGCAACAGAGAGCTGTTGATAGTATAAAACATTGTGAGAAACGACTCCCTCTGAAGTAACGTAGTTTTTGAGAAAGAGGTAATTTCTCACTAAAATAATAAAAACTTCTTGCAAGAAGTTTTTATTCCTATCTGAAAGCACACAAATTTGTACAATAAGGGTGTTTTTTCTTCATCATTTTCTTGCAATCTCGATGACCAATTGAGCCCAAATGTTCACAAGCTTGTTATTTTATGCTTATGTTGGGATACATGTACACCAAGTGAGAACACTGGTCTTTGACAATTACCAAACGTGTACGATGCCTTTAAGCAAGACACTTAATCATAATTGCTTGGATGGGATGTAAAGCCATAGGTCATGTTTGTTGTGTAATGCACATATAACCCAGTACACTTCTCCTTAAAGAGAAAGGGTCTGCCCCAGTGTTTCTGGCATGGTGGGCTGCAGATTGCCCTGCATCACCTTGTACACCATTACAAGGTGCTATATGGAAATGGGTTTTACAATTCAAACATAGCTCTACATATATATATCAACAAAATACTGAGCACTTTGAGACGCCCGTTGAGCATCGATAGAGAATTGCATAATATTATTATTTTATGATATTAAACGATAAATTAGTCAAATGGGAAAAACAAGAGATTACTGTCAAATAAGAACAGCCTATTGTCTGGCAACTTGTTTGACGTTTGGAATCCATAAATCTAGCCTCTAGTGAACCCAATAAAGAAAACTCAACGATCTTTGGGATTGTTGAAGGTATATTGTTGTCAAACAGCAAGGTATTTTTTCACAAGTGATGTGGCACAAAATTGAGTAGGGCTTGCTATATGACCTAATTTTAGTTATGTTTCTGCTGTTTTAATGAACTACGTAGCTCTCCAGATTATTAAAGGATTTAAACATTTCTTCCATAAAATCACCTGCATGAGGCTAAAGGTTGGGGTGGTAAATTGAACCCCTGCCATACCACGTTCTAATAACTAAAAATAATGCAAATGAAAACATACAACTGACCTTTTCAACTTTATCACCAAAAAAGTGTATTGTGTCAAAGTCATTCTCCACATACTGTAGACAATATCTCTTATCCCAACCACCAGGATACGCATCAATGCTGATTTGACCACCTACATAAGAGGACAAAATAACAATAATATTTAGTTTTTTTAACATTCAACCTAATGCACCAAACCAATGCACGATCCAGAAATGTTTCTTAAGTTTCATTTTATAACTTCTTTAATAATTTGTCTGTCAAGTTGACGCCAGTAAAATACACCTTCTTCTCAGTGGTAGTAGCTCGATGGAAGAAAAAAACAGGTTGATGAGAGGACTTCATCCTCTCAAGAGTGAAGTTTCATACTTTTCTCTGGAGTATTTTAGACGAGACGAATATTTCAAATTACAGGAATTTAGGGAAACTATCTGCACCTACTGTAAGAGAACAACTGTACATTTTTATTTATAAGCCCATGAGATTCAGGTTTGAGTACACATGTTTGTGATCCATTGACCATCCATCTCTGAACTTACCAATTGAAAACACCCATCCATCATCGCTAAACTTCTCTTTAAGACATTTGGTCATTTTTTCACGTATATGCTCCTCCTGTTGATAACAAAATAAAAAGGGAATGATGTGTGAAAGGCAATTGATAATCAGTGGAGTTATCAACAGGCTCTGGGTGCAACCATCAATACATGTATTGGTCAAGTTCACACTGCATGGACATGCAATGTGCAGAAAGGTATCACTACCATAAGGTACACGTACTTGTGGCCAGTACACGTACTTGTAGCCAGTACTGTAGCTGATGTATTGCTTCATCTATCAAGCTGCCCAACTGTCCATTGGATGGAATGAAAAGCAGTAGGTCCTGTGTGTTGAGTAATCAAAAAGAACTGTACACTTATTGTTAACAGCAGCGGCTTGTCCAGGTGTTTCTGGCATGGTTGGCAGAAGATTGGGTCACATTACCTTGTAAACCCTCTGTATACATCTAAATAAAACACTCATTACAAAGTGTGTTTGATTATTATTATGCGGTGTGGTGTCACTCACAAATATTGAAGCATGCTGTCAGATCATGGCCAGACTGAGTAACTGTCAACACAGATATCTACATGTATCTTAACTAAACATAATAATAATAGTGGCTTCTTATATAGCGCTCATATCCGTCAATCAGTGACGCTCAAGTCGCTTCAACAGTCAGTATTTTCCTGCAAGGTATGTGGGGCTACGTAAGTATGAGACCAAGTCCTTTACATAGCACCATGTAATGGTTTACAAGGTGCTGTGGCGCAATATGCAGCCAATCAAACCAGGAACACCTGGGCGAACCCCTTCTCTTTTGTGCACTGGGTTCTTTTACGTGCATTACACAACACACAGGACCTCTGACTTAACGTCCCATCCGAAGGACGCAGCAATAATGGTCAAGTGTCTTGCTTAAAGGACCCAAGTGTCACGACCGGGACTCGAACCCACACTCTGCTGATCAGAAACACCAGAGCTTGAGTTCGGTGCTCTTATCCGCTCGGACACGCCACAAGTACGTATGACAAACTTCTGTCTCAGAATGACTGGCAAGTGATGTGCTGGCACTAGAGCAATCTCTGTCGTCATTAAACGATATCTTACTTGAATCACATTATCTACTTGTACATTAAGCTCACCTGATCAAGTTTGGCAAACTGATTTCTTTCTTCTTGTGTGCAACTTCTACCAACTGGACAAAAGTTTATCATTCCGTTACGGAATTCAACAAACGTCCCTCTGTGGAAAGAAAATTACATACCAAGAAAATTATTTTTAAATACAAAGAAAATTATTTAGCCTTTAATCCTTACCCTACCAAATGCACAAAAAAAGCAGCAGTTGGTAAAAGTTGTTAGATTTTGTTACATTCAACTCAAATCCCATACTCTGTTGCATTTAGCAGGGTACAAAGCACAGAGTTCAATATTTGCAAAAGAACCAATGCATAGTTGAGTAAAGTTATACAAGTGGCAAGGTAACCCAGTGCATAGTTGAGTCAAGTTATACTAACCGTTCAGCAGTGAGTTCAATAGTGGCAAGGTAACCAAGTGCGTAGTTGAATCTAGTTGTACTAACCGTTTAATAGTGCTCAGGGAGTTTAATAGTGGCAAGGTACATGTAACCAAGTGCATAGTTATGTCAAGTTACACTAACTGTTTGGCAGGGAGTTTAATGGTGGCAAGGTAACCTAGTGCATAGTTGAGTCAAGTTATACTAACCGTTTAGCAGGGAGTTTAATGGTGGCAAGGTAATAAAGTGCTTAGTTGAGTCTAGTTATACTAACCGTTTAGCAGGGAGTTTAATAGTGGCAATGTAACCAAGTGCATAGTTGAGTTTAGTTATACTAATCGTTTGGCAGGGAGTTTAATAGTGGCATGGTAACCCAGTGCATGGTTGAGTCTAGTTATACTAACCGTTTAGCAGGGAGTTTAATGGTGGCAAGGTAACCTAGTGCATAGTTGATGAGTTCTTGAAGCTTCTCCTCACCCATCTTCTTGATTAAACTCTGAAAAAAAATGAGCCACAATGTGATGTCAAAAGCACTATTTGGAAATCTTCAAAAAGAAAACGTGTTGAATTGCATTCTTGTACAGAATTTATATGTACCAACTTCATGAAAAAGAGCTTGCCAACCTGGACAATAAATAGGGCCTGGACATCTGCTAACCATTTTTCTAAATCAAAGTTTTTACAAGGGAAACTGTACAAGCCAAACTTGAAAAAAATGGTTCTTCACTTAGTAAGTTTTTGTGCTTGAAAATGTCACACAAACACTCCACTCTCACCCAAGTATCAAAATTACATGTGCAGTGTACATGTACTGTGTGTACAAATCATGCAGTCATAGTATGCAGTTCTGTTGAGGTATCTCGGTTCTAAATACCAATCCAATGAGTCCATGATGTCAATAGGGTTGCAGGCAAGGCGTGTCCGACAATACATGCATTGTACACTCATGTCTGTACGCAAGTATAAAAAAAGCTTAAAATTTCCATATGTCTTCAATAGTACAAGAGTTAACCTTGTTTCAAACTGTCAATGCATACACATTGTACTTCTTGTCCATGTCCACAGGACCATGTATTTTTGAGCTCAATGGTTTGAGCTCATGAATTTGAATTTGTTCTTTAGAACTAAAATCCAAATTTAAAATCCGGGACAGACGTGGATTACCCGATGAGAGAAAGTGCAGAACGTGTACTGTTTGATAAGTCTTGCTGAAGACTGCAGCTACAGCTTTGACGCAATTTTTTTCTTTTCACACTAAAGTTGTGATATGGTAGTCTTGGTGCTAAACCTTCTCGTTTTGATGTGTCACATTTCGTGTTGTAAAGAGTGGTTCATGGATGATAGCGCCCTCTTGCAGGGAAAATTGTGACATCAAAACTAAAAGGTCTGGCATCAATACTTGTAATATGGCAAACAGACCTGAAAGGCCATGAATGCTTTCATTTGAAGGGGCACCAAGGCAAAAGAAAGTGAAATGGCATTCACAACTCTATGAAGTTCAAGACCCTAACAAGGTGAGGCAAGAAAAATAACACCCTAGCTTTATTAAGATGATGGCACTCTGGACGAAAAGTTGCTCAAGCCAATGGTTTCCAGCGCAAACTTTACACCGAGTCAGTTTTCATCAGATCAAACAAATTATTTTTCCAGTTACCAACAGGGTGTAATTTTTTACTCTGCTTACCGCCGAGTTCTGCGCTTACCATTCTCTGCTTACCACAGGGTTAGTGCCAAGCAAAAATACCTTGCTAACCTGTGAAATACGCTTGGTTCGAGCGTGCTACCATACATTGACATTTAAATGCAATTTGTTTTGCTTATTAAAGGGTATTTCTAAGCCGAGCAATGATGTTCGGCCCTCATGGTATAAACTTCCTACACAATGTATTTTAATTTACCATGATAGCTATTGTTTTTCCTTTCTTGTACGCAGCAAGTCCATTTTCAGCAAACACGTAGTCCATTTTATCTATTGCCTCTCTTCCTCCCATCTGCTCAGTAATCTTCTCCATATCGGAACCTCCTACAAGACCACAGCAGACCTTCTTGTTGACTTGCACCAAAAAATCAGCCATGTCATCCTTGATTATCTATAAAATGATCATGGAAATTTTATTGAAAGTGACAAACGGATATTAGTAACTACATTTACAAGGTACATAACTTCAAACAAATTTGCAAACAATCATGCACTTTGGCTTGCGTGTGGCCTTATTCCTCTACAATGTATTTTCTACCTCCATGTTTATTCTGAGGTCCAAATTTTCAAGCCAGATGTTGTACAACTCAGTCTCTGTCATTTTTCCCCCCAGGAAAATAAGTTACACTGTACTAGCTGTGACCTTTAAAACTGGTCTACATTTGATTGATTTCTAACTATATTAATGGAGGTCATTTCTTTGTCCTCTTTATTGCATTAGTGGTGTTTTGCTTTGTATAGATTCAAAGGTAAATCTAATCTATACACTCGTATTATATTCACACTCATATTCACTACGTTAGGCACACAAGCCTCTACGTTAGTCGCTACGTTAGGCTGAAAGAATCGAATGAAATCGCAACATTTTTAAGAGTGGATTGGCCACATACATTACCATGATGATTACAAATTACAATATCCTCGTATCCCCATTATTCGCGCACGTAAGAATTGAAATTGAATTTTGACTTGATTAACAGAATCAAGAACAACTTTTAGCTTTAATTTTAATTGTCTGATGTCAAAGCCCACCTGAGAGGAGAATTTGAAGCCCGCAGAACATCGTCAAGCACAACGAAACTCGTCGTCTGCAATCTACCCCGATTTGTCAAGTTTCGTTTTCCGTCACATGAATTCGCGCACTTGGGCTGGAACGCCACTACGGAGTCCCTATTGTCCCGCCTTTCTTCTAAATGCTTTAGTCCGTGCGGCAGGGAAGCTGCCGGTTGAAATCGGCAGTGATAATTATTTACGGGAAGGGGTGGTGGGGTTGGCGAGGTGGGAAATTGACTCTGCGCTGTTATCACAAAGTTGGTAAGCCCCGCGTCCAGTTAAATGCAAACAATTGGTAATTTCTGAAAAAAGGATTATAAGGCGCACGTCCACTTCAACCTTCCGTAGTATTTTGTACGCCCTCTGTTGTTAAATGAAAATCACGTGGTCTTGTAATTTAAGTATTGAAGTATGGCAGACGATACGCACAGAACTTTCAGTGTTTTTTTTTTTTTTTTAATCGACCATCTTATCTAGCTATGTTTTGTATTTAGTCTAAAAAGGTAAGATTGTATACTACATTTGTAGTTTATCTAAAATCTTACCGAAAAGGCTTTGATTTTCCACATCTTCGCAGGAAATTGTTTATCAGGCTTTATACTTTCATGAAATAAAACAAATTGAGTCACTGCGTATTGTAAACAAAATAATATGCGTCGGAAAGGTACCTGCGCGAATATTTGTGATGCGCGAAATTGGGGTACGGGAGGGTACATCATCCATGGCCATGAGTTGAAGCTGAAACTTGAAATTTTAAAAATTTCTTTTAAAAAAGAAGATAAACCAGCAGTACGATACCTGTCTTGAGGCAGTCAATGTGCCATCTACATCAAATAAAAGTAACGTTCTCGTATGATTCTCCATCTTAAAACAGAATGAAAAGACAACTTGTTGTATTACTTTGCCAACACTCTTCCGTAACTAACCCAACACATGCATCAGTGCACTGCAGTCTAGTCGACGTGCATACGTGGCTCCGTTTATTTTGACGTTAATAAACAAACTCTTGAGGGCGCATTATTCTATCACCTTGCCCCCCCCCCCCCCGATTGATCGACTCATCCGCAAGGGAAGTTTGGTCGGCCCCTTTTGCACGCACCGAGTCGAAGTTGGAGGACAGTCGATGATGGGGGGGGGGGTCTTTTTGAGACGGACTTTTTTCCCGACGGGCACTGTTTTAACAATTTGTAACGTGTTATCACGCCGGGTGCGTATTATTTTGATAAGTTTTATTTGGGTACTGTTTCCATGAAATGTTGACAGCAATTTTACAATAGGCCTACAACGATTATTTGAAAAGTTAACACATTCATCCCACCCCCAAACAAAAAACCCTCACCTGCCAAAAAACCCACAAAAAACCCCCAAACAACATTAATTGATCGTTGCCATAGACTCCGTCTGAACAGAAAACGGCTGTTTCCAAATCCTTGACACGTATTTTATCGACTTATCGTCATTAGATGATAGCTTTGGCCTATATCAAACTACATGCCCCTACCCTTAGAGTAGAAACAAAAAACATCAAGAACTTTTAATGAAAAGTCATCCGAAAACTTATAGTTTGATTTTGACACAAAAGTAAACATTAACAATAAAAGGACGGGGGGCGGAACCTGTTGGAAGATTTTGACGACTTTGCAAATAATTATGAGAACTTGATAAACTTTTAATTTCTCATTAAAGGAACATTACAGAATTGGTTTTTGCTCACAAAACAGTGTAAGCACTTTATATAATCCACCATATACATAAACTGACAAACCTGTAGAAGTTTGAGATCGATCGGCCATCTGGGTCACGAGAAAATACTTAAAAACCGATTACACATTTGCATGTGTTATACAATGCATGAATAAAACGCTCACGAGCGATAAACTCCAATCGGAAATTAGTTTTATTTATTTCTCATCAAATATGGCATTTCAGACAGAAATATTTCTAGGGATGTTTTCTACTATCATCATCATTAGACCGTGTAAGTTTTATGTAAATCTGTGATCTTAAAGAACATTTTAATTACCAGTTCTGTAACGTTCCTTTAAACACCATAGCCCTACTTCTCATTCCCCGATAAGATGTGTTAATATCGTGTTGATTTCCTAAATTCTCAATTTTTAGACAACAATCTGTGTTTATTGTTTTGTGTGTCTTCCATTCTCTTCAAGGGGTATTGTTCCGACGCCGTCGATCAATCAGAATACCGTCGAGTATAAACCGCGTGACACTAATTTAATTTAAAGGGTGCGTGTGTACAACATTGGTAAGAATGAAAATATAAATGCTCACAGATTTGCACATAACTCACATGGTATAAAGATGGTCATGGTACTGCCTTGAAATAGTTTTGCTTGAAATGCCATAGTTTTTACGAAATGTGAGTAAAATAATAGTATTTATCCTGCAGGATAAATTCCGATGTTTGAAAAAAAGTTAAAACACATAAGGTTTTTTTTCACTGTTTTCTCATGACTCCGAAGACCGATTTAGCTTAAACTTTTACAGGTTTGTTATTTCATGTATTGGGTCACATCGAGTTTGGATACAGGTCTTTGGCAATTGCCAATGTTGTACACACCCTTTAAACGAGTGCAACTCTTGCATTTTTAGGAGTAGACTAACATCCCCTTTGAAATAAATTGTCTCATCCCTGTAGTCTGGAGGTCCTTTTCATTACCAAAGTAAGGTAATAAATTGCCAAGAAAGAGTCAGGGTGCTGTTTTTCTCCGTGTCGTGTGCCATATGACACGGCGGCGGCCATTTTATTTTGAAGAACACGTTCAAATTGAAGACTCAAGTCTCCATACTTTTTCCTCCAACAAATTTTCACAGCCGCTCCCGATGGTAAACTACTAAAATGTGTTGTGGTAAGTTAAGTATGTATTCGTCTTTAGAGTTGTAGTGTTGAAAATTCTTGTTATTTTGCATAATTTGAAGAAATTGTGGGTGTTTTCGGCACAAGGCGCCAAGTATAAAAACCACACGTGTTACTTGCTTTCGGATGCTCATAAAGGCCATATTGGAAATTCCCGGGTGTGTGAATTTTTACCAAAGTTTGTAGTCGCAATTTTCATGAGAAGTGACAACTTTTATATCTGAAATTCTTGGAAAGATTGCTACATAGGCTCCTTAACCTTAGAAAAGAAAGGAACAGGCCATGTGAGTGTGTTCTTTTGAGTAGGCTTAAAGGTTAAACTATTGCATTGGGATTGCTTTGGGGAACCATGGGCCATGTTTTAATTTCAGGCAAATTCCGAGTAGGTAGAAGCAGTCAGGTTGGTTCAGTGGTTTCTTTTTCTGCCTATCACCTCGCATTTGTGGACTGGAGCCTTGCATGTGGATTGAGTTTTCAATCCCTACCAGACTGCATAGGTTTTTCCCTATTTTGGGGTTTTCCTCCCACGTCAAAACCCCCAAAACTTCCTCGCTCATTGTCTTCTTTACAAAAGTTGGTGTGATATGTTTCCATTAGAACGCTTTGCCGACTAGGGGCCTATTTATAATTTAGATTTATATTCAGAAGCCCTAGACAAGTCTGAGGCTCTCTGACTTTGTGACTTAATTAAATTAACTTGTAAAACAGAAACATGTAAATAGTTCTTATTTTTATTTTATCAGTAGAATGGGGAGGGGGAGGGGGCGGGCACTAAAATATAGTAAAATCAAAGTGCAAATTTCAATTTTTGTGAAAACTTCTCTGCAGACATGCACGCAGGGCTGTTCATTTCAGGAAAAGTAGTTAAAACTCCATACAACTTTGGAAATCCTTATTAGAAATCAAAATGTATATAGGGGTATGTGTGTCGGGGGGGGGGGCTAGGATAAAATAACTTTAAAAGAATTTTCTTTTTTTTCAAAAAGTGATAATACAGTTTTAACTTACTTTTATTCACTGTTATTATAACGTAGTTTTATTACAACTTCACTCCACTGTAATATTACTACACTATTTATTAAAGTTTTAATACCAATGGTGTAGTAGGGGGCCTACTGCTGTACTCAGTAAAATAGTAAAACAACATGAAATAGGGGGGCCTACATGAATATTACAATGTAATACTGCAGTATTACAATAGTGATATTACATTGAAAACTGTAGTGAAATCATAATAAAATTGCAGTAATAACACATAAGTATATTACAGGAATACTACAGTTTATAACATTTATAACTGCAGTATTACTACAGTTATAGCGTTCACTAACTCAAACTGTAGTTATATTATAACAACACTACAGTAATACAAAATTAGTGTACTGCATGAATACTACAATTTTACAGCAGTACTACTGTAATTTTACTACATTGAAAACTTTGTTAAAAATGTAGTAAAAAATGCAGTATTAAGAAAGAGAAAGTAACATAGGATTACTGTAGTTTTACTACAGTTATTGTTACTACATTAACTTATCATAGTAAAACTACAGTGAAAACAGTGCAAGTTTACGGTAAATTTACTATGGTTTATTGCTTCTAGTAACAAAATTTACATGTTTACTTCATATTACAGTAAAACTTTAAATACCATAGTAAAACTACAGTTTTAATACAGTAAAGATGTAGTGGATTTTTATAAGGGATCATTTTATTTCATTCAGGCTTGTGTTGGCATTTCCCAAGATATCATCCCATGCACCAAGTAGATTGCTACTACCAACAACTCAGCATGTCCATCTTACATATTCTATAAGGTAAGTTTATCTCAATATGTTGTATGTACGAGTATGTAGCTATTCAAGTGCCATCTTACATTTTGAGATCCTGAGATAATTTACTGCAGGATGATGACGTCGTAAACGTAAGATGACTACATCCTGAGCTTGAGATAACGACATCCTAAAGTAAGATGTCGTCTTCCCGATTTCCGATTTATCTTAGGATGTCAACATCATGGAAGTATAAGATGTCGACTTCTGGAGATATATATCTGGGGATGATCAAATCCTACTTTCAGGATGTTATCATCCCGAGATAAAACAAATCCGGAAGATGACAATCTACTTTCAAAATGTCATCATCTTGAGATGAATTATCTTGGGATGTCTTCATCTTACGTTTTATGTTTATAAAACTTATGTCAGGATCTCAACAAGCTAGATGGCACTTCCAGAGCTCTTTAGGTATGGAAGGTTACAAGGGATTTCTTTATCATTGTGCTAAGATGATCCAATACCTAACACTGTTATTATTGTTGAATCCACCTCAATAAGCACTAGCTCTGTTATGAAGCATCACATTTACATTGAGTTGGGTTTGTTTGATTACCTGTAACTAATCCAAAGGGACATTGTAGTTGACAACAGACTGTGCAATTAAGTCTCATGTGAATCGAAAAATAATGAGAAAACAATTTGAACGAAGACTATATTTTTCTATGAAGTCAAATCTTTTTAAATTCTACTTATATAAAATTCTTGGAAATAAAAACACCCATGTTATATAAACAATTTCATTTTTTTTTATCAATAATTTGTTAAAAATTAACATTGTCAAAAATTAAAACTGAGGACGAGGATGCTTATTTTTTAGAGACTTGCACAGTCTACATTAATCCAGCATTACAATACAATAATAGACAACATATGCAAACCATTATGTGGGTTTTTTTCTTCAAAAACTTGAACACCAAATTAACGGACATACCAATGCAAAATATTGTATGCCTGTCATTTTTGTATAATGTCAAGGCAGACCTCAAAATACTCATAATAGCGGACAACCCAAACAAACTGTAACATAACAGTGTTGGGAGCGGGGTTCGCTGCAGGGCTCAAGAGTTTTTTTAAATGACAATGCCCCATTTTGAATTATACACTATCTTTTGAGCAAAATGAGTAAAAAATTAATTTCCTTATATTTTATTCCTTTTTTTATGAAAAGAATTAGGGTCCAAAACCTGCTCAAGGGCCTCAAAAACAAATTGTATAGACCCATTGCATATGACGTCACACTCTCAAAAAGGAGGCAGATCATTGGATGATAGCTGTTCTCTCAACATAAAAACAACCGCGTGACCTCAGCGTATCTGTAGCGTTTCGCGTTATGCAAGGGGGATCTATTGATTTCTATAGACCCCTTACACAATGTGGAACGCGCCTCCGAACAATGCGCGTCATTTTTGGTGTCAACTTTCTTTTGTGCATGTTTGTATACGATTTTGACACCCAAAATGACACCCAGAATAGGCGCATGTGAGTACGCTGTGCGTTGTGCAAGGGGTCTATAGATGAAGTTGTTATGTGCATTCTAAACCTTTCTGGGTTATCTTTTGAGCAGGTGTATACAGTTTGAATTGTTTGTGTTTTGAACTCTTTCAAACAATATAAATAAACGATATAAATCAAGCATTGCGAAGCCTTCATTGACCCTGAGAAAAACAATGAGGATTAAGATACTCATTGGTACAATTTTGGCCTTTCTTGGTCATCTTTTGAGCAGTTAGCTTGAACCATATGTGGGTTTTCCTCTTACATTTGCTCTCTCTCTCTCTTGAAAAAAGTGGCCGAAAATTGGTGCCTATTGAAACCTACAAGGGCGTGAGGATGGGCCTGTGGAAATTTGACAAATTAATGCTCTTTGGTGCATATATTTAGCCTTTCTGTTTTTTTAAATCTGTTAGTGGGTTTTTTTGCCCCACTTTTGTTCTCTTTTTGGACGAAAAATAAGGGATGGGCTGCATTCACCCTCCACCCACAATTGTTTCCACAACATCAAACGCATTTTACAGCACAGTTTACTTTAATTTACATTACTGGTGTAGAATTACATAATTACATGAAGTGTGCATGTTATTATGAGACAAGCTGGTACTTAATTCTGCTCACTTAGTTTTTATGAATCGGTCAAAGAATAGGTAAATGTTGTTTCACTTGACAAAATCTGTGGGGATATGATCCAATGGACCAAATCCCCTTCCTCCTGCTCTGAAAAGTGGAGAGGTTATAAGATTCCCCATCCCCCCTCCCCCTCCCCCCTCAGCATTTGCGCCCATACTCGAAACATAATCAAACAGGAGGACAATACACAATGGTGTATCTTACATGCACAATTTCCCCAGGGTCTTTCTGTGGGCCTTAGATGCTTCGGTGGGCTCGGACACCATGTTTCAAGATACATGACTTTCACCTGTTATGAGTTTCTGCCCCCACCTCAGATTGGCCTTGGCAATAAACTCAAAAATTGATGAGCTATACGTATTTTCACACTTGTAACGTACCAACATTTCATAAGTTGCATCTCTAACTTTCGCTTGTGCCCAAAAATCCCCTTAAGTTAAAAGTGAATGGAGTGACCTTGATTAGAAGATGTTAATTAGTGCCCCAAGCAAAGTGTTCTGCAGTAAAGCCCGGTTCATACTTCCTGCGAATGCTTCATGCGAAGCGAATTTTCTTGCGTCACAATTGGGAAAAAACAAGGTGTACCAATTATTGCATCACCAAAATTCGCTTCGCATTCGCATTCGCAGGAAGTATGAACCGGGCTTAAATGTCCAGATAGCACCCCTTTTGTTGAGATGAAAATATGAGTACATAAGAAATTTGGAAGACCGCTGGAGTAAACCAATAAATTGATTTCTCTTTATACTCTCTAAAGCTTTTGCTCCAAATTTAGGGAAAATTTGCCAGGAACCACCACAGATTGCATCACAGCATCTAATATCACAAATGTGTATGCGTTTACGCATTTACTAGGGGATAAATTTGGTGATAAATCCTGTTTGCGGCCCCATCTCAAAATTCTGGATCTGCCCCTGTCATTAAAAACTGCAATGACTTTAACGTTTTGACCAACAAAAAAAACCTTGTAGGGAATGTACAGACCCATTTAATGCTGACATCCACATTTTGCTCTGTAAGAATATAAAATAAAATTACATCAACAATTAAATTGCATGAAGACAGGTAAGAAGCCTTTTTTCCCACATTCAAAACAGGGGCTTGTTGTCTCTGTTTCTAATTTTTTTTACAACTGCCAGAGTTACTGGTGATGCAAAAAATGTTGTTTACAGAGTAGTTTCAATTTGTGTTTATTATCAAAACAGTTGGGACAAAAACACACACAAAAACACCTTACAGGTAGGGTCATACTTTGGTAATGACCGCGGGGAAACAAATGTGTAATTTCTATCTGAAAGCTTACTCCTAAAGATGGTATTGGTAGTAAGCATCCTTTGAAATTATTTCATCTGAAATGCCCCCTGTTGATTAGAAATCAATAAAAACATTTGAATCTGAGAAACGATTCATGCATGAATCATTTCTCAGATTTCTGAGGGTTGATGTCTGTTCACAATGTCTGCGGCCAGAGATGCGGTTGGTACCCGCTCACCTCGCTAAACGTTGATGGATTCAACATTCTTGTGAAAATACCGTGATTGTTTTCGTGTTTACTCAATAAGTAGGCTAGACAACGAATTCAACTGAAACTTTCACGAGTGAATTTTATTGTTAATTTCTTGATAATTTTGCCTTTAAATCAGTATTATATTGACAAAGACCAAGCGGTGACTCTACCTTTAAGAAAGGATCATGGAAACTATAATTTCATGTGAACCCTTGTATTCTATCTGATAAAAATAATACTACTGTCTAAACATTCCTTTCAAATAATTATCTGCAAGTGATTTAAACATAATTTAAATGATTTGTTTTCTCTGTGTACAGTGAGGAGAGATAAAGAACAACTTTGAGGCACTGAGTTGTGTGAGACAAGTGGCCAGGGAGATCCGCAATTAACCCACCTCAACATGGGAAGTGAAGAACAACAAAAAGGTCTTGTTTAAAGGTAAGCACCATGTTATTATAGTTTCTCCTTCGGGAGATAACTCACTGTAGACCAGTCTTAATGAAACATGTATGAGGTTGGGGGTTTAACAGGCAATAGATCAATTTTTAAATCAGCTTCTCGTCTAAATTAAACAAAACAGTTGTAAAAGTGAGCATTTCCCAAGATATCATCCCATGCAGCAAGTAAATTGCTAGTACCAGCAACTCAGCATGTCCATCTTACATACTCTAAGGTAACTTTATCTCAAGATGTTATAAGGAAGGTTGAATACATTGAAAAGTATGATATCTACTTCCAAGTAGAGTTCCAAGGCCTACCTCAAAAGTCATCTCCAAAAGGTAAATACAAGATTGGTAAACCAAGTTTTCAAGAAAAGATTCTGCATAAGATTTGTTGTGATCTTATTGGCTTAACCCAGACAAGGTACAGCATTGACAATGTTGGCGAACAAAATTCTGCATTTTCTGAAGCCATAAATGAATCATGACCAAGATAAATTGATGGAAAATGGTTTTATGATTACTGTCTTTGATTCAAAACAAGACGGAAGTTTTACAAAACTCCCTTCAAATCATCAGGGGAATGGCAAACCAATAGCTGCAGGTATACTTCGTTCTCTGAATCAACAGTTGTAGTAAAATGTTGGCAAAACTTCTGTTGGATTTTGTATTTCATTTCTGTGCAATTCAAATTATGTTAAACATTTGATGCCCAGTTAAAACAAAATGTCTTAACATTTATTTGTATTTAATGAAAGAGAAATGGGTATAGGCCTACCATGAACAGCTTTGTTCTATCTGTTTGTAATTATCAATTAATTGAGTTAAGGAGAATTGTAGAATTAAACAAGCGGTAACTCGAGGTTACTAGAGGTTCAACCTGGAAAACCCTGGAAAACCTTTAAACCTTGAGGCTAACCTTGAGTTCTGCCTATTTAATTTTGCAGTTGTCCGTTACTGGAAATAAGAAATGTTCTTTACAGAGTAGTTTTAATTTTTGTTTATTATCATATTATAACACTGTTGAGACAAAAAATAGCTACAGAAATAATTACAGAAAATCTTCACTTCATTGCAAAAAGTCGTGGGCTTTCTGTGGAAATCCCTATATTTTGTCTTACAAAAATAAAACTATCGTCTGAAAATTCCTTTGGAAATAATTGTTGCATCTGCAAATGATTATAATTTATCGACCAACTTATTTCCCTGTGTGCAGTGAGGAGAGATGTACATTGAGATCAACTGGATCCACTGAGATGTGTCAGATAACTGGACAGGGAGATCCTCAATTATGAAAAATGAAGGACAACGAATGGTTTTGTTTGAAGGTAAGATAGTTTCTCCTATGGAGGGGTCACTGTACTCCAGCCTTATGAGACATGTATGGGGTTGTGGGTTGGATGGATGGCAACTGTTTTGTAGAAGATATACTTTCGGAGACATGGTTACTTCACTTCATTGTAGTTTGCTTGGAAGAGGCAGGGGTTCACCATTGAATCTTCAAAGCCATCTCACCGTTGAAGTCTTGGTCTAAGACATTCTTATCTAAATACTTTCATGTGGCATTTGAGGATTGGAAAAGGACGTTTAGCGTTAGGGCAGACGTTTAGCGTTAGATTTCTGTTACTGTAAATTTGAGACTGATCATCTATCCACACACTGCCCTCTTAAAGTTAGCAGGACTTGAAATTAACGCTGGACCACAGGCCCGAGGCCAGTGATTTTAGCGTCGGGCCAGTAAACTCACGGCTGGACAAGTCCGGTGGTCTTGTGTTTTTCAAGTGAACAAAAAGAGGCAACCTCGTTTTGTAATATCTTTGTGAACAAATAGTTGCCTCTGTCTGAGTCTGATAAATGTCTTTCATCAACTCTGTTTATTATTGAAAACACTTACACATAAGACAAATGAGATAGATTTTTTCAGAGTGCTTGCTCAACTCATTTTGACTATGGTCTTGTAAAATTCTGGTCTAGTACAAATTTTGAGCTGCAAGCCCTGCAGTCTTGTGGATATATTCCCCCCAAATTTGAGCCCAGGGTAGGGTAATAGATTGGTAAATACTCCGAAATGAAGTAATATGGTTTGGATAATTTTTCACCCCAAAACATTTGAATCTGAGAAACGATTCATGCATGAATCTCTTCTCAGATTTCTGAGGGTTGGTGTCACGAATGCTGCGGCCAGAGATGCGGTTGGTACCCACTGTCACCTTGCTAAATGTGAATGGATTTGATGTTCTTGTGAAAATACCTTGACAGCTTTTTTGCTGTTTTCTCAACAAGTAGACACTGTATTCAGCTGAAACTTTCACATGTGACTTTTGTTGTATCCTTCTTGATAATTTTGCCTATAAATCAGCATTATGTTAGCAAAAACTAATCTATGACCCTACCTTTAAAACAGTCGGAGCTTTGCCATTCTAAAAAACAAAAATATTATATTATTTTTCTTGTCAGTTGTCTTTGGCAGTTAAGCATTTTTTATATCAGACACTCCTGGTCCAAATTGAAGACAATCAGTTGTTTAAATCAAACATGTACTAAATTCTATCATTGTATTTCATTCAGGCTTGTGTTGGCATTTCCCAAGATATCATCCCATGCACCAAGTAGATTGCTAGTACCAACAACTCAGCATGTCCATCTTACATACTCTAAGGTAAGTTTATCTCAATATGTTATTGATGTGGGCTTTAGGCTGGGCTTTAGGCTCAGACTCAAGTAAGGTGCATCAAAATGTTTGAAAAACTGGATGGTCAACTACATAACTATGATGCGATGTGAGGAAGCAGGCTATCCTACCCCATCTCTGGACTTAGTTGCCGCCCTCCACTCCTCCCTACCCAACAGGGGTCCTTGTCTCCTTTATTGTGTCTCTAAGACCAAAGGTTTTCTCGGCAAACTGCTTACTTTGCTTATGCTTGAATCCAGACAAAGTACAGCATTTTTGAAAGCATATTCTAAATGAATCATCACCAAGATAACTTGATGCAAAACTGTATTCTGTTCACTCTCTTTGAATGAAAAAACCCACAACTTTAGTTAAACAAGCTCACTTTTCACAAGTCCAATGGTAAGCCAAATCATTTTTGACGTTGCTCAAACTTTCAACGATTCACAAAGATTAATAATCTTACTCGTTTAGGAGAAGAAATTTGTGATTTCCCGGCCCAACCAACACTTCCAAAGCTAAACCTTCCACATTTGGAAATTTGTATTTTAAGTTTGTTTACAAAAAAACTTTTTTTGAAGAATGTTAGTTACAAAACTGATCATCTACTAACAAAGAGTATCACTAAAAAATGATATCTGCATTCGAACCAAAGCATGACAAATAATGAGACCTACCGATTCTATAAGAATCACCCACACTCAACTGATGATTGCCAAGGAGGCATGAAAACATGTTATAAAACAATAGCTATACAGAGAGGATCTAAAAAATAACTTTGCAGTTTCTCCTAAAAAATCCACCCATTAAAAAAAATCCACAACCGGTTCTTCTGGTCATTTTTGTGTTCGCCAACTATACCCCTGTCAATATGGCAACAAATGTAAATTTTATAATACCCAGATGCAAACCTCTCCCATTAAACATGTCAAAACACCTTTACCGTTTTATGTATCTCAAGTCAACAGTGTTGGAGTGTCACTGAATTGGACAGCGCCATCATTTATTTACCAACTATTGGCAAAACTCTCTATCAATCAGAGAAATGGCGAACCCACTGCTGCATGTAAGCTTCATACACTGACTCAATTAGTAAATCAATGTAAATGTTGGCAAAACCTCTGCTGAATTAAACTTAATTCAAATTTATGTTAATTATTTGATACCCAATGAAAAAAGGAGCCAGAATGTTACCCTTAGTTCAGTCACAGTTTGGTGGAGCCAACAACAAATCAAGTTCCACATCAGATGCTCTTGGTCTAAATTAAACTAAATCAGTTGTTTAAATCAAACATGTACATATAAATGCTATCATTTTGTTCCATTCAGGCTTGTGTTGGCATTTCACAAGATATCATTCCATGCACCAAGTAGATTGCTACTACCAACGTCTCAGCATACCATCTTACATACTCTAAGGTAATTTTATCTCAATATGTTATAGGAAAGGTTACAAGCTTGGATTTCTTTGACATTTTGCTGAGACGATATTGTACCACAACACACCGTAAATATCATTGAAATGACCACATCAATAAGCACTCTGTCATAATGCATCCATTACTTTTTCTTTTTTTTACCAATAACTAGATCATTGTATAAGAAAGTAATAACTGAGAATACATCAGCAATATTATGAACAAAAAGGGACAGACAACAGCGTATTTTCATGGCTATCCTGTGGTGTTCACTCAAAAACATGAACACCAACTTACATTGTAATGGACAATTCCACTTGTTGCTTGAAGATAATTAGATGGTTTGATCATTAATGTTAAAAATAAATTTCTAACTGAAAAAAACATCTCCCCAGTTGATTTTAAGGCTTGATTATTCTGTATTTCCAGACATTTTACTGAGAGGAAATGATGGCTTTCAGTAAAAGAAAATCAATTAATAACTCACTAATTCATAACAAAGTTCCCTCGATCCACTAAAGCAAAAGTAGTAGTTCCGGCCATCTTTGTAACTCCCAGGTATTACTGACAGTTCTTTTCAGAACTAAGTAGTCTCCAGAATTCCGAAAATCTACTCTGCGGCAGTAGAATAAACAGCAAGACAAGTTCTCAACAACAACGCAGACATATACACATGGTGTTACGGCAAACTGAATATACATGGTGGCTTTATATTTAAAACTTTGACCGTCACTTTTATTATTATTATTATATATTTCTGGTAATGAAAACCGAGGATGCCTCATAAGTGAACTTAATCACTGTAGCTCGCAAGCCTGAGGAAACCTGTAAACAAGGGTGCTTGCTATGTGAACCAGAAACACCGGGGTTAACCCCTACTCTTCCATTAAAAGTGTTCTAGGTGCTTTTACGTGCACTACTAATCCTAGTACACGAGACCTACGGCTTAATGTCCCATCTGAAGGACAAAGTAATTATGGTAAAATGTCTTGCTCAAGGATACCAGTGTCATGACCGGGACTCGAATCCGCACTCTGCTGATCAGAAACACCAGAGCTTGAGTCCGGAGCTCTTAACCGCTCGGCCACGACACACCACATATTGTTGAATGATTTATTTATAAATTTTCTGTTTATATTTTTACAAAGTGTGGTGTGCCAGCCGGAGCGAGATAAACCATCTTACCAAATAGAGTTCCAAGGCCTACCTGTAAAGACATCTTCAAAAGGTAAATTCAAGATGGGTTAAACAAAATGTGTGTAATGACAAGTATTGGCATATCTAACAGTGTCAGAATGTCTGTGATTCTGGTGTGCTTTATATGCTTAGAATCAATTAAGGTCCTGCAGAATGTCTGAAATACTGGTGGGCTTACTGTCTCTGAATTGAGATCAACTACATACATGTAGTTAGTGTTTGGTTTTGTTGGCAAAACTGCTACTGTGTAATATTGCTGATTCTCTGAACCCAGACAAGGCACAGCTTTGACAATGTTAGCAAACAAAATTGAGTATTTTTTGAAGGCACATTCTAAATTAATCAAGACCAAGAAAATTGATGGAAAATGTTTTTTATATTTAATTTCTTTGCATCAACATAAGATGGAACTTTAGAAATATTTCAAAACTCCCTTCAAATCATCAGTAGAGTATAGCCAGTGGCATAACTAGACATTTTCATGTTAGGGGGGTGGGCAAGCAGGGGCAAAGACATTTGGGGATATAAAATGTATTGAAAGTTCATTTGTGGATCTCATTTTGGGTGGCAAGTGTTCTGAGTTGGGGAGGGGGGGGGGGGCTGTTTGCTGCTCCCCGCCGCTGTTTGTTTGAACTGGTTGTAGCATTGTAAAATGTAGGCAAAACTTTTGTTGGAATTAGGATTTCATTTCTGTCAAAAAAAAATGCAGCCCTCATGTTAAACATTTTGAGTCCAATATAAAAAAAAGCTGCAGGTGCCAAACTGTTATTCTCAATTCAGATTCAGCGTAACTTGGTTAAATTCATTTGTATGGACGGTATTCAAAGAAAGAGTACTGTGAACAGTTTTGCCAAAGATCACATTGAGCCTCATTAACCAAACACAAGGGTCTGTTGTCTCAGTTTGTAATCCTTAACTGAGTTGCTGGTGTTCCAATGTATTGATTATGAAGTTCCAGTTTTTGTGTCTTTCATATAGTTGGGCCAATATAACATCAAATAAATTTCCACATCAGGAGCTCTTGGTTAAAATTGAACACAATCAGCTGTTTTAATCAAACATGTGCTAACTTTGATCACTTGATTCCATTCAGGCTTGTGTTGGCATTTTCCAAGATATCATCCCATGCACCAAGTAGATTGCTCGTACCAACAACTCAGCATGTCCATCTTACATACTCCAAGGTAAGTTTATCTCAATATGTTATAGAGAAGGTTACAAGCATCAAGTGTGGATTTCTTTGACTTTGTACCAAGTAGGATTTGCCCCATTACTCTGTAAATACCATTAAACCATTTCAATTTACTCTGGTTTGGGTTTGTTTTATTACCCATAACTAGTCCAAACAGACATATGAGAAAAAACTGCAGATGCATCTGCAAAATTAGATAACAGCATATATGCTAATCATGTGGTGTTTTCTCAAAAACATGAACACCAACTTAATGAACAATCCCACTTGTTGCTTCTATGTGATGTTTTTTGAAAAGTTCAGATAATTAGATAGTTTAAAGAAGGGTGTTGTTTCAAATCCCACTCTAGTAAATTTTTCTTTGTTCATGCCCCAAATTATCTAAAATTTACCAAGTCAGTTTCCCTTGTGGTTTATTACTTGATATTTGAAATAAAAAAGTTCCATCCTTTTACGGTGATCCCTCTGCTGCCTCTTCCCAGGTCTTATCGTAAACTTGGGTGTGATCCCTGGCTATACGGCAGTTAATGGTTGCATGGCTTCCGAATAAAGATATTGACAAAACAGGGAGACCACCAACATAGGGCTAGATAGCTCAGTTGGTAGAGCCCCAGCACGTTAATCCGAAGGTCGATAGATAGTTCAAAAAAAGTTAACAACAAACTTCTAATCAATCAAAAAACTTAAATTAATTTTGGAGCTTGATCATTTAGGATTTCCAGGCATTTTACAAGGCTTAAATACAAACCAATTGACCTACAATTAAATATTGAACTTTTTATCTATAAATGTTCTGTTCGTCTTTTTACAAGGTATAGTGTGTCAGCAACAGTAAGATAAACCATCTACCAAGTAGAGTTCAAAGGCCTGCCTCAAAAGTCATCTCCAAAAGGTAAATACAGGGTTAACTTATAAATGTTTAAAGGTAGGGTCATAGATTGGTTTCTATCAACGTAGTGCTGATTTATAGGCAAAATTATAAATAAAATAAAATAAACAAAATCATGTGAAAGTTTAGACTTAATACAGTTTCTACTTGCTGAGAAAATAGCAAAAACTGTTATGGTTTTTCCACAAAAACATCAAATCCATCCAGCGAGGTGACAGTGGGTACCAACCGCATCTCTGGCTTTGGAAATCTGAGAAACAATTCACGCATGAATCTTTTCTCAGACTCAAATGTTTTTGGTTGAAAAACCATATTACTTTGAAGGGAATCCTTTCTCAAAATAGTTTATACTACAGCTGCAGTGCTTCGCACCAAAAGTTTGTATGCTCATTCATCTTTGCAGTTTTTACCAATCTATGAACCTACCCTTAAAACAATTTTCTGCAGATTTAATAGTGTCGGAACATTTTGTGATTCTGGTGGGCTGTACACTTAAGAATCAAGTAAGGTGCAGTAAAATTTATACTCAAATGAATCAAGACCAAGATAATTTGATAGGAAACTGGTTTTCTCTTTTACTCTTTTTGTATCAAAGTAACATTTATGAACAGAACCCTCTTCAAATAAAAGAAATTGCAAGAACTCTGCTGCAGGTACACTTCATTGAATTTGCAGTACACTTTATGTTAAATGTTTAATGCCTAATTAAAAAAAGAGCCAGACAAAAATATAGTAAGTAAAGCCTCATTTTGGTTATATTTATTCGTAAAAACAAAGATGGGTGTACCATGAACAACTTTGCCAAAGAGTACCATTGAGCCTTTCCTAATAAACACATAAACACAGAGGTTTGTTGTCTCTGTAATTCTCTATCAACTAAGTTGTTGGTGATGTTAACAGTTTTCCTCTTTGTTTATTATCATTAAAGTTGGGACAAGCTTTTGCCGAGTGCAGACAAACTCTGATGCAGTGGCCTCCTACTCGTCAACGAGACTGAACTACCAACATGCGATGCCAACCAGCAGATGATTATACAGTACTGAGCTCATGGACGAGATGACGCAACCTGTTACAGCCTTGGAACTATCAAACTTTTATTTAAAATAAACTGTTCACAACTGATTTTGGCTGAACATTTCCTTGTGTATGAAGATGACGACTGACGGAAAAGGAACAAACTCTTGGAAGAGACCATAATGTGTAATTAAAGTAAAGCTTTTTAATAGCCATATTCAAACAAATCAAATCATCGATGAAAACCGTGATCTACGACGATTAATCAAAGAAAACCACTAAAGCATTTTAGTCTCCTCTTTAAAGAAATTGTATAGTTGTGTGCTAGAATTTGGTTCAAAGAACTAAAATATGTTTGAGGTTATACTTTTTGGAGAGGACAACAGTTAAACATACTAGTTCAGCTTAAAGTTACTAGTTCAGCTTAAAGCCTAACGTAAATTTTAAAAATTTGTTTATTTTGACGAGCAAATCTTTGGAGCGAGGAGTCCTGATCAATCATATTTCCTTAAAAGTATTGTTTAAAATTTCTTTTTACTAAATCAATTAAAAAGTTTTACTTGTAAGAGAATAAAGGTTTATGAAATTTAAGGGCAAATCAACTAAACCAAAGGGCATAAAGTTGTGAATAAAATGTTTTATCAGAATTCCCCTTTGGTTGATTTGCTCTAACCCTAACTGATGTCTCGTTATTTGAGTTGTCATTTGTACTTGGCCGCCATGTTTACCCACGATGCAACATGAATTGGGTGTGTATTGGTTTTTCGTTTAAGTTTCCATGCACAAAATACCTTGCTAAAAAGCGCGTAATACACACCCAATTGCATTGTTGGAAAACACAGCGGCCTGAGGGTTCATCGTATCCCGGTGGAACCCACCCCCACCCTGTAGAAACCAACCACTGACCCCCTGGGTTGGTTTCTACAGGGTGGGGGTGGGTTCCACCGGGATACAATGAACCCTCAAGATTTTTCAGGGGCAGGGGTAGGTCGCCTAAATAACCACAAATTACAGAGAGGGGGTACATTTCTTCTTTTTTTATTAGAAAAAATGACCAAAAAAAAAAGAGCAGAGTTGTGCAAACCCCTGTGCCTGTCGGTGGCCCCCCTCAGCTACCCAGAACTTGTGGTGACCTAAACAACCAAGTGCAATGGTCGATATGTTCTCTGTTCAGTGAAGTTCAATTAGATGCGCTACTAGTGGTTTACTTCAACAGTGTAGTGTCTTACAAAACCTAACGAGCTAGACGCAACTTTGCGCAGTGTTTCAGACGCAGTCTGGAGCAGAAGGTAGTTGTTGCCTGCTTAAATGAGTGACGCCCCCAAGAGTGCTTAGGATTTCACCTCTTGTTGTTTCGTAACCAAGCTGTACTGGTGGTGCCATGAGATGTCGACCCTTGTTCCAATGGGATCCTAACCCAGTAGATGATGAAGACTTCTATCCAGATGATCATATGCTGGTGGGAGAGGCATGTTCTGCAATGGCCATAATTTCCCTCATTCTTTTTTCATGAGGCTGCAATTTGGACGTTCAAATGTAGTCGACTGACAAAACAACTAAAAGAGAACTTGATTTTCACCGACTTTGATTAAAAACAAAGTCTTGAGTATAAATAACAAATCGAATGCATTATAAATTGTTTGATGGAATGAAAGATTTTGGAACTGTTTTGTAGTTCCTTTGAAACTTGATCACCAATTAATAACAAAGATGACATTGGATTTGGGTAGATCATCCCGCAAGGGGAAGTGTGGGTAGATCACCCCGCAAGGGGAAGTGTGGGTAGATCACCCCGCAAGGGGAAGCGTGGGTAGATCACTCTGCAAGGGGAAGTGTGGGTAGATCACCTCGCAAGGGGAAGAGTGGGTAGATCGGCCAGCAAGGGGAAGTGTGGGTAGACAACCCCACAAGGGAAAGTGTGGGTAGACCATCCCGCAGGGGGAAGTGTGGGTAGACCATGTGGGTAGATCACCCTGCAAGGGGAAGTGTGGGTAGATCAACCCGCAAGGGGAAGTGTGGGTAGACCACCCTGCAAGGGGAAGTGTGGGTAGATCACCTCGCAAGGGGAAGTGTGCGTAGATCACTCAGCAAGGGGAAGCATGGGTAGATCACTCAGCAAGGGGAAGCATGGGTAGATCACTTCGCAAGGGGAAGTGTGGGTAGATCACCCAGCAAGGGGAAGTGTGGGTAGATCACCCCGCAAGGGGAAGTGTGGGTAGATCACTCAGCAAGGGGAAGCATGGGTAGATCACTTCGCAAGGGGAAGTGTGGGTAGATCACCCAGCAAGGGGAAGTGTGGGTAGATCACCCCGCAAGGGGAAGTGTGGGTAAATCACCTCGCAAAGGGAAGTGTGGGTAGATCAATCCGCAAGAGGAAACGTGGGTAGATCACTCCGCAAGGGGAAGTGTGGGTAGATCACTCCGCAAGGGGAAGCGTGGGTAGATCACTCAGCAAGGGGAAGCGTGGGTAGACCACTCTGCAAGGGGAAGTGTGGGTAGATCACTCCGCAAGGGGAAGTGTGGGTAGATCACCCAGCAAGGGGAAGTGTGGGTAGATCAACCCGCAAGGGGAAGTGTGGGTAGATCACTCAGCAAGGGGAAGCATGGGTAGATCACTTCGCAAGGGGAAGTGTGGGTAGATCACCCAGCAAGGGGAAGTGTGGGTAGATCACCCCGCAAGGGGAAGTGTGGGTAAATCACCTCGCAAAGGGAAGTGTGGGTAGATCAATCCGCAAGAGGAAACGTGGGTAGATCACTCCGCAAGGGGAAGTGTGGGTAGATCACTCCGCAAGGGGAAGCGTGGGTAGATCACTCAGCAAGGGGAAGCGTGGATAGATCACCCAGCAAGGGGAAGTGTGGGTAGATCACCCCGCAAGGGGAAGTGTGGGTAGATCACTCCGCAAGGGGAAGTGTGGGTAGATCAACCCGCAAGGGGAAGTGTTGGTAGATCACTCCGCAAGGGAGAATTGTCGGTAGATCACCTCCCAAGGGGAAGCATGGGTAGATCACCCCGCAAGGGGAAGTGTGGGTAGATCACCTCGCAAGGGGAAGTGTGGGTAGATCAACCCGCAAGGGGAAGTGTGGGTAGATCACCCCGCAAGGGGAAGTGTGGGTAGATCAACCCGCAAGGGGAAGTGTGGGTAGATCACCCCGCAAGGGGAACTGTGGGTAGATCACCCCAAAAGGGGAAGTGTGGGTAGATCACCCCGCAAGGGGAAGTGTGGGTAGATCACCCCAAAAGGGGAAGTGTGGGTAGATCACCCTGCAAGGGGAAGTGTGGGTAGATCACCCCGCAAGGGGAACTGTGGGTAGATCAACCCGCATGGGGAAGTGTGGGTAGATCACCACGCAAGGGGAAGTGTGGGTAGATCACCCCGCAAGGGGAAGTGTGGGTAGATCACCCCACAGGGAAGCGTGGGTAGATCACCTGCAAGGGGAAGTGTGGGTAGACCACCCCGCAGGGGGAAGTGTGGGTAGATCACCCCGCAAGGAGTGTGGGTAGATTGGCCCGCAAGGGGAAGTGTGGGTAGATCGGCCCGCAAGGGGAAGTGTGGGTAAATTTGCCTGCAAGGGGAAGTGTGGGTAGACCACCCTGCAAGGGGAAGCGTGGGTAGATCGGCCCGCAAGGGGAATGTGGGTAGATCGGCCTGCAAGGGGAAGTGTGGGTAGATCATCCTGCAAGGGGAAGTGTGGTTAGATCACCCCGCAAGGGGACGTGTGGGTAGATCGGCCAGCAAGGGGAAGTGAGGGTAGATCGGCCCGCAAGGAGATGTGCGGGTAGATCACCCCGCAAGAGGGAGTGTGGTTAGATCACCCGCAAGGGGAAGTGTGGGTAGGTCACCCCGCAAGGGTAAGTGTGGGTAGATCACCCCGCAAGGGGAAGTGTGGGTAATGGGTAGATCACCCAGCAAGGGGAAGTGTGGGTAGATCACCCCGCAAGGGGAAGTGTGGGTAGATCACCCCGCAAGAGGGAGTGTGGTTAGATCACCCGCAAGGGGAAGTGTGGGTAGATCATCCCGCAACAGGAAGTGTGGGTAATGGGTAGATCACCCCGCAAGGGTAAGTGTGGGTAGATCACCCCGCAAGGGAAGTGTGGGTAGATCACCCCGCAAAGGGAAGTGTGGGTAGATCACCCCGCAAGGGGAAGTGTGGGTAGATCACCCCGCAAGGGGAAGTGTGGGTAGATCACCCCGCAAGGGGAAGTGTGGGTAGATCGGCCCGCAAGGGGAAGTGTGGGTAGACCATCCCGCAAGGGGAAGTGTGGGTACATCACCTGCAAGGGGAAGTGTGGGTAGACCACCCCGCAAGGGGAAGTGTGGGTAGATCAACCCGCAAGGAGTGTGGGTAGATTGGCCCGCAAGGGGAAGTGTGGGTAGATCGGCCCGCAAGGGGAAGTGTGGGTAAATTTGCCCGCAAGGGGAAGTGTGGGTAGACCACCCTGCAAGGGGAAGCGTGGGTAGATCGGCCCGCAAGGGGAATGTGGGTAGATCGGCCCGCAAAGGGGAAGTGCGGTAAGAACACCCTGCAAGGGGAAGCGTGGGTAGATCGGCCCGCAAAGGGGAAGTGTAGGTATCAGCCTGCAAGGGGAAGTGTTGGAAGATCACTATAAGCAAGGGGAATATGGGTAGACCATGGGTAGTTTACCACACAATGGGAAGTAATCCAATGTCATCCTTGGTATCAAAAGGCAATAAAATGATTGGTTCTTACAAAGAACTTGTAGATGCTATCAGGCATGACCAAGCAGAACATGTTTCTCCAATCCTCATACCATCAACTCGACAGAAGTCCTCATCATCCACCGGGTCCAGATTCCATTAGCTCAAGTGAAGACATCTCATGGCACCGCTTTTGGAGGTCTCAAACGAACCCCAGTACAAACCTGTTTACTAGAGAACAAAAGAGTGACGTGACCAACAAAAGGATAAATGATAAGGAGCCCTCATCCCGACGTCTTGGGAGATCGGACAACACATTTTAGGGTCCAACGACTCGCTTCCAGCTCATACCCTAGTAAATGATTGCATGCTTCCAAAAACGCTCGCTCTCTTGCTCGTTTAGTTTTGTAAGACATTACACCAGTGAAGTAGAACACTAGTGGTGCATCTAAGTGAATTTCACTGAACAGAGAACATACCTTCCATTGCATCCGGGCCAGCAGGACCACCACTTGTTCCGGGCAGCCGAGGGGGGGGGTCCACCGACAGGCACAGGAGTTTGCACAACTCTGCAGACGAGTTTCAGAGGGTTTTTATACATGCATGAAAGAAACTCATCAAAATGAGCTGCTCGTAAATTATGAAGCCATGTGTTATTCGAAATAGTGTGGTTTTGCTTGGAACTCTGAACGATACTCTCAATATCATGCAGAGAAAAACAAATTTAAAAGAAAAAGGGCGAATTTTGAGATGAAACTTGCATTGTTTTATGCAATTTTACTCAGAAAGAAATTTTACTATGGGAAGCTGACAATTTGTGAAACATAAAAAGATGAGTTTACTTGCAAGCAAACTCATCATTTTATGAGGATCTAATTTGGTAATGGCTTCATTTTGGTAGGAGCAACTCATTTACATTTGTATAACATACGGGTAGATCACCACACAGGGGGAAGTATGGGTAGATCACCACACAAGGGAAGTATGGGTAGATCACCACACAAGGGAAGTATGGGTAGATCACCACACAAGGGAAGTATGGGTAGATCACCACACAAGGGAAGTATGGGTAGATCACCACACAAGGGAAGTATGGGTAGATCACCACACAAGGGAAGTATGGGTAGATCACCACACAAGGGAAGTATGGGTAGATCACCACACAAGGGAAGTATGGGTAGATCACCACACAAGGGAAGTATGGGTAGATCACCACACAAGGGAAGTATGGGTAGATCACACCACACAAGGGAAGTATGGGTAGATCACCACACAAGGGAAGTATGGGTAGATCACCACACAAGGGAAGTATGGGTAGATCACCACACAAGGGAAGTATGGGTAGATCACCACACAAGGGAAGTATGGGTAGATCACCACACAAGGGAAGTATGGGTAGATCACCACACAAGGGAAGTATGGGTAGATCACCACACAAGGGAAGTATGGGTAGATCACTGGAACACCCTATGGATAGACACAAAAGTGTCCCTATTTCAGGCATGCAACCTTAGTTTTTTTGCAAAAAAACAACACCAGAACATTTCCAGGCACAGTAAGATTTGTACTGTGTTTTTCAATTTTCAATGGCTGAGAAAACCAAATCCATAAAAAATCAGCTGTCCAGCTGAAAAGTTGCATGCCTGCTATTGCTGTGTATGGGATGGGCGAAAACCCTTTGAAAAACCCCTTTGGGGAAAAAAACATGGAGAAATTCCCATCCGGCTCCAATTCTATGGCAACCAAGTTTGTCAACTCCATACACAGCATACATTAAAACTGAATGAGCTAAATGGATGTGCTAGAGATGTGACAGAATAAGCCTTTCACAGCACTCCAATTCACATGTACAACTTTGATTTGAATGATTCACCACACAAGGAAAGTATGAGTGAATCACCACACAAGGGAAGTATGGGTAGATCACCACACAGGGGGCAGTATGGGTAGATCACCACACAAGGGAAGTATGGGTAGATCACCCCACAAGGGAAGTATGGGTAGATCACCACACAAGGGAAGTATGGGTAGATCACCACACAAGGGAAGTATGGGTAGATCACCACACAAGGGAAGTATGGGTAGATCACCACACAAGGGAAGTATGAGTGAATCACCACACAAGGAAAGTATGAGTGAATCACCACAAAAGGAATGTATGGGTAGATCGCCACACAAGGGAAGTATGGGTAGATCATCACAAGGGAAGTATGGGTAGATCACCACACAAGGGAAGTATGGGTAGATCACCACACAAGGGAAGTATGGGTAGATCACCCCACAAGGGAAGTATGGGTAGATCACCACACAAGGGAAGTATGGGTAGATCACCACACAAGGGAAGTATGGGTAGACCACCACACAAGGGAAGTATGGGTAGATCACCACACAAGGGAAGTATGGGTAGATCACCACACAAGGGAAGTATGGGTAGATCACCACACAAGGGAAGTATGGGTAGATCACCACACAAGGGAAGTATGGGTAGATCACCACACAAGAAGGGGAAGTATGGGTAGATCACCACACAAGGGAAGTATGGGTAGATCACCACACAAGGGAAGTATGGGTAGATCACCACACAAGGGAAGTATGGGTAGATCACCACAAGGGAAGTATGGGTAGATCACCACACAAGGGAAGTATGGGTAGATCACCACACAAGGGAAGTATGGGTAGATCACCACACAAGGGAAGTATGGGTAGATCACCCCACAAGGGAAGTATGGGTAGATCACCACACAAGGGAAGTATGGGTAGATCACCACACAAGGGAAGTATGGGTAGATCACCCCACAAGGGAAGTATGGGTAGATCACCACACAAGGGAAGTATGGGTAGATCACCACACAAGGGAAGTATGGGTAGATCACCCCACAAGGGAAGTATGAGTGAATCACCACACAAGGGAAGTATGGGTAGATCACCACACAAGGGAAGTATGGGTAGATCACCACACAAGGGAAGTATGGGTAGATCACCACACAAGGGAAGTATGGGTAGATCACCACACAAGGGAAGTATGGGTAGATCACCACACAAGGGAAGTATGAGTAGATCACCACACAAGGGAAGTATGGGTAGGATCACCACACAAGGGAAGTATGGGTAGATCACCACACAAGGGAAGTATGGGTAGATCACCACACAAGGGAAGTATGGGTAGATCACCACACAAGGGAAGTATGGGTAGATCACCACACAAGGGAAGTATGGGTAGATCACCACACAAGGGAAGTATGGGTAGATCACCACACAAGGGAAGTATGGGTAGATCACCACACAAGGGAAGTATGGGTAGATCACCCCACAAGGGAAGTATGGATAGGTCACCACACAACAGAACTATTTAAAAACTGCACTATTCTAAAATTAGGTCATGATGATATAATGAATTTAAAAAAATCAAGACACTTAAACTACTGAATGTTATCAAGACTCTTAACTATCCCAAAGTTATCTATAAAATTGTGATCCAGAGAGATAATATTTTAACAAGAAATAGTTTCCGTACGTTTTTGTAAACAAAAAATTACTTTCTTTTATGAAGTGTTAAAACATGTGGTAGTTTAAAGTGTCTTAATTTTTTTAAGTTTTAAAACTGAGGCCTAATTCTGGAGATACTGCTTGGCTTCATCGTTGATAGATTGAGGCATCTCTGCTGTTGATCAACTGCCACTGTGAATGAAGATCCGACACTCTCTGTCTGGATTGGTTTTTCTGTAGTAGATGAAACAAGAGGAAAGTAAATAGAACAATTAATATGAAGCCTGACAAACTGCATTTACAGTCCTGAAATTACACAAAAGACTGATTTATACACACAGTACTAGTAAACGACATAGACCTTTCTTTTGCACTTTAATCAAGTGCCCTTATTGCAAATGTTTGCCCGAGAATGGCGTTGGGATCTTGGTCTTTTTCCAAACTGAAGCCAGATTTTAGTTTATTAAGATTGAATGAATCCGTGCAATTATATTTGTTGGCTTTGTAGCCCACAATGCTAAAGGCATCGTACACGTTTGGTAATTACTCAAAATATATATTAGCATAAAAACTGACTTGGTAACGAGCAACAGAGAGCTGTTGATAGTATAAAACATTGTGAGAAACGACTCCCTCTGAAGTAACGTAGTTTTTGAGAAAGAGGGAATTTCTCACTAAAATAACAAAAACTTCTTGCAAGAAGTTTTTATTCCTATCTGAAAGCACACAAAGTCGTACAACAAGGGTGTTTTTTCTTTCATCATTTTCTTGCAACTTCGATGACCAATTGAGCCCAAATTTTCACATGCTTGTTATTTATGCATATGTTGGGATACACCAAATGAGAACACTGGTCTTTGACAATTACCAAACCTGTACAATGCCTTTAAGGCCACAATTTAATTTCAGTTGATGTTTCAGGATTTAGTGGTACCGATTGCAAACGATGCAATAGTGATCTGTGTGGTCTTGAAATGCATTTTTTTTACTTTGAAAGTATTCAGACAAAACATTTTTTTCTGGGGAATTGAAACTACTTTCATAATCAGGCTGAAGCTGATCAATGTATTTGTCGTTCAACTACAAATCCTGTACTTTGTCTTTTTAGCGTCAAATTTGTAAAACTTGATGCTAACAAATAAATCATACTCATATAAGACCTAAAACCAAAAAACCAAATGAGTAAACCCATCTTGGCCCAATTTCATGGCTCTGCTTACCGTAAGCAAAGAATCGGCGTTTACGGAAGCAGGGAATTCCGGGCTTATGTCAAGCATAGTTCAGAGATTAGCAAGGAATTTTTGCTTGTGTGCGTGTGTACTTCACATTACTAGGCATTCTTTGCCCACACAGCAAGCGCAGAAATTTGGCGCTTGCCCTGAAAGCAAAAGTGGCAGGTCGTGGCCGAGCGGATAAGAGCACCGGACTCAAGCTCTGGTGTTTCTGATCAGCAGAGTGTGGGTTCGAGTCCCGGTCGTGACACTTGTGTCCTTAAGCAAGACACTTAACCATTATTGCTTCTCTTCACCCAGTGGTACAAATGGGTACCGGAGAGAGTCGGGGAGTAACCTGCGATGGACTGGCAGCCTGTCCAGGGGGAATAGAAGTATTTTCAGTTGTTTAATGCCAATGATATAAACACCGGCCTGATGAGGCACATTGGCTCGAGACAGACTTTACGTGGAAGCGAAGAAAGGTGTTCGCAAGCGCAGATTTCACCGGTACGCAGAGCCATGAAATTGGGCCCTCGTCAGTTTGCAGTAAAGTATTTATCTCACCTTGATTGTATTGTAGATCCAGGGTTCCTGTCCATCATGATAGCTGGTTTTCTTGACATCTAGTAGTCAGTGATACTGGGGTGACTTCAGAGAGCTTTGGCTGTGGATTTGCTTCTCTCTGTTTGAAGGGTGATCCAATGAGATCAAGCAGTGGATGCTAAGGCCAGGGTGTCACCAACTCAGGGTTCTCAGCAAGCAGAGGATGACCAAGCTCCATGGGTTCATGAGGGTGCCATCAAGGAACGTCTCAAGATTTTGTGCTGTCACTTATGGATTTTAATCTGTTGAGAAGAAAGATTACGAGAAAATCAATTACATTTAATCTTACAGTATGCACATGCCTGGAATTATAAGGAGGCAAAACCTTGAGGTGGTTGTGAGTTTTTTTTGCTATACTTCAATTTTGTAAGACTGCATGTCCACGATCAGATCAGTAAGTTCACAAGTCTTGTTTTCAATGAAAATCAATTTTTGAAGTAAAACAAACCATAAAAATAAACACTCCCAGCGGTTGTACAAAAAGCAGTTATTGATTAGATGAAACCCCTCAAACTTTCAGGGTGTTACATTTTGGATGATTCACAGGTTCTCCATATCACCACAAAAGAAAAACTAGAAATGGACACCAAGGGCTATGGCCTCCATCCCTTGATTGCATGAAAAGTTAATCCAATTTCTTTCAAATTTGAACACTTAAAAACAAAGTCAAAATGGTAAAAAGATACGTAAGATTTGAAACTTAGCATGACAGAGATACATTACAATCTAGTAAGGTTTGTGGTCACACCGTGTACATGAAATATCCCTCTATAAGTTGGAATGTGGCAACCAACACATGGAAAGAGGAGCAGAGTTAGGCCAAACAAAACATACATCAACCAACTATGTGAAGACTCCAACCTGACCTGTGAGGACATAGACAACTGCCTGCTGGACAGGAACATTTGGAGTGGCCATCACAAATGTCCGGTGGAAGCCGTTGGAATGAAAATGAATCAGTTGTGGTGATTCTGAAACGGAGCAGTGGTGTAACAACTCAACGTTACTCTGATCAGATGCTCCAACTGTCTTCTTCCTTTCCTTGATGTCCTCTGATCATCTCCAAGAACCAAGATGGCACCCTCCACTACAGCATCTACCAAAAACCCAGCTACACCGACCCTTACTTGCATCAACGCTCCTTCCTCTATCCTAACATCAAGTCTTCATTCAACTTTAGTTTCAGTCTCCAGCACAAGATGCAGCATAGCCTTACCATGATACTGAGGAACAGATACAGCTCCAACATTTCAAGACTAGCAAGCCCAACTCCAACCAGATCAAGACCAGCAAGCCCAACTCCAACCCTGACCAAAGGGTCTACTCCTATGTGTAACCATCCAACTGTCTCGCTAAGTTTGCCTTACCTACTAGGCCCTCCATCTCACTGAATCCAGTGCGTCTTCCAGCAAGCAGGCACCAAAGTCTACCAGTCCACTTCGAGGAAACTTCACTGTTCTCACCCTACCAGGACCAACATGCAAGAATCTTCCACACTCCTTGTGAATGTGGAAAGGATTATGTTGAGAAACTGGATAAAATCGCCTTACTGGGCACAAAGAATATCCAGCACATGGATGGAGAGAGACTTTGAGAAATCAGCCATGGTTATCAAACGCTCCTGCATCACGGACCATCAAGTTATTACTGTGAAGCATCAGAACTCATCGCTCCAAACCAGGCAGGGCATCCTAGAAGAATCCAAGAGGCCATCAAGGTCAACCAGCTTCCTATCGGCTTCCAGATTAGTGCCATTTGGCTCCCCTCTTCCTGACGAAAAGATCCCCTATTTCCAGTCACATCACAAGCCCCTTAGACTTGGGTCATCTATATACTCTCAGTCTACACCCTAGGTTTCATCATTCCTACTGCTGTGCTCGTTTCCAACCGACTTGGTTCAGAGATGAGTACACACTCCCCACCAACCTCCACTAGAATCCAGCTTTCTCTCCTCTGCACATCATCAAGAAATCCTCGACCATGCGATCCTGTTCCAGCTTCCCACCTTTGCACATCATGGAACAATCCAAAGTACTTTAGCCTGCAGCATCAGTGTCCAGCTATCTGAAGATGATCAGAGCATACTGATCGAAACGTCAAGTTGTTACGCCACCGATCTTTTCAAAACCACCACAACTCATAGAGATATTTCATGTACATGGTGTTACCGCAAACCTTACTAGAAACAGATATGATTGTCCTTGGCTTAAAGGTAGTGTCATAGAGTGGTTTTTGTCAACGTAATGCTGGTTTTTGGGCAAAATGTGAAAGTTTCAGCTGAACTCAGGTGTCTAATTGCTGAGAAACAGTAAAAAACGGTCAAGGCATTTTCAAATCCATCCTTGTTTAGCAAGACGACAGCGATACCAACCGCATCTCTGGCCGCAGAGATTTTTCAAATTTTTTGAGGTGAAAAGTTATCCAAACCATATTACTTTGAAGGGAATCCTTTCTCAAAATAGTTTATACTTTCAACTGCTGCAGTGCTTCTCACCAAGTAAGTTTTTACGGTCATTAATTTTTGGAGCTATCACCAATCTATGACCCTACCTTTTAACTAAAACTCTGCATATATTGAAAAGGCACTTAAGGCAGCGCATTTTAACATACCTTGGTTAAAACAATGATGGTCCAAATGTCGATGTTTGTATTCTGCCCATGAGTTCTGCACCACAGAGTGAGATGTTCCAATGAGTTTATTTGGACGTCTTGAAGGTGTTTCTGCTTTGGAAGTAAACACAGTAACCAAGTATAGTGGGAAGCTGCAGCAAGGTTGACATCAACGACATGGAGGTGTCTCAAGTAAAGGGTGACAGTGTGATATCACCGATGGTTTCATCTGTTAGAAAAGGAAAAGGCAGACACATGTTAAATACATATAAGACAGCAGGTTGTGTTAACCTCAGATTTGTTCAAAGTTTTGGAGAGTGTTGTTTCATCGACCATCACCGAACACAGTATGTTGGGCTCGCTAAAGCACTGAATTCCAACCCCCCCCCAACAACAACCCAGGAGTTGCATTACCCACAAGCTTGTTATGTTTGCACCAATGATTTGGGACATCTTTTCATCTGACATAAATGACAAATCTGCTGTAAATGTGAAGTCTGTCTTTTTATCCCAGCAGCTGCACCCTAATCAGCGTGTTAGCTAGCGAGCCGTGCAAGCCGTGTTAGCACGGCCAGTTGTGCTGAAAACACGGGCAAAATTTTGATGCACGGCTTGGTCATGTTGGTTGAAGCTGTGTTGTCTAATAATAATTAATTATAATTTCAGTGAAAAATTACTGAACTTTATTTTGTTGTTTTGTTTGTGGAAAAGTTTAAAAACTGCAGATAGTAAAGCTGAGATTTGTTTTTACCAGTTTTCCTTCTTCTTTTCGAATCGAAATTTGATTGAGCCCGCACGTCGACGCAGCCGTGACACTGTGCACTACAACACTCGCACGATCCCGTGCGACACACCGTTTCCAATTTACAGACTTGCAGTCTTTTTTATTTCGTTACTTTGCGTGCGACAATAAATCCAATAAACATTGAACGCTAGAGGGCGTTTTAGAACAATTCGATAGCGCGAGAGTAAACGCCCTCTATTGGTGAAATTACGCTATAGCATACAAAACCAAGTTACAAACGCCTTGACCAAAGACTTGACGTTTCTGCACATGGGAAAAGCGGTTATTCCCCCGAAGTTGCAATGTCATCATCCCTGGTGCGCGCACGCTAAAACCATTATACAGCATTGTCGTTGCTGGTGCGCACGCACATTCTTTCGACAGCATGGTCAACGGAGCCATGGAGGAATGAAAAGACGGAGCATAGTTCCGTGAAAATTGTAGCTTGTTTACGAAAAAATACAGAACGTGTAGGCTTCATTCTACAAAAATGACAAATTCAGGATACCCTGGATGAACAAAAAGAGTGTTTTACTGTATAATGTAAGATTTTTTCTTCTTGATTTTGTTTTGTTTTGTTGTTTTTGGGGGGTTATTTTGCGGGGTGATTGCGCGAAGTCAAAATGCTGTGATGAAGACACAATGTTTTTGATCAAATGCGCTGTTGCGTTAACAAATTGTTTGAACTGGAAATTTTGTTTATGAAACGGACGGTTACACGTGTTACCGACAGTTTCGGAAACGGTTACACGTTTACAAAAATAACCGTAAACGCACAGCCTTACAAATGAGCAAAAATATTTTCAATAATTTGTGCCGACCCTAATTTTTAGAGCAACAAAATATTACACCAAAATAAAATGTGTTTATGTCCCTACCCCTACCGACCCTATTTTTTCCCCCAGTGTAACAGGAAACACACATTGTTTGACCTTATTGACCTGTCAAATAAAGACATCGATGATGTCGTCGTCCAGCATGGCTAAGATAACGGACTTTTTTCGTCTTTTATCTTTACAATCTATTTTTGCTGTAAAGCCTCTCTTTTTCAGTTCAAAAAAGCAAAAATTCAAATCAAAATAGTTCTCTTGTACCAGAGAAATAGGTGCCAGAAATGCATCAGAAACCACCAGAGAGCATCTACAGTAGCCGAGACAGACTTCGCGCTGCGCGCTCGTGTTGTGTGCTTCGCACACAATTTTTTTTTTTTAATGTGCACTCCCACTTTTCAGTTTGCACTCCCACTTTCTAAATTCCTGGCTAAGACACTGACCCTAATCCATGTCACTACTGTCTGCCATCTATTCATGACCATGGGGCCATTTGTGTTTTCCCCGGTCTTTAATTGGTGACTATGTCTGTTTTGTAGTGTCTAGCTGTAGTTAGGAATTTAACTTTTCAGAAACATGTAGCTTTCCCCCAGTCTGTTTTTCCGTATTACTATTTTTTAAAGTTCATTCTGCTGTACTAAAGTTAGCAAATCAAAAGAACAATCTCAGCACCCTTTGAAGTTGCCTGGGCAAACAAGATAAACATTGATCACATACCTTGGTTATATTCCTTGCCATCATCCAAGGAAGTGGTACCAAGGAGGCCTTCACTCGAGGCGGATCAAGTACAAATACACGTGTACATTCAGGCCTCTTCGCAGCGCGTTGACTCATAACTCAAACTTTGAGCAGCAAGTGATCCCCAACTGTAGTAAGTGACTTAGGGTGTCTTCACTCTTAAGTGGCTAGTGATGGGTTTCAAGACTGTCCTACCAGGGGTAACATCATCTAAGCCTGAACCTGAAAAAACAATTGGGAAAAGGTTTAGATCCTTTCCCATACATGTAGTACAGAACCTATTTGAGTGGGTGTTTTGATTAGTTCACAAATCTTGATGGTCATGACTGAAATTTCAATTCAAAATACAACCATCACAACTATGGATAGACCCTTTGCACTTCTGTTTGTTTACACCCCAGTGGTTGTCCGAAAAAAACAGTTTACTATTAATGAGATGAAACCCCTTAAACTTCCAGAGTTACATTTTGGATGATTCACAGATGGAAACATAGACCTTTCTATTGCTGATAAACAAACTGCGCTGGTTGGCATGGACGGCCAAACGTGAGCAAAACATTCAGTCAAGTTAACAGATGTTGTGAACAAACATCAACATTTCTGCAAACTTTCAATTAAAAAACAAACAAACAAACCATGATTGGTTGTCTTGTTTCCAACAAATTCAGCATATTTGTGAAATATTGTTACAAAACTGTTTTATCTGTTTTTGCTTTGCATTTATGGCTTCCCATAGTTTTCCAACCTTGGTTGGCTAAAAACTTGGGCAGTGAGGTTGCAATAGAAAGGTCTACAGAGGTTTGGACACCAGTCTGACATGCTGTCCACAAAGTCATAGACCTGCTTAGAAGCAGACAAAAATGCTCAACACTTTACTTTTCTGTTAAGAAAAAATACGCAGGAAAAAGTTGCAAATGGTACATTTTTTATGACATGGTATTTTGGCTAGAAACCTTAATAAATACTGGTTATTGTTTTGCGCTTAGCAACATTTTGTGCTTTAGCAGCTCCAGCTATGGCATCCACCCCTAAATTTCTTGTTCATGTGCAAAGGAAAAGGTGATTCTTGAAAAATCCTTATCAAAATTATACATGCAAAGGAAAACTGTTAAGGGGGAGTGCTTGTGGAAAAAGAAGAGCATTTCTATAAAATGTTGATAGTTAAAAACAATCATTTTGGACCAAATTTGAAACATTATAGTATTACCTTAGGTTTGTGGTTACAACATGTACAATAAAAATCTCTCTATGAGTTGTGATGGTTCAGAAAAGAGCTGGTGGTGTAACAACTCAAAGTTTTGTATACTGTGATTACCTTTTTCTTTTCCTAGATGTCATCATCTCCAAGAGACAAGATGGCACCCACCAGCATAGCATCTACCAGAAACCCATCCACACCAACTGTTACCTGCTCATCAGTACTTCTTCCATCATCCCTGCATCAAGTCTTCATCAGTCGACTGCACTTTGGGTTTAGCGTGCTTCAACTGAAACCCAGACAGTCTCCAGCATGAGTTGCAACACATCAAGACCACGATACTGAAACTTTGTTACAACTCAAAACAGATCCAGACATAGCAAGCCCAACTCCAACCCTGACCAAAGGGGCTCCTAGATACATGTACCCAAAGCAAACCTCAAACTCTCTCAGTTAGTTTTACTCTAACTATGCCCCCATCTCACCTTCCCTCAAGCAGGCATTCGAAGTCTACGTCTCCCAGGATACTTCACTGTTCTCAATACCCATGCAGAAGTCTAATGCATTCCTTGAAAAATGCATGTTGATGAGGAACCCCAAAGAACACACGGAGAGAGACTTTAAGGAATCAGCCAGGGTCAATCACTCCCACATCACGAACCATCAAGCATCAGAACTCATCACTCCAATCCAGGCATGGCATCCCAGAAGAATCCAAGAGATCATCGAGATCTACAAACTTCCTATCAGCTTCCAGATTAGTAACATTTGGCTCCCGTCTTCCTGACCAATGTCTTCCACAGTCACATCACAAGCCCCTTACACTATACCATCAGTCTATACCCTAGGGTCCATCCTCCCTACCCCTGTGCTTGTTCCCAACTGATGCAGTTCAGTGATAGCACACATTCCCACCTCTAGGATTCAGTTCCAGCTTTTCTGCCTGTGCGCATCACCAAGAAATCCTTGCCAACAAGATCCCTTTCCAGCTTCGTGCCTCATAGAACAATTCAAGACAGCCTGCAGGATTAAGAGTCCAGCTTTCTCCTGAAGACGATCAGAGCATGCTGATCGAAATGTTGACTAGTTACACCATCGGTTCTTTTCAGAACCACCACAACTCATACAGCAAATATTTGTTGGTGTTACTGCAAACTTAAGGGCAAACAAATGCAATTTTTTTTTCTTGGCTAGACTCAAAACCAGAAAGAATTTCAAAAGGCTGATGGCAGTGCATCTCAACATACCTTAGTTCAATGTCCAACGTAGCTGTTCATGTTCTGCTTATAAGTTCTCTACCACAGAGTGAGACAAATCTATCCGTTTGCTTGGATGTCTTGCTTGATGGTGTTTCTGTTTGAACGTTAACACAGTGGTCATGTAGTGGGAAGCGGCAACCAGGTTGACATCAACTACATGCTTGATTTTTCAAGCAGAGGGTGACCAAGTTTCATGAGTTGGAGGTGCACATGATCATCTTGGGATCTTGTGATGTCACTAATGGTTGTATCTGTTGAAAAGGAAAAAACAGGACAAGATTAGATATTATACAGCAGGTTATTTGCACTAACATCAGATTTGTTTTAAGTGTTGGAGAGTGATGTTTCATCGACTATCACCCCAACAGTTTGATTGGCTTCCTGAACAATAATCATTACGGATACCAACAATAAATGAGTTGTGTTTTAATACCCGTCAGCTTGTTATTGTTTTGTACCACTGATTTGGGACATCTTATTATCAAACATTAATGACAAATCAACCCATTAGCCCAACCCTAAATTCCTGAGAGTCATTTATGTTTTTCAGTCTTTTCTTAGAGGATGATGCTTCTGCTAAGAAATGAGCAGACAGACAATTTGGCAATAAACGTCTCATTTGATGAAAGTTTCATAGTTTTACTATCAAACAACCAGAGAACTTCATTTTGAGAAGTTCATTAGGATAATAATGTACAATGCTAATAGTTTAATCTTAATCGACATATTTGAAACATTCTGAAGCCCCTTTTTAATTGATATTTACTCATCAAGATTCTTTTGAAAAGTTTTAAATAATACAAGATTTAAATTTTCTTGAAAGATGCATCGCCAGATTGTTTGTCAAATTGATGGTAAAAATTGTATTTTAAATATACGATAGTTTTGTTTGTGTAGTCCAAGTTATAAACTTTCCTTTCAGAAACTATGACAACAATTTGTCAATGGTTAAAAGATAGAAATGTGTTATTGTTGGGACCGACATCTACCACTATCAGCAACCATATGAACAAAAGATTTGCATTAAAAATGACCAAGTTTACAAGAGACAACCATGTCATTTAATCTCTTCTTGAAAGAAGTGGTGGTTTATACTGTAGTGAAACTCACTGCACTCTCACCCAGAGACTGATACCAGAAGACTCTCCGACATGTCCAAAGTAACGTCCGTTGATATATCGATATTACTCTAATACTCGATACTATTTTGACATCGATATCGCCGATGTCACTTTTTTAATCATATCGAAATATCGAAATTTTTGATATGTCAAATTTTTTCGATGTATCTAAAATTTTAATGTTCCATAATGATATCGAAAACACCGAAAGAGTGTCAGATTATGCAGAAAATCTCAGGGTTTCAGTATTAGAAAAGCTGCCGTAGCTTACAATTAAGTAGGCGACCAACTGCGCGTTCTCTGTGTTTCACCCGCCGCCCGCAGGGGGAGTTCATGACCCCTTGCACAGTAAAACCTTAATGCAGAAATGTTTACATGCCGATAAATTCTCACAGCGTCTGGTTGCTGCCGCATCCCACAAGTAAAGCATATGAAAAATCTCGGAGCCAGACTCTGTAGAACGTATAGCTCTACATTATGCACTGGGTCTGTATCTAGATTGTATATGTCCATGTAGTGTATCGCGGAGCCAGACTTCATCCTTTTGATGCATGTGTTCTAACTAAACTCACCAAGTTGTGACTTGTGAGCACATGGCCGTGGGCCAACTTCTGACGTACGTGACATGTTTAGAGTAGCGGGGCTTTTTTTCTACCTCCATGGTTAGACAGAAAACGAGCTGGATATCTTCAATTTACAGGTAGATTTTCTTTAAAAATACTATAAGTTAAATAATTAATACTAAGGCAAAAGTTTGAAGCACAATACACTAAAACCACATGCACGATGTTCCACTCTCCAGACTGTACAGCTGCTACACCAAAACACAAATATCAAAGCCGCCCTCCAACTAGGTAAATTAAGCACTGTTTTTAGGCTTCACAGGAAATAATCGATATATCGAGTATACCGGTACTCGATATTGTTTTTCGATATATCATACAGGCGTCGAAATAACCCGGCGCCTCGGCACTATTAGCGCTTGGTCCCCAATAAAAAGCCCCTTGACCCTCTATTTCTACAACGCTTCCGGCGCTTAAAAAAACCCTTGGTCCCATTCTTACATGAACAGTTATAAAAAATAACTTTAAACCCACACGGTTTGACAAGAAAAATTGTTTGACAAGTCTTGATAATTGCTAGATTTAATGTGGCCGCGATCGCGATTGCGATCGTTTATTTCCAGTAAAAACACGCATGCATTATTATTAGTCTGGCTCTCTCCTCCATGTTCCGTACAATAATAAGAAGGCGAGAAGGGAAACACACAACTTGAATTTCCATGGGGCAAAAGACGCGCGGTAGAGTCTAATTTTAACCTCGTTCCTGTAATAGGCTATTTCTTGCAAAATGTTAACCTCGTACTCATAAACACATCGCTCTCGCCACACAATTTTCCTAATGTGCGTTGTCGATCGATCTTAAATCACGAAGATTTCAGTGCAAAAAAAGTTATATAAAACCGATCCTAAAATTACAAAACCATGAAAATTGCTGTTGATGAAAACAGTATTATTAAGGGCAGAAATTCGGGGAAAAGATCGTCCAAAAACGCAATTTTACAAACTTCACTTCCGTGCGGGTTTTTTTTGTGGTTTTTTCAACACTTGGAAAATTGTGTGCATGTAAAAAAACTTGCAGGCGACCCAAAACGTTGGTTGATTTATACATGCTGGTAGTTTTCGTGATTTTTGTGGGTGCCGGGGGCCGGGCAACAGTGCAATATTGAATTATAAAAGTTAGTTCGGGAAAAGCCCTTAGTCCCAGGTGGATAGCTCCTGGGCCGGTCCTTTTTTTGCTCACCCAGGGGCTAAATTTGGCCCCGGTATGTCGGATGTCTATTTCTACCCCTGTTATATCGATTATTATAAAAGACATGAACTTTGCCCTCACCCCTCACACTGATATCATCCAGTCTACCAAACCAATGAGCATTCAAACATCTAGACAAAAATGCCGACCACCAAAGTCCACATTTCAAGATCCTTCAAAACCCTCAAGAACACCAAAGTGCCAAGGGCCATCCATCACCATCAAACATATTGTCATCTGCAACTTGTCATGGGACAATCCACAATATTACAGCTGAAAAAGGAAATGCTAACATCATGACTGCAATGTGGCAGACATCTAATCCACTGATACATCGTTAGCATCACCACGAAGTACATAAAGCAAGCAAAGTATACTCATAAAAACCAGCAAAGAAAACGCATCTAAAAGTTTACGTTTTTTAAAACACCATTTTCCATCAAAACTTCAGAAAGATTTCAATTAGCTTTCTTATTGTGGACACTTGATGCGTTGATCTTGATAAATATTAGGTTTTGACTCTTTTACGAACTAAATTAAGAAGCATTAAAAGAGAAAAGATGAGTGGTAGTTTGTGCAACCACAAAAAATGCATATCAAAAATGTTTTGCGTTCATGAAGTAACATACATGTACGCCCATGTATTACAACACTACTACACTTGTGCATTTTTGTGAAAATGAAAGGCAGCATGCACTCGCTCAAACAAAATTTAGAGCATTACTTTGTGAAAACAGTCCTTCCCCCCCCCTTGAGCAGAGTGCGCACCATGTACAATAGTAAATTGAACTTTTCTGCAAAGGTTGCCATCCACAGTTTGCATACTTTTAAAAGTAAGGCTGTTGGAGCTTTGAAACTTCATGAAATTGTAGTCCTTGATAAATAAATTGACATGTAAACAACATAATAATAATAAAATAGTTTAACTCAAGAACTGCTACTTTGTGGTGCCACTGATGATAATTATGTTTGCCAAGAATTCCAGTTAGTCTTTTAAAGCTCAATGCTCCATACACTCTGAGAGTCTAAAATTGTCACATGCCAACTCATCAGACATCCCTCTTTGTCAGATTGTTGCCTCCAAGGGTTCCCTACCGAAAAACAAGGCCAAACGCCTCACCAAGATTCTCCACTGAATAATCTCTGGTTGGCTACACTTTTACAGCACATCAGCAGTTCCAGACATTGTATTGAAACTATCAAGAAATTCACCTTCAGCCCATCTTAACATCAGCTTTGGTTGTATCATGTATATCACTGATCATGCCGATTGCTAACATCAACCACAGAAGCAGGCCCAAGATCTTCACCAAACGATGCCTTCAACATGACCCACCTGACCAAAATGCGAAAGATCTAATTTTTTTGCTGCGGATTTTCCAGCATAAATCCTGAGAGTTTTAGTGAGTCAGAGCCTGCACAGCTTGATCGGGTTGGTGCAAGGGTTTGCCTGTATCACCCGTTGATAGTTTTAGGCAGCGTTATTGAGCTTTGTGTGTGCGGGCGATTGTCGTATAAAGAAACACAAGACAATCAGCTGGAAGTTATACTGCAGCGTAGTTGTAGGAAGGAGTATTGCAGCCATTTTGAATCTTGTTGTGAAGTGAATGGGTGGACCGATGAACAAGCCGTAAGGTCTTTGACGGCGGGCTTGCAAGGGAACGCTTTCCAGATGTTGGGCAACTCGAGACAAAAGTACACTAACAGTGCACTTGGAGAGTGTGGTTCAGGTCAGGTAGCCAGAGCGAAAACTACCTAGTCAAATTGAGTATAGGCGGCAAGGCCAAAAGAATCACTGCAGGAGTTGGGTCAAGCAATTTATGAATTGACCGCACAAGCATACCCTGAAATTCAGGAAGATGCACAAGACCGTTTGGTGGGAATCACTTAGTGCATGCAATGGACAGTCATTCAGTACGGGAGGTTATAAATAAGCCCCCCTGAAAAATCTTGATTAAGCCATTGAAGCTGCCTTGGAGATGGAGACTGATAATTTTGAGACTCAGAGTTTGAAGACTTCAGCTGAGCTTTGTCAAAACCTTGTCACTTCAGGAACCCTGTGAGTCATTTAAAGAAAGGGACGTGTCCCCAGACCATGAGCACAAGTCCCAATCGGGTACCGCTGGTACTCGGAAGTGCTACAACTGTGGGTTAGAGGGGCATTGCACGGGAGTGCAAGAAACCCCAGAGTTGGAACAATAACCAGGTGTCAGGCAATGCCGATCAGCCTTCTGGAGGACCCACAGTCAGTACACTGAGGGATAATTTGTGTGGTTGTTCAATCCAGCAAAGAAGAAGCAAATTCTCAAATACCAATAGGGCCTGCTGCATCATTGTAACTAGTCAGTGTTGTACTGGAAGAGTAAAAATCCCTGGGTTGTTGGTATTGATCGTAGGGGGGAAGACCAGCATCCCCCTAACCTCTGACGAGAAGTCGGGCAAGATGATGGGGCATAACCAGTTTCCCCTCATCTCTGCCAAGATGAGACATGCAAGGCAAGATGACGGGGCAGGACAATTCTCCCCTCATCTCTGCCAAGATGAGAGATGCGAGGCGAGATGACGGGGCATGACCAGTTACCCATCATCTCTGCCAAAATGAGCGATGCTAGGCAAGATGATTGGGCATGACCAGTTTCCCCTCATCTCTGCCAAGATGAGAGATGCGAGGCAAGATGGCGGGGCATGACCAGTTTCTCATTATCTCTGCCAATGAGAGAGATGCGAGGTAAGATGATTGGGCATGACCAGTTTTCCCTCATCTCTGCCAACATGAGAGATGCGAGGCAAGATGATTGGGCATGACCAGTTTCCCCTCATCTCTGCCAAGATGAGAGATGCCAGGCAGCGTTGTAGCCACGGTGGGCGGCGGTGGGCGGGCCCGCCCAGCACTGACAATTTCCGCCCGGCACTTCAGCTGAAAAATAGACTGCCGCCCACCACAAAATTTCCCCAAAAATTAATAAAAAATGAAAAGTACTGCCGATATTGATCACATTGCAAGACTAAAATGTCATGTTTTTCGTGTTTTGTAATTTTAAGTGCAGTTTGTAATTTTTTTGGGCCGGAATTTCGAGCAACAAAAACTTAAACGTGTTTCACACGTAACTTGTCTCTTGCATCTTGTGAAGTTTTCTACGTGAAATGTGCCCTGACGTTTTTAACGAACGAACTATAGTACAGTGTAGTAGGCGTACCGTCTACAGTCTGACAGTACACCATACAGACGCAGTGCGCTGGTACCGTGTACATATACATGATGTATGTATGTACATGTGGTGTACACCAGCGCGCTGTGGTGGACCGTAGAGTGCACTACAAGTCTAGTCGTGGGTTTTTCGCGGGGATTTCACGGATTTCACGCATTACATGTACACACAAACAGTATCGCCACACAACAGTATGACGGGTGTGTAAAGTCTAGTGTACCAGTTCGCGTATCCCGGATGTAGGCATGTGGTAAACACGTTCGTCATGCTTGTAGTGTTGACAGCGCGCTGGGTTTTAAATTGAATGAGATCCGTGTAAATTTTAAGATGGCCACGCAACGTAAGCTGGACGATTTTTTTTTGAAAACGGAAAAGAGTGGAGGATGATAGCACTGGTAAGCTTCCCTCTTAATTGATAAGTTACAGTCACTCAGCCACTGACACTGACAAGATCTGCTTTCACAAATGCATCACATTTCTTCAATCTTCAACAATTATTTTGTATTAATACATTGTTGTAATTATATTTTAAAATTGTGATTCTTGAATCATACAGAATGTGCAAAATAAGTAATTGGAATGTTAATATTTAGCCCTGAAAACAATCCTTATAACAGAGGAACTTCTAAATGTGCTGCCAGTTGAAACCCCATATAGAGGCGTTGCTCGTGCCCTTTGCTCACGTGGACGTGACACGCTGCGTACGTGCGCACTGCTCGCAATCTCTGACCAAATTTAAATTCAGCTGCCCACCACTAAAAATGTCCTAGCTACAACACTGATGCCAGGTAAGATGATTGGGCATGACCAGTTTTCCCTCATCTCTGCCAAGATGAGAGATGCGAGGCGAGATGATTTGGCATGACCAGTTTCCCCTCATCTCTGCCAACATGAGAGATGCGAGGTGAGATGACGGGGCATGACCAGTTTCCCCTCATCTCTGCCAAGATGAGAGATGCCAGGTAAGATGATTGGGCATGACCAGTTTTCCCTCATCTCTGCCAAGATGAGAGATGCGAGGCAAGCCCTCATCTCTGCCAAGATGAGAGATGCGAGGCGAGATGATTGGGCATGACCAGTTTCCCCTCATCTCTGCCAAGATGAGAGATGCAAGGCGATATTGTGGGGCATGACCAGTTTCCCCTCATCTCTGCCAACATGAGAGATGCGAGGCGAGATGATTGGGCATGACCAGTTTCCCCTCATCTCTGCCAAGATGAGAGATGCGAGGTAACATGATTGGGCATGACCAGTTTTCCCTTATCTCTGCCAACATGAGAGATGCGAGGCGAGATGATTGGGCATGACCAGTTTCCCCTCATCTCTGCCAAGATGAGAGATGCAAGGCGAGATGACTGGGCATGACCAGTTTCCCCTCATCTCTGCCAAGATGAGAGATGCGAGGCGATATTGTGGGGCATGACCAGTTTCCCCTCATCTCTGCCAAGATGAGAGATGTGAGGCGAGATGACGGGGCATGACCAGTTTTCCCTCATCTCTGCCAAGATGAGAGATGCGAGGTGAGATGACTGGGCATGACCAGTTTCCCCTCATTTCTGCCAAGAAGAGAGATGCAAGGCAAGATGACGGTGCACGAACAGTTTCCCCTCATCTCTGCCAAGATAAGAGATAGGAAGATGACGGGGCATGACCAGTTTCCCTCCTCTCTGCCAAGATTAGAGATGCGAGGCGAGATGGCGGGGCATGACCAGTTTCCCCTTATCTCTGCCAAGAAGAGATGCAAGGCAAGATGACGGTGCACGAACAGTTTCCCCTCATCTCTGCCAAGATAAGAGATAGGAAGATGACGGGGCATGACCAGTTTCCCTCCTCTCTGCCAAGATTAGAGATGCGAGGCGAGATGGCGGGGCATGACCAGTTTCCCCTTATCTCTGCCAAGAAGAGATGCAAGGCAAGATGACGGTGCACAAACAGTTTCCTCTCATCTCTGCCAAGATGAGAGATGCAAGTAAAGATGACGGGGTATGACCAGTTTCCCTCCTCTCTGCCAAGATTAGAGATGCGAGGTGAGATGACTGGGCATGACCAGTTTCCCCTCATTTCTGCCAAGATGAGAGATGCACGACCAGTTTCCCCTTTAATTTTGCCAAGATGAGATGTGAGGGAAGATGACGGGGCATGACCAGTTTACCCTCATCTTTGCCAAAATGAAGAAAGATGATAATCAATCTAGGATGGGCTTGATCGATTTTTCCCTCACTTCTGCTGAGACGAGGACGATTGTTGGTGTGTCAGAGAGCGAATCAAGGAGAAACCAGTGTGATAGTGTAATTTTAAGAGAAAACAGTATTTCTTTGAAATGAATAAATCGAAAGTCCATTTGACTGTTGTATTATAAGAAATCCCCAGTTGAATCAGTATGTTTATAACGGGTAATTATAGAAAAATTGATTTTTATTTCAAATAAGCTAATCTTAATAATGCAAGTGTAATCAGCTAAAAAGGTCATACATTGTATAGGCCCTATAGGCCTATATTTTTGCAAAAGGCAGAGAGAGTTCTTTTTGTGTAAAGTTGTCAGTCCCGGTCATGGTGGGAAAATTTGCGCATAATTAATTAGCAAATTTTAGTGAAATTTTTGCAGGGTTCAATCTTGTGCGCATGTAATGAACAAAAATAGGTGAAGTTGCTCGGGGAGCAATTTTGTACATACATAATTCTAATGTGTTATATTTTATTCAAGATTTTATGCAGTTGTATGCACTTTGTTTTTTAAATTTGTGTATGGCTAAGAGTATGGGGGTCATACTCCGCTGAGCTCGGGCCTTTGTAATTGAAGTGCATGAGTTGTTATTGTCATGTGATGTCGCACATGTTACATGCACAACGTAGTGGGTCAAGGGACCTTGTTGCACCAAAAGTAGAGTGCAATGTGGCAGTTCGCACCATGGGAGATCATATGGATCCTGATTGTGCGTAAAAGATTTGGGCTAGTCTACGCATCCTTTAAGTAATTGTTTTAAGCTGTGTAAGAATTTGTGCACAGTTGGGCGTGCAAATTGCAGGCAAAAAGGCATGATAAAAGCTGCTGTTTTTAGGAGATAGCGAGCGTCTTTTGCTGTGGATTTTCCAGCGTAAATCCTGAGCGTTTTAACGAGTCAGAGCCTGCAAAGCGAGTGGTAAACTTGTTTGCCTTCTTTGTGAATTCAGACAGCATTTGTTGCATTTTTGGTTAGCGCAAGCTTGATCGGAGCGGTGCAAGGGTTTGCCTGACACCCGGTGCTAGTTTTAGGCAGCATTAATCTTTGTGCGTGTGGGCAATTGTCGTGTAAAGGAACATAAGACGAACAGCCGGAGTTATACTGCGATGTAGTTTTACCAGGTTAAGTTGAACTATGACCCAAAGGTTGCTGTGTGTGAGGCAGACAACTACAGAGTATTTGCGTGCTGGAGATTGCATGGCAGAGCAAATTGTGTAGTTGCACCAAGACCGAGCTGTGAGCTCAAGGCCAAAAGGTAAATGTTGCTGCGGGCAAGGCGAACAACTGCTGTATTGTGCTTTGCTGTGGTAGTTTATACACTATTGAGTTAGCAGTAATTATTTACATGACTTGTGAATAATTTTGGTCTCTCTTCAGAGTGCTCCGAGATTTGTGTGATTATTTTAGGGAATGGTGTGTCACAATCAGTTATAATCGGCAGTATACTTCCTCCGAAACGAATCTCATCCCTCATCAGCCTTAAGTCCGCTAAGTGACTTTAACTTGAGGAAGTCAGAGACAAGGATCAAGTTATAGAAAGGTTACCTGTTTATGCCCATCTCAATATGTAGGCATCTACAAGGCCACAAAACACAGGAATGACTACACAGGAATGATCAAAAATAATGTCATTACACTGATGATTCAGGAAATCAATCGATCCAGGAAAGAGCTAAGATATGATGGCCACAATTCATGAAGTATTCAAGAGACATTGCGCACCTCATCAAGGCTAACTGATAAAACGATGATCATGCAATGGAACAGGCACTCACATTCCAGAAACCTCAAGGTAGGGCCAATGATTTTCCGTTTCAGAAAAGTGCAAATTCCGTTTTTAAACTAGAACAGCAGAAGCTGCCAAGGCGAGCTGCCAAATGCCTGATAGAGAAACAATGAATAATAGAAAAACAAAAATTTGATCAACTGATGTTCAAAGAGGTGGGGAAAATTAACAAGTATGTAGTTGACCATTGCCTACTTGGTTTGACATGTGGGAAAGAGGCAAAAATGTTAACAAAAAGTCTTAATGCGGATGGCCGGACAGAAGCTGTTTAATTTCCAGAGGGTAATAATGTACCCTGAAAACTTTAACATTTTTAAACAATTTCCATTTGCACACTGTGGATCCAACCACATTTTGGCTGTAAGACAAATGAACTGCAATTGAGAGTGAAAACAATTATTTTTTCACAACAAACTATCTAACACCATGAGGCAAAAACTTTAACAAAAAGTCTCAATGCGGATGGCCGGACAGAAGCTGTTTAATTTCCAGAGGGTAATAATGAACCCTGAAAACTTTAACATATTTAAACAATAGAAAAACTTGACCACAATTTCCATTTTCACCTAGTGAATCTATTCACACAAAAACAATTACATATCACAACAAATTATCTAAGGCAAAAACTTTAACAAAAAGTCTCAATGCGGACGGCCGGACGGACGGACGGACGGGGTACGGACGGACAAAATCGGTATTACATAGGCTCGCATTCTGCTAAAGTAGCTCGCCAAAAACATGAATTCCGTTTCAGACAAAAAAAATTCCGTTTCATGTTCTTTAGTAGATAAATGGTTGTTAATACACAGGGAATCGATTATAAACATAACTTTTGTATAAGATGCACTGCTGATCGACTTCTTAAATGTTAATTTGAATTGAAAGTTTTCCTGAAAAAGATAGTTAAATTATTTTTTTAAATCAACGGCCGATTCAGTTCCGGAGTTTGCAATTTCTAAAAACGTAATGCACTGTCTCACTGTGCGCTGCAACAAAAACAAGAAACATGTAACAGCCGTTGCACTGCAGTATCATTGCATATGACGTCACCGTGTACTTCTCCTCCACACAGAAACAAATTGTCGGCCATTTTGTTTTCGCTTAGGCGACAAAATGTTGAAAGATTATGGTTGATTTTAGACCTTTCTGAGATGAAAAATCAATGTCTGTGTTCATATAGAGCGTAGGTAAGCTAGTTTGAGTATAATTGATAAAAGGGAGGGTGAACATGCAATTTGGGTGAAATAAATGTAAAGATCGTGCCGTGAATGTGATGATTTTGCCCTCCGTCTAACGTGTATTCATTTGGGGTCGAGTCAACAGTACGATCTCGTAACTTTTTACGGTCTGATTTCTGATGAAACTTAATAAAGAATGCAGTGTTAAGTTAGCTTGATCAATTTCAATAGGTTTGGCCTTAATAACATGAAAAAACCTACGTTTTTGTCACTATATTTTCAATTTTTTTTACTTCAACCTCAAATCCCGTTTTCCGTTTCAAAAGGCAGATTCCGCGAATTCCGTCCGTTTTCCGCGATCGCGGAAAATCATTGGCCCTATCAAGGCCTATGTGGCATTCCATACTGAATGAGATAACGATCATAAAGAAAACAAACTGTGGCAGTGAGTCCTCACCGACCATCTGGATACATGTTGTTCATAAATTTTTGAACATCAATTAAACCAGGGGGCACTTTTCTCTAAAACCACAAGGAGAAGTATTGCATCAACATGACACAGAAACCTTTTGAATCAATATCACAGTCAGTCCTCTGACAACACACATTGTAACAAAACAAACATGAAGAAAAAAAAAAGGCAAATGTTAAACAGACAATAGTAAAGGTTATATTCAACTTTTAAAATTTCTCCTTTTAGGTTTTAACTTGTAAACGTCACATCACTACTTCCTTTGCTCTTCACTTACCATACTGAGGTGGGTTATTTGAGGATCCTGCGACCAGTTGTCTCTAACATCTTAAGGTGGATCGTCGGTTGTTCTGGATGTATGTACTATGTACATCTCCACTAACTACACACAAAGACAAAATAATACAATTTATTTACATGAATTCTCTTGAAATACATGTAGCATAGTCTAATGGTCAAGATTATTTTCAGTGGTGGTGGGGTGGTGGTGTCAGGGCCAAATTTTACACTGGACCGCAGGCCCGAGGCCAGTGATTTTTGCATTGGGATCGCGGCCAGTAAGCTCATGACCGGACAAGTTTTGTGTTTGTGCTCAAATGTTGAATTTCAGTCTGATAAATACAATTCTGTTGACTTTTGAAAAAATATTTACCCGTAATACAAACGAGATAAATCTTCTCTCAGTGCTTTTTCAACCAGTTCAAATTTTAAACTGTGAAGGAATATTTCTTCTCATTTCAATTCTGGTCGGGTACACAAAATTATGGTCCAGTAAATATTGAGCTACAAGCCCTGCAGTCTTGTGGGGTTTTTCCCCCTAACTCGAGCCCTGGGTGTCTACACGGTGGGAGGAGGGTTACCAATCTATCAATACAGTGTATTGTAAGTATTGTAAGGCCTTGGTAGCTGTATTTTGATATTTAATTTGTTAAAAGAATACTAAATTTTGTTTATAATTCGTTAAATTTACGAATGATTGACTGTGCCCCTAATTATAGAACTGCATTGACCCACTTGGTTGAAGAACGTAACAAAAGCAGTATGTAATTGTTACCTTTAAAGTTTGTGCTTGTTTGTTTTTTCCTTCTTTTTTCCCCGCAGTTAATCGGGTCAATAGTCTGATAGAAATGAATGGAGTTTGCCGAAATTGTTTGCAGAAATGTTCCATGCAAGTGTCAGCGGGATCGTATCGACAAGTATCGCAACCCTATTCTAGGTGTTTGAAGTAATCCCACTGTAAGTGTAAGCCATGCCTACTTTAAAGAAAATGGCTCCGAGTGAGTGATAACCAGAAGCCCACAGGAGTGAGCTAGTTGCCACAGATTTGAAAGTTTCTTTCATAAGAAATGCTTTTAAACGATGCAATGGGTGTTTTTTGTAAAATAACACTGCCACATTCCGAGAACAATTTAGTAACAAGAACAATTTAGGGCATGCAGCAGATACGCACGCCTATAACACAATGATTTACCAAGAGGACTAACTTTACATGACATGAGGGACTCAGACTCAGACTCGGTGGGGAGTAGAGGAGGTCTCTGTAGTATCTTTACGTATCCCTACACTGTACACTGATAGAGCTATCCTTGACTAGACCTTACCTCATCAAGATTCCAATCATGACCCCGACCACCACCCCATGACCCTTGAAACAGTAGCCTATTGATTATACCTTATATATGTATCAAGCATGTATGAGACACAATAAACCAAGCGAGCATCAGAGCAACAACTGTGTTAAGTTCAAAATATTACAGTCTCGATCTTGGACTCGAAATGAGACAACAGGGACTCGGACTCGGACAACAGGGATTCGACTACGTAAAGCACCGGTGCAAATACGCTGGACTCCCTCTGCTTCTTGACTTGTTTCCCCCCAGTTGTCACTTACCACCTGTCGTTGAGAGGAGAGTGCATTAAAACAATTTTGTGCAAGTTTGTTTTGGTGTATTTTTATGAAGAATCTCCGGGCTGAGAATCACTTGTTTAAACATCAACGACACCATGATGTTTTCTTATGTGCATGGCATTATGACTTTGCTGTTCTAGTTAGTCAAGGCAGTATTCCTCACAAACACTGCCACCACCGCAGAACGCAAGCAGCATGGAGTAAAACAGCGCGCTACAGCGACACGTTCATGATCATGCGTATCAGTATTTAACATCATGGCACTTAAAAACAAGTGATTGTCAGCTCGGAGATTCTTCATAAAATTACACCAAACGATCGCTTGCACAAAAATTGTTTGAATGCACTCTCCACAATTACGAAATGGTATTGTGACAATTTGGGGAAAACTTTGGCAAAAAAACCTGTGAGTTTCGAACTATTCGAAAAATCATCACACTACCTGATGCTATGTGGGTGTATAGACTATAGGGCCAAGAAGCGGAGGGAGTCCAGTGTATTGGCACTGTTTACATACGAGGCAATACTCTCTTTCATAATTGTCTAGCTGTAGTCAGGAATTTAACTTTCTAGATAATAATTGTATCTTTCACACACTGTCCTTCAGTGATACAGTTTTGTTTAAAATGTTTATTCTGCTGTTCAAAGGTTAGTGAATAGACCTAAAACTAACAATCTCAACCCACCAAAAAACTGACAGAGCAAAATGTTTATCACATACCTTGGCTATGTTCCTACACCACAAAGGGATCAAGTTCAAATGCATGTGTACATTCAGGTTCTTCACATTAAGTTCACAGCAGTTGACTAAAAACTCCAACTTTGAGCAGCAAATGATCCCCAACTACGTGTATTAGTGACTTGTCTTCCCTCCTTAGTGGAGGGTGACTATTAAGTGTAGGGTGCTGCTTGGTCACATTCAGGAGTTCATGTGTTGCTGATGATAAGACAATAAGGAGGCCCTCTTGTGTTCAATTCAGTCTACACTGGGTGGTTTGGTTTCATATCTCCATGCCATGGGTGTTGATGGGTGACATCATAGAGCAAGGACCAGACATCAAGTAGGTGACTCTATACTGGTGAGCTTTGGTTCTATGCAGATGGAGTTGCATCAAGGCGTACTGCAGGGCAACATCATCTAATTATCTTGAACCTGAAAAACCAAAATGAGATAAAAGGTTAAGACACTTTCCCACAGTGAGAACCTATCATTGATGTTTTTGATTAATTCACTCTGCAAAATTTGGCAAACCTTGGCAGTCATAATTTCAACTAAAAATACGATGATCACAAAGAACAGACCCAGGGTTCTCTCCATGCACAAGCTAGCGTATCGGGCCGATACGCAAGAATTGAGTGCGGATACGCAATAATTTCGGCCGATATGCCAAAAAAACGGCCGATACGCAAAAAAAGAATATATACGGTAGTTTGACAAAAAACATGAAAAGAAAACCATGTATAATGTTCGCAATTGCACAGTAGGGCTTTGAAAACCAAGAAAAACACCAAGTAGAAAACATTCCGAGGACCTTGTTTCAATTCAGCGCGCTTCGACCAACATAAAAAAAACTGGCTCAGAATGCCCCACAGTTTTGAAAAAACCTGGGGAGAACCCTGAGACCCTTGCACCAAGTCTATCAAATTATCAAAAAACAATGGATAACTTTTAATCTGAAACCTCACTATGATGATTAAACTCACACCAGTGAATACAAGCTAATCCAGGAAAACAATAAAGTTTTGTTTGTGTGTACAATCAAAATCACTGTTGGTTGTTTAGAATTGTCACAACAGAAATAAGCAATTTTTTCCAAGCACAAAGTCCCTGATAAAACATGACCAATTAGTGGTTTAACTAAAATGGGACCAACAAAATGGTTGGATGATTTAACGATACCCCCAATTCATTAAGATCAAACAGCATGTTTTGTTTGACTCTGTTGGACTGAGGACTGTACTTCTACTTTTTGTATCAAGCAATCCCCATAATCAGTTTGGTTGTTGAGTTACAATTTGGTTTTGGATTTTGTTATAGTGAGAAAGGATTCTATTTGATTTACTCAAGGGAGTTATATATGTACAGCTAAACATAAAAACTAGAAGATGGAAGCGGAATTCTTCCAACATGAACAATGTAGATTTTATTCCCTCAATTATGGATATTAATTATAAGCTCTTAATTACTGGGGCATGTTTCTTACCGTTTGCAATTGTTGCAAGTACTCTTTTGTACATCATACACTGTCTTAATACATGCAGATCAACAACTGTTGACAAGTTCAGGTGAAATTTAGAATGTCAATTTTTGAGTTTAATATGCAAGTTCTTTTTATTATTTTAGTCAGACATACGACGTACAGATAATAAAATGTTAACTTCAATTACTGTTATTAAAATTTCAACCCATTAGAAAGGTTACCATGTTTCGTTTAATGAACAAAGAGTTAAGGCCAATATATGCTTTACATGTTTATGCTCAACGCTACCTCCACGTCAGAGCACCTTAAACAAAATAGTAAAATAATGATTTAACAAGATTGCTGCAAATGGGCTTGTTTAAGAAAAATGCAAACAGAAACTACAAATTTAATTGGCCAGAAATGATCCCCTGGAAAAAATGGTGCAGCACCTTCATGACCTTGTGCGTCCTCACTATTTTACCATAGCTTCTTCACTGCTCCCATCCACCAACAAAACACATCCAAAAACTGTATTTTCGCATCAATATTTTCAAGGCTTATTGACTCGGAACAATACAACTAGGATGGGTTACCCTTTTACCGTGGTGGTTAGGACGTTTTTCAATTAGAATTTTTAAAAATGAGCAACCTATAAAAAGTGTCCAGTTATTATTATTGTTGAAGTATTACTTTCCACTTTGACATAAAAATCATACATGTATCGTTTGTCTGATTAAATTCGTCCACGAAGTCTCTAAAAGTGTGCATGAGCCCGGAGTGATTCTGGAGGTGAGCCTCCTATTATCGTGGTAATCAGAATAAATTTTTTAAATGAACTATCTCTACATTAAAGGAGCTAAATCCAAAGATAATATTCAAATATTTACCTAATACTGGGATAACGATGTTTAACTTCCCAGCAGATGGAATTTCTTTGAACCTTTAGGCATTTTAATTACCGAGTACCGACAATTTCCTTAGTCACCCCTGCGTTCATTTTGGACCAATCCGAAGATGTAGATTTCAAGTGCAAAGTAGTAATCCGCGCAAGTTAAAACATAACTGCGCAAGTTTGGAAATTACGTGCATAAATTCGCCTGCTACAGGTATTGTACTTGTGCAAGCATGTCTGTAATTTGAGTTTTTTACTTTGTGTGTTAAAGACACTGGACACTATTGGTAATTGTCAAAGACCAGTCTTCTCACTTAGTGTATCTCAACATATGCATAAAATAACAAACCTGTGAAAATTTGAGCTCAATTGGTCGTCGAAGTTGCGAGATAATAATGCAAGAAAAAACACCCTTTTCACCCGAAGTTGTGTGCTTTCAGATGCTTGATTTCGAGACCTCAAAATCTAATTCTGAGGTCTCGAAATCAAATTCGTGGAAAATTACTTCTTTACGGAAGCCGGATAGTGCCAGGAGACAAGAGGTGAAATATGTTTTTCATGAGCGCGAGAATATTTTGTTGTACCATTTATCTGGCGGCCGCCACTTAATTATCCGGCGGCCGCCACTTATTATGTCGGGGGGGGGGAGGGGGAGTAATAGGGCAGGTCATAGGATGCGGGGGAGGGGGTAAGAGGAAAGGTCATAGAATCCAGATTGGTTAGAGAACATGGTATAAGATCCAGAGGGGCAAGATGGCAAGATAAATGAAATAAAGTTTTGATGAGATGTTTGGTGTAAGTTGATTAACAAAGTATGTAATTGCACTATAGAAGGGTAACATGAAGGGGTGATCCATAGAGACATCAAAGTCATGTTCTCTTAACCCCCCCCCCCAAAAAAAAAAACAAAAAAAAAAATGATCCTTTGACATGTCCTCTTACCCCCCATGATTATGTCCTGTCCTCTTACCTCCCTGTATATTTTGACCTGTCTTATTACCCCCATGATCCTATGACTTCTCCTCTAACCCCCCCCCCCCCCTGAATCCTTGTACAGATAGGTGGCGGCCGCCGGATAATTAAGTGGCGGCCACCGGATAATAAGTGGCGGCCGCCGGATAATTATCTGGCGGCCGCCGGATAATTAAGTGGCGGCCGCCGGATAATAAGTGGCGGCCGCCACTTAATCAGGTGGCGGCCGCCAGATAATTATGTGGCGGCCGCCAGATAATTATGTGGCGGCCGCCAGATAATTATGTGGCGGCCGCCGGATAATTAAGTGGCGTCCGCCAGATAAATGGTACAAAAAAATATTCTCGCGCTCATGAAAAACATATTTCACCTGGCACTATCCGGCTTCCGTACTTCTTTCTCGAAAACTACGTTACTTCAGAGGGAGCCGTTTCTCACAATGTTTTATACTATCAACAGCTCCCCATTTACTCGTTACCAAGTAAGGTTTTATGGCAATAAATATTTTGAGTAATTACCAATAGTGTCCACTGCCTTTAAACCATTGAGGGCGCCCTTTGCAAAGGTGCTGAATTTTTTAGCCTTTTATAGTTTTCTATCCTTATTTGGACGGCAGACATTGGTTTACGTTTTTGAGGTGAAAATACGTACTTTCAGTTTTTTTTTTACCGTGGAACAGGATCTGGGCACTAATATTTCAATGCACAGAACAACATTTAAGGTAAAAATGTTAATGATATAATGGCACTTTCGACAGACATGGTCAGCGAAAATTTGTCCAGTCGGTAGAATAGCGTTTTTTTCAAAATTAAAACATTTCCGCAACATTTAATTTTTTATGTTTTTACCAGATCGGTAGACCGTTGTTGGCTATCGATTTAGCGTATGAAAGGCGTCTATCGATGACGTTTTGACAACGAAAAAAGTGAATTTTCTGCTACCACGGTATTAGGAGACCCACGGTAATATGAGGCTTGACTATACATAAAACTACTACAATAGTACTAGGCCCTATAGTATTAGTAGACAAAATTCAGACCACATGTTTTTCAAATTCACCGCTAAACAACAGTTAATTAAGCCTTACGTTTCCCTCTTAGCTATTTCGTAACATTATTTTCAACATAGGAAGTCTTCTGAAGGAATGCTATAAATAATATTCAACTCACCTTGCTCATTTACGGTTTTTGTAGTACAAACTTTCTATAAAATGGAGAATAATTGAAGATAAAACATGGAGTCTCACCGTAATTCGCCATTTTGTCTTAGTGGGCGGTGACAACAAGCGTCACGTGTGGAGCATGCGCGCCACTAGAGTAATTTGCATATAAGCGAGTGACAGGAGCGCGCGTTATCGCGCGGTACCAATCGCCTCTCTAGCTTTGTGAATGCCGGAGGTAGATAATTCTACCTCCATGGTGAATGCTGCGGCCATAGGAAATTTTTTATCTCAAAAAGTCGCCTATAGGCGATCTTTGGAGATACAAAAATTTCGACGTTCTTTTATTGATTTCTAATCAACGGGGACATTTCATATGACATAATTTCGCAGGACACTTACTCCCATTACCATCTTAATAACAAGCAGGCTTTCAGATAAAAATACACATTTTTTTCGCGTTTATTACCAAAGTATGACTCTATAACTTGCACCCTTTTTAAGGTAAAGTTTTTTATTTGAGGAAAAAGAACTAGTTTTTAAATGTAATATGCACAAATTCGTTGCACGCGCACATGACAGCTGCAGACGATCGAAAAGTTCATGCCAAAGGTGTAGCTGACAAACACTTTGGAGCGGACCAATCATAACACAGATATGGAAAGCTTACGTCACTGTCCGTTTCTAATGAAATCCTTCTATCCAATGAAATCGTTGGGTCTGTGAATATTTGGTGGAATTTTGTTGAAGAAGATTAGAGCTTCTATCAAATTCAAGCGGCAGCTTAGTAACATCAAACGGCATTTTTTAATAAAAGTTATAATTTAGTGACAGCTAGTTTACCTAATTTTGGGGTGCTGATTTCAAAAATCACATTATTTTTTAAAAACATCACAGTATCCTAGCAGACGACAGCTTCACACAATCATTTATAGTTATGTAGAAATAGTAAGGTTCTGCTGTACTTTGATATTGATTTAGTCGGGACACCAAACACAGCCTGCAACATAGCCTGGTACTTTTTGAAGGCTGGTGACAGCAGCAAAGTAACATCAGTTCGTCAGGGTCTATGTCGTATATAATAAGCCACACGTGTTATTTTTAAAAAGCTATTCATTATACACAGAATGGCGGCACACATTGTCAGAAGCAATGGAAACATCAACGAAGAAAGAGTTTCCATGTAAAGATGAGTTCAAGAAGTACCGTTCCCCTCTCGTGGTTAGATATGCTTCACCGGAAATGGCCTTTAATTTCAGCGAAATGAAGAAATTTTCGACTTGGCCTCGGCTTTGGCTTAAGCAAAAGCACAACAGTCTTAAAAGTTAATACAATCAACAGGTTTGTAATTGAAATTGTAGTTAAGTTAGTTAGGGTTCCTTCTGCTTCTGCTTCTGCTTCTGCTTCTGCTTGATACTGTGCAAACACCACCAGTTGGCTGGTTATCAGGCACAGGGTCAGTGTGATGGGAAGATATAGATTAAATTTTAAAATGCACCTTTACAACAAGTTCCTTGAGGTTTATGTCAGCCAAACCATGGCCAAACTGGATTTTTTTAAAGGAGCGCTACAGAACTGGTAATTAAAATTTTCTTTAACATCACAGATTTGTATAAAACTTACACGGTCTAGTGATGATGATAGTAGAAAACATCCCTAGAAATATTTCTGTCTGAAATGCCATAATTGATGAGAAATAAATAAAACTAATTTCCGATTGGAGTTTATCGCTCATGAGCATTTTATTCATGCATTGTATCGTAGGAGTTCCTGTTTTCAGGGCGTCCCTGAAATCGATGCAAATCTTTTACCTCTCTGCTAGTTGCGATAATCGTAACCCTCCTCCCGACGGTCGGAACGACCGGAGGGTTACGAGTTGGATTATGGCAAAAGGGTGCGAAATGTGAAATGTGAATTTTTTTCGAGACTTGTAACCAGATTTGCCCAATTTTTACCACTTTCAAAAATCATGACCCACATTCCAAGAACACGGATGTGATCTTGAATGTGTAATGAATCCATTCATAACACTCAAAACATCATTGAAAAAATATTTAGAAGAAAAAAAAGACAAAAACTTACCAGAGACTGAGTGAACATGGTGAAGTGCCAAGCGTAGACGAGACGAATACCAGACCACTCTGGATGATGATTTAAACCATGCACTTTTCGACCAATCAGCGGGGTGGAGCCTTCGGCTGTAGCCGAATCATCATCCAGAGTAGTCTGGTTCGTCTGGTCTACGCTTGGCATTTCACTCGGTCTCTGGTAAGTTTTTGTCTTTTTTTCTTCTAAATATTTTTTCAATGATGTTTTGAGTGTTATGAATGGATTCATTACACATTCAAGATCAAATCCGTGTTCTTGGAATGTGGGTCATGATTTTTGAAAGTGGTAAAAATTGGGCAAATCTGGTCACAAGTCTCGAAAAAAAATTCACATTTCACGTTTCGCACCCTTTTGCCATAATCCAACTCGTAACCCTCCGGTCGTTCCGACCGTCAGGAGGAGGGTTACGATTATCGCAACTACCTCTCTGCGCGCGATGTAAACAGTCCCTAGATACAATTTTTGTGGTTTGACTTGCCAAGCAAAGAGTTTCCTCTCCTTTGACCAAAACTTAGAATTATGTGAGGCTCCACTGGCAAGTTGCACTTGTATTGCAAAAATTTGTGGTATTTTAGGCATTTCTACAAGGTACAAAAATATGTCATACTGTCGGGGCCATAAAAAAAAATTTGCCCGCCGAAAAAGTTTCATCGAACAATATTTTCAATTCACAATTCACGATGATAAAATCATGTGACTTAAAATTCTGCTGAGCATTCTGGGGAAAAAAATACAGAGGCTTAAAGAAGCCATGTGCCTTATATCATTTTCTAACAGTCTGGAGAATTTTTTTTTAAACCCTCATATCATTTATTATTAATAACATTACAATTTAAACATTGGCTTGGTGATTCAAATATCACTGTTTACTGATATGCTTTATTATAAATGTTAAGAAACATAAAAAGATTCAAAACTTTTTTTAAAATCAGATTTGAAAGCCAAGACTTTATTGACACTTTTTAAAAAAAAAATTTTTTAATAGTTTTTACAAATTACCATCGTAATTTTTTAAAATTAAATAAAAAATATTTTGAATAAAATGAAGACAACTGCTGGCTATATAGTCATACACAACGTCTCACAGAACACTTGAAGTCACTGCAGATGTTTCTTCTGCGTATGGCTTCACCAGGACACCATACTTTCTTGTTTGCCTCGAAAACAGGTCAAACTCAAAACACGGGGACGCTATTGAAGTCATCGAAGATCGGTGCGTGGTGTGAAAGTTTCAATGTCCATCAAGTTTTAATATATTTTTACATACTTCTTATAAACAAAGGAAGGTAATTAGGGCATCAGTTGATATATGGCATCATTATTTTTTTTTCAATTCAAAGAAAAAGGCATAGTACATCGAAAACCGGACACGGGAGGATATAACACATGCAAATGTGTAATCGGTTTTTCACTATTTTCTCGTGACCCAGATGGCCGATCGATCTCAAACTTCTACAGGTTTGTCAGTTTATGTATATGGTGGATTATATAGAGTGCTTACACTGTTTTGTTAGCAAAAAACAACTCTGTAATGTTCCTTTAAAGGAGATGATGTCTGGTGCTGCGCAAGTATTTGGTGGTAGGATGTTCCATTCTCTGGCTGTTTTACTAGTGGTAGCATGTCTTGTTGAATGATGGGGTGATTATGATGTGCGGCCCTGAATTTTGTCTTGGGAAAAGTTTTTGCAGCATGCCTCCAGCTTATTTTCAGGTTGTTTTGGGGGTGTTTTTTTTTCAATACACACCTGAGGATGTATTCAATCGATTGTGTAAATTCCAAAAATTTTCATAGGGGACCGGTTTTAAAAAACATGGAAATTTGGTTAAATCCTAAAAAGTGAAAAACAAAAAAACAAAAAAAAACGCTTTTTCCCTCACTCCTCTCTTTCTCTATTCTCTCCCCCCATCGTGTCTCCTCTCTCACCTAGTCTCCATGTGTCTACCTGTATCTTTATCTGCTGGAAGGAATGGAACGTTAGCAATCATCAATCAAATAGTGCAATGTACTTACCGGGACTCGAACCTGTCATGAGAGAACAAATTATTATACACAAGAGAGCATAGCCGTTACCCACACGGCTATGAGGCGTTGATACAGAAATTGTTTGTTCGGCCTACATCTTTCTCCCGCTACCTGGGTCACTAAAGGTCATAATGAATATGTAATTTTCATCTCACTCATCACTGCAACTGGTGCAAGGCGATAGCTTGCGTTTTTGGGATTTTGAAGCCTTTAGAATTGCTCGATTTTTGCCTGTTTTCCGTTTGGAGATAATTCAGTGTAATTGGACCTAAATTAGGGGGGATAAATTGGAGGCATGCAGCGGAAAATTTACCTGGCAGTGAGGCGAAGTCTGGTACGCCGCTCTTCCAAGGATTCCCACTGGAGGTCAGACAGCATGTTGGTGACGCTTTCTCTGCCGTTGTAGTTGTTCAGGACGAAGTGGGCTGCCCGACGTTGAACTTTCTCCAGGGTCATCTTGTTGTTTTCATGGAAAGGGTCCCAGATACCTCCGCAGTATTCCAGCCTTGAGCGGACAAGGGTCTTTTAGGCAATGTCCTTAACATCTTTGCTATGGAATGGATGTTCCTACGCAGTAGCCCAAGCATCTTATTGGCTTTGTTTGCAGTTTGTTTTCATGTGACAAGCCCAGTTGAGATCATTGCTGATTTCGACCCCTAAATAAGAGTGATGTTTTAATGTTTGGAGACCTTTGCCGTTCATGATGTATTCCCTGGTCATTGGTTTGGTTTCATGAGTGACATGCATAGTTTTACACTTAGAAGCATTGAAAGACATTTGCCATGTGTTTTCCCATTTGCAGAGTGAGTCAACGTCTTTTTGAAGAAGGTCTTGGTCTTCGAATGATTTAATTTCCTTGTACATAGTGCAATCGTCAGCAAAGAGCCTTATTTGTGATGAAACTGCGTCTGGGAGGTTGTTGATGTAGAGTACAAACAGCAAGGGGCCCAACACTGTCCTCTGGGGTACTCCGGAGGTTACTGAAGATTCCCCTTCCAAGAGGACTCTCTGATGCCTGGTAGTGAGAAAGATGTTGATCCACTCCAGGAGGCTGTTGTTGATGCCGATGTTCTTGAGTTTGCACAGGAGTCGATGGTGGGGGACAGTGTCAAACGCCTTGCTGAAGTCTAAAATAACTAAGTATAAGTTTGTTTGGCTTTTCATGTCAAGAGATTTTGCAAGTTCGTCTAAGAGTCCAGCTAGCTGTGTATCACAGGATTTCCCTCTTCTGAAACCGTGCTGATGGTTGGTAAGTACTTGGTGACGATCCAGGTGATCCATTAATGATGACTGTATAATGTTTTCAAGCAGCTTACATGGGATGGACGTCATTGACACCGGGCGATAATTGGCTGGGTTTGTCTATCACCTTTTTTTATCGTTGGGGATGATGTTAGCTTTGCGCCAATCACTGGGAAGAGCGCCTGATTCTATGGATTTCAAGAATATATTCTTGAGACCAGGAGCTAGACTTTCCGAACAACTTTTTAAAATTTTTGCAGGAATTTTCAGGTCAGGTCCCATGGCTTTTTTGGGCTGAATGTTTGCGAAAAGTTTCTGCACCCCATTTTCGGTGATTACCAAACTGTCAATATCTGCTGCATGCCACCACTTTATCTCACTTAATTTAGGTCAAACTATAGGCCTATCCTTACCTGTCCAGAAGGGTTGACAAAAAGGAATCAGAGAGGCACAGGCACTTTGAACGCTATACAAAGTCTATGTCTACACGTTTGCCAGCTGCTGTCCTAAGGCAGCCTCTATCATTCACCTCGGTGCTACGTCGTGTTACGTTGGCGACAATACCGTAAGAAAAAATGACTACCCTAAGTTCTTTATATTTGTGAAGATTTTTTTGACTGGAACCCCCCTGACAAAATTGTTGACATAATCGGGAGACCGCCTAGCCATGGAGGCCTTTTACTTTCCTATATACTACAGTGATGACCTGGATATGAGGGTCTGTTTCTGGGGCGGAAACATTTCAGAGCCTGGTAATTCAAATCTTACTTGTACACGTTAAGGAGCTACTAATCTCACCGGATTAACATTCCATGGCCGCATACATTTTTTGGCGGTGGGATTTGAAAGTCGGATATTCCTCGTAAATTTTGAATTTTTGTGAAATAATTCAGCTCTCAGCATGAACAAGTTTTTATCCGTTCTCTCAAACATGCCTGTCGCATGAATGCTTACACTAGCAGGTTAGGCACAGGCAGTGGCGTCACCAGAGGGGGGGCAGGGGGGGCCTGCGCCCCCCCGCTCAGAACCCTTGCCCCCCCTCTTGCCCCCCCATATGAAATCACAGAAAAGTGTATTCTTATAATATATAAATCGTTTAAGGCTGCATAAAATGCTGCCGTAAAAAGTAAAACTTTTATTCATATCAGTATGTGGACTATAACGCAGTCATGCCGACAAATGCATGGAAACGTGCGCGCGATCGTATTGGCGGTAAATGTATGTTGTGGTTTTGCGGTTACAGAGAGTGCAGGAAGTCACAAAGTTCAGTTTAATACGTGGTGGTCTGGGCCCAATTTCATGGCACTGCTTACCAAATAATTCTGCGCTGACGCGCATTGTAACGTGTGTATTTCTATGGGACGCAGCTGGGCGTAAGCGCAGAATTCCACGGTAAGCAAAGCCATGAAATTGGGCCCTGAACGCAGACCAATAGCTTCGTAAACACATTGTACTCAGATGCACAACAGGGAGATTTTAACAGCAAAATCGCCAGCGAAAAAGGTAGCTTAGACCATTTTCTTCGCCATATCAAAGCGCCCGTCTTTGCCTCGTGCTCCAACACCTAAGAGGCAGAGACGGGAAAATACAGAAGATTCTGATTCTTATGTGGTACCATCAGAGTATTGCATGTAGGCCTACTCTGCATCCGAGGATTCCGCCGAGGAGAATTTCGGAGAAGATGTATCCGTTAGTAATACTGGGAGCGCTATGTAGCACAAGTGCCCTGACAAGCACACAAATGTGATTATTATAATTACACCCACAATTTCAATCCTGTATTTTGATTTTGATTTTTTTTAATGGCTTACACTTGTCACAATTATTATGTTTTGGGTATTTACACTGAAATAAAGCATACAAACAATAATTTAATTAGTACTCACAGAGCCTAATTTGAGAATACCGTTTACAACTCTAAATTGATACTTGGTAATCACTGTTGGTAATTTAATCCTTGTATACAGTCGAAAAGTTTTATTTTATAAAAAGGACAAGTTCTCTAAGATTTGGTTGTTTTTGCAATCTTTTGTTACCTGCAAACTATGTTTTAGAACTGCATTGGTGTGTATCAGCTGGTGTGTATCAACTATCAGTTAACATATTTAATGATAATCTTGCACTTCTTTGGCCCCCCCCAAATTTAATCTTTGCCCCCACTTGCCCCCCCAAATGAAAATGTCTAGTTACGCCACTGGGCACAGGATATTCATTTGAATTGAGTATTGGCGCTGTGCAAACACACGCTTAAGTTTGCGTGATGAAATGTGTTTAAAGTTTGTAGAATTATGTTTAACGTTGATAGCTGAATTATTTCTGCCCCGGAAACGGAACCTTCATATCTAGGACTCTGTATCTGTGTACAGCACAGAGGAAGAGTCCTACAAGTTAAAAAGTAATAAGTTATAAACCACAAGGGAAACTGACCAGGTAAATTTTACCAGTCCCTTTCTGACACATTAATCCGGAGGTTACAGGTTCAAGTCCCGCGCTTGTCAATTTTCTTCGTTCAACACCAAATTATTGAAAAATTTACCCTGTTAGTTTGCCTTGTTGTTTTCGACTTGATAATGATTATTTGAGTTACAACAGATGGTTGCTAAGACATCTATCCTCTAGGACCACCATCTAATCCCCAGTGGTTTCTCTTTCTAGATTTGTACCGACCTACGACTTCTGGCCAATCTCAAGGAGGTCGAGGAACCATTTGAGACTGATCAGATTGGTTCCAGCGCCATGCCGTACAAGCGCAACCCGATGCGCAGTGAGCGCTGTTGCTCCCTGGCCAGACACCTCATGACCCTGGTCATGGATCCACTGCAGACACACTCCGTCCAATGGTTTGAGAGAACACTGGACGACAGTGCTAACAAGTGAGGATGTGTCGTATTAACAAGTCTAGAGAAGAAAGAACTTCTTGAGTAGTATAAATTATAACTCACACATAGATCCTTCTCATTTGATCGGTGGAACACGCGTCACGTGTCATCCTTTATTTTGCCATGTATTCACTGCCCCAACGCTTGACGCTCCAACATTTAGTATAGGAGTCCTATATTGATAAATATAGGACGCTTGGGATACTTCGCAGCGATTCCTTGCAGCATCATTTAAAAAGTAGTCATTCCCGCCTGTTCATTCCACTGCAACCAGGTCATGTCACGGTGGACAAGGTTGGTGTCTACATCGAGTCGTCCATTTTGTTTAGACCGGAGTTTTTGAATTTTCTGAGTTTAGGGTGGACAATTTCATTGTGTTTATTGTGAAAAAAAATCAAATGACAAGGATCTATGTGTATGTTTATAAAACAAATATTGAATGCATTTCACACTAGAAGACCCTTTCATTTTTGTTGTGATTTTTACAGGCGTTTTTGCATAGCAGAGGCATTTCTTACTGCAGATACATGTCTGATTACACTGCAGAATGTAACAGAAGGACTTATCGTCTATCCAAAGGTAACTATTTCCCAAAACATTCACTAAAATCTAGACAAAGTAATTGATGTAAAATGGCCATTTTGAAAGGATGGCAGGCCTTGTGCTTGAGGTTTTTAAAAAGTAGCCCACTGGGCTTGTAAACTGTACGTTTGACTTGCCCTCAGGAACTTTTAATAGCCCAATTCTTAAACATTATCTTTATGATATATTGATCATTGGTAGCAATCACATCCAATTTTATTGGTCAAATGACATTACATTCACACACTCAAAAATAAATTGACTCTTTTTGAAATGTATTATTCACATTTGAAAAGGACAAAATATGAGCATTATAAACAATTAGTTTGCACAATTATTTTTAGTAGCCCACAGGGCAAGTTGAGAAGTGGTGTTGCCCAAAGCAGTTTTTACTAGACAATGTACATGTACGTTGAATAGTTTTAAGGGAGAGTCCTAGATGGTGATCAAAAACCTTAGAAATGGAACGGGGAGAATGATGAGTGGGCTTAATAAGACTTGAAGGTTTGCATAGTGGTAAAACAATACAGTTGAGATTTGTGCGGTGACACCATGTAGTTAAATCTCTCTTTTGAGTATGTGTGGTTCCGAAAGGAACCGGTGGACTCTGTCAACTCTGGAGACTGCTGGATTCCAACTGGGCCTTTGGCTTATATTTGGGAGAGTGCGGTGATCTGTAGTAGATGGACATTAAGTGTGGGTTCAAGTCACGGTTCTGACACTTGTGTCCTTGAGTAAGATACTTTACCATAATTGCTTTGTTCTTCACATGGGACATTAAGCCGTAGGTCCCGTATACTAGGATAGGTAGTGCACGTAAAAGAACCCAGAACACTTATTGTGGAAGAGTAGGGGTTAACCCCGGTGTTTCTGGTTCACATAGCAAGCACCCTTGTTTACAGGTTTCCTGAGACTTGCAAGCTACAGTGATTAGGTTCACTTAAAAGGCATCCTTGGTTTCATAACCAGAAGTATATAACAATAATAATAATAATAATAATAATAAAGTATTTATCAGAGACACACTTTCATTCCACTTTTTCAAGACATTCCTGAAAGCTCACCTGTTTTATCTTGGCCATACCTTCAATCATCTACCTCAAAATCATTATTGTATTGTTATTTGATAGGAACTAAACTGCCTTAGTAAATGATCAATTAAATCTTTAATACCAACCGGTAAATCCTTTGTAGGTTATTGAGAAGCACGTGAAGCAAGAACTACCCTTCATGGCCTCAGAGAACATCATCATGGCCATGGTCAAGGCTGGAGGAAGCCGCCAGGTATGTACACCAACCTTCTCCCCACTTCAACCCTGGATTTTTTTTTCTTTCAATTGCAAACTCTGTGTTACATGTAGGTACTACATGTTGCTCAATTGATGCTGCTGTAGAAAGTGTTTTAATTGTTTTGGGGAGGGGGTGGGGAACAAAGAAAAAATTACAGAGCGGGATTGGAACCTGCACCCTCTGGATTAGTGTGCCAGCGCTGTACCAACTGAGCCGTCTAGTTGAACATATACCAATTCCTCTTGAGAAATATGAAAAAAAGGAAAATATTGTCCAACATCCATTAAAAAATCTTTAAAAAACCATACAAAGTTGCAGTCGGAAATATGGTCATTTTTCTAAAGATAAACCAATATTGTAGCTGTAATTGTCTTGTTATATAACAAATACAATCAACGAAGGGGGTTACTATGTATTACTATGTGTTAGAGTTTGGTGGGTTGAGTACTGTTTTCACAAGAGAACTGTTGCAGTTTGATTCACTGAGTACTGAAGCCAATAGTGGGTTACTATAATGGTGTTGGAGTTTGATAGATTGAGAACTGTTTCCACAAGAGAACTGTTGCAATTTGATTCACTGAGTACTGAAGCCGATAGCGGGTTACTAGAATGGTGTTGGAGTTTGATGGATTGAGTACTGTCCCCACAAGAGAACTGTTGCAGTTTGATTCACTGAGTACTGAAGCCAATAGGGGGTTGCTATAATGGTGTTGGAGTTTGATAGATTGAGTACTGTTTCCACAAGAGAACTGTTGCAGTTTGATTCACTGAGTACTGAAGCCAATAGGGGGTTGCTATAATGGTGTTGGAGTTTGATGGATTGAGTACTGTTTCCACAAGAGAACTGTTGCAGTTTGATTCACTGAGTACTGAAGCCAATAGTGGGTTACTGTAATGGTGTTGGAGTTTGATGGATTGAGTACTGTTTCCACAAGAGAACTGTTGCAGTTTGATTCACTGAGTATTGAAGCTAATAAGGGGTTAATCTAACTGGTGTTGGAGTATGATGGGTTGCTGTTTCCACCCATTGAACTGTTGCAAACACTAAGTACTGAAGCCAATAGACAATGCAAGTCCCACGCGTATTCAAACTTTCGGGACCATTGTGGTCCAAACCATATGGAGCTTTACATGGGCAAGATTTTGTTTCGTCAATTATTTTAGTTTAACGTAGTTTATGACCATGAAAATTATAACTGTTGTTTGGAATGTAACACTAAGTAATACAAAATATGAAAGTAAAATCAATTCAACAACATAACGAAAAAAACCCGAGAATTAAACTTGACCTCAGCTTCCAGGTACTTGCAAAAGAATAAGCATTTTTGCACACCTCCGATCACGAAACTTGTACATGTAAGTCTTGTTTTTGGTAGCGCAATGATAATCGCAAGACGCTGTAATTGCCAGAAGCCTTTTCGTTGCAGTCTTTGGTTGTTGAAGTCAGTGCCTCTATACCATCGCAAGTCCGCGTAAGGAGTTTCCGAAAAGTTAAGATCAAATAAGCATCCTCGTCCCAGAGTTTTAATTTTGTTTCAATAATAATTAACAATTTATTTGTGTGTTTATTATAGTAGCTAAAACTCATTTTACGAATATTGTAATGAGTAATTTTGTTGTTCAGATTTTGTCATTAGATATAATTTAAAACAGATTTGATTTCAGAGAAATGTTTTCTTCTTTTGATGTGTTTTCTCGTTCCGATACGTGCGGGAATTGCACAGTCTATAGCGGGTTACTATAATGGTGTTGGAGTTTCACTGATTGATTTGTCAGGTCTTCTCTTGTAGTTGGATCCACGTTGATCTCACAGTGGACCAACTTGGTTTGGCTGTCTTCGTAGATGACATTTACACACCATGGATAGGAATGCTTTTCTCAGCTGTTCATACTTGAATCCATAAAGGACTGGATTGATGGCAGAGTTCATGACAGAGAGAAGTGTTAAAACTACCCATATGACCACATCAAGATTGAAAAATTCAACTACTTGCACCGGCTGAAATATCATTGCAATGGTGAACCAGATGGCTCCAGGCAAGACAAGAATAAAGAAAGCTGCCGTGATGATAGCAAGAGTGCTGGTAACTATCTTGTGGGCTTGGCGCAGTTCTTGAGTTGGTCCCTATATTCCTTGCTCCTCTAGGTTTCTGGCTCCTTGTTTCAGGTTGATGAGGATTCTGATGAACATCCAAATTGTAGCTGCAATGGGTAGAAGATGCAACAGCGTTGTTGCAATGCCAAAGACTACAGGTTTTTGTAGCTTTTCAATCTTGCAATTTTCTCTTTTATACTGATCTATGATGTAGATTGTTCGAGGCATATGTACCACTACTGGAATTACCCAAACGGCAAGTAACAACAGCGTGATCTTTCTTGTAGAGAAATAGGTTGTGTATTGCATAGGTCGACTGATTCCAATAAATCGTTCAAAATTGGCCAATGTGAGACTGAGAACAGAGTGGGCCTTGAAGCAGTTGATAAAGAAATAATATATCCAAGTATTGTTGAATTGCAAAAGCCTGTCTGCTGTACACTGGCTGCTGTTAGAATTTGATGAACTGTTTGCATGATATAAGTATTGCAAAGAAATAGATGCGTGTGGAGCATTAAATGCAGAGACCAATGCATCTGCAACAGCGAGGTTGAGTATCATCAGATTAGTCACATTATGCAGGTTTTTTTTGTAGATTATAGTCGCACATACAAGAACATTTCCAACAAATCCAATACTCCCAACAATTGGTATCACAACGACTAAACTTGTGAGGAGGTTGATAATGTCATCCATGATCAAGTTCAGGTGCTAATCTTTTAGTCAATTTGCAGTTTTAAATCACACAGGCGTGGTGTGTGTTTCACTCGATCCTCAAGGCGATTGACTCGACAAATCTAGTTAGCTCTTTGCAATGAGATGACTTGATGAGCAGATCAAAGGGTGTTGGCCCATCATGTTCATTTTGTTAAATTTCTCAACATAACTTGCATAGTATTGTGCAATAATTACTCACTGATTTGGCATATTGGCAAACACCTACCAGTTATCGTTAAACCATGGAGTACTCTATGAGATAGTTGTTTCAATTAATTGTGCGTGTCATTACAAAAGTTTGCAAAACTTTCTCCATCACGTAACTGCGATCTTGAAGCAGTGGCGTAACTTTGCAAGTTGACTAGAGAACCAGTGCTCTGGGGCTAGGCTGATCTAGCTGGACTAACTAGTTAAACCATGCAGAGTTCGGCTGACATCTAGATTGACTATGGTTCAGTCTAGTCGACTCTAGTCACCCACAAGAACTTGCTCTGTATTGCCCATCCAGTCAGTGTGTGTATAATCCTGTTTGATAGCTGCTCTCTCAATGAAAGTAGTCCGATGTGTGGCATCACATTGTACTCAGATCTAGGACCACAATACTGGAACAACCTCAGAGTCACTTATATGTGACTATGGTACTGATGCTTTCTCTCCAAATAAAAGCAGTCCTGTGTGTGGCCAGCTTGTCAGTTCAGCAACAAAGTCCTTAGTACTTTTTTATGACTTTCATGCAATTAGGAATGCTTAGTGTTAATAGCAGACAGTCCAAGTAAATGGCCAGTGCTTACAGACATGTATGTAGTTTTGAAATGCGTACTTTGTCAAGGACAATTGGATTGCCTTCTATGCTTGGTAAATTGTTTTTAGTGGTGATATGCACTACCCTGAGTGCTTTTTTATATTTAATGCCCCATTGGTTATTAATGTAAATTATGACTAAAAACATCAAGACGATGGATTGCAATCCATTACAAACTCATAATCACCTATTTGCCAGAAATGACTTATAAACTATTCAGTCTCTAAGTGGCCCTAACTGCTACAAACTGCTCAATCATGATGTTAACTATTATATATTGTAAAAAATAGTTAATGGCCTGACGTTTCGACCCTAGCAGAGTCTTTCTCGAAGGCTAAATGACAAGACCACACACATGAACAGGTATATAAGTGTAACAAAAGCATTCGATTGGAAATACATGAATAGAGGCAGAGAGCAAACAGACAAGGCAAGGGGTAAACAATGTATAGGGAGACAGAGGGGGTGGAGGGAGGGGGCTGGTTTGACCACAAGAAGTTGGAAACACAAAGAACAAGATCAAAGGTGGGAAGAGGGAGAACAAGTAATTGATTAGTACATGAGGCAGGCTAAAAAAGGGGGATATCTGTGGGGAAAAGGAGAAGGCAAAGGAGAAGGCAAAGACAAAAGGTTATTAGTCATTTCCTTCTTGGATGTTCATGAATGGTTTGAAGGCGCCTTATCCACAGTTTCTCTATGGTTACCTAATGCCTCAATGCCCTGTAAAATCATGTCAGAAATGGAGTGATTAGGAAGATTGAAGTGTTGTCCTACAGGTGTATCCAGCTTTTGGGTGTTGACTGTGGATCTGTGGCCGTAGAAACGCCTCTTGAGTGTAGTTCTTGTTTCACCTATATATTGAACACCACAAACTTTGCAAGATATGAGATAGATGAGATTAGTGGTGGTGCAGGTGACATGACCCTTTGTCCTATGGGTGGTACCACTGGTATGGCTGGTGAAGGAGTCCGATTCCCTGATGTGTTGTCTACATTGTCACATATTGCCGATTCAAGGCAAATGTTGGTTTAGTCTCAGAGCTGGTTCATGCATCCCTTCACAAATGACTCCCATTACATACTTGTAATGAGAAGGTTTATAGGTTTTCCAAAGAACAAGCTATCGAATTGTCCACATGTCATTTATTCTGTGCATTCATTAAAATACATAAGGCCGCCAACATCAGAGTCCAGCGGTTTGGCTGTTGGTTTACCATATGGTTATGGATCAAGGACCACACAGCCAAACCGTTCATGCTTTGCATAAGGCCAGGCAGACCACCTTGGGACTGACAGTTGCATTTGCATTTTCAGTAATTAGGTGTTCGGCCAACAGCCAAAAAAAATATTGTTATTGCACTATTTTGGGGTTTGTTTGTGTTTTCTTCCTTCTCCCTGAACCTTCTCTCACAATTTTCGCAAAAAGTGAAGGTCATAAAGACTTGTAACTTGGCAGGTACTTAGACCTTGGTGTCTAGACGGAACCAAATCTTTTTTGGGGTGATGACGTCATCGATTACGTCATACCATTAAATCAACGTTTAATATTTCAAAAAAATGATAACTGGAGAACCTTAATTGCTATAAACATGATCTTTGCACCATATGATAGCTCTTGAAGTTTTGGTACATAACTATGGTCACAACTAACGTACACAACTGAAAGTTTTATTTCAGTCAAGTAACCCGGGCAAAAGATATTTAACGAAATTAACGAAAATTTTAGCACAAATTTCTTCTTCGATATGTTCTTTACGGTTGGTCTTTAAATAATTGTAGTGCAGTATAAATTGTATTTATTGATTGGTAATACTTAAGAAGATATTCTTGCTTCGACTGATGCTACGCATACACGTCCTACAAAGTCAAAAATCAAACTCTCTGTAGGCCCAATAACACATAATACTCAGACGACAACAAAATGCAATATAGCCTAGCCAATAATGTGATTTTCCGCCACAGCTTGACACTGCAATTTATTTAAGTGCTATTACTACCTTCAATTAAATGCCAAATAATAACACTATATAAAACAACAATTTGTAAAATTGCAAGGAGCCGGATACCGGACATAGGACAAACCTGCTTAGACAGACGAACAAAACATACAGGTAATCGATGAAGCATAAACATACCAGTGGCCACACCAAGGACTATCACGCCCTTACCAAAGTACATGTAGCCACCTCAAGGACTTACCAACATAAGTGACCACACCAAGGACTATACCGAGCCCTTTTACCAAAGTGGCCACACCAAGGATTACCACGCCCTCACCAAAGTGACCACACCAAGGACAATCACGCCCTTTTACCAAAGTGGCCACACCAAGGGGGTTACCACATCCTAACCAACATAAACAAAGCCGAGCTAGGACAACCACTCTCAGGTGTATACACACATGAACATGGTGGGGTTCTAGTGACCCCAATACGGTTAAAAAACACGTCACGCACCTTGCCTGAACCATTCACCTATGCACACTCTGCACATATAGTTCTACCCAAAAATGCTATTCCCCAAGTTGGGAAACGAAGGGGGAAGAATGTCACGCACCTTGCCTGAACCATTCACCTATGCACACTCTGCACATATAGTTCTACCCAAAAATGCTATTCCCCAAGTTAGGAAACGAGGGGGAAGAATGGCCCCGGCGAAATCGCCAGGCTACCTAAATCTAACTTTACCATTAATTATAAACGATAAAAAGAGAGAAGTGTATCCCAGTCCTAGTAGCACATCATAAATGCCCCAAGTCGGAAAACAAGGGGGACAGGTAAGATAGCCCGACCGAAACACAGATGGCACTATCGTAAGAAAAATTACATAACTTTGGCAATTACAACTACAAAATACTTGATACAATTTTACCTACAACTGAAATTATAAGACCTTTACTATTTTTCTGTAATTTTCTGCAAAAAACTGCCCTTTTAAAGGTGGAGCTATAGGGGAGGAGGTGGGTTATAAAAGTTGACTTAAATCACAAGCTGTGAAAAGTGACGCTAAGCAAGAACAACAATTTGTAAAACTGCAAGGAGCCGGATACCGGACATAGGGAAAACCTGCTTAGACAGACGAACAAAACATACAGGTAATCGATGAAGCATGAACATACCAGTGGCCATACCAGTGGCCACACCAGGGACTATCACGCCCTTACCACAGTAGCCACCCCAAGGACTTGCCAACATAAGTGACCACACCAAGGACTATACCGAGCCCTTTTACCAAAGTGGCCACACCAAGGATTACCACGCCCTCACCAAAGTGACCACACCAAGGACAATCACGCCCTTTTACCAAAGTGGCCACACCAAGGGGGGAAGCAAATCCTAACCAACATAAACACAGCTGAGCTAGGACAACCACGCTCAGGTGCACACATGAACATTGTGGGGGTCTAGTGACCCCAATACAGTTCAAAAACATGTCACACACCTTGCCTGAACCATTCACCTATGCACACTGTGCACCTATAAATGAAGTGATTAAAAAGTTTTACCCAAAAATGCTATTCCCCAAGTTAGGAAACGAGGGGGAAGAATGGCCCTGGCGAAATTGCTGGGCACCCTAAATCTAACTTTACCATTAATTATAAACAAACAAAAGACAGAAGTGTATCCCAGTCCTAGTAGCACATCATAAATGCCCCAAGTCGGAAAACAAGGGGGACAGGTAAGATAGCCCGACCGAAACACAGATGGCACTATCGTAAGAAAAATTACATAATTTTGGCCGTTACAACTAGAAATTACATAATACAATTTTACCTACAAATGAAATTATAAGACCTATTTTTTTTGTCATTTTCTGCAAAAAACTGCCCTTTCAAAGGTGGGGGCTATAGGGGAGGAGGTGGGTTATAAAAGTTGACTTAAATCACAAGCTGTGACAATGTGACGCTAAGCAAGAACAAATTTTCCCTCCAAAAAGATACAAACGATCTGCCAATATTATGCTCTCATTGGCTGACCTATCTAACTTTAGGACCAATCAAATTGTTTTGCCACTACGCCTATGCTGATTGGTTGTTGGCCCGATCATCTGGATCTGGCAAACCAGTATAAATAGCTTCACACAACACAATTGCCTTAATGAGCCAGCACGTCCAACTGTCACCACTATTGACAGTACATGCACATAAGCCTGATCTATCACGTATGCACGGCAACTGCCGATCCAAGCATGTAACGCACAGACTAGGAGAAATGTGATATGATATGCTGAGTATAAAGCATTTGATCATAAAATTGATAAAATGAAATACACGGAAATCTCAATGCACCGCACAGCCCACCTGTATGTGTGTTGTGTGTGGCAGCACGGAGAAGACAAACACGTGGCCTACTGGAAGTCAGAGTACACAATGCATGTAAGGATTAAGTGGCATAGTCCACTAGCAAGCTGCACGCAGTGTAGTTTGCGCTACGGTTTCCTGAATCACGTTGCCTACTGGATGTCAGAGTACACGTACATAACGCATGTAAGGATTAAGTGGCAAAGTCCACTAGCAAGCTGCACGCAGTGTAGTTTGCGCTACGGTTTCCTGAATCACGTGGCCTACTGGATGTCAGAGTACATAATGCATGTAAGGATTAAGTGGCATAGTCCACTAGCAAGCTGCACGCAGTGTAGTTTGCGCTACGGTTTCCTGAATCACGTTGCCTACTGGATGTCAGAGTACATAATACATGTAAGGATTAAGTGGCATAGTCCACTAGCAAGCTGCACGCAGTGTAGTTTGCGCTACGGTTTCCTGAATCTTGTGGCCTACTGGATGTCAGGTGTTATGTACATAATAAGCCGCGCAATAGTTTTGCACTGTGCTTTTGCTGAATCTTTGTTGCAAGTTTCTCAAAAAAAGTAAAGTTCGTACAGACTTGAAACTTGCCATGTACTTAGACCTTAGTGTTTAGATACAGCCACCACTTCTTTTGTGATGATGAATTCGTCGATGACGTCATTATAATTAAAAACACGTTAATGTGTTAAATGTTGTCAAAATTCTTGAGAACCATAACAGCTACAGACATAATCTTTGCATGATATGAAAGCTCTTGAGGTACTTAATAGGTGTTGCACAGAGTGCGACCTCATTTGACCTTTACTTCCGGTCGAAACCGGAAGTGTTTTGTAATCTAAAATTTGTTAATTTTGTTGGAGTTGCTTTTAATGACGTTAGTGTCTGGCAAGGGTGCAGTACAAAAACATAGTACTGATGACGTCATAAATTTCAAGAGCACCCTCTAGCAGCAGGCTTAAAACAGTTCAAAATACACTTTTATTTGATGTTTGTTGTAAAGATTTTGGTAATCGTTTCAAATTTTGTGTACTTTTATACAGAATACGGAATGTGTGAAATTGTAGATTGATGACGTCATCATGGGTCACGTGGTATTACAATAAAGGTGCACTTTTTGAAGTGGTGTATCTACCGAACTACATGTTTGATTAAGTTGAAACTTGGTATGTTGTTAAGCAACAATGTTTACTGCACACATTGGTTGACGTTATTATGACGTCATAATATGATTTTTAACGATTTTTTTCAAATTTTGACAACTTATTAAATATCTTGAGAACAAACAAGATACAATCAAAATTCTTCTTGCACCAGGCTTGGGAAGTTGTATATACATAAAATATAGAGTGATGTCTTCATGACGTCATCAATTTTTATGTTATATTACCAGAAAGGTACTGTTTTACAAGGCTCATATGTTTACAGAACAACAAGGGCAATCAAGTTGAAACCTTGCATGTATTCAAACTGGGAGGTGTTATATCCAAAAAGTATTTCACAATGACTTCATCAAGTGTTACATAACATCACCTTCAAGGTACAGTTTTCAAGGCTTTATATCTGTAGACACATTCACTTATGAAGTAAATATTGTAGCTGATCTAATTTTTGATTTGATCAAATAACTTTTTGAGCGAAAGGAATGCCAAACACCCTGTTTTTCTTGTAACAAAAACCTAGGTCTAGTGATTATTAAGTTTGTTCCTTTATTATTATTTTTTTAATTCCGGGTGGTTTGGGGGTTTTGGCAGTCGGAAATATGGACATAATTCCAAAGATCAATCAATATTGTAGCAGTAATTGTCTTGTTCTATAACAAATTAGTCAACAGAGGGGGTACTACAATAGTGTTGGAGTTTGATGGATTGAGTACTGTTTTCACAATAGAACTGTTGCAGTTTGATTCACTGATTTGTAAGGTCTTCTCTTCTAGTTGGATCAACCTTGATAAACTCTTTCTCACAGTGGACCAACTTGGTTTGGCTGTCTTTGTTGATGACATCTACACACCATAGATAGGAATGCTTTTCTTAGCTGTTTATACTTGAATCCATACAAGACTGGATTGATGGCAGAGTTCATGATAGAGAGAAGTGTTAAAACGAGCCATATGACCACTTCAAGATTGAAAAATTCAACTTCTTGCACTGGCTGAAATATCAAAGCAATGGTGAACCAGATGGCTCCAGGCAAGATAAGAATGAAGAAAGCTGCCGTGATGATAGCAAGAGTGCTGGTGACTTTCTTGTGAGCTTGGTGCAGTTCTTGAGCTGGTCCCTGGATTCCTTGCTCCTCTAGGTTTCTGGCTCCTTGTTTCAGGTTGATGAGGATTTTGATGAACATCCAAATTATAGCTGCAATGGGTAGAAGATGCAACAGCGATACTGCAATGCCAAAGACTAAAGGTTTTTGTAGCTTTTCATCCTTGCAATTTTCTCTTTTATACTGATCTATGATGAGGATTGTTCGAGGCGTATGTATCACTACTGGAATTACCCAAACGGCAAGTAACAACAGCGTGATCTTTCTTCTAGTGAAGTAGGTTGTGTATTGCAAAGGTCGACTGATTCCAATAAATTGTTCAAAATTGACCAATGTGAGACTGAGAACAGAGTGGGCATTGAAGCAGTTGACAAAGAAATAATATATCCAAGTAATGTTGAATTGCAAAATTCTGTCTGCTGTACACTGGCTGCTGTTAGAATTTGATGAATTGTTTGCATGATGTAAGTATTGTGAAGAAATAGATGCATTCAGAGCATTAAATGCAGAGACCAATGCATCTGCGACAGCAAGGTTGAGTATCATCAAATTGGTCACATTATGCAGTTTCTTCATGTAGATTATAGTCGCACAAACAAGAACATTTCCAACAAATCCAATACTCCCAATAATTGGTAACACAACTACTAAACCTGTGAGGAGGTTGATAATAACATCATCCATGAGCATCTGGGGCTAGGCTGATCTAGCTGGACTAACTAGTTAAACCATGCAGAGTACGGCTGACATCTAGATTGACTATGGTTAAGTCTAGTCGACTCTAGTCACCCACCAGAACTTGCTCTGTATTGCCCATCCAGTCAGTGTGTGTAATCCTGTTTGATAGCTGCTCTCTCAATGAAAGTAGTCCGATGTGTGGCATCACATTGTACTTAGATCTAGGACCACATTACTGGAACAACCTCAGAGTCACTTATATGCGACTATGGTACTGATGCTTTCTCTCCAAATAAAGGCAGTCCCGTGTGTGGCTAGTGCGTCAAATTATGATTGAATTAAATCCCGGTACAACTCGTGAGTTCAGCAACAAAGTCCCTAGTACTTTTTTATGACTTCATGCAATTTGGAATGCTTAGTGTTAATAGCAGACAGTCCAAGTAAATGGCCATTGCTTACAGACATGTATGTAGAAATGTGTACTTTTTCAAGGACAATTGGATTTGCCTGCTACGCTTGGTAAATTGTTTTTATTGGTGATATGCACTACCCTGAGTACTTTTTTAGATTTAATGCCCCATTGGTTATTAATGTAAATTATGACATTAAAGCATCAAGCCAATGGATTGCAATCCTATATGGAAAAGTTTAATAGGAAAAGTCTCAATAAATCACAGCGCTGTGTTTATAATGCACAGTGCATTAACACTGTGTGCGTGCGCGCGCGGGTGGTATACACACAGAGGTCAAATTGTAATACATTAAACCGTATCGTGGTGTGAAGTTACATCGCATTTGATTGGAAAACAGTTTTGATGTTTTCACTGTTTTATCCTGTCCGACGAAAATATTCAACCAATCACAGCAAAGTTGATACACAAGGTAAAAGAATAATTACAGTGGGAAAAGGTGGAAACCCCACCTACACAAGTGATTTAGTTAACGAATGAGGGCGTCTCACAATCGGTGGGCAGAGTTGTTTATTGGAAGTGCGCCGTGTAGGCCACACAATATTTATCTAAAATGCTGCTTTTTGGGTTATTTTGAAAAACATTTTGCATGACCGTCCGACGAGTTTTTGTGATCATTTTAAATAAAATCACAATGAGTTTACAGACAAATTAATATAAATTAGAATGCCGAGCACCCCGTTCTTGTACATCTTTTTAATTTTTCGTGGCCAAGCATTTTGCGTCGAGATACTGATTTTCAGCCTGTACTTTGAGTGCGTGTTTAATTATGGAGCGCAAAAGAGACTACTTTTCCATATGTTACAAACTCATAATCACCTATTTGCCAGAAATGGCTTATAAACTGTTTAGTCTCTAAGTGGCCCTAACTGCTACAAACTGCAAGGGAGTTTCTGCTCAATCATGAAGTTAACTATTATATATTGTCACATATTGTGGATTCAAGGCAAATGTTGGTTTAGTCTCAGAGCTGGTTCATGCATCCCTGCACAAATGACCCCATCACATACAATAAGAAGGTTTATAGTTTTTACGAAGAACAAGCTATTGAAATGTCCACATGTCATTTATTCTGTGCATTTATTAAAATGCATAAGGCCAGTAGATAGACCGCCATAATCAGAGTCCAACAGTTTGGCTTTTGGTTTACCATAATTTTTGTATGGTGATTGACAGAAGACTGTTCAGTTAGACTAGTCATGCTTTACATGAGGACAGGCAGACCACCTTGGGACTGACAGTTGCATTTGCGTTTTCAGTAATGATTTTTTGGTGTTCGGGCATTAAGCCCGAACAACTCTTTGTTATTGTACATTTTTAAAAGTTTTTTTTATAGGTTTGCTTATTCTTCTCAGCGAACCTTGTCCGCAAAAAAAAGCATAGTCGCGAAGCTTGGATCAACTTGAAACTTTACGTGAAGTTACAACCTAACTAGCAGAAGCTGTGTGAGTTTTTACGTCATGATGACGTCATCAGGTGTCAAATTACAAGCCATTTAAGTTCAAAAAGTGACCATATGCCAATGCCTCTGACTATTAAAGCTACAGTATTTATATTTAGGCATATGATAGATCAAGACAAGGGCAAAATTTCAAAAGTTTACGCCAAATTCATATGACCTTAACTTCCGGTCGTACTGAAAGGTCAAAGTTTGCCTTTGCGCAATTCTTTAAAAAAAAACATTTCCCGACAAAAATCTAAACTTCTGTGTATTAGATCAACTTCAAATTTACACCATGTTAGGACCTTGATAAAAATTCACATCTCAAGAACTACCTAAATTATATTTCAGTCAAAATATTTACATCAGGTTATATGTCATTTATCATTCGCAAACCTTTCCACAGGAGATGTTACCAATTTGACCTTAACTTCCCTGTCGAAATCGGATGTTAACACTCACATATTCATTGGCTGCATTAAAAAACACATGAAAAGAACGACACTGAATATAATCCAGCAGCACGTGCTGGCTGTTGGCTCCATTGATCACAGGGTTAATAGTTCCTCAAACCTGCACATAGACTAGTCTCTGTTCAAGGTTCACGCAACCTGATTTGGCATTACGCATTGTTAGTCTCTAAAACAGCCGTCCATGCAAACCTCATTAACACCAAATGTTAGGCTTGATCATGTGCATTTTTGGACTTTTGCAAAAGTATGTAGTTTGCTAGCACACTACGAAACAGTAACAGCACCACTCGCCTTAGCCTCACAAAACGACAAATCATCTTTACTTTAAACAGTGTCAGCATGACGTCAGCAAACATTACGTGCTGTCAACTTACAGGTGAACTTTACAAAGATTTATATTTACGGCTAAAATGCGCAATTTAAAAGCTAAAAAAACCTTGCATGTATTTATTCAAGCCGGGATTCGTAACATCCAAAATTTAAGATCCTGTTCAAATGATGTCATAAATGAAGTCACCTCAAAGGTGCAGTTTAACTTGATTTATAGATCTAAAGTTTATTATTTCAAAAATTATATCTTGAGAAATACATCTATTATGATTTTAAGCTTTGCATTTTTTTTGTGAATGTCTTATGTATGAAAGTTCTGTATAACTGATATTGACATGATTTGAACTGGCTTCCTGCTCAACCGGAAATAAAGAAATTAATATTGAGAAGTTTTTTGGGGAATTGTCAATAAAAGTCTTGTATACTAACTATCAGTACAGTTTATGAATATTTACATGAAAGTTTGCCTTTGCGCAATTCTTTTAAAAAAAACATTTCCTGACAAAAATGTAAACTTCTGTGTATTAGATCAACTTCAAATTTACACCATGTTAGGACCTTGATAAAAATTCATATCTCAAGAACTACTTAAATTATTTTTCAGTCAAAATATTTACATCAGGTTATATGCCATTTATCATTCGCAAACTTTTCCACAGAGATGTTACCAATTTGACCTTAACTTCCCTGTCGAAATCGGATGTTAACACTCACATATTTATTGGCTGCATTAAAAAACACATGAAAAGAACGACACCGAATATAATCCAGCAGCACGTGCTAGCTGTTGGCTCCATTGATCACAGGGTTAATAGTTCCTCAAACCTGCACATAGACTAGTCTCTGTTCAAGGTTCACGCAACCTGATTTGGCATTACGCATTGTTAGTCTCTAAAACAGCCGTCCATGCAAACCTCATTAACATCAAATGTTAGGCTTGATCATGTGCATTTTTGGACTTTTGCAAAAGTATGTAGTTTGCTAGCACACCACGAAACAGTAACAGCACCACTCGCCTTAGCCTCACAAAACAGCAAATCATCTTTCTTTTAAACAGTGTCGGAATGACGTCATCAAGCATCACGTGCTGTCAACTTAAAGGTGCACTTTACAAAGATTTATATTTACGGCTAAAATGCGCAATTTAAAAGCTAAAAAAACCTTGCTTGTATTTATTCAAGCCGGGATTTGTAACATCCAAAATTTAAGATCCTGTTCAAATGACGTCATCAATTGTCATAAATAAAGTCACCTTAAAGGTGCAGTTTAACTTGATCTATAGATCTAAAGTTTATTATTTCAAAAATCATCTTGAGAAATACATCTATTATGATTTTAAGCTTTGCATTTTTTGTGAATGTCTTATGTATGAAAGTTCTGTATAACTGATATTGACATGATTTGAACTGGCTTCCTGCTCAACCGGAAATAAAGAAATTAATATTGAGAAGTTTTTTTTGGAATTGTCAGTAAAAGTCTTGTATACTAACTATCAGTACAGTTTATGAATATTTACATGAATATTTTCACAGATGTTCAATTATTAAGTATTAAGTAATAACATTAGCATTTATTTCCCGTTTACACTAAATGTATACACAGAATAGATTTACACTTTACTTCTTTGAAATTTCAAAAGCTATCAGCATTATTTTCATCGACTCAACAAAATAGTTCACACATTTACACAACACTGACCCCAATGATACCCGAACGCCTAATGTTTGTTTAAACAAACACTAAATTCAAGTGATAATTAACTTTGGTCTTTTATTTTTTTTGGGGGGGGGTTGTTCTGGCCTAGCTATGAAATTTCTGCTTGATTTTTTGTTTTAAAAGGTCAATAATTAGCATTTTGGCTACCAATTCCTCTTGAGGAATATAAAAAAAATTAAAAATTGTCCAACATCCATTAACAAATCTTTAAAACCCCTTAGAAAGTGGCACTCAGAAAAATGTACAGTACTTTTTTCCACAAGAGAGCTGTTGCAGTTTGATTGACTGAGTACTGAAGCCAATAGTGGGTTACTATAATGGTGTTGGAGTTTGATGGATTGAGTACTGTTTCCACAAGAGAACTGTTGCAGTTTGATTCACTGAGTACTGAAGCCAATAGTGGGTTACTATAATGGTGTTGGAGTTTGATGGATTGAGTACTGTTTCCACAAGAGAACTGTTGCAGTTTGATTCACTGAGTACTGAAGCCAATAGTGGGTTACTATAATGGTGTTGGAGTTTGATGGATTGAGTACTGTTTCCACAAGAGAACTGTTGCAAACACTAAGTACTGAAGCCAATAGACAATGCAAGTCTCACGCGTATTCAAACTTCCGGGACCATTGTGGTCCAAACCATATGGAGCTTTGCATGGGCAAGATTTTGTTTCGTCAAGTTTTAGCTTAACGTAGTTAATGACCATGAAAATTATAAATGTTGTTTGGAATGTAACACTAAGTGATACAAAATATGAAAGTAAAATCAATTGAACAACATAACAAAGAAAACCCGAGAATCAAACTTGACCTCAGCTTTCCGGTACTTGCAAAAGAATAAGAATTTTTGCCCATCTCGGATCACAAAACTTGTACATATGTATGTAAGTCTTGTCATCGCAAGTCCACGTAAGGAGTTTCTAAAAAATTTGTTTCAATAATAATTAACAATTTATTTGTGTGTTTATAATAAAAGCTAAAACTCATTTTTAGAATATTGTAATGAAAATTTTTGTTGTTAAGATTTTGTCATTAGATATAATTTAAAACATAGATTTGAATTCAGGAAAAAAGATGTTCTTCGATTGCCGTGTTTTCTCGTTCCGAGACGCGCGAGACTTGCACAGTCTATAGCGGGTTACTATAATTGTGTTGGAGTTTGATGGATTGATTTGTCAGGTCTTCTCTTGTAGTTGGATCCACGTTGATAAACTCTTTTTCACAGTGGACCAACTTGGTTGAGCTGTCTTCGTTGATGACATCTACACACCATGGATATCATTGCTTTTCTTAGCTGTTTATACTTGAATCCATACAAGACTGGATTGATGGCAGAGTTCATGATAGGGAGAAGTGTTATAAATGCCCATATGACCACATCAAGATTAAAAAATTCAACTTCTTGCATTGGCTGAAATATCAAAGTAATGGTGTACCAGATGGCTCCAGGCAAGAAAAGAATAAAGAAAGCTGCCGTGATGATAGCAAGAGCGCTGGTGACTTTCTTGTGAGCTTGGTGCAGTTCTTGAGCTGGGCCCTGGATTCCTTGCTCCTCTAGGTTTCTGGCTCCTTGTTTCAGGTTGATGAGGATTCTGATGAACATCCAAATTGTAGCTGCAATGGGTAAAAGATACAACAGCATTGCTGCAATGCCAAAGACTGCTTTTTTTGGTAGCTTTTCAATCATGCAATTTTCTCTTTTATACTGATCTGTGATGAAGATTAATGGAGGCATATGTACCATTACTGGAATTACCCAAACGGCAAGTAACAACAGCGTGATCTTTCTTCTAGTGAAGTAGGTTTCGTATTGCAAAGGTCGACTGATTCCAGTAAATCGTTCAAAATTGACCAATGTTAGACTGAGAACAGAGTGGGCAATGAAGCTGTTTACAAAGGTAAAGTATATCCAAGTATTGCTGAATTGAAAAAGCACATACAAGAACATTTCCAACAATTCCAATACTCCCAATAATTGGTGTCACAACGACTAAACCTCAGGGAGGTTGATAATAACGTCATCCATGAGCAAGTTCGGGTACTAACCTTTTTGTCAATATGCCGTTTAAATCACGCATGGGTGGTCTGTGTTTCACTCAAACACCTCTAGTTGATTGACTCGTCAAATCTAGTTAGCTCTTGGCAATGAGACGACTTGATGGGCAGAACAAATGTGTTGGCCCACTATGTTCATTTTTTAAAAAATTTCTCAACATAACTGTCATAGTATAGTGCAACAATTAGTTATTATCTTTATGATTGGCATATACTGGCAAAACCTACCAGTTATTGTTAAATCATGGCGTACTCCAGGAGATAGTTGTTAAAATTAACTGTGCGTGTGATTACAAAGGTTACAAAGCTTTCTCCGTCACGTAACCTAACCCAGTCTTGAAACAGTGACGTAACTTCGCAAGTTGACAGAGAAACAGTGCTCTGTGGCTAGGCTGATCTAGCTGGAGTAACTAGTTAAACCATGCAGAGTTCGGCTGACATCTAGCTTGACTCTGGTTGAGTCTTGACGACTCTAGTCACCCACCAGAACTTGCTCTGTATTGCCCATCCAGTCAGTGTTTGTAATCCTGTTTGATAGCTACTCTCTCAATGAAAGTATTCCGATGTGTGGCATCACATTGTACTCAGATCTAGGACCACAATACTGTAACAACCTCAGAGTCACTTATATGCGACTATGATACTGATGCTTTCTCTCCAAATAAAAGCAGTCCCGTGTGTGGCTAGTGCGTCAAATTATGATTGAATCAAATCCCGGTACAACTCGTCAGTTCAGCAACAAAGTCCATAGTACTTTTTTTATGACTTTCATGCAATTTGGAATGCTTAGTGTTAATAGCAGACAGTCCAAGTAAATGGTCATTGCTTACGTAGCTCTGAAATGCGTACTTTGTCAAGGACAGTTGGATTTACCTGCTACGCTTGCAACTTCCTAGCATCACCAAAAGTCCCCCTATTGGTTGACTATACTTTAAAGATCTTTGTAAATTGTTTTTATTGGTGATAATATGCACTACCCTGAGTACTTGTTAGGAATGATAAACATGACGTTCTTTCGGTGTAGGACAAATTTTATCTGTGGTATTTGATGAATCCTTTGTGATTTAGAGGCCATCTTAAATTTAAGGCCCCATTTTGTTATTGATGTAACTTATGACATAAAAGCATCATGCCGATGGATTGCAATCCATTACAAACTCATAATCACCTATTTGCCAGAAATGACTTATAAACTGTTTAGTCTCTAAGTGGCCCTAACTGCTACAAACTGCGAGGGAGTATCTGCTCAATCATGAAGTTAACTATTATATTTTGTCACATATTGCCGGTTCAAGGCAAATGTCGGTTTAGTCTCAGAGCTGGTTCATGCATCCCTTCACAAATGACTCCCATTACATACAAGCATTTATTAAAATGCATAAGGCCAGTAGATAGACCGCCATAATCAGAGTCCAACAGTTTGGCTTTTGGTTTACCATAATTTTGTATGGTGATTGATGAAAGACTGCACAGCCAAACTGTTCATGCTTTGCATAAGGCCAGGCAGACCACCTTGGGACTGACAGTTGCTATTGCATTTTCAGTAATAAGGTGTTTGGGCAATAAGCCCGAACAACTCTTTTTCTTTGTTTTCTTTCTTTTTTTAAAGTTTTGCTTATTCTTCTCAGTGGGCTTTGTCCGCAAGCAAACGCATACTTGCGAACCTTTGATCAACTTGAAACTTAATGTGAAGTTTATTTATTTATTTATTTATTTATTTATTTCATACAGCATCCACAGTGCAAGCGCCAAAAATGGATGGATAAAAATTTCAGTAATTAGCAATAAAATACTATAAAAGATATAATAGATATAAAGATATAAAGTTAGAACATACATGTAACTAGCAGAAGCTGAGTAAGTTGTGACATCACGATTATGTTATCAGGTGTCAAATTACAAGTCATTTAAGTTCAAAAAGTGACCTCATGCCAATGCCTGTATGTCTTTGAATATTATAGCTACAGTATTCATAGCTGGGCATTATGATAGATCAAGATACGGGCAACATTTGAAAAGTTAACGCCAAATTCATGTACCGAAAGGTCAAAGTTTGCCTTTGTGTAATTCTTTAAAAAAACCTTTCCCGGCAAAAACATTAACTTCTGTTTATAAGATCGCCTTTACACCATGTTAGGACCTTGATAGAACCTCCATCAAGTAGTTGTGGCGTCATGATGACGTCATCAAGTGTTGAAATACAGTAAATCAAAGTTTTATAATTTCAAAATTCATAACTCAAGAAGTACATAAGCTATTATAATAATCTATACATCATCGGAGAGGTCTTGAAAAATGAAGCAAATACTACACAGAGTCTTATACCGTTTGACCTTGTCTTCCTGTTCAAACCGGAAGTTGAGTATTTTACAATTCATACTTTAAGAAATACTCGTATTTGTTTACATACACATTACTCACAACTTTTAAATCATGTTTCAAATTCTTAAGCCTTCTCAAACTTTTCCACAGAGAGGTTACCTTTTTGACCTTCACTTATGGTTGAAATCAGGTATACATTGACCCACTGTCAAACCGCAGGAAAAAAATGCATTGAAAACACACACAATACGCGATCTAAACCAGTTAGACGGTGAGCGGCTGCTCGCTCCATTAAATCAACCACAACGTTCAAAGTCCATCAAACATGCTTGTAGTCTAGTCTCTGTTCAAGGTTCGCGCTACCTGATTTTGACATTACGCTTTGTTAGGGCATGTTCACACGAGTAGCTAACTTCACTGCTAACTTAGCTGCTAAAAATCCGCAGCGAGGGATGCATCGAGAAACGGACTTAGCTAAAAAGTACCTTGCGTTCACACGAGGCTTCGCTGTTAGCCAGCACAGCAGAGTGTGTCGGCTTCCGGTAGTTTTCTTGCCACTCTATTATGCTGTCACTAGTGTCAGCAGTTTGTTGAATGACATGTTGGCTTGAAGAATATCTTATGAACATAATACTTATGTAAAGTTTCATTTTTCTGTTATAAGTTCACAGCGACTCTACTTTTTAAATTCGCAGCGATTCGGAATAAGAAATGATTTTGTTTTAGTCTGTTCTTGTCACTAAATACACTGCGTCATCAGCGCTACAACTTCGTCCCCAATAGTGTGCGATGTCAACGTGCCACAGCACGTTGCTTGCTTGTGGGAAGGAGGTTGACTACTTCACACGTGCGTGGCCAACTATAGCTGGCCGTAGAAACGTTTTTGGATCGTTCGGATAATATGTTTACAAAAATGATCCCAACAATCGCCGATTTTTCTTTGTTATGACTAAGCTGTTATAAGGAATATAGATGATGTCAACTTATAGCTGTAAAACTTAAAGAATTTCGGCGGAAACTGACGAGAAAAATGTATAGGCCTACGTGCAACTCCAGCAGGAGAAAAAATACACGGCGTCGTACATCATATTGAAACCATCATCATCATGTTAACTACGCAGCTAAGGTCAGTTATGTTCACACGAGAAAAAAACACTGCTAAAATTCCTTTATCTGCGGTAAAAGTATCAAGTTTCACTGCTAAGTCGTAAAACTGAAGTTAGCAGCGGAAATTTTCGCTGCTAACTTTTGGAGTTAGCAGCGAAGTTAGCAGCGAAGTTAGCAGCGAAGTTGACTATTTTTGCGTTCACACGGTCACAAATTTTTCGCTGTTAGCTAGCAGCGAAGTTAGCAGCGAAGTTAGCTACTCGTGTGAACGTACCCTTAGTCTCTAAAACAGCCGTCCGTGCAAACCTCGCTAACAATCAAATGTGAGACTTTTGAAAATTCATAACTTAAGAACTACAAAATGGATTTCTACAATCTATACATCATCCGACAGGTCTTTCAAAACTCAACAAACGCTACACAAAGAGGGACCCCATTTGAAGTTGAATTTCGGTTCAAAATATAAGTTGAACATTCCGTTAGTATTAATTCGCACAAGCACACAGCTGGCTGTTCCGCTCCATTGTTCCAAAGGTTCAAAGTCCAATTAAACTGTTTATAGCCCACATTTAACCTGAAACGTAAAGTCCTTGTCACATCCATGGTGGCGCTATAATTATCAAATTAGTGGTCATTCAATAAATATTGGCTCCACGACAAATGCTGACTCGTTCGACGGAAGTCCAATAACAGCCGTGCATAAACCTCGCTTGCGGTAAACAGCAACTTAAAGAGGGTATTTTGCTTGCCTGTTTTTGTTGATTGTATGACTTTTGATAACTGAGAAAATGCAATCGGCAAGAGATCAACATTAGTTTGACTCTTATCAACAGCAATTTTTATGAGAATCACACTTTTAGATCCTTTTGAATACTTCAATAAAGTTCTGTGTGAACAACAAAATAAAGTCAAACAAAATTGCACACCTTGTTCCTAAGCCCTGAAAAACGTGAAAGGTGTTTAATTGATACACGTTCTATGTAGAGCTCAATGCAGTCTTAAGTAGCACTTGTTTCCCATGTAAACTAGGGTATAAACGTAAAAGACTTACATTTTACTTACTTTGACATTACAAAAGCTATCATCAATCTTTTCATCGATTCACCCATTAACACAACACTGACCCCAACGATACCCCGAACACCTTGAGTTTGTTTTACAAACTCTATAAGTCTAGTGATTATTAAGTTTGTTCCTTTATTATTATTTTTTTTTTTGGCGGGAAGGGGGGGGTTGGGGGGGTATTTGTTTGCTTGTTTGTTTGTTTGTTTGTTGGGGTGTTTGAGCGGTTGTTTTGATGGAAACACATTTGGATCGTTCTGAGAACATGGAAGTGCTTTTATAAGGAAGGGGGATGTAAGCATATATCGGCTTAAGACTACTGATTTTCCTTTTTAGAAAACCTACAATATTTTGCAATTTTACAAAATTGTAAATTTGGGCCCTAAATAAAATATTAACAAATAAGTAATTATGTATTTTAAAGATCAGGCAAAAATGCTGTATTCGACTACCACTTTATATCCCTTTGATTAGAAAAAAATAAGTCCTCATGTCCAGAAAAGTTGACAGAATGTATACAGAGAGGAACACAGTCTTTGAATAATTATAAACTATCAAAATCATGAAAAATAAGCAATTTTCATGTCTACCATGGTCTTGACTCAACAAATGCCAATTTAGTTTCTTTGGACATGAGTGCGTGAGGGTTCTGGCCGCCAGATGAAATGTCCGCTTGATTTTACTTGAAAGGTCAATAATTAGCATTTTGCCTACCAATTCCTCAAGCGGAATATTAAAAAAAGGAAAATAAAGTCCAACATACATTAATAAATCTAAAACAAATCCCTTAATGTAGCAGTCAGAAATACAGAAATTATTCCAAAGATCAACCAATGTTCTAGCAGTAATTGTCTTATTCTACAACAAATATAGTCAACAGAGGGGGTACTATAATGGTGTTGGAGTTTGATGGATTGAGTACTGTTTCCACAAGAGAACTGTTGCAGTTTGATTCACTGAGTACTGAAACCAATAGACTATGCAAGTCTCGCGTGTATTCGAACTTCCGGGACCATTGTCGTCCCAACCATATGGAGTTTTACATGGGCGAGATTTTGTTTTCATCAATTATTTTAGTTTAACGTAGTTTATGACCATGAAAATTGTTGTTTGGAATGTAACACCAAGTGATACAAAATATGAAAGTAAAATCAAATCACAACATAACGAAGAAAAACCGAGAATTAAACTTGACCTCAGCTTCCGGTTACTTGCAAAAAAAGAATTTTTGCCCACCTCCAACCACGAAACTTGTACATATGTATGTAAACGCTTTTTTGGTAGCGCAATGATAATTGCAAGATGCTGTAATTGCCAGAAGCATTTTCGTTGCAGTCTATGGTTGTTGAGTCCTCTATAAACTGCATCAAGGGTCAATTTTATGCCCATATGACCATCGCAAGCCCCTGTAAGGAGTTTCTAAAAAGTTAAGATCAAATAAGCATCCTCATCCCAAAGTTTTAATTTTGTTTCAATAATAATTAACAAATTATTTGTGTATATAAAAGCTAAAACTCATTTTGTCATTAGATATAGTTTAAAACATAGATTTGATTTCAGGAAAAAAGATGTTCTTCGTTTGAAGTGTTTTCTCGTTCTGATCTGCGCGAGACTTGCACAGTCTTTAGCGGGTTACTATAATGGTGTTGGAGTTTCACTGATTGATTTGTCAGGTCTTCTCTTCTAGTTGGATCCACCTAGATAAACTCTTTCTCAAAGTGGACCAACTTGGTTTAGCTGTCTTTGTTGATGACATCTACACACCATGGATAGGAATGCTTTTCTCAGCTGTTTATACTTGAATCCATAAAGGACTGGATTGATGGCAGAGTTCATGATAGAGAGAAGTGTTAAAACGACCCATATGACCACATCAAGATTAAAAAATTCAACTTCTTGCACTGGCTGAAATATCAAGGCAATGGTGAACCAGATGGCTCCAGGCAAGACAAGAATAAAGAAAGCTGCCGTGAGGATAGCAAGAGTGCTAGTAACTTTCTTGTGAGCTTGGTGCAGTTCTTGAGCTGGTCCCTGGATTCCTTGCTCCTCTAGGTTTCTGGCTCCTTGTTTCAGGTTGATGAGGATTCTGATGAACATCCAAAATGTAGCTGCAATGGGTAGAAGATGCAACAGCATTGTTGCAATGCCAAAGACTAAAGGTTTTTGTAGCTTTTCAATCTTGCAATTTTCTCTTTTATTCTGATCTATGATGAAGATTGTTCGAGGCGTATGTACCACTACTGGAATTACCCAAACGGCAAGTAACAACAGCGTGATCTTTCTTGTAGAGAAATAGGTTGTGTATTGCAAAGGTCGACTGATTCCAATAAATCGTTCAAAATTGGCCAATGTGAGACTGAGAACAGAGTTGGCCTTGAAGCAGTTGATAAAGAAATAATATATCCAGGTATTGTTGAATTGCAAAAGCCTGTCTGCTGTACACTGGCTGCTGTTAGAATTTGATGAACTCTTTGCATGATATAAGTATTGTGAAGAAATCGATGCATACAGAGCATTAAATGCAGAGACCAATGCATCTGCAATAGCGAGGTTGAGTATCATCAGATTGGTCACATTATGCAGTTTTTTTGTGTAGATTATAATCGCACATACAAGAACATTTCCAACAAATCCAATACTCCCAACAATTGGTATCACAATGACTAAACTTTTGAGGAGGTTGATAATAACGTCATACATGATCAGGTTCAGGTGCTAATCTTTTAGTCAATTTGCAGTTTTAAATCACACATGCATGGTCTGTGTTTCACTCAATCCTCAAGGCGATTGACTCGACAAATCTAGTTAGCTCTTGGCAACAAGACGACGACTTGATGGGCAGATCAATTGTGTTGGCCCATCATGTTCATTTTCTTAAATTTCTCAACATAACTTGCATAGTATAGTGCAATAATTAGTGATCGCTCACTGATTTGGCATATTGCCAAACACCTACCAGTTATCGTTAAACCATGGTGTACTCTATGAGATAGTTGTTTCAATTAATTGTGCTTGTCATTACAAAAGTTTGCAAAACTTTCTCCATCACCTAACTTAACTGCGATCTTGAAGCAGTGGCGTAACTTTGCAAGTCGACTAGAGAAATAGTGCTCTGGGGCTAGGCTGATCTAGCTGGACTAACTAGTTAAACCACGCAGAGTTCGGCTGACATTTAGATTGATTATAGTTAAGTCTAGTCGACTCTATTCGCCCACCAGAACTTGCTCTGTATTGCCCATCCAGTCAGTGTGTGTAATCCTATTTGATAGCTGCTCTCTCAATGAAAGTAGTCCGATGTGTGGCATCACATTGTACTCAGATCTAGGACCACAATACTGGAACAACCTCAGAGTCACTTATATGCTACTATGGTACTGATCTCCAAATAAAAGCAGTCCCGTGTGTGGCTAGTGCGTCAAATTATGATTGAATCAAATCCCGGTACAACTCGTCAGTTCAGCAACAAAGTCCATAGTACTTTTTTTATGACTTTCATGCAATTTGGAATGCTTAGTGTTAATAGCAGACAGTCCAAGTAAATGGTCATTGCTTACGTAGCTCTGAAATGCGTACTTTGTCAAGGACAGTTGGATTTACCTGCTACGCTTGCAACTTCCTAGCATCACCAAAAGTCCCCCTATTGGTTGACTATACTTTAAAGATCTTTGTAAATTGTTTTTATTGGTGATATGCACTACCCTGAGTACTTGTTAGGAATGATAAACATGACGTTCTTTCGGTGTAGGACAAATTTTATCTGTGGTATTTGATGAATCCTTTGTGATTTAGAGGCCATCTTAAATTTAAGGCCCTATTGGTTATTGATGTAACTTATGACATAAAAGCATCATGCCGATGGATTGCAATCCATTACAAACTCATAATCACCTATTTGCCAGAAATGACTTATAAACTGTTTAGTCTCTTAGTGGCCCTAACTGCTACAAACTGCGAGGGAGTATCTGCTCTATCATGAAGTTAACTATTATATATTGTCACATATTGTGGATTCAAGGCAAATGTCGGTTTAGTCTCAGAGCTGGTTCATGCATCCCTTCACAAATGACTCGCATTACATACAATGAGAAGGTTTATAGGTTTTCCGAAGAACAAGCTATTGAATTGTCCACATGTCATTTATTCTGTGCATTTATTAAAATGCATAAGGCCAGTAGATAGACCGCCATAATCAGAGTCCAACAGTTTGGAGTTCGGTTTTCCATAATTTTGTATGGTAATTGACAAAAGACTGCTCAGTTAAACTAATCATGCTTTACATAATGCCAGGCAGACCACCTTGGGACGAACAGTTGCTGTTGCATTTTCAGTAACTAGGTGTTCGGGCAATAAGCCCGAACAACTCTTTTTTTCTTTTCTTTTTTCTTTTTTTTTCTCTCTTTTTTAAAATTTTGCTTATTCTTCTCAGTGGGCTTTGTTCGCAAGCAAACGCATACTTGCGAACCTTTGATCAACTTGAAACTTTATGTGAAGTTTATTTATTTATTTATTTATTTATTTATTTCATACAGCATCCACAGCGCAAGCGCCAAAAATGGATGGATAAAAATTTCAGTAATTAGCAATAAAATACTATAAAAGATATAATAGATATGAAGATATAAAGTTAGAACATACATGTAACTAGCAGAAGCTGAGTAAGTTGTGACATCACGATTACGTCATCAGGTGTCAAATTACAAGTCATTTAAGTTCAAAAAGTGACCTCATGCCAATGCCTGTATGTCTTTGAATATTATAGCTACAGTATTCATTGCTGGGCATTATGATAGATCAAGATACGGGCAACATTTGAAAAGTTAACGCCAAATTCACGTACCGAAAGGTCAAAGTTTGCCTTTGTGTAATTCTTTAAAAAAAACTTTCCCGGCAAAAACATTAACTTCTGTTTATAAGATCGCCTTTAAATTTACACCATGTTAGGACCTTGATAAAACCTCCATCAAGTAGTTGTGGCGTCATGATGACGTCATCAAGTGTTGAAATACAGTAAATCAAAGTTTTATAATTTCAAAATTCATAACTCAAGAAGTACATAAGCTATTATAATAATCTATACATCATCGGAGAGGTCTTGAAAAATGAAGCAAATACTACACAGAGTCTTATACCGTTTGACCTTGTCTTCCTGTTCAAACCGGAAGTTGAGTATTTTACAATTCATACTTTAAGAAATACTCGTATTTGTTTACATACACATTACTCACAACTTTTAAATCATGTTTTAAATTCTTAAGCCTTCTCAAACTTTTCCACAGAGAGGTTACCTTTTTGACCTTCACTTATGGTTGAAATCGGGTATACATTGACCCGCTGTCAAACCGCAGGAAAAAAATGCATTAAAAACACACACAATACGCGATCTAAACCAGTTAGACGGTGAGCGGCTGCTCGCTCCATTGAATCAACCACAACGTTCAAAGTCTATCAAACATGCTTGTAGTCTAGTCTCTGTTCAAGGTTCGCGCTACCTGATTTTGACATTACGCTTTGTTAGGGCATGTTCACTTGAGTAGCTAACTTCACTGCTAACTTAGCTGCTAAAAATCCGCAGCGGGGGATGCATCGAGAAACGGACTTAGCTAAAAAGTACCTTGCGTTCACACGAGGCTTCGCTGTTACACTATGAACGGCCTGGATGTGATTTCTCTACTAAAATGGAAATGTGATTTCAGTAGATGTGATTTAAGAGCTAGAATGTGATCTTGTCAGGGATTATCTTAAATCACATCCGAGCCAGAAATCACATCTAGGATTATAGTCATAAAACTCCAAGATCACATTCTTTATTAGCGCCTCACTGAAATCACATCCACTGTCTGGCTACTTAACTAAAATCACATCCAGTGTCTGGGCCCTGGCTAAAATCACATTGGATTTTCGCACCTTTCAAAATCACATTCAGTATTAAGTGATAAAAAAAAACAATGGACCAAGATCACATCTGTCAAAGGAGATAGACAGCTCTGCTATTCAATATCACATCCTTGTGGTCAGGCCCATGAGGTAATTTATAGTCCCTGGCTGACCACTATGTTTACCTATCAATTATGGGACACCCATTGCCATCAGGATAATTAGATTGCCCAAGGAAGATCAATTGGCTGCCTTGATGACCTGGATGAGGACATGCTGGCTGTTGTACATGTGTATTTTGTGTTGGGTACAGTCCACTTTCGTTATGAAGATCACTTTTATAAAGAGGTTCTGCTTATACAGAGCACATTGAATTTCCACATTTCAATACATGTATATCTGTTTCTTTGTTTTGCTGTCTGTTTATAACAACAGTCCTGTTACAAAGAGGTAATTTGCCTGGTCCCAGCGACCATGTTAAAATGAGAGTTGACTGTGTACTTTAAGTTCAACCATGGTTACTTTTTTATCAGAGATTATTGAGCGCCGAAGGCACAAGATGCGGAACTGAAGCTTTATCTAAATACGCATGGGCGCCATTTCAGCAAGTGGATGTTTTGTTTCCCATTGATTGGAATGGTCATTGTCTGTACTGATCTGCACTGGTCTGTTGTTGTATCAAAAGAGTTACTTGCCAAAATGGCATCCAGTGGGATCTCACATTTCAGCCCGAGTTCCGCATCTTGCACCTTGGCTGCGCTCTATATATATTTGTTTTTTTTATTATCGACGTTACCGTCCGCTCCTTTACCCCTCTGTCACCTTGTGTGTACCATGTGAAGCCAAAGATATGGACCAAGATTGGCAGACATTCAAGACATACATGTGGAAATTCATCTTAACATTAAGTTAACAAATACAAGTACATGTATCTTTCAATATCATTACACCAGACTACTCCGGTTCAGAAGGCACATACTTTCAGGCATGTTTTATCTGGTTTATTTTCTTTAAGTAACAACAAAGAATGTTAATTAACAACAGGAAATTGACATCTAAATGAATGCGTAAATTTAAAAAAAATGTAATAATAAAGTTTACCTGCAATAAATGAATACACGTAGAACTATAAAAACTAAATTCACTTTATAACTTTATATCGTGACAGCAGAAACTCTGTGAATAATCTGGGAAAAGCATTAAAAAGGGAATATTTTCAAAATCAGATAACGGAAAACCGTCACAAACCGAAGGAGCTATGGAAAACGCTTTAAAAAAGCCTCTACCCTGCCTTCTCTTTCAATCGACCGCCGCTAGCCTATAGACAGGAATGTTCAAGGCTAATTGTCCTGTTGGTGGTATGGGCATGACTGGCACTCACATGTGCATGTACAATCGTCAATGTAACGTGAATACAACCCACGTGGCATTTTTAGTACGTTAACTTTCTTCTTTTTTTAGTTTGGGTTGCTTTGTTTTCGCCGGCAATATTAGCTACGTTGCATGCAGTTGCGTTGCATTTTAGACAATAGTTTTGGCTACGGGAATATTTTTTGTTTTCTATGTTTGCAAAAAATTAATTAAACGTGTTGAACATTTTCTGCCGAGGCTTGCAACTCAAATCTGTGCAAAAGTTTGGGCAATTGATAAGGCCGTAACTTGAAGAAAAAAAGAGGTTCGACAAAAAATTACTTTATATTTTAATTATAACAGGGAAATTTAATTAAACTTGGCTTACGATTTTTTTAAATATTAAATCTTGAATTGATTGACCAAAGTACCTAAATAAACATTTAATGCCTAAACTACATTAAACTATGTTTCACAGATAGGCCCTATTCTGGTTATAACTTACTTGCAATCTGACTTGACAACCGTGTTTCTGGGCCATGGGCTGAGCCTACACTGTTTGATGTTTCCGGCTTGGCAGGAGAGCACTCGATTTCTCGCAGAGAAATTTCATTTCGTTTATGCTGACCACGCACTGCAAACTGTCTGCGTTGACAACTGAAATCCAAAGAGCTCACACTCCGAATTTACCGATGAAATAGAATCCCAAATTTGCTCTGCTAATTTAATGGTATCTGGCGTTAAACGACGATCCATGCTCCTTTGGCTGATTATCTCTATAAAATGGCTTTCAGAAGATTCAGAAACTCAATGAGTGAGATGTGTTTGAATTGGTGTGTGCATGTGTCACTTGTTGTGTAAGATTGTTTCAGATTGGTGTTGTGTTTTGTTTCCCGCGAATACCAGCACTGCCGCGGTCCGATTACATAATGGTTGCAGGGGACGCCAGCTGCTATTTCCTCGCATTTTCTCTTTCTTCTACTTTTACGAGCGGTGTGATTCAGCCAGAACAAAAACTGACATAATGCTAAACCACTCTTATGATTTGAACTGTTAGCTTTAAATTATATGGTGTAACACTTTGCAAAACATACAATTTAATTAAATATGAACTAAATAGGTTTCGAGTCAGAAATAGTCAAGGACACTATTATCACCAACTATAGGTAATAACCACCTTTTTTTTTCAAGATAATTACCAAGATTACGAGCGTAGGGGGAACACATGTGGGGCGAGAAGCATACACTCGGTGTGCTCATTTGGATACCATAAAATCATGGTTGGACCCAATGGCGGTGATACCTTAGTTCATAGATAGAATTCCAATTGGATCACCTCCACGGTGTGATCATAGTCTTTTCTCTATGGTAAGAAGGAATTGGAATAGATTCCAGATAGAGTTAAAATGAGGGAGGCCAATCCAATTAAAAAATGGCCTAGCTATAAATGAACAAAAGAAAATAGTATTATGTACTTGTATATGTTGCTTTTGTTTTCATAATCATGTTGCTCTGCCATGAGCGGTTTTTGCGGATTTGTGCGCGTTATAAATGTTCTATATTATTAGTATAAAGGAAAAATAAAAGCCACACAAGAAACGCTGGACATTCCATGAACAAGATAACTTAGTTTAAAAACTTGTTTGTACCATCACGCGTTGTTGACAGCAAATACGTGGTCCGAATAATTGTCTTACCACAGAGCACACTAGCACGCACAGGCCTTGAGCATATTGCTCTCTGTGGTCATCGTACCAAGTGGACAAACCGTCCACACATTCTACACTATACGCAACCGATCCCAGTTGTCTTCCTCTATGTGATTTTTGTGCACCACTGCACTTGAGGGCGCCCCTACAAAATAAATATTCGCATTTGTTCTCGAATTTTTAACAATTAAATAATACATACCTAATACATGCATACTTATAATAAGATTCAAACAAATTATGAAAATCTCACACCAAATTTTGTACAATTGATACTTGGTTTTAGTGCTGTTTAAAAGGTTTTAAAAAAAACATTGTTTGTGTATATGCATGGAAATTCTACATTTTGGGAGATAACTTTTTTTCAATTGGGTGTATGTAAATATTATGATTTTAAGACTAAGTTCAGGTGGTTGATGCGACATCTCAAACAAAATTTTGGACAATTCCTTTGCTGCGTTAACTTTTTACAAGCAAAAAGCTATAAATTTATACTTGGTTTCCAGAGCATGTTGTCCAAATGTCAAAATTCAACATTTTGGGAGATAACTTTTTTTCAATTGGGTGTATGTAAATATGATTTTAAGACTAAGTTCAGGTGGTTGATGCGACATCTCAAACAAAATTTTGGACAATTCCTTTGCTGCGTTAACTTTTACAAGCAAAAGCTATAAATTCATACTTGTTTTCCAGAGCATGTTGTCCAAATGTCAAAATTCAACATTTTGGGAGATAACTTTTTTTCAATTGGGTGTATGTAAATATGATTTTAAGACTAAGTTCAGGTGGTTGATGTGACATCTCAAACAAAATTTTGGACAATTCCTTTGCTGCGTTAACTTTTTACAAGCAAAAAGCTATAAATTCATACTTGGTTTTCCAGAGCATGTTGTCCAAATGTCAAAATTCAACATTTTGGGAGATAACTTTTTTTCAATTGGGTGTATGTAAATATGATTTTAAGACTTAGTTCAGGTGGTTGATGCGACATCTCAAACAAAATTTTGGACAATTCCTTTGCTGCGTTAACTTTTTACAAGCAAAAAGCTATAAATTCATACTTGGTTTCCAGAGCATGTTGTCCAAATGTCAAAATTCAACATTTTGGGAGATAACTTTTTTTCAATTGGGTGTATGTAAATATGATTTTAAGACTAAGTTCAGGTGGTTGATGCGACATCTCAAACAAAATTTTGGACAATTCCTTTGCTGCGTTAACTTTTTACAAGCAAAAAGCTATAAATTTATACTTGGTTTCCAGAGCATGTTGTCCAAATGTCAAAATTCAACATTTTGGGAGATAACTTTTTTTCAATTGGGTGTATGTAAATATGATTTTAAGACTAAGTTCAGGTGGTTGATGCAACATCTCAAACAAAATTTTGGACAATTCCTTTGCTGCGTTAACTTTTTACAAGCAAAAAGCTATAAATTCATACTTGGTTTCCAGAGCATGTTGTCCAAATGTCAAAATTCAACATTTTGGGAGTTAATTTTTTTTCAATTGTGTTTATGAAATTAGCTTTGGCCACTAAGTTCAGGTAGTTGATGCGACATCTCAAACTAAATTTTGTACAATTCCTGTGTTACGTTAACATTTGACAAGCAGAAAGCTACCCGGTATTTACTCGAACATGGTTCATTAAAAAAACCAAAAAAAACGTTTTCCTTTATTTTATTGTAAATTTTCGTTAAAAATATTAAACAAAATGCGTAAGTTTAAATCGCTGAATGGTTTGTAAACATTTGATTTAATTTTTTTTTTTTAACATCATTGGACCTTGATTATTTGCAATTCACAAAAGCCATGAGGGCGCTATTTTTTCTTAACTTTTGCGATGTCAAAGGTTAACTTGCAAACGTGCGTATGATGCAGACTTGCAGATAGCAGTGAATCATATTTTGCATTCACTAGTTTGAATAAATGGGAAGTTTGAATAATATGGGAATGATGAAGCATAACATAGGAATGTTTGGGTATACAATCTCGAGAAACATTTTCAAACATTAAAGGAACGTTACAGAACTGGTAATTAAAATTTTATTTATGATCACAGATTTACATACAACTTACACGGTCTAATGATGATGATAGTAGAAAACATCCCTAGAAATATTTCTGTCTGAAATGCCATATTTGATGAGAAATAAATAAAACTAATTTGCGATTGGAGTTTATCGCCCATGAGCGTTTTATTCATGCATTGTATAACACATGCAAATGTGTAATCGGTTTTTCACTATTTTCTCGTGACCCAGATGGCCGATCGATCTCAAACTTCTACAGGTTTGTCAGTTTATGTATATGGTGGATTATATAAAGTGCTTACACTGTTTTGTTAGCAAAAACCAATTCTGTAATGTTCCTTCAAGACGTGTTCAGCAGAAGAAGAAAGACTGGGCAAGTGCTCAACGGGAAACTTTGACGTCGTATTTATATGGTTTACAATTATTCTAGAAATAAACAATACTTCAAAATGTTATCAACTTGACCACTGGACATGTACGTGTAAAATAAAGTGTTTAGGCCTACGATGTTGATTGTTTTGTGAAGTCAGTGAAAATTGTTTCGTTTATGATACAGGGAAAATGTTCAATGATTTCAGGAAAGACATGAGAAATTGTATAAAACAGTATTTCTTTCTACATGTTTTATTCGGAAAGAAACACGAACCCTCGGATCCTTCAAAATGACAATTTTGAACCCTAATTATTGCTTGTAGAGTTCAAAAAGTGATAATATTTATATACAAGTAAGAATAATAAGTACAAGAAGAAGAAGATTCCTGAGATCTAAGGAGACATATTCTCCCAACTATATAGAAGTAAATCGAAGACGATTTATATGCAGGGGCCTATCTATACTTTACTTGAAACTCAGTACTAAAAATACTTGAAATTTGAAGCGCTGATTCGGCCTTCGGCTGCGGCCTTGAATAGGATGGATGTTGAGAACACGTAATTAGCTGTTTCGTTTGTTGTGGTGGTACTGGTCAAGCAGGAATTCGTATATCAGCAGGGACCGAGCCCCAGGAATCTTGACAAAATCTCTTTGAACCCGTTAAAAAATAGCTTCCAAGCCAATTGAAAAATTAGGCACAAGCCAATTGTACAAAACTGATATTACCCATCAGCAAGGAAAAGCTCATTGCTCTTTGTACAATAGTTTGTCTTTACTTGAAACATAGTTGTCCATGTAAAGAAAAAAGGCCATCAATCTCCGTAGGCTATATTGTTTGTGGAATACATTTTCGATGAAGAGTGGAAACAGTTTATTTCGACCTTTTAAGATTGTTCTCAATGTATGTGTTGTGTGGTTGTTCTATGGGCTCTCAAAGGCGACTCCTTAACGCAGTCAATTACTTGAAACTGTACACCGGAGAGCCAAACTACGTATTTGGAAAGATTCCAGTCGTCGTCGGCTGCATGCGACCTTGGCTGTAGAACACTCTACAGGGCTAGCAATTTTGAGTGGTCTGCAAAAAACATTATGTTTAAATTTATATTGCTCTTTTTGGGGGAGGGGGTTGCGCTTACAGATGTGATCAGTGATAAGATGACTTCTGTTTCTTGAATAAATGTTATGTACCCCGATTTTGAAGCAGATAATTTACCTGAAGTGTTTGTCAACATTTGATTTATGTGTCTGACACCGTTTATACCTGTCTCTGGCAATGTCTCACTCCTTGCTCTATGGTCTCAGTTGAGAGCAAATAGTTGTTTTAATAATAATTGGACCATTAGTTTTTACCACACAGACTGATAAACGATGACAATTAACAGTTTAATCAATATCAAATCAATGACCATGCTTGAGCTACCAGGAAGTTGTCTGTTTTGCCCATGTTTTTGTGTGTGCCCCCCCCCCCCACAACAATATTCAGCACACCCCTGGAACTAGGACAAGACACCGTTTGTTTTAGCATGGAGTAGCTACACACACAGAAAGAGCATGCATACTCCAAGGACTCAGTCATCAACTAAAGTTATGTAACTGGCAGTTTGGTTTTGGTAACGTCAGAGCGTTGCTATGACTACTGGACATTGGTGGACCTCAAGTCGTGTATTAAATGGATTTTAGTTTTTCAATGAAAGACGTAAAATGTTCAATCAGTTGGTTTATAAGGTTCACATTTAAGTACTCTCCGTACAGCACAAATCTCACATAAACCATAAAATATGTTCAGTGATTTGCCTGGCAGGGAAATTCTTGGTTCAATGTTTACAAGAGTGTCAGTTTAAAACTTGTTTTGTATTGTACCGCCGGAATGCGTTTCTATAATCTTTTAACATAAATGTATATATATCATAAAATGAAAAGTAATTTATGAGTCATAATTTACTTTTCATTTTATGATATATGACTCGAGTGATCACTTTTGTATTTCTGGACAGGCTGTACTACAGTATACCATGGAGGAGTATACCCACAGTACATTTACAAGTAGGTGTACTTATAATAAGCCTTAATAATTGATTGTAGAGCTTTTGTTGAGTTCCGTCATGAGTGGTAATATTATTACTAGCATTGGCTCTAATGGTGGAACCTGGAAGAAGCATTACTACTAGTATGGCTATATGTACATGTAGGTCCCTACGGTATCGTCCAAGCTGAACAAAACGGGCATACTGCACCATGAACCAAATGCAGAACAGCAGTCCGTTAACTTAAGTTACGTAATCAAGCCATACATGGACTGTGGTATTTGCAATGTCAGAGAGTTGCTAAGACCATCTAAGACAATCGGGCAATGATAGCAATTGTACATGTATAGGTATCACAATATACCTAATGTATCATCTTCACGTGTGGTGCCAACTGTTGACGGAAACGGGACATCTCTAGTGGGATTTATTATTTGTGGACGGGATTGGACAATAATTTTTTCACCCATTTCTTCGATGGTAAATCTTGAAGTTAACAGAAGGTGTAGTGTCAGAATCTGCATTGTCGGTGGTAAGTCTGTTTTCTTTGGCGCGCGCGGGATCGGGGCGCGGGATCGGGATGCGGGAATGGATTTCGATGACTGTTATTTCAACCCCATCCCACCCCAGCTAACCAAAAAACGTTGCGAGAACGTTGTTTCAACGTTACGTTTTTGTTGTGGCAACGTTGATGTGTAACGTTGTGGTAACGAATTTGTGTGGACTCTTCTTGATGTTGTGACAACGTTGTCTCTAACGTTGTAAGCCAACGTCCATACCACATCCAAAATTAACCTTCTGACAACGTCACAATAAGTTGTTAACTAACGTTCCTACAACGTCTCAATGTTATAAGGTAATGTTCCAGCAACGTCCTCAAAAAACATTGCGAGAACAACGTTGCATCTGTACATTTTCTGTTGTGGCAACGTTGATGTGTAATGTTTTGGTGACGAATTTGTTTGGAGTTTTCTTGATGTTGTGACAACGTTGTCTTCTAATGTTGTGAACAAACGTCCATACCACATCCAAAAATAACCTTCTTACAACGTCATAATATGTTACGAAGTAACGTTTCTGCAACGTTGTTGGCTTAATTAATTAATACGAGTAATTATTGTCTTAACTTATACTGATCAGTTATGTTACTTACATGTAATTTATGATACCAATAACTAAATACATACTACAGTCACTACGACCAGTACATCCTATACTTCCTTATACACTGCATGTATTATACTTATATTGCCCAGGATACACAGCCTTCCTAGTCATGGTTTAAACCTTTTTTAATTAAAACTGTTTACTTTTTAATTCACGTGAGTTAATTACAAATGTTTTTTCGTACTTTTGATGTACATATTTTTTTATAGACGAATATATACACAAAAGTACAAAAACTTGCCACGAATAACTAAATTCAATCAAATTGATCAAAGAAGAATCACACACTTCTAAGCCCCGCCCACAAATTTGCATGTTTGTCAACGTTGGCCCAACGTTGTCTCAACGTTGGCACAACATTAGCGTGATCTTCTTCGTGTATTTTCAGGATTTCTGTCATTTGGTTACTTCACCTTAAAACATTTTAACGTAAGCAATGATTCTGATCATCAAACTTGTCCAATAACTATCAAGCAAACTATTTATGTAAAAAAACTTCTATTTTAAATTGAGAGTAAACATGTAACTTTACTCCAAAAATGTATGACCATAAAAACTTACTTGGTAAGTGTCACAACCCCGAGTCCCCTGCACGCTCACCGCTCACGCGCAATGCGTCCTCGCTTTACCCTAAAAAAAAAGATCCTATGACCAGTAGTTTTGTGATCAAGAACATTAAACTGAAATTTATTAACACTATGTAATAATAAATAATAAATAATAATAAATCATTCTTGTAAAGCGCATTCCGTCCATGGCAGGACCCCAATGTGCTGTACAGGCATAAAACTTATTTTAAGAACATAAACAATTCTTAAACTACACATTATTATACAAAAACGCATGACAAAAATTTCACAAGATAAAGTGAAACAACTGGCAGGAGAAATTTTTAAAAAGTCACATGCTAAAGCAGATGGGTTTTAAGTGAACTCTTGAACAGATCTAGTGAGTTTGCATTCCTAACATGTGATGGAAGCCGGTTCCAGAGTTCGGGAGCTGTGTATGCAAATGATCTCTGGCCCTATGTAACTGTATTCGTGGTTTTCCGCCAAAGAGTCGTGGTAGCAGCGTTTGATCGTAGAGTACGAGAGGGTTCATTGATGCAGATGAGATCACGTGGATAGTTTGGCGCTAGTCCGTTGAGAGCTTTGAAGGTTAGAAGCATGAGTTTGTATATGATTCGCTTCTTCACGGTCAGCCAATGCAGGTCTTGTAAAATTGGTGTTATATGATCATGCTTCTTGCTCAAAGTAACCAACCGGACCGCAGCATTTTGTTTGAGCTGGAGTTTGTTTAATTGAAAGTCTGGAATGCCGTGCAAAAGACTGTTGAGTCAAACATCCAAACAAAGAAAGAGTATCCATCACAGTTGGAACTAGGAAATTAATTGTGTTTTCATTAACCTCAAAAATTAACTAAGATCTACGGTACAGAATAATCATTTACTTATAATTAATTACCACCACCACTATTAACAGCTGTCGTCTAAGGGCGGTACGATAATGGCTGGGAAGCGTACACCTCGCCAATGGCTGATGTGACCCGGTGCCTTGATTAATTTAGAGGGTGTGCCTTCCACGGTATGGTTGCCTCACTTTCGGCCACTAGGACTAATTCAAGTCCATAAAAGAAGCCCTGGAAATATCACATGGAAACAAAACTACCATCTTATTGGCAACAGTTCTATTTGGGTCGCCCTACTTTCGGTTTACTTTTACAAGATAGATACGGTATTAAACAACTCAAAATTCAAATGGCCGCTTCTTCTAAACACACCACAAATGTGCATACAGTGAGCTTAATCAATACATCATTATTTTCAACTGTTATTTTCGTCAACCTCTTATGTACGTGGGTGTAGGTAGAATTCTCTCCCAGCCTCAAAATAATGCAAACTTAATCACTTCCTTAAACAAAAATAATTAGCTAACTTACAGTTAATTCTGAATTCTATAGGGATGCGTCAGTGGTAATCAGAACTCGGGCACTTCACCCGGCTGACTCTTACAGCTACCGCTGTTCTCTTATTTTGGCTATTGCCAAATCTGTGTCTTACGACAAATTTCTATCACTAGGCTATCGCCTATAACTGTGGGAACTTATCCCAAAACTCAGACCATTGGTCTATGTGGTTAGAGCTATCGCTCTCTCGATGCCACCCTCTATTAGGATTGCTCTCTCCTTTTCTGCCCCCTTCGGTCTTTCGTAAAATAGCGAACAACCTTTTCTTATCCTTAACTATTGATAATCAAAATACCTTTAATATTATAAAAATATAAAACAAACTTCCACCGCAACCAGATGTGGAGAATGACGTTCATCACTTCTTGAATATTCAACATCACTTATTCGTACTATATACAATCCAACTTGGGGAGTGCCAGCTCTGCTGGATGACGTAATGGACAAGGCAAATAAAAATATCGCCCTCTTGTGACAGTAAGAAGCACAAGACAAAAGTGCAACCTTCAGGCAACGTTCCTAAAAAAAACCTCCGGGCGACGTTAGGGAACAGAAAAATATAACATTGTTGCAACGTTGTGTTTAAGTTAGCATGTAACATGACGAAACTACAACCTTCAGGCAATGTTGCGACAAAACGTGCTAGCAATGTTTTAAAACAATGTCCAAATAAAACGTTGTTGCAACGTTGCATATACGTCAGGATGTAACATGACAAAAGTGCAACCTTCAGGCAACGTTTCTAAAAAAACTTTCAGGCGATGTTAGGGAACAGAAAAACATAGCATTGTTGCAACGTTGTGTTTAAGTTAGCATGTAACATGACGAAACTACAACCTTCAGGCAATGTTGCGACAAAACGTGCAAGCAATGTTTCAAAACAATGTCCAAATAAAACGTTTTTGCAACGTTGCATTTACGTCATAATTAACAAGACAAAAGTGCAACCTTCAGGCAACGTTCCTAAAAAAACCTCCGGGCGACGTTAGGGAACAGAAAAATATAACATTGTTGCAACGTTGTGTTTAAGTTAGCATGTAACATGACGAAACTACAACCTTCAGGCAATGTTGCGACAAAACGTGCTAGCAATGTTTTAAAACAATGTCCAAATAAAACGTTGTTGCAACGTTGCATATACGTCAGGATGTAACATGACAAAAGTGCAACCTTCAGGCAACGTTTCTAAAAAAACTTTCAGGCGATGTTAGGGAACAGAAAAACATAGCATTGTTGCAACGTTGTGTTTAAGTTAGCATGTAACATGACGAAACTACAACCTTCAGGCAATGTTGCGACAAAACGTGCAAGCAATGTTTCAAAACAATGTCCAAATAAAACGTTTTGCAACGCGTTGCATTTACGTCATAATTAACAAGACAAAAGTACAACCTTCAGGCAACGCGTTCCTTAAAAACCTCCGGGCGACGTTAGGTAACAGAAAAATATAACATTGTTGCAACGTTGTGTTTAAGTTAGCATGTAACATGACGAAACTACAACCTTCAGGCAATGTTGCGACAAAACGCTAGCAATGTTTTAAAACAATGTCCAAATAAAGCGTTGTTGCAACGCGTTGCATATACGTCAGGATGTAACATGACAAAAGTGCAACCTTCAGGCAACGTTTCTAAAAAAACTTTCAGGCGATGTTAGGGAACAGAAAAACATAGCATTGTTGCAACGCGTTGTGTTTAAGTTAGCATGTAACATGACGAAACTACAACCTTCAGGCAATGTTGCGACAAAGCGTGCAAGCAATGTTTCAAAACAATGTCCAAATAAAACGTTTTGCAACGCGTTGCATTTACGTCATAATTAACAAGACAAAAGTGCAACCTTCAGGCAACGTTCCTAAAAAAACCTCCGGGCGACGTTAGGGAACAGAAAAATATAACATTGTTGCAACGTTGTGTTTAAGTTAGCATGTAACATGACGAAACTACAACCTTCAGGCAATGTTGCGACAAAACGTGCTAGCAATGTTTTAAAACAATGTCCAAATAAAACGTTGTTGCAACGTTGCATATACGTCAGGATGTAACATGACAAAAGTGCAACCTTCAGGCAACGTTTCTAAAAAAACTTTCAGGCGATGTTAGGGAACAGAAAAACATAACATTGTTGCAACGTTGTGTTTAAGTTAGCATGTAACATGACGAAACTACAACCTTCAGGCAATGTTGCGACAAAACGTGCAAGCAATGTTTCAAAACAATGTCCAAATAAAACGTTGTTGCAACGTTGCATATACGTCAGTATGTAACATGACAAAAGAGCAACCTTCAGGCAACGTTGCGGCAAAACCTTTTCGCGATGTTACGATACAACGTCATCATTTAACGTTGTTGCAACATTGTATGTACGTTACTAAGCAACATGACGAAACCGCAACCTTCAGGAAACGTTGCAGTTAGGTCGTGTGTTACCTGGGACGTAGCTGGGGCGGCCTACACGGGGATCGCAGTCATGTGTGGATTTCGAATAAAGACAAACATGAATGAGTGTGCAATGTTAGCGGAATGTTCGGCATATGGGGGAGCATAATATAAAGACGTGCAGCAGCACTTTATGTCCGATCTGCACTCCACCAACAATCAAGCACCCTTGGCTTTTCGTCGTCACTTAAGGATCCTGCCGAGTAATCAACGTAAACGTAAACGTAAGATATCATTTTGATGTGAGTGATTCGCCATGTCATTGGTACATTTTATAGTTCATTCATTGACATTGCTTGCTGTATGCTGCAGCCAAATGTTGCCACTTGCATTAAGCTTCAACTTCAAGGTGAATGCACGTTAAAAACAATAGGTCCCCCATAAAAACCATTTTAATAACATGGATTTCAAGCGCGATAAATTTAATCCACTCGAAAAGACAAGTCACCAAAGAAGTAGCAAGGCCTATCTATCCTTGCTCTATGCTTTATCAGCCAGATCATGATTGATGCGGAAAATTGAATCTTTGATTGAAAAGTAATCCTCCTAGCCCTAAAGAGTCACAATGGAGGTGGGGGAGGGTGGATCGTGTCGATATTCCTCGCATGCACGCTATTTTTTAGTGTGTATAATACAAGTTGATGGAAGTTGGCCTGTTGAGATTGTTTGTCTGTTTTTGTTTGTTTGTGGGGTTATTTTGGGGGGACTCTTGAAATTGGTTTTGATGATTGATCAACCTAACAGTAATACGACGCTCCGATTGTCAGTCAAGCTTCCTAATTAGAAGCAAAAAATGTATGTCTTATGTGGTTACTACTAGAATGTTATTAGACAACATTGATCATAAAACACCAGGGATTTGTTTGTATTATTTTCCAATGAGTTATGGATGATATGAGCGAGGTTCATGAGGAAAAGGCAGGTCATTGCGCAGGTACATAAACTACATTTAATGCTAAATATATTTCAGAGTTTTCTGCCTGTTTGTAGTTTCAGGTATCTTAGGGAATCCCTTATGCCTATGGCTACATCAGTGCTATCATTAGTCTCAGGGTTATTTGGTCCGTAAATTTTGTGGATCATTCGAGAAAAAACCCCCACAAAAAACACACACTATTTACTTAAACTTATTAGGCCCCTAAACTGAAGATTTGGGGGGGGGGGGGGAATGCATATTTCTTACAAGTTGTCCGACACTACAAATCGAATGTCTCTGATTATTTCAAGAATGTCCAATCTTCCTCAAATCTCACTCCTGTGTGAGGCCGAGTGTCCACATCTGCTTAATCGTCACCGTCCTACATGTAGCAATAACACTTTTTACCTTTACTCATTTTACTCTGAAACAATTTATGTATGGTTAGTATAGTAGTGTGCCGGTCCAAATTAATAGTGGCATTTCAATTCCATTGCAACAACCCTTTAAATGTTTAATGGTCTCCACTTGATTTTACTTTTTACAAATGTCATGTTGTAGCTTACTTTGTTAAAAACTTTGGGGAGGGGGGGGGGACATGAATGATGACTTGATCACAATGATATCGAACAAGTGGTAACATCGAACATAACATACACATTTCATGAACACCCCCAGTCATTTTACATGTGTACTGTAATATGTACTGTACATGTATCTTTTAATTGTGCTCTACGGTAGCTGAGTAACTGTAAAACAATAGGTTAACAAAAATGACTTCTACTGCTTGGATGATAAAACGCATAATCATTGCCGGACAGTGATGTGAATTTGTTACTGCATGTACATGTACATGTACATTTGTACATACATGTACAATATTGTACAAGTCTACACTGAAGGGCAGTAAGCCAATTTGAAAGATCTGTGAGGTGCTGTGTGTTCTTCTGTGTTAAAAAAAAGCCTTTGGGTGATTCCATTCACAATATTAGGTGTCAAACATTCCTTAAACTTTGCAATTAATTCGAAAGGTAAACAATTATAACAAACTGACTTAAATTTGTTATGAACTGCAGCTGTTACTCTGATGTGAAATTGTACTTGCATAAGGCATGCATAAAAATGAACTGCAGTCAAAGAATCCTATACTACACGACACATCCCCCTTGTTCAAAATGGCATGCCCCAATAAACAAACGGCAGGTTGTGTGACGGTGTGATATTTCACATTTTCCGCATTATTATCTTGGTTTTTATACTACTAATGAAGGCAGTAAAATCCATGGACCCTAGCCATTTATTTTGCCCTTGGGTTGCTCAATGGGGTTTGTCTAGACGTACAAATTGTTTATTCTGCCTGCCCACAGAAATCCATTATGTAACCTACTCTCTGAAGGTCATGATGGTTCCCGAATACTATTACCAGTGCCAGAGCAAATTAAGACCAGCTTTTCAATAGCTGTGTATAGTTTTACCATGGAGCTATAAAAAGGATAGCTCCATGGTTTTACTACCCTGCTTTGAATATTTCTTTTAGACTACTTGGGCTTCCATTGCATAGAATTGCAACAATCTGTGTTCATGACAAAATTAAATTGCTAATTTGTAGCATTGGGCAAAGTATGAGCTTTCTGGTGAGACATTCCACCAACAATTCAACTGATGACAAGTAGCAGTGAATTAAATAAGCCTTAATTTTTGCAACCAGAGGAGGGGATTCTAACAAAAATAGTAGGGCAATCATCACGCATAAAGTTAAGACTATATGGATTGCAGAGTGTATGCAGTAAGCTGTTTTTTGTTTTGTAAAAAAAATGGTTTTCCTCCATTATTCCTTTAATTCGATTATAAGAGAAAATCTGCTGAATTGAGATTTTCAGCCAAAGCATGGGCACAGCTTTAAACATGAACACCACTTGGTGTAGTTTGTTTTTCTGAATTTATTCTAACCCGAATCATGGGTATTGCCACTTCAAACGATTCACTTCTGACAGTCTGCTTTCTAAGATAAATTTTTAAAATGTTTATCCTATGATTATGTTGGTTTGATTCATTAGTCTTCCCTCAAATTGTCATTTCAACATGAACATGTAAAAAGTAAATACAATAAGTGCCATAAAATTGTGTTAACATTGCATTTGTTATTATCAATAGGAATGACACCAAGGGAAAATTGTAAAAAAGATAATCAAAATATTTTTGTATACAATAAATCAGATGGTGATTAAGCCATCCATACATTGCAAAACACTTTCAACGTCTTTTGAACATGCATTTGTTTGCATTCTTTGGTTTAACATTGTATCACTTCTTTAGGCATATTTTATTTTAAAATCAACACGACAGTCAACTATTTTTAAATGTGACCTCTTTTCAAATGGATGGCCTCCATCTTCAAGCATTTTTGTTGTTGCTTGCATTCAGCTATGCATTCAGTATTTACTAAGGAAAAGTAATGTATTACTCCCTGTGCATAGAACGGGGAGAACATTGCAAGATACAGTTTCAGACCTAAACTAGACTTATCTTGTTTGTAAATTACAAACAAACGGTGTTCGGTTTGTTTTTATAATTTGGTTTTAACCCTTTCCCGATCTGTTTGAAGCACTGTATACTCAGTACTTTTGAGTGTTTTATAAACAAAATGAAAAACAAAACATAAATTAAAAACAATTAAACGGAAGTAATATCACAGGGGGTCATGTGTAAGATTTTAAAAATACTCCAGGGTCCTTCACACGGTCCAAAGATCTTGTGTTTAGCAATTATGGTTCTCCAGATATGATTTTTCTAAATATTAAACATTGATTTAATGTAATAACATCATCGATGACGTCACCATCCCGAAAACCTATATGTGAAGTTTGTGAAGTTTCAAGTTTATATGTGCTTGTGAATTGACTTTTGTTAGCGGAAAAGCGACGGGGAGAAAAAGAAGAATAAGTATTAAAAAAAAAGAAAACAAAATTAAATGTCAAATTTCATCTTTCGGTTTGAACCGGAAGTCCTGTTCAAATGGGGCTACGCTTGTGAAGTTGTAAAAACTCAATACCCAAGGATTTTATAACTGAACAAAGTTTAGAAATCGGTTGTGTAGTTCTTGAGATATAGTGTCACTTTCGGTTGACCCGGAAGTAAAGGTCAACATGGGGTCACGGTACCCAGGGCTAATCTCCAATGCCCAATGAGTCTATAACTGAAATAAGTTTAAAAATCGGTTGAGTAGTTCTTGAGATATGGTGTCACTTCCGGTTGACCCGGAAGTAAAGGTCAACATGGGGTCACGGTTACCCAAGGCTAATCTCCAATGCCCAAGGATTCTATACCTGAAAACAGTTTGAAAATCGGCTGAGTAGTTCTTGAGATATGGTGTCACTTCCGGTTGCCCGGAAGTAAAGGTCAACATGGGGTCACGGTTACCCAAGGCTAATCTCCAATGCCCAAGGAGTCTATACCTGAAAACAGTTTGAAAATCGGCTGAGTAGTTCTTGAGACATGGTGTCACTTCCGGTTGCCCGGAAGTAAAGGTCAAAATGGGGTCACGGTTACCCAAAGCTAATCTCCAATGCCCAAGGAGTCTATAACTGAAAATAGTTTGAAAATCGGTGTGCAGTTCTTGAGATATGGTCCATGTTCCGGTTGACCCGGAAGTAAAGGTCAACTTGGGGTCACGGTTACCCAAGGCTAATCTCCAATGCCCAAGGAGTCTCTAACTGAAAAAAGTTTGAAATCGGTTGTGTAGTTCTTGAGATATGGTCTCACTTCCGGTTGACCCGGATGTAAAGGTCAATATGGGGTCACGGTTACCCAAGGCTAATCTCAAATGCCCAAGGATTTTATAACTGAAAAAAGTTTGAAAATCGGTAGTGTAGTTCTTGAATTATGAATTTTTCAAAAATCTGACATTTGATTGTTAGCGAGCTTTGCACGGACGGCTGTTTTAGAGACTACCAAAGCGTAATGTCAAAATCAGGTTGCGCGAACCTTGAAAAGAGACTAGACTACAAGCATGTTTGAAGGACTTTGAACCTTGCAGTTGCTTCAATGGAGCAAGCAGCCGCTCACCGTCTAACTGGTTTAGATCGCGTATTGTGTGTGTTTTCAATGCAGTTTATTTCCGCGGTTTGACAGCGGGTCAATGTATACCCGATTTCAACCATAAGTGAAGGTCAAAAAGGTAACATTTCTGTGGAAAAGTTTGAGAAGGCTTAAAAATCTACAACATGATGTAAAAATTGTGAGTAATGTGTATGTAAAAAGTACGAGTATTCCTTAAAGTTTGAATTGTGAAGTTTTCAACTTCCGGTTTGAACAGGAAGACAAAGTCAAACGGTAGTATTTGCTACATTTGTCAAGACCTCTCCGATGATGTATAGATTGTTATAATAGCTTATGTACTTCTTGAGTTAAGAATTTTTAAATGATTAAACTTCGATTTACTGTACTTCAACACTTGATGACGTCATCATGACGTCACAACTACTTGATTGAGGTTTTATCAGGTTCCTTACATGGTGTAAATTTGAAGTTGATCTGATAAACAGAAGTTAATGTTTTTGCCGGGAAAGTGTTTTTTTTAAAGAATTACACCAAGGCAAACTTTGACCTTTCGTTACGACCGGAAGTAAAGGTCATGTGAATTTGACGTTAACTTTTTAAATGTTGCCCGTGTCTTGATCTATCATATGCTTAAATATAAATACTGTAGCTGTAATATTCGGGGACATACAGGCATTCGCATATGGTCACTTTTTTACCTTAAATGGCTTGTAATTTGACACCTGATGACGTCATCATGACGTAACTAAAGCGGTTTCATCTCCTAATGTATATCTAACTATATGTGAAGTTTCAAGTTCATATGAGCTTGGAAAGGGTGCTTTTGTTAGCGGACAAGGGACGCTGAGAAGAAGAAGAAGAAGAAGTATTAAGAAAAAACTAGAGATTTAGTGTTTGTTGGAACAAACACTAGGTGTTCGGCTATCTTTGGGGTCAGTTCTTTGTTTATGTGTGAGCTAGATGATGCGTTAGTTTAAACAGGGAATAAATGCAACTCACAATATGTAATGATCGATTGTTAAGCCAAATTAGAAAAACAATGACGTCATTATCGAGACATTGGTATTTAAGTATGTGCTTAAAATGTTAAGTGAAAAAACAAAGTTGAACTATACAAAGTGTTTTCAGCAAAAGAGTACATCATTTAATTTATTAGATAAATTATTAGGGTAAATATTGTCCTTTTAATACAGAGCATCATTTTTTGAATTCCCTTTCATCTTGGTTGCAAATCTTCAAACGAGCCGTTGAATTACTTACAAGTACAGCCATGTAAGCCATTTACTGAAGTTTATTTATTTTTCAATGAATATTCATTTTGATTCTTTATGGATTAATAAATCCAGCTATGCTAATCATGTTGACATTATTAATTTACAATTATTAGAAGTTTTCAACAGGGTTTCAAATACAGTGAGTTGGATACTCATGGAGTATCGGTGCATGAAACATTGATTGCTCAAAACATATGCACTGGTGATGATGTCATTAAAATAAGTCAAACATAGTATGAACTATCGGTTGCATTTTTTTAAATCGCTTGCTTGATTTTTAGACATTGATTTTCATTCATACAGAACGGTGGGTTAAATTTAGAATATTGAAAGAAAACACACTTGTTTTGGATAATTATGAAAGACAAAGGCAAGTCATGAAGACGGCAAGTCTAAGCCTCTCGTGAATTTTGACTAATAACATAATGAGTTGAGTACTATTTCTACCTCTATGGTGCACCATACACTCAGCAAGGAAATAAGGATGGAACACAACAACGGGTGTGAAAACTTTATAGCTTTATTTCTCACATAATTAAAAGTCATACGAATCACTGAAGCAGGTTGCCATCTCAGTAAAACTTCGTTTTCGATTCCATGTTCACCATGAGCCATCAAAAGGGCGAATAGGGGAACAACTTGACGCTGAACATGGCACAGGTTGAGCGGAATTTAATTCTGCAGTGTTATTGCGCCATTGATAAGCCAACGTTATAAGTGCGTTGAACTGCGACACGTCAAAATTTGCACGGAAATCATGCAACTACATCCAGCCTTCAGTGAAGGCGCACGTAGGCTTTGTACCTAGTGATCAATGGAAGTGACAACGAAAGTAAGCATTCATGACTTGTCGCATGATTGCTTGCAATAATTACCTGTCTCATACAATGCTACGTAGAACTTCGGAGCCAGCCAGACACTTCGGAGCCAGACACTATTGTGTACATCCATTGCATTCATTTGCAAATTTGATATTTTAAAAGTTATAGGTCAGTAATTGTCGCATGACTGGTTGCAATGCAATGGTTTATTTACTTATACAATGTTCACTATACAGCCAATGCACACATGCTCATGTACGTAATAGCCTTTTTCAGGCGATTGTACAGTACTATCCAGATCCAGAAAGCACAATTTCAACGCTACATAAAACTTTGGAGTCTATAGGCACATTTAAACAGTACATACATTTGTACATTTGATAGTTTCACAGTACATTGACAAAATGTGTCCTGAAAGTAAAAATCCATGCCTTGTTGAAGAACTGCTTGCATTGGTTTATTGTATGATACATAATGACATGATTATAATTAGCAAATCTTGAGACCACCGTATCTCGAAAAGTATAACTATAAGTCCGATCAACTGTTTTCGTTTGTGTACTCGTGGGATACTGTAGATGTGTTTGTTAGGCTAAAACATTGTGCGACGTCATCATGATGTCACCAGTTCCCAACGTAAAATTAATAAATTTCGCTCGCCACAATTCCTGTCCTATGGCCTGTGTGGTAAAAAAAAACTCCATAAAACTGTGCGGCGCGGTATGCTACTTTATGTGTTCTCTGATGTTATAATGTAAGGAATTATGAAGTCACCACCTGTAAGAGCATGCTCTATCAATCGTCTAATTTTCAAGATTATCAACAAAAAAATAGTTTAATTTTGAGATCTACAGAATATGCTTGATCGAGTCAGAAGTTGTTCCCCATCCCATCCTGGAATACTGTGAGCTACGGTACTAATGTTTCAAGCTCAAAAACATTAAGCATCAATTCTTGATTTCACGTACTAACACAAAACGTTTAACTTTATTGCTTATTTATTTAGGACGAAAAGCAGTCATAAGCACCATGTATTAAAGTTCAAAGTAACAAGTCTCCACTGTAAGAAAACTAGTGACGTTTTAAAGGAAAGCCGCTTGCACTGGTTTATTGTCTGACACAATGTAGGCTATGTACTAAAATAAACTGTCTAGACACTAGTGTGTACATTTAACCAGTATATTGTACATTTGATAGCTTCACGGTTACATTGACAATGTGTCTCGAAAGTAAACATGCATGAATTGTCGCATGACTGCTTGCAGTGGTTTAAATACCATCTGTTTTCAAAAAATAACAACGAATTTATAGTTCTTAGTTTCTGAGTTCTGGTTGATAAACCAAAAACTCAAAATTTGATTAACAGTTCTTACATTTAGTTACCCAATAAATCATTGGATGACGTCATTATGTTGTCAAAATTTCTGTTTCATCTATTTGTCGGGTGTAACACTGTTGCAAATTTTCATGACCGTACGAGCTTGGGAAGGATGTCAAAGTCTGCAGACAACGATTTGTGTGTATTTTTGAGATGGAACAAACTCAAAAATCCACTAGAGATTTAGTGTTTGTTGGAACAAACTCTAGGTGTTCGGATTTCATTGGGGTCAGTGTTGTGTCATTGTGTGAAATATCTTATTGAGTCGATGAAAAAATTGTTGATAGCTTTTGAAATTTCAAAGTGTACATCAATTACGTGTATACATTTAGTTTACACGGGAAATAAATGCTAAAGTTCCTACTTAAGACTGCATTGAGCTCTAGAACGTGTATTAATTGAACATCTGTTCAATTCTCATGTAAATATTCATAAACTGTACTGTATACAAGACTTTTACTGACAATTCAAAAAAGAGCCTCGATCTTAATATATTTCTTTTACTTCTGGTTAGACAGGAAGCCAGGTCAAATCATGTCATTATCATTTATACAGAACTAAACACATAAAACATTCACAAAAAAATGCAAAGCTTAAAATCATAATAGATATATTTCTCAAGATAATATGATTTTTTCGAAATAATAAACTTTACATAGATCAAGTTAAACTGCACCTTTAAGGTGACTTCATAATTATATGACAGTTGATGACGTTATTTGAACAGGATCTTACATTTTTGATGTTACAAATCCCGGCTTGAATACATGCAAGGTTTTAGCTTTAATCGCGCATTTTTGCTGTAAATATAAATCTGTGTAAAGTGCACCTTTAAGTTGACGGCAAGTGATGCTTGATGACGTCATGATGACACTGTAAAACAAAATATGATTTCCGTTTTGTGAGGCGAAGGTGAGTGGTGCTGTAACTGTTTCGTGGTGTGCTAGCAAACTACATACTTTTGCAGAAGTCCAAAAATGCACACGATCGAGCCTAACATTTGATTGTTAACGAAACGCCTGTTTTAGAGACTAACAATGCGTAATGCCAAATCAGGTTGCGTGAACCTTGAACGGAGACTAGACTATGTGCAGGTTTGATGAACGCAACGGCCAGCACGTGCTGCTGGATTTGATTCAGTGCCGTTCTTTTTATGTGGTTATTAATGCGGCCAATAAATACGGGAGCGTTAACGTCCGATTTCGACCGGAAGTTAAGGTCAAATTGGTAACATCTCTGTGGAAAAGTTTGCGAAGGATAAATGGGATTTAACCTGATGTAAAAATTGTGACTAAAACATAAGTAGTTCTTCAGATATGAATTTTTGAAATTTTCAACTTCCGGTTTGCACCGGAAGTCAAGGTCAAATGGGGTCACACTTTGTGTAATGTTTGCTACGTTTTGACAGACCTATCCGATTATGTGTAGATTGTTGAAATAGCTTATACAATTCTTGAGTTATGATTTTTTGAAATAATAAACTTTGATTTATTGTTGTTCAAAAACTGATGATGTCACAATGACGTAACAACTTTTAGAATCATCTACAAGTTATGGTCTACCTATATGTAAAGTTTCAAGTTAATATAAATTTTGAAACTATGCGTTTGCTTGCAGACAAACGAGATTCCGAAAAAAAAAAAAACTAAAAAAAAAAAAACAAAAACGAACAAAAACAATAGGTGTTCGGCTATTGCCCGAACACCTAAAAAAAAACGAACAAAAACTAGGTGTTCGGGTTTCATTGGGGTCAGTGTTGTGTCAACGTGTTAACTATTTTATTGAGTCGATGAAAAGTTTGTTGATAGCTTTTGAAATTTCAAAGTGTAAATCAATTACGTGTATACAATTAGTTTACACGGGAAATTAAGGCTAACAGGCTACTTAAGAGCTCTAGAACGTGTATTAATTGAACATCTGTGACAATTTTCATGTAAATATTCATAAACTGCACTGATAGTTAGTATACAAGACTTTTACTGACAATTCAAAAATATATATTTCTTTTACTTCCGGTTGGACAGGAAGCCAGGTCAAATCATGTCATTATCAATTATACAGAACTTTCATACATAAAACATTCACAAAAAATGCAAAGCTTAAAATCATAATAGATTTTTTATTTTTTTACTTTTTTTATTTCGAAATAATAAACTTTAGATAGATCAAGTTAAACTACACCTTTAAAAGCGGGCGAGCCACGATTTTTAAGGCACAATTAGCATTTTTTGTTAATTACTCCCCTTATGAATAAAGTGGAAAGCCTTTTTTTCTTGACTTCCTCCATTATACGATTGAGAAACATAATGGAGAATTTGAGTGGCCTAGCTTATCTGGTTTACCCGCTACAGCCAATTCAACTGGCTGGGGTCGAAGGTTAACGGGGATTTCCCCATTGACTTGTGTTGACAAAATGCCTTAGCATGCCTTAGCATACAAGCTGGGTAATTGAAAATGCCAGACAGGCTTGTTATCAACAGACTTGATGGTCACCAGCTGGCGGCTTCACCATAGCTTCTAAAGAGTTATTTACAACTGTGGTAAGGGGTTGGGGATGGTCAGAGGTCATAAAACAAGATTGATTGAAGCGTGAATTGAGGTTTTTGTTGTTTTTTTTTTCTTTTTTCCCTAGTGATATAGGGGAATCCTTTAGGGCGCTTGGGGGGTATGGGGGAATTTTTTTATGGTTTTACAATCTCTAGACTATCTCAAAGGTGTTGGGGATGCTCAGAGTCCATTATGCAGCAATAAATCCCCGTGTGTGTACTGTATTAGTGTGTGTGTTAGTGTGCCTTGATTTTCGTGAACCGCCTAATGATTAGCCGTTTCTTTTGTGCGTAACACACTGCAGGTGACTTCATAATTATATGACAATTGATGACGTCATTTGAACAGGATCTCAAATTTTGGATGTTACAAATCCCGGCTTGAAGACATGCAAGGTTTTAGCTTTAATCACGCATTTTTGCTGTAAATATAAATCTGCCGTAAATATACAACTATTAATATCTTGTATTCAATTCAATAAAGTTTATTTATTTTTCGCTGGTTATCGATTCTTTGTTGATTAAAAAAAACCACACTAAATGCCATTCATGTTGATGTTGTTAGGTTACAATTCAGAAAAGTTTTTAACAGGGTTTCAAATCCAGTGAGGTGGATACTCGGTTCAGGAAACATTGATTGTTCAATACAAAAACACTGATGATGATGTCGCTAAAATAAGTGCGATTTGGAAGTTGTATTTTATAAAAAGCTTGCTTGATTTTTAGATATTGATTTTCCTACAGAACAGTTTGCTAATTTTTAGACTATTGAAAAAGTCATTTGTTTTAAGTCATAATGCAAAACGAAGGCAAATCATGAGGACGGCAAATCTAAGTCTATCGTGAATTTTGACTTAGGCCTATAACATAATGACTAATTTCGACTGATAACATATAATAATAATAATAATAATAATAATAAGACTTGTAATGTGCACATATCCACCCTGCTGGGTGTTCAAGGCGCAGTAAAAAACCAAAAAAACAAAAAACCAAAAAAAACAAAGACAAAACAGACACAACAAAATTAGTCCTTGAAAACCTGTGACATAAGATAAGTTTTGAGAAGAGATTTGAATTTTGTGGTACAAAGACAAGATCTAAGATTAAGCGGTAGAGAACATAATGATCTAAGTTCTATTTCTACCTGTATGGTGCCTCATACAGGAAATAAGGAATGCAACAGAAGTTGAAAATATGTCACTGGATCCAAGACCATTCTGGTGGATGTGCTGTATGCTGAAGAAGAAAAAAACAATATTAAAAATGAGCAAAGTTATGACTCAAGGAAAGTTAAGTCAAGCTGAAACTGTTAAAATAAACAAAAATCAAGACTTAAAACGTTTCATAATTATACAATAATATTACTAATTTATTGAATTTATATTGCGCTCTTTCCAGGACCAGCCTGTTCAAAGGGGTGGGGTCAAAACTATATAACAAAATTCAAATTGAGGAAATTGCACAAGAACAAGTTAGTGGAAGGTGCCCATATTGTTTTGAAGTGAATAACTTATAATCACACTATTTTCACACTAAGCTTACCGATTTATCACCGTGTAGCACCGATATAGCATCTATAACCTCTGCCGTAGACGCCGTCCGAAACACCCTTCATGAGCTAATGATGTCAGGTCTCGGTGTTTGATCAAAACATAACTAATGTTCGTCTTTTTCTGCTTGCATTTTCTCACATAATTAAAAGCCATACGAATCACTGAAGCAGGTGACCATCTCAGTGAAACTTCGTCTTTGATTCCGTGTTCACCATTGAGCCACCAAAAGGGCGAATAGGGGAACAATTTGACGCTGAACATGGCACAGGTTGAGCGGAATTCAATTCTGCAGTGCTATTGCGCCATTGATAAGCTTGCGTTATAAGTGCGTTGAACTGCGACACGTCAAAACTTGCACGGAAGTCATACCACTACATCCAGCCTTCAGTGAAGGCGCACGTGTAGGCTTTGGACCTAGTGATCAATGGAGTCTATCAGCCAGCCGCTTGCTTCCGAGGGCTACTAACGAAATTTTCAACTTACATTTTGAGTCGGAGGTCAAGGTCAAACGGGGTCACTCTTTGTGTAGCGTTTGTTGAGTTTTGAAAGATCTGTCCGATTATGCATAGATTGTTGAAATCCATTACATTGTTATCGAGTTATGATTTTTTGAAATATTAAACTTTGATTTACTGTAATTCGACACCTGATGACGTAATCATTACGTCACAACTCACTTGGCATCTCCTAGTTATAGTCTAACTACATGCAAAGTTTCAAGTTCATCCAAGGTTCGCATCTATGCTTTTTTTTGCGGACAAACGCCAAACAGAAGAAAAAGAAGAACTAACTAGAGATTTAGTGTTTGTTGGAACAAACACTAGGTGTTCGGATTTCATCGGGGTCAGTGTTGTGTCAATGTGTGAACTATTTTATTGAGTCGATGAAAAGATTGTTGATAGCTTTTAGAATTTCAAAGTGTAAATCAATAACGTGTCTACATTTAGTTTACACGGGAAAGAAATGATAATGTTCCTACTTAAGACTGCATTGAGCTATAAGACGTGTATTAATTGATTATCTGTTTCAATTTTCATGTAAATATTCATAAACTGTACTGATAGTTAGTATACAAGACTTTTCCTGACAATTCAAAAAGAGCCTCTTAATTTGTATTTCTTTTACTTCCGGTTGGACAGGAAGCCAGGTCAAATCATGTCATTATCAATTACACAGAACTTTCACACATAAAACATTCACAAAAATGCAAAGCTTATAAAAATCATAATAGATGTATTTCTCAAGATACGATTACAAAGTGTTTTCAGCAAATTATTCGAGTAAATTGTCCTTTTCATACAGAGCATCATTTTTTGAATTCCCTTTCATCTTGGTTGCATATCTTCAAACGAGCCGCTGAATTACTCACAAGAACAGCCATGTCAGCCATTTACTGAAGTTTATTTATTTTTCAATGAATATTGATTATTTATGAATTAATAAATCCAACTATGCTTATCATGTTGACATTATTAATTTACAATTATTAGAAGTTTTCATCGGGTTTCAAATACAGTGAGTTGGATACTCATGAATTATCGGTGCATGAAACATTGATTGTTCAAAACATATGCACTGATGATGATGTCATTAAAATAAGTCAAGCATAGTATGAGCTATCGGTTGCATTTTTAGACATTAATTTTCATTCATACAGAACGGTGGGTTAAATTTAGAATATTGAAAGAAAACACACTTGTTTTGGATAATTATGAAAGACAAAGGCAAGTCATAAAGACGGCAAGTCTAAGCCTCTCGTGAATTTTGACTAATAACATAATGAGTTGAGTACTATTTCTACCTCTATGGTGCACCATACACTCAGCAAGGAAATAAGGATGGAACACAACAACGGGTGTGAAAACTTTATAGCTTTATTTCTCATATAATTAAAAGTCATACGAATCACTGAAGCAGGTGGCCATCTCAGTTAAACTTCGTCTTCGATTCCATGGTCACCATGAGCCATCAAAAGGGCGAATAGGGGAACAACTTGACGCTGAACATGGCACAGGTTGAGCGGAATTTAGTTCTGCAGTGTTATTGCGCCATTGATAAGCTTGCGTTATAAGTGCGTTGAACTGCGACACGTCAAAACTTGCACGGAAATCATGCCACTACAGTGCACGTAGGCTTTGGACCTCGTGATCAATAGAGCGGAACGTGCTTCCGAGGGCTATTACTAACGAAATGTTCAACTTACATTTTGAGCCGGAGGTCAAGGTCAAACGGGGTCACTCTTTGTGTAGCGTTTGTTGAGTTTTAAAATACCTGTCCGATGATGCATAGATTGTTGAAATCCATTAAATTATTATCGAGTTATGATTTTTGAAATATTAAACTTTGATTTACTGTAATTCGACACCTGATGACGTAATCATTACGTCACAACAACTTGATGGAGGTTTCATCAAGTTGCTAACATGGTGTAAATTTGAAGTTGATCAAATGAACAGAAGTTAAAAATTTTGCCAGGAAATGATTTTTTGTTAAGAATTGCAGAAAGGCAAACTTTGACCTTCCGGTACGACCGGAAGTAAAGGTCAAGTGAATTTGGCGTTAACTTTTTAAATGTTGCCCGTATCTTGATCTATCATATGCCCAAATATGAATACCATAGCTATAATATTCAGAGACCTACAGGCATTGGCATGAGGGCATTTTTTGACCTAAAATGGCTTGTAATTTGACACCCGATGACGTCATCATGACGTCATTGCTCACACACCTCCTGTTCGTTATGTTCTAACGTCACAGTAAGTTTCAAGTTGATCAAAGGTTTGCAAGTATGGTTTTTTTTGCGGACAAACGACTATCAGAAGAATAAGCAAAACAAATAAAAAAAAAAAAAAAAAAACGAACAAAAACAAGGAGTTGTTCGGGCTTAATGCCCGAACACCTAAAAAAAAAAAAAACCGAACAATAACAAAGAGTTGTTCGGGCTGAATGCCCGAACACCTAAAAAAAAAAAAACCCGAACAAAAACAAGAGGTGTTCCGGGCTCTATGCCCGAACACCTAATAATCACAACTATCATTTATTTGTTGAGGTATGAGTTTCTACCTCTAGCTCTACATACGTTCACACCAATATCCTTGCATGCACAAAGTACATGTAGAGCTTATCACCAGAGAGCTGAGCAATCCATAGGTCAATCAAATTCTGTGGTCAACCCTTCATGGTCAAACTCATTATCCTAGCAAGTGGGTGTCCCATAATTGATAGGTAAACATAGTGGTCAGCCAGGGACTATTAATTACCTCATAGGCCTGACCACAAGGATGTGATATTGAATAGCAGAGCTGTCTATCTCCTTTGACAGATGTGATCTTGGGCCATTGTTTTTTTATCACTTAATACTGAATGTGATTTTGAAAGGTGCGAAAATCCAATGTGATTTTAGTCAGGGCCCAGACACTGGATGTGATTTTAGTTAAGTAGCCAGACAGTGGATGTGATTTTAGCGAGGGGCTAATAAAGAATGTGATCTTGGAGTTTTATGACTATAATCCTAGATGTGATTTCTGGCTCGGATGTGATGTTGAGATATGGATGTGATATTGTATAATCCCTACCAATATCACATCCAAGTGAGCCACCTTACCATTTTAGTAGAGAAATCACATCCAGGCCGTTCATAGTGTTAGCCAGCACAGCAGAGTGTGTCGGCTTCCAGTAGTTTTCTTGCCACTCTATTATGCTGTCACTAGTGTCAGTAGTTTGTTGAATGACATGTTGGCTTGAAGAATATCTTATGAACATAATACTTATGTAAAGTTTCATTTTTCTGTTATAAGTTCACAGCGACTCTACTTTTTAAATTCGCAGCGATTCGGAATAAGAAACGATTTTGTTTTAGTCTGTTCTTGTCACTAAATACTCTGCGTCATCAGCGCTACAACTTCGTCCCCAATAGTGTGCGATGTCAACGTGCCACAGCACGTTGCTTGCTTGTGGGAAGGAGGTTGACTACTTCACACGTGCGTGGCCAACTATAGCTGGCCGTAGAAACGTTTTTGGACCGTTCGGATAATATGTTTACAAAAATGATCCCAACAATCGCCGATTTTTCTTTGTTATGACTAAGCTGTTATAAGGAATATAGATGATGTCAACTTATAGCTGTAAAACTTAAAGAATTTCGGCGGAAACTGATGAGAAAAATGTATAGGCCTACGTGCAACTCCAGCAAGAGAAAAAATACACGGCGTCGTACATCAAATTGAAACCATCATCATCATGTTAACTGCGCAGCTAAGGTCAGTTACGTTCACACGAGAAAAAAACACTGCTAAAATTCCTTTATCTGCTGTAAAAGTATCAAGTTTCACTGCTAAGTCGTAAAACTGAAGTTAGCAGCGGAAATTTTCGCTGCTAACTTTTGGAGTTAGCAGCGAAGTTAGCAGCGAAGTTAGCAGCGAAGTTGACTATTTTTGCGTTCACACGGTCACAAATTTTTCGCTGTTAGCTAGCAGCGAAGTTAGCTACTCATGTGAACGTACCCTTAGTCTCTAAAACAGCCGTCCGTGCAAACCTCGCTAACAATCAAATGTCAGACTTTTGAAAATTCATAACTTAAGAACTACAAAATGGATTTCTACAATCTATACATCATCCGACAGGTCTTTCAAAACTCAACAAACGCTACAAAAAGAGGGACCCCATTTGAAGTTGAATTTCGGTTCAAAATATAAGTTGAACATTCCGTTAGTATTAATTCGCACAAGCACACAGCTGGCTGTTCCGCTCCATTGTTCCAAAGGTTCAAAGTCCAATTAAACTGTTTATAGCCCACATTTAACCTGAAACGTAAAGTCCTTGTCACATCCATGGTGGCGCTATAATTATCAAATTAGTGGTCATTCAATAAATATTGGCTCCACGACAAATGCTGACTCGTTCGACGGAAGTCCAATAACAGCCGTGCATAAACCTCGCTTGCGGTAAACAGCAACTTAAAGAGGGTATTTTGCTTGCCTGTTTTGTTGATTGTATGACTTTTGATAACTGAGAAAATGCAATGGGCAAGAGATCAACATTAGTTTGACTCTTATCAACAGCAGTTTTTACGAGAATCCAACTTTTAGATCCTTTTGAATACTTCAATAAAGTTCTGCGTGAACAACAAAATAAAGTCAAACAAAATTGCACACCTTGTTTAATTAAACCATGGGTTCCTAAGCCCTGAAAAACGTGAAAGAGGTTTAATTAATACACATTCTATGTAGAGCTCAATGCAGTCTTAAGTAGCACTTGTTTCCCATGTAAACTAGGGTATAAACGTAAAAGACTTACATTTTACTTACTTTGACATTTCAAAAGCTATCATCAATCTTTTCATCGATTCACCCATTAACACAACACTGACCCCAACGATACCCCGAACACCTTGAGTTTGTTTTACAAACTCTATAAGTCTAGTGATTATTAAGTTTGTTCCTTTATTATTTTTGTTTGTTTTGGCGGGAAGGGGGGGGGGGGTTGGGGGGTATTTGTTTGCTTGTTTGTTTGTTTGTTTGTTGGGGTGTTTGAGCGGTTGTTTTGATGGAAACACATTTGGATCGTTCTGAGAACATGGAAGTGCTTTTAAAAGGAAGGGGGATGTAAGCATATATCGGCTTAAGACTACTGATTTTCCTTTTTAGAAAACCTACAATATTTGGCAATTTTACAAAATTGTAAATTTGGGCCCTAAATAAAATATTAACAAATAAGTAATTATGTATTCAAAGATCAGGCAAAAATGCTGTATTCGACTGCCACTTTATCATCCTTTGATTAGGACAAATTATATCCTTACCTGTCCAGAAAGGTTGACAAAATGTATACAGAGAGGAACAAACTCTTTGAATAATTATAAACTATCAAAATCATGAAAAATAAGCAATTTTCATGTCTACTATGGTCTTGACTCAATAAATGACAATTAAGTTTCTTTGGACATGAGTGCATGAGGGTTCTGGCCGCCTGATGAAATGTCCGCTTGATTTTACTTGAAAGTTCAATAATTATCATTTTGCCTAACAATTCCTCAAGCGGAATACTAAAAAAAGGAAAATAAAGTCCAACATACATTAAGAAATCTAAAACAAATCCTTTAGAATGTAGCAGTCAGAAATACAGAAATTATTCCACTGATCAACCAATATTCTAGCAGATGTTGTCTTATTCTACAACAAATATAGTCAACAACGGGGGGACTATATTGGGGTTGGAGTTTGATAGACTGAGTACTGTTGCCACAAGAGAACTGTTCCAGTTTGATTCACTGAGTACTGAAGCGAATAGTGGGTTACTATAATGGTGTTGGAGTTTGATAGATTGAGTACTGTTTCCACAAGACAGCTGTTGCAGTTTGATTCACTGAGTACTGAAGCCAATAGTGGGTACTATAATGATGTTGGAGTTTGATGGATTGAGTACTGTTTCCACAAGAGAACTGTTGCAGTGATTCAGTGAGTACTGAAGCCAATAGTGGGTTACTATAATGGTGTTGGAGTTTGATGGATTGAGTACTGTTTCCACAAGAGAACTGTTGCAGTTTGATTCACTGAGTACTGAAGCCAATAGTGGGTACTATAATGATGTTGGAGTTTGATGGATTGAGTACTGTTTCCACAAGAGAACTGTTGCAGTGATTCACTGAGTACTGAAGCCAATAGTGGGTTACTATAATGGTGTTGGAGTTTGATGGATTGAGTACTGTTTCCACAAGAGAACTGTTGCAGTTTGATTCACTGAGTACTGAAGCCAATAGTGGGTTACAATAATGGTGTTGGAGTTTGATGGATTGAGTACTGTTTCCACAAGAGAACTGTTGCAGTTTGATTCACTGAGTGCTGAAGCCAATAGGGGGTTACTATAATGGTGTTGGAGTTTGATGGGTTGAGTACTGTTACTACAAGAGAACTGTTGCAGTTTGATTCACTGAGTTTTTAAGCCAATAGCGAGTTGCTACAATGGTGTTGGAGTTTGATGGATTAATTGCTGTTTGTTTAAAGGCACTGTACACGTTTGGTAATTACTCAAATTATATATTAGCATAAAAACTGACTTGGTAAAAGCAACAGAGAGCTGTTGATAGTATAAAACATTGTGAGAAACGACTCCCTCTGAAGTAACTTAGTTTTTGAGAAAAAGGTAATTTCTCACTAAAATAATAAAAGACTTCTTGCAAGAAGCCTTTTTTTTCTATCTGAAAGCACACAAATTTGTACAACAAGGGTGTTTTTTCTTTCATCATTTTCTTGCAACTTCCATGACCAATTGAGCCCAATTGACACTAAGTGAGAACACTGGTCTTTGACAATTACCAAACGTGTTCAGTACCTTTAAGAGAACTGTCGCAGTTTTATTCACTGATTTGTCATGTCTTCTCTCGTAGTTGGATCCATGTTGATAAACTCTTTCTCACAGTGGACCAACTTGGTTTAGCTGTCTTTGTTGATGACATCTACACACCATGGATATCATTGCTTTTCTCAGCTGTTTATACTTGAATCCATACAAGACTGGATTGATGGCAGAGTTCATGATAGAGAGAAGTGCAAAAACAACCCATATGCCCACATCAACATGGAAAATTTCAACTTCTTGCACTGACTGAAATATCAAAGCAATGGTGAACCAGATGGTTCCAGGCAAGACAACAATTAAGAAAGCTGCCGTGATGATAGCAAGAGTGCTGGTGACTTTCTTGTGGGCTTGGCGCAGTTCTTGAGCTGGTCCCTGGATTCCTTGCTCCTCTAGGTTTCTGGCTCCTTGTTTCAGATTGATGAGGATTCTGATGAACATCCAAATTGTAGCTGCAATGGGTAGTAGATACAACAGCATTGCTGCAATTCCAAAGACTACAGGTTTTTTTAGCTTTTCAATCTTGCAATTTTCTCTTTTATACTGATCTATGATGACGATTGTTCGAGGCAAATGTACCACTACTGGAATTACCCAAACGGCAAGTAACAACAGCGTGATCTTTCTTCTAGTGAAGTGGGTTGTGTATTGCAAAGGTCGACTGATTCCAATAAATCGTTCAAAATTGACCAATGTGAGACTGAGAATAGAGTGAGCAATGAAGCAGTTGATAAAGAAATAATATATCCAAGTATTGTTGAATTGCAAAAGCCTGTCTGCTGTACACTGGCTGCTGTTAGAATTTGATGAACTGTTTGCATGATTTAAGTATTGCAAAGAAATAGATGCAAACGGAGCATTAAATGCAGAGGCCAATGCATCTGCAACAGCGAGGTTGAGTATCATCAGATTAGTCACATTATGCAGTTTTTTTGTGTAGATTATAGTCGCACATACAAGAACATTTCCAACAAATCCAATACTCCCAACAATTGGTGTCACAACGGCTAAACTTGTGAGGAGGTTGATAATAACGTCATCCATGATCAAGTTTGGGTGCTTATCTTTTAGTCAATTTGCAGTTTTAAATCACACATGCGTGGTCAATGTTTCACTCAAACGCCTCTAGTTGATTGACTCGTCAAGTCTAGTTAGCTTTTAGCAATGAGACGACTTGATGGGCAGAAAAAATGTGTTGGCCCATCATGTTCATTTTCTTAAATTTCTCAACATAACTTGAATAGTATAGTGCAACAATTAGTTATTATCTTACTGATTGGCATATACTGGCAAAACCTACCAGTTATTGTTAAACCATGGAGTACTCCAGGAGGTAGTTGTTTAAATTAACTGTGCGTGTGATTACAAAAGTTTACAAAGCTTTCTCCGTCATGTAACTTAACTGCGATCTTAAGGCAGTGATGTAACTTTACAAGTTGTCTAGAGAAACAGTGCTCTGGGGCTAGGCTGATCTAGCTGGACTAACTAGTTAAGCCACGCAGAGTTCAGCTGACATCTAGATTGACTATGGTTAAGTCCAGTCGACTCTAGTCAGCAGAACTTGCTCTGTATTGCCCATCCAGTCAGTGTGTGTAATCCTGTTTGATAGCTGCTCTCTCAATGAAAATAGTCCGATGTGTGGCATCACATTGTACTCAGATCTAGGACCACAATACTGGAACAACCTCAGAGTCACTTATATGCTACTATGGTACTGATGCTTTCTCTCCAAATAAAGGCAGTCCCGGGTGTGACTAGTGTGTCAAATTATTATTGATAGCTGCTCTCTCAATGAAAGGAGTCCCATGTTGGTCTTACACTACAGGCACCAATAATTGGTGATTGTCTTACCGATTGGCATATAATTTTGTTTAAAGCTGACCATAAATTTCGCTTCATGTTTGACAATAAACAACCTGCAATAAAGGTGATCGTCGTGATCCTTGATGTACACCAATGCAAACTCGAGCAAGCTGTTACATGCAGGAAACTAGGACGTCGTTTTTGAGAGCTTTTACCTGGAATCAAATGCTCATACTGATTAATTGCTAAGTCATAAGTTTTTGCCTTAATCATAATGATGAAAGAAAATTGCAAAAAAGCCAAATAATTTTATCGTTATTAACATTGTACAAGTCAAATGTGAAGGGGGAAATTAATAATGATCTATCAAAGCCTTGACAAATATTGTGTTCATCCTTATAAAAAATAATCGTCATAAAAAGTCCTGGTAGCCGTTAACGAGAGGCAGTTATTGTTCCCTAGGGAATTACCACTTCTGAACCTGAAATAATTTGTTATTCAATGACAATATTAATGGAAAGGACGATAATTGTATGTAAATATCAAGCCATTGGTATCATTGGTAAATTTTTGAACCACGATTCTAGTAAATTACTGCAAGAGTCTTGAAAACTAAACATCTTTTCAGCAAACTCAGGCTGTGCAGGAGGGATGTGGATGGGGTCAAAAATAATCAGACAATGAAGGTCTTCGGACCATGATGGAGTAAGCAATAGGTAGACTATAAGTACCCTGTGGTCATGTTCAATAGACTGTGTAAGTCTCGCGATGATAAGGTCACCATTGAGCTTTGGGGCACCTCTGAGCCATCAACTATGGGAGATTAACGCTGGTGCAACAGGCTTGGTGCAATTTTTATTTTTGTCACATCACTTTTTTCCACACCAGATGCATATTGTTGGAATGATTACATTTAAAACTAACAATTTAATAAATAAAATTAAAATTAAATCAGGAAACTTATAAAAATGAGGAAATCCTGCTCAACATCCTATCGCTTTGGGCGGCTGGGCGGTCCAGTGGCTACAACCAAGCCACCCAAAGCGATAACTGTAACATGTGGTACGAGGAAACGCTCACAATTGTGTTTGTAGAAAAAACATAACATCAAAATATAACTAGATAGTCATTGGTATGCGTTGCTCAAGTCAATGGCAATCCTGTAGATCGTTATTAATTTTCCCCTTCACAGTTGAATTGTAAAATGTTAATGCAATGACATTTTTGGGCTTTTGTGTAATTTTCTTTCATCATCATGATACTGTCAAAAACCTAGGACTGAACAATTAATATCAAAATAAAAAACTAGATAGTCATTGGTACGCGTTGCTCAAGTCAATAGCAATCCTGTAGATCATTAATAATTTCCCCTTCTCAGTTGAATTGTAAAATGTTAATGCAATGACATTTTTTGGCTTTTGTGTAATTTTCTTTCATCATCATGAAAATGTCAAAAACCTATGACTGAACAACTAATCAGTAAGAGCATTTAACGCCAGGTAAAAGCCTTCAAAAAACTATTGTGTTCATCCTTATACAAAATAATTGCCAGAAAAATTAACGAGAGGCATGTATTGTTCCCTATAGGGAATTACCACTTCTGAATCTGAATTAATTTGTTATTCAACGACAATATTAACAGAAAGAACGATAAATGTATGTAAATAACAAGCCTTGGGTATCTTTTGAAATTCTTGAACCACGATTCTAGTAAATTACTGCAAGAGTCTTGAAAACTAAACATCTTTTCAGCAAACTCAGGCTGTGCAGGAGCGATGTGGATGGGGTCGAAAATAATCAGACCATGAAGGTCTTCGGACCATGATGGAGTAAGCAATAGGTAGACTATAGGTACATGTACCCTGTGGTCATGTTTAATAGACCGTGTAAGTCTCCCGACGATAAGGTCACCATTGAGCTTTGGGGCACCTCTGAGCCATCAACTATGGGCTATTATTAACGCTGGTGCAATAAATGTGTAATTTTTATTTTTGTCACATCACTTTTTTCCACACCAAATGCATATTGGTGGAATAATTACATTTAAAACTACGATTTAATAAATAAAGTTGTAACCAGGGTCTCGAGGTAAACCTGTGGCAAGGAAAATATGAAGACGATAATTGGAGTCAATTTCTATCTTTCAGTTAAAACAATGCATTTATTAGTAAAAGTGCCTTAAACTATTATAAGAGAAAACCAGTATTATTTACATAAGTTGAACATTCTGCTTTCCTTAACCTAGGGAGCTCTCGCATATATCCGCAATCAAATATCATTTTGATAATCATATTCATAAATGAAAACTACGTATACGGGTCAGGAATACTTCAAATTACTAGCAGACAGGATCATTTCACTAGTGTTCAACCTTGACTAAAACATTATAAATCAAACTGGGAAAATCTGTCTTTAACTACTAACAGCACAAGAGAAACATAACTTTTAACTTGTGTGACCTTTCTACTACAGTATGGAATACACATATCTCTCTTCTTAAATTGTTTACTGCATGAACAACAAGTCTTTTAGTGTCTTGAATATCCAAATCTCTAATTGTATCCATTTCAAATACATTCTGACTATTCTACTAGCACATGACTGAAGTTTGAACAAGGTAGGCCTACTGTTTTCACGAACACCACTCTATTTACAATTACATGACTGATCGACTCTACTTGATATTCAAGGATCCAATCTATGAAATTAAACCTTCCATTCTTTTAAAGGAATATGTATTTACTCCCTAACTATAACTTCATAAGACTCATCCACTTGTCTGTAAATCTCATGTTATACTAAAACAACAAAAGACTTTTTGTCTCACTGCAGATTGATTCAAGGAGCTTATGTCAAACTAATTTGAAATACCTCTATAAATCTCTTCTATGATAGCATTACTAAGAAATCACTACTCTTAGTCTTAGCCATAAATCCTGAGAGGACTTTCCTCCATAGAATCCATGCATCTTCACAATTGGTAGTTTTTACCTTTGTGATAATCCTTTAGCAAAACCTCAAATCTTCATTTACATGAGGTAAATCTTGTACACACTTTCCCTATACCCATTTGTGCAACTTGGAACAAAAGAGAAAGTTCATTTTTAAATCCATCTCAATCTTAAACATCATCAGTCTAAATACCTCAACTTAGCCTTATAAGTAATCTATATACCTAAACAATAATAGTAATATAATAAAAAGTTGTCAACATACCTGTGGCAAGGAAAATATGAAGGCGATAATTGGAGTCAATTTCTATATTTCGGTTAAAACAATGCATTTATTAGTAAAAGTGCATTGACCTCAGACAGCGCCCTCGAAGTGCCCTCTCTCTGCAGGCCACAGGATTAAAAAGTTTTGTTTGGGGGCTATTGTTTATGTACACAAAAGCAATACATTGAAAGGGAACATACACAAAGCAATACATTGGAAGGGTGGTAACAAAGTTAACATCAAATCAGGAAACTTATAAAAATGGAGACATCCTACTCGACATCCTATTGCTTTAGGCGGCTTGGCGGTCCAGTGGCTACAGCCCAGCCGCCCAGAGCGATAAATGCTCAACAGCTTGTGTTTTTAGAAAAACTTATAAAAATAAAAGTAGATAGTCATTGGTACGCGTTGCTCAAGTCAATTGCAATCCTGTAGATCATTAATAATTTCCCCCTTCACAGTTGAATTGTAAAATGTATGCAATGACATTTTGTGGCTTTTGTGTAATTTTCTTTCATCATCATGAAAATGTCAAAAACCTAGGACTGAACAATTAATCAATAAGAGCATTTAACGCCAGGTAAAAGCCTTCAAAAACTATTGTGTTCATCCTTATACAAAATAATTGCCAGAAAAATTAACAAGAGGCACTTATTGTTCCCTAGGGAATTACCACTTCCAGGGGCGGATCCAGGATTTTTGTAACCGGGGGGCACAATGGCACAACCAGGATTTTGTATTAGAGGGTAAAACAAAAATGGGTGGGGTCCAGAGGCCGGCCTTACGGTCCCTGTTGGGGTCCAGGAGCAAAGAGCCTTTGGCGTTCTGTGGGGTGAAAAATCAAGCCTCCATGTGCCTAAAACAGAGAAATAACCACAATTTTATAGGAAATCTGATCCATATAAATCTTTTTTCACTGAAACATTTCTGTAACATCGATGGTGGGACAAAGGGGTGAGGCCCCGAGGGGTCCAGGGGGCGAAGCCCCCGGAAGCTCTGAGCTTTTGGCATTTTGAGGGTTGAAAAATCAAGCCTCCATGTGCCTAAAACTGAGAAATAGACACACTTTTATGGGAAATCAGATCCATACCAATCTTCTAAGTTTACTGGAAACATTTCTGTAACATCTATGGTGGGGTCCAGGGGGGAGGCCCCAGTGGGGGTCCAGGGGGAGACCCCGGTGGGGGTCCAGGGGGCGAAGCCCCCAGAAGCTCTGAGCTTTTGGCATTTTGAGGGGTGAAAAATCAAGCCTCTGTGTGCCTGAAACAGAGAAATAGACACACTTTTATGGGAAATCAGATCCATACCAATCTTCTAAGTTTACTGGAAACATTTCTGTAACATCGATGGTGGGGTCCAGGGGGGAGGCCCCGGTGGGGGTCCAGGGGGAGACCCCGGTGGGGGTCCAGGGGGCGAAGCCCCCAGAAGCTCTGAGCTTTTGGCATTTTGAGGGGTGAAAAATCAAGCCTCTGTGTGCCTGAAACAGAGAAATAGACACACTTTTTAAGCATTTCTGATCCATACCAATCTTCTAATTTTACCCAAAGAAAATTTTAATCCCACAAATCTCGCGTTTGGATCTGGTCGCTGCAATGTCTGGTTTCATGCTTCATTCAAGAAATATAGTTCAAGCTTAGTGTAGTCTTTACACTTAATGCCAGAACGACATGAAATAAATTTTATCCAGGACAAATTAGCACGTCAGGTTTCAAACGCTTATGTTATCTTTCAAATCTAAGCAATTACAAGTGACATCATGAAAGATTCATTTTGGCAGAAAGAAACAAATTTGATAGGCATAGGATGAAAGAGAAATCCATCCTGCCGCTGGGGAAAAGACACTACACACACACTTGTGGCTAATTTTTAAGCAGGCAGAAATATAAAAAATATATATATAAAAAAACTTCTTTTTTCTTCAATTTTTACCTGGGGGGGCACGTGCCCCCTGGGCGCCCCCCCCCCCCCATGATCCGCGCCTGACTTCTGAACCTTCTGAATATTCAATGACAATATTATTGGAAAGGACAATAATTGTATGTAAATAACAAGCCTGTGGGTATCTTTTGAAGTTTGAACCACGATTCTAGTAATTTACTGCAAGAGTCTTGAAAACTAAACATTTTTCAGCAAACTCAAGCAATAGGGATGGGGGTCAACAATAATACAACCATGAAGGTCATGGATCATGTTGGATTAAGCAATAGGTAGACTAGGTACCCTGTGCAGTCACGTTCAATATAAGAAAGTAATGAAGAAAGGACATTAACAAACAAGAAACAATAAAAAGAAACAATTAAGTAAGAAACCACAGAATTGCAGAAATAAAGACATACAGAAAGACCGAAATATAAAGAAGGAATTAATGAAAAGTACACACGGATACAGAGAAACAAACGGGAAAACGCGGATATACAGAAAGTATTGAAACAAAGACACAATATTAAGAAACAAAGGAAAAGAGAAACCCACGTTTTGTTCAAGAAATAACGAAAACAGGACATCAAGTAATAAAGCAAAACAACAAAATTATGAGTTTAAGGAGCACAGCAGCATAATTTCCTTACAGAGAAACCAGTGGATTACTTTGGCCTATTAGTCACTTAACACAAGTCTTGACAAATCTAAATGCCTAAATACTATGCCAAGCGTGTATCATTGCCAAGATACATCCCTCCCCGATATTACCCGACCATACTCGCCCCCTTATCATGCTCAACATTTTATCATAAGACATAACTACATTGCGTTCTGATTGTAAAAATCTTTACCAAACCCATTCCAAAAACGATAACCTCTGATACCCTCTCCGATTACCGCCCCCCTCCCCTCACCCCAATTTGCAACATTTTATACGCAAGAAACGCGCCAACCTAGCGGGTGCCGCCCGAAGCGCGGCATCCCGCTAGTCCTCTATGGTGTCATTGTATGGTGCACCTTACAAGCGACCACTCCAGTGTGCTCTCTCTCTCTCTTCTGCAATTATTTATGTCACTATGAGCTCCTATTGTGTTTAGTTTTATATCTGTGGGTAGGGCTTTGTACCAGGATTCTACTGGACTCTTTTTGTGCTGTGTTTGTGATTCTACATTTGAGTTTTTTATGGAAATGTTTCGCTGAGTTTTCTTCTGTATTGGGACTTCAACCATTTTTTGCCATCTACTTGTACATGGATTCTTCATTCACCTCTGTTTATTGAACCTGTCCTTGGTAATCCGGGATAATCTTCTAACTTGCCTGTTTATTGTATTGTGCTAGTTTTGGCACCTTGCTACTGGAACAATGAAACCATTCATCCTTCTGTTGATCATCTTCCTGTTTGGTCTCACACCTTGTGATGACTCATTACTTGGGCCTATTACAAGCACTTGTTGGAACTACATGTATTTTGGAACGAATGTACAGTATGGAAAACAACATCCTCGACATCATAAATATTTGAGTCTTCGTATTCCTTACTACTGCAACTCAAGTTCTACCTTTCAGCTTCAACTTCTAATATCTGGTGACATCAATCCTAATCCAGGACCTTTTTCCTGTAACTCTGACAACCCTAGGTCTTCCAGTTCTCGTTTGTCTCCTTTTACTTATGATCGTGATGAACTCTTACTTTTGAACTTTGCTTCCAGTTCTATTGATTTCAATTATACCCTGGACCCTTCTGTTTTGGATCATATTAAGCATCTTGGATTAAATGTCACTCAAAGTAATAACTCAAGATGCAATCGACGTACACATAGAGGGAAAAAGGGTGGTCGTCGACGAATGAAACAGTTACCCACTTCCATATTGAATACCTCCATTGACTATCATCATTTAACTGTACAGTCTAATAGGAATCTTCGTTTTGCTCTATGGAATGCTCACTCTGTTAAATCCAAGGATACATCTACTGCACTCTGTGATTTTGTAATCAGTCATCAGTTAGATATACTTGCCATCACAGAGACATGGCTAACTGGAGGAGATCGAGATAATCGTACTCTTGCTGACATCAGTAACACTTTACCTAACTATGTTTTCCACCACTCTCCATGTCTCCACTCAAGGGCAGGTGGTGTTGGTATCATTGTGAGAACTGGTATTGACATAAAAATTCACCAAAGTCAAGAATATAGAGCTTTTGAACACATGGAGCTCATTTTATCATCAATGTCATCCTCTTTCCGTCTACTCGTCATCTATTGACCTCCACCTAACAAGAAAAATAATCTCACATTTCCGATGTTTCTTGAAGAGTTTGGATGCCTAATTGAATCACTCATCGCTGACCCCTGCAGTTTTCTCTTGTCAGGTGACTTTAATTTTCATATGGATGTTCCCGGCAATCGTGAAACTGTTATTTTTCGTGACTTGTTAGATACTTCCAACCTTCAACTCAACAACATGTTACTTCATCTACTCATATCGCTGGACATACACTGGATTTACTGATTTCTAATATCACTGGTGACTTAATTTCTTCGGTTTCAACTCATCATGATCTTCCTTCAGACCATGCTGCTGTGAAGTGTCTAATTAATGTTGCTCGCCCACCAGCATCAACTAAACAATTATCTACTCGCAAACTTCGTTCAGTTGATATGGCTTCTTTTAAATCTGATATTTGTAACTCTTCTTTGTTGACGGACCCTGCCACCGATTTAGATGAGCTTGTTATGCAGTACGATTCTGTTCTTCAAGTTATTCTTGATCATCATGCTCCTGAAGTTGTAAGATCCGTCATACTACGCCCTCATGCTCCATGGTATAGTGATACTCTACGTGCAGCCAAGCAGGAAAAACGTCGCCGTGAGCGAAAATAGTTAAAATCAGGCCTTGCTGTGCATGATGAGTTATACAAAGAACAGTGTATCATATACAGAGACCTTGTTACCAATGCTAAATCTAAATATCATCGTCGTAAAATATCCGAGTGCAACCAACGAAATCTGTTCCATGTTATTGACAAGCTTTCTTCTCCCAAGTGTATGAAAAAGCTCCCAAGTTTTGACAATCCTGTTGATTTGGCCAATAATTTCGCTAATTTCTTCGAGGATAAAATTAAGAAATTGTATGGTAGATTTGATAATATTCATCCATCACCCATCTCCGTTGATATTCATGATCATTGCAATTCTTCGTTCACCACTTTTCGTGTAGTCACTTCTGATGAAGTGATGAAGATGATAAAATCTTGTACGGTTACCTCCTGCAAGTTGGACCCTCTGCCATTATCTGTTTTTAAGGAGTGTTGTTCTGAATTGCTGCCAGTCTTCACAGAGATTACTAATAGGTCTTTGTCTGTTGGTCATTTCCCTGATCATCTTAAGGAGGCCTGCATCCTGCCACTTCTGAAAAGCAACATTTGGACCCGGAGTGTTTGTCAAATTATCGTCCTATCTCCAAATTGATTGAGCGTGCAGTTGTTAGTCAACTTCAAGAATATCTCTGTGAAAATAACCTCCATGCTAAAATGCAGTCTGCTTATCGTCCTTTCCACAGTACTGAGACTGCTCTCATTCGTGTACAGGATGAAATCCTGCGTGCACTGGACAATCATAAGGAAGCGATCTTTGTGCTGTTAGATTTTTCTGCTGCTTTTGACACTGTCGACCATAAGCGTCTCCTTCAACGTTTATCTTCTCGCTATGGAATTACTGGAACTGCCCTTAACTGGTTCTCTTCTTATCTGAACAACAGAACCCAGCATGTTCTCATCAACAATGCTAAATCCGACCGTCATCATCTCTGGTGTGGTGTTCCTCAAGGTTCAGTAGCTGGGCCTCTTGAATTTATAATGTTCAGTGCACCCTTACAAGACCTCATTGCTGCCCATGGTATTTCTAGTGTTGCTTATGCTGACGACACCCAGCTTTACGTTACATTTGATCCAGCTGATCGCGCTTCTGCCATTGCTAAAGTTGAATTATGCATTCAAGATGTCAAATCTTGGGCTTTGTCCAACAAACTCGCTCTGAATGACTCCAAAACTGAGATCTTATTTTTAAGATCTCGTTTCACAAAAAAGTTTTCTCCGCCACCCTTACATATTGCCCAGTCTGTTATTGAACCATCTGAATTTGCCCGTAATCTCGGTGTTGTTATGGATTCTTCATTGTGCATGAGTAGACATGTTGATAATGTTTGCAAAGCAGCTCTCATGGCTATCAGAAAAATAGCACAGATTCGCCGCTACCTGGATGAAGCTACTACTCTTCGTCTTTTTCATGCTTTCGTCACAATTAGACTTGATTCCAGCAATTCTCTTCTGTATGGACTTCCTGATAATAATCTCGCTAAAATTCAACATGTACAAAACACTGCTGCTCGCCTCGTTTCTTGCTTGCCTCGTTCTCACCATATTACACCAGTACTAATGAAATTGCATTGGCTCCCAGTTAAGTTTCGTACAATTTACAAAATGTTTTTGTTAACTTTCAAAGCTCAAATATGTCAATCTCCTGCTTATTTATATGAACTTGTTCACCATTATTCCCCTACTCGGACTTTACATTCATCTCAACAGTAATTGCTTCCCACAACTACTAGAGCTTTTTCCATTTTTTATGGTCAAAGATCATTTTCTTATGCTGCCCATTTCTTTGGAATAGTCTTCCTGTGCATATTCGCCAGGCTAGTTCTTTACACTGTTTTAAGTCTCTGTTAAAAACTCATTTGTTTGAAGCTGCTTATTTGTAATCTGCTTACTTTAATTATCTTTCACTTATTGTATAACTATTTTTCTTGTTCTCTTTATGCGCTCAGAGGCTTTGGCATTAGGCGCTTTACAAATGTCTTTATTATTATTTATTATTATTATTATAATGCACAGCAAACAACCCAATAAGCAATAGGTAGACTAGGTATCCTGTGGTCACGTTCAATATGGAAGAAGGGATGCACAGCAAACAACCAATAAGCAATAGGTAGACTAGGTACCCTGTGGTCACGTTCAATATGGAAGAAGGGGGCCAGACCTTGCCTTCCTCTATAATGCACAGCAAACAACCCAAAAGCAATAGGTAGACTAGGTATCCTGTGGTCACGTTCAATATGGAAGAAGGGGGCCAGACCTTGCCTTCCTCTATAATGCACAGCAAACAACCCAATAAGCAATAGGTAGACTAGGTATCCTGTGGTCACGTTCAATATGGAAGAAGGGGGCCAGACTTTGCCTTCCTCTATAATGCACAGCAAACAACCCAATAAGCAATAGGTAGACTAGGTACCCTGTGGTCACGTTCAATATGGAAGAAGGGATGCACAGCAAACAACCAATAAGCAATAGGTAGACTAGGTACAAATATCTTAAATGGAAAATGAATAAAATTTAATCCTGGTCGCCATCTTGGCGAACCACATATCTCATGTTTACCAATGATTAAAAATACACTAAATAGCACAAATATAAGTTGATTTAAAGAAACAATCAATTCTCATGCATTCTATTAATAAGTAGGTAAGACTTGAAAGTTTAAGAAATGATGCATAAAGATATAATAAAATAAATAAGAATCATACCTGTAAATTGGGTGAACAGAGATGTTGTTGATAGTTCGGCCAATTTCAGAATGACGCTAATGGCGGGAAATACAAATGAGAACGTAGGGGGCGCTATGCAAAACAGGAATTAACCAAAATTAACCGGGGGGTGTTATTTTATGTACACCTGGCAGTGACATATGTTCAATGAGGATGTCATGTTCGTTCTTCTAGTTCGGAACAATTGGGGTTTCGGACATCTTGGTGATAAGGTTATTTGGTCGTGTTTTAGACGGACCAGTAGGTTTCAAGTCATTTGTTGGTATAAAGTATATCTTATACCTGTTGTGGTGCAGTCACTAATTAATAATTAGCATTTGGCCACCAAATCCTCTTGGGAATATTAAAATTAGGAAAATATTGTCCAACATCCATTATAAAATCTGTGAAATCCCTTAGAAGGTGGCAGTCGGAAATATGGATATTTGTCCAAAGATCAACCAATATTCTGGCAGTAATTGTCTTGTTCTTTAACAAATATATTCAACAGAGGGGGTACTATAATTGTGTTGGAGTTTGATAGATTGAGTACTGTTTTCCACAAGAGAACTGTTGCAGTTTGATTCACTGAGTTTTGAAGCCAATAGCGGGTTGCTACAATGGTGTGGGAGTTTGATGGATTGAGTGCTGTTTGTTCAAAAAACTGTTGCAGTGTTATTCACTGATTTGTCGGGTCTTATCTCGTAGTTGGATCCACCTTGATAAACTCTTTCTCACAGTGGACCAACTTGGTTTGGCTGTATACATTGATGACATCTACACACCATGGATAGGAAAGCTTTTCTTAGCTGTTCATACTTGAATCCATACAAGACTGGATTGATGGCAGAGTTCATGGTAGAGAGAAGTGTTAAAACAACCCATATGACCACATCAACTTTGAAAATTACAACTTCTTCCACTGACTGAAATATCAAAGCAATGGTGAACCAGATTGCTCCAGGTAAGACAAGAATAAAGAAAGCTGCCGTGATGATAGCAAGAGTGCTAGTAACTTTCTTGTGAGCTTGGTGCAGTTTTTGAGCTGGTCCCTGGATTCCTTGCTCCTCTAGGTTTCTGGCTCCTTGTTTCAGGTTGATGAGGATTCTGATGAACATCCAAATTATAGCTGCAATGGGTAGAAGATGCAACAGCGTTGTTGCAATGCCAAATACTGCTGGTTTTTGTAGCTTTTCAATCATGCAATTTTCTTTTTTATACTGATCTATGATGAAGATTGTTCGAGGCGTATGTACCACTACTGGAATTACCCAAACGGCAAGTAACAACAGCGTGCTCTTTCTTGTAGAGAAATAGGTTGTGTATTGCAAAGGTTGGCTGATTCCAATAAATCGTTCAAAATTGGCCAATGTGAGACTGAGAACAGAGTGGGCCTTGAAGCAGTTGATAAAGAAATAATATATCCAAGTATTGTTGAATTGCAAAAGCCTGTCTGCTGTACACTGGCTGCTGTTAGAATTTGATGAACTGTTTGTATGATATAAGTATTGCAAAGAAATAGATGCGTGTGGAGCATTACATGCAGAGACCAATGCATCTGCAACAGCGAGGTTGAGTATCATCAGATTAGTCACATTATGCAGTTTTTTTGTGTAGATTATAGTCGCACATACAAGAACATTTCCAACAAATCCAATACTCCCAACAATTGGTAACACAACGACTAAACTTGTGAGGAGGTTGATAATAACGTCATCCATGATCAAGTTTGGGTGCTTATCTTTTAGTCAGTTTGCAGTTTTAAATCACGCATCCGTGGTTTCTGGTTTCACTCGATCCTCAAGGCGATTGACTCAACAAATCTAGTTAGCTCTTGGCAATGAGATAACTTGATGAGCAGATCAAAAGGGTGTTGGCCCATCATGTTCATTTTGTTAAATTTCTCAACATAATTTGCATAGTATAGTGCAATAATTAGTGATCGCTCACTGATTTGGCATATTGGCAAACACCTACCAGATATCGTTAAACCGTGGAGTACTCTATGAGATATTTGTTTCAATTAATTGTGCGTGTCATTACAAAAGTTTGCAAAACTTTCTTCATAACGTAACTGCGATCTTGAAGCAGTGGCGTAACTTTGCAAGTTGACTAGAGGAACAGTGTTCTGGGGCTAGGCTGGTCTAGCTAGACTAACTAGATAAACCACACAGAGTTTGGCTGACATCTAGATTGACTATTGTTAATCTAGTCGACTCTAGTCACCCACAAGAACTTGCTCTGTATTGCCCATCCAGTCAGTGTGTGTAATCCTGTTTGATAGCTGCTCTCTCAATGAAAGTAGTCCGATGTGTGGCATCACATTGTACTCAGATCTAGGACCACAATACTGGAACAACCTCAGAGTCACTTATATGCGACTATGGTACTGATGCTTTCTCTCCAAATAAAAGCAGTCCTGTGTGTGGCTAGTGCGTCAAATTATGATTGAATCAAATCCCGGTACAGCTTGTCAGTTCAGCAACAAAGCCCTTAGTACTTTTTTTATGACTTTCATGCAATAATGCTTAGTGTTAATAGCAGACAGTCCAAGTAAATTGCCATTGCTTACAGACATACCTAGTTTTGAAATGCGTACTTTGTCAAGGACAATTGGGTTTGCCTTCTATGCTTGGTAAATTGTTTTTATTGGTGATATGCACTACCCTGAGTGCTTTTTTAGATTTAATGCCCCATTGGTTACTAATGTAAATTATGACATAAAAGCATCAAGACGATGGATTGCAATCCATTACAAACTCATAATCACCTATTTGCCAGAAATGACTGATAGAATATTTAGTCTTTAAGTGGCCGTAACTGCTACAAACTGCAAGGGAGTATCTGCTCAATCATAAAGTTGTCTATTATATATTGTCACATATTGCCGATTCTAGGCAAATGTTGGTTTAGTCTCAGAGCTGGTTCATGCATCCCTTCACAAATGACTCCCATTACATACAATGAGAAGGTTGGTAGTTTTTACGGAGAACAAGCTTTTGAATTGTCCACATGTCATTTATTCTGTGCAGTCATTAAAATACATAAGGCCAGTAGACTGACTGCCATAATCAGAGTCCAGCGGTTTGGCTGTTGGTTTACCATATGGTTATGGATCAAGGACCACACAGCCAAACTGTTCATGCTTTGCATAAGGCCAGGCAGACCACCTTGGGACTGACAGTTGCATTTGCATTTTCAGTTATTAGGTGTTCCGCCAACAGCCAAAAAACATATTGTTATTGCACTGGTTTTTTTTTTTTTTTTACATGTTTTCTCACTTCCCATTAACCTTCTCTCACAATTTTTGCAAAAAGTGAAGGTCGTAAAGACTTGAAACTCGGTACTGGCAGGTACTTAGACCTTGGTGTCTAGACGGAACCAAATCTTTTTCGGGGTGATGATGTCATCGATTATGTCATACCATTAAATCAATGTTTAGTATTTAAAATACATCATAACTGGAGAACCATAATTGCTATATACATGATCTTTGCACCATATGATAGCTCTTGAAGTTTTGGACAATTCATACAAGAAGTATGACCCCTATTTGACCTTTACTTCCGGTCGAAAGCAGAAGTTGTAGTGAAAAACACCTTATCAAGGGCTAATATGAGCTCTACAGCCAAAGTGGTTGGGAATTTGAAGATGGTCTCAATGGATGAAGTTTTCTTTAATTCATAAGCATTTCAAAAATATTGTGTATGACAGAATAACTACATCACCGAGGAAAACATACACGTAATCAAACAAATAAGTATTTTGTTATCTCCGAAGTTGCGCATCAGAATTTGTTCAAGTTTTAAATGTAAATAACTATAATGGTCACAATTAATTTACACAACTGAGAGTTTTATTTCAGTCAAGTAACCCAGGCAAAAGATATTTTTAAAAAATGAACGAAAAATTTTAGCACAATTTTGAAGGCAGCTAAAAACATTGTTGTCCCAATTTCTTCTTCGAAATGTTCTTTCAGGTTGGTCTTTAAATAATTTTAGTGCAGTATAAATTGTATTTGTTGATTGGTAATACTAAAGAAGATATTCTTGCTTCGACTGATGCTACGCATACACTTCCTACAAAGTCAAAAATCTAAATCTCTGTAGGCCCAATAACACATAATACTCAGACAACAACAAAATGTAATAGCTTAGCCAATATGTGATTTTCCGCCACAGCTTGACACTGCAATTTATTTAAGTGCTACTAATACCTACAATTAAATGCCAAATAATAACACTATATAAAACAACAATTTGTAAAATTGCAAGGAGCTGGACACCGGACATAGGGCACACCGGCTTAGACAGACAAACAAAACATACATGTAACTGATGGACAAGCATAAACATACCAGTGGCCACACCAAGGACTATCACGCCCTTACCACAGTAGCCATCCCCAAGGACTTACCAACAGTGACCCCTCACTAAAGTGACCACACCAAGGATTACCACGCCCTCACCAAAGTGACCACACCAAGGACAATCACGCCCTTTTACCAAAGTGGCCACACCAAGGGGGGAACCAAATCCTAACCAACATAAACACAGCTGAGCTAGGACAAACAAGTGGCCTACTGGATGTCAGAGTACAATGCATGTAAGGATTAAGTGGCATAGTCCACAAGCAAGCTGCATGCAGTGTAGTTTGCGCTACGGTTTTCTGAATCACGTGGCCTACTGGGTGTCAGGTGTTATGTACATAATAAGCTGTGCAATAGTTTTGCACTGTGCTTTTGCTGAATCTTTGTTGCAAGTTTCGCATAAAAAGTAAAGGTCGTACAGACTTGAAACTTGCCATGTACTTAGACCTTAGTGCTCAGATACAGCCACCACTTCTTTTGTGATGATGAAGTCGTCGATGACGTCATTATAATTAAAAACACGTTAATATGTCAAATGTTATTGACATTCTTGAGAACCATTAATAGCTACAGACATAATCTTTGCATGATATGAAAGCTCTTGAGGTACTCAATAGGTGTTGCACAGAGTGTGACCCCATTTGACCTTTACTTCCGGTCGAAACCGGAAGTGTTTTGTAATTTAAAATTTGTTAATTTTGTTGGAGTTGCTTTTAATGATGTTAGTGACTGGCAAGGGTCCAGTTTAAAAACATAGTACCGTGACGTCACAAATTTCAAGAGCGCCCTCTAGCAGCAGGCTTAAAACAGTTCAAAATACACTTTGATTTGATGTTTGTTTTTGGTAATCGTTTCAAGTTTTGTGTACTTAATAACTTGTATACAGAATACGGAATGTGTGAAGTTATAAATTGATGACGTCATCATGGGTCACGTGGTATTACAATAAAGGTGCACTTTTTGAAGTTGTGTATCTACCGAACTACATGTTTTATTAAGTTGAAACTTGGTATGTTGTTACACAGCAATGTTTACTGCACACATACGTTGTGACGTTATTATGATATCATAATATGACTTTTAAAGACTTTTTCAAATTTTGACAACTTATTAAATATCTTGAGAACAAACAAGATACAATCAAAATTCTTCTTGCACCAGGCTTTGGAAATGTATATACATAAAATATAGAGTGACGTCTTGATGACGTCATCAATTGTTATATTGTATTACCACAAAGGTACTGTTTCACAAGTCTTATGTTTATAGAAAAACAAGGGCAATCAAGTTAAAACCTTGCATGTATTCAAGCTGGGATGTGTTATATCCAAAAAGTGTTTCACAATGCTCTTCTCTACAGTCTTCCTAACAATCAGATTTCCCGTCTTCAACGCCTCCAAAATACCGCTGCCCGCATTGTGACACTGTCTAGAAAATCCTGTTCTATCACCCCCATTCTGAAACAACTACATTGGCTCCCTATCTCTCAACGAATCATCTTCAAGCTGATGCTCATTGTTCACAAAGCAGTTAATGGCAAGGCTCCCCACTATATTTCTGAACTACTTCAAGTTTACACTCAATCTAGGAATCTTCGATCAAGTTCCATGCTTCTCCTCATTGAACCCAAGTCTCGACACTCATGGGGTGACAGGTCTTTTTCTTCAGCTGCGCCACGCATCTGGAACTCTCTACCACTTAATCTTAGATCTTGTCTTTGTACCACAAAATTCAAATCTCTTCTCAAAACTTATCTTATGTCACAGGTTTTCAAGGACTAATTTTGTTGTGTCTGTTTTTTCTTTGTTTTGTATACAAAAGTATACAACCGATTTTCAAACTTTGTTCAGTTATAGACTCCTTGGGCATTGGAGATTAGCCTTGGGTAACTGTGACCCCATGTTGACATTTACTTCCGGGTCAACCGGAAGTAAGACCATACATGTATCTCAAGAACTACACAACCGATTTCCAAACTTTGTTCAGTCATAGACTCCTTGGGCATTGGAGATTAGCCTTGGGTAACCGTGACCCCATGTTGACCTTTACTTCCAGGTCAACGGGAAGTGGGACCATATCTCAAGAACTACACAGCCGATTTTCAAACTTTGTTCAGTTATAGACTCCTTGGGCATTGAAGATTGAACTTGGGTAACTGTGACCCCATGTTGACCTTTACTTCCGGGTCAACCGGAAGTAAGACCATACATGTATCTCAAGAACTACACAACCGATTTCCAAACTTTGTTCAGTTATAGACTCCTTGCGCATTGGAGATTAGCCTTGGGTAACCGTGACCCCATGTTGACCTTTACTTCCGGGTCAACTGGAATTAAGACCATATCTCAAGAACTTCACAACTGATTTTCAAACTTTGTTCAGTTATAGACTCCTTGGGCATTGGAGATTAGCCTTGCGTAACTGTGACCCCATGTTGACCTTTACTTCCGGGTCAACCGGAAGTAAGACCATATCTCAAGAACTACACAACCGATTTTCAAACTTTGTTCAGTCATAGACTCCTTGGGCATTGGAGATTAGCCTTGGGTAACCGTGACCCCATGTTGACCTTTACTTCCAGGTCAACGGGAAGTGGGACCATATCTCAAGAACTACACAGCCGATTTTCAAACTTTGTTCAGTTATAGACTCCTTGGGCATTGAAGATTGAACTTGAGTTACCGTGACCCCATGTTTACCTTTACTTCCGGGTCAACCGGAAGTGGGACCAGATCTCAAGAAGTACACACCCGATTTTCAATTTCTTTTCAGTTATAGACCCTTTGAGCATTGAAGATTGAACTTGGGTTACCGAGACCCCATGGTGACCTTTACTTCCGGGTCAACCGGAAGTGGGACAATATCTCAAGAACTACACAACCGATTTTCAATTTCTTTTCAGTTATAGATCCTAGAGCGTTCAACATTGGACTTCGGTTACCATGACCCAATGTTGACCTTTACTTCCGGTTTAACCGGAAGTGGGACCATATCTCAAGAACTGCACACCCGATTTGCAATCTCTTTTCAGTAATAGACCCTTTGAAGGTAAAAGTTGTGGTCAGACTCAGGCTCCGGTTTGAAACAATTTTTTTAGTCAGTATTAGATTTAAGATCAGGCTTAGATTTTTAGGCACACTTTAAGTCAAAATAGGGCCTATCAGAGGTCAAGGGTATATCTCAAAGTCAGCCTCACATAAAAGCTCAGGGGCGCTTAATCAAAGTAAAAAACCACGGAACAGCTTTGTGTTTGTCCACAAACACCTAATGTCTAGTATTATAATTATTATTATGTATTTTAAGATCAGGCAAAAATGCTGTATCTGACTGCCACTTTATATCTCCCTTTGGTTAGGACAAATCGTCACCGTTTTCACGAAGAGCCACAATTGTCCAAACGCTAGATTGAGATTTACATTTTACACTGTGCTTGGCTTAAAACTGCAATATCTGCAATACTAAAGCCACGGTTTGAATTCAAAGACCCCTCATGTATAAGTTTAACCTCCCTGTTGACTAATTAATTTCGTTAAATATATTGGCTAACTGCCATACTAATTAGTCAAAGATACGTGGCTCTTCATGAAACCGAAAAAGTGAGTTGACCTACTTAAACACCCAACTGGTTAATGTGTTTTACATACTGATCATGCGCGCGCTGACATAAGTGGCTCTTCGTGAAAACGGAAAAACGATTTGACCTACATTTCTTGCAATGTATTACAATGCATTTTTGGGCCGATGGCTCTTCATGAAAATGCAAAAATGGATTAATTGAGATAAAAGCCCCTTTTTGTAATAATCTATATTTGTCATTTTAAGATATGTGGCTCTTTGTGAAAACGGTGACGAATTGATATCCTTACCTGTCCAGAAAGGTTGACAGAATGTATACAGAGAGGAACACACTCTTTGAATAATTATAAAGTATCAAAATCATGAAAAATAAGCCATTTTCAGGTCTACGGTGGTCTCAACATAGCTACTGCCAAATGCCATTTTAGTTTCTTTGGACATGAGTGCGTGAGGGTTCAGGCTGTGTGATGAATTGTCCCCTTAATTTTTCTTTTTAAAAGGTAAATAATTAGCATTTTGGTTACCAATTCCTCAACAGGAATATAAAATTAAAACAAATAAAGTCCAACATCCAATAAAAAAGGTTTTTCAAAAAACCTTTGAAAGTGGCAGTCAGAAATATGGACATAATTCCAAAGATCAATCAATATTCTAGCAGTAATTGTCTTGTTCTATAACAAGTATAGTCAACAGAGGTGGTACTATAATAGTGTTGGAGTTTGATGGATTGAGTAATGTTTCCACAAAAGAACTGTTGCAGTTTGATTCACTGAGTACTGAAGCCAATAGGGGGTTACTATAACGATGTTGGAGTTTGATGGATTGAGATTTTTTTTTCCACAAGAGAACTGTTGCAGTTTGATTCACTGATTACTGAAGCCAATAGAACTGTTGCAGTTTTATTTACTGATTTGTCGGGTCTTTGCTTGTAGTTGGATCCACCTTGATAAACTCTTTCTCAAAGTGGACCAACTTGGTTTGGCTGTCTTCGTTGATGACATCTACACACCATGGATATCATTGCTTTTCTCAACTGTTCATACTTGAATCCATACAAGACTGGATTGATGGCAGAATTTACAGTAGAGAGAAGTGTAAGTACACTCCATATGGCCACATCAAAATTGAAAAATTCAACTACTTGCACTGACTGAAATGTCAACGCAAGGGTGAACCAGATTGCTCCAGGCAAGACAAGAATGAAGAAAGCTGCCGTGATGATAGCAAGAGCGCTGGTGACTTTCGTGTGAGCTTGGTGCAGTTCTTGAGCTGGTCCCTGGATTCCTTGCTCTTCTAGGTTTCTGGCTCCTTGTTTCAGGTTGATGAGGATTCTGATGAACATCCAAATTGTAGCTGCAGTGGGTAGAAGATACAACAGCATTGCTGCAATGCCAAAGACTAAAGGTTTTTGTAGCTTTTCAATCATGCAATTTTCTCTTTTATACTGATCTATGATGAAGATTATTCGAGGCATATGTACCACTACTGGAATTAACCAAACGGCAAGTAACAACAGCGTGATCTTTCTTCTAGTGAAGTAGGTTGTGTATTGCAAAGGTCGACTGATTCCAATAAATCGTTCATAATTGGCCAATGTGAGACTGAGAACAGAGTGGACATTGAAGCAGTTGACAAAGAAATGATGTATCCAGGTCTTGTTGAACTGAAAAAGCCTGTCTGCTGTACACTGGCTGCTGTTAGAATTTGATGAATTGTTTGCATTATGATATAAGTATTGCAAAGAAATAGATGCATAAGGAGCATTACATGCAGTGACCAATGCATCTGCAACAGCGAGGTTGAGTATCATCAAATTGGTCACAATATGCAGTTTTTTTGTGTAGATTATAGTCGCACATACAAAAACATTTCCAACAAATCCAATACTACCAACAATTGGTGTCACAACGGCTAAACTTGTGAGCAGGTTGATAATAACGCCATCCATGACCAAGTTTGGGTGCTAAATTTTAGTCAATTTGCAGTTTTAAATCACACTATGCATGGTCTGTGTTGCACTCGATCCTCAAAGGGATTGACTTGTCAAATCTAGTTAGCTCTTGGCAACGAGACAACGACTTGATGGGCAGATCAACTGTGTTAGCCCATCATGTTCATTTTCTTAAATTTCTCAACATAATTTGCATAGTATAGTGCAATAATTAGTGATCGCTCACTGATTTGGCATATTGGCAAACACCTACCAGTTATCGTTAAACCATGGAGTACTCTATGAGATAGTTGTTTCAATTAATTGTGCGTGTCATTACAAAATTTTGCAAAACTTTCTCCATCACGTAACTGCGATCTTGAAGCAGTGGCGTAACTTTGCAAGTTGACTAGAGAAACAGTGCTCTGGGGCTAGGCTGATCTAGCTAGACTAACTAGTTAAAACACGCAGAGTTCGGCTGACATCTAGATTGACTATGGTTAAGTCTAAGCGACTCTAGTCACCCACCAGAACTTGCTCTGTATTGCCCATCCAGTAAGTGTGTTTTATCCTGTTTGATAGCTACTCTCTCAATGAAAGTATTCCGATGTGTGGCATCACATTGTACTCAGATCTAGGACCACAATACTGGAACAACCTCAGAGTCACTTATATGCGACTATGGTACTGATGCTTTCTCTCCAAATAAAAGCAGTCCCGTGTGGCCAGTGCGTCAAATTATGATTGAATCAAATCCTGGTACAGCTTGTCAGTTCAGCAACAAAGCCCTTAGTACTATGTTTATGACTTTCATGCAATTAGGAATGCTTCCAAGTAAATGGCCATTGCTTACAGACAAACGTAGTTTTGAAATGTGTACTTTGTCAAGGACAATTGGATTTGCCTTCTATGCTTGGTAAATTGTTTTTATTGGTGAGATGCACTACCCTGAGTGCTTTTTTAGATTTAATGCCCCATTGGTTACTAATGTAAATTAAAACATAAAATCATCAAGTCGATGGATTGCAATCCATTAAAAACTCATAATCACCTATTTGCCAGAAATGACTTATAAACTATTTAGTCTCTTAGTGGCCCTAACTGCTACAAACTGCAAGGGAGTATTTGCTCAATCATGAAGTTAACTATTATCGGCATTTTCACAAATTGCCTTTTCAAGGCAAATGTTTGTTTAGTCTCAGAGCTGGTTCATGCATCCCTTCACAAATGACTCCCATTACCTACAATGAGAAGGTTTGTAGTTTTTACGAAGAACAAGCTATTGAATTGTCCACATCTCATTTCTGTGCATTTATTAAAATGTATAAGGTCAGTAGATAGGGACCATGTCGTAGATTGGGATCAGGCTCACATCATAGCTCCTGAGAGACATTGGTATACACGTCGCATCAGAGAAGCTATTGAAATACACAAACACAACACTGTGCCACAAGATATCGGTTATTACATTAGTAGTATTTGGCATACTATCCTACCACTCTACTCCACTGGCATCCCACAGTCTACTGACACGCCCCACTACACAGGGCTTTCCCACACAATGGGCAACACACACAATAACCCTGGGCCAGCCAACCACAGTTCTCCTTTGAGAAGAACCAATCAGAGCAGTGACTGACTCTACACTGAAACCTCTGAACCCCTATAAATAGACCAACATGTCTCACAGACTTCAGTCGCTTGATGATGACTAGAGCAAGCTAGTCGAAACGTTGAGACCTATTCAGACTCACTCCGCGGCAGTGTAGTTATTAACGAGAAGTCCCACCGATCCCCATAGCGAAAGTAGTAGTCCTGCCTGATTCCCTACCTCCTGCCCAGGTAGTAGTTAATAAGCAAGACTGTTCTTTTCAGAACTGAGAAATCTCCCGAATTCCGAGTATTCTACTCTGCGGCAGTAGAATAAAAAAGCAAGACAAGTTCTCAAAGAACAAAATCTACCTAGCAAGTAGATATACACATGGTGTTAGCGCAAACCAAATATATATTGATACCTCACCATGCAATGCCTCAAATCCTATGTCAGTAGATAGACCGCCATAATCATAGTCCAACAGTTTGGCTTTCGGTTTACCATAATTTTTGTTTGGTGATTGACAAAAGACTGCTCAGTTAAACTAATCATGCTTTACATGAGGCCAGGCAGACCACCTTGGGACTGACAGTTGCATTTGCATTTTTCAGTAAGGTTTATTAAGTTTTTTCCTTTATTAGGCTTAAGACTACTGATTTTCCTTTTTTGAAAACCTACAATTTGGCAATTTTACAAAATTTTAACTTTGTGCCCTAAATAAAATATTAACAAATAAGTAATTATTTAAAGATCAGGCAAAAATGCTGTATCCGACTGCCACTTTATCTCCCTTTGATTAGGACGAAGTATATCCTTACCTGTCCAGAAAGGTTGACAGAATGTATACAGAGGGACACATTATTTGAATAATTATAAAGAATAAAAATATTGAAAAATAAGCAATTTTCAAGTCTACAGTGGTCTTGACAACGCTACTCACTAAACGCCAATTTAGTTTCTTTGGACATGAGTGCGTGAGGGTTCTGGCCGCCTGATGAAATGTCCGCTTGATTTTACTTGAAAGGTCAATAATTAGCATTTTGCCTACCAATTCCTCAAGCAGAATATTTAAAAAAGAAAAATAAAGTCCAACATACATTAAGAAATAAAAAAATCCCTTAGAATGTAGCAGTCAGAAATACAGATATTTAAAAATATATATATATATTCTAGCAGTAATTGTCTTGTTTGACTACAACAAATAAAGTAAACAGAGGGGGTTCTATAACGGTGTTGGAGTTGATAGATTGAGTACTGTTTCCACAAGAGAACTGTTGCAGTTTGATTCACTGAGTACTGAAGCCAATAGCGGGTTACTAAAATGGTGTTGGAGTTTAATGGATCAAGTGCTGTTTCCACAAGAGAGCTGTTGCAGTTTGATTCACTGAGTACTGAAGCCAATAGTGGGTTACTATAATGGTGTTGGAGTTTGATGGATTGAGTACTGTTTCCACAAGAGAACTGTTGCAGTTTGTTTCACTGAGTACTGAAGCCAATAGTGGCTTACTATAATGGGGTTTGAGTTTGATGGATTGAGTACTGTTTCCACAAGAGAACTGTTGCAGTTTGATTCACTGAGTTTTGAAGCCACTAGGGGGTTACTATAATGGTGTTGGAGTTTGATGGATTGAGTACTGTTTCCACAAGAGAACTGTTGCAGTTTGATTCACTGAGTACTCAAGCCAATAGTGGGTTACTATAATGGTGTTGGAGTTTAATGGATTGAGAACTGTTGCAGTTTGATTCACTGAGTACTGAAGAGTTGTGGCGTGTCATGGCCGAGCAGATAAGAACACCGAACTCAAGCTCTGGTGTTTCTGATCAGCAGAGTGTGGGTTCGAATCCCAGTCGTGACACTTGTGTCCTTAAGCAAGACACTTAACCACATGCTTCGTCCTTCGGATGGGATGTTAAGCCGTAGGTCCCGTGTGTTGTTTAATGCACGTAAAAGAACCCAGTGCACTTATTGCAAAGAGAAGGGGTTCGCCCCGGTGTTCCTGGTTTTATTGGCTCCATATTGCGCCATAGCACCTTGTAAACCATTACATGGTGCTATGTAAAGGAATAGGTCTCATACTTCAACACGTAACTCCACAATACCTTGTAGGAAAAATACTGAGCGCTTTGAGACACCCATCGGGAGTATATAGCGCTATATAAGAACTACATTATTATTATTATTATTATTAAGCCAATAGGGGGTTACTATAATGGTGTTGGAGTTTGATGGATTGAGAACTGTTCCCACAAGAGAACTGTTGCAGTTTGATTCACTGAGTACTGAAGCCAATAGCGGGTTACTATAATGGTGTGGGAGTTTGATGGATTGAGTACTGTTTCCACAAGAGAACTGTTGCAGTGATTTACTAAGTACTGAAGCCAATAGTGGGTACTATAATGATGTTGGAGTTTGATGGATTGAGTACTGTTTCCACAATAAAACTGTTTCAGTTTGATTGACTGATTTGTAGGGTCTTCTCTTGTAGTTGGATCCACCTTTAAATGGACACTTTCTCACAGTGGACCAACTTGGTTTGGCTGTCTTCGTTGATGACATCTACACACCATGGATAGGAATGCTTTTCTGAGCTGTTTATACTTGAATCCATACAAGACTGGATTGATGACAGAATTCAAGGTAGCAAGAAGTGTTAAAACGACCCATATGGCAACTTCAACGTTGAAAAATTCAAATACTTGCACTATCAACGCAATGGTGAACCAGATTGCTCCAGGCAAGACAAGAATGAAGAAAGCTGCTGTGATGAAAGCAAGAGTGCTGGTGACTTTCTTGTGAGCTTGGTGCAGTTCTTGAGCTGGTCCCTGGATTCCTTGCTCTTCCAGGTTTCTGGCTCCTTGTTTCAGGTTGATGAGGATTCTGATGAACATCCAAATTGTAGCTGCAACGGGTAGAAGATACAACAGCATTGCTGCAATGTTAAAGACTGTAGGTTTTTGTAGCTTTTCAATCATGCAATTTTCTCTTTTATACTGATCTATGATGAAGATTGTTCGAGGCATATGTACCACTACTGGAATTCCCCAAACGGCAAGTAACAACAGCGTGATCTTTCTTCTAGTGAAGTAGGTTGTGTATTGCAAAGGTCGACTGATTCCAATAAATCGTTCATAATTGGCCAATGTGAGACTGAGAACAGAGTGAGCAATGAAGCTGTTGGCAAATGAATAATATATCCAGGTATTGTTGACTTGCAAAAGCCTGTCTGCTGTACACTGGCTGCTGTTAGAATTTGATGAACTGTCTGCATGTTATAAGTATTGTGCAGAAATCGATGCATACGGAGCATTACATGCAGAGACCAATGCATCTGCAACAGCGAGGTTGAGTATCATCAAATTCGTTACATTATGCAGTTTCTTTGTGTAGATTATAGTCGCACATATAAGAACATTTCCAACAAATCCAATACTCCCAACAACTGGTAACACAACGACTAAACCTGTGAGGAGGTTGATAATAACATCATCCATGAGCAAGTTCGGGTGCTAACCTTTTTGTCAATTTGCAGTTTAAATCAGGCATGTGTGGTCGGAGTTTCACTCAAATGCCTCTAGTTGATTGACTCGTCAAATCTAGTTAGCTCTTGGAAACGACGCAACTTCATGAGCAGATCAAATGTGTTGGCCCATCATGTTCATTTTCTTAAATTTCTCAACATAACTCTCATAGTGTAGTGCAACAATTAGTTATTATCTTACTGATTGGCATATTCTGGCAAAACCTACCAGTTATTGTTAAACCATGGAGTACTCCAGGAGATAGTTGTTTAAATTAACTGTGCGTGTGATTACAAAAGTTTACAAAGCTTTCCCCGTCACGTAACCTAACCGCGATCTTGAAACAGTGACGTTACTTCGCAAGTTGACTAGAGAAACAGTGCTCTGGGGCTAGGCTGATCTAGCTGGACTAACTAGTTAGACCACGCAGCGTTCAGCTGACATCTAGATTGACTATGGTTAAGTCTTGTCGACTCTAGTCAGCCACCAGAACTTACTCTGTGTTACCCATCCAGTCAGTGTGTGTAATCCTGTTTGATAGCTGCTCTCTCATTGAAAATAGTCCGATGTGTGGCATCACATTGTACTTAGATCTAGGACCACAATACTGGAACAACCTCAGAGTCACTTATATGCGACTATGGTACTGATGCTTTCTCTCCAAATAAAAGCAGTCCCGTGTGTGGCTAGTGTGTCAAATTATGATTGAATCAAATCCCGGTACAACTTGTCAGTTCAGCAACAAAGTCCTTAGTGCTATTCTTTTGAATTTCATGCAATTTAGAATGCTTATTGTTAATCGTAGACAGTCCAAGTAAATGCCCATTGCTTACGTAGAACTGCGTACTTTGTCAAGGACAATTGGATTTACCTGCTACGCTTGCAACTTCCTAGCATCACCAAAAGTCCCCTATTGGTTGACCATATTTTGAAGAGCTTGGTCAATTGTTTTTATTGGTGATATGCACTACCCTGAGTACTTGTTTGGGAAAGATAAACTTGACGTTCTTTCGGGGTATGACAAATTTTATCTGTTGTATTTGATTAATTCTTTGTGATTTATTAGAGGCCATCTTAAATTTAAGGCCCGTTTGGTTATTAAATGTAACTTATGACATAAAAGCATCAAGCCGACGGATTGCAATCCATTACAAACTCATAATCACCTATTTGCCAGAAATGACTTATAAACTGTTTAGTCTCTAAGTGGCCCTAACTGCTACAAACTGCAAGGGAGTATCTGCTCAATCATGAAGTTAACTATTATACATTGTCATATATTATTTGCAAATGACTCGCATTACAGACAATGAGAAGGTTTGTAGGTTTTACGAAGAACAAGCTATGGAATTGTCCACATGTCATTTATTCTGTGCGTTCATTAAAATACATAAGGCCAGTAGACTGACTGCCTTAATCAGAGTCCAGCGGTTTGGCTGTTGGTTTACCATATGGTTATGGATCAAGGACCACACAGCCAAACTGTTCATGCTTTGCATAAGGCCAGGCAGACCACCTTGGGACTGACAGTTGCATTTGCGTTTTCAGTTACTAGGTGTTCCACCAACAGCCAAAAAACATATTGTTATTGCACTGTTTTTTTAAAAAAAATTACTTGTTTTCTTCCTTCCCCATGAACCTTCTCTCACAATTTTTGCAAAAAGTGAAGGTCATAAAGACTTGAAACTCGGTACTGGCAGGTACTTAGACCTTGGTGTCTAGACGGAACCAAATCTTTTTGGCGGTGATGACCTCATCTCTTACGTCATACCATTAAATCAACGTTTAATATTTAAAAAAAAACATAACTGGAGAACCATAATTGCTACACATGATCTTTGCACCATATGATAGCTCTTGAAGTTTTGCACAATTCATACAAGAAGTATGACCCCATTTGACCTTTACTTCCGGTCGAAAGCGGAAGGTGTAGTGATAAACACCTTATCAGGGGCTAATATGAGCTCTACAGCCAAAGTGGTTGGGAATTTGAAGATGGTCTCAATGGATGAAGTTTTCTTTAATTTATAAGCATTTCAAAAATATTGTATGACGGCATAACTACGTCACTGCGGAAAACGTACACGGGATCAAACAAATAAGTATTTTGTTATCTCCAAAGTTGCGCATCAGAATTTTTTCAAGTTTTAAATGTACATAACTATGGTCACAACTAACACACACAACTGAAAGTTTTATTTCAGTCAAGTAATCCGGGCAAAAGATATTTATCGAAATGAACGAAAATTTGAGCGCAATTTTAAAGGCAGCTTAAAACAATGTTTGTCTCAATTTCTTCTTCGAAATGTTCTTTCAGGTTGGTATTTAAGTAATTGTAGTGCAGTATAAATTGTATTTGTTGATTGGTAATACTTAAGAAGATATTCTTGCTTCGACTGATGCTATGCGTACACTTACTACAAAGTCAAAAATCAAAATCTCTGTAGGCCCAATAACACATAATACTCAGACAACAACAAAATGCAATAGCTTAGCCAATTAGTGATTTTCCGCCACAGCTTGACACTGCAATTTATTTAAGTGCTATTAATACCTGCAATTAAATGCCAAATGATAACACAATATAAAACAACAATTTGTAAAATGGCAAGGAGCCGGATACCGGACATAGGACAAACCTGCTTAGACATACGAACAAAACATACATGTAATCGATGAAGCATAAACATACCAGTGGCCATACCAGTGGCCACACCAAGGACTATCACGCCCTTACCAAAGTACATGTAGCCACCTCAAGGACTTACCAACATAAGTGACCACACCAAGGACTATACCGAGCCCTTTTACCAAAGTGGCCACACCAAGGATTACCACGCCCTCACCAAAGTGACCACACCAAGGACAATCACGCCCTTTTACCAAAGTGGCCACCCCAAGGGGGTTACCACATCCTTACAACATAAACACAGCTGAGCTAGGACAACCACGCTCAGGTGTATACACACATGAACATTGTGGGGGTCTAGTGACCCCAATACGGTTAAAAAAAACGTCACGCACCTTGCCTGAACCATTCACCTATGCACACTCTGCACATATAGTTCTACCCAAAAATGCTATTCCCCAAGTTAGGAAACGAGGGGGAAGAATGGCCCCGGCGAAATCGCCAGGCTACCTAAATCTAACTTTACCATTAATTATAAACGATAAAAAGAGAGAAGTGTATCCCAGTCCTAGTAGCACATCATAAATGCCCCAAGTCGGAAAACAAGGGGGACAGGTAAGATAGCCCGACCGAAACACAGATGGCACTATCGTAAGAAAAATTACATAACTTTGGCAATTACAACTACAAATTACTTGATACAATTTTACCTACAACTGAAATTATAAGACCTTTACTATTTTTCTGTAATTTTCTGCAAAAAACTGCCCTTTCAAAGGTGGAGCTATAGGGGAGGAGGTGGGTTATAAAAGTTGACTTAAATCACAAGCTGTGAAAAGTGACGCTAAGCAAGAACAACAATTTGTAAAACTGCAAGGAGCCGGATACCGGACATAGGGCAAACCTGCTTAGACAGACGAACAAAACATACAGGTAATCGATGAAGCATAAACATACCAGTGGCCATACCAGTGGCCACACCAGGGACTATCACGCCCTTACCAAAGTAGCCACCCCAAGGACTTACCAACATAAGTGACCACACCAAGGACTATACCGAGCCCTTTTACCAAAGTGGCCACACCAAGGATTACCACGCCCTCACCAAAGTGACCACACCAAGGACAATCACGCCCTTTTACCAAAGTGGCCACCCCAAGGGGGTTACCACATCCTTACAACATAAACACAGCTGAGCTAGGACAACCACGCTCAGGTGTATACACACATGAACATTGTGGGGGTCTAGTGACCCCAATACAGTTCAAAAGCATGTCACACACCTTGCCTGAACCATTCACCTATACACACTGTGCACCTATAAATGAAGTAATTAAAAAGTTTTACCCAAAAATGCTATTCCCCAAGTTAGGAAACGAAGGGGAAGAATGGCCCTGGCGAAATCACCGGGCATCCTAAATCTAACTTTACCATTAATTATAAACAAACAAAAGACAGAAGTGTATCCCAGTCCTAGTAGCACATCATAAATGCCCCAAGTCGGAAAACAAGGGGGACAGGTAAGATAGCCCGACCGAAACACAGATGGCACTATCGTAAGAAAAGTTACATAACTTTGGCCGTTACAACTAGAAATTACATAATACAATTTTACCTACAAATGAAATTATAAGACCTTTACTATTTTTTTGTCATTTTCTGCAAAAAACTGCCCTTTCAAAGGTGGGGGCTATAGGGGAGGAGGTGGGTTATAAAAGTTGACTTAAATCACAAGCTGTGACAATGTGACGCTAAGCAAGAACAAATTTTCCCTCCAAAAAGATACAAACGATCTGCCAATATTATGCTCTCATTGGCTGACCTATCTAACTTTAGGACCAATCAAATTGTTTTGCCACTACGCCTATGCTGATTGGTTGTTGGCCCGATCATCTGGATCTGGCAAACCAGTATAAATAGCTTCACACAACACAATTGCCTTAATGAGCCAGCACGTCCAACTGTCACCACTATTGACAGTACATGCACATAAGCCTGATCTATCACGTATGCACGGCAACTGCCGATCCAAGCATGAAACGCACAGACTAGGAGAAATGTGATATGGTATGCTGAGTATAAAGCATTTGATCATAAAATTGATAAAATGAAATACACGGAAATCTTAATGCACCGCACAGCCCGCCTGTGTGTGTTTTGTGTGTGGCAGCACGGAGAAGACAAACACGTGGCCTACTGGAAGTCAGAGTACACAATGCATGTAAGGATTAAGTGGCATAGTCCACTAGCAAGCTGCACGCAGTGTAGTTTGCGCTACGGTTTCCTGAATCACGTGGCCTACTGGGTGTCAGGTGTTATGTACATAATAAGCCGCGCAATAGTTTTGCACTGTGCTTTTGCTGAATCTTTGTTGCAAGTTTCGCAAAAAAAGTAAAGTTCGTACAGACTTGAAACTTGCCATGTACTTAGACCTTAGTGCTTAGATACAGCCACCACTTCTTTTGTGATGATGAATTCGTCGATGACGTCATTTTAATTAAAAACACGTTAATGTGTTAAATGTTGTCAAAATTCTTGAGAACCATAACAGCTACAGACATAATCTTTGCATGATATGAAAGCTCTTGAGGTACTTAATAGGTGTTGCACAGAGTGCGACCTCATTTGACCTTTACTTCCGGTCGAAACCGGAAGTGTTTTGTAATCTAAAATTTGTTAATTTTGTTGGAGTTGCTTTTAATGACGTTAGTGTCTGGCAAGGGTGCAGTATAAAAACATAGTACCGATGACGTCATAAATTTCAAGAGCACCCTCTAGCAGCAGGCTTAAAACAGTTCAAAATACACTTTTATTTGATGTTTGTTGTAAAGATTTTGGTAATCGTTTCAAATTTTGTGTACTTTTATACAGAATACGGAATGTGTGAAATTGTAGATTGATGACGTCATCATGGGTCACGTGGTATTACAATAAAGGTGCACTTTTTGAAGTGGTGTATCTACCGAACTACATGTTTGATTAAGTTGAAACTTGGTATGTTGTTAAGCAACAATGTTTACTGCACACATTGGTTGACGTTATTATGACGTCATAATATGATTTTTAACAATTTTTTTCAAATTTTGACAACTTATTAAATATCTTGAGAACAAACAAGATACAATCAAAATTCTTCTTGCACCAGGCTTGGGAAGTTGTATATACATAAAATATAGAGTGATGTTCATGACGTCATCAATTTTTATGTTATATTACCAGAAAGGTACTGTTTTACAAGGCTCATATGTTTATAGAAAAACAAGGGCAATCAAGTTGAAACCTTGCATGTATTCAAACTGGGATGTGTTATATCCAAAAAGTATTTCACAATGACTTCATCAAGTGTTACATAACATCACCTTCAAGGTACAGTTTTCAAGGCTTTATATCTGTAGACACATACACTAATGAAGTAAATATTGTAGCTGATCTAGTTTTTTAATTGATCGAATAACTTTTTGAACGAAAGGAATGCCAAACACCCTGTTTTTGTTGTAACAAAAACCTAGGTCTAGTGATTATTAAGTTTGTTCCTTTATTATTATTTTTTTAATTCCGGGTGGTTTGGGGGTTTTGGCAGTCGGAAATATATTATATGGACATAATTCCAAAGATCAATCAATATTGTAGCAGTAATTGTCTTGTTCTATAACAAATTAGTCAACAGAGGGGGTACTACAACAGTGTTGGAGTTTGATGGATTGAGTACTGTTTTCACAATAGAACTGTTGCAGTTTGATTCACTGATTTGTAAGGTCTTCTCTTCTAGTTGGATCCACCTTGATAAACTCTTTCTCACAGTGGACCAACTTGGTTTGGCTGTCTTTGTTGATGACATCTACACACCATAGATAGGAATGCTTTTCTTAGCTGTTTATACTTGAATCCATACAAGACTGGATTGATGGCAGAGTTCATGATAGAGAGAAGTGTTAAAACGAGCCATATGACCACTTCAAGATTGAAAAATTCAACTTCTTGCACTGGCTGAAATATCAAAGCAATGGTGAACCAGATGGCTCCAGGCAAGATAAGAATGAAGAAAGCTGCCGTGATGATAGCAAGAGTGCTGGTGACTTTCTTGTGAGCTTGGTGCAGTTCTTGAGCTGGTCCCTGGATTCCTTGCTCCTCTAGGTTTCTGGCTCCTTGTTTCAGATTGATGAGGATTCTGATGAACATCCAAATTATAGCTGCAATGGGTAGAAGATGCAACAGCGATACTGCAATGCCAAAGACTAAAGGTTTTTGTAGCTTTTCATCCTTGCAATTTTCTCTTTTATACTGATCTATGATGAGGATTGTTCGAGGCATATGTACCACTACTGGAATTACCCAAACGGCAAGTAACAACAGCGTGATCTTTCTTCTAGTGAAGTAGCTTGTGTATTGCAAAGGTCGACTGATTCCAATAAATTGTTCAAAATTGACCAATGTGAGACTGAGAACAGAGTGGGCATTGAAGCAGTTGACAAAGAAATAATATATCCAAGTAATGTTGAATTGCAAAATTCTGTCTGCTGTACACTGGCTGCTGTTAGAATTTGATGAATTGTTTGCATGATGTAAGTATTGTGAAGAAATTGATGCATTCAGAGCATTAAATGCAGAGACCAATGCATCTGCGACAGCAAGGTTGAGTATCATCAAATTGGTCACATTATGCAGTTTCTTCATGTAGATTATAGTCGCACAAACAAGAACATTTCCAACAAATCCAATACTCCCAATAATTGGTAACACAACTACTAAACCTGTGAGGAGGTTGATAATAACGTCATCCATGAGCATCTGGGGCTAGGCTGATCTAGCTGGACTAACTAGTTAAATCACGCAGAGTTCGGCTGACATTTAGATTGACTATAGTTAAGTCTAGTCGACTCTATTCGCCCACCAGAACTTGCTCTGTATTGCCCATCCAGTCAGTGTGTGTAATCCTGTTTGATAGCTGCTCTCTCAATGAAAGTAGTCCGATGTGTGGCATCACATTGTACTTAGATCTAGGACCACAATACTGGAACAACCTCAGAGTCACTTATATGCGACTATGGTACTGATGCTTTCTCTCCAAATAAAAGCAGTCCCGTGTGTGGCTAGTGCGTCGAATTATGATTGAATCAAATCCTGGTACAGCTTGTCAGTTCAGCAACAAAGCCCTTAGTACTATGTTTATGACTTTCATGCAATTAGGAATGCTTCCAAGTAAATGGCCATTGCTTACAGACAAACGTAGTTTTGAAATGTGTACTTTGTCAAGGACAATTGGATTTGCCTTCTATGCTTGGTAAATTGTTTTTATTGGTGAGATGCACTACCCTGAGTGCTTTTTTAGATTTAATGCCCCATTGGTTACTAATGTAAATTAAAACATAAAATCATCAAAATCATCAAGTTCAGCAACAAAGTCCTTAGGACTTTTTTATGACTTCATGCAATTAGGAATGCTTAGTGTTAATAGCAGACAGTCCAAGTAAATGGCCATTGCTTACAGACATGTATGTAGAAATGTGTACTTTTTCAAGGACAATTGGATTTGCCTGCTACGCTTGGTAAATTGTTTTTATTGGTGATATGCACTACCCTCAGTACTTTTTTAGATTTAATGCCCATTGGTTATTAATGTAATTTATGACATTAAAGCATCAAGCCAATGGATTGCAATCCATTACAAACTCATAATCACCTATTTGCCAGAAATGACTTATAAACTGTTTAGTCTCTAAGTGGTCCTAACTGCTACAAACTGCGAGGGAGTATCTGCTCAATCATGAAGTTAACTATTATATATTGTCACATATTGCTGGTTCAAGGCAAATGTCGGTTTAGTCTCAGAGCTGGTTCATGCATCCCTTCACAAATGATTCCCATCACATACAATGAGAAGGTTTATAGGTTTTACGAAGAACAAGCTATTGAATTGTCCACATGTCATTTATTCTGTGCATTTATTAAAATGCATAAGGCCAGTAGATAGACCGCCATAATCAGAGTCCAACAGTTTGGAGTTCGGTTTACCATAATTTTTGTATGGTGATTGACAAAAGACTGTTCAGTTAGACTAGTCATGCTTTACATGAGGACAGGCAGACCACCTTGGGACTGACAGTTGCATTTGCGTTTTCAGTAATGATTTTTTGGTGTTCGGGCATTAAGCCCGAACAACTCTTTGTTATTGTACGTTTTTAAAAGTTTTTTTTATAGTTTTGCTTATTCTTCTCAGCGAACCTTGTCCGCAAAAAAAAGCATAGTCGCGAAGCTTGGATCAACTTGAAACTTTACGTGAAGTTACAACCTAACTAGCAGAAGTTGTGTGAGTTTTTACGTCATGATGACGTCATCAGGTGTCAAATTACAAGCCATTTAAGTTCAAAAAGTGACCATATGCCAATGCCTGTATGTCTCTGACTATTAAAGCTACAGTATTTATATTTAGGCATATGATAGATCAAGGCAAGGGCAACATTTCAAAAGTTTACGCCAAATTCATATGACCTTAACTTCCGGTCGTACTGAAAGGTCAAAGTTTGCCTTTGCGCAATTCTTTAAAAAAAAACATTTCCCGACAAAAATCTAAACTTCTGTGTATTAGATCAACTTCAAATTTACACCATGTTAGGACCTTGATAAAAATTCACATCTCAAGAACTACCTAAATTATATTTCAGTCAAAATATTTACATCAGGTTATATGTCATTTATCATTCGCAAACCTTTCCACAGGAGATGTTACCAATTTGACCTTAACTTCCCAGTCGAAATCGGATGTTAACACTCACATATTCATTGGCTGCATTAAAAAACACGTGAAAAGAACGACACTGAATATAATCCAGCAGCACGTGCTGGCTGTTGGCTCCATTGATCACAGGGTTAATAGTTCCTCAAACCTGCACATAGACTAGTCTCTGTTCAAGGTTCACGCAACCTGATTTGGCATTACGCATTGTTAGTCTCTAAAACAGCCGTCCATGCAAACCTCATTAACACCAAATGTTAGGCTTGATCATGTGCATTTTTGGACTTTTGCAAAAGTATGTAGTTTGCTAGCACACTACGAAACAGTAACAGCACCACTCGCCTTAGCCTCACAAAACGACAAATCATCTTTACTTCAAACAGTGTCAGCATGACGTCAGCAAGCATTACGTGCTGTCAACTTACAGGTGAACTTTACAAAGATTTATATTTATGGCTAAAATGCGCAATTTAAAAGCTAAAAAAACCTTGCATGTATTTATTCAAGCCGGGATTTGTAACATCCAAAATTTAAGATCCTGTTCAAATGATGTCATAAATGAAGTCACCTCAAAGGTGCAGTTTAACTTGATTTATAGATCTAAAGTTTATTATTTCAAAAATCATATCTTGAGAAATACATCTATTATGATTTTAAGCTTTGCATTTTTTTTGTGAATGTCTTATGTATGAAAGTTCTGTATAACTGATATTGACATAATTTGAACTGGCTTCCTGCTCAACCGGAAATAAAGAAATTAATATTGAGAAGTTTTTTGGGGAATTGTCAATAAAAGTCTTGTATACTAACTATCAGTACAGTTTATGAATATTTACATGAAAGTTTGCCTTTGCGCAATTCTTTTAAAAAAAACCATTTCCCGACAAAAATCTAAACTTCTGTGTATTAGATCAACTTCAAATTTACACCATGTTAGGACCTTGATAAAAATTCATATCTCAAGAACTACTTAAATTATTTTTCAGTCAAAATATTTACATCAGGTTATATGCCATTTATCATTCGCAAACTTTTCCACAGAGATGTTACCAATTTGACCTTAACTTCCCTGTCGAAATCGGATGTTAACACTCACATATTTATTGGCTGCATTAAAAAACACATGAAAAGAACGACACCGAATATAATCCAGCAGCACGTGCTAGCTGTTGGCTCCATTGATCACAGGGTTAATAGTTCCTCAAACCTGCACATAGACTAGTCTCTGTTCAAGGTTCACGCAACCTGATTTGGCATTACGCATTGTTAGTCTCTAAAACAGCCATCCATGCAAACCTCATTAACATCAAATGTTAGGCTTGATCATGTGCATTTTTGGACTTTTGCAAAAGTATGTAGTTTGCTAGCACACCACGAAACAGTAACAGCACCACTCGCCTTAGCCTCACAAAACAGCAAATCATCTTTCTTTGAAACAGTGTCGGAATGACGTCATCAAGCATCACGTGCTGTTAACTTACAGGTGCACTTTACAAAGATTTATATTTACGGCTAAAATGCGCAATTTAAAAGCTAAAAAAACCTTGCTTGTATTTATTCAAGCCGGGATTTGTAACATCCAAAATTTAAGATCCTGTTCAAATGACGTCATCAATTGTCATAAATAAAGTCACCTTAAAGGTGCAGTTTAACTTGATCTATAGATCTAAAGTTTATTATTTCAAAAATCATCTTGAGAAATACATCTATTATGATTTTAAGCTTTGCATTTTTTGTGAATGTCTTATGTATGAAAGTTCTGTATAACTGATATTGACATGATTTGAACTGGCTTCCTGCTCAACCGGAAATAAAGAAATTAATATTGAGAAGTTTTTTTTGGAATTGTCAGTAAAAGTCTTGTATACTAACTATCAGTACAGTTTATGAATATTTACATGAATATTTTCACAGATGTTCAATTATTAAGTATTAAGTAATAACGTTAGCATTTATTTCCCGTTTACACTAAATGTATACACAGAATAGATTTACACTTTACTTCTTTGAAATTTCAAAAGCTATCAGCATTATTTTCATCGACTCAACAAAATAGTTCACACATTTACACAACACTGACCCCAATGATACCCGAACGCCTAATGTTTGTTTAAACAAACACTAAATTCAAGTGATAATTAACTTTGGTCTTTTTTTGGGGGGGGGGTGTTCTGGCCTAGCTATGAAATTTCTGCTTGATTTTTTGTTTTAAAAGGTCAATAATTAGCATTTTGGCTACCAATTCCTCTTGAGGAATATAAAAAAAATTAAAAATTGTCCAACATCCATTAACAAATCTTTAAAACCCCTTAGAAAGTGGCACTCAGAAAAATGTACAGTACTTTTTTCCACAAGAGAGCTGTTGCAGTTTGATTGACTGAGTACTGAAGCCAATAGTGGGTTACTATAATGGTGTTGGAGTTTGATGGATTGAGTACTGTTTCCACAAGAGAACTGTTGCAGTTTGATTCACTGAGTACTGAAGCCAATAGTGGGTTACTATAATGGTGTTGGAGTTTGATGGATTGAGTACTGTTTCCACAAGAGAACTGTTGCAGTTTGATTCACTGAGTACTGAAGCCAATAGTGGGTTACTATAATGGTGTTGTAGTTTGATAGATTGAGTACTGTTTCCACAAGTGAACTGTTGCAAACACTAAGTACTGAAGCCAATAGACAATGCAAGTCTCACGCGTATTCAAACTTCCGGGACCATTGTGGTCCAAACCATATGGAGCTTTGCATGGGCAAGATTTTGTTTCGTCGAGTTTTAGTTTAACGTAGTTAATGACCATGAAAATTATAAATGTTGTTTGGAATGTAACACTAAGTGATACAAAATATGAAAGTAAAATCAATTGAACAACATAACGAAGAAAACCCGAGAATTAAACTTGACCTCAGCTTTCCGGTACTTGCAAAAGAATAAGAATTTTTGCCCATCTCCGATCACAAAACTTGTACATATGTATGTAAGTCTTGTCATCGCAAGTCCACGTAAGGAGTTTCTAAAAAATTTGTTTCAATAATAATTAACAATTTATTTGTGTGTTTATAATAAAAGCTAAAACTCATTTTTAGAATATTGTAATGAAAATTTTTGTTGTTAAGATTTTGTCATTAGATATAATTTAAATCATAGATTTGAATTCAGGAAAAAAGATGTTCTTCGATTGCCGTGTTTTCTCGTTCCGAGACGCGCGAGACTTGCACAGTCTATAGCAGGTTACTATAATGGTGTTGGAGTTTGATGGATTGATTTGTCAGGTCTTCTCTTCTAGTTCGATCCACGTTGATAAAATCTTTCTCACAGTGGACCAACTTGGTTGAGCTGTCTTTGTTGATGACATCTACACACCATGGATAGAAATGCTTTTCTTAGCTGTTTATACTTGAATCCATACAAGACTGGATTGATGGCAGAGTTCATGATAGGGAGAAGTGATAAAAATGCCCATATGACCACATCAAGATTAAAAAATTCAACTTCTTGCATTGGCTGAAATATCAAAGTAATGGTGTACCAGATGGCTCCAGGCAAGAAAAGAATAAAGAAAGCTGCTGTGATGATAGCAAGAGCGCTGGTGACTTTCTTGTGAGCTTGGTGCAGTTCTTGAGCTGGACCCTGGATTCCTTGCTCCTCTAGGTTTCTGGCTCCTTGTTTCAGGTTGATGAGGATTCTGATGAACATCCAAATTGTAGCTGCAATGGGTAAAAGATACAACAGCATTGCTGCAATGCCAAAGACTGCTTTTTTTTGTAGCTTTTCAATCATGCAATTTTCTCTTTTATACTGATCTGTGATGAAGATTAATGGAGGCATATGTACCATTACTGGAATTACCCAAACGGCAAGTAACAACAGTGTGATCTTTCTTCTAGTGAAGTAGGTTTCGTATTGCAAAGGTCGACTGATTCCAATAAATCGTTCAAAATTGACCAATGTTAGACTGAGAACAGAGTTGGCAATGAAGCTGTTTACAAAGGTAAAGTATATCCAAGTATTGCTGAATTGAAAAAGCCTGTCTGCTGTACACTGGCTGCTGTTAGATTTTGATGAATTGTTTGCATGATATGAGTATTGTGCAGAAATCGATGCATACGGAGCATTAAATGCAGAGACCAATGCATCTGCAACAGCGAGGTTGAGTATCATCAGATTGGTCACATTATGCAGTTTCTTTGTATAGATTATAGTCGCACATACAAGAACATTTCCAACAATTCCAATACTCCCAATAATTGGTGTCACAACGACTAAACCTGCGAGGAGGTTGATAATAACGTCATCCATGAGCAAGTTCGGGTACTAACCTTTTTGTCAATATGCCGTTTAAATCACGCATGGGTGGTCTGTGTTTCACTCAAACACCTCTAGTTGATTGACTCGTCAAATCTAGTTAGCTCTTGGCAATGAGACGACTTGATGGGCAGAACAAATGTGTTGGCCCACTATGTTCATTTTTAAAAAAAATTCTCAACATAACTGTCATAGTATAGTGCAACAATTAGTTATTATCTTTATGATTGGCATATACTGGCAAAACCTACCAGTTATTGTTAAATCATGGCGTACTCCAGGAGATAGTTGTTTAAATTAACTGTGCGTGTGATTACAAAGGTTACAAAGCTTTCTCCGTCACGTAACCTAACCCAGTCTTGAAACAGTGACGTAACTTCGCAAGTTGACAGAGAAACAGTGCTCTGTGGCTAGGCTGATCTAGCTGGAGTAACTAGTTAAACCATGCAGAGTTCGGCAGACATCTAGCTTGACTCTGGTTGAGTCTTGACGACTCTAGTCACCCACCAGAACTTGCTCTGTATTGCCCATCCAGTCAGTGTTTGTAATCCTGTTTGTTAGCTACTCTCTCAATGAAAGTATTCCGATGTGTGGCATCACATTGTACTCAGATCTAGGACCACAATACTGTAACAACCTCAGAGTCATGCGACTATGATACTGATGCTTTCTCTCCAAATAAAAGCAGTCCCGTGTGTGGCTAGTGCGTCAAATTATGATTGAATCAAATCCTGGTACAACTCGTCAGTTCAGCAACAAAGTCCATAGTACTTTTTTTATGACTTTCATGCAATTTGGAATGCTTAGTGTTAATAGCAGACAGTCCAAGTAAATGGTCATTGCTTACGTAGCTCTGAAATGCGTACTTTGTCAAGGACAGTTGGATTTACCTGCTACGCTTGCAACTTCCTAGCATCACCAAAAGTCCCCCTATTGGTTGACTATACTTTAAAGATATTTGTAAATTGTTTTTATTGGTGATATGCACTACCCTGAGTACTTGTTAGGAATGATAAACATGACGTTCTTTCGGTGTAGGACAAATTTTATCTGTGGTATTTGATGAATCCTTTGTGATTTAGAGGCCATCTTAAATTTAAGGCCCTATTGGTTATTAATGTAACTTATGACATAAAAGCATCAAGACGATGGATTGCAATCCATTACAAACTCATAATCACCTATTTGCCAGAAATGACTTACAAACTGTTTAGTCTCTAAGTGGCCCTAACTGCTACAAACTGCAAGGGAGTATCTGCTCAATCATGAAGTTAACTATTATATATTGTCACATATTGCCGGTTCAAGGCAAATGTCGGTTTAGTCTCAGAGCTGGTTCATGCATCCCTTCACAAATGACTCCCATTACATACAAGCATTTATTAAAATGCATAAGGCCAGTAGATAGACCGCCATAATCAGAGTCCAACAGTTTGGAGTTCGGTTTTCCATAATTTTGTATGGTAATTGACAAAAGACTGCTCAGTTAAACTAATCATGCTTTACATAATGCCAGGCAGACCACCTTGGGACGAACAGTTGCTGTTGCATTTTCAGTAACTAGGTGTTCGGGCAATAAGCCCGAACAACTCTTTTTTCTTTTCTTTTTCTTTTTTTTTCTTTCTTTTTTAAAAGTTTTGCTTATTCTTCTCAGTGGGCTTTGTCCGCAAGCAAACGCATACTTGCGAACCTTTGATCAACTTGAAACTTAATGTGAAGTCTTTTATTTATTTATTTATTTATTTATTTTATACAGCATCCACAGCGCAAGCGCCAAAAATGGATGGATAAAAATTTCAGTAATTAGCAATAAAATACTATAAAAGATATAATAGATATGAAGATATAAAGTTAGAACATACATGTAACTAGCAGAAGATGAGTAAGTTGTGACATCACGATTACGTCATCAGGTGTCAAATTACAAGTCATTTAAGTTCAAAAAATGACCTCATGCCAATGCCTGTATGTCTTTGAATATTATAGCTACAGTATTCATAGCTGGGCATATGATAGATCAAGATACGGGCAACATTTGAAAAGTTAACGCCAAATTCACGTACCGAAAGGTCAAAGTTTGCCTTTGTGTAATTCTTTAAAAAAAACTTTCCCGGCAAAAACATTAACTTCTGTTTATAAGATCGCCTTTACACCATGTTAGGACCTTGATAGAACCTCCATCAAGTAGTTGTGGCGTCATGATGACGTCATCAAGTGTTGAAATACAGTAAATCAAAGTTTTATAATTTCAAAATTCATAACTCAAGAAGTACATAAGCTATTATAATAATCTATACATCATCGGAGAGGTCTTGAAAAATGAAGCAAATACTACACAGAGTCTTATACCGTTTGACCTTGTCTTCCTGTTCAAACCGGAAGTTGAGTATTTTACAATTCATACTTTAAGAAATACTCGTATTTGTTTACATACACTTTACTCACAACTTTTAAATCATGTTTTAAATTCTTAAGCCTTCTCAAACTTTTCCACAGAGAGGTTACCTTTTTGACCTTCACTTATGGTTGAAATCAGGTATACATTGACCCACTGTCAAACCGCAGGAAAAAAATGCATTGAAAACACACACAATACGCGATCTAAACCAGTTAGACGGTGAGCGGCTGCTCGCTCCATTAAATCAACCACAACGTTCAAAGTCCATCAAACATGCTTGTAGTCTAGTCTCTGTTCAAGGTTCGCTACCTGATTTTGACATTACGCTTTGTTAGGGCATGTTCACACGAGTAGCTAACTTCACTGCTAACTTAGCTGCTAAAAATCCGCAGCGAGGGATGCATCGAGAAACGGACTTAGCTAAAAAGTACCTTGCGTTCACACGAGGCTTCGCTGTTAGCCAGCACAGCAGAGTGTGTCGGCTTCCGGTAGTTTTCTTGCCACTCTATTATGCTGTCACTAGTGTCAGCAGTTTGTTGAATGACATGTTGGCTTGAAGAATATCTTATGAACATAATACTTATGTAAAGTTTCATTTTTCTGTTATAAGTTCACAGCGACTCTACTTTTTAAATTCGCAGCGATTCGGAATAAGAAATGATTTTGTTTTAGTCTGTTCTTGTCACTAAATACACTGTGTCATCAGCGCTACAACTTCGTCCCCAATAGTGTGCGATGTCAACGTGCCACAGCACGTTGCTTGCTTGTGGGAAGGAGGTTGACTACTTCACACGTGCGTGGCCAACTATAGCTGGCCGTAGAAACGTTTTTGGACCGTTCGGATAATATGTTTACAAAAATGATCCCAACAATCGCCGATTTTTCTTTGTTATGACTAAGCTGTTATAAGGAATATAGATGATGTCAACTTATAGCTGTAAAACTTAAAGAATTTCGGCGGAAACTGACGAGAAAAATGTATAGGCCTACGTGCAACTCCAGCAGGAGAAAAAATACACGGCGTCGTACATCAAATTGAAACCATCATCATCATGTTAACTACGCAGCTAAGGTCAGTTATGTTCACACGATAAAAAAACACTGCTAAAATTCCTTTATCTGCGGTAAAAGTATCAAGTTTCACTGCTAAGTCGTAAAACTGAAGTTAGCAGCGGAAATTTTCGCTGCTAACTTTTGGAGTTAGCAGCGAAGTTAGCAGCGAAGTTGACTATTTTTGCGTTCACACGGTCACAAATTTTTGCGCTGTTAGCTAGCAGCGAAGTTAGCAGCGAAGTTAGCTACTCGTGTGAACGTACCCTTAGTCTCTAAAACAGCCGTCCGTGCAAACCTCGCTAACAATCAAATGTCAGACTTTTGAAAATTCATAACTTAAGAACTACAAAATGGATTTGTACAATCTATACATCATCCGACAGGTCTTTCAAAACTCAACAAACGCTACACAAAGAGGGACCCCATTTGAAGTTGAATTTCGGTTCAAAATATAAGTTGAACATTCCGTTAGTATTAATTCGCACAAGCACACAGCTGGCTGTTCCGCTCCATTGTTCCAAAGGTTCAAAGTCCAATTAAACTGTTTATAGCCCACATTTAACCTGAAACGTAAAGTCCTTGTCACATCCATGGTGGCGCTATAATTATCAAATTAGTGGTCATTCAATAAATATTGGCTCCACGACAAATGCTGACTCGTTCGACGGAAGTCCAATAACAGCCGTGCATAAACCTCGCTTGTGGTAAACAGCAACTTAAAGAGGGTATTTTGCTTGCCTGTTTTTGTTGATTGTATGACTTTTGATAACTGAGAAAGTGCAATCGGCAAGAGATCAACATTAGTTTGACTCTTATCAACAGCAATTTTTATGAGAATCACACTTTTAGATCCTTTTGAATACTTCAATAAAGTTCTGTGTGAACAACAAAATAAAGTCAAACAAAATTGCACACATTGTTCCTAAGCCCTGAAAAACGTGAAAGGTGTTTAATTGATACACGTTCTATGTAGAGCTCAATGCAGTCTTAAGTAGCACTTGTTTCCCATGTAAACTAGGGTATAAACGTAAAAGACTTACATTTTACTTACTTTGACATTACAAAAGCTATCATCAATCTTTTCATCGATTCACCCATTAACACAACACTGACCCCAACGATACCCCGAACACCTTGAGTTTGTTTTACAAACTCTATAAGTCTAGTGATTATTAAGTTTGTTCCTTTATTATTTTTGTTTGTTTTGGCGGGAAGGGGGGGGTTGGGGGGGTATTTGTTTGCTTGTTTGTTTGTTTGTTTGTTGGGGTGTTTGAGCGGTTGTTTTGATGGAAACACATTTGGATCGTTCTGAGAACATGGAAGTGCTTTTAAAAGGAAGGGGGATGTAAGCATATATCGGCTTAAGACTACTGATTTTCCTTTTTAGAAAACCTACAATATTTGGCAATTTTACAAAATTGTAAATTTGGGCCCTAAATAAAATATTAACAAATAAGTAATTATGTATTTTAAAGATCAGGCAAAAATGCTGTATTCGACTACCACTTTATATCCCTTTGATTAGAAAAAAATAAGTCCTCATGTCCAGAAAAGTTGACAGAATGTATACAGAGAGGAACACAGTCTTTGAATAATTATAAACTATCAAAATCATGAAAAATAAGCAATTTTCATGTCTACCATGGTCTTGACTCAACAAATGCCAATTTAGTTTCTTTGGACATGAGTGCGTTAGGGTTCTGGCCGCCAGATGAAATGTCCGCTTGATTTTACTTGAAAGGTCAATAATTAGCATTTTGCCTACCAATTCCTCAAGCGGAATATTAAAAAAAGGAAAATAAAGTCCAACATACATTAATAAATCTAAAACAAATCCCTTAATGTAGCAGTCAGAAATACAGAAATTATTCCAAAGATCAACCAATATTCTAGCAGTAATTGTCTTATTCTACAACAAATATAGTCAACAGAGGGGGTACTACAATGGTGTTGGAGTTTAATGGGTTGAGTACTGTTTCCACAAGAGAACTGTTGCAGTTTGATTCACTGAGTACTGAAACCAATCGCGTGTATTCGAACTTCCGGGACCATTGTCATCCCAACCATATGGAGTTTTAAATGGGCGAGATTTTGTTTTCATCAATTATTTTAGTTTAACGTAGTTTATGACCATGAAAATTGTTGTTTGGAATGTAACACTAAGTGATACAAAATATGAAAGTAAAATCAAATCACAACATAACGAAGAAAAACCGAGAATTAAACTTGACCTCAGCTTCCGGTTACTTGCAAAAAAAGAATTTTTGCCCACCTCCAACCACGAAACTTGTACATATGTATGTACACGCTTTTTTTTGGTAGCGCAATGATAATTGCAAGACGCTGTAATTGCCAGAAGCATTTTCGTTGCAGTCTATGGTTGTTGAGTCCTCTATAAACTGCATCAAGGGTCAATTTTATGCCCATATGACCATCGCAAGCCCCTGTAAGGAGTTTCTAAAAAGTTAAGATCAAATAAGCATCCTCATCCCAAAGTTTTAATTTTGTTTCAATAATAATTAACAAATTATTTGTGTATATAAAAGCTAAAACTCATTTTGTCATTAGATATAGTTTAAAACATAGATTTGATTTCAGGAAAAAAGTTCTTCGTTTGAAGTGTTTTCTCGTTCTGATCTGCGCGAGACTTGCACAGTCTTTAGCGGGTTACTATAATGGTGTTGGAGTTTCACTGATTGATTTGTCAGGTCTTCTCTTGTAGTTGGATCCACCTAGATAAACTCTTTCTCAAAGTGGACCAACTTGGTTTAGCTGTCTTTGTTGATGACATCTACACACCATGGATAGGAATGCTTTTCTCAGCTGTTTATACTTGAATCCATAAAGGACTGGATTGATGGCAGAGTTCATGATAGAGAGAAGTGTTAAAACGACCCATATGACCACATCAAGATTAAAAAATTCAACTTCTTGCACTGGCTGAAATATCAAGGCAATGGTGAACCAGATGGCTCCAGGCAAGATAAGAATGAAGAAAGCTGCCGTGATGATAGCAAGAGTGCTGGTAACTTTCTTGTGGGCTTGGCGCAGTTCTTGAGCTGGTCCCTGGATTCCTTGCTCCTCTAGGTTTCTGGCTCCTTGTTTCAGGTTGATGAGGATTCTGATGAACATCCAAAATGTAGCTGCAATGGGTAGAAGATGCAACAGCGTTGTTGCAATGCCAAAGACTAAAGGTTTTTGTAGCTTTTCAATCTTGCAATTTTCTCTTTTATTCTGATCTATGATGAAGATTGTTCGAGGCGTATGTACCACTACTGGAATTACCCAAACGGCAAGTAACAACAGCGTGATCTTTCTTGTAGAGAAATAGGTTGTGTATTGCAAAGGTCGACTGATTCCAATAAATCGTTCAAAATTGGCCAATGTGAGACTGAGAACAGAGTTGGCCTTGAAGCAGTTGATAAAGAAATAATATATCCAGGTATTGTTGAATTGCAAAAGCCTGTCTGCTGTACACTGGCTGCTGTTAGAATTTGATGAACTCTTTGCATGATATAAGTATTGTGAAGAAATCGATGCATACAGAGCATTAAATGCAGAGACCAATGCATCTGCAATAGCGAGGTTGAGTATCATCAGATTGGTCACATTATGCAGTTTTTTTGTGTAGATTATAATCGCACATACAAGAACATTTCCAACAAATCCAATACTCCCAACAATTGGTATCACAATGACTAAACTTGTGAGGAGGTTGATAATAACGTCATACATGATCAAGTTCAGGTGCTAATCTTTTAGTCAATTTGCAGTTTTAAATCACACATGCATGGTCTGTGTTTCACTCAATCCTCAAGGCGATTGACTCGACAAATCTAGTTAGCTCTTGGCAACAAGACGACGACTTGATGGGCAGATCAATTGTGTTGGCCCATCATGTTCATTTTGTTAAATTTCTCAACATAACTTGCATAGTATAGTGCAATAATTAGTGATCGCTCACTTTTTTTTGGCATATTGCCAAACACCTACCAGTTATCATTAAACCATGGAGTACTCTATGAGATAGTTGTTTGAAATAATTGTGCGTGTCATTACAAAACTTTCTCCATCACCTAACTTAACTGCGATCTTGAAGCAGTGGTGTAACTTTGCAAGTTGACTAGAGAAATAGTGCTCTGGGGCTAGGCTGATCTAGCTGGACTAACTACTTAAACCACGCAGAGTTCGGCTGACATTTAGATTGACTATGGTTAAGTCTAGCCGACTCTATTCGCCCACCAGAACTTGCTCTGTATTGCCCATCCAGTCAGTGTGTGTAATCCTGTTTGATAGCTGCTCTCTCAATGAAAGTAGTCCGATGTGTGGCATCACATTGTACTCAGATCTAGGACCACAATACTGGAACAACCTCAGAGTCACTTATATGCTACTATATGGTACTGATGCTTTCTCTCCAAATAAAAGCAGTCCCGTGTGTGGCTAGTGCGTTAAATTATGATTGAATCAAATCCTGGTACAGCTTGTCAGTTCAGCAACAAAGTCCATAGTACTTTTTTTTATGACTTTCATGCAATTTGGAATGCTTAGTGTTAATAGCAGACAGTCCAAGTAAATGGTCATTGCTTACGTAGCTCTGAAATGTGTACTTTGTCAAGGACAGTTGGATTTACCTGCTACGCTTGCAACTTCCTAGCATCACCAAAAGTCCCCCTATTGGTTGACTATACTTTAAAGATCTTTGTAAATTGTTTTTATTGGTGATAATATGCACTACCCTGAGTACTTGTTAGGAATGATAAACATGACGTTCTTTCGGTGTAGGACAAATTTTATCTGTGGTATTTGATGAATCCTTTGTGATTTAGAGGCCATCTTAAATTTAAGGCCCCATTTTGTTATTGATGTAACTTATGACATAAAAGCATCATGCCGATGGATTGCAATCCATTACAAACTCATAGTCACCTGTTTGCCAGAAATGACTTACAAACTGTTTAGTCTCTAAGTGGCCCTAACTGCTACAAACTGCGAGGGAGTTTCTGCTCAATCATGAAGTTAACTATTATATATTGTCACATATTGCTGGTTCAAGGCAAATGTCGGTTTAGTCTCAGAGCTGGTTCATGCATCCCTTCACAAATGACTCCCATTACATACAATAAGAAGGTTTATAGGTTTTACGAAGAACAAGCTATTGAATTGTCCACATGTCATTTATTCTGTGCATTTATTAAAATGCATAAGGCCAGTAGATAGACCGCCATAATCAGAGTCCAACAGTTTGGCTTTTGGTTTACCATGATTTTGTATGGTGATTGATGAAAGACTGCACAGCCAAACTGTTCATGCTTTGCATAAGGCCAGGCAGACCACCTTGGGACTGACAGTTGCTATTGCATTTTCAGTAATAAGGTGTTCGGGCAATAAGCCCGAACAACTCTTTTTCTTTGTTTTCTTTCTTTTTTAAAAGTTTTGCTTATTCTTCTCAGTGGGCTTTGTCCGCAAGCAAACGCATACTTGCGAACCTTTGATCAACTTGAAACTTAATGTGAAGTTTATTTATTTATTTATTTCATACAGCATCCACAGTGCAAGCGCCAAAAATGGATGGATAAAAATTTCAGTAATTAACAATAAAATACTATAAAAGATATAATAGATATGGTCCATTACTTGATATATGATATATAAAAAAAAAGTCGCATCCCCTTAAGGTGATCCCCGGCTGCCGCTTCCCAGGTTGTATCATATGGATGTGATCCCTGGCTACACGGCAGTTTGCGGTTGAATGGCTTTCTGACTGGCACCCCCCGAACAAAGATATTGACAAAATAGGGAGACCGCCAACATAGGGCTAGATAGCTCAGTTGGTAGAGCGCCGGCACGTTAAACCGCAGGTCGTTGGTTCAAATCCCACTCTAGTCAATTTTTCTTTGTTCAACCCAAAATCATAGATATAAAGATATAAAGTTACAACATACATGTAACTAGCAGAAGCTGAGTAAGTTGTGACGTCACGATTACGTCATCAGGTGTCAAATTACAAGTCATTTAAGTTCAAAAAGTGACCTCATGCCAATGCCTGTATGTCTTTGAATATTATAGCTACAGTATTCATAGCTGGGCATATGATAGATCAAGATACGGGCAACATTTGAAAAGTTAACGCCAAATTCACGTACCGAAAGGTCAAAGTTTACCTTTGTGTAATTCTTTAAAAAAAACTTTCCCGGCAAAAACATTAACTTCTGTTTATAAGATCACCATTAAATTTACACCATGTTAGGACCTTGATAGAACCTCCATCAAGTAGTTGTGGCGTCATGATGACGTCATCAAGTGTTGAAAAACAGTAAATCAAAGTTTTATCATTTCAAAATTCATAACATAAGAAGTACATAAGCTATTATAACAATCTATACATCATCGGAGAGGTCTTGAAAAATGAAGCAAATACTACACAGAGTCTTATACCATTTGACCTTGTTTTCCGGTTCAAACTGGAAGTTGAGAACTTTACAATTCATACTTTAAGAAATACTCGTATTTTTTAGATACACATTACTCACAATTTTTAAATCATGATTAGATTCTTAAGCCTTCTCAAACTTTTCCACAGAGAGGTTACCTTTTTGACCTTCACTTATGGTTGAAATCGGGTATACATTGACCCGCTGTCAAACCGCAGGAAAAAAATGCATTGAAAACACACACAATACGCGATCTAAACCAGTTAGACGGTGAGCGGCTGCTCGCTCCATTGAATGAACCACAAGGTTCAAAGTACATCAAACATGCTTGTAGTCTAGTCTCTGTTCAAGGTTCGCACTACCTGATTTTGACATTACGCTTTGTTAGTCTCTAAAACAGCCGTCCGTGCAAACCTCGCTAACAATCAAATGTCAGTCTTTTAAAAATTCATAACTTCAGAACTACAAAATGGATTTGTACAATCTATACATCATCCGACAGGTCTTTCAAAACTCAACAAACGCTACACAAAGAGGGACTCCATTTGAAGTTGAATTTCGGTTCAAAATATAAGTTGAACATTCCGTTAGTATTAATTCGCACAAGCACACAGCTGGCTGTTCCGCTCCATTGTTCCAAAGGTTCAAAGTCCAATTAAACTGTGTATAGCCCACATTTAACCTGAAACGTAAAGTCCTTGTCACATCCATGGTGGCGCTATAATTATCAAATTAGTGGTCATTCAATAAATATTGGCTCCACGACAAATGCCGACTCGTTCGACGGAAGTCCAATAATAGCTGTGCATAAACTTCACTTGCGGTAAACAGCAACTTAAAGAGGGTATTTTGCTTGCCTGTTTTTGTTGATTGTATGACTTTTGATAACTGAGAAAATGCAATCGGCAAGAGATCAACATTGGTTTGACTCTTATCAACAGCAGTTTTTACGAGAATCCAACTTTTAGATCCTTTTGAATACTTCAATAAAGTTCTTTGTGAACAACAAAATAAAGTCAACCAAAATTGCACACCTTGTTTAATTAAACCATGGGTTCCTAAGCCCTGAAAAACGTGAAAGATGTTTAATTAATACACGTTCTATGTAGAGCTCAATGCAGTCTTAAGTAAAAACGTAAGCACTTGTTTCCCATGGGTATAAACGTAAAAGACTTACATTTTACTTTGTTTGACATTTCAAAAGCTATCATCAATCTTTTCATCGATTCAAAGGAATAGTTCACCCAATAACACAACACTGACCCCAACGATTCTCGAACACCTTGAGTTTGTTTTACAAACTCTATAAGTCTAGTGATTATTAAGTTTGTTCCTTATTTTTGTTTGTTTTGGGGGGTTTTGTTGGTTGGGGGGTATTTGTTTGTTTGTTTGTTTGTTTGTTTGTTGGGGTGTTTGTTTGTTTGTTTGTTGGGTTTGAGCGGTTGTTTTGATGGAAACACACTTGGGTCGTTCTGAAAACATGGAAGTGTTTTTAAAAGGAAGGGGGATGTAAGCATATATAGGCTCAGGGTTCTGCCCATGGTGGTCGGTGCCGGAAAACCCGACCGGCACTCAGGATTCCCCGACCACCACGAGCAGAATTATTTCGTTTTCCGACCACCACACATTTTCCTTTCTTTTTTTGCCCATTTCCTACAAAATATTTTGAACATCGTGTAAAAAATTTTATTTACCAGTAAAAAGCTTCATCCAAAGTTTCAAGTAGCCTACTTCTTTGGTTTGAGTCTATTTCAATGATCCAGGATCAAGCATCCCTCCCGCCTGTCGATCCAACAAAACTCGCATTGATTTTGCAATGGTTTCCAGTCACGCTGATTATAGCTTTACGCTTGGAATAACATGATACCAGTTTCATCATGTTGCGTACCCTATTCTATAGCATTTAATACAACGGAAAATAAATTGCAGAGTAAGCACCATGCTATAGATGCTGTAAATTGTTTTCCCATGGCGGTAAAGGCGTGTGCGTACTATGGAGGCCTACATTCAAGGCACAGCTGCAGGGCGCACGTCTGTAACCACTCCGTGCACGATCGAAAGGAAATTGACTTGACCGTACCAGGAAAAACTTTTTTCCGGCACTAAAGAAATCCTGGGCAGAACCCAGTAGGCTTAAGAAAACCTACAATATGTGGCAATTTTACAAAATTTTAAATTTGGGCCCTTAATAAAAAATATTAACAAATAAGTAATTATGTTTTTAAAGATCAGGCAAAAATGCTGTTTTCGACTGCCACTTTATCTCCCTTTGATTAGGAAAAAATAAGTCCTTACCTGTCCAGAAAGGTTGACAGAATGTATACAGAGAGGAACACACTCTTTGAATAATTATAAACTATCAAAATCATGAAAAATCAGCAATTTTCATGTCTACCACGGTCTTGATTCAATAAATGCCAACTTAGTTTCTTTGGACATGAGTGCGTGAGGGTTCTGGCCGCCTGATGAAATGTCCGCTTGATTTTACTTGAAAGGTCAACAATTATTATTTTGCCTACCAATTCCTCAAGCGGAATATTAAAAAAAGGAAAATAAAGTCCAACATACATTAAGAAATCTAAAACAAATCCCTCAGAATGTAGCAGTCAGAAATACAGAAATTATTCAAAAGATCAACCAATATTCTAGCAGTAATTGTCTTATTCTACAACAAATATAGTCAACAGAGGGGGTACTATAATGATGTTGGAGTTTGATAGATTGAGTACTGTTTCCACAAGAGAACTGTTGCAGTTTGATTCACTGAGTACTGAAGCCAATAGCGGGTTACTATAATGGTGTTGGAGTTTGATGGATTGAGTACTGTTTCCACAAGATAACTGTTGCAGTGAAGTACTGAAGCGAATAGTGGGTTACTATAGTGGTGTTGGAGTTTGATGGGTTTGAGTACTATTTCCACAAGAGAACTGTTGCAGTTTGATTCAGTGAGTACTGAAGCCAATAGTGGGTTACTTTAATGGTGTTGGAGTTTGATGGGTTTGAGTACTATTTCCACAAGAGAACTGTTGCAGTTTGATTCAGTGAAGTACTGAAGCGAATAGTGGGTTACTATAATGGTGTTGGAGTTTGATGGGTTTGAGTACTATTTCCACAAGATAACTGTTGCAGTGAAGTACTGAAGCGAATAGTGGGTTACTATAGTGGTGTTGGAGTTTGATGGATTGAGTACTGTTTCCACAATAGAACTGTTGCAGTTTGATTCACTGATTTGTCAGGTCTTCTCTTCTAGTTGGATCTACCTTGATAAACTCTTTTTCACAGTGGACCAACTTGGTTTAGCTGTCTTTGTTGATAACATCTACACACCATGAATAGGAATGCTTTTCTCAGCTGTTTATACTTGAATCCATACAAGACTGGATTGATGGCAGAGTTCATGACAGAGAGAAGTGTTAAAACGAGCCATATGACATTATCAAGATAGAAAAATTCAACTTCTTGCACTGGCTGAAATATCAAAGCAATGGTGAACCAGACAGCTCCAGGCAAGACAAGAATGAAGAAAGCTGCCGTGATGATAGCAAGAGTGCTGGTGACTTTCTTGTGAGCTTGGTGCAGTTCTTGAGCTGGGCCCTGGATTCCTTGCTCCTCTAGGTTTCTGGCTCCTTGTTTCAGGTTGATGAGGATTCTGATGAACATCCAAATTGTAGCTGCAATGGGTAGAAGATGCAACAGCATTGCTGCAATGCCGAAGACTACAGGTTTTTGTAGCTTGTCATTCTCGCAATTTTCTCTTTTATACTGATCTATGATGAGGATTGTTCGAGGCGTATGTACCACTCCTGGAATTACCCAAACGGCAAGTAACAACAGCGTGATCTTTCTTCTAGTGAAGTAGGTTGTGTATTGCAAAGGCCGACTGATTCCAATAAATCGTTCAAAATTGACTAATGTGAGACTGAGAACAGTGTGGACATTAAAGCAGTTGACAAAGGTAAAGTATATCCAAGTATTGCTGAATAGAAAAAGCCTGTCTGGTGTACACTGGCTGCTGTTAGATTTTGATGAACTGTTTGTATGATATGAGTATTGTGCAGAAATCGATGCATACGGAGCATTAGATGCAGAGACCAATGCATCTGCAACAGCGAGGTTGAGTATCATCAGATTGGTCACACTATGCAGTTTCTTTGTGTAGATTATAGTCGCACATGTAAGAACATTTCCAACAAATCCAATACTCCCAACAATTGGTAACACAACGACTAAACTTGTTAGCAGGTTGATAATAAAATCATCCATGAGCAAGTTCGGATGCTAACCTTTTAGTCAATATGCAGTTTAAATCACACATGCGTGGTCTCTGTTTCACTCAAAGGCCTTTAGTTGATTGACTCGTCAAATCTAGTTAGCTCTTGGCAACGAGACGACTTGATGGGCAGATCAATTGTGTTGGCCCATCATGTTCATTTTCTTAAATATCTCAACATAACTTGCATAGTAAAGTGCAATAATTAGTTATTTTCTTACTGATTGGCATATACTGGCAAAAGCCTACCAGTTATTGTTAAACCATGGAGTACTCCAGGAAACAGTCGTTTAAATTAACTGTGCGTGTGATTACAAAAGTTAACAAAGCTTTCTCCGTCACGTAACCTAACTGCGATCTTGAAGCAGTGGCGTAACTTTGCAAGTTGACTAGAGAAACAGTGCTCTGGATGGGGCTAGGCTGATCTAGCTGGACTAACTAGTTAAACCACGCAGAGTTTGGCTGACATCTAGATTGACTATGGTTAAGTCTAGTCGACTCTAGTCAAGTCTAGTCGACTGTAGTCACCCACAAGAGCTTGCTCGGTATTGCCTATCTAGTCAGTGTGTGTAATCTTGTTTGATACTGGTTGATAGCTGCTCTCTCAATGAAGTCCCATGTGTAGACAGTCACTGGTCTTACAGGCACCAATAATTGTTGATTGTTTTACTGATTTGCATATAATTTTGTTTAAAGCTGACCTTAATTTTCGCTTCAAGTTTGACAATAAAGAACATGCAATAAAGGCGATCGTCATGATCCTTGGCATAACCAATGCAAACTCAAGCAAGCTGTAACATGCACGTAACTAGGACGTCGTGTTTAAAAGCTTTTACCTGGCAACAAATGCTCATACTGATTAATTGCCAAGTCATAAATTTTTAACATTATCATGATGATAAAAGAAAATTGCAATAAAGCAAAATAATTTCATTTTTATTAACATTGTACAAGTTAAATGTGAAGGGGGAAACTAATAATGATCTATCAAAGCCTTGACAAATATTGTGTTCATCCTTATGAAAAATAATCGTCATAAAAGTTAACGGTAGCCGTTAACGAGAGGCACTTATTGTTCCCTAGGGAATTACCACTTCTGAACCTGAAATAATTTGTTATTCAATGTCAATATTAATAGAAAGGGCGATAATTGTATGTAAAAAACAAGCCTTGGGTATCTTTTGAAATTTTTGAACCACGATTATAGTAAATTACTGCAAGAGTCTTGAAAACTAAAAATCTTTTCAGCAAACTCGGGCTGTGCAAGAGCAATGTGGATGGGGTCGAAAATAATCAGACCATGAATGTCTTCGGACCGTGATGGAGTAAGCAATAGGTAGACTATAGGTACCCTGTGGTCACGTTCAATAGACCGTGTAAGTCTCGCGATGATAAGGTCACCATTGAGCTTTGGGGCACCTCTGAGCCATCAACTATGGGAGATCAAAGCTGGTGCAACAAAAGGAGACAGTTGTTTAAATTAACTGTGCGTGTGATTACAAAAGTTTACAAAGCCTGTCACCTAACCTAATCGCAATCTTGAAGCAGTGCTGTAACTTTGCAAGTTGACCAGAGACACAGTGCTCTGGGGCTAGGCTGATGTAGCTGGACTATCAAGTTAAACCACGCAGAGTTCAGCTGACATCTAGATTGACTATGGTTAAGTCTAGTCGACTCTAGTCACCCAACAGAACTTGCTCTGTATTGCCCATCCAGTCAGTGTGTGTAATCCTGTTTGATAGCTGCTCTCTCAGTGAAAGTAGTCCGATGTGTGGCATCACATTGTACTCAGATCTAGGACCACAATACTGGAACAACCTCAGAGTCACTTATATGCGACTATGGTACTGATGCTTTCTCTCCAAATTAAAGCAGTCCCGTGTGTGGCTAGTGTGTAAAATTATGATTGAATAAAATCCCGGTGCAACTTGTCAGTTCAGCAACAAAGTCCATAGTACTTTTTCATGCAATTTGGAATGCTTAGTCAGCCGCGGATCCAGGGGTGGGGCGTGGGCGCACGCCCTTTGCCAGGAAAAAAAAAAAAAAAAAAAAGAGAGACATTTTTTTTTCCAGAAGTCATACTCATTAGTGCATCTCTATAGAAAAATTATGGTCAAATTCTCTCTCTGCATCTGTTTACAATCCTTTATTATTAATTTTTTAATCATGGCTAGTAGTTTATTGGGTCTCATGCAGCCTGGCCGTAGTAACGTGGAGTACCCACACGCGCATAAAAGCAACAAAAATCCCTGCTTACTCGTGGAAAACGCTTGATGTAAGCGCGGACTTCACTGCTTCTGTAAGCGCCAAGTTCTTTGCTTACGGTAAGCAGAACCATGAAATTTGATTTTTAAACCGATTTAGAAGAAACAACTTTCTCTTTGAAAAGCACTACGACATTGGCAATTTCGCAGTGCAGAAAAATAAAATGCTGTCTGGGGATGGCGCAGTCTTTCATTCTGAAAAAAAAATCACGCCCCCCCGTTTGGAAAATCCTGGATCCGCCCCTGTTAGTGTTAATAGCCTTTGGTTATTAAATGTAAATTATGACATAAAAGCATCAAGCGGATGGATTGCAATCCATTAAAAACTTATGTTGGCATAAGGCCAGGAAACAGCCAAACTGTTCAAGCTTGGCATAAGGCCAGGACACAGCCAAACTGTTCATGCTTGGCATAAGGCCAGGACACAGCGAAACTGTTCATGCTTGGCATAAGGCCAGGAAACAGCCAAACTGTTCAAGCTTGGCATAAGGCCAGGACACAGCCAAACTATTCATGCTTCGCATAAGGCCAGGACACAGCCAAACTATTCATGCTTTGCATTTAGGCAAGGCAGACCACCCTGATACTGAAAGTTGTGATTGAGATTTCAGTAATGATTATTAATGTTGTATAAATCCAAACCTCTGGATTTGGTTTAGTGTGGTTTCACACAACAACGAGTAAACTCATACGACGCTACAGATGCACACAAGACTCTGTTCTGACTTCATATCGCTCATAAGAACATGTATTCAAATAGACTTAAAACTGATACAGACCTAGAATCAGATTGGAAAACAGACCTGAACAACTAGTCTCGACAACAGATATAAAACTGAGACCCTAAAAAAAAACCTAAAACAGACCTGAAAACAGACCCTAAAACATGCAGACCCCTGTAAATAAAGAGTAAATAGAAAACAAGGGTTTTGAACACACATCATTAAATTATCATAAAAACTGAGCTACACACAGTACACTGTAGTTCAAAGGTCACTTTGTGATTAACCTTCATTGAGAATCTAAACAAACCATAAAACTGTCATTCTATGCATGATGATAAATTACTAGCAAAACCTGGAAAGTTAGACCTTTGTCCTTGTCCTCAGTACCAGGACTGACTCATGGATTGATACAGTCTTCACAACATGCACAAGGGCAAAATTAAAACATTGTGATGCTATGGTTAACTCTTTGAACTATGGTATAGTGTGATACAATCAACATTAACAACATTACAACCGCAATATAAGGTAATTTGATTCAACAAATCAAAATCGAAGCCATGTTTCTCAAAATAGAGTTTAACTGTAAAACACTTTAGATTACCAGAAATACAAGAAAAGATATGAATAATCAAGTTAACACAAGAAGTTAGAAGCTAACCTGAACACTCTCACCTAATACTACTCCTCTAACACGTCAGTATGACCATACTCAGGCTGATGTTCGACTCATATATAGGCTTCGAAACAATCCGGTCGCCTCGGCGCTATTAGCGCTTGGTCCCCAATAAAAGCCCCTTAGTGACACTCTATTTCTACATTGTTCCGGCGCTTAAAAAACCCTTGGTCCCATTCTTACATGAACCATTTCCCCCCGTATTTCACTCAGTCATAGAGTGGAAATTCATTGATGGTTTTTTCAAATAACATATCGTCCCATCAACGTACGGACTAAGGAGGTCGACCGGACGTGCGACTCGATCGAACGACCGGCGCGGTTTGAACTAGCGAGCAGGTACCCAGGCATGGCCCCTACCCATGCATGGCCATCGATCACTGCATGCACGCGGCCACCCACCGAGCAGCAACAAGCCGATCAAAGTTGTTTCGTGATCTCAAAAATGGGCTCGAAAAAATCGCGCTTGGGCCGCCGATTGGGATTGACCATTTTCAGACAAGCGGCTGATATTAACTGGTAAACTGTGCTGAAATACATATAGCGGGTACCAGGCTGTCCACAACTCGTATCGCAATCATTTTGTGGGCTCAAAAATGGGCTTGACCGTGCAGCCAAATAGAGTTAATTTTCTTGTCTCACTGGTCCCCTTGTCTCACTGGTCACTCTGTAAGCAGACGCAGCATGCAGCTTTTTGTTACCAGCGCAATAAACATTGAGCGTTCCCTGGACATGACGTAATGTAAGATCATAACATCATGTAGTGTTTGTGATTGACTGGCATCGCACGCATGCGCACAGGGTCGGTCCTTTTTTTGCTCACCCAGTTGCCCCGTTATATCGGATGTCTATTTCTACCCCTGTATATGAGAATAAAACAGAGGTAACTCTCAGTATAAATGTTACATGAGACAATAAATACAATCGATTCCACACCGATGAAACCTAAAAGTGTCTATAGTTATCATAAGAAAGGTTTGCACAATCACAGTCACATTTTGGATTATTTAGAAAAGATCATACTACATGTAGATTAAACTCAGGTAGATCCATCAGGATCCTGGTAGATCCATCGGGATCCTGGTAGATCCAACCAGCATCCTGGTAGATCCATCGGGATCCTGGTAGATCCAACCGGCATCCCGGTAGATCCATCAAGATCCTGGTAGATCCAACTGGCATCCTGGTAGATCCAACCGGCATCCCGGTAGATCCAACCGGCATCCCGGTAGATCCAACCGACATCCCGGTAGATCCAACCGGCATCCGTGTAGATCCAACCGGCATCCCGGTAGATCCAACCGACATCCCGGTAGATCCATCGGGATCCCGATAGATCCAACCGGCATCCTGGTAGATCCAACCGGCATCCTGGTAGATCCAACCGGCATTCTGGTAGGTCCAACCGGCATCCTGGTAGATCCAACCGGCATCCCGGTAGATCCATCGAGATCCTGGTAGATCCAACTGGCATCCTGGTAGATCCATCGGGATCCTGGTAGATCCATCGGGATCCTTGTAGATCCATCAGGTTCCTGATAAATCCAACAGAGATCCTGGTAATCAAACATGTATCAATGTTGAATGTACATTGTACAACACAATTTTCATCATACAAAGCTTGATTTCATCAGTGATGGAAATGTTTTCACTTCTATTAAAAGTAAAATGAACAGTCTTTTATTTTACACTTCAGCGAGAATTCATGCACACAGTCAGTATGCATTTGAGCTTATAAAAGTTGTACCTCCTTGATGATTTATACTATATTACTAGAACTACATCTCACAACGATGAGAATCCATGGCTTCTCCAATCATCAAAGAAAAATTATCTCCAAGCTCCAATGCCATTGACTAAAACAAAGTGCAGTGCACCAAACATTGTGTGGTCCCATGGAGCGTGCATGTAGTAGTGCCTATCACATACTGTACATACATATGTACATGTAGAGCAAGATGCAATTATAAACAATCCATTTTGAAGCTGGATTCGAGCCTCTCCCATAAACTTTTAAAGAGTTTGGTTTCAAGAAATGTTGTCTTCAAACCTAATCTCCTTAAAGGACTGTTGCAGTTTTATTCACTGGTTTGTCGGGTCTTCTCTTCTAGTTGGATCCACCTTGATAAACTCTTTCTCACAGTGGACCAACTTGGTTTGGCTGTCTTTGTTGATGACATCTACACACCATGGATAGGAATGCTTTTCTCAGTTGTTCATACTTGAATCCATACAAGACTGGATTGATGGCAGAATTCACAGTAGAGAGAAGTGTAAGTACACTCCATATGGCCACATCAAAATTGAAAAATTCAACTACTTGCACCGACTGAAATATCAACGCAGTGGTGAACCAGATTGCTCCAGGCAAGACAAGAATGAAGAAAGCTGCCGTGATGATAGCAAGAGTGCTTGTGACTTTCTTGTGAGCTTGGTGCAGTTCTTGAGCTGGTCCCTGGATTCCTTGCTCCTCTAGGTTTCTGGCTCCTTGTTTCAGGTTGATGAGGATTCTGATGTACATCCAAATTGTAGCTGCAATGGGTAGAAGATACAACAGCGATGCTGCAATGTTTAAGACTAAAGGTTTTTGTAGCTTTTCAATCTTGCAATTTTCTCTTTTATTCTGATCTATGATGAAGATTGTTCGAGGCGTATGTACCACTACTGGAATTACCCAAATGGCAAGTAACAACAGTGTGATCTTTCTTCTAGTGAAGTAGGTTGTGTATTGCAAAGGTCGACTGATTCCAATAAATCGATCAAAATTGGCTAATGTGAGACTTAGAATAGACTGATGGGCATTGAAGCAGTTGACAAAGAAATTATGTATCCAGGTATTGTTGAATTGCAAAAGCCTGTCTGCTGTACACTGGCTGCTGTTAGAATTTGATGAAAAGTTTGCATGATATAAGTATTGCAAAGATGCATACGGAGCATTACATGCAGTGACCAATGCATCTGCAACAGCGAGGTTGAGTATCATCAAATTGGCCACATTATGCAGTTTTTTTGTGTAGATTATAGTCGCACATACAAGAACATTTCCAACAAATCCAATACTCCCAACAATTGGTGTCACAACGACTAAGCTTGTGAGGAGGTTGATAATAAAATCATCCATGAGAAAGTTCGGGTGCTAACCTTTTAGTCAATTTACAGTTTAAATCACACATGCGCGATCTATGTTTCACTCGATATTCAAGGCGATTGACTCGTCAAATCTAGTTAGCTCTTAATGGCAACGAGTCGACGAGTTGATGGGCAGACTAAAATGGTTGGCCCGTCATGTCCATTTTCTTAAATTTCTCAACATAACTTGCATAGATAGTGCAATAATTAGTGATCGCTCACTGATTTGGCATATTGGCAAACACCTACCAGTTATCGTTAAACCATGGAGTACTCTATGAGATAGTTGTTTCAATTAATTGTGCGTGTCATTACAAAAGTTTGCAAAGCTTTCTCATCTAGATTGACTATGGTTAAGTGTAGTCGACTCTAGTCACCCACCAGAACTTGCTCTGTATTGCCCATCCAGTCAGTGTGTGTAATCCTGTTTGATAGCTGCTCTCTCAATGAAAGGAGGGAAATTAATATTGATCTTTCAAAGCCTTTACAAATTTTGTGGTCATCCTTATAAAAAAAAATCGTCAAAAAAAATTACCGGTAGCCGTTAACGGGAGGCACTAATTGTTCCCTAGGGAATTGCCACTTCTGAACCTGAAATAATTTGTTATTCAATGACAATATTAACAGAAAGGACGATAATTGTATGTAAATAACAAGCCTTGGGTATCTTTTGAAATTCTTGAACCACAATTCTAGTAAATTACTGCAAGAGTCTTGAAAACTAAACATCTTTTCAGCAAACTCAGGCTGTGCAGGAGCGATGTGGATGGGGTCAAAAAATAATCAGACCATGAAGGTCTTCAGACCATGATCCGGAGTAAGCAATAGGTAGACTATAGGTACCCTGTGGTCAGGTTCAATAGACTGTGTAAGTCTCCCGACGATAAGGTCACCATTGAGCTTTGGGGCACCTCTGAGCCATCAACTATGGGAGATTACGCTGGTCCAATAATTGTGTAATTTTAATTTTTGTCACATCACTTTTTTCCACACCAAATGCATATTGGTGGAATAATTACATTTAAAACTAACAATTTAATAAATAAAATTTTTAAAAAAATCAGGAAACTTATAAAAATGAAGAAATCCTGCTTGACATCCTATCGTTTTCGGCGGCTGGGCGGTTCAGTGGCTACAACCCAGCCGCCCAAAGCGATAACACTGTAACATGTGGTATGAGGAAACGCTCACCAGCTTGTGTTTGTAGAAAAAACGTAACATCAAAATATAACTAGATAGTCATTGGTACACGTTGCTCAAGTCAATGGCAATCCTGTAGATCGTTATTAATTTCCCCCGTCACAGTTGAATTGTAAAATGTATGCAATGACATTTTTTGGCTTTTGTGTATTTTTCTTTCATCATCATAAAAATGTCAAAAACCTAGGACTGGACAATTAATATCAAAATAAAACTTGATAGTTATTGGTACGTGTTGCTCAAGTCAATGGCAATCCTGTAGATCATTGATAATTTCCCCCTTCACAGTTGAATTGTAAAATGTATGCAATTACTTTTTTTGGCTTTTGTGTAATTTTCTTTCATCATCATGAAAATGTCAAAAACCTAGGACTGGACAATTAAGCATTTAACGCCAGGTAAAAGCCTTCAAAAACTATTATGTTCATCCTCATACAAATAATTGCCAGAAAAATTAACGAGAGGCACTTATTGTTCCCTATGGAATTACCACTTCTGAATCTGAAATAATTTGTTATTCAATGAGAATATTAACGGAAAGGACGATAATTGTATGTAAATAACAAGCCTTGGGTATCTTTTGAAATTCTTAAACCACAATTTTAGTAAATTACTGCAAGAGTCTTAAAAAATTAAACATGTTTTCAGCAAACTCGGGCTGTGCAGGAGCAATGTGGATGGGGTCGAAAATAATCAGACCATGAAGGTCTTCAGACCATGATCCGGAGTAAGCAATAGGTAGACTATAGGTACCCTGTGGTCACGTTCAATAGACAATGTAAGTCTCGCGATGATAAGGTCACCATTGAGCTTCCGGGCCTCTCAGCCATCAACTATGGGAGATTACGCCGGCGCAATAAATGTGTAATTTTTATTTTTGTCACATCACTTTTTTCCACACCAAATGCATATTGGTGGAAAGATTAGATTTAAAACTAACAATTTAATAAATTTAATTAACATAAAATCAGGAAACTTCATAAAAATGAAGAAATCCTGCTCGACATCTTAGCGCTTTCGGCGGCTGGGCGGTCCAGTGGCTACAACCAAGCCGCCCAAAGCGATAACACTGTAACATGTGGTATGAGGAAATGCTCACCAGCTTGTGTTTGTAGAAAAAACATAACATCAAAATATAACTAGATAGTCATTGGTACGCGTTGCTCAAGTCAATGGCAATCCTGTAGATCATTAATAATTTCCCCCTTCACAGTTGAATTGTAAAATGTTAATGCAATGACATTTTTTGGCTTTTGTGTAATTTTCTTTCATCATCATGAAAATGTCAAAAACCTAGGACTGAACAATTAATCAATAAGAGCATTTAACGCCAGTGTTCATCCTTATACAAAATAATTGCCATAAAAATTAACGAGAGGCACTTGTTGTTTTCTACGGAATTGCCACTTCTGAACCTGAAATAATTTATTATTCAATGAGAATATTAATGGAAAGGATGATACTGTTCATTCTTGGCATAGGGCCAGGACACATCCAAACTATTGATGCTTGGCATAAGGCCAGGACACTGCCAAACATGTAAAAACACCGTTAAGGTTTAAAGTCACCTGGAAATAGTTTTGTTTTGTTTTTTACATAAGAGTATATGTATATTAACAATAAAACAATTTTTTGAGTAATTGTTTGTTTCAATTTATATGTTAAAAAAATAGATAAAGTTGTTTGGGGGTGACTCCGCCCATCCCTTTTTGTGAGGCAGACTTCGCTGCGATCGAACATCGACCCCCCTCGAACTTGCCTGCATTTACGTGCAAGTAGTGAGCTTGTATGTTTCGTTTGGTTATCCATAAAAAGGGATTTTTCGTGCACTTTCTGGCAATGCCGACCAGGTGTATTGCTGCTGGATGCAGCGTAACGACTAAAGATGGGGTCAGCTAGCATTTGTTTCCTGCAGATCCCAAATATAGGCAGTTACGGGCATCGAAAGTCAGGCTAACGAGGGCAAAGTGGTCTGGTCCAACGTCGTTTTCAGTGCTGCAGCTAACATGTTTCTGGTGTTCGGATCGACTTGAGCTGTATGCCGTGCCGCGGCACGCCGATCCGATTTGTCATCACGGGGCCGCTAAAATACCTTGTATTATCCGTGTTCTGGTTACGACCGTGCTCGTATCTTCCGTTTTTTAAGACATAGAAACGCGCATGGGACAGTTCCGGACCGGTGAAAATTCTCGTATAAATGTCGACTGTACACTGTCCTAGGATTGCATTGGGTGACGTCCGAATACAAAAACGCATCATACTGATCAGGTACCCAGACGTAATGTACAGGGCCAGACTACACATTTTCTCTTCAAATATCCCGCCCCTCGATTGACGTCACGAACAGCGCCATGTAAACCGGGGCCTTTTTTTAAATTTGTAATTAAAATAAAAACACAATTTTTTAACCTTAGTTAATTGTTTATTCACATTCCACTCATAAAAATGTATATATTAACGACAAAAGCTTCATTTTGACAAAACACCACTGCCTTTAATGCATCTCAAGTCAACAGTGTTCAGCATTCTCCCTTCAGATGGAATACACAAATTAATTGGCACCCACGGCTGTTAACTGATGATTATTTTAATAATTTATTACCCTCTACAGGGTATTGTGATCCTAGATCTGAGTACAATGTGATGCCACACATCGGACTACTTTCATTGAGAGAGCAGCTATCAAACAGGATTACACACACTGACTGGATGGGCAATACAGAGCAAGTTCTGGTGGGTGACTAGAGTCGACTAGAACCATAGTTAATCTAGATGTCAACCCAACTCTGCGTGGTTTGACAAGATAATCCAGCAAGATCAGCCTGCAGCCAGTCAACAAAGTTGACTGTTTCAAGATGGCGGTTAGGTTACGTGACAGAGAAAGTTTTGCAAACTTTTGTAATAATGACACACACATTTAATTTAAACATCTCATACTCAAACTATAACTGGTAGGTTTCTGCCAATATGCCCATCAGTAAGGCAATAACTAATTATTGCACTATATTATGCAAGTTATGTAGAGAAATAAAAGAAAATTAACATGATGGGCCAACACATTTGATCTGCCCATCAAGTCGTCTCGTTGCCAAGAGCTAACTAAATCAACTGGAGGCATTTGAGTGAAACACAGACCACGCATGTGTGATTTAAACTGCATATTGACTAAAAGGTTAGCACCCGAACTTGCTCATGGATGACACTATTATCAACCTGCTCAAAAGTTTAGTCGTTGTGACACCAATTGTTGGGAGTATTGGATTTGTTGGAAATGTTCTTGTATGTGCGACTATAATCTACACAAAGAAACTGCATAATGTGACCAATTTGATGATACTCAACCTCGCTGTTGCAGATGCATTGGTCTCTGCATGTAATGCTCCATTTGAATCTATTTATTTATCGCAATACTTAAATTATGCAAACAGTTCATCAAATTCTAACAGCAGCCAGTGTACAGCAGACAGGCTTTTTCAATTCAGCAATACTTGGATATACTTTGTCTTTCTCAACTGCTTCAATGCCAACTCTATTCTCAGTCTCACATTGGCCAATTATGAACGATTTATTGGAATCAGTCGACCTTTGCAATACACAACCTACTTTACTAGAAGAAAGATTGCGCTGTTGTTACTTGCTGTTTGGGTAATTCCAGTAGTGGTACATACGCCTAGATCAATCGACATCATAGATCAGTATAAAAGAGAAAATTGTATGATTGAAAAGCTACAAAAACCAGCAGTCTTTGGCATTGCAGCAATGCTGTTGTATCTTCTACCCATTGCAGCTACAATTTGGATGTTCATCAAAATCCTCATCAACCTGAAACAAGGAGCCAGAAACCTAGAGGAGCAAGGAATCCAGGGACCAGCTCAAGAACTGCACCAAGCTCACAAGAAAGTTACCAGCGCCCTTGCTACTATCACGGCAGCTTTCTTAATTCTTGTCTTGCCTGGAGCCATCTGGTTTGCTCTTGCGTTGATATTTCAGTCAGTGCAAGTAGTTAAGTTTTTCAATTTTGATGTTGCGATATGGAGTGTACTTATACTTCTAACTATCATGAACTCTGCCATCAATCCAGTCTTGTATGGATTCAAGTATAAACAGCTAAGAAAAGCAATGATGTCCATGGTGTGTAGATGTTATCAACGAAGACAGCTCAACCAAGTTGGTCCACTGTGAGAAAGAGTTTATCAACGTGGATCGAACTAGAACAGAAGACCTTAAAAATTATCTGCAACAGTTCTAGTGTGGAAACAGTACTCAATTTATCAAACTCCAACACCATTATAGTACCCCCCCTCTGTTGACTATATTTGTTATAGAACAAGACAACTACTGCTGCTAGAATATTGGTTGATCTTTGGAAAAAATTTCCATATTTCCAACTGCTACTTACTAAAGGGATTTTTTAATGTTGCTCATTTTTTTTCTTTTTTTTTAATGTTCCTATCGAGGAATTGGTAGCCAAAATGGTCATTATTGACCTTTTAAAAAGAAAAATCAGGCGAACATTTCATCGCGCTGCCAGAACCCTCATGCACTCATGTCAAAAGAAACTAAATTGGCGTTTAGTGAGTAGCGTTGTCAAGACCACCATAGACAGAAAAAATGGCTTAGTTTCCATGATTTTGATACTGTATAATTATTCAAAGAGTGTTTTACTGTGTGTATATATTCTGAGTGTTTTACTGTCTGTATACATTCTGTCAAAATTTCTGGACAGGTAAGGATATAATTTGTCTTAATCAAAGGGAGAAAGTGGCAGTTCAATACAGCAATTGTGCCTGATCTTTAATTTTTTTTTTTTTTTTGTCATTTAGGGCCCAAATTTTCAATTTTGTAAAAGTTTCAAATTGTAGGTTTTCAAAAAAGGAAAATCGATAGTCTAAAGCCTCTAGGCCTTTATCCCTCCTTCTTTTTAAAAGGACTTTCCTTTCCAGAATGACCATTTAAATAAACAAACAAACAAAAACTAGGCATAAGGTTTGTTGAAACGAAAACAAGGTGTTCGGTGTAGAAATGTACACATCATTAGCTGGTGAAACGTAATGAGAAAATTTGGTAAACATGTCTTTGTAGGAAATGTTGATAAAAGATATGTTAGTTGTTGTTTTGAAGATTTGAATTTTTGGAATAAAAAAACCTTGATTACGCCTTATTTCAATACTGATACTGTCATAGCTTATCTTGACATCATAGTTTTTTTCTTCTTATCCAGACATTGAGATTTATAAGTATGTGCTAAGTTTAAACCTTTTTAGAACTTGCAACAGGTTTTCAGCAAAAAGTATACCTTTAAACTAGTCAAGAGAGGGCGCTGTTGAAGATAATGATGTCATTACTCTTTAAATTGTAGGCCTAGGTGTCAAACTTTATTTCATACACAGAAACTGTCTAAATTCCAGATCATAGTGTTTGCTGACCTGAACAATTTCTTTTTTCACTTCAACTTCCGGTTTCGAGACCGGAAGACAAGGTCAAATTAGGTCAAGTCAGTGCAACTGAATGACTGAAGTAGGTGATCTGAAGCCCTTTCGTAACACGTATAGATTGTCAAAAAAGCTTATGTAGATTAGGAAATATAATTTTTCAATTTATTAAACTTTTAATTATTGTAAATCAACACCTGATGATGTCATGATGAAGTCATCTACTATTGCAGATCTAACTATGTGTGAAGTTTGAAGATTATTGAAGTCTGGAAAGTGTGTCTGTTTTAGCAGGCAACAATGCTCAGGTCTGGGGTTTTGCATGTATGGCTGAGTGACACAGCCTAATGCCAAATCAGGCTGCATGAACTTTGAACCTTATGATCAATAGACTGTAACAGCCAGCTTCTGGTCAATACATACGTTGACTTTAATGTCCGACTTCAACCAGAAGTTAATGTCAAATTAATATCATCTCTGTGCAAAAGTTTGAGCAGGCTATAAAAGACCTAAAACTTAGTGTAAATATTGTGAATAAAGATCTGAGTTAAAGACAAATACAAGATTGGTTTAAAAAAAAATTATTGGTTTCAATCTTTCTAATTTTACAGTTCACATGGTTCATGCCAGTACCTATCCACCAAACAAATATTTCCATTTGAATTAAAACTGTCAACATAAGTAGGAATTGAAACTATGCATCGTGGGAATACAATCAAGTGAGGTTTGCGGAGACACCATGTAGTTTACTCTCTCTATGAGGTTAGGGCTTGTACCAAACATAAAAGGCTATATAATCATTCTCTTTAAATATCATTGCTGCACTTCCAATCACTCTGTATCATTATGCTGCATGGTATAAAAACAATCCGCAAATAAAGTGTCCAGAATTGAACTAAGTGTGAACTCTATAATTATGTGAACTCAACAAGATCAAAGGAAGAGAAATATTTATTTCAAATCAGCGATTAAAATAACAAAAGTACAAGTTATTTATCAAACTTAGCGAGCAATCAAGGGAGTGAGCAATATGTACAGAAGAGGATGATGAAAAAAAAAAAAAAAAAAAGAGCTATAATTTTGCTTACAAGCAGCCTAAAATTTTTCAATTTTAACAAATTTACAAGTTATTTATTTAACAACGAGCAATCAAGAGAGTGAGCAGTATGTACAGAAGAAGATAATGAAGAGGACATGGAAAATTGAGCTATAATTTTGCCTGAAAGCTGACCCAAAATTTATCCATTATAAGTTATTTATTAAACAGCAAGCAATCAAGAGATTGAACAATCTGTACAGAAGAGGATGATGAAGAAGACAAATAAAATTTAACTATAGTTTTGCTTAAAAGCCGCCTAAAATATATCAATTTTAACCGATTTTACAAATTATTTGTTAAACATTGCAAGTTAACTAGATTTGACGAGTCAATCGACTAAAGGTTTTCGAGTGAAACACAGACCAGACATGTGTGATTTCAACTGCATATTGACTAAAAGGTTAGCACCCAAACTTGCTCATGGATGACGTTATTATCAACCTGCTCACAAATTTAGCCATTGTGACACCAATTGTTGGGAGTATTGGATTTGTTGGAAATGTTCTTGTATGTGCGACTATAATCTACACAAAGAAACTGCATACTGTGACCAATTTGATGATACTCAACCTCGCTGTTGGAGATGCATTGGTCTCTGCATGTAATGCTCCGTATGCATCGATTTCTGCACAATACTTATATCATGCAAACAGTTCATCAAATTCTAACAGCAGCCAGTGTACAGCAGACAGAATTTTGCAATTCAACATTGCCTGGATATATTATTTCTTTATCAACTGCTTCAATGCCCATTCTGTTCTCAGTCTCACATTGGTCAATTATGAATGATTTATTGGAATCAGTCGACCTGTTGCAATACACAACCTACTTCACTAGAAGAAAGATCACGCTGTTGTTACTTGTCGTTTGGGTAATTCCAGTAGTGGTATACATACTCCTCGAACAATCTCCATCATATATCAGTATAAAAGAGAAAATTGCATGATTGAAAGCTACAAAAACTTGCAATCTTTGGCATTGCAACATCGCTGATGTATCTACTACCCATTTCAGCTACAATTTGGATGTTCATCAGAATCCTCATCAACCTGAAACAAGGAGCCAGAAACCTAGAGGAGCAAGGAATCCAGGGCCCAGCTCAAGAACTGCACCAAGCTCAAAAGAAAGTCACCAGCACTCTTGCTATTATCACGGCAGCTTTCTTCATTTTTGTCTTGCCTGGAGCCATCTACTGGTACACCATTGCTTTGATATTGCAGCCAGTACAAGAAGTTGATTTTTTCAATCTTGATGTGGTCATATGGGTAGTTTTAACACTTCTCTCTGTCATGAACTCTGCCGTCATTCCAGTACTGATGATTGTGATGATTTGACTGAGCGCCTGACAGCAGCCACTCAAATCAGCTCTGTATTTGTTTGCTAATTTCTTAGTATATTGCTCATTTTATGTTCTTATTCTTATACAACTGGATTTGTTACTACACCTGGAATCTACAGGACTTTTTTCTGTGTATCCTGGAGTCGTCTGAGTTGTGAAAATAGTGATTTTCTGTTGGAATTTTTCACTGTCTCAGTTGAAAATTCTGGTGTACAAAGCTAACACACACTTTGGTGACTGCATGCTGTGCAGTCAGCCACCTCGTCCATGGACATTGTTCCATGGACCTCATCCATGGACATCAATCTGTTGGAATTTTTCACTGTCTCAGTTGAAAATTCTGGTGTACAAAGCTAACACACACTTTGGTGACTGCATGCTGTGCAGTCAGCCACCTCGTCCATGGACATTGTTCGCCCATCTGGGGACAATGGAGGTAAGTATCCTTTTTATTCTCTCCCTGCTTGCTAGACCATTGTACTGTACTGACTCATCTGTGGTCAGCTTTGTTCCATCAGCATCAATTGTGCTTGGCGCTTGCATTCTGCCAAAGACACAGCTAGGATTCATCCAGCATCGAAAATATCTAAAATCCCCCATTTCGTATTACGACAACTCCCCAGCCACTTTTCATTTGGAAATTGTGATCTTCGGTGACATTGCTGTAAATCCCGGCCCTGAAGCTGAAAATAACTCAAACTCAGCAGAAGCTAGTCCAAACTCTGCAAATTCCTACTCACGTATCAAGCTTCTCAGTCTCTGTTATGCCCCATCCACACGTGCTTCAACTCTGCCTTCCTGTAAAATTACATTGCAGAATCTTGGCCTTTTTGTAAATCCCAGCACTGTTTACCGACCTACACATCGTGGTAAAAAAGCTGGTCGCCGTAGAACTGTTCATAAACCCCCTATACCTGAAGTTACACTCCCATCTGTTCTAGCACCAGTGACTCCTGCCAAATCTCAACTCAGCCTTTGTGTTCTGAACACACAGTTCATCTGTAACAAGTATGACGATTTTGCTGATTTTGTTCTGCAAAAAGATCTGGACCTTGTTGCCGTTTCAGAAACATGGCTCAGACCAGATGACGACTTAACATGTCGTCAGTGTACCCCTGCTGGCTACTACTTTCATCACATCCCAAGACCTCACAAGACCGGTGGAGGAGTTGCAATACTGTACAGATCTACTTTATCTGTCTCTGTGAAAAGTAATGACGTCCAATACAGTACTTTTGAATCTCTTCATGCTGAGGTTTCCGGAAACTCTAAATCTGTTCGCCTTGTCAGACCTGAAAGGGATTCCAACGGCCAACATGTGACTTTCTCAAGTTTTCTTAGGGAGTTTGAGAATTTGATTTTGGAATATCTCCTTCATCCATCGGAAATCATCATCACCGGTGACTTTAACATTCATGTTGATGACATCCACAACACCAATGCAAACCAGTTTAAGCATCTACTTCAGGCTTTCGGTCTTACCCAGCATATCAAGGAGCCGACTCATCGTCTGGTCATTGCCTGGACCTTGTCATAACTCGTGACATCACCCCACCTATTGTCTCAAACTTTGTTATTCTACCTGGATTCTCAGACCATTATGCAGTCATGTGTAACTTGAGTCTGTGCAAGCCCAAAGTCCCAACCGTCACTATAAAGAGCCGACAGTGGAAACATGTGAATTCTCCTGAAGTGTTCTGCGACATAGGAACTCATTTAGCAAAGCTGGAAATTGATCACGACTGCTTGGATTCCTATGTCAGCCAATATGAGAGTACTGTCAGTGACATCTTGGATAAATACGCACCTTGGAAAACAAGATCAGTCAAGGTCCGAACTGAAGTTTCCTGGTTCAATGATGATATTCGTACAGCAAGAAAGATCTGTCGTCAACTTGAGCGGAAATGGCAAATTGGAAATACAACGTCAAGAATATCGCAACCAATGTAAAGTAGTCAGGAATTTGATCAACCAGGCAAAGATCACCAATTATTCATCGCAAGTACAAGAATCCTCAGGAGATCAAAAGAAGCTCTTCAAGATAATTGGTAAGTTGTTGCTCAAACCCAAAACCCCTGTCCTTCCATCCACTTACAATGATCAGGACTTGGCAAATGAATTCCAGAAATTCTTTGTCACCAAGATTTCAGACATCCGCTCATCATTTTCATCAGTCCCTTACAACGTGCCGCAGACATTGCCACATCTTCAACCAGAGTGTAGACTATCTGTGTTTGAGCCTGCCACTGTTGCTGAGATTCAAAGGGTTATTATGAAATCTCCTTCAAAATCCTGTGAGCTGGATCCAGTGTCAACATCCATGATGAAGCAAAACATTGATATAGTTGTACCCTACATCATTAATCTTATAAACGAATCTCTCAGTTCCGGTTGTTTTCCCGATAGCCTCAAAGTTTCCTACATCAGGCCGCTCATCAAGAAACCAAACCTGGACAAGGAGATATTCAAAAACTACAGACCGGTTGCAAACTTAAAATATCTTGGAAAAGTCATCGAACGAGTAGTTTCATCACGCATTTCTGATCACATTCATACTTTCAACCTGTCCGACGTGTTCCAGTCAGCATACAAGCCTTTCCATGGGACAGAAGCTGCACTAGTCCGTGTGAGCAACGATATTCTTTCTGCAATGGACAATGGTAACCTAACAGCACTAGTCCTGCTAGACTTGAGTGCTGCCTTTGACACATGTTGATCACAACATCCTTCTCTGTCGGCTCCAGAATCACCTTGGCATAGAGGACACAGCCCTAGCATGGTGCAAATCATATCTCTACAATAGAACTCAGCATGTATGTATTGGCACCGCGATATCAGACCCTGTTGTTTTGAACTACTCTGTGCCACAGGGGTCGGTACTGGGCCCGCAGTGGTTTACGCTGTACACTTTACCGATTCGTGACATCATCCTGAAATTTAATCTGAATTACCATGTGTACGCAGACGACACTCAGCTATACATCACGTTTAAATCTTCTCAAGAAAACGCCAATGCATCTATTGCAAGACTTGAGAAATGCATCCAAGAGATTCGACGTTGGACACGACAAAACTTCCTGAAGTTGAAGTTAAATGATGATAAGACAGAGTTCCTTCTATTTGGGTCACGTCAACAGTTAACAAAGGTTTCAGTGCCATACATTTCCATCGGTGATGCTCGGATAGCTCCCTAGCTGCAAGCTCGGAACTTAGGGGTTATTTTTGATTCATCGATGACACTTCAACCACACATCAACAATATCGTTCGTCTGTCATCATATCACATCAGGAATATTGGTAAGATTCGCAAGTACTTGGACAAAAGTGCCACTGAAAAGGTCATTCATGCATTTGTTACTTCTCGTCTTGACAACGGCAATGCTCTTCTCTACAGTCTTCCTAACAACCAGATTTTCCGTCTTCAATGCCTCCAAAATACCGCTGCCCGCATTGTGACACTCTCTAGAAAATCCTATTCTATCACCCCCATTCTGAAACAACTACACTGGCTCCCTATCTCTCAACGAATCATCTTCAAGCTGATGCTCATTGTCCACAAAGCACTTAATGGCAAGGCTCCCAACTATATTTCTGAACTACTACAAGTTTACACTCCATCAAGGAATCTTCGATCAAGTTCCATGCTTCTCCTCATTGAACCCAAGTCTCGACACTCATGGGGTGACAGGTCGTTTTCTTCAGCTGCGCTACGCATCTGGAACTCTCTACCACTTAATCTTAGATCTTGTCTTTGTACCACAAAATTCAAATCTCTTCTCAAAACTTATCTTATGTCACAGGTTTTCAAGGACTAATTTTGTTGTGTCTGTTTTTTCTTTGTTTTGTTTGTTTTTGGTTTTTACTGCGCCTTGAACACCCAGCAGGGTGGATATGTGCGCATTACAAGTCTTATTATTATTATTATTATTATTACTCAACCCATCAAACTCCAACACCATTGTAGTACCCACTATTGGCTTCAGTACTCAGTGTATCAAACTGCAACAGTACTCTTATGGAAACAGTACTCAACCCATCAAACTCCAATCCCCTATATAGACAACCATAATCAGAGTTCAAGGATTTGAATGTTGGTTTACCATATGGTGATGGTTTGCATAAAGCCAGATAGACCACCATAATCAGAGTCCAAGCGGATTTGGGTGTTATTTTACCATATGGTGATGGTTTGCATAAAGCCAGATAGACCACTATAATCGGAGTCCAAGGATTTGGGTGTTATTTTACCATATGGTGATGGTTTGCATAATGCCAGATAGACCACCATAATCGGAGTCCAAGGTTTTGGGTGTTAGTTTACCATAAGGTGATGGACCAAGGACTGCTCTACCAAAATACTCATGCTTGGCATAAAGCCAGGACACAGCCAAACTATTCATGCTTAGCATAAGGCCAGGACACAGCCAAAGTGTTCATGCTTAGCATAAGGCGAGGACACAGCCAAACTACTCATGCTTGGCATAAAGCCAGGACACAGCCAAACTACTAATGCTTATCATAAGGCCAGGACACTGCCAAACATGTAAAAACACTGTTATGGTTTAATGCATCTCAAGTCAACAGTGTTCAGCGTTTTCCCTTCAGATAGAATACACAAATTAATTGTCACCCACACCTGTTAACTGATGATGTTCAGCATTCTCCCTTCAGATGGTATACACAAATTAATTGGCACCCACACCTCTTAACTGATGATTTTTTAAATAATTAATTATCCTCTACAAGATTGTAATGAAAATGCCAACAGCAATCTATCATCCTCTTAAAAAAAAAACATTACCAACAATCCATCAACTATCGTTTCCATGTCAAATTCGTTCAAACACCCTGAGTATATCAAAGTGTCACACACTACATTCACCCACAAACGTATTGATACAACATTTTCTGGAATTGGGATTTTCTATACCAAACATTGAACATTTTCCAACTGAAAATAGCCCAGTATAATAGCATATATCGACCTAAGTGACTCTGAAGTTGCTTTAGTATGGTGGTCCTAGATCTGAGTACAATGTGATTTCACACATGGGACTACGTTTATTTGGAGAGACGGCATCAGTACCAACACATAGCATTCCAAATTGTATGAACTTCATAAAAAAAGCACTAAGGACTTTGTTGCTGAACTAATGAGTTGTACCGGGATTTGATTCAATCATAATTTGACGCACTAGCCACACACGGGACTGTCTTTATTTGGAGAGAAAGCATCAGTACCATAGTCGCATATAAGTGACTCTGAGGTTGTTCCAGTATTGTGGTCCTAGATCTAAGTACAATGTGATGCCACACATCTGAATACTTTCATTTGAGAGAGCAGCTATCAAGCAGGATTACACACACTGACTGGATGGGCAATACAGAGCAAGTTCTAGTGGGTGACTAGAGTCGACTAGACTTAACCATAGTCAATCTAGATGTCAGCCGAACTCTGCATGGTTTAACTAGTTAGACTAGCTGGATCAGCCTAGCCCCAGAGCACTGTTTCTCTAGTCAACTTGCAAAGCTGCGCCACTGCTTCAAGATCACGGTAAGGTTACATGATGGAGAAAGTTTGTAAATTTTTGTTGACACCCACAGTTTATTGACACATTTATCCCACAGAGCACTTCATTGTTTAACAATAACTGGTAGGTTTTTGCCAATATGCCATCAGTAAGACAAGAACTAATTATTGCACTATACTATGCAAGCTATTAAAAGAAAATGAACTTGATGGGCCAACACATTTGATCTGCCCATCGAGTCGCCGTCTCATTGCCAAGAGCTATCGTCTCATTGCAAAGAGCCAACTAGATTTGACCAGTCAACCAACTAGAGGTGTTCAAGTGAAACACAGACGCTGCATGCGTGATTTAAACTGCAAACTGGATAAAGATTAGCACCCGAACTTGGTCATGGATGACGTTATTATCAACCTGCTCACAAGTTTAGTCATTGTGATACCGATTGTCGGGAGTAGTGGATTTGTTGGAAATGTTCTTGTTTTTGCGACTATAATCTACACAAAAAAACTGCATAATGTGACTAATCTGATGATACTCAACCTCGCTGTTGCAGATACATTGGTCTCTGCATGTAATGCTCCGTATGCATCGATTTCTGCACAATACTTATATCATGCAACCAGTTCATCAAATTCAAACAGCAGCCAGTGTACATCAGACAGGCTTTTTCAATTCAGCATTACTTGGATATACTTTACCTTTCACAACTGCTTCAATGTCCACTCTGTTCTCAGCCTCACACTGGTCAATTATGAACGATTTATTGGAATCAGTCAACCTTTGCAATACACAACTTACTTCACTAGAAGAAAGATCACGCTGTTGTTACTTGCCGTTTGGGTAATTCCAGTCGTGGTACATACGCCTCAAACAATCTTCATCATAGATCAGTACACAAGAGAAAATTGCACTAATGTTAAGCTACAAAATCCTTTAGTCTTAGGCATTGCAGCAATGTTTTTGTATCTTCTACCCATTGCAGCTACAATGTGGATGTTCATCAGAATCCTCATCAACCTGAAACAAGGAGCCAGAAACCTAGAGGAGCAAGGAATCCAGGGACCAGCTCAAGAGCTGCACCAAGCTCACAAGAAAGTCACCAGTACTCTTGCTATCATCACCACAGCTTTCTTCATTCTTGTCTTGCCTGGAGCCATCTGGTACACCATTGCTTTGATATTTCAGCCAGAGCAAGAAGTTGCCATATGGATCGTTTTAACACTTCTCTGCCATCAATCTGAACTCTGCCATCAATCCAGTCTTGTATGGATTCAAGTATAAACACCTAAGAAAAGCATTGATATCCATGGTGTGTAGGTGTCATCAACAAAGAAGGCCAAACCAAGTTGGTCCACTGTGAGAAAGAGTTTATTAAGGTCGATCCAACTACAAGAGAAGTCTGGACAAATCAGTAAATCAAACTTCAACAGTTTTATTGTGGAAACAGTACTCAATCCATCAAACTCCAACACCATTATAGTACGCCCTCGGTTGACTATATTTGTTATAGAACAAGACAATTACTGCTGCTAGAATATTGGTTGATCTTTTGAAAAATTTCCATATTTCCAACTGCTACTTACTAAATTGACTTTTTAATGTTGCTCGTTTTTTTCCTTTTTTTAATATTCCCATCGAGGTCATTATTGACCTTTTGAAAACAAAAATCAAGCGGATATTTCATCACGCTGCCAGAACCCTCATGCACTCATGTCCAAAGAAACTAAATTGGCGTTATGAGTAGCGTTGTCAAGACTACCATAGACACAAAAATGCCTTATTTTTCATGATTTTGATACTCTATAATTATTCAAAGACTGTGTTCCTTTCGTGTACATTCTGTCAACCTTTCTGGACAGGTAAGGATATAATTTGTCTAAATCAAAGGGAGAAAGTGGCAGTCCAATACAGCAATTGTGCCTGATCTTTAAATACATATTTACATATTTGTCATTTAGGGCCCAGATTTTCAATTTTGTAACAGTGTCAAGTTGTAGGTTTTCAAAAAAGGAAAATCGATAGTCTTAAGCCTATAGGCCTATATCCCTCCTTCTTTTTAAAAGGACTTTCCTGTTCTCAGAACGACCATTTAAATAATCAAACAAACAAACAAAAACTGGGCGTAAGTTTTTGTTGAAACAAAAACAAGGTGTTCGATGTAGAAATGTACACATCATTAGCTGGTGAAACGTAATGAGAAAATTTGGTAAACATGTCTTTGTAGGAAATGTTGATAAAAGAGATGTTAATTGTTGTTCTGAACATTTGAATTTGTGAAACAAAAAAATTTGATTACGCCTTATTTCAATACTGATGCTGTCATAGCTTATCATGACATCATAGTTTTTTTCTTATCCAGCAGTGAGATTTATAAGTATGTGCTAAGTTTGAACTTTTTTGGAACTTGCAACAGGTTTTCAGCAAAAAATATACCTTTAAACTAGTAACGAGAGGGCGCTGTTAAAGATAATGATGTCATTACTCTTTAAATTTTAAGGCCTAGGTGTCAAACCTTATTTCATACACAGAAGCTGTCTAAATTCCAGATCATATTGTTTGCAGACCTGAACAATTTCTTTTTTCATTTCAGCTTCCGGTTTCGAGACCGGAAGACAAGGTCAAATTGGGTCAGGTCAGTGCAACTGAATGACTGAAGTAGGTAAAGCCCTTTCATAACACGTATAGATTGTCAAAAAAGCTTATGTAGATTAGGAAATATAATTTTTCAGTTTATTAAACTTTGAATTATTTTAAATCAACACCTGATGATGTCATGATGACGTCATCTACTATTGCAGATCTAACTATGTGTGAAGTTTGAGATTATTGAAGTCTGGAAAGTGTGTTTGTTTTAGCAGGCAACAATTCTCAGGTTAGGAGTTTTGCATGTATGGCTGACTGACACAGCCTAATGCCAAATCAGGCTGCATGAACTTTGAACCTTATGATCAATAGACTGTAACAGCCAGCTTCTGGTCAATACATACGTTGGCTTTAATTTCCGACTTCAACCAGAAGTTAAGGTCAAATTAATATCATCTCTGTGCAAAAGTTGAGCAGGCTAAAAGACTTAAAGGTATCGTACACGTTTGGTAATGACTCAAAACAAATATTAGCATAAAAACTTACTTATTAATGAGCAACGGAAAGCTGTTGATAGTATAAAACATTGTAGGAAACGACTCCCTCTGAAGTAACGTAGTTTTTGAGAAAGAGGTAATTTCTCACTAAAATTATAAAAACTTCTTGCAAGAAGTTTTTATTCCTATCTGAAAGCAAACAAATTTGTACAACAAGGGGTTTTTTCTTTCATCATTTTCTTGCAACTTCTATGACCAATTGAGCCTAAATTTTCACAGGCTTGTTAATTTATGCATATGTTGGGATACACCAAGTGAGAACCCTGGTCTTTGACAATTACCAAACGTGTTCAGTGCCTTTAAAACTTGGTGTAAAGAAATTGTGATTAAAGATCTGAGTTAAAGACAAGTACAAGATTGGTAAAAATTAAAATTATTGGTTTCAATCTTTCTAATTTTACAGTTCACATGGTTCATGCCAGTACCTATCCACCAAACAAATACTTCCATTTGAATTAAAACTGTCAACATTAAGTAGGAATTGAAACTATGCATGGTGGGAATACAATCAAGTGAGGTTTACGGAGACACCATGTAGTTTACTCTCTCTATGAGGTTAGGGCTTGTACCAAACATAAAAGGCTATATAATCATTCTCTTTAAATATCATTGCTGCACTTCCAACCACTCTGTATCATTAGGCTACATGGTATAAAAACAAACCACAAATAAAGTGTCCAGAATTGAACTAAGTTTGAACCGTGAACTCAACAAGATCAAAGGAAGAGAAATATTTATTTCAAATCAACGATTATGTCACTTTAAATAACAAAAGTACAAGTTATTTATCAAACATAGCGAGCAATCAAGGGAGTGAGCAATATGTACAGAAGAGGATGATGAAGAGGTTGAAGAAAATTGAGCTATAATTTTGCTTAAAAGCAGCCTAAAGTTTATCCATTTTAACAGATTTTACAAGTTATTTATTAAACAGCGAGCAATTAAAGGGAGTGCACAATATGTACAGAAGAGGATGATGAAGACAAAGAAAATTGAGCTACAATTTTGCTTAAAAGCTGCCTAAAATTTATCAATTTTAACCAATTTTACAAGTTATTTATTAAACAGCGAGCAATCAAGGGAGTGAGCAATATGTACAGAAGAGGATGATGAAGAGGGCAAAGAAAATTGAGCTATGATTTTGCCTAAATGCAGCCCAAAAATTTCAATTTTAAACGATTTTACAAGTTTTTCATTAAATATATCGAGCAATCAAGGGAGTGAGCAATATGTACAGAACAGAATAATGAAGAGGACAAAGAAAATTAAGCTATAATTTTGCCTGAAAGCAGCCTAAAATTTATCCATTTATCCAGTTATTTATTAAACATTGCACGCAAGCTAACTAGATTTGACGAGTCCATCTACTAGAGGTTTTCGAGTGAAACACAGACCACTAGAAGAAAGATCACGCTGTTGTTACTTGCCGTTTGGGTAATTCCAGTAATGGTACATACGCACGATTTAAAAGCTACCAAAATCTGTAGTCTTTGGCATTGCAGCAAGACTGTTGTATCTTCTACTCATTGCAGCTACAATTTGGATGTTCATCAGAATCCTCATCAACCTGAAACAAGGAGCCAGAAACCTAGAGGAGCAAGGAATCCAGGGTCCAGCTCAAGAACTGCACCAAGCTCACAAGAAAGTCACCAGCACTCTTGCTATCATCACGGCAGCTTTCTTTAATCATTGAGAGTCCAGCTATAGACAGGATTACACACACTGACTGGATGGGCAATATAGAGCAAGATCTGGTGGGTGACTAGAGTCGAATAGACTTAATCATAGTCAATATAGATGTCAGCCGAACTCTGCGTGGTTTAACTAGTTAGTCCAGCTAGATCAGCCTAGCCCCAGAGCACTGTTTCTCTAGTCAACTTGCGAAGTTACGTCCCTGTTTCAAGATCGCAGTAAGATTAGGTGACAGGCTTTGTAAACTTTTGTAATAATAATAATCACACGCACAGTTAATTTAAACAACTATCTCCTGGAGTCCGCCATGGTTTAACAATAAGTGGTAGGTTTTGCTAGTATATGCCAATCATAAAGTTAATAACTAATTGTTGCACTATACTATGAAAGTTATGTTGAGAAATTTAAGAAAATGAACAAGGTGGGCCAACACATTTGTTCTGCCCATCAAGTCGTCTCATTGCCAAGAGCTAACTAGATTTGATGAGTCAATCAACTAGAGGTGTTTGAGTGAAACCCAGACCACACATGCGTGATTTAAACGGCATATTGACTAAAAGGTTAGCACCCGAACTTGCCCATGGATGACGTTATTATCAACCTCATCACAAGTTTAGTCGTTGTGACACAAATTGTTGGGAGTATTGGATTTGTTGGAAATGTTCTTGTTTGTGCGACTATAATCTACACGAAGAAACTGCATAATGTGACCAATTTGATGATACTCAACCTTGCTGTTGCAGATGCATTGGTCTCTGCATGTAATGCTCCACATGCATCTGTTTATTCATCGCAATACTTATATCATGGAAACAGTTCATCAAAATCTAACAGCAGCCAGTGTACAGCAGACAGGCTTTTTCAATTCAGCAATATTTGGATATACTTTACCTTTGCCAACTGCTTCAATGCCCACTCTGTTCTCAGCCTCACATTGGCCAATTATGAACAATTTATTGGAATCAGTCGACCTTTGCAATATACAACCTACTTTACCAGAAGAAAGATCACGCTGTTGTTGCTTGCCGTTTGGGTAATTCCAGTAATGGTACATACGCCTCGAACAATCGTCATCATAGATCAGTATAAAAGAGAAAATTGCATGATTGAAAAGCTACAAAAACCAGCAGTCTTTGGCATAGCAGCAATGCTGTTGAATCTACTACCCATTACAGCTACAATTTGGATGTTCATCAGAATCCGCATCAACCTGAAACAAGGAGCCAGAAACCTAGAAGAGCAAGGAATCCAGGGACCAGCTCAAGAACTGCACCAAGCTCACAAGAAAGTCACCAGCACTCTTGCTATCATCACTGCAGCTTTCTTCATTCTTGTCTTGCCTGGAGCCATCTGGTTCACCATTGCGTTGATATTTCAGTCCGTTCAAGTAGTTGAATTTTTCAATTTTGATGTGGCCATATGGAATGTTTTTGTACTTCTTTCTATCGTGAACTCTGCCATCAATCCAGTCTTGTATGGACTCAAGTATAAACAGCTAAGAAAAGCATTGATATCCATGGTGTGTAGATGTTATCAACGAAGACAGCCAAACCAAGTTGGTCCACTGTGAGAAAGAGTTTATCAAGGTGGATCAAAGTAGAAGAGAAGACCTGACAAATTATGTGCAACAGTTCTTGTGTGGAATCAGTACTCAATTTATCAAACTCCAACACCATTATAGTACCCCCTCGGTTAACTATATTTATTATAGAACAAGACAATTACTGCTGCTAGAATATTGGTTGATCTTTGGAAAAATTTCCATATTTCCAACTGCTACTTTCTAAAGTGATTTTTTAATGTTGCATGTTATTTTCCCTTTTTTAAAATATTTGTATGGAGGAATTGGTAGCCAAAATGCTCATTATTGATTTTTTGAAAAGAAAAATCAAGCGAATATTTCATCGCGCTGCCAGAACCCTCACACACTCATGTCCAAAAAAGGTAAATTGGCGTTTAGTGAGTAGCATTGTCAAGACCACTGTAGACACAAAAATGGCTTGTTTTTCATGATTTTGATACTCTGTAATTATTAAAAGACTGTGTTCCTCTTTGTATATATTCTGTCAACCTTTCTGGACAGGTAAGGATATAACTTGTCCTAATCAAAGGGAGAAATTGGCAGTCGGATACAACAGTTTTGCCTGATCTTTAAATACATAATTACATATTTGTCATTTAGGGCCTAAATTTACAATTTTGTTAAAGTGCCAAATTGTAGGTTTTCAAAAAAGGAAACTCGATAGTCTTAAGCCTATAGGCCTATATCCCCCCATTCTTTTTAAAGGGACTTTCCTGTTCTCAGAACGACCGTTTAAACAATCAAACAAACAAACAAAAACTATACATAAGTTTTTTGAGGGATCCAAGGTGTTCGGTGTAGACATGTAAACATCATTAGCTGGTGAAACGTAATAAGAAAATTTGGTAAACATGTCTTTGTAGAAAATGTTGATAAAAGAGATGTTAAAAGTTGTTCTGAACATTTGAATTTGTGAAATAAAAAAATTTGATTACGCCTTATCTCAAAACTGATGCTATCATAGCTTATCATGACATCATAGTTTTTTTCTTATCCAGCAGTGAGATTTATAAGTATGTGCTAAGTTTGAACCTTTTTAGAACTTGCAACAGGTTTTCAGCAAAAAGTATACCTTTAAACTAGTTACAAGAGGGCGCTGTTGAAGATAATGATGTCATTACTCTTTAAATTGTAAGGCCTAGGTGTCAAACCTTATTTCATACACAGAAGCTGTCTAAATTCCAGATCATATTGTTTGCAGACCTGAACAATTTCTTTTTTCATTTCAGCTTCCGGTTTCGAGACCAGAAGACAAGGTCAAATTGGGTCAGGTCAGTGCAACTGAATGACTGAAGTAGGTAAAGCCCTTTCATAACACGTATAGATTGTCAAAAAAGCTTATGTAGATTAGGAAATATAATTTTTCAGTTTATTAAACTTTGAATTATTTTAAATCAACACCTGATGATGTCATGATGACGTCATCTACTATTGCAGATCTAACTATGTGTGAAGTTTGAGATTATTGAAGTCTGGAAAGTGTGTTTGTTTTAGCAGGCAATAATTCTCAGGTCTGGGGTTTTGCATGTATGGCTGACTGACACAGCCTAATGCCAAATCAGGCTGCATGAACTTTGAACCTTATGATCAATAGACTGTAACAGCCAGCTTCTGGTCAATACATACGTTGGCTTTAATTTCCGACTTCAACCAGAAGTTAAGGTCAAATTAATATCATCTCTGTGCAAAAGTTTGAGCAGGCTAAAAGACCTCAAACTTGGTGTAAATATTGTAAATAAAGATCTGAGTTAAAGACAAATACAAGATTGGTAAAAATAAAAAATTATTGGTTTCAATCTTTCTAATTTTACAGTTCATATGGTTCATGCCAGTACCTATCCATCAAACAAATACTTTCATTTGAATTAAAACTGTCAACATTAAGTAGGAATTGAAACTATGCATGGTGCACCGGCGGCGGAACCGGGGGGGCCGAGGGGGCCGTTGCCCCCCCATATTTGAAAACGTAGTCATTTTGCCCCCCCACTTTATATCGAGCTATTGAAACCAAATTATGGTTCACTGACAACCCCGTTTGTAATATTATACACACCTTTACATTTCTCAAAATAATGCTATTCATATAACAAAAAACCAGCAATTAACGCCAAACGTAGGCGAGTTGCCATCCCCGGACAATAGATTATAGATAATAGTAATGGCCGACGATGCACATTTCACCAGTCCTGCAGTGCGAGTCACCGCTGGTGCGAGTAGTGTACTGCATGGTCGGGCCATTAACCAGCACACATGAGACTAGCGATCGGGTGTAAAAATAGGCTGACTTTATAGCGGGCTGGTTCCGGAATCCCGGCTGCGCCACAACGTGTCTCCGTGCGTTATTCCCACTAGAAGCCGTTAGCATGCACCAGCCGCAGTCACAGCCTTAGCCACAATGTAGTGTCAGATGTTTTTTAAATGTAGTCTCCCATTTTAATAAGGCTCACCATATACATCTGATAATAACCCCGATGTCATCTTTATTAGGCCCAAAGTATTCATAGTTTTAGTTAGTTTCATATTTTAAATATTATGATAAAATGATGCGAAAATGATGCCCCTGTCCCCCCACCCTCCCTGTGACGCGTATATGTGATACATATATATATTGTATAAACAATTATATAAATTTTTTTAAAAATTTTTTTTTTCACCAGCACCAGCGGATTACCTCTAGTGTGCAATGTTGCGCGATCGAGCATGTTGTAATGTGGGTTTTCTTTTTTTTTTCTTTTTTTTCTAAACAAAAAATTGTTCTTGTTTATTTAAGTTTGTTTGATATATATTTAATTTATATATTTAAATTTTTTTTTTTTTTCTTTTTGGTTCTCGATATTTTTTTATTTTTCAGAAATTTTTTTGTGATAAATAAATATGATGACAATGACAATTGTGTTTCAATTTGAAAACAAGTTTCACTGTCCATGAACTTGACCACCACGTAGGCCCTAATCACTATTCACTTTGCAAATTAGGTTTCCCAAAGTTTACTGAGGATTGGTGCTATGGTCCATTAGTTTTAATAGCACGCCTGAACATGATTGCGCATATTACCGCGAAAGTGTTTATTTTTTCAAATTCATTGTGCTGGGTCTCACATTATAGGTTCCTTGATTTGCACTGAATCACTGATGTGTGCTAGCTCATCACACTCATAAATGGTTTAAAATTCATCTTAATTAAAAACAAGTCAACACTGTAATGTCCTTCTTTGAAGTGCTAGGTAGAATGTAGCTATGAGTACCGGGTGGTGTGGGTCGCTGCCCTGTACATTTTTTTTTATATCTGAAAGTGAAACGTGTAGTATGGTGCAATATTGTGACCTTGTTTTGTCCTGTTTTGATTTCTGTAAAAGGTAGGATGAACAACACACACCACCATAATTTATTTACATTAAAAATCAACAACTCTCATAAACCACTTTCTGTGCTGTCTTCAGGTCAATGGTCAAGATTTTATTTTAATATTAATGTGGTCTAAATACTCCAAGCAACCCTGTATTATATTTACATATACATATTCACAAATTAAATCAACCTATTTCTGATAATTTATCAAAGAAGATTTCTTGTGCGGCCGTTTTTAAAAATGCTTGTCTGCAAATGCGCATGCTCATAAAGACACCATTCTAGAAAGAGGCTAGAGGTATAATGGTCGGGATGCGTCTTTATGAGCATGCGCACTCGCCACGTTATCCGATTAGCTTAGCGGCTGAATGACGTTGACACAATCTGCATAGTCGATCTAACAAAACACGTCTTAATGTCCAATTGGCAAATCACAGAATGGTGGTAGTTGTTCAATGTATAAGGTAAAGTAATTTTATCTAACGATCGTTCCCGAAAAACGCCATCTTTACGGGCAAATTGCATTTTGGCTTACAGCTGCATCAATCGCTCCTGTTGTTAACCCAGTCGAGTTGAATATGGTTCAGTAATACACTTTTTAGACTGTGCTGAAAGTAAAATTAACTCCAAAGATCTTGTGATTTATCTGCGTAAAAATATTGGTTCAGATAAAATTAATCGCGTGAACTTAGTTATTTGAAAATGCTCGATAACGGCCAAATTTGACGGTTTCTTTTAGGGATTGGTCTACTCTAGGCTGGAAGACCTTCAGAGTCATGGTGGGTCTTTTTTGTACCCCAAAATAGCCCAATATAGCCGGTGTGTGCCTACATACCTATGTTGTGCAAATGGAGATTAAAAAAAGGGTCCCCACTTTTAAAAGTGTTCCGCCGCCGCTGGCATGGTGGGAATTCAATCAAGTGAGGTTTACGGAGACACCATGTAGTTTACTCTCTCTATGAGGTTAGGGCTTGTACCAAACTTAAAAGGCTATATAATCATTCTCTTTATATATCATTGCTGCACTTCCAAACACTCTGTACCATTAGGCTGCATGGTACAAATACAATCCACAAATAAAGTGTCCAGAATTGAACTAAGTGTGAACTCTATAATTATGTGAACTCAACAAGATCAAAGGAAGAGAAATATTTATGTCAAATCAACGATTATGTCACTTTAAATAACAAAGTACAAGTTATTTATTTAACAGCGAGCAATCAAGGGAGTGAGCAATATGTACAGAAGAAGATGATGAAGAGGACATAGAAATTGAGCTATAATTTTGCCTGAAAGCAGCCCCAAACTTTATCCATTATAAGTTATTTATTAAACAGCAAGCAATCAAAGGGAGTGCACAATATGCACAGAAGAGGATGATGAAGACAAAGAAAATTGAGCTAAAATTTTGCTTAAAAGCAGCCTAAAATTTATCAATTTTAACCGATTTTACAAGTTATTTATTAAACATTGCGAGCTAACTAGATTTGACGAGTCAATCGACGAAAGGTTTTGAGTGAAACACAGACCACACATATGTGGTTTAAAATGCAAACTGGATAAAGATTAGCACCCGAACCTGCCCATGGATGACGTTATTATCAACCTGCTCACAAGTTTATTCGTTGTGACACTCAATCTGGCTGTTGCAGATACATGATCTCTGCATGTAATGCTCCATATGCATCGATTTCTGCACAGCAAACAGTTCATCAAATTCAAACAGCAGCCAGTGTACAGCAGACAGGCTTTTTCAATTCAGCAATACTTGGATATATTTTTTTTTGCCAACTGCTTCAATGACCACTCTGTTCTCAGTCTCACATTGGCCGATTACGAACAATTTATTGGAAACAGTCGACCTTTGCAATACACAACCTACTTCACTAGAAGAAAGATCACGCTGTTGTTACCTGCCATTTGGGTAATTCCAGTAGTGGTACATACGCCTCGATCAATCTTCGTCATAGATCAGTATAAAAGAGAAATTGCATTTTGAAAAACTACAAAAACCAGCAGTCTTTGGCATAGCAGCAATGCTGTTGAATCTACTACCCATTGCATCAACCTGAAACAAGGAGCCAGAAACCTAGAGGAGCAAGGAATCTAGGGACCAGCTCAAGAACTGCACCAAGCTCACAAGAAAGTCACTAGCACTCTTGCTATCATCACGGCAGCTTTTTTTAATCATTGAGAGTCCAGCTATAGACAGGATTACACACACTGACTGGATGGGCAATACGGAGCAAGTTCTTGTGGGTGACTAGAGTCGACTAGACCTAATCATAGTCAATCTAGATGTCAGCCGAACTCTGCGTGGTTTAACTAGTTAGTCTAGCTAGATCAGCCTAGCCCCAGAGCACTGTTTCTTTAGTCAACTTGCAAAGTTACAGCACTGCTTCAAGATCGCGGTTGTAAATTTTTGTAATCACACGCACAGTTAATTTAAACAACTACCTCCTGGAGTACTCCATGGTTTAACAATAACTAGTAGGTTTTGCCAGTATATGCCAATCAGTAAGATAATAACTAATTGTTGCACTATACTATGCAAGTTATTTTGAGAAATTTAAGAAAATGAACATATGGGCCAACACATTTGATCTGCCTATATCAACACGTCTCATTGCCAAGAGCTAACTAGATTTGACGAGTCAATCAACTAGAGGCGTTTGAGTGAAACACAGACCATGCATGTGTGATTTAAAAATGCAAATTGACTAAAGGTTGGCACCCGAACTTGCTCATGGATGACGCTATTGTCAACCTCATCACTAGTTTAGTCGTTGTGACACAAATTGTTGGGGGTATTGGATTTGTTGGAAATGTTCTTGTATGTGCGACTATAATCTACACAAAGAAACTGCATAATGTGACCAATTTGATGATACTCAACCTCGCTGTTGCAGATGCATTGGTCTCTGCATGTAATGCTCCACATGCATCTATTTCTTTGCAATACTTAAATCTTGCAAACAGTTCATCAAATTCTAACAGCAGCCAATGTACAGCAGACTGGATTTTTCAGTTCAACAAGACTTGGGTATACTTTTTCTTAACCGACAGCTTCAATGCCCATTCTGTTCTCAGTCTCACATTGGCCAATTTTGAACGATTTATTGGAATCAGTCGACCATTGCAATACACAACCTACTTCACTAGAAGAAAGATCACGCTGTTGTTACTTGCCGTTTGGGTAATTCCAGTAGTGGTACATACGCCTCGAACAATCTCCATCATAGATCAGTATAAAAGAGAAAATTGCATGATTGAAAAGCTACAAAAACCTGCAATCTTTGGCATTGCAGCGACGCTTTTGTATCTACTACCCATTGCAGCTACAATTTGGATGTACATCAGAATCCTCATCAACCTGAAACAAGGAGCCAGAAACCTAGAGGAGCAAGGAATCCAGGGACCAGCTCAAGAACTGCACCAAGCTCACAAGAAAGTCACCAGCATTCTTGCTATCATCACGGCAGCTTTCTTTATTCTTGTCTTGCCCGGAGCCATCTGGTACACCATTGCTTTGATATTTCAGCCAGTGCAAGAAGTTGATTTTTTCAATCTTGATGTGGTCATATGGGTAGTTTTAACACTTCTCTCTATCATGAACTCTGCCATCAACCCAGTCTTGTATGGATTCAAGTATGAACAGCTGAGAAAAGCATTCCTATCCATGGTGTGTAGATGTCATAAACGAAGACAGCCAAACCAAGTTGGTCCACTTTGAGAAAGAGTTTATCAAGGTGGATCCACTTACAAGATAAGACCCTACAAACAGTTTTCTTGTGGAAACAGTACTCAATCCATCAAACTCCAACACCATTGTAGTACCCACTATTGGCTTCAGTACTCAGTGAATCAAACTGCAACAGTTCTCTTGTGGAAACAGTACTCAATCCATCAAACTCCAACACCATTATAGTAACCCACTATTGGCTTCAGTACTCAGTGAATCAAACTGCAACAGTTCTCTTGTGGAAACAGTACTCAATCCATCAAACTCCAACACCATTATAGTAACCCCCTATTGGCTTCAGTACTCAGTGAATCAAACTGCAACAGTTCTCTTGTGGAAACAGTACTCAATCCATCAAACTCCAACACCATTATGGTAACCCACTATTGGCTTTAGAACTAAATGAATCAAACTGCAACAGTTCTCTTGTGGAAACAGCACTTGATGCATTAAACTCCAACACCATTATAGTAACCCCTCTGTTTACTAAACTTGTTATGGAACAAGACAATTACTGCTGCTAGAATATTGGTTGATCTTTGAATTTTTGCTCCATATTTCCAGCTGCCACTCTGTAAGAGATTTTTTGATGAATGTTGAACAACATTTTCCTTTTTATAATACTCCTTTCAAGGAATGCTTATTATTGACCTTTTAAAAAGAAAAATCATGCGGACATTTCATCACACGGTCAGAACCCTAACGCACATATGTCCGAATAAACTAAATATGTGTTTAGTGAGTCAAGACCACCGTAGACACGAACATTTCTGATTTTTTATGATTTTGATACTATATAATTATTCAAAGAGTATGTTCCTCTCTGTATACATTCTGTCAACCTTTCTGGACATGTAGTTTACTCTCTCTATGAACTGTGGTGGTTCTGAGAAGAACCAGTGGTTAACAGCAATACTTTTTGATCAGTGTGCTCTGATCGTCTTTAGGAGAATGCTGTGTGTTGCTTTAGTACTGCCAAAGAGGTTTAAGCTTGCAGGTAGGCTTAGCTCAATGGTGCGCTAAGGTAGGAACTGGAACAGGTTAAGCTGGGCTTAGGTTGATCATGCGTGTAGGCGGATGCTGGAACTGGATCCTGCTACTGTCAACATCAATGAAATAGCATTTGGAAAAGGATTTGATAAAATAGCATTTGAAAGCCCCTAAATTCACTGTTCCTTATTTCCATTGCTGCAATCATAATAAGCCTGATCAGTGAATGAAGAATGTACACATCAAAGCCTTGAGAAAACATAAACTGGATCAATGTTGCGGTTTCCCTTGAACAGTAGCATTCTTTTATATGTCCTCTTGTTAGGAGTGCCATGAGCATATCCGCACCCTAGCTCAGGAGGCAGGAGCCGTCGTCAAGCAACACGTAAACGTAATACGTAAAGTGGAGTATTTTGCACCAATCCATGCTTACCTTGATGACCTCCTTGATCCTGCTACATTCATTGGACGAGCTCCAGAACAGGTATTTGTTGAAGTGTTTTTTCCATAGTGGGTCTAAGATCTTGAAATTATTGTGTGCAAAAAATAGTTAGTGGCCTGACCTTTCGACCCTAGCAGAGTCTTTCTTGAAGGCTTGCAGAACTCCAGAACAGGTATTTCTTGAAGTGTTTTTTCCATAGTGGGTCTAAGATCTTGAAATTATTGTGTGCAAAAAATAGTTAGTGGCCTGACCTTTCGACCCTAGCAGAGTCTTATTGAAGGCTTGCATTTAGCTTTCGAGAAAGACTCTACTAGGGTCGAAATGTCATGCTACTAACTATTTTTTGGTTGGTAAGCAGTTTGCAAGAGCTAATTCTATTTTCTAAATTATTGTCTCTCGAATCTTTGCACTATTGTGTCTCTTGTGATTTTTTCCCGAATCATTTTGGCGTGTCCATGCAAAACAGATGTGCCTGCAAAATGTCCTGACACGACACATTTGTTTGAAACTGCATCCATGTTTTACCTAGCTCAAACTAGCCTTAGATGTACAAACAAACCCATTGAAAGACTTTGGAATGCTATGGAGTCCACATAGGCCATGGCCTTCGTTGCCCCTGGGCTGGGCCTTAGTGCCCCTTCAAAAGTTTCGCACAAACTTTAAAGATTTTCCATTGGAAGTGCGTGTTGCAAAATATAAATAGCCTTTATATGAGGCATAGTAAAACAGATGTAACACATGGTTTGCTTCAGGAACTATAGTTTGTCAACTTCCAATACCTCAAGGAGTTAATGTTATGTTTGTATAGTAATGAGTAGGATTTGAAACTTTGCATGGAGGGAGTACAATCAAGTGAGATTTGCGGTGACACCGTTTACATAAATCTCTTTTGGTGGTTAAAGACAATCATAAAGAGCATACTGATCGAAACGTCGAGTTGTCAAACCATCGGTTCTTCTCTGAACCACCACTACTCCTCAGAACCACCACTACTCAAAAGAGATTTTTGCACACGGTGTCACCACAAACCTTACTTGATTGTGTTGTAATGAGTGAATATTTGTAGTACAACATTTCTTCCTTAATCGTTCAGTACATCCCTCCCCAAATAGTCTACTATTAGCAATGCCGTTTGTTGCGTTGATGTGCATGACAAAAGGTTCAAACAACCAGTTTGCTATGACTAACTGCACCATAAACCAATTTTATTCAAACTGTTTTTCTCCAATTTAAAATCATTCTATAAGCAAATCAAGTAAAGGTAAATACGAAAAAAAGAAAATCCTTGTTTCATTCATGTGAATATCTTAAACTTGTGTTGAGTATGGAACGATTAACGAGTGTGTAAAGTTAAACATTGAAGGACCAAGTGTGCTGCCAGTGGTAACCCTAAAATGTTTTGGCGCTGCTCTAAATTCCGACCTGCATGAAACCTACGGCAAAATTTGAGCTGAAAATTCTGCTAGAGGGGCATGAAAGAAAGCGCAATCCAGTACAATTCTCCTGCACTTCACTGACCATCTATTTCCGATGCTATAACTTCCTAAACATCAAGGTGAGCTAATAATTATAATAATAAGCAGTTCTTATAAAGCGCTTTATTACACTTGAGGGTTTTTTAAAGCACTTATTATTTTGTTAACAAGGTGAGATCCGTCACATAGCACCTTGTAATGGTTTACACGGTGCTGTGGTGCAAACTGCAGCCAACCATACCAGAAGCACTGGGGAAAAACCCATTCTTTTAATGAGTAGTGTACATGGGACGTATAGCTTTACGTCCCATCCAAAGGACAAAGCAATAATGGTTAAGTGTCTTGCTGAAGGACACAAATGTCATGACTGGGACTCGAACCCACACTCTGCTGAATTGAAACACCAGAGCTTGAGTCAAGTGCACTGGACCGCTTGGCTACGACACGCCACAAATTTGGGTTGAGCTCATCTTAGTGTGCACTTTACATAATTTTATTCAGCTTCATTTTATGTTTTGACGAGTATTTTATATGCAGAAACGATCCGGCAGAGTTGACCACTGGATGTTTGCCAGCAGTCCGATGGGTTGATCAATAATGTACGAACTGACACATTGTATTGACCCCTGGCACTGACATCACATGTGGCCACTGTTTGCTAAAAATAGAAGCTTAGTACCCAGATCTGAGACAACGTATCAAATGTCACTAATGTACTGGTGCGTACATTTCCAAGCTTTATGTTTACTCGTGTGTACTGACTGTGACTGTACTGCTGAGACCCTACGTTGTGACTGAAGTAGTTCATAGGTTGAATTCAGTCAATAGCACTCCGCTCTAGTGACGTCACTTTTGCTAAAAATACCCGGCTGTCAGACCAACATTCCACCACTCATGCAACCACCGCTTCAGCATGCCAGACAGCAGTAGCACTAGTACAGTCGGTACACACGGGTAAACATAAAGCTTGGACATGTACCCGCGTGCACATTAGTAAAATTTGACGCGTTGTCTGATATCCAAGTACTGAGCTTCCATTTATAGCATTAGTGTGGAGTGCTATTTATCTTCTAGTTAGGTTTTTGTTAACACGGTATACATAACAAATCTCTCGCTATGAGTTGTGGTGGTTCTGAAAAGAGCCATCATTTCAATCAGTATATGTTCTGATTGTCTGATTGTCTTTCTCTTGAAGATGATCAGAGCATACTGATTGAGTTGTTACACCACCCGTTCTTTCAGAACCACAACTTGAGAACAAAATTTTTCATGTACATGGTGTTACCACAAACCTCTAGATTGTGTCTCCACCTTGAAAACTTGCACTTCCAGTCTAGCAAAAGGCAAAGATCTCCACACCATTTGTTCAACCATTGCAGGTACATTTTTGCAACTCTGGCACGTGATAAATAATGTGTAACAGTTTATTGACCCTGTGTGCGATTTTGTTATTGTGGTTGTTTACTGTCTCTTTGTAGACACGGTTTCTGAATGAGGAAGTGAAGCCAGCTATCCAACCATTTGAAGGAAGCATGGAGGCAACCTCAAACCTTTCCCTTTAAAGACTCCAATCAGCAAATGGTGTATGGTGTGTTTATTTAAAGACGATCTCCAAGGTCAAACTCAATTTAGTGATTCAACCATTTTCAAAATTACAAGTCTCTAATCAAAGAATGTTTTATGATGTCACATTCAAATAAATGGTCTGTACATTTTTGTACAGAGAATTTTTTAGTTCATTCCTGAATTTTGATGATATTCAATCAAAACGGCAATGAATTTGACCTTTTGACTGGCACTAAAATTCCTCTTTGGAATGTACAGACCCATTTTGTTTTTTATGTTCAATGACGTCATGTTTTAAATTTTGCTCTGAAAAGTATCAAATTAATGTTTTTTTACACCAATTTAATGTGAGGTTAGAGATTTTGTTTCACTACTTTCTTAAGGACTCTACTTAGGGAAAATGAGCTCATCACAAAATTGAATTTTACCTTGGAGCCCTTCTTAAAACTAGATGATTGAAATTAATTGACTTAAACCCTAACTCTCTTGAGTGATTTATTATAGGATCCTTCCTCATCTCCAACGAAATCCAACACGACACAGTAACTCAATACCCAGACTGTTGGACTCTGATTAAGGTGATATGCCTGATCCCATGTGAAGCATAATCAGTTTACTAGTGCAGTCCTCAGTCCAACAGAATCAAACAAAACATGGAGTTGGATTTTGAAGGATTGGGGTGGTTGTTAGTGATGTTTTTTCCCCTTCAAAGGTATTATACAGGATTTGTAAGGATAAAAAACATTGTTTAATTTTAGTCTGAAAGCTTAATGATTATGAAGTTCATACTAGAACCATTTTTTTCTGTGAGATATTTCCCTCTGAAATAAAGTCATGTTCTAGAAAACTGTATCCGAAAATCAAAAAAATGCAACAGCTGATTTTGGTTGTTAGAACCAAAATTAAGGACAATGTGTTTACAATATGAAAATTGTGCATGGTTTTTCACTATTTTCTCCAGACTCACACAACGGATTAAGTCCAAATTTTCACAGGTTTGTTGTTTCATGTGGTTGATCACACAAAACATGAACACTGTCTGCGACTAATTTGTCAGCTCTACCAATCCTGCATATACCTGTAAACTCTAAAAAAGCTTATCTCTTCACGGTAATGTATACTTTTTGCTGTTAGCTTTGTGAAGATGTTTAACCCTAGCAGTTTCCCAGGCCAATTAAATCGGCTCAATTTTCGGGATGTGTAATGACAGAGCCAATGAAATCGGCCTTATTTGTATTGGTTAAAACACAACAAGTGACCTTACAAAGTGACCTTTGTGAAAGTTCAAGTTATTAAAATAAAGTTTGGGAAGTCAGCTTTGAGCTTGTGTATGCCTTGACTGCAGTCATTTGTTTCTGGAATTTTTATTTGCATTTTGGGAATTAAAAAAACATATTTTACAGTTTAAAATGCATGGCATTACATGTATTTACCACAGGGCGTTGCTAGGGTTGAGGCAAATTAGTTATTTATACTTTCCTTTCTGCTACATCACAGTTGTTAAAGTAATTTGGGGTTGAACAAAGAAAAATTGACTAGAGCGGATTTGAACCAACAACCTCCGGTTTAACGTGTTGCCGCTCTACAAACTCAGCTATCTAGCCCTATGTTGGCGGTCTCAATTATAGTTGAGTGCCGGCACATTAAACTGGAGGTCGTTGGTCCTAATCCCGCTCTATTCAATTTTTCTTGTTCAACCCCAAATTATTTAAAATTTACCATGTCAGTTTCCCTTGTGGTTTTTAATTTGATATTTATTAATAAATATGATACACCAAGGGTTTTATTACAGTGCCATGGCAGGGGTTTGTGTCCTGACTTCATACATTCTTTAAAATTGACTACCAAAAAGGGATCCGACTATGTTGATTTTTTAGTTTGGTTTATTTTCAAGTTAATACTCAAATGTTACCATTCCTATTTTACTATGTTGAACAAGTAACTTGTATCAAAACAAATGAGAGAAACATCACTCCAAAAAAGGTACAAATTATCGCTGTTCCCATGAAAATGTTAACAGTAAGTTAATAATTTGTGAAAAAAGCAATTTATCAAATTTGGTTGGGTTTTTTAATATAAAGGTCACTTCCTGGGAAAAGCGACAAAATCTATCACACATAAAATAATAATATTTTAAATGTTATTATTTACTGCACACATAGATCCTTGTAATTTGATTGGTGGACCATGCATCACATGTCAACTTTTATTTTGCCATGTATTTACTGCCGTGATGCCCGCCGCTCCAAAATTTAATATAGGAGTCCTATATTGATAAATATAGGACGCTTGGGACACTTCGCAGCGATTCTTCGCAGCATCATTTCCAAAATAAATCGTTCCTGCTCGTTCGTCTCAACAAAACAAGGTTGTTTCACGGCAGACAAGGTTTGTGTCTACATGGAGTCATCCATGTTGTTTAGAAGGGGGTTTTAGAATTTTCAGAGTGGGGGTGGACAATTTTCTATTGTGTTTATTGTAAAAAAAAATCAAATAACAAGGATCTATGTGTGTGTTATATAAAACAAATATTGAATGCATTTCGTTTGTTCATTGTCTCAGAATAAAACACACGGTGAAATCCGACTTTCCCATTTCACGAGGCGCTGGGACAATGCACTCACATGCATCCAATATTTGTATGATGTCACGTTTATAAAAGATCATTCAATAGAATTGCTGTAAACAAAATATTCCATATTCAATTTATTGCATAAAATGTAATGAATAAAGAAACATTTCTACAGATCTGTCAAGTGGTGTTTCGAGTTTATTCACAGTCTGTACTGTCCTAAAACATGACTTCAATAAGTTTGAAAATAGTTCAACTTCAACCGGGATTTTCTCCAATCAAATAATTTTTGGATGTGAAGCATACGGATAATGCAGTACGCAATACATGGATGTATGCGCGTTGCTTTGTGTACAACTGATTTACACACACTGCAGTACAAACTATACTTATGGTAATTGTCAAAGACCAGTATCCTCACTTGGTGTATCCCAACATATGCACAAAATAACAAACCTGTGAAAATTTGGGCTCAATTGGTCATCGAAGTTACAAGAAAATAATGAAAGAAAAAACACCCTTGTTGCATAGAATTGTGCGCTTTCAGATGTCTTTGAAAGGTTTCATGCCTGAAGCCTTTCTCAGATTCACATTTGGGTGAAACATTACCCCTTTCTCTAAAACTGCATGACTTTAAAGGGGGTTGTTTCTAACAATGTTTTATAATATCAACAGTTCTCCAATGCTCTTTACCAAGTCAGTTTTTTATGGTCATTAATTTATGGAGTAATTACCAAAAGTATACCATCCTGCATTGAATGCATGACAGACGCGTGGATTTTCGACCTAACAAAGGCCGACTAACATGTCCATATAGTATAGGCTTTTATTGACTTTTGTTCAGGCTATTAAATAACAATTTTGCTGATTTTTCTGAATGCCCAAAAAACAGAAATTTAAGTAGGTAGAATGTCAAGCCTGCAAGATACAGGTAGGGAGTTTCAAAGCGCAGCAGTACGAGGGAAAAAGCAAATGTAAAAATGAATTTCTTACTAGTCCCGTTGGCTAGTCACTGAAATTAAAGAGCAGACAGTACTAGTTGGCAAGTTATCCATTCAGGGCTCGAAATTAACACTGAACCGCAGGCCGAGGCCAGTGTTTTTAGCCTCGGGCCAGTAAACTCAGAGCAGGACAAGTCCAGTGGTCTTGTGTTTTTCAAATGACTAAAAGTACCTCACTGTGTAATCATATCTTTAAATATCTTTCAATTGTGTTTAGTATTGAAGCATACTTAATACCATAAGACAAAATTAATGAGATATTTTCTTAGTGCTTGTTCAAATAAAAACAGTTTACATGTACATTTTAAACTGTGTAGAAAGTTCTCTCATTACATTCTGGTCTTGTAAAATAAATGCTGGTCCAGTAAATATTGGAACCTACAATCCCTGTGGTCTTGTGGATTTTTCCCCTAAATTCAAACCCTTCCATTGTTAGTAGCATTGTCTTGTGATGGATCACATTAGGTCTGCATTGCTGATCAAAATTATTATTATTATTATTATTATTAACATTTATTTCATCGTTGTCCATTCATCACACATAATTCAAGTACATAGTTTAACATTACATTCAGTTATACAATGACATATTTATGGTAAAATAGGCTATTACAATGTATAAGCAATATAAATAATTGATTAATAGCAATTTTGTATGTAATAAGTGGTAGGACAACAATTAGGTTTAGGTGAAGCCGTGGCTTTTGTTCCTTAACCTACGGACAGACGAACATAAAAGTAACAGCACCATACAATTGTACAGACAATAGACTTGACAGACAGACACAACAACGGCTAATGTAGGGTGTGTTGAAAGATAACATAACCTATAGGCAATGCAGAAACATTTATAATCTATGAATATATGCATCAAGTAGTTGCTTTTTCAATTTGTTTGTAAAGATAGGTAGAGTAATTGATTTTTTAATTGAGTTATTCAGACCATTCCAGAACCCAACTCCACGTTGACCTAAACTCTTTTGGTATAATGATGTTCTTTGGCGGGCAACAAACAAATTAGTCTTTGCAGTACTTCGAGTATTGTATGAATGGACTTTTGAAGTTAAAGTGAAAAATGAACTAAAGCAGCTTGGTAATGCGTTAGTCATAAAATGCTGATCAAAAAGTGTTCAAGACTGGAAATAACCAAGCATGTGATTTGTCAGGATTATTCCTGATTGCAGGAATTTTCACTGATCTCCCTGCACCATCAGATTTACTTGAAAGAGGCAAACTTGCCGTCACAGAGATGAAAACACTTGGCCCTTGTTATGACCAGACCTTCAGATATCTATTTGAAATGATATAGAGAGTCTGTAAACCTCTACCATGTAACATTCTGTACAGACAGGGAGCTTCATTTCCACACCAAGAGGAAATTATTATCAAATTTTCAGGATTTTTTTGTCTTCATACAATCTCATCCCTGTAATATCATGCCACATGATTCCCACAAAAATCTTAAAATCTTTCAATTCTTCCACTATGTGGATCTTTGTATCTTTTCATAGCATGTCGTGGCCGAGCGGTTTAGTGCTGCGGACTCAAGTTCTGATGGCCGAGTCATCAGGGTGTTGGTTCGAATCCCGGTCATGACACTTGTGTCCTTGAGTAAGACACTTAACTATAATTGCTTCTCATCACCCAGGGGTAATTGGGTACCTGTGATTGATTTAGCTTAGTGCGCTACATACTTGGCAGCACAGGCTGTAAACTTCCCAGGGAGCTGAGATGGTTTAAGGAAGGAAATAAATGGCCCAGTGACCAGGTGTAATAATGTTTGAAGCACAATGATCATTCTTTGGAATTGCACTACATGTATATAAGAGTGGATATTATTCATATGAGTCCATACATCCTGAGCAGAGGTTCAGGTGAGGGGTCGCGACCTCTGAACTTTTTGAAGACCTCCTGTGGGTGGGTGCCACCACCGAGGGCCAAGACTGTATCTCGAAATCTGTAAAATAAGAGTGAGAGGAAAAAGAATTTAACTGCTAAGATGTTCATGATTTTAGGAGAAATATATTGACTCGAGATTGACTCGAGCTGATGGCACCAACCTCTATAGATTAGCTCCCTGTTTACCTTGTAATGATTACAAAGTATTTTTCATACTATAAGAGGGGGCCCAGACTAATTTTCCATGCAGCCTCAATTTGGTCCATGTCTGTTTCGTCATCGTTTACAAAGTGGGTAATGTGTAATAGTTTTGTAATAATTACACTAATTAGCATAACCAACAAATCATATATTTTCCATTTTTTGTTAGCATGGGCACGGTGCTAAAATAGGCATGTTTTCTCTTGTGCATTTTTAAAAAGTGACAAAACTGTTCATTACAGTTTTTACAAAGTGACAAACCTAAATATGCATCGGTTTGTGCACAGTGCTCTGAGGGCTGGTCTGTTTTGGGTTTTAGCGAAGCAACATATATTTAGGAATTGATAACTCATCAAAACAGTTGCAAGATTGAAATAATACCAACAGTTCTGTATGACTGAATTATTCAGCTTTACTTTAATTGTAAACTTTAAAAGAAAAACTAGTAAGTAGTGTCCTAAACAATAGTTTGAAAAATAGCTCAACTTCAAACATGATTATAAAAAAACCAGGTATCTTTGGTGGTGGGGGGGGGATAAAACATGTTGTTTGTTAGTTGCTTTTTTCATTTCTGTATTTCCTATGTTTGTCCATTTGTCTTATCAAATTATCAAATCAGCCTCCATACTGTCTCTGTTTGTCAGTTTGTCTTGTCTCTGTCTGTCCACAGGCTGATTACTATAAGCCTCGCCTTATTAAATCAGCCTCCATACTGTCTCCGTTTGTCCGTTTGTCTTGTCTCTGTCTGTCCACAGGCTGATTACTATAAGCCTCGCCTTATTAAATCAGCCTCCATACTGTCTCTGTTTGTCCGTTTGTCTTGTCTCTGTCTATCCACAGGCTGATTACTACAAGCCTCGGCTTATCAAATCAGCCTCCATACTGTCTCTGTTTGTTCGTTTGTCGTCTCTGTCTGTCCACAGGCTGATTACTACAAGCCTTGGCTTATCAAATCAGCCTCCATACTGTTTCCTTTCTTTGCTTTTTTCAAGCCTAAAAAATTCAGTATATTCTGTTCATTATTACCTTAGTGTTTTGTATAAATGTAAATTGATTGATTGATTGATTGATTGATTGATTGATTGATTGATTGATTTATTGATTGATTGATTGATTGATTGATTGATTGATTGATTGATTGATTGATTGATTGATTGATTGATTGATTGATTGATTGATTGATTGATTCCTCTATGGCTCTAGCCCCCAGCCAATGTAAACATGTGGCAGTGGACATTTTTGTAGCCATATCATGGGCTCAGTGGAAGCAAATCTATCTTTACCTTTTGCCAACTTGAGCAACACTTTCTCTGTTATCCAAACCGACTTCTTCAAATGCACCAAATGCGTCAGCAGCCATCACCTGAGAGCAATAGAGTTCAAACCAACAGTTAAAAACAAGCTGGGTTTGTAACAATTATTTTAGTTCATGCTATTTCAGTAGTCATTGGAATGCTAGGAAAGGAAAACAATTCATCATAATTTACTTATAATAATGTAGTTATAATGACACTTGTGTCATAGAGCAAGACACTGAACCATATTTGCCTTGTCTTTCAGATGGAACGCGTAAAGCTGTAAGTCACATGAGTTGTGTAATACATGTGAAAGAACCAAATACACGTATCGTTAAGAGAAGGGCGTTTGCCCCGGTGTTTCTGGCATGGTTGGCTGCAGCTTGTGCCTCATCACCTTGTCAACCCTTACAAGGTGCTTTATAAATGGGTCTCATCAAACATAGCTCTGCATATGTATCGTCAAAATGATGAGTGCTTTGAGACGCCCGTCGGGCATAGATAAAGGACTGTACAAGAATTGCAACACTTTCTATGATTAACTTTCTCACACACAGCTCTGCATACCTGCCGTCAAAATAATTAGTGCTTTGAGACGCTTATCAGGCGTAGATAAAGGATTATATAAGAATTGCGTTTTATTATTACCTTGTACCACAAAGGTCATTGTGATGTAACCAATACAAATGCACTATAAATTAGTCTGATTGAATCAGCCTGGGACCCTGCTCAGGTTAAAGCAACAAAGATAGTGTCCAGGAAAACTGCAGAATTAGGAAATCAAGGAATAGTCTGGTGCCTTACCTCTGCCCATTTATATGAGTAGTATCCAGCTGCATAGGCTGATGCAAATATATGCTGGAATGAACAAGGGAACCTGTCCTCCTGTATCAAAAAAGTAAAAATTTAGGAATGAATGGCTTTCCACTGGCACCCCCGAACTAAGACATAGACAAAATAAGCAGACCGCCAATAAAGGGCTAGATAGCTTAGTTGGTAGAGCGCCAGCACAATCCAGAGGTCAAAGGTTCAAGTCCCGCTCTGGTCAATTTTTCTGTGTTCAATCCAAAATTATTTAAAAATTTAACCAGTCAGTTTCCTTGTGGTTTATTACTTGATATAAAAAAGTAAAAAGATACACATTGACTGTGTATAATACAAATATGGATTTTTATTTACCTCGTACCAATTTAAAGAACAGAACCACTTATTTAACCTTTCGAAACCCCCAATGTTTCCCCGGATGCATGCCGGGAGCGTGACTTTTGTATTTTTGTGTTACATTGGATGATCAAAGGTCACTCGTCCTTACCTCTACAGAGCGCGCACTTTGTTTCACCCACAAAAAGAGGACATTTGGCAGTCGGAAATAATGCTAAATTCTCCCTTTGTGTTGGGGTTATTGGTTATCCCTGATTCCGGGCCTTTGTCTTTTTGTTGTAAGAAGAAGATTACGAGGCATCGAGAGGCTTCCATCGTTGTATTTCATTGTATTTCGGCTCAATGGGGGTAAATTCGTGCCGACCAAGATTCCAGCCTTGTTTCCGGCCATGGACCCAATTAGTGGCCATGTCTCACAGCCGAGGTTTTGCTATTCACGGTGCGTGAGAATGAACAAATCCCGATGCTTCAAAGAGAATCTTTGTTCTCTTGGTTTGGAATGTTTGTCTGACATACATGTAAGGGTATTCTGAGCAAAAGTGACTTCATTAGTGTTAAGTGCATACATACACTGATATTGGTCTCAAAGTTTTGACTCGCCTGCTCTATCGCCAAATGATTGAAGTGTGTTTGAGATGCTGGTCATTTTATAGGCAGAGTTGTGTGACTGGTTCTCAATGAGTGTTTGCTAAACTTCCTAAGCAGTAGACCTTTAGCAAAGCAATTCTGAAATATGGTGTAGATCATATTGACTTTTACCTGCAGTGGTTTCAGGATTGTGTACTCATCAGCCGCCCTTTTCATCACATCCAACCAATGGTCAGAACTGGATAAAAAACAAAGACATATCGTCAAACATACATTTGTTCCAAAACAAATATCACAGCCTAATTTTAAGTGTGTCATAATTAAGCGGTGTTGTAGGTCTCGAGACAGGTCTTGGCCGGTCTCGAGACCCAGTTTGTTGAGGTATCAGCTGTTTCCAGGTCTTGATTTTGGGGACTCGGTCTCGCAGCAAAGGTCTTTGGGTCTCGTGTTGAGACCTTTCAAGACCTTAATTTTAAATTGTTAAACTAGTCAGGTCTGTTGTTGTTTTTTCGTTCAAGTTTTTGCAAAATACAAGGGAATATAGTGCCGAGTATAAAGCATTTATTTGATCGTTTACTAGATAAAATGAAGTATGTTTGATTGTCTCAATCTCACCTTGTGTGTAGATCGATATCCACTGCAGAGAAGTAAAGCTGCCTCAACATGGCGGACCCTGCCATGTACTTACGAGCTGTACAGACAAAAATTATTACAAAATGGTTATTATTTAGGGTGTCAAGTTAGTGAAAGAAGGTTGGAGTGTCCAGGCTGGGGTGGTCTAATGTACTGGACTCAAGTTATGGGCCCAATTTTATGGCTCTGCTTACGGTAAGCAAAGAATCGGCGCTTATGGAAGCAGGGAATTCCGGGCTTACGTCAAGCGTACTTCACAGGGTAGCAGGGTATTTCTGCTTGTGTGTGTGCATACTCCACGTACTAGGCATTCTTTGCTTACACAGTTAGCACAGATATTCGGCGCTTGCCCTGTAAGCGAAGAATGGTGATCGCAAGTGCAGAATTCAGCGGTAAGCAGAGCCATGAAATTGGGCCGTGATGTTTTCAGAGTTTGGGTTCAAGTCCCAGTCATGCCTCGTGTGTCCTTAACCCTTTAGAGACCGAAGCAGCCCCAAGCAGCTTATACCAAAATGCCCATATCGGCCACAAACAGCTACAAGATTTGCCCGACTTGGGTCCAAGCATTTTGGTGTTATAGTTCCCGAGAAAAATAATTTGTACTATCCCTGACCAGAACGGAGGTTGGAGTAAGACTTAGTGGTGGGAGTTGGTGATGCTCTTAGGCCGGAAATCCACGAGTCCATCATGTGCTGTGCGCAATGTGTAAAAATTACAATACACGAGTAATGTCAGTTTTAACGGCCGTTTAAGAACTCGTCACCACTCTATTATTCCCTTAGTATAACATGTCAAATGGAAGATTGTCCTTATTCCAGTTGACCAAAAAGCTATTTGAAGCAAACATTTACCTTTAACTAGCTGGTTGAACAGAGTTCCTGGTAGTGGCTGCCCCGTCTCATAGTGTCCGCTGACCGTCTTGACCGTACCCGCATCATACATCCAATTCTCCATAAACTGAGACGGCAACTCCACCGCGTCCCACTCCACGTTGTTTATTCCTGCCGCTCCAGCATAAGAGACTGTCGTCAGCATGTGCTGTAATCCATGACCAAACTTTTCAAATGGGGGAAAAGGGTTATTAACTGAGTAAAATCCACTTCAAAACCTTTGATGATCATAGTGGCCACAAACAGCTTGAACTAAACATCGATAGTGGCCGAAAGATGGCCACAAGATTTGACTCAAAGTTAAGGTCATCCTTATCCCTCCTACTGTCTGACCATTCCATTACATAGGATCCACCGTGGTTTTGAAAGATAAACTAGAGCAGCCTGTAATGTGGTGAATGCATCTGTATAGTGCATAGTCAACCCTCCTACTGTCTGTCCATTCAATATCATCCACTGTGGTTTTGCAAAGAAACTTACTGTGGATTTTGCCCTCACCCCCATCGCACCACCACTCGTTTTTTTTAAATAGACATTTATCCATGATAACCATCTTGTTTATTTACAATTTAACTCAATGCAACTAAACCGAGCTGGAATTAAAAAACTGGTCTGGTCCCTTTGTATAAACTGAGAAACAGCACTACCAGTGGGATTGGGTAGTCAGGTAATGTTAGTATGGCAGCTGTAAGCTCTGAGAGCTACCTCAATGAATGTGTACATTAATACAAAGTGAACAACCTGGCCTACACTTGGGCTCTGACTGCACCGTTCTTTCTGAGTACTGTAAATTCTGCTGGTGACAATGCTTTCACTAACGCAGCTTCCAGACTTAGAAATGAACTACCATCTCAAATCAGATTGTTAGATTATTCAATCATTTAGAAAGCACCTAAACACATAGTTATTTTCAACTTTGGAGTATTCTTGTTTTTTTGATGTTAGATCATCCTTCTTCTGGAATGTTCTATCTAATTGATGAGGTTTGATGCTTGTCACAGAGCTGTGATCTATAAAATAGCGCCTTTATAAGAACTTATTATTATTATTGTTACTTTTATTTCATTTTATCAAAGCATGCAAAAGAAAGATCACATTTTCCTTTGAGCCGGTAACTCCTCGAGTCGGGCTACGTCCCGAGCCTTAGATCTCAAAGGTCTATCTCAGGATCCTTCCCAAAAGCGCCTCCTTCTGTAACAGATCTACCCTCACATTTGTCCCTATTTCATCTAGATGTTTCCCCAGTGCTTTCAGAATGGTGCCAAGTGCTCCAACCACCACAGGGACTACATTCACTTTCACCTGACAAATCTTACAAAGTTCCCTAGCCAGGTCTTGGTACTTTTGGATCTTTATATTATTATTATTATTATTATTATTTTTAATAATTGTACCTCGTGGAATAATGTTTCCACCTCGCGGAATGTCATCAGTGATGGTTTGTCCTTCAAGGGTGGGGTCTGGTTACATATGAGGTAAGCGACTGGTTTATGATTCAGAAGCTCACTTTTTCCTACAAGAGAAAAACAAACAAAAGAAGAAGTTAAACAAAACTGTTTATCTATTAACCCTACCAGTACCCTGATGTAGTGAACGCAAGTGCGCTCTCAATCTTACTTGGGCCTGATGCAACTTTCTTGTTTGCATATTTATTGTAAAAACTTCAAGTTTGTGTCCGCAACTTTTGGACCTTTCTCATTTCCATTTTAGCTTTAAGCAAGAGAGAGCACATTTACCTTCTGTTGATATTTCTCTCTATTTTGTAGGGAGCCTGGCCATGCTCTGAATACTGTTTACTTGGGAGGGATAATGTCCTCGACTCTCTGCGAGTATTGTTCTGTGTTTAAATCATCTTTTTATCCGAGAAATATTGTCATTTTTAGGGCTAGTTGAATCGGAATTCTATGTAGCTAGCCTCGTGTTGACCTTTGCCCTTCACATTTAGTGACTGTGTTGTGCTATTTGTATTGTGGTCTATTGATTGGAGAATTCAAATCAATTCAAGTGCAGGAGATCATTTTATATTTTAGATGTCATTAAGTTGATTTTGCTGTAGTATTTTAGTGAATGCTCGTACTTTTTAATTAGAGGGCTGGCCTCCTTCCCGTGCTTAAACAAATTACTATATATTTCTTTTTATTGCAAATTAAAGTTCTACAAAGAATGCAGCAGTCAAGACATACACTAATTCAAAGCTGCCTTCCCAAACTTTGTTCTGGTCACAATTTGAACTTTCACAAAAGCTCATTTTAAGGTCCTTGTGGTGTGTTGTAACCAATGCAAATGCGTTATAAATAGGGCAGATATAATCGGACCTAACAATACAGTCAGAAAATTGAGCCAATTTAATCACCCTGGAACACTGCTTGGGTTAAAAGGTTAATTAGGTTTATATTGATTTTTATTTTGTGTAAGTCTGCTGCCAGACTAGTTGGACAGAATTTCTATTAGTCCTTCATTGATTTCACTGGCATTTAGTATGTGGAACACGTATAAAATTCTACCTGGGGCGGGGGGGGGGGGGGGGCTGAGAGTCAGTTGCCAGAGGCAGTGAGTGGCCACCCGGTGTGCCACCATATGCATGCCTCCTCCAGCCCTTGCAATGTATACCCAAGCTGGAAAAGTCTACTGTACCATTCACTACTACACCATGAACATCATATCTAAATACCATGTTGCTGGTCTGACATCTTGATTCTTGCCCTATGAATCAAGACTTAGCATTTCTAAGCTGGTAGAGGGTTCTAGACCATAACTGCATGACCTAAGATCTCACCTAAACATACACTCATCCAAGCTCCTCCCCTCTTCTCTGCTGGTCTTGTGTAAGGGTCCAAAAAGAATGAAGCGATGTGCTCATCTAAATAGGAGAAAAAATGATGACTAGTAATACGTTTATCGCCTATGGATTTATGATGCTTTTTTTTTACTTCTACTTGTTGTTTTACCAGATTTTTGGTTTGTTTCTGAGAGATTTTTGGGGGACGATCTTTGGATGTCGATTGGACTGACGTGTGTATTATGTTGGTTGTTTACACACGTTTTTGTGCTGGGTGGATATGCAGACTGGGTCCTCATGCCTCGCATAATATTTACATAAACAGAGCACCAGTCTACTTGCAACAATGCGTAAATTTGACACTTGCAACGGCTGGTAAAGCGTATACACTGACCTTTGACCAATTTTGTTTTTTTGATCATTTCTTGTTAATTACATGGCATTTTGATGATTGTTTTATATATAAACCACCTTAAACTTATTGTATTTTCATTCTGTAATCCAGTTTGCCCCTTTAAGTATACTGCCTATGAGGTTCAGCTAACATAACATGTAGGCTTAGCTCAATGGGGTGCATAGGCAGGAATTGGAGCAGGATTAGCGTAGATTTTAGAGATATAAAAAGTATATGAAAGGAATTACCATTCTCATTTAGTATGTTGAAAAATCGGACATCCTCATGCCATGTCTCCACAGTACTGTCAGCAGGCTGCAAAGTAAAGAAGAAACTATATTGAAGGACTTTTCTATAAAACTACCAAATGAAATAAAAAAGAATTGTCCAAATTTTGATTATTGTTTTGGTTTTTTTGGTTTTTTTAATGTTGAAGCACTTGGTATCAGGCCTCAAGTACTGTTGTTGAAAGGGCATATCAAATTTACAATGGGAAAGAGATAAATGTGTCTGAACAATTCTGATAAGACTGGCACCCCGAACAAAGATATTGACAAAAAATAGGGAGACTGCTAGATGGCTCATTTGGTAGAGCGCCGGCATGTTAATCTGGAGGTCATTCGTTCAAATCCCGCTCTAGTAAATTTTTCTTTGTTCAACCCCATATCATTTAAAGTTTACCCAGTCAGTTATCCCTTGTGGATTATTGTTTGATATCTGAAATAGAAAGTCACATCTCCCTTAAGGTGATCCCTTGGCTGCCACTTCCTAGGTTCTGTAAACTTGGGTGTGATCCATAGCTATGTGGCGGTTAACGGTTGTATGACTTCTGACTGCCACCCTCGAACAAAGATATTGACACAATAGGGAGACCACAAACAGTAGGGCTAGATAGCTCATTTGGTAGCGCGCTGGCATGTTAATCAGGAGGTCGTTGGCTCAAATCCCGCTCTAGTCAAGTTTTCTTTGTTCAACCCCAAATCATTTAAAGTTTACCCAGTCAGTTTCCCTTGTGGTTTATTATTTGATATCCGAAATAAAAAGTCACATCCCCTTAAGGTGATCCCTTTGCTGCCGAATCCCAGGTTGTGTTGTAAACTTGGGTGTGATCCCTGGCTACACGGCAGTTAACGGTTGTACGACTTCCGACTGCCACCCCCGAATAAAGATATTGACACGATAGGGAGACCACCAACATAGGGCTAGATGGCTCAATTAGTAGAGCACCGGCACATTAATCCGGAGGTTGTTGGTTCAAATTCCGCTCAAGTAATTTTTTCTTTATTCAACCCAAAATTATTTGAAATACTTATGACTTACATTGGACTTGAGAATAATCATTATAATTATGGAAAATTGTTACAGATTTTAGTGAGCAAGTTGATTTTATAAGTAGTAAAATTGTACGATGCTCACCTTGATTCGAACATTGAAGAGGAAAGACGTCAGGTTGAACATTCCTTCAAGAACCCGAGGCAGTGGAAAATAAGGTCTTAGATCCTCATCATTAAACCTATAGAAGTTGGAGACAATTGTGATATTCAATATTGTTTTCTTTTCTTCAAAATGTATATTTTAGGGTGTTCAGTTTTCACCATTAACAAAACATACCAGAAAATGTTATTCTTATTTTCGTTTCTGGTAATACAAATTAAGGATACTTCTAAAGTAAACTAAACCCTTGCAATGTCGAGGGCTGACTGAATCTGCCCTTTTTATTGCATTGGTTACAAAACACCACACGACTTTAAACTGACCTTTGTGAACGTTCAAGTTGTGACCAAGATAAATTTCTCGGAAGTCTGCTTTGAACTCGCGTATGCTTTGACTACAGTCATTGTTTCTAGAAATTTTTATTTGCAATTCTCCCCAAAATGTAGCAATTTACAGCTTAGGAGCCATTGAGATTAATCAATGTTTTTAAAATAATTGTCTTTGTTTGCAAGTATTTTGCTGGTATTCTTATTCCAGTAAGCATAATTTTGTAGTGCTTAGCTACTTTTAGTGCTTTTTTTAGTGTTTTTAAGCGCTAAAAGTAGCTCTATAAATTGGGCCAAGCTTGGTAACTCCACATCTTTGCATCAGTGCAAAAACGTCATAACTCGATATTGTAACAATGTAACATCTCACACAATGCAGGCTCCGTGTAATCACATTGAATGTTGATGACACTGGGTTCAACTTTGCATCCCAAAAAGTTGTAGCAGGGTTCAATATTTAGTAACCGTTTTCACAAACCAACGAATGTGTCAAAAATCACAAAACTTGGTACATCAATTTTAGTACAAATTCTTGACCTTTTCAGCAAGTTTCAGGAGCTAACACATAACAGTTTTGTAATTACACTAATTAGCATGACCAACGAATCACTAGATTTGCCATTTTGTGTTTTCACAAAGCCACTTTATCAATTGAAATACATAGTGCTAGCACAGTGCCAAACATGCGTGGTATGACTTTTGCATTTTCACAAACAAACAAATCTGTTGTCCGTTTTAAGTTTAGCCTTTTTATCAAACTGACAAATCTCAAAATGCATTGATTTGTACACAGCACTCTGCATGCACGTTTTTTGTGTGTGTTCACAAAGTGTTTTTAGGAACTCATCAAAAACATATTGACAGTTCTGAAGAAGTCAGCTTTATTTTGGTAGTCAAATTTAAAAGAAAAAAGTGAGCATTCCTTCTGAAACAGCAGTTTGAAAGTAGTTCAGCGCAATTTTCTCCAAACACAGAATTTTGGCTGTGGTGCGGATTCGTCACTTCATGAAAATGGTGACGATTTGTGCAGCTTCAAACACACATGATGTGTCAAGGCTATTTTTATTGATACAATGTTTTTGCACTGACGAGGGCATTTAACAAACTAACTTGAAGAGATGTTCTCTTTGTCGTTCACTCCAGAACCCTACGTCCCAGAGTTGTAGACTTCCATTGAAACCCTGAGAAGAGGCAAAATCTTGAAGTTGCTTCAGATCCCTGGCAAAAATATGAAGAGATGTTTTCGTCTTTGTTACACCAAAGTTCTAAAAACAATACCTATGTTTAATTTTCTGGCAAGAACAATACAAATCTGGTGTTTTAAAAGCAGAAAAATTAGTAAGTTTCAGTGAACCCTACTGACTGGCACCCCCGAACAAAGATATTGACAACAGGATGACCGCCAACATTAGGGCTAGATAACTCAGTTGGTAGAGCGCTGGCACGTTAATCCGGAGGTTGTTGGTTCAAATCCCGCTCTAGTCAATTTTTCTTTGTTTTTAAACCCCAAATTAGTAAAAATTTACCCAGTCAGTTTCCCTTGTGGTTTGTGTGAAATTTGCATCGGGGATAAAGTTACTAGGTTCACATACACAGGTTTATGTTGAATTCAGTCAATTTAGCTTGAAATTTGGCCTCTACCAGTTTGACAAAAAGTTGATGATCGTATTGGACGTATTTCCATGGCAGCCTCACTTTCAAATCACCCGCAAATAAGGTGGACACAGTTACATGGAAGTGTGCTTGTTACCAGGTGTGTACCATTTTATTATTACACACTCATGAATTTAGTGGTAGCACTTCAAGACTAAATAAAGACAACCTCCGGATTAACGTGATTTGTAGGGTGTCGTGGCCAAGCGGTTAAGAGCATCGAATTCAAGTTCTGGTGGTTAGTCATCAGGTTGTGGGTTCGAATCCCGGTCATGGCACTTGTGTCCTTGAGCAAGACACTTAACTATAATTGCTTCTCTTCACCCAGGGGTATAAATGGGTACCTGCGAGGGTAGAGGTTGATATTGTGTTTGAAAAAGCCTTCGGAGCGCCACGGTTGCCCAGGGTTGTATAATACTCCCCAGGGAGCTGAGAAAGGTTAAAGGAATGTTATTGGCCCAATGACCAGGGCACTAATGTAAAGCGCATTGAGACGTTTATTGTAAAATGGGCTATATAAGAACTTGTTATTATTATTATTATTATTATTATTATTACTAAAACTGCATGAGCTTTCGTAGCAACAACTACTTCATCAGATGCAATGAAGGGGACAAGCCAAGTACATGCTATAAATACAAGAAAGTACAAGAATTACAAGAAAGGGTGGAGTAGGTGACTAGAGCATCTATTCCTGGTAGTGGGACAGGAAACCACGGTCCCTATAAGGTCCTTGAGCAATACAGTTCAGGTACTTGATGATCTTTTGTTCAGCAGCTTCCCTTACAGACTAGGTAGACTTTGATTTCCCGCCAAAGACTTACCTTTGTGCTGCCTCTTTGCTCTTGTCCCTCAGTCCGTGGATGAGTGACCAGACGTTGTCCACATTCTCGGCCATCTTGGCAGAGAGTGACAATGCAGCATAGTTGGGATAACCCAGGATCTCAGCCTTCTCTTGCCTGAAAAAACAAAACCAAAGACAATTCTGCCTTAATTTTCTTTTTTTTGCTGTGTGCATCAGTAATTAAAGGTATTGATAGAGCTGACAAAATAGTCGCACACAGTGTTCATGTTTTGTATGATCAAGCAAACACATGAAATAGCAAACCTGTGAAAATTTGGGCTTAATCCCTCTGGAAATCTTAATAAGATATGGACCACAACGAAAGGGAACTGTAAGATATGGACAAAAGAAACAACTGAGAGACTGGCAAGTCTTACAAACCCTTTATGTGACAAGAGATTAACTCAACAATGGAAGTGAGAAACAAGAGACAAACAAGAAGAAGAAGGCGGAGAGACATGACAGATGAGATCAGATGATAAGGTTATTAAAAACACACGGCAAACAACAGGAACATGATTGGGAGTAGTGGAAGACTGGTGAAGGAGCCTTACAATATACATCAACAGTGGAGCAAAACAGGTACAATTTACAAGAATGTGTCAAGAAATAGTACAAGAACACAGTCAGGCCTGGAGTTTTGTCTTTGGGACGGCAAGGCCATTATCATTTTGCAAAGGGCACTTCCAGTTGAAATGTTGAAGTTTCTCAGAACCTTTTGAAGGAGCACCAGGGCCAAGACCAGTGCCCAATTTCATAGAGCTACTTAAAGGCCCTGTACACTATTGGTAAGATCGAAATAACTCAAATGTTCACAGATTCACACATAACTTACATGATTTAAAGTAAGTAATGGTAGAAAGGGTTCCTTAAAATATTTCTGCCTAAAATGCTATCGTTTCTGAGAAATGAGTAAAACAATAGTTTTTATCACGCGTGATGAAAAATTGATGTTTGAAAAAACAGAAAACACATAAGGTCTCTTTTACTATTTTCTTGTGATCTCGATGACCAATTGAGCTCAAACTTTCACAGGTTTGTTTGTTCATGCATATGTTGAATCACACAAAATGTGGACACTGATTTTGAGCTATTACCAAAAGTGAACAATACCTTTAAGCAAGATAGTATTGCTTAACAATTTTTCCGCTGAGCAAAAATTAGCAGAAAGACGGTCAGAAACGGTACATGTGAAATGGTATTTTGGCCGGTAATCTTTTTCTACTTAGCATAATTGTTGTTGTGCTTAGCTACTTTTTGTGCTTAAGCAGTTCTATGAAATTGGGCCCTGGACAACAGAGGCCATGGCCTCTAAGGTCTCTGTGTAATTCCAGGCCTGCACAGTGTATGTATACATTCTCAAAAGTAGTATTTTAAGGTTGGTTTTTAGAAGGTATTTGGAAAATTTTTGGACACATTTCCAACCTCCGGTTTTCCTAATAATTCCTCAGAGTATTGCTTGCAGAGATCACACTCTACATCCTGACTAAAGAAGTTGCCAGGGGTGAGAGTCATTGCTGACAAAAAGATATGAAACCAGGATCCACGTTTTAGGAGGTAGGTTGAAATGATGGCATTTCCACCTTTTGGTAACCCTTGGAGTTATAGATTCCAAGGAGCTTCTGGGAACAGTGTCCACAGCAATAGAGAAGTAGATTAATTGTCTTCATGTCTGCTGCTATCTGAATTCAAATAAAAGTCTGAAATTTCTTATCCCTGTTTTTTAGTTTTGCAGTTTGATACTTGAGTTAAAATCACTTAAAGACTGGGTGTACTTTTGTTAATTACTCCACAAGTTAATGACCATAAAAAACTTACTTGTAAAGAGCACTGGATAGCTGTTGATATTATAAAACATTGTTAGAAACGACCCCCTTTGAAGTGATGTAGTTTTAGAGAAAGAGGTAATTTTTCACCCAAATATTTCAATCTGAGAAAGGCTTTAGGCATGAAGCCTTTCTCAGGTATCTTCAACATGTTAAAGCACACAATTCTATGCAACAAGGGTGTTCTTTCATTATTTTCTTGCAACTTTGATGACCAATTGAGCCCAAATTTTCACAGGTTTGTTATTTGATGCATATTTTGGGATACACCAAGTGAGGATACTGGTCTTTGTCAATTACCAAAAGTATACCCTGCCTTTATTAATATAAATTCTTATTATTATTGCCTTTTCTTATATACCTTAGTGTCCGGATCTCCTGGATGATTGGGCCGTTATCGCGGTCTCCTTGGGAAGCTCTAGTGATGTAAGCTTTATACATGGTTTCTCTCAGCTCACGTTGGGTGCTATGCTTCATGAAGGGCTCAAAGCATGGCAGGTCAAGGGTCAACTTCCATGGACCATTTTCCACATCAGGACTTGAGAGTTATTGAGATAAAAACAGTTAATAGTACACATAGGATTGGTCCCTCCTGTGTCTAGGTATCTGTGGGGGTAAATTTGAACTCAAAATGGAGGTCTTTCCCTTTCCTGGCAATTCCTTGTTCCTTTTTATTCAATTTTGTTTTATTGTAACCAAATGTGTGTCCATAGATGTGTTATGCAACACATGGGGCCAACGGCTTTAATAATGATAGCGCTTACTATGTTTAAGATAAGTGTGCTAAGCTTTTAATTATGAGACCCATTTATACAGAACCTTATGAGAGGTTTACACGGCGTGTCGTGGCTGAGCGGTTTAGTGCATCGGACTCAAGTTCTGGTTGATGAGTCATCAGGGTGTGGGTTCGAATCCTGGTCATGACACTTGTGTCCATGAGCAAGACACTTAACTATAATTGCTTCTCATCACCTAGGGGTAAATGGGTACCTGTGAGGGCAGAGATGATTCTTGTGATTGATTTAGCTTAGTGCGCTACATACTTGGCAGCACAGGCTGTATACTCCCCATGGAGCTGGGATGGTTTAAGGAATACAATAAATCGCCCAGTGACCAGGAGTAATAACGTTTGAAGCTTAATGATCATTCTTTGGAATTGCGCTATATAAGAGTCAATATTGTTATTATTATTATTACAAGATGATGAGGCACAATCTGCAGCCAACCAAGCCATGACACCAAAGCAAATCCCTTGTCTTAGCGTGTAACTGGGTTCTTTTACATGCATTACATAACACATGGGACCTACGGCTTCGAGTCCCATCCAAAGAACCAGGTAATAATGGTTCAGTGTCTTGCTGAAGGACACAAGTGTCTAGACCAGGATTCGAACCCACACTCTGCTGATCAGAACAGAATTTACTGTATTTTTGTACTCGTTTCAAATGCTCTATTTTCCTAATAGTACTCCATCTTACCCCCACGAGTTACGTTTTGATAGTTCTACATTTGTTTATTTTATCATAAGATAAAAGGAAAGGAAGATTATTATTGTTATCGTAATATTTTTATGGTAATGAGACCAAGAAACCCTCAATAGTGCCTTGCACTATGACAACCCGTAGGCCTGAACCTACATGTGAAGAAAAGATGTTGCACAAATGTTTTAGATGTGGGAGGAAAAACAATAAAACCAGATGGGGACTGAAAACACAATCCACATGTGAGGCTCTGGTGCAGGGTGGGATTCGAACCGGGGTCCACTGATGTGACAGACAGGGAAAGAAACCATTTGAATACCATACAGGTATTAATATTATTCCAGTATTAAAATTACTAATACATTTTTTTGTCTGGAGAGTTGCTCTTCTTAGTAAATTGTATATATCTACTGTCTTAATGTATTGTTAATGCTTTTTACCATTTAGTTTTTTGAACTCTTGTAAATTCTAGCATTGTTTTGTATGGAGAGTTCTGTATTGGTCTTGTGTAATCATTTATTTTTTATTTCTATGGTTTATGTTATTTCCTAGCTTTTTACAAATTCTTTTGTGTTCATTAAGTGATATTCCTGTTTTTAGCTTTTTAATCAATGTAATTTTCAATTGTTGCTTATTTAATTATTAATTTGATTATTTTATTATGCGCCCGTGTACATTTCATGGAATGGGCGCAGAATAAATCAGTAAATTATTATTATTAATTATTCCTTCAATACAAAGAAACTAGCTTTTCTTACTTATCAGGGTTGGCACTTGATGCCATTAGCTGGAGGACTGACTTCGGTAGACCCTCTACATCCCTCTGGTCTGTCAGTTCAAGACTGAAGGCCTTTGTAGCATCCAAAACATTATTGCTGCAACACAAAAATGCTACATAAAACATCTGAGGAACAGTAAAAACTTTGACAGAGGTTTCTGACAGGCTTAAGATTATTGATCCTTATGAAAACTGCTGTATGCACAAATTCAAGTAATAATATTAATAAGTTGGGAGGCTAATCATCGTTACTCACAGCTGAGAAACTGAACTGTGAAGGACGCGGCTACAACGTGGTTGAGCTGCAGGCATGTAAAGGTGCCTTTTGACAGCCACATTGACCCATATGTGACCACGGAGCACAGTCAAAGTGTTTGATTTTTCCGGAGGCAGGGAAAACCCGTTGGACCGGAGGAAAGACCCTTGTGGCACAGGAGAAAACCCATGCACAACTATACTCATATATGGCCCTAGCCGGGAATCGAACCAGGGCCACAGTGGTGAGAGGCAAGCACTTTACGCACTAGCCACTCATGCCACCAAAGTCCTACACAATGTTGAAAGGATATGATATGGATCAGTGGAAATTCCTAAGACCATGTCACACAGGGCAATTTTTCAGGCAACTTGGAAGCAACTACTTGCACTGTATGAAAAGGAACAACTCGGCAGCACAAGAGAAATTCTTCCAGCTGTAACTCACCATCCCCAAGAAAATAATAAGAAAACTGAAACTTGAACGGGTTTTCTTCTTGGAGATTGCCTGGAGCTGGTTGCCTGTAGATTGCCTCGTGTGACATGCCCTTTACAATCTAGAATGCTTGAATTTCATTTCCCATTTTGAGAATGTGTTAATAGTCTTTCGCATCATTGGGGTTAGGTTCACTTTTAACATTGTCTTGTTGTCTGATTCCAATGTTTTTGTCTTCTTGCCTCAATCCATAATTGTTTTATTCATTTGGATGTTACTCCACACCAATGTGTGATAAGCACTGCAAGCTCAGCGCCCCCCCCCCCCACTGTGTTCTTCAAAAACATTTGACAGGCATACTTCTCAAGTATTCCTTTACCGATATTTGGTTTACAATTGTAAGACAATGAGAGAACTGATTGAAACGTTGAGTTGTCAAACCACCGGTTATTTTCAGAACCACCACAACACAGAGAGAGATTATTACATGGTGTTACCACAAACCTTACTAGATTAAGATTTCAAATGTACATGTATGTTAATTTCTTTGTATGATTATTTATTTGTTTTACCGAATGTACAATATGTGATAATAAATTCTCATACCTGAACTGAGTTGCAATAGATGCTAGTCTTAGTCTAATCTCATTGAAGCGTTCTTTGGTGGTGCCAGTCAGTTCTACACCTCCAAGCTTAGCCTGGCGTAATGCTGAATCAACTAATCTCTCTTGCACACCATCCAGCCTAGTACCCGACACTTTGAGTTTCTACATGTTTAAAAGGGAAGAATGGTCAAAAGTATTTCTAAAAGCATACATTTTCTTCATTCTTTTTGGTGTCTTCAAGCAGTAGGAAAGTCTGTAACGGCAGAGAATTCTGTCTCTAGAATGTTGAAAGTTGTTGGTTTGATAATTCCCTTTTGTGGTGTCTGTTCATTTGTTTTTAACCGCTTCCCGATGATATTAACAAATCGATACAGTGCCTCTGTTCTGTATTATTTTTCAGAACTTTTCAGAACTACCAAAAGTTTTTGTTTTTTTGATAATTTCGTTGGTCACAATGAAACCCTGACTGAACAAAGTAAAGACAACAAAAGTTCTTGTAAAATGCACTGGTTTTTGTTTGGTTTTCTTTCGAGAAACGAGTGGATTGTTTTTCACCCTCAATAGGCCCGACCTTGGCCGTAAGACACGGCCGATACAGCCATGGTTTGCTGAAATCTCGTACTTGCCTCCCATATGCCGAACACCATGATAAACAATGGTGGCAGCCTATCGATCTCTCGTGATCCTCATTTGTACAATAAAAGGACTAAGGTCTTGATAACCCCTGGAAAAAGGGAGATTTCGAGCATGAATTCCAGTACTCCAGTCATACCTCTTTGTAAGGGGGAAACAAAGCATAGCATAGCGAGTGCACGCATTTGCACGCTACACAATGGTTGATTAAATGTAGCATAAACAAACTTGCGGTTTTGGAGTGATTTGGAAGGTTTGGAGGTCATTATATTTAACTAAGATGTGTAGTGTGATTTTTTAGTGAGACATGTAGAGACCCCCTGCATGTTTTCCAGTAGATAGCGATCTAAGTCTCTGCGGTTTGTAAACAAAATTTTAACCCCAGGCACTGTGAACTTCTCCCATGTTTTCTCCGACACCCAATTTCAAACAAGGTAAATTAACGGCAGGTAAACAACCTTGTCCCGCACGGTACGTATCTGCTGGTTGTCCTGGATTATCTTTGCCAAGGTCCCTTAGTGTACCTATGTATTTTTTTTTTTTTTTTGGGGGGGGGGGTTTAAAAGCACACCACTACTACCCTTGGCTTATCCTTGACCTTGCCTCCATGGGGAGTTCTTCTCACTTTACTATTGTTTATCTGTTTGCACTTAACTTTGTGAATTGCAAATGGAAATAAATCTACAATTGAATTAAATAAATTTGAATCATAAACACCTTAAAAGCAGTATACAGCGGTTTGCTCTGGGACAGCCTACTGGTTGTCTTGACAACCACTGGCTGGACCTCCTGGAATGCATCTCTGAGCTTCTGACTATTCTTAACACTGTTGAGATGGACGACGACTCCCCAGCCGTAGTCTAGCGGGGCCTCAAGTCTCTCTAGTGGGTCTGATACTTCTGACCAAGATACCCCATCTCCAAGTCCTACAAAAAGAAAGTGTTATGCATGTTAGCATTTCTGAGCGGTTATAAGAGCATTGGTCTCAAGCTCTGGTGTTTCTGATCAGCAGAGTGTAGGTTTGAGTCCCGGTCGTGGCACTTGTGTCCTTGAGCAAGATACTTTACCATAATTGCTTTGTTCTTCACATTAAGCTGTAGGTCCCTTGTACTAGGATTGGTAGTGCATGTAAAAGAACCCAGAACACTTATCGTGGAAGAGTAGGGGTTAACCCCGGTGTTTCTGGTTCACATAGCAAGCACCCTTGTTTACAGGTTTCCTCAGACTTGCGAGCTACAATGATATAAGTTCACTTATGAGGCATCCTTGGTTTCATTACCAGAAATAAATAATAATGATAATAATTACCAACTCCACATCCCGATGAACAGTTGAATAAATGCGCATAAGATACAACAGCTTGAATGTTGTTAAAAGTCTCTATGAAGAAGTAGTTCAGACCATTTACTGAACCGAATATTCTCACAAGAACTATTTCTTTCTTTTCTGAACTTTTAGGGAGGGACTTGAAAACCAAATGTATTTTCAAGTAAACCTGCAGTTGGGAAAAAATGGACGGCCAGACTTATTCCATTAGTGGCTACTGGCTCAATGCTTCTACTAGCCAGTGGTCCAGTGGGTATTTTGAGCCATTTCATTTTTGTGTAGAAAGTTTCCTCCTTGCTTTGGTCTTTGCAATGCTGTCCAATAAAAAATTTTAAAATTCTCAATTTGTCAGGCCTGGAATTTCATCTTTGAGAGGGCAAGGCCACTTTCATTTTGCAAAGGGCTCTTTCATCGGAAAATCTTAAAGTTTATGGGAAACTTCTGAAGGGGAAAGGGGCACCAAGACCAAGACCAGGGGCAACAGAGGCTAAGGCCTCCGTGACCTCCGTGTAATTCCAGGCCTGATATGTCTTCCTTTTTGCTTTGCCAGGTTTTGATGGAGTAAAGTGATATACCGTCAAATTTAGTTTCTAAAGCCTCTAGTCCTGCTTCAAAATCCTTTGCAAGTTTGTTGACCCCTGGAGGGACATGATCCACATCAATGGACAGGAACTTTGGAAGTCCTTCATCGTGCTGTAATAGGGGATTCCCTTTCTTTGTCTCTGCAGCTGTTGAGCAGTGGGAGGAGGCAAACCTGGAGATGAAGAGATCAAAGACACTTGATGAGGCAGGGCATGATGATTGAGGGATTGAGGAAGATGCAGAGTCTTGGAGGAATATTAAGATGAGAAGATGGAGACTGGAATTAATCCTGTGTAGAGAAGAGATTATAAATTCTCAATCAATTAGATGCTCATATCTGCCAAAATGTTTGGGATTCATCTTTCTGTGTGCCTACTCTGTTGAGTCAGTACCTCTAACAACCCAAGTCTTAGCCACGGTTGAATGACCGTCTTCGCTACTTACATGTGCAGCAAGGACAGATGTCACTGGGGCCCAATTTCAAAGAGCTGCTTAGAGTAGACTAGAGCAAAACATTGTGCTTATCATAAAAAGTTCACCAGCCAAAATGCCATGTCATATGTACCATTTGTGACTGGTTTCCTGATAATTTTTTGCTGAGCTGAAACTTTTAAAACAATATTTCTGCTTTTAAGCAGTTCCATGAAATTGGACACTGGTCTACATCTCACTGTTCGGTAGAGGGCCATACTATTACTAATAAGCGCCTTCACGGTAATATGCGCCATCTTGTTCAAGGGACAAATTTGTTTACTTCGAACACACGTTGCTGTCTGCAAATCGGCCCTTAAACTTCCACGCACCTTCCAGACGCGTGTGTGAGCACGAGTTGCAGGCAGCAACAGGTGTTCAGAATAAACAAATCTGCAACAAGATTAACTGTAAATGTGCTTATTTCTTTTTGTTAGCGTCAACTCAATGAATTTTTAGACAATTCAAAACAACTCTAGACAACAAGTTTCAAATGCTCAATGATCGGACATGGGGCTTGCATAATGGCAACTGCTATTTTCACAGCATTCATCATATACTACAGACAGGTATGTATTTGTTACTCCTAGAACTATGAATTGGTTTGTTCTGCTATATCGTCTCCAAGAGATGATAGCAGCGGAACAAACCTCATATAGTTCTAGGATTACGTATTTGTGGGTCAAGAAGGAACCACATAGAGGTGGGAATCACCCAAGATCACATTTGTGACGATGTAACAATTTAAAAACTTGTAGTAACACAAAGTGTAACAATTTTACCATTTTTAAACAAAAAATTAGGCAAACCGCAAAGCTTCACCAATTTCAACCATGTGTCTAAATTTTGAGTGAATTGTAAACATTGGGTTGTTGAGATGTGTCTCTTGAAATTGAATCATGGAGGTAGAATGCTTGAATAATCAGACAATTATTGTGAGTAATTGATCAGGGCCAAATTTTCTGCTACTGTTTTCTTCGATGTATTTTACTTTATTTTGTGTGGTGTTTTTTTCAGTTGAATTACCCAACCCATGTGTTGATACTGACTGTACACTGTCCCTACAGACAGTAGTACAGAGTGATGGCTGACTAAAGATGCAACAATAAAAACTAGTTATAACTATTTTTTGAGAGTCTCAGTAACCGTGTGTGCATGCACACGTGTGACTTAAGACATAATGGTTGCCATGACATCATGGTAAACAACATCAACATACCATCTTAGCGAAGACTTTCGCCCAACTAGTCGAAGAACTCCACGCATTGTTGTCAATCACATGTGCGTTCAGCTGATGTTGTTGATTGAAGCGCGCCCTCAATCGGCGTCGATCAGAAACAAAAATCGTTTCTGCTAAGGTGATATCATTTTTGTTTTCTATCAACCATTGAATAAACCATGGCTTTTACATAATTGGAAAGCTCTCATCCGAACGTTTGTTTATCTATTTGATTATTTATTTACTTATTTACTTATTTCCCCCCCCCCACTTTGTTATGTACACATTTTCAGGCTACAGTATTTCCCTCCATCTTAGTGGTCAAAAGAAGAAAACATGCTAAAGTGTTGTTTGCCGTTTTATATTTACGGGGGGGGGGGCGACAGCTTTATTCTGATTTCCTTTGCAACATAAAACAGGGAGAAGAAAAATACAACTGACTTCAATCGTTTGTTAAATAAAGCATCACTGACATAGTTTCGTATGTTACTCAAAGTGAATTCATCGCCAAAACTAAAGAGTAGGCCTAACATTTTTAGGGTGTGGGGGCAAGGGGTGCACAATTTTTTTCTAGCGGGGCATTACTTCTGGCCAGAAAAAAAGGCAGTTTCCGTGTGTAATTCAGCGCCGCTCTTGTTGTTATGCCATTTTTGTTTAATAATCTGACCTGAGTGTGGAAACAAACAATATTGTCTGCGTGTAAATGGATAAATAGTTTGAAAAACACTGAAAATACCACATTAAACTACGCTTATAAAAATGTAATGTTTTACTCTGGTAATTTGTAATCTCAAAAATTCCAGATTTCACAGGGGCACTGGGGGGCATTGTAATTAATTGGGGGCCATGTGCCCCCCCCCCTTACAACCCCCTCCTTAGTTACGCCACTGATAATAAGATATTATATAATTAAAGGGCGGTCATTAGTGGATTTTATTTAACTCTGCATGATGCCATCGCTCACTCATTGAGTGTCAGTTTTTAAATAAAGAGTTTGTACTCCGCCAATTTGTTTTTTGTTTTTTATATAAAAAATTCCAAGTTCCACACTTTCACCTAGCCAAATAGCATGCCAATTGTCTTGTTACCATTGGGGGTTCACTAAACAAATCCATCAATGAACAGCTCTCCTGGAATTCCCATAGGAATTGTACAGCAATTACTCAGCAATAAGTCAAAAGGGTCTATGTATAATGCTTTGGGTGAAAGTGATTTGGTTCTCAACAAAAATGTATTACACGCTAAAATCTAACTGTTACTGAATGAGTCAATGATGCTGTCCGACTGTGAATTTGTTTTGATGGTGTCACGCATAGGTCTCGATAGGAAACTTGGAACTTTTGAGATTTTTCAACCGATGTTTTGGTATACACAAAATTTGTTTACAAACAGACTGTTCAAAACACTACCATGGCATCATCGAGTGATGCTTGCCGAGTTAGTTTTAACGTCTGTGGCATGGGTTTTGTAGTTTTTACTTTTTCAGGCACATTCTTATAACAGTCTAAATTGTTCATTTACAGTCGGATGAGTCTGAAATGTTCTTTTCAATCAATGGCAGTGGAAAAAGAGCGGCCATCTTGGTTTTGTCTCCCATAATTCAATTTATTCATTTTTCCCCGGCTTTTTTGCACACAGGGAACAAGGCAGATTCAGAATGCTAAGGTCAACAACCACCAACAAAATGTGGCGAAACTGCACAGTTTAAATGACGGTTTTATTATTATGTAAATGTCACTGTCACTTTTGAAATTCGATGGAAACACTGTACTAAATCAAAGACAGTTGAGTTTTTAAGACAAACAGGTGCTAAAATTTGATTTAAGGGGAGGGTACACCTTTTATAATTACTCCGAAAATTAATGACTATAAAAATGTAGTTGGTAAAGAACGATGGAGAGCTGTTGATAATATAAAACATTGTTATAAACGACACCCTTAGAAGTAATGTAGTTTTAGAGAAAGGGTTAATTTTTCACCAACAAATTCGAATCTGAGAAAGGCCTGAGAAAGGCTTCTGGCATAAAGCCTTTCTCAGGCATCTGAAAGCACACAATTCTGTGCAGTAAGTGTTTTTCCTTTCATTATTTCCTTGCAACTTTGATGCCCAATTGAGCAAAATTGTTCACAAGTTTGTTATTTTATGCATATGTTGGGATACAACAAGTGAGGATACTGGAATACCAACTAGTATACCCTGCCTAATGTAGGGTTAGGGTTAGGGTTAGGGTTAGGGTTAGGGTTAGGGTTAGGGTTAGGGTTAGGGTTAGGGTTTGGGTTAGGGTTTGGGTTTGGGTTTGGGTTAGGGTTTGGGTTTGGGTTTGGGTTTGGGTTTGGGTTAGGGTTAGGGTTAGGGTTAGGGTTAGGCCTATATTATTTCCGTATGTTATCAACTTTTTTTAATGAAATAAAATATTCCTTTTTATATAAAGATTATAATCTCGGTTGTATTGGCGATGTTTCAATATTTTAGGCGGTGGGGTTATTCTTTACGCGTTAGATCTATTCAGAGCCCCCCCTTCTTCCTGCTACTTCAGCGACCCGGGTCACCTCCCACATGACTACACCTTCTTTGCATAATGATATCACTGAATCGCAGTTGAGATGATCGTTTTTTAATAGGCTAATACTTGAAACTTATTTTTCCTAACCTTTTTTAGCAGAAATCTTCGCAATTCGTCAATGGGGATAATTATGAAGAGGTGGCACATTTCAAAGCAATTTCTTTCTCACCCATCTTTCCTGAAGTCTTCAAAAATATCAAAATGCTTATCCAAAATGCTAATTATGCCTACAACAGAAAAGACAAAAGTTATGTCAATAACTTGGTCAATCTTTATTTCGCATACCCCCCTCAGAAGAAAAAGTATGGGTCAACCCCGTAAAAAATTGTGTCATGCCTACTCTCACGTGGTTTTGCTTTGATTATATTATTATTATTATTATTATTAACTTGGCAATCTCACATACAAATACAAAAATAAAAGTATGTGTATAATTGTGATATGCAAATTATTTACAGTTCGAGTGCCCTCTTTGTGACACACAGAAATGGCTGACTTCAGAAGACTCCATATCATTTTCTCCTTCAGAAATACCCAAATGCTTTTCCAAAATGCTTAGTATAACAGAAAAGAAAACATTGTATGTCTTTATTTGTCAATCTATATTTCGCCTAACCTCTTCTCCTTCACGGTACGAGAAAAAGTATATCCACCAATAATATTCCACGGTTTCGCCTTGATATGCAAATTATTTACAGTGTGGGCGCCCTCCTGTGAAATACAATAATGGCGGACCTCAGAAGACTCCATTTTTTCTCCTCAATATTTCACATTTTTCAGCCGATTTGGTCCACAAAAACAACTGCAAAATGAGCGAGGTGAGTTGAACTTTACTCATAGCATCCTTTGAAAGAGTTCTTACGGTGAATATGAGATTTTAAAATGGTGAAAATGAAGCAAACCTAAGGTTTCACTGTGCGGCGTGGCGGCAAACTCGAAATACACGTGTGACAGAATTTGTATCCAACCTGATGTACACTGGTCTGCTGGTACAGTCGTTTTAAGGACAAAAAAGCCATTCAAAAATATGAAATAATGTTATAATTTCGGGACACAGGAATGTACAACTATGGGTAACAGCTCATATTTGGTGGGTAGGGTTAGGTTTGTTTGTGTTTGGGGGGGGGGGGGGGTCAAAGGCGGATCCTCAAGCAAGGCAAGGGTGAAGTAGGCCTTAATGTGGGACTAAATTAGACCCAGTAACTGGGGCGCTGTACTCCTTTTTCAAAATTTTGACATCATCGGTCGTACTAGCGCCCCTGGAAAAACTTGTTTTTTCCTTAAGCGAAACTCAATTTGGCGATCCCACACGGGTGCCCTGCCTTAACCGTGACGACAACGCGGTTGAGGCAGGGCACCTGACAAATTTTAGACGGGTGTCCTGCCTCAACCGCGCTGTTATCATGGTTGAGGCAAGGCACCCGTCTAATCGACGGGTGCCCTGCCTCAACCGCGTGGTCATCACGGTTAAGGCAGGGCACCCGTGAATACTGCCGAGAGCGTGACCGCCAAATTGAGTTTCGCTTTGAGTTAATAGAAGTTTTTCCTGGGGCGCTAGCGACCGATGATGTCAAAATTTCGAAAAAAGGAGTACAGCGCCCCAGTAATACTGGGTCTAGGTCCAGGCTATGTACGCTGTGGGGGCTAACTTAGCCCTGGTACTGGTATGATATTCATCTTTGTTACACTACCACCATTGACATCCCCTGTTGTTTTTCCCTGAAGCTGACAGTCTGTTGATATATATCTTCGCTGATTTTATACCATTTTGTTAATTACTTGCGAGGAAACATATAAACTCATATAAACTTGTATATTTATTTGGTAACATGATACTCTTGAGGTGTGGTTACAGAGCTGGACGCATGCACAGGTTGCAGGTATGTGCACGTGTTAGGGGCCTAATGAAACAAAATATCGACCCTGGATGTTTTTCTGGGGAACAATTTTTCAAAAACTATTGAGGGTGCTGGGGGTGGATGGGAAGTTTGGAACAGCTTTTTAAAAAGGGGAATGCCATTTTAATCTTTTCCCCCTCTCAAGCTGCTCAAATTCACTGGTTCTGTAGTATTACGCATGGTTCTTTCTCTCATGATTAGGTGGAGTGTGACTGGTTTAACCCCTTTAACACTTTAAAGGTAGTGTCACACTTTGGTAATAACCCCCAAAAAGTTGGGTAATTTCTACCTGAAATCTTACTTGTTATAATTGCATGCATGCTTCCTTAAATTCTGCCCACTGTTTCATAGATTTTGTTTTCCTTAAAATTGAAGCAAAATTAAAAGAGTTTAAAACACAAACAGTTCAAACTATACTTCAGTTCAAAAGATAATCCAGAAAGGTTCGGGGCATCTTCAATATTTGTTAAGGGATCCCATGAGGCTTGGCGATGCATACACGCCCCCTAACTTTGCAAAATGTTCCTTTTATAACCCCCCCTCCAGAAATGAAGATAAAATCACAAAACTGTCAAGCTACTTTTTTTGCTCAAAAGATAACCCAGAAAGGCTCAATGCCAAAGAGAGCATTGTCTTTTTAAAACTTAATTCCTGGGGCCCTTGAGCGGGGGGCAGGTCCCAAGACTGTCACAGGTTCTTGGTGTACACTGTCATTACATGAATATCCACCCCTTTACCATGGGCATCCTCCTTGATAATAACTCAAATGTTGGACAATGTTATTTCACGCTGGTAATGTTCCAAAATTTCAACCCCCCCCTCCCACTTTTCAACACAGATTTACACCACTGTTTATATTGTATATTGGTGTTACAAACTTTGATTTGTGTAGCTATCCCCACATTTCAGATAATTGACATAATTATCAGTAATTGTTAAATCAAAGTAAGTTTTGTGCTTATGTCTATCCTTTTATTCCACTCAGGTTCATACCTTAATCATTAATGGCACCTCCCAAGATGCACCAAGCAGATTGTTAGCGCATACAACTCAGTGTGTCGATGTCCATCTTACATACTGTATGGTAAGTTTGTATAACCTTTGTTATTGACCCAATTCAACCGACATCACCATCACAGTAGTCTTGGCTGCACCATTTTCGGGAGTCAGTGTCCCTGTGTGTTATACAGTGTAGGCAACGCAGAGTTAAAACACTTATACCCCAGTCACAATTAGCTTGCGACGGGTTTGCGACGGATTTCTAGGCATTTTCGACTGGGGCCCCACGGGACTCCTTGCGGCTGCCTGGTCATTTTTGGGAATCAGGCGGGCATCGAGTTATTTTTAACTCGGACTTTAAACCTGGTGCGGCGTTTCACATTGCAAACTGATTGCCAATAAGTCGGTCGATGCCTGGCGGATGTCCGGTAGGGCATCTCTCATATCGGGCGGGCGCCAGGCCAAATTTTTGACAGCCCAGACAATCCATATATCTGCCAGGCGCCGCCCAGATGCCGCTCAGACGCTGGCCGGGCCCCGTCCGGCCAGACATCGGCTGGGGCCCGGCCGGTTTCTGCTAGACCACCTGTAAGAATTGGCTGGCACTCTGCCGGATACCACAGGGGTATCACAGGGACATAGGCAGGACATTGGACAATAAACTGGCAAAGAATTCGACCCCATTTCCAGGAAAGTCGGCCGATCATCTGCCGGGCACTTTTAATTGTAATAGTGACCGCCCTATTGCGCGACCTCTACACGCTGCCCGGCCTCCGCTTTTTTGTGACTTGGGTATTTCCTGTTGACTCCCAAAATGGGGAGCATGGCACAGTCGCTGCATGTGACATCAAGCAAGGGTCAATTTGGAAGGTACCGGTAAAGCATGGATTTATAGGAATTACAATGTATAATGATGCTATACTCTCTGCCTGTATAAGACAACTTTACGTCCCCTAATGGAGTAGGCCTGCTGTTGTCACATTTGGGCCAGAGCTTCTGCCTATCATTTATCTTTATTAGATAGAGTGCAGAGGCGTATTGTTAATCTTGTTGGTAAAAGGTTGGGATCATGTTAAAACCTATTTCCCAACGTAGGTCTGTAGATATAGCCAGGCTCTGTCTTATCACAGATATTTTCATGGTAAACGGCCACTAGTGTGTCCGACCTGGTTCCTCCTAGTATCAGAGTATCAGGGTGTTTGAGCATGAAACCAGGCTTTCTGCTTCTTCTCACCCATACACTTTGCTGAGATGTGAACAAAGAGCCATTCCAAAAGCTTTATTCCATGTACTGCATCTCTTTGGAACTCCTTGCTTGGTGCATGTTTCCCCCATCCTAAAATCTAGACTGTTTTAAGAGGAATATCAATTCATACCTTCAGCTCTCCTGAGTTCTTTTCATCTTAAATATTTTTGTTCTTGTAGTCGGGGATCAAGAGTTGCCTTATGTCTTGTTTGGGGCAATTTTTCATAAAATAAAAACAAGAGTTGCCTTATGTCTTGTTTGGGGCAATTTTTCATAAAATAATAACTGTGGTAGCCATACTCTGAATGAATCAAGACGAGGTATTTTGATGGGAAACTGTTTTTATGCTTACTCTCTTTGAATCAAGATAAGGTAGGACATTAGAAATTTGGGCAAAAAATCTCTATGAATCAAAAAATAAAACACTTTTGCTGTGAATGAAATTTCTTTCCTGTAATGTTTGGTTCCAGTACTCAAAGTTATATTAAACGTTTGATCTTCATTCTTGAAAGAAAGGTACCTGACTATTCACTTTCAGATAATTTTGGTGACGTACATTTGGGCATATTACAATGAAAGGGATAGAAATAACCTACAGCTGATCATTTTGTCGTGTCTTCTAAAAATATAAAAGTCAGCCCTTGGTATTTCCACTGGTAACTAGGGCTCAAATTTTACACTGGACCGCAGGCTTCAAATGCTAATTTCTGTGCTTTGAGAGTATTTTAGTTGGATGTATTTTTCTGGAAGGTACATTTTAGAAACTCTATTATCAGTGAGCTTTCACATTGAAACCTATCAATGTGTTTTTAATAGTTTTCATATATTGTTGCCATCAAGTAGTGACCATTTTTGTTTTTGTGTTTTCACATAGACTGGTGTGTTAGCTACAGTCAGATGACTCGTCTGCTGAGTGGAGTTCAAAGGCCTACCTCAAAAGTCATGCCACAAATAGGTAAATTATGTTTATACAACGTTTAAGGGTAGGATCATAGATTGGTTGTTGTCACCGTAATGCTGATTTATAGGCAAAATGATAAAGGAAGATACAATAAAAGTCACATGTGAAAGTTTCAGCTGAATGCAGTGTCTACTTGCTGAGAAAACAGCAAAAAAAACTGTCACACTATTTTCACACGAACGTTGAATCCTTCCACGTTAGGCCTAAGCAAGATGACAGCAGCCGGCCACATCTCTGGCCGCAGCATTCGCAACCAAACACCAACCCTCAGAAATCTGAGAAATGATTCATGCGTGAGTTGTTTCTTAGATTAAAATGTTTTGGGGTTAACAATTATCCAAACTATGCCATATTACTTACTCCTTGCTCAAAATAGTTTATAATCAACAGCTGCAGTGCTTCTCACCAAGTACGTTTTTATGGTCATCAATTTTGGGAGTATTTACCAATCTATGACCCTACCTTTAAGTCAAGACGTAGCAGTCAGAATGGTGTCCAAACTTTAAGTGATTATGGTGGACTTTATGCATAGAATCAAGAAAGGTTAAGCATTGGATATAATTGACACAAATTGCAGCAATCAAAATAAGCAAAGATGGTTGTTCATCTTCCAGTACTTCAGACAGTATCAGTGAGCTTTCAGATTGACAATCTAATTTGTACAGTGAATGTGGGGAAGTCCAAGTTGGATTTGAACCATCCCTACATGTCAGATGAGTGAAGTCAGTTGTTGAAATCCAACATGTACTAAGTGTCTATCATTTTATTCCACTCAGGTTCATACCTTGTGATGGCACTTCCAAAGACATCATCCCATGCACCAAGCAGATTGTTAACACCTACAGCTCAGTGTGTCCATCTTGCAACTCTATGGTAAGTTTACAAGATCTCACTATGTTATAGGGAATGTATAAGCATGAATGTCTTTGACATTGGGCGTGCCAGATTAAAATTTTATTTCATACTCTGAATAGGAATTTGGATTTTTTTACCCGACCTTTTGCCTCTCAGCCTCACTTTGATAACATTCATGCTTATGTGATTTTAAAAGATGATAACCAGCTTTGCCAAAGAATACCAGTGAGCACTTGAAAAAATACAAAGATGAAAGTTATCGTTGATTTGTACTTCATTCAATTGTGATACCATGTACCAAAACATTGATGAATGTGTTTTTCATTTTTAATCTTTATACAGGCTTGAAGACTAGAGACTGGGAGACTTTTGCCGAGTGCAGACAAACTCTGATGCAGTGTCCTTTCACTCTGATCCTAAATGAGACAAAGAATCTGTTGTAGCCTTGGAACTATCAACATGTGACGCCAACAAGAAGATGATTACGAACATGGATTCAGCTGATTATTTCTACTGAGCTCCTGGAGGAGAAGAAGCAATCTTAGCAGCAGCCCCAAGAACCAATTGACATTTTAATAAAACTGTTAAGAACTGTTGGATACTTCCCTTGTTTATGGAGATGATGAAATTTCTACAAGACTGAACAACATGAAACAAACTCTTTGAAAGATAATTATTTGTACAAAGTGAAGGAGCATTTTTCAGTGTACTATTCTTGCGAATCAAGGCGTCAACGAAGACAGTGATCTTAGAGTCTCCTCTTTAGGTGAAGTAAAAACAAACAACAGTAGATCGTCCCCCTTTTTTTTTTAGGCTGCATGTTTTGTTTTTTTATACTGAAGATTTTCAATTAAACAAATTCATTTAGAGATCGCACTTCTACGGATAATTCACTTGCAATGGTATTACGAGAGCACCGAAATCTTTGAGAAACGTTTACTTAAAACTATTTTGATAAATTTGTGTTTATTAAATTAATTTAAAAAGTTTTATCTGTGAGAGAATAAAGGCTTATACTGTTTAGGGGCAAATCAACTATACCAAAGGGCATACATTAAAGTTGTGAATAAAGTGTTTGTTTAAGAATTCCCCTTTGGTTGATTTGCTCTAACCCTGACTGTTGTCTCGTTATTTGAGTTGTCTTTTGTACTTGGCTGCCATGTTTACCCACAATGCAGCATGAATTGGGTGTGTATTGGTTTTTCGTTTGTCTCCATGCGCAAAATTCCTTGCTAAAAAAGCGTGTAATACACACCCAATTGTATTGTTGGAAAACATGGCAGCCTGAGGGTTCATCTTAAGCCAGAGGAACCCACCCACACCCTGTAGAAACTGACCCCCTTATTATAGGTTTGTTTCTATAGGGTGGGGGTTGGTTCCTGCGGCTTATGATAAACCCTCTGCCGCCATGTTTGCCCACAATGCAACATAAATTGGGTGTGTATTGTTTTTTCGCTTAAGTTTCCTTGCGCAAAATACCTTGCTAAAAAGCGCGTAATACACACCCAATTGCATTGTTGGAAAACACAGCGGCCTGAGGGTTCATCGTATCCCGGTGGAACCCACCCCAGCCCTGTAGAAACTGACCCCCTGGGTTGGTTTCTACAGGGTGGGGGTGGGTTCCACCGGGATACGATGAACCCTCAAGATTTTTTTCACTTTGATTGGGGGGGGGGGGGGTAGGTTACGGCTAAATAAAACAAAATACAGACAGAGGATACATTTCTTTCTTTTTTATTAAAAAAAATGACCAAAAAAAAAAGGGGCAGAGTTGTGCAAACCCCTGTGCCTGTCGGTGGCCCCCCCTCAGCTACCCAGAACTTGTGGTGACCTAAAGGCCAAGTGCAATGGTTGATATGTTCTCTATTCAGTGAAGTTCAATTAGATGCGCTACTAGTGGTTTACTTCAACAGTGTAGTGTCTTACAAAACCTAATGAGCTAGACGCAATTTTGCGCAGTGTTTTAGATGCAGTCTGGAGCAGAAGGTAGTTGTTGCCTGCTTAAATGAGTGACGCCCCCAAGAGTGCTTAGGATTTCACCTCTTGTTGTTTCGTAACCAAGCTGTACTGGTGGTGCCGAGAGATGTCGACGCTTGTTCCAATGGGATCCTAACCCAATAGATGATGAAGACTTCTATCCAGATGATCATATGCTGGTCGGAGAAACATGTTCTGCAATGGCCATAATTTCCCTCATTCTTTTTCCATGAGGCTGCAATTTGGACGTTCAAATGTAGTCGACTAACAAAACGACTAAAAGAGAACTTAATTTTGACGGACTTTGATTAAAAACAAAGTCTTGAGTGTAAATAAGAAATCAAATGCAATGGAATGGCAGATGGCCAAAAATTTGAAACTGTTTTGTAGTTCATTTTTAACTTGAACACCAATTAATAACACAGATGACATTGGATTTATATCAGGTATAACATGATTGAAGGGGAAGCGTGGGTAGACCACCCTGCAAGGGGGAAGTGTGGATAGATCGACCCGCAAGGGGAAGTGTGGATTGATCACCCCGCAAGGGGAAGTGTGGGTAGATCAACTGCAAGGGGAAGTGTGGGTAGATCACCCTGCAAGGGGAAGCGTGGGTAGATCGGCCCGCAAGGGAAAGTGTGGGTAGATCGGCCCGCAAGGGGAAGTGTGGGTAGATCGGCCCACAAGGGGAAGGGTGGGTAGACCACCCTGCAAGGGGGAAGTGTGGATAGATCACCCGCAGGGGGAAGTGTGGGTAGACCACCCTGCAAGGGGGAAAATGGATAGATCACGCCACAAGGGGAAGCGTGGGTAGATCGGCCCGCAAGGGGAAGTGTGGGTAGACCACCCCGCAAGGGGGAAGTGTGGATATATCACCCCGCAAGGGGAAGCGTGGGTAGATCTGCCCGCAAGGGAAAGTGTGGGTAGATCGGCCCGCAAGGGGAAGTTTGGGTAGATCCGCCCACAAGGGGAAGTGTGGGTAGATCGTCCAGCAAGGGGAAGTGTGGGTAGATCGGCCCGCAAGGGGAAGTGTGGGTAGACCACCCTGCAAGGGGGAAGTGTGGATAGATCACCCCGCAAGGGGAAGCGTGGGTAGATCACCCCGCAAGGGGAAGCGTGGGTAGATCGGCCCGCAAGGGAAAGTGTGGGTAGATCGGCCCGCAAGGGGAAGTGTGGGTAGATCGGCCAGCAAGGGGAAGTGTGGGTAGATCGGCCCGCAAGGGGAAGCGTGGGTTGACCACCCTGCAAGGGGGAAGTGTGGATAGATCACCCCGCAAGGGGAAGCGTGGGTAGATCACCCCGCAAGGGGAAGCGTGGGTAGATCTGCCCGCAAGGGAAAGTGTGGGTAGATCGGCCCGCAAGGGGAAGTTTGGGTAGATCCGCCCGCAAGGGGAAGTGTGGGTAGATCGTCCAGCAAGGGGAAGTGTGGGTAGATCGGCCCGCAAGGGGAAGTGTGGGTAGACCACCCTGCAAGGGGGAAGTGTGGATAGATCACCCCGCAAGGGGAAGCGTGGGTAGATCACCCCGCAAGGGGAAGCGTGGGTAGATCGGCCCGCAAGGGAAAGTGTGGGTAGATCGGCCCGCAAGGGGAAGTGTGGGTAGACCGGCCAGCAAGGGGAAGTGTGGGTAGATCGGCCCGCAAGGGGAAGCGTGGGTTGACCACCCTGCAAGGGGGAAGTGTGGATAGATCACCCCGCAAGGGGAAGCGTGGGTAGATCAGCCCGCAAGGGGAAGCATGGGTAGATCGGCCCACAAGGGAAAGTGGGTAGACCACCCTGCAAGGGGGAAGTGTGGATAGATCACCCCGCAAGGGGAAGCGTGGGTAGATCGGCCCGCAAGGGAAAGTGTGGGTAGATCGGCCCGCAAGGGGAAGTGTGGGTAGATCGGCCCGCAAGGGGAAGCGTGGGTTGACCACCCTGCAAGGGGGAAGTGTGGATAGATCACCCCGCAAGGGGAAGCGTGGGTAGATCACCCCGCAAGGGGAAGCGTGGGTAGATCTGCCCGCAAGGGAAAGTGTGGGTAGATCTGCCCGCAAGGGAAGTGTGGGTAGATCGTCCAGCAAGGGGAAGTGTGGGTAGATCGGCCCGCAAGGGGAAGTGTGGGTAGACCACCCTGCAAGGGGGAAGTGTGGATAGATCACCCCGCAAGGGGAAGCGTGGGTAGATCACCCCGCAAGGGGAAGCGTGGGTAGATCGGCCCGCAAGGGAAAGTGTGGGTAGATCGGCCCGCAAGGGGAAGTGTGGGTAGATCGGCCAGCAAGGGGAAGTGTGGGTAGATCGGCCCGCAAGGGGAAGCGTGGGTTGACCACCCTGCAAGGGGGAAGTGTGGATAGATCACCCCGCAAGGGGAAGCGTGGGTAGATCAGCCCGCAAGGGGAAGCATGGGTAGATCGGCCCACAAGGGAAAGTGGGTAGACCACCCTGCAAGGGGGAAGTGTGGGTAGACCACCCTGCAAGGGGAAGTGTGGGTAGATCACCCTGCAGGGGGAAATTTGGGTAGATCAGCCCGCAAGGGAAAGTTTGGGTAGATCGGCCCGCAAGGGGAAGTGTGGGTAGATCGGCCAGCAAGGGGAAGTGTGGGTAGATCGGCCCGCAAGGGGAAGCGTGGGTAGACCACCCTGCAAGGGGGAAGTGTGGATAGATCACCCCGCAGGGGGAAGTGTGGGTAGATCGGCCCGCAAGGGGAAGCGTGGGTAGACCACCCTGCAAGGGGAAGTGTGGGTAGATCACCCTGCAGTGAAAAGTGTGGGTAGATCACCCCGCAAGAGGAAGCGTGGGTAGATCACCCCGAAAGGGGAAGTGTGGGTAGATCGGCCAGCAAGGGAAAGTGTTGGTAGATCGGCCCGCAAGGGGAAGCATGGGTAGACCACCCTGCAAGGGGAAGTGTGGGTAGATCACCCTGCAAAGAGAAGTGTGGGTAGATCACCCCGCAAGAGGAAGCGTGGGTAGATCACCCCGAAAGGGGAAGTGTGGGTAGATCGGTTAGCAAGGGGAAGCGGGGGTAGATCACCCCGCAAGGGGAAGTGTGGGTAAACCACCCCTCAAGGGGAAGTGTGGGTAGATCACCCCGCAAGGGAACGCAAGGGTAGATCACCCTGCAAAGAGAAGTGTGGGTAGATCACCCCGCAAGAAGAAGCGTGGGTAGATCACCCCGAAAGGGGAAGTGTGCGTAGACCACCCCGAAAGGGGAAGCGTGGGTAGATCACCCCGCAAGGGGAAGCGTGGGTAGATCACCCCGCAAGGGGAAGCGTGGGTAGATCACCCCGCAAGGGGAAGCGTGGGTAGACCACCCAGCAAGGGGAAGCGTGGGTAGACCACCCCGAAAGGGGAAGTGTGGGTAGATCACCCCGCAGGGGGAAATTAGGGTAGATCGGCCAGCAAGGGGAAATGTGGGTAGATCGGCCAGCAAGGGGAAGTGTGGGTAGTTCGGCCCGCAAGGGGAAGCATGGGTAGACCACCCTGCAAGGGGGAAGTGTGGATAAATCACCCCGCAAGAGGAAGCGTGGGTAGATCACCCCGCAAGGTGAAGCGTGGGCAGATCGGCCCGCAAGGGGAAGTTTGGGTAGATCAGCCCTCAAGGGGAAGTGTGGGTAGATCGGCCCCCAAGGGGAAGTGGTGGTAGATCACTATAAGCAAGAGGAAGTGTGGGTAGACCATGGGTAGTTTATGGGAAGTAATCCAATGTCATCGTTGGTATCAAAAGGCAATAAAATGAGTGGTTCTTACAAAGAACTTGTAGATGCTATCAGGCATGACCAAGCAGAACATGTTTCTCCAATCCTCATACCATCAACTCGATAGAAATCCGCATCATCCACCGGGTCCAGATTCCATTAGCTCAAGTAAAGACATCTCATGGCACCGCTTTTGGAGGTCTCAAACGAACCCCAGTACAAACCTGTTTACTAGAGAACAAAAGAGTGACGTGACCAACAAAAGGATAAATTATAAGGAGCCCTCATCCCGACGTCTTGGGAGATCGGACAACACGTTTTAGGGTCCAACGACTCGCTTCCAGCTCAAACCCTAGTAAATGATTGCATGCTTCCAAAAACGCTCGCTCTAGCTCGTTTAGTTTTGTAAGACATTACACCAGTGAAGTAGAACACTAGTGGTGCATCTAAGTGAATTTCACTGAACAAAGAACATACCTTCCATTGCATCCGGGCCAGCAGGACCACCACTTGTTCCGGGCAGCCGAGGGGGGGTCCACCGACAGGCACAGGAGTTTGCACAACTCTGCAGATGAGTTTCAGAGGGTTTTTATACATGCATGAAAGAAACTCATCAAAATTAGCTACTCGTAAAACATGAAGCCATGTGTTATTCCAAATTGTGTGGTTTTGCTTGGAACTCTGAACGATACTCTCAATATCATGCAGAGAAATACAAATTTAAAAGAAAAAGGGGGAATTTCGAGGAGAAACTTGCATTGTGTTTTATGCAATTTTACTCAGGAAGAAATTTTTCTATGGGAAGCTTTGACAATTTCTGAAACATAAAAAGATGAGTTTACTTGCAAGCAAACTCATTATTTTATGAGGATCTAATTTGGTAATGGCTTCATTTTGGTAGGAGCAACTCATTTACATTTGTATAACATACGGGTAGATCACCACACAGGGGGAAGTATCGGTAGATCACCACAAAAGGGAAGTATGGGTAGATCACCACACAAGGGAAGTATGGGTAGATCACCCCACAAGGGAAGTATGGGTAGATAACCACACAAGGGAAGTATGGGTAGATCACCACACAAGGGAAGTATGGGTAGATCACCACAAAAGGGAAGTATGGGTAGATTACCACACAGGGGAAGTATGGGTAGATCACCCCACAAGGGAAGTATGGGTAGATCACCACACAAGGGAAGTATGGGTAGATCACCACACAAGGGAAGTATGGGTAGATCACCACACAAGGGAAGTATGGGTAGATCACCCCACAAGGGAAGTATGGGTAGATCACCCCACAAGGGAAGTATGGGTAGATCACCACACAAGGGAAGTATGGGTAGATCACCACACAAGGGAAGTATGGGTAGATCACCACACAAGGGAAGTATGGGTAGATCACCAGACAAGAGAACTATTTAAAAACTGCACTATTCTATAATTACATATGGTCATAATGATAATAATGAATTTTAAAAAATCAAGACACTTAAACTACCAAAAGTTATCAAGACTCTTAACTATCCCAAAGTTATCTATAAAATCGTGATCCAGAGAGATAATATTTTAACAAGAAATAGTTTCCGTTTTTGTTAACAAAAAATTACTTTCTTTTATGAAGTGTTAAAACATTTGGTAGTTTAAAGTGTCTTAATTTTTTAAGTTTTAAAACTAAGGCCTTTTTCTGGAGATACTGCTGGGCTTCATCGTTGATAGATTGAGGCATCCTTGCTGTTGATCAACTGCCACTGTGATTGAAGATCCGACACTCTCTGTCTGGATTGTTTTTTCTGTAGTAGATGAAACAAGAGGAAAGTAAAGAGAACAATTAATACAAAGCCTGACAAACTGCATTTATACAGTCCTGAAATTACACATCAGACCGATTTATATACACAGTACTCGTTAAACAACATAGACTTTTCTTTTGCACATTAATCAAGTGCCCCCTGTTGTAAACGTTTGCCTGAGAATGGCGTTGGGATCTTAAGTCTTTTTCCAAACTGAGGCCAGATTTAAGTTGAATAAAACTGAATGAATTCAACTTGTTTGAAAAACTCCAACCGATGATCTGTGCAATTACATATTTGTTGGCTTTATAGCCCACAATATTAAGGCCACATTTTAATTTCAGTTGATGTTTTGTCAAGATTTAGTGGTTGTTCATATTGGGCTTATTTCGATTGCAACAATCAAGCAATGGTGATGTGTGGAGTGTAGAGTGCATTTCCCTCGACTTTGGAAATATTCCTTTCTGGGGAATTGGTACTGGAATTACTTTTATAATCCAGGGGTGAGAATCATTGCTGACAAAAAGCTCTGAAACTAGGAGGATCCAAATTTAAATGAGCTGAATGTTGAGTAAGCTATGGACTCACTGGCAATATTGAGTAAGCTATGGACTCACTGGCAATATTGAGTAAGCTATAGACTCACTAGCAATATTGAGTAAGCTATAGACTCACTGGCAATATTGAGTAAGCTATGGACTCACTGGCAATATTGAGTAAGCTACGGACTCACTGGCAATATTTAGTAAGCTGTAGACTCACTGGCAATATTGAGTAAGCTATGGACTCACTGGCAATATTGAGTAAGCTATGGACTCACTGGCAATATTTAGTAAGCTATGGACTCACTGGCAATATTGAGTAAGCTATGGACTCATTGGCAATATTGAGTAAGCTATGGACTCACTGGCAATATTGAGTAAGCTATGGACTCACTGGCAATATTGAGTAAGCTATGGACTCACTGGCAATACTGAGTAAGCTATAGACTCACTGGCAATATTTAGTAAGCTATGGACTCACTGGCAATATTGAGTAAGCTATGGACTCACTGGCAATATTGAGTAAGCTATGGACTCACTGGCAATATTGAGTAAGCTATGGACTCACTGGCAATATTGAGTAAGCTATGGACTCACTGGCAATACTGAGTAAGCTATAGACTCACTGGCAATATTTAGTAAGCTATGGACTCACTGGCAATATTTAGTAAGCTATGGACTCACTGGCAATATTGAGTAAGCTATGGACTCACTGGCAATATTGAGTATGCTATGGACTCACTGGCAATATTGAGTAAGCTATGGACTCACTGGCAATATTTAGTAAGCTATGGACTCACTGGCAATATTTAGTAAGCTATGGACTCACTGGCAATATTGAGTAAGCTATAGACTCACTGGCAATATTTAGTAAGCTATGGACTCACTGGCAATATTTAGTAAGCTATGGACTCACTGGCAATATTGAGTAAGCTATGGACTCACTGGCAATATTGAGTATGCTATGGACTCACTGGCAATATTGAGTAAGCTATATATAGACTCACTGGCAATATTGAGTAAGCTATGGACTCACTGGCACTATTGAGTAAGCTATGGACTCACTGGTAATATTGAGTATGCTATGGACTCACTGGCAATATTGAGTAAGCTATGGACTCACTGGTGTGGTCAAGCAAAATTTGGAAGTGAGGAGTTTTGTTTTGAATCTTTGAAGTGGGGAACATGGCCAGTGCCCACTACTACATTGCTTGATTCCAACTTGGGGCCTTGCTTAAATTCAAAAGTTTATTTTGTTGGATTTTGTTTTCTGGAATAAAGACAAGATGTGATCATACTCAAATATGACCTTAAAGACCAAAAACAAAAAGGGGAAACCCATGTAGGCCCAATTTCATGGCTCTGCTTATATTAAGCAAAGAATCGGCGCTTACGGAAGCAGGGAATTACGCGCTTACGTCAAGAGTATTTCACAGGTTAGCAGGGAATTTTGGCTTGTGCATGTGCATACTCCATGTTACTAGGCATTCTTCACTAACACAGCTAGCGCATAAATTTGGCACTTGCCCAGTAAGCGAAGAATGGTGATCGCAAGCGCAGAATTTGTTGGTAAGCATAGGCATCAAATTAGGCCCTTGTCAGTTTGCAGTAAAGTATTTATCTCACCTTGATTGTATTGTAGATCCAGGGTTCCTGTGCATCACGGTAGTTGGTTTTCTTGACATCTAGTAGTCAGTGATACTGGGGTGACATCAGAGAGCTTTAATTGGCTGTGGATTTGCTCCTCTCTGTTTTAAGGGTGATCCAATGAGATCAAGCAGTGGATGCTAAGGCCAGGGTGTCACCAACTCAGGGTTCTCAGCAAGCAGAGGATGACCAAGCTCCATGAGTTCATGAGGGTTTCATGAGGTTGTCACTCATGGATATACCTGTTGTAAAAGAAGATAATGAGAAGATTAATTGCATGTAGTCTCAAACAATACATACACAGGCAAGGAGGCCTTTGTTTCGCCATATCAATGATGTAAGACTGCTAAATCAGATCAGTTAGTTCACAGGTCATTAAATATAACCCCCTGTACGGTGGGTGCTTATATAAGAAGCAGTTTACTATTGACGACATGAAACCCCTCAAACTTCCAGGGACTACATTTTGGATGACTCACAGATTCCCTTTATCACCACGAATCCAAACTTAGAGGTTTGGACACCAAGGGCTAGGTCCTCAGTACCTTGAGATTGCATGACAAATTAAGGTAATTTCTTTTAAATTTTGGTAAATAAAAACAAAATCCTAATGGAAATTGATTTGACACTTTTCACGGTGGAGATACAATACAATCTGGTATGGTTTGTGGTAACATTATGTACATGAAATATCTCTATAAGTTGTGGTGGTTCTGAAAAGTTCGGGTGGTGTAACAACTCAACTTTACTCTGATCAGATGCTCTGACTGTCTTCTTCCTTTCCTTGATGTCCTCCAAACATCTCCAAGAACCAAGATGGCACCCTCCATTACAGCATCTACCAGAAACCCACCCACACCGGCTGTTACCTGCATCAATGCTCATTCCTTTATCCAAACATCAAGTCTTCAGTCAAGTTTGCTTTCAGCAAGCTCATAACATCGGACAGTCTTAAGCACAAGTTGTGACACATCAAGATCATGATGTTGAGGAATGGAGACAACTCCAACCAGATCAAGACTACCAAGCCCAACTCCAACTCCGACCAAAGGGTCTACTCCTATGTACAAGGTTACCATCCAACTCCCTCAGTTAGTTAGTTAGCCCTACCTAGGTCCTCCACCTCACTGACTCCAATGCATCTTCCAGCAAGCAGGCAACAAAGTCTACCACTCCACTCCCAGGAAACGTCACACTGCTCTCTCCAGACCAACGAGGACCAACAGAACTCACCAACCATGTAAATGCAGAAAAGTTTATGTAGGGGGAACTGGATGTAACCTCCCTGCTAGACCCAAAGAACATCAAGTACACGGATGGAGAGAGACTTTGAGAAATCAGCCATGGTTATCAAACGCTCCTGCATCACGGACCATCAAGCATCAGAACTCATTACTCCAATCCAGGCATGGCATTCCAGAAGAATCAAAGAGACAGATCGAGATCTACAAACCTTCTATCGGCTTCCAGATTTTTCACATTTGGCTCCTTCTCTTCCTTGGCATTTGATCCCCTCACAGCCACACATCACATGCCCCTTATACTTGGGTCATCTATACCATCAGTCTACACCCTAGGCTCCATCCACCCTACCCCTGTGCTTGTTTCCATCTGACGCAGGTCCGTGATGAGCACATACTCCCCATCCACCTCCACTAGGATCTAGTCTTCTCTCCTCTGTGCATCATCAAGAAATCCTCGCCATGCGATCCTGTTCTGGCTCCCACCTTTGCACATCATACAACAATCCACAGTACTTTGCAGCCTGAGCATGGTTCTCCTGAAGATGATCAGACCATACTGATCGAAACGTTGAGTTGTTACACAACTGGTTATTTACAATAACCACCACAACTCATACAGAGATATTTTATGTACATGGTGTTACTGTAAACCTTACTGGAAACAAATATGATTGGCCTTGGCTTAAAGAGGGAGAGAAACAGACTGGAGAGAAATGACCATTTCAATTTTGTGATGTGCTCATTTTCAATAGATAGAGTCCTCATGTGAGTGGGGAAAAAACTACAAGTCTCTAACCTCATGTTAATAGGTGTAAATTGCCATTGTATTCGATACCCTCCCAGTGCAAAATTTGTCAACATCCAAAGCATCTGATGACATCATTCTGAGAAAAATGGGTCTTTACATGTTTGTACAGGGATATTTTGGTTCATAACTGACTTTTTCAGAGCGAAGTTTGAAACATGACGACATTGGATTTCAATCGTCAGTCGAAAGGTCAAATTCAATGCCGTTTTGATTGAATATTATCCAAAGTCAGGAATGAACCAAAACATTCCCAGACAAAAATGTAGAGACCCATTTTTCTCAGAATGATGTCATCAGATATGTTTTGGATGTTGACAATTTTTGCACTGGGAGGGTATCGAATACAATGGCAATTTACACCTTTTTAACATGAGGTTTAGAGACTTGTATTTTTTCCCCACTCACGTGAGGACTCTATCTATTCAAAAATAGGTACATCCCAAAATTGAATTGCTCATTTCCCTTCATCTTTCACTAAAACCCTGCAGATGGCAGTGCACTTCAACATACCTTGGTTACATCATGGTCCAATGTCGATGTACGTATTCTGCTCATAAGTTCTGTACCACAGAGTGGGATGATTCTGCTTGGATGTATTGATGGTGTTTCTGTTTGAAAGTCATTCAGTGGTCATGTAGAGGGAAGCTGCAGTACGGCTGTCAGACATCAACTGCATGCTCAGTGGCTCAAGCAGAGGGTGACCAAGTTTCATAAAACCATGAACATCTTGGGATCTTGTGATTTCCTGATGGTGTCATCTGTTAGAAAGGTAAAGGCAGACAAATATTAAAAACATGTAAAACAGCAGGTTGTGTTAACCTCAGATTTGTTCAAAGTTTTGGAGAGTGTTGTTTCATCGACCATCACTGACTACAGTATGTTTGCCTTTCTGAACAACAACCATTTGATTAACAAATAAAGGGGTTGTGTTTACCCCCAGCTTCCTAATGTCTTGCACCACTGACTTAAAGGCATCGTACACGTTTGGTAATTACTCAAAATATATATTAGCATAAACACCGACTTGGTAACGAGCAACAGAGAGCTGTTGATAGTATAAAACATTGTGAGAAATGACTCCCTCTGAAGTAACGTAGTTTTTGAGAAAGAGGTAATTTCTCACTAAAATAATAAAAACTTCTTGCAAGAAGTTTTTATTCCTATCTGAAAGCACACAAATTTGTACAACAAGGGTGTATTTTCCTTTATCATTTTCTTGCAACTTCGATGACCAATTGAGCCCAAATGTTCACAGGCTTGTTATTTTATGCATATATTGGGACACACCAAATGAGAACACTGGTCTTTGACAATTACCAAACGCTTAAGATGCCTTTAAGACATCTTTTCATTAAACATACCCTTTAGGGACCACAGCCGCTGCAAACGGCTTGTACCAAAACACCCATATAGCGGCCGCAAATGGCTGAAAGATTTGACCTACTTCCACTCAAACAAGAGGGTCAAATAAAAGGAATCTAACCAAATTGACATTTTTCAATGTTTCCCATGTTAACATAGAATCTACAATTCTAAAACAAGACCATGTATTTCTTAATAATTTTCCTGACATTTTGCCCGCAAAAAATCAACAAGATTCGCAGTGTCTGGGCATATGGTGATGATTATACAGAAATGAACAGTCCCTAAAGGGTTAAATTAAATAACCCTTTCATGCACCATTTATTTTAGTGATAAACTAATTTTATGGACACATTAATTGTTTATTCTTTTTTTTGGCAAATGGCGATCCCCCCCCCCCCAAAACAGGTCACAATAGCACCCTCAAGAGTCCTCTTTCCATTTTGAAAAACTGTGTGGTCATGCGATCTTTATTTTTCATTTTACAACTATTTTTCTGAAGGGAATTAGACCGGTCGCTAGCGATCGACCGGTCGGCGCGATCGACCGTTCGGCGAATGAAAGAGTTAAACATCTACTGTAATCTCAAGCTCTTTTTTTATCCCAGCAGTTAGAGTGTTGTTTCACCGACAATCACTGACCACAGTATGTTTGGCTTTCTGAACAACCACCTAATCCATGCCATTAGCCTCTGCCATTTGTTCATGTGTGGGGCATTTATGTTTTTCTCAGTCTTTACTCCTTGATTATAAATACGTCTGTTGTGTATTATCAAGCTGTAGTTATGTATTTCACTTTTCAGATACATGTATCTTTCCCCCAGTCCTTCAGTTAGCCCCCAAATAGGGAACTCTCTCAACATCTCTAGAAACTGCCAGTGCAAAACGATTCGTATTCATAAACATACCTTGATAATGTTCCTTGCCATCATCCAAGGAGGTGATACCAAGGAGGCCTACACATTGACGGAGGGGATCAGTCCAAATACACGCATACATTCAGGCCTCTTCACTGCAGACTGACTCATAACTTCAACTTTGAGCAGCAAGTGATCCCCAACTGTAGTAAGTGACTTAGGGTGTCTTCGCTCTTCAGTGGAGGTCCACTGGGTATCAAGACTGTGCTGCCAGGGGTGACTGGGTTTCAAGACTGTGCTGCCAGGGGTGACTGGGTATCAAGACTTTACTGCCAGGGGTAACATCATCTAACCCTGAACCTAAAAAAGAAAAGAAAACAAAGGAGAGAAAACGTTTAGCTTTTTTCACATACGTGAAGTACACTAGAAACTATTGAGTGGGTGTTTTGATTAGCTCACAAATCTTGATGGTCATGGCTGAAATTTTGATTAAAGAAACAATCATCACCACTATGGATAGACCCTTTGCACTAATTAAGTCTACCCCGTCTTCCGCGCCTTGAACACCCAGCAGGGTGGATATGTGCGCATTACAAGTCTTATTATTATTATTATTATTCCGTTTGTATGGATTATTTTAGTGAGGTATGAGCTTCGGCTGGGAAAGGAGCACATAATTTAGCAACAGTTAAAGGTAACAATGAGTTGATGAAAGTAAAGTCTTTTTCTATTAGCTTTTAGAAAACCAAATACATTATTTTCAAAGGAAAATGATTACTCAAGAAGCTCTGAAAAATTCCGAAAAACAATACCGCGGGTGGGCAAGGAACAATTTCAGAATACCGACCCGAACAGGTCAAAATAACAATTTGTTTGAAGGATAGGAAACTAATCTGGTCACTTCCAAAAAAAATGTTCAATTTTTTTTTAAACAAAACCCTAGGCCTCAGGTTTCTTCCCAGGTTTTTTTCAAAACTGTGGGGCATTCTGGGCCAAATTTGTTGGATGATTGGCCGAAGCGTGCTGAATTGTGAAACAAGGTCCTCGGAATGTGTTCTACTTGATGTATTTCTTGTTTTTTAAAGCTCTATGTGCAATTTGGAGCATTCTATATGGTTTTCTTTTCATGTTTTTTGTGAAAATACTGTATTTAAAAAAAATGCGCGTATCGGCACGCAATTTGCGCGTATTGGCCTGATACGCTAGCTTGTGCATGGGGAAAACCCTGGGCCTAATTGAAACAGATTTTATTCTCCAATAACCTGGCTTAAATAAAACCCTGTGGTTATTTTAAAGGTAGTCGTCAGTGTCTATCAACATACCTTGGTTGCACCATGGGTTCCCCGTCATTGTTCCTTGTGTTCTGCTCATGGAGTCTGTAGTGACATCAATGAGTTTGCTTGGATGTCGTGAAGGTGTTTCTTCAACGGTCATGTATTGGGAAGATGCAGTAAGGTTGACATCAACTACGTGTCTCAAGCAGGTGACCAAGAAGTTAACATCATAGGCTGTCGGTTGATCATCTTGGGACCTCTTGTGTTGTCACTGGTGGTTTATCTGTTGTAAACAGAAAAGGTAGATACGGTTAAATAGGCTTCAGTTCTGTCTGCTTGATGTGGAACTTCTATTTGCTGGCTGTGCAAAGTTTTGGAATCAGTGTTATCTCAACAACCATATTTGCTTTCACAATAAACTTAAGAGAGTTTTTACACACTGAGTACCGTGGTTTGAAAGGATATTTCGGACAGTTAAGGTAAAGAAGGGTAATAGAGGCATAGGCCTAAGTTTTTATTTCCAAAGTTATCTTTTGAATATTTTCAATACCTTTTCTAACATTTTGTTTCTTTGAGATGGCAGGCCAGTTGAGCAAACTTCTGTACACATCTTTCCATCTAACAAACATTTATGTCGTACACAAACAATGTTCAAAATTTTAGATGATCTGTGTTATGTTTTCAAAATCAAAGCTTCAATACGGTGAAGGAACCAAAACAACTGTGCAAATCATTTGAAAGTTAATTTCATCCTCTACAAAATACATCAAATTTGTTATCTATAAATTAAAAATAGTCACAACGACTGTTATCTAAGGATTTCTAGGTACAGTAGAAAATCTTGTCACTTTCCGTGCCGCATTCAAGGAGTAAATGACTTGGTGTTTACTTGTCAGTGCGCAACTGCCAAAGGGTTAACTTTGAATCAAGAGTTATGCAAAGAAGCAAATGTTGACTTGAATTGAATTGATCAAGTCAAAATAACTGCATTGATTGACACACACTTTGTTATGTTTAGACAGTTGCTGTATAATCTTTGCTCATGGCATAACTTTTCTTATTAACTAATAAATAAATAACATTAACAATAACGTAAAAACTGGGACACAGGTCAGAGGCAAGTTGATTTTAAGAAAATTTTAAGTAACCAACGACAGCACTAAGTATTTCCATGGGATTTGCAAATTATTTAAGAAACGTAATTGCGTGAGGTTGATTACATAAGGAGAAAAACAAAACCTCAAACCAAATAACTTTAAAACCGACTTGATAACAGGAACAATGAACTTACGTTAGTCATTAAAGCTACAGTATCAGATCGAGAGGGAGGGTTATGTACGTTCACTGAAACAGTGTTTTCATTTTGTTGTAGAGTAGTGATGTATATTCTCTTGATTAAAAAGGAGACCGAAGTTGCTGCAATACTCCAATTTCCATGCTAAAACTCAAGATCAAGTTGAAAAGCAACTAAGAAACTGACTGGGTAAATTTTAAATAATTTGGGAGACCACCAACATAAGGCTAGATACATGTAGCTCAGTTGGTAGAGCGCCAGCTCGTTAAACTGGAGGTCACTGGTTCAAATCCCGCTCTAGTAAATTTTTCTTTGTCCAACCCCACATTAAAACCCAAGATGTCACACTTCAACGTTCGAGGGTGGTTGTGGCCAGTTTGAGGAGTAACAGGCAGGGCGATTGTGGGCCGTTTATGGAGTAACAGGCAGGGCGGTTGTGGGTGGTTTGAGGAGTAACAGGCAGGGCGGTTGTGGGTGGTTTAAGGAGTAAGAGGCAGGGCGGTTGTGGGTGGTTTGAGGAGTAACAGGCAGGGCGGTTGTGGGCTGTTTAAGGAGTAAGAGGCAGGGCGGTTATGGGTGGTTTGAGGAGTAAGAGGCAGGGCGGTTGTGGGAGGTTTGAGGAGTAGCAAGCAGGGCGGTTGTGGGAGGTTTGAGGAGAAACAGACAGGGCGGTTGTGGGTGGTTTGAGGAGTAAGAGGCAGGGCGGTTGTGGGAGGTTTGAGGAGTAGCAAGCAGGGCGGTTGTGGGAGGTTTGAGGAGAAACAGACAGGGCGGTTGTGGGTGGTTTGAAGAGTAAGAGGTAGGGCGGTTGTGGGAGGTTTGAGGAGTAGCAAGCAGGGCGGTTGTGGGAGGTTTGAGGAGTAACAGGCAGGGCTGTTGTGGGAGGTTTGAGGAGTAACAAGCAGGGCGGTTGCGGGTGGTTTCAGGAGTAAGAGGCAGAGCGGTTGTGGGTGGTTTGAAGAGTAACAGGCAGGGCAGTTGTGGGTAGTTTGAGGAGCAATAGGCAGGGCTGTTGTGGGTGGTTTCAGGAAAAACAGGCAGGGAGGTTGTGGGAGGTTTGAGGAGAAAAAGACAGGGCAGTTGTGGGTAGTTTGAGGAGTAACAGGCAGGGCGGTTTGAGGAGCAACAGGCAGGGCTGTTGTGGGTGGTTTCAGGAGTAACAGGCAGGGAGGTTGTGGGAGGTTTGAGGAGTAACAGGCAAGGGGGTTGTGGGTGGTTTGAGGAGTAACAGGCAGAGCGGTTGTGGGTGGTTTGAGGAGTAAGAGGCAGGGCGGTTGTGGGAGGTTTGAGGAGTAGCAAGCAGGGCGGTTGTGGGTGGTTTAAGGAGTAAGAGGCAGGGCGGTTCTGGGTGGTTTGAGGAGTAACAGGCAGAGCGGTTGTGGGCTGTTTAAGGAGTAAGAGGCAGGGCGGTTATGGATGGTTTGAGGAGTAAGAGGCAGGGCGGTTGTGGGAGGTTTGAGGAGTAGCAAGCAGGGCGGTTGTGGGAGGTTTGAGGAGAAACAGACAGGGCGGTTGTGGGTGGTTTGAGGAGTAAGAGGCAGGGCGGTTGTGGGAGGTTTGAGGAGTAGCAAGCAGGGCGGTTGTGGGAGGTTTGAGGAGTAACAGGCAGGGCTGTTGTGGGAGGTTTGAGGAGAAACAGACAGGGCGGTTGTGGGTGGTTTGAGGAGTAAGAGGCAGGGCTGTTGTGGGAGGTTTGAGGAGTAACAAGCAGGGCGGTTGCGGGTGGTTTCAGGAGTAAGAGGCAGGGCGGTTGTGGGTGGTTTGAAGAGTAACAGGCAGGGCAGTTGTGGGTAGTTTGAGGAGCAATAGGCAGGGCTGTTGTGGGTGGTTTCAGGAAAAACAGGCAGGGAGGTTGTGGGAGGTTTGAGGAGAAAAAGACAGGGCAGTTGTGGGTAGTTTGAGGAGTAACAGGCAGGGCGGTTTGAGGAGCAACAGGCAGGGCTGTTGTGGGTGGTTTCAGGAGTAACAGGCAGGGAGGTTGTGGGAGGTTTGAGGAGTAACAGGCAAGGCGGTTGTGGGTGGTTTGAGGAGTAACAGGCAGAGCGGTTGTGGGCCGTTTAAGGAGTAAGAGGCAGGGCGGTTGTGGGTGGTTTGAGGAGTAAGAGGCAGGGCGGTTGTGGGAGGTTTGAGGAGTAGCAAGCAGGGCGGTTGTGGGTGGTTTAAGGAGTAAGAGGCAGGGCGGTTCTGGGTGGTTTGAGGAGTAACAGGCAGAGCAGTTGTGGGCTGTTTAAGGAGTAAGAGGCAGGGCGGTTATGGGTGGTTTGAGGAGTAAGAGGCAGGGCGGTTGTGGGAGGTTTGAGGAGTAGCAAGCAGGGCGGTTGTGGGAGGTTTGAGGAGAAACAGACAGGGCGGTTGTGGGTGGTTTGAGGAGTAAGAGGCAGGGCGGTTGTGGGAGGTTTGAGGAGTAGCAAGCAGGGCGGTTGTGGGAGGTTTGAGGAGTAACAGGCAGGGCTGTTGTGGGAGGTTTGAGGAGAAACAGACAGGGCTGTTGTGGGTGGTTTGAGGAGTAAGAGGCAGGGCGGTTGTGGGAGGTTTGAGGAGTAGCAAGCAGGGCGGTTGTGGGAGGTTTGAGGAGTAACAGGCAGGGCTGTTGTGGGAGGTTTGAGGAGTAACAAGCAGGGCGGTTGCGGGTGGTTTCAGGAGTAAGAGGCAGGGCGGTTGTGGGTGGTTTGAAGAGTAACAGGCAGGGCAGTTGTGGGTAATTTGAGGAGCAATAGGCAGGGCTGTTGTGGGTGGTTTCAGGAGAAACAGGCAGGGAGGTTGTGGGAGGTTTGAGGAGAAACAGACAGGGCAGTTGTGGGTAGTTTGAGGAGTAACAGGCAGGGCGGTTTGAGGAGCAACAGGCAGAGCTGTTGTGGGTGGTTTCAGGAGTAACAGGCAGGGAGGTTGTGGGAGGTTTGAGGAGTAACAAGCAGGGCGGTTGTGGGAGGTTTGAGGAGTAACAGGCAGGGCTGTTGTGGGAGGTTTGAGGAGAAACAGACAGGGCGGTTGTGGGTGGTTTGAGGAGTAAGAGGTAGGGCGGTTGTGGGAGGTTTGAGGAGTAGCAAGCAGGGCGGTTGTGGGAGGTTTGAGGAGTAACAGGCAGGGCTGTTGTGGGAGGTTTGAGGAGTAACAAGCAGGGCGGTTGCGGGTGGTTTCAGGAGTAAGAGGCAGGGCGGTTGTGGGTGGTTTGAAGAGTAACAGGCAGGGCAGTTGTGGGTAGTTTGAGGAGCAATAGGCAGGGCTGTTGTGGGTGGTTTCAGGAAAAACAGGCAGGGAGGTTGTGGGAGGTTTGAGGAGAAAAAGACAGGGCAGTTGTGGGTAGTTTGAGGAGTAACAGGCAGGGCTGTTGTGGGTGGTTTCAGGAGTAACAGGCAGGGAGGTTGTGGGAGGTTTGAGGAGTAACAGGCAAGGCGGTTGTGGGTGGTTTGAGGAGTAACAGGCAGAGCGGTTGTGGGCTGTTTAAGGAGTAAGAGGCAGGGCGGTTGTGGGTGGTTTGAGGAGTAAGAGGCAGGGCGGTTGTGGGAGGTTTGAGGAGTAGCAAGCAGGGCGGTTGTGGGTGGTTTAAGGAGTAAGAGGCAGGGCGGTTCTGGGTGGTTTGAGGAGTAACAGGCAGAGCGGTTGTGGGCTGTTTAAGGAGTAAGAGGCAGGGCGGTTATGGGTGGTTTGAGGAGTAAGAGGCAGGGCAGTTGTGGGAGGTTTGAGGAGTAGCAAGCAGGGCGGTTGTGGGAGGTTTGAGGAGTAAGAGGCAGGGCGGTTGTGGGAGGTTTGAGGAGTAGCAAGCAGGGCGGTTGTGGGAGGTTTGAGGAGTAACAGGCAGGGCTGTTGTGGGAGGTTTGAGGAGAAACAGACAGGGCGGTTGTGGGAGGTTTGAGGAGAAACAGACAGGGCGGTTGTGGGTGGTTTGAGGAGTAAGAGGCAGGGCGGTTGTGGGAGGTTTGAGGAGTAGCAAGCAGGGCGGTTGTGGGAGGTTTGAGGAGTAACAGGCAGGGCTGTTGTGGGAGGTTTGAGGAGAAACAGACAGGGCGGTTGTGGGTGGTTTGAGGAGTAAGAGGCAGGGTGGTTGTGGGAGGTTTGAGGAGTAGCAAGCAGGGCGGTTGTGGGTAGTTTGAGGAGCAACAGGCAGGGCTGTTGTGGGTGGTTTCAGGAGAAACAGGCAGGGAGGTTGTGGGAGGTTTGAGGAGAAACAGACAGGGCAGTTGTGGGTAGTTTGAGGAGTAACAGGCAGGGCGGTTTGAGGAGCAACAGGCAGGGCTGTTGTGGGTGGTTTCAGGAGTAACAGGCAGGGAGGTTGTGGGAGGTTTGAGGAGTAACAGGCAAGGCGGTTGTGGGTGGTTTGAGGAGTAACAGGCAGGGCGGTTGTGGGCCGTTTAAGGAGTAAGAGGCAGGGCGGTTGTGGGTGGTTTGAGGAGTAAGAGGCAGGGCGGTTGTGGGAGGTTTGACGAGTAGCAAGCAGGGCGGTTGTGGGAGGTTTGAGGAGAAACAGACAGGGCGGTTGTGGGTGGTTTGAGGAATAAGAGGCAGGGCGGTTGTGGGAGGTTTGAGGAGTAGCAAGCAGGGCGGTTGTGGGAGGTTTGAGGAGTAACAGGCAGGGCAGTTGTGGGAGGTTTGAGGAGTAGCAAGCAGGGCGGTTGTGGGAGGTTTGAGGAGTAACAGGCAGGGCTGTTGTGGGAGATTTGAGGAGTAACAAGCAGGGCGGTTGCGGGTGGTTTCAGGAGTAAGAGGCAGGGCGGTTGTGGGTGGTTTGAGGAGTAACAGGCAGGGCAGTTGTGGGTAGTTTGAGGAGCAACAGGCAGGGCTGTTGTGGGTGGGTTTCAGGAGAAACAGGCAGGGAGGTTGTGGGAGGTTTGAGGAGAAACAGACAGGGCAGTTGTGGGTACTTTGAGGAGTAACAGGCAGGGCGGTTTGAGGAGCAACAGGCAGGGCTGTTGTGGGTGGTTTCAGGAGTAACAGGCAGGGAGGTTGTGGGAGGTTTGAGGAGTAACAGGCAGGGCGATTGCGACTGGTTTGAAAAGTAATAGGCAGGGATGTTGCTGGCAGTTTGAGGAGTAACAGGCATGGCTATTGCGGGTGGTTTGAGGAGTAAAAGGCAGGGCGGTTGCGGGTGGTTTCAGGAGAAACAGGCAGGGAGGTTGTGGGAGGTTTGAGGAGCAACAGGCACGGCAGTTGTGGGTAGTTTGAGGAGCAACAGGCAGGGCTGTTGTAGGTGGTTGGGGAGTAACAGGTATGACGGTTGGGGGGGGGTGCTACGGAAATGTTGTGGGTACTTTGAGGAGTAACAGGCAGGGCGGTTTGAGGAGCAACAGGCAGGGCTGTTGTGGGTGGTTTCAGGAGTAACAGGCAGGGAGGTTGTGGGAGGTTTGAGGAGTAACAGGCAGGGCGATTGCGACTGGTTTGAAAAACAATAGGCAGGGATGTTGCTGGCAGTTTGAGGAGAAACAGGCATGGCTATTGCGGGTGGTTTGAGGAGTAAAAGGCAGGGCGGTTGCGGGTGGTTTCAGGAGAAACAGGCAGGGAGGTTGTGGGAGGTTTGAGGAGCAACAGGCACGGCAGTTGTGGGTAGTTTGAGGAGCAACAGGCAGGGCTGTTGTAGGTGGTTGGGGAGTAACAGGTATGACGGTTGGGGGGGTGCTACGGAAATGTGCTCTAACGCCAAAGGTCTTAAGAAATAACTGGAACATCGTGACATCATGATATTCACAAAACATCGCTTGATTTGTTTATGAAAATGCAGGGTTCTGCCCACGGTGGTCGGTGCCGGAAAACCCGCCCGGCACTCGTGATTCCCCGACCACCACTGGCGGATTTTTCTCTTTTCCCGACCACCACACATTTCTCCCTTTTTTTGCCCACTTCCTTCAAAACATTTTGAACAACATGTAAAAATAAATTATTTACCAGTAAAAATTTCATCCAAAGTTTCGAGTAGCCTACTTCTTTGGTTTGAGTTGATTTTAATGATCCAGGATCGAGCATCTGTCCCGCCTGTACGATGCACATTATATCCAACGATCCAACGGAAACCTGCATTGATTTTACAATGGTTCCCAGTCACTCTGACTGTAGCTTTACGCTTGGAATATAACATGATACCAGTTTCATCATGTACGTGTTGCGTATCCTATTCCCATGGCGGTAAAGGCGTGCGCACACTATGCAGGCCTACATTCAAGGCACAGCTGCAGGGCGCACGTGTGTATACGATCGAAAGGAAATTGACTTGACCGTACTAGGAAAAAAGTTTTTTTCCGGCACTAAAGAAATCCTGGGCAGAACCCTGAAAATGTAGCAAATTTTTTGTAAAACTCCTGCTCAGATGTGATGACTTCAAGTTGTGATTTCAACCCCTTTGAACTTGCGAACAATTAAACATCGAGTCATTTACTCCTTGGAAGCAGCCTGGAAATTCACAAGATTGTCTACTCTACCTAGAAATCCTTAGACAACTTACAATATGATTATTTTTTTAATTTTATGTGTTACAAGTTTGTTCCTTTTTGAGTGGATGAAATTACCTTTCAAATGATTTGCACACTTGCTGTGTGTGCTTTGCTAAATTGAGCTTTGAGATTGAAGACAGATGAACCAAAATTAGGAAACATTGTTTGTGTATGAAGTAAACCTTTGTTATGCAAGAGGTTGTACACAAGTTTGCTCAATTGTACTGTCGTCTCAGAGAAACAAAACGTTTAAAGAATGATTGAAAATAATCAACATACCTTTGGAAATGAAAACAAATGTCTCAAAAACACCCATAAGTTTATCGTGAAACAAGCACAATCTCCATTACTGTTTACATTGCGCATGAAATACAATACATGAAATACGGTCTGTACACACACACTGAAACAACATGTTTGAACATTTGGAGGCAGATAACAACATTTTTTCTCATGGGGGCCATGTGGTTTTTATTAGACCATCTATCTATGGCTGTTTGGTATCGTTTCAATCGCATAGTGTAAAACTCAAGATGTCACACTTGTGGCCAGTTTGAAGAGTAAAAGGCAGGGTGGTTGCAGGTGGCTTGAGGAGTAACAGGCAGGGCGGATGTGGGTGGTTTGAGGAGTAACAGGCAAGGCGGTTGTGGGTGGTTTGAGGAGTAACAGGCAGAGCGGTTGTGGGCCGTTTAAGGAGTAAGAGGCAGGGCGGTTGTGGGTGGTTTGAGGAGTAAGAGGCAGGGCGGTTGTGGGAAGTTTGAGGAGTAGCAAGCAGGGCGGTTGTGGGTGGTTTAAGGAGTAAGAGGCAGGGCGGTTCTGGGTGGTTTGAGGAGTAACAGGCAGAGCGGTTGTGGGCTGTTTAAGGAGTAAGAGGCAGGGCGGTTATGGGTGGTTTGAGGAGTAAGAGGCAGGGCGGTTGTGGGAGGTTTGAGGAGTAGCAAGCAGGGCGGTTGTGGGAGGTTTGAGGAGTAAGAGGCAGGGCGGTTGTGGGAGGTTTGAGGAGTAGCAAGCAGGGCGGTTGTGGGAGGTTTGAGGAGTAACAGGCAGGGCTGTTGTGGGAGGTTTGAGGAGAAACAGACAGGGCGGTTGTGGGAGGTTTGAGGAGAAACAGACAGGGCGGTTGTGGGTGGTTTGAGGAGTAAGAGGCAGGGCGGTTGTGGGAGGTTTGAGGAGTAGCAAGCAGGGCGGTTGTGGGAGGTTTGAGGAGTAACAGGCAGGGCTGTTGTGGGAGGTTTGAGGAGAAACAGACAGGGCGGTTGTGGGTGGTTTGAGGAGTAAGAGGCAGGGCGGTTGTGGGAGGTTTGAGGAGTAGCAAGCAGGGCGGTTGTGGGTAGTTTGAGGAGCAACAGGCAGGGCTGTTGTGGGTGGTTTCAGGAGAAACAGGCAGGGAGGTTGTGGGAGGTTTGAGGAGAAACAGACAGGGCAGTTGTGGGTAGTTTGAGGAGTAACAGGCAGGGCGGTTTGAGGAGCAACAGGCAGGGCTGTTGTGGGTGGTTTCAGGAGTAACAGGCAGGGAGGTTGTGGGAGGTTTGAGGAGTAACAGGCAAGGCGGTTGTGGGTGGTTTGAGGAGTAACAGGCAGGGCGGTTGTGGGCCGTTTAAGGAGTAAGAGGCAGGGCGGTTGTGGGTGGTTTGAGGAGTAAGAGGCAGGGCGGTTGTGGGAGGTTTGACGAGTAGCAAGCAGGGCGGTTGTGGGAGGTTTGAGGAGAAACAGACAGGGCGGTTGTGGGTGGTTTGAGGAATAAGAGGCAGGGCGGTTGTGGGAGGTTTGAGGAGTAGCAAGCAGGGCGGTTGTGGGAGGTTTGAGGAGTAACAGGCAGGGCGGTTGTGGGAGGTTTGAGGAGTAGCAAGCAGGGCGGTTGTGGGAGGTTTGAGGAGTAACAGGCAGGGCTGTTGTGGGAGATTTGAGGAGTAACAAACAGGGCGGTTGCGGGTGGTTTCAGGAGTAAGAGGCAGGGCGGTTGTGGGTGGTTTGAGGAGTAACAGGCAGGGCAGTTGTGGGTAGTTTGAGGAGCAACAGGCAGGGCTGTTGTGGGTGGGTTTCAGGAGAAACAGGCAGGGAGGTTGTGGGAGGTTTGAGGAGAAACAGACAGGGCAGTTGTGGGTACTTTGAGGAGTAACAGGCAGGGCGGTTTGAGGAGCAACAGGCAGGGCTGTTGTGGGTGGTTTCAGGAGTAACAGGCAGGGCGGTTGTGGGAGGTTTGAGGAGTAACAGGCAGGGCGATTGCGACTGGTTTGAAAAGTAATAGGCAGGGATGTTGCTGGCAGTTTGAGGAGTAACAGGCATGGCTATTGCGGGTGGTTTGAGGAGTAAAAGGCAGGGCGGTTGCGGGTGGTTTCAGGAGAAACAGGCAGGGAGGTTGTGGGAGGTTTGAGGAGCAACAGGCACGGCAGTTGTGGGTAGTTTGAGGAGCAACAGGCAGGGCTGTTGTAGGTGGTTGGGGAGTAACAGTTATGACGGTTGGGGGGGGGGTGCTACGGAAATGTTGTGGGTACTTTGAGGAGTAACAGGCAGGGCGGTTTGAGGAGCAACAGGCAGGGCTGTTGTGGGTGGTTTCAGGAGTAACAGGCAGGGAGGTTGTGGGAGGTTTGAGGAGTAACAGGCAGGGCGATTGCGACTGGTTTGAAAAGTAATAGGCAGGGATGTTGCTGGCAGTTTGAGGAGAAACAGGCATGGCTATTGCGGGTGGTTTGAGGAGTAAAAGGCAGGGCGGTTGCGGGTGGTTTCAGGAGAAACAGGCAGGGAGGTTGTGGGAGGTTTGAGGAGCAACAGGCACGGCAGTTGTGGGTAGTTTGAGGAGCAACAGGCAGGGCTGTTGTAGGTGGTTGGGGAGTAACAGGTATGACGGTTGGGGGGGTGCTACGGAAATGTGCTCTAACGCCAAAGGTTTTAAGAAATAACTGGAACATCGTGACATCATGATATTCACAAAACATCTCTTGATTTGTTTATGAAAATGCAGGGTTCTGCCCACGGTGGTCGGTGCCGGAAAACCCGCCCGGCACTCGTGATTCCCCGACCACCACTGGCGGATTTTTCTCTTTTCCCGACCACCACACATTTCCCCCTTTTTTTGCCCACTTCCTTCAAAACATTTTGAACAACATGTAAAAATAAATTATTTACCAGTAAAAATTTCATCCAAAGTTTCGAGTAGCCTACTTCTTTGGTTTGAGTTGATTTTAATGATCCAGGATCGAGCATCTGTCCCGCCTGTACGATGCACATTATATCCAACGATCCAACGGAAACCTGCATTGATTTTACAATGGTTCCCAGTCACTCTGACTGTAGCTTTACGCTTGGAATATAACATGATACCAGTTTCATCATGTACGTGTTGCGTATCCTATTCCCATGGCGGTAAAGGCGTGCGCACACTATGCAGGCCTACATTCAAGGCACAGCTGCAGGGCGCACGTGTGTATACGATCGAAAGGAAATTGACTTGACCGTACTAGGAAAAAAGTTTTTTTCCGGCACTAAAGAAATCCTGGGCAGAACCCTGAAAATGTAGCAAATTTTTTGTAAAACTCCTGCTCAGATGTGATGACTTCAAGTTGTGATTTCAACCCCTTTGAACTTGCGAACAATTAAACATCGAGTCATTTACTCCTTGGAAGCAGCCTGGAAATTCACAAGATTGTCTACTCTACCTAGAAATCCTTAGACAACTTACAATATGATTATTTTTTTAATTTTATGTGTTACAAGTTTGTTCCTTTTTGAGTGGATGAAATTACCTTTCAAATGATTTGCACACTTGCTGTGTGTGCTTTGCTAAATTGAGCTTTGAGATTGAAGACAGATGAACCAAAATTAGGAAACATTGTTTGTGTATGAAGTAAACCTTTGTTATGCAAGAGGTTGTACACAAGTTTGCTCAATTGTACTGTCGTCTCAGAGAAACAAAACGTTTAAAGAATGATTGAAAATAATCAACATACCTTTGGAAATGAAAACAAATGTCTCAAAAACACCCATAAGTTTATCGTGAAACAAGCACAATCTCCATTACTGTTTACATTGCGCATGAAATACAATACATGAAATACGGTCTGTACACACACACTGAAACAACATGTTTGAACATTTGGAGGCAGATAACAACATTTTTTCTCATGGGGGCCATGTGGTTTTTATTAGACCATCTATCTATGGCTGTTTGGTATCGTTTCAATCGCATAGTGTAAAACTCAAGATGTCACACTTGTGGCCAGTTTGAAGAGTAAAAGGCAGGGTGGTTGCAGGTGGCTTGAGGAGTAACAGGCAGGGCGGATGTGGGTGGTTTGAGGAGTAACAGGCAGGGCGGATGTGGGTGGTTTGAGGACTAACATGCAGGGCGGTTTGAGGAGTAGCAGGCAGGTTGGGGGTAGTTTGAGAAGAGGCAGGGTTGTAGCAGGCGGTTTGAGGAGTAACAGGCAGGGCGGTTGCGGGCAGTTTACAGGAGTAACAGGCAGGTTGGAGGCAGTTTGAGAAGAGGCAGGGTTGTAGCAGGCGGTTTGAGGAGTAACAGGCAGGGCGGTTGCGGGCGGTTTACAGGAGTAACAGGCAGGTTGGGGGCAGTTTGAGAAGAGGCAGGGTTGTAGCAGGCGGTTTGAGGAGTAACAGGCAGGGCGGTTGCGGGCGGTTTACAGGAGTAACAGGCAGGTTGGGGGTAGTTTGAGAAGAGGCAGGGTTGTAGCAGGCGGTTTGAGGAGTAACAGGCAGGGCGGTTGCGGGCAGTTTACAGGAGTAACAGGCAGGTTGGAGGCAGTTTGAGAAGAGGCAGGGTTGTAGCAGGCGGTTTGAGGAGTAACAGGCAGGGCGGTTGCGGGCGGTTTACAGGAGTAACAGGCAGGGCGGTTTGAGGAGTAACAGGCAGGTTGGGGGCAGTTTGAGAAGTAACAGGCAGGGCGATTTTGGGCCGTTTGAAGGTTAACAGGCAAGGCTGTTGTGGGCGATTGTGGGCAGTTTGAGGAGCAACAGGCAGGGCAATTGCAGGTGTTTTATCTATCTTATAGGCCTAATGGTTTGCTTTAGCTTCATGGTGGATAATGTCACAATGATATAAAAAAAGGCTTTTTGATAAAAACAAAATAACCCAGGTTTTAAATAAAAACAAATCAAATGGCTTTTAGCTATAAAGCTTTAAAGCAAAATTGGAATCGGAGAACATAAATAGAGATCTAAATTTACTTTCAGGGTTGAGATTGTAAATTTAATGTGAGCAATCACAGAGCCCCAATGTGTTCAAAACATTGCCTCTTCATCATGGCATTTTCAGTTATAGTAATTGGGGAAGTTAAGCAGCTACCCCTAAAAATGATACTCCATGCAAAAGCACTGGAGTGACTTCCTGGTTAGGTTTCAACGGTGGTTTTGGTTGCTTTTAGCGCTGGATGATATCACGATAATATCGTCGCAATACGATATTGAAGACAATATCAAGGTTGGTTTTGAAACTATTGTGACAAAGACGAAATCGATATCGTCTGTTGTTTGCTGAAAGTTGCTATAAAATAACCAAAAGTCTGCCTTCATAAGCTTTCAGTCTTTGAAATGTTCCGCAAAGGGTTCTGCAAAAGGTGTCTAATTAGCGTTAGCCATTGAGTAATACGGACGGCGGGTCAAGACGGCGTAAAGACCAGTTTTGTTTGGGTTCGGATGTCGGGAAACCAGAGTACTGAGTTGAAAATTCAGACTTTGTATGGATTGTGCTGCATTAAATGATGACAAGAAGGAAACTGAAGACTCTGATTACGTCTTCCCATCCAGCCATGGTGTGGTCTCACTTCCTGAATCGCCTACCGAAAGCAAGATGCTGATTTCCAATTGGCCGAATTCCTCTCGATCGGTGTGAATATTTATGGCGCAACGCTTTTCACAGTGCTGCCATCCCATAGTATCCATCACCTCGATCCCGCAGATGTGCTATCAGCCGCTACCATGCAATAATTCATCACTAGGGTATGAAGGAATGGCGTGTTTTGCTGTGGGTGTGAAGCTGAAGGGGAAATTCCCCTGGTGAGCAAACGCTGCGTGGTCGGGAAAACGTCAGGTGCACTTGACTTCAAGTTGTGATTTCAACCCCTTTGAACTTGCGAACAATTAAACATCGAGTCATTTATTCCTTGGAAGCAGCCTGGAAATTTAAAGCTACTTGAGTCTGGGGAAAAGACTACCACAAGCTAAATGCCATTACAGCCACTACAATGCTACTTGAGTCAGGGGAAAAGACTAACACAAGCTAAATGCCATTACAGCCACTACAATGCTTCTTGAGTATGGGGAAAAGACTAACACACTAGCCACAGTGTAGGACAGATGCAGCATAAATATATGACAGATATGGTACGATACATCACGTGATTGTTAACGTTAGAAACTCATGTGCAATTTATTGTTCAATTCTGTTTACAACATGGAGCGATAAGGCGGTCAGTTTCGTGTAACATGACCAAAGAGGGCAAGCTGGCCAAGTTGGCCATGACATGTGCTTTTTTTGAAGGGACATCGCGGCCAACTCTGCAGGGCATCACAGCCAATTGCTGCAGTTAAGATTGAGACCTGTGGGCTTACCCCCAACCATACATGACTCATAAGGTTGGACTTCTGTGCTCTCTCTAAGGAGAAAAAATGTTATATGATGCTTACCTTTAACATCTTTCTTTGTTCACTTCCCATATTGAGGTGGGTTAACTTGGGGATCCTGTGACCAACCAATCCTCTGATACATCTCAGTCATGATCTCATTATTAGTTGTTCTCTCCCCTCACTGCAAACACAGAAAGATACATATAATAATCCCCTTGAAATAGCATAAAAGGGTCAAGAATAAGTTGTTAAATTAGTGAGGATCTCTGGTATGTGAGTGAGATATTTAACAGCCATGAGCTTCCAAGTACATTCAGCAAGATAAAGACTATATAAAGTCATGGCGCAAGTTTAAAGTTTACAAAGGAAAAAGATAGTTTGTAAAAAGCTGTAAAAAGCAGGCAGGGGTCTGGACCCCCCTGGATCTGCGCCCAGTTTACAAAAACACGCGGAATGTTAAACTACAGCCATATTAGGGCTAACCAAAAACTTTTGCAATGATTTTCAAAATCTCGCTGAACGTTAGCCACACATGTAAGGCCGTATCCGAATTGGCAGCTATAGCTACGGCTACTACTGATGCTAAGGGTGTTGCTAAGGTCATCCTAGATGCTTCAAAGCATGACACGGCGATCTAGCCTTAGCCGTTGCTGCCTATTTAAAAAGGGCCTAAGGTTCCAAAAGCCATTATGAAAAACTCAACTGTCACAATTTTCCATGCCTTTAAAAAAACTAATGAGTATGTACAATATAACCAAATATTTTGACTGTCTATTTGTATTACGGAATGTTTTGAGTGACTTGTAAAGCTTTCAATCGCTGAAATAACAAGTGAAAGAAATTCTTCTTCAATCTCCCCTACATGTATCAACAATGTTTATTTAATCGCAGGGAGATGTTTCAATGGCGGCAGCCATTTTGTTTTGCAGGAAGTCAACCCTGAAAAATTGGGGAAAAAAGGCTGTTTTCATTATTTTGGTGAGGACAAAATAATATTTCTCCGCAGACAAATTTTTGTGCAAACAAGAATGGTGTGTTAACAAACACAAATGCCCCGCTGAGATTACCTCATTCTTGAGTTATCGCTTAGACAACATTTCATTTGTTTTAGCCACAATTACCTTGACATTTGACAAGGGGATCCAAAAACAATAAGCTTCTGAAGGATCCCATAACCAATCCACACACCAAGTTTGGAGTTTATATAGCAAGTCCTTCTTGAGTTATCACTTGCTTGCACAACATTTCTTTTGTTTTAGCCATAATGACCTTTACATTTAACTTAGAGAGTCCAAAAACAATAGGCTTCTGGAGGATCTCGAGATCAATCCAAACACCAAGTTTGGAGTTAATATGCCAAGGCTTTCTTGAGTTATCACTCGGACAACATTTCTTTTGTTTTAGCCATAATGACCTTGACATTTTTTGTATGGGATCCAAAAACAATAGGCTTCTGTGGGATCCCATAACCAATCCACACACCAAGTTTGGAGTTTATATACCAAGTCCTTCTTGAGTTATCACTCGGACAACATTTCTTTTGTTTTAGCCATAATGACCTTTACATTTTTTGTATGGGATCCAAAAACAATAGGCTTCTGTGGGATCCCAAGACCAATCCACACACCAAGTTTGGAGTTGATATGCCAAGTCCTTCTTGAGTTATCGCTCGGACAATGATTGCACACACACACACGTGTGTAAACACCGGCAATCGTGGACCCTCCTTTGTTCAACTCTTTGTGTTAGCAACCGTGGACCACAATGATTTCCTTTGTGATAGCAACCGTGGACCTATTATCCCTTTTGTTATAGGTCCACGGTTTGAATGTGGATACCTACCCACACACACACGTGTGTAAACACCGGCAATCGTGGACCCTCCTTTGTTCAACTCTTTGTGTTAACAACCGTGGACCACAATGATTTCCTTTGTGATAGCAACCGTGGACCTATTATCCCTTTTGTTATAGGTCCACGGTTTGAATGTGGATACCTACCCACACACACACGTGTGTAAACACCGGCAATCGTGGACCCTCCTTTGTTCAACTCTTTGTGTTAACAACCGTGGACCACAATGATTTCCTTTGTGATAGCAACCGTGGACCTATTATCCCTTTTGTTATAGGTCCACGGTTTGAATGTGGATACCTACCCACACACACACGTGTGTAAACACCGGCAATCGTGGACCCTCCTTTGTTCAACTCTTTGTGTTAGCAACCGTGGACCACAATGATTTCCTTTGTGATAGCAACCGTGGACCTATTATCCCTTTTGTTATAGGTCCACGGTTTGAATGTGGATACCTACCCACACACACACACACACACGCACGTGTGTAAACACCGGCAATCGTGGACCCTCCTTTGTTCAACTCTTTGTGTTAGCAACCGTGGACCACAATGATTTCCTTTGTGATAGCAACCGTGGACCTATTATCCCTTTTGTTATAGGTCCACGGTTTGAATGTGGATACCTACCCACACACGCACGTGTGTAAACACCGGCAATCGTGGACCCTCCTTTGTTCAACTCTTTGTGTTAGCAACCGTGGACCACAATGATTTCCTTTGTGATAGCAACCGTGGACCTATTATCCCTTTTGTTATAGGTCCACGGTTTGAATGTGGATACCTACCCACACACACACACGTGTGTAAACACCGGCAATCGTGGACCCTCCTTTGTTCAACTCTTTGTGTTAGCAACCGTGGACCACAATGATTTCCTTTGTGATAGCAACCGTGGACCTATTATCCCTTTTGTTATAGGTCCACGGTTTGAATGTGGATACCTACCCACGCACACACACCACACACACACGGAAGGACAAGGCAAACACTATATGCCCCTTCGGCTTGCTTCGCCGGCGGGGCATAAAAATTGTTAATGGCCTGACATTTCGACCCTAGCAGAGTCTTTCTCGAATTTTGGTGTAATTTTATGGAGAACCTACAAACAAGTCAACATTGCACGTTCTATTGGCAACATGACTGTGTGCATGCAAGCTGACACAGAAACCCTGCAGGCCCGATGCTTCATTCTTGAAAGGGCACTTAAAAATGCGTTTTACCTCTATGAGGAAATTGTAAGTTTCTATTGGAACATTTCCAGGGGCATCAAGGCAATTTACCAGGAGCATGGTAGTCTTGATTGGCGACGTTCATTTTGTTAATGTAGTTGCCGATATCGCAACACGAATTACTGTCCGCAACACGAATTACTGGAGAAGAGATATCTGTATCACACGATCAAAACGAAAATGTGAGCGCTCGTTTTGGTGTAATTTTATGAAAAATCTCAGAGGTGGCAATCGCTCGATAAACATTGTCGGTGCCATGATGTTTACTGATGTGCAAGCGCGACGAGTAGTCTTTGGTCAAGGCAATTTCGTTGCTCACAGCGCCACCATCGCAGTACGCGAATCTGCAGCAAGCAGCGTGGGGTAAAACAGCACGCTGCAGCAACCCGAAAAAGGCAAAATACATAATGCGGTCGTTTCAACCAATCAAATCAGCGCTTGTGTGCACATGAGTATCAGTAAACATAATGGCGTCGACGATGTTTATTGAGTGATTGCCAGCTGAGATTTTTCATAAAATTACACCAAAACGAGCGTGCACATTTTCGTGTTAATGTGCTCTCCACAAATGAGCTACGGTGAGTGACAAATGGGGGATAAATATCGGCATAAAACAAGGGTTTCTATTGAAAAATTAGTTCACCTCCTGAAGGTACTTGGGTGTAGGGCTATAGTGAGTATAGTGTTCTATTAAACCTGGAAAGTGTGTTGACATCTGCTGCTTGCTTTAGGTTTGGTTGGAATGGTAAAAACAGTTAAACATTTAACTGGAAATCACAAGTTTTGTTTAACTGTTTTGGAAATTAACCGAGGTGCACAACATAATTAATTTGAAAAGGAATATTATTGTGTCCTTATTGTAACTTGAACAGCAAGTCTGTCTCTGTGTGATTACTGACTGTGACATCCAGTGATTTTGTGTTTTAGAACTTTTAGGCTAGTTGGAACAATTTTCATGTGTGTACAAAAAAAACCTTCCTACTGACAGGGAAAACATAAAAAGTCAGGCGTCAATGTAACAAAGATTGTGATGATTAATTTAAAAAATAATAATCTAAAAATCCCTAGGTTCACTAGGTAGAGCTAGGGCTCCGCCCCCCGCCCCCATAAAAAAATTCACATTTTATGGTTAACCAATCCAATTGTCAATCTCGTGTAAAATGTATACATTTTAAAACAATGAGTTTTTCTTGTATATGTTTTGCGTGTCTTTTCTGTCTTCGAAACGACTGTATAGTGCGAGGTGGGTATGGTCTCCCCCACCATCCAAGCCACGCACGTGTTTTCGAATTATCCGCTGAATCGAACACAAACGTGACAAAAGAAGCCTCACGTTTGCTTCATTTTTACCATTTTTAAAACTTCATTTCAACGTTGGCGGTCTCCTAATCCTAAGGATGCTATAAGTAAAACTCAACTCACCTAGCTTCTTTATGGTGGTTCTGTCCTCCGAATTTTGTATAAAATGTGGAATATCTGCAGAGAAAACACGGAGTCCATCAACGTTCCCATGTCAGCCATTTTGTCCTGTAGGCGCAGGTTGTGTGCGCAGCATGCGCACAACACTGAATTTGCATATCAAACTTTTTCCTATCGTATACGTAAATAAGCTAAATTCGAAGAAAAATTTCAATTGTTTTTGGAAAGGTGAATAGCCAGGTGAATAGTTATGAGAAGTTTTGTGTTTCCCATCACTTATTAACATCCATTTTGAAGAATGGAACAGTGCCAGTCACTGGTCTTTCCCGATCAGATGATTTTAACAAATAAAACCACCAGGTTAAAAGTTGATCAAATTAACTTGGTTTCACAGTGCAAAAATACAAAGTACACAGAATCAAAAGGTTGGCAACTCTTCAGGGAAGGGTTTAATCAGAATCCTTATGAGGAAGCTTGTGTACTGTAGATGCAATCTCGTCGCCAAAATGCTTTGTTATATAACATGGCGTTCAGACAAATGTTTGTCTTTAAGCTGTTTTTCTGCATTTCTAAAAAAAGTGATTTGAAAAGCTGAAATTAAAACTAAAACCATGGCACGGTCGAGTCCCTCAAAATGTTTGTCTAGGGGTGGGGGTATCCTACCCAATTCAAAACTGCTCACCAGAAGGCAACATGTCTGTGAAAGTTGTTTTGCCAAGGTTGTTTCATCTCAAAACTTTTTTTTAGGAATGAAAGAATAAATTGTAAATAAATACAAATTAAACAAACATTATACTCCGGGTGTTTTTCAGTAGCTTTCAGTGTTTTTTTCCCCAGTGTTTTTCGGTAGTTTCCCCAGAGTTTTTTCTGTGTTTTCAAGTACTTTTTTTAGATGAAAGGGGATTGGAATGAATTACTCCTTCCACACCAGTGATACATTAATACATTATATTTCTTCATATTTATTCAGCAACAAACCTCACAATAAAGATGTCTACATAAACTTCATGTAAAACCTTCACCAAGTAAATAATATTACTTTTAGAACATGGTTTAGATAATTTTGCAAACCAAAATTCAAATAATAATTTGAAGATTGATTCCATAATTATTTGTTCCTACTTAACTCTTGTGAAAAAAGAGAGTACAACCAGTTACAAAGATCTAAACAGTTTGAAGAAAATGTAGATTCTTTCAGGAATTCATCAAATTAATATAAAAATCATTCTCGTAAGGGGGCTGTGTCGTCTTGATCACAGTGAGTCTGTGGCCAGACATTGAATTCTGAACTCTCACCCAGTTACTGCACATGGCGCCATAAAAAAGACGGCACCCTTTTAAGCTTTTATTTGTGATGTGACGGTTAATAAGCGTGTGTAGTATTGGGTGAGAGTTCATGTTTCCATGCCCAGCCACAAGCAGACTATGATCATGACGACACACCCCCTTTAAAGAACTCAAAAGAAATATTTTTTACAGATGTCATTACAAAAAAATCAGTTAAATATTATATTACTTTTTCTTATATAATTCCGAACAAATTAGATTTTCTATCTCAAACTTTAAACACACTGATAGACCGATCCAGCCCCACCCCCATACACTACAAGTGCGGAAAACCACAATTATGACTGCGTAAATTAATATGACGTGTGTGGGACTGAGCATGGAGACGCTTCATGGTACATGACATCCTATTGCCCCTTGCACTGACGCCACATGCAGATACTGTGTGTCCATTGTCTGGTAGTTAAATTGCATGTAAAGATATGGTGAGAAAGTATATGCTCACACATCGCCTTAATGCACACTACACAGTATAACACATACAGGCCTGATGCTTGCGTTTTCTACTTGGTAAAGGGCACCCCTTGGTGGAAATTGTAAAATTCTATTAAGGGCACCAAAGCAAAGACGGGCAATGGAGGCAATAGACCATGCAAATCCCACGCATATTTGAATTTTCTTTGGAACCACTTTGGTCCCACAAACATTGCTTTAACGCGTGAAACAAATTTGCGCACTTTAACGGTCGCAATGTTTGAATACACGCGAGAGTTGCAATCTATTGCCTCCATGAAATATCCATTCTGATTACACACAGGGAAACTGACTCTCAAAGTGGCGCAAAATTTTTGTATTGTGTGTGATGACCTTGGACGAATTGAGTCAATAGCAAATTTGAATCCTCAATACTGAATGGCAAACAGCAGTGGAATATATTCCTGTTACCCATTCCAGAATCCTATAATTGCATCCTGCGTACTGAAGGCAATATGCACATGCAAGTGTTTACTGCAATGCCTTTGTTCAAAACAAAGAACTTATATGCTAATGTAATTTATCAACACAGCTGTCGCTAAGACAACTTTCAGTTTAACCTTTTCAAGAATGTAATCTTCCAATACTCACAATGTTATACTGTAGTTTTTAAATGTTACTTTTTGTTGAAACCTTCAGAAACATTAAAATCAAACCTGTTGAGGTTATAACCTGAAGAATTAAAGAACATTTTCATTTTGTATACATTGTTGTCTCTGCTGCAAGTTTACTGAGGATAAATTCATTATCCCAGCACACTCATGGTATATGGACAAATGAAACGCGTCTGTGTCTGGGGTTGGGTGGAGGGTGAAAATGGATCAGTCTATTTTACAAACAGAGATGAATAAATAGTCTTGTTACTAATTCTTGATAATTTCTTGAAAGCAAATTAAGAGTAAGAAGGTTATTTTGTAAGTATATGTACTACACACATAAGTTAACAAGTTAAAGTATGAATGTATTCATGGAATAATACCGATTAAAAAGTTAAACTAGTACAAACTGATGTGCATCTACGACTGAAGATTTTGATACTATGTATGTGACAAATTGAAGGAGTATGAAGTGTTTTAATTGCTCAGTTATAGGTGAGTAACACACCATCTTTTGAAGTGCTGATGTGTTTCCACGTCAGTCAAACCAAAACTCAACACCCGATAAACAACAGTTTTGATTCTGCACAATGTGTAAAACTCAAGTCAAGCAACAGAGATTAATCTTAATATCATAATCCTGCAACAGGTTTATATTTAATGTAGGTTAACTCTTTCACGCTCTGACCGGTCGCTAGCGACCAGTTTAAATCCCTTCATAAAAATTGTTGTAAAACGAAAAATAAAGATCACACAGCCACACAGTTTTCAGAATGGGAAAGAGGACTCTTGAGGGTGCTATTGTAACCTGTTTTGGGCAGGTCACCATTTGCGAAAAAAACAAGTAAACAATGAATGTGTCCATATGATCAATTTGTCACTAAAATAAATGGTGCAAGAAAGGGTTAATTAACCACTGCATAGCGGAAACAATCATTCTTACCATGAGACACGGTTTAACCCCACAACCCAAAACAGACTGTACGGTTCAGCTTTCTTCTTTTTCTTACAAATCAATGCAACCAAACCAAGGTTGAGAGGACAGAGTAGGCTGGTGCCTTTTTGGTTTTAATGACAATTACTACTCCTTATTGCTTTAGCACACAGGGAACACAACAATGCTTACTAGTGAAGGTTTCAGGCTAGGGCCTCATGCTTATTGCAGAATTCTGAACTTCCGACTCCCTGTAACGTATGTTATTCTAAGTAGTTCTAATTCAAAGTAGTTTCATCAAATTGGGCCTCGTACATGTACTTTATGGAGGCAGCATAGGTAATTGCCTTCTCGACCCTAGCAACAGCCTTGGTGCCCCTTGAAATGCTTCAGTATAATTTTACAGTAATATTTATTTCCCTTTCAAGAATGAAGTACATGTATCAGGCCTGATGAGTACATAGTCAAAGCATTTACTTCTAGACCTGGGCCCAATTTCATAGAACTGCTTTAGCAGATAATGCTGCTTCAAAATGTTGTGCTTAGCAGAAATGAGCAGGATACAAGTCACAAATGGTACATGGGATATGGTATTTTGACTGGTAACCTTATTCTGGTAAGCATAATTTTGTTGTGCTAAGCTGCTTTTTGTGCTAAAGCAGCTCTATGAAATTGGGCCCTGTACTTCTAGACCTGACTATATAAAATTGCACAATACAATGCAACCAATCTACCCATCACATGAGACACAAAATACCTGGAATATGACCACTCTATAGGCCCCTTGCATAGGCTGCCATCGCTGAGGTCAAACAATGGAAACGTGCAAGCGCGTCTGCGCCACGCACAACTCTCAGCCAATGATAGGTCTTTCTTTGACCATAGTAAGTGCGCTGTTTGAGCTTGTGATGTCATATGCAAGGGGTCTATACACAAAATAAAACAATCTTGGTAGACAAGGATCAGCTTAAGATTAGAAACTCTTCATGTCTGTGATGTCAAGCTCCGTCAGTCTATCACATCACGGAAAAAAATACTTGGTTGCTTGTAGTACTAGTACTTGAGCATGATATAAACATGTAAATTTGATGCAGGTTCTGAAAGATATGAAAAAAAACAAAAAAAACCATTATGTTAATGGAAAAGTGTATTAATTGATGTTTTATGTAGATGGGCACTAATAATAATAATATTAATAACAATCATAACAATAAAGTATTTTATGTAGCGCCCTATGTAAGAGGTTCACAATAAAACTGCAAATGCTACTTCAAATTACTAATTATTGTGCAATATGTAAACATTATGATATTACCACTGTGAAATCTTGCCTGCAAAAACCCCCGGAAGCAAAACCATGGATTGTACAAGGTCACAAACTCTACACTTAATTTGACTAGTCACCGCACTTACAAGTAAGGACTATCAAGCATCATCACATGACTTATAGAACGCTCATGATACCATTCTAAATAACCCGTTCTAAATCCGCAATCCTTATAAGAGTGGATGCTCCATCATGATGTCATGACGATAATAGTGTCATGAGCGTTTTATACACCAATCCGGGCGTGCAAGTGTTGGGCACCGCGCGCCACTGCTGCGGTGTCGTCAGTGACTAGATTATGCACAAAGACATGAGGAAATCGTGTTCCTTTTCACTGTTTTCCTCAACGACTTACACAATTTCCTTGACAGGACATCATGATATACCATTGCAGATCACTGACCACAAATACTTGCAACTAAATAGAAACCGAATCATCCTGAAAACGGTGCATGTCTTAGGTGAGTTTAAGGGTCATAGACGCGGAAACTGCATAGTCGCACAGTTTAATGCGTTGCATTGGCAAGGTATTTTGTCAGAATTTCAGTATTTTAATTTCTGCTTAATTTTAAAAATGTATCAAGAATGTAGTACATCGTTATATCATGCAGCCATGTCAGAGAAATTGCATAGATTGTCGAGGAAGACATTCAATTCTCATAAAAAGAGAAAAGGGAAACGATTTTCTCGTGTCTTTGTGCACAAAAATAGGCACATGTACACCGCAGCCCTTGCGCGCCCGGATTGGTGTATAAGCGAGGCAGTTTTGTTTGACAGCCTTACTTATAAGTGATGGTGGCTAGGCAAATCGGCTTAACTCTAAAGACAAATCCATTGGGGTTGTCCTGTAGAAGTGTTTCCTGCCATTACTAAGACGCAAATACACCCAGCGTTCATCTTGTTTTACTCACCACAGGCATCTCCAACCAATAATTTTGATGCAACTATACAAAATGCCAAATAGCCTAAAAGCTTCCTAGTAAAAGCAGATAACACTAGTACAGGACATGTAAAATTAAACTAAAATGGATTGGTCTATAGACATGCTGCAGCAAGTTTTGATACTCTTCCTTCCTCATCAATGAAACCAAAAATAGGCATGGAAGGATAAGCAAAAATGTGGAGCTAGAAAGTTGAAATAGATTGTTGTAAACTGTTTAAAAAACAGCGACTGTTCCTCTGCTAACGATTTCTTTTTTCTCCTCACCTAATTCTCAAAGTTTAGTCGTCATCATCATCCGGGATAAAGATGTCATTTTCTTCCAGGAAGGCAGCGCCCTCTTTACTGATGGTCGCCCCAATGTACAGGAATGGAGCAACTACCAGGACAATCTTAGACAACCCCAGATTGATTGTTGTTGGTTTGGGTAAAAGAGCACCGGTCGCAGTGGAAGTTTTGCATCGAACCTGTTGGGTCGTTGCTAGAAGCTGTTGATGAAAGAACACAATGGAAGTGAATCAAAAGGGTGGATTACTTACATGTAAAATCAAAGTTTTAATAATGAGTATGGTGCCCACTGTCTACTTCTTCTATTGCTATGTTTTACTTGGTAATGCCCGTAAGTCAGGATATAATTAGTTAAGCGTCTTGCTCAAAGACAAAAGTGTCATGACCAGGATTGGAACCCACACCCCAATGACTCAGCCACCACATGTATACCTTTGTATAAAGACAAAGATATGGATAATTAATCCTATCTCCATCTGTCTATGGCTAGAGACCCTCCTGAAGGCTCCATCATCCTCTCTCAGGTAACTCAACACAATGTTTGAACAGATAAGATTGGCATGCCTGGCCCAGTGACAAGCAATTGTTATAATAATATGAGCCTACAATTCCAAATCCTCCAAAATCAGATGACTACCTGAATATAGATTTTGAAGTATCAGTCCATGTCCATACTATTCACTAATCCCTCCGCTTCTTGGCCCTACGTCCACACGTATGCATATACAGCATCAGGAGTAGCCCAACTTCTGTGGCAAAGATCTGAATTCTTGGCCACACATCTTGACCAATTTTTTGTAAAGCTAAGCGGAAGGTGATTCAAGGCTTTTCACTACGGGCAGGTCGGCAGTTTAAACCAACTAATAAGTTCACTTAACTCTTAGCTTGCCCTGAATGCTTTGGATGTTTAATTAAACCTTTTACAAAGATACTTCAAATAATAATTTTTCAATTTTCTTTGAATTAATGCCCTCGATGTTTACTTATCGCGGCCATTTTGGAACGATCCCAATCATGCCACTATATTCACATAAAACATCGCACCCTCGCTAGCTCCTCCCACAGCCGGGACAGCCGATGACGTCGTGATTTGATTGGCATGATTGGGATCGTTCCAAAATGGCCACGATTAAAAAAATAATTATTTGAAACATCTTTTTAAAAGGTTATTTATTTAAACATCCAAAGCACTCAGAGCAAGCTAAGCTTTAAGTGAACACATTTAGTTGGTTTAAACCCCGACCTGCCCATAGGGAATGCTTCTTGGATTGCTGAACGGCGACCCCTTTAGCTTATAAATCGAAAAATGGGTCTGGGTGTGTGGCCAAGGATTCAGATCTTGGCCACAGAAGTCATGGAAGTGGGGCTACATTGAGCCAGTAACTGCGGCGCTGTACTCCTTTAATTTTTGTTTGACATCATCGGTCTTCTTAGCGCCCCAGGCAACCATTGGCTCTCATCTGTGATATGGCGATCTACTATGATTTTCCGAACACCCAGAAGACATGGGACATTTTTTACTCTTTCGCTCGGGGATCTGGTAAGTTTTTGTTCTTTTTCTTCAAAATATTTCCTCAATGGTGTTTTGAGTGATATGGAAGGATTCATTAGACATTGAGGATCAAGTTCGTGTTCCTAGAACTTGTGTCATGATTTTCAAAAGTGGTAAAAATGGAGCAAATCTGCTGACTAGCTGTCAAAATTGGAAAAAGAGCTTGCTCGTTTTGGTGTAATTTATGAAGAAAATCGGTGGCGTTACTGACACGGTTTGACTGCCCGGCATCTGCGATTTTGCTTTCTCGTTTACCTTTCACGCACAGCGCGGCCGACGACCCGCTCCTTCAACTCGCCAATAGCGCGCGGGGGGCATTTCTTGGGCTAAAGTCAGGTGTTCGTGGCGCGCGCTATTGGCGAGTTGAATGAGCGGGTCGTCGGCTGCGCTGTGCATGAAAGGTAAACGAGAAACGTCTTGCACCAAGACCATAGCGCATTAGCAAAATCGCAGATGCCGGGCAGTCAAACCGTGTCAGTAACGCCGCCGATTTTCTTCATAAATTACACCAAAACGAGCAAGCTCTTTTTCGAATTAATGTGCTGTCCACAAATGAGCTACAATAAGTGACAACTGGGGAAAAAATCTCGGCATAAAAACGTGAGTTTCTTTTCGAAAACAAATGTCACCTCCTGGAGGTACATGGGCGTAGGGCCAAGGATCGGAGGAAGTCCAGAGAATTGGCACTATTAATGGGGCTAGTGTTGGACCAGATTGCCGTTTGCCGTTCGAGCATGGCTCGTAACCCTCCGGCTTCGCCGTCGGGGGGAGGAGGGTTACGTTATCGTAACTACGGGTTTACCACCGTTAGGAGAACCTCTGGCAATTTTTTTAATTTGTGTTTAAAGGGTAACAAAACCTTTTAAATAAAGATGGTATTTTGTTAAATAATACCAATAATACAAAAAAAGAAATCATAATGCAATGTGGTTTGATTTTGTTTTACATGTTTTAAAACATATCATTCATGTCATTGATTTAATAATGGCCTTTGTCAATGTTTGTGCCTTTTCTATTTTTACATTTTTGGACTTGGTGGTGCCCTATCTACTGGCCTTGGTGCCCTCCGAAATTTGGCTGGTAATTCGAGGCCTGAAGTACTAAAATTTAAGTAGAGTACACTACACTAGTCACTACACACACACAGTTGACAGCTACTCACTGCAGCGGTGTATCTAGTTGCGATAATCGTAACCCTCCTCCCGACGGTCGGAACGACCGGAGGGTTACGAGTTAGACAATGGCAATATGGTGCGAAATGTGAAATGTGAAAAAAAAATCGAGACTTGTGACTAGATTTGCCCAATTTTTACCACTTTCAAAAATCATGACCCACATTCCAACAACACGGATTTGATCTTGAATGTGTAATGAATCCATTCATAACACTCAAAACATCATTGAAAAAATATTTAGAAGAAAAAAAAGACAAAAACTTACCGGAGACTGAGTGAACATGGTGAAGTGCCAAGCGTAGACGAGACGAATACCAGACCACTCTGGAGCAGACTGGATGAACATTTAAACCATGCACTTTTCGACCAATCAGCGTAAACCTGGGAAAAACAGACTTGGGTGGAGCTTCGCTGTAACCCGCTAACCGGCTATTCCCACTTCCGGACTCACTGCACTGGTGTGCTTGTTGTATTATTGTCTTGTACATGTACATACATGTAAAACAACGTACTTGTTACTGTACACTGTACATGTACATCGAACGTGTACGGTGTGTACTGTGTGCACGTGTGTGCATACAATGTATCGGGGCGCATTCGCCACGCATTGTAATATCTGTACATTATGAGTAGGCATATGGATGTGTGTGTTGTTTATTAGGCTTGCAGGGGGGGGGGCGGTAAGTTTGTAACTTACTCTGCTCTGATGTGATCGGCAATAGACAATAGACTCACAATAGATGACTTTTTAAATTATTATTATTTTTAAATTAATATTTTAGTGAAGGTGATTCAACCAATTTGGCATAATTATGTAGCACGTTGTTGTTTGATCATCCCTCACTGTTGCACAGAAACAAAGTTCACGAATGATGCGCGTTCCATGCAGTCGCTCCGCTGTTTACTCTGTGTCCAAGCCGGGAGGCCTTGACAAAATGCTCATATAAGTTCCCGTTCCCTCTCGTGTGAGGGCCGTCGAAAGTTGTCAACACTTTTTTCTGGTTGTAAAGAGAGTCCTAGTCTTTTGAGGAGTTCAATCCCGAAATAGTATAGTATTTATCAACATTTCTCTTTCAAAATTAAACACATCATTTAAATATAAACATTGTAGTCATAAAGTCGTTAAAAGTGATCTCCGATCCCCTCCCGTCATTCTATGCATGCTGGACCGTTGAACTGATTAAAACTTTGGATGGCCCTCATGTGAGTTGAAGAAATTTATTTTCATTATAATTTTCAAATGCTTCTGCTCTGGGATGTAAAGAGTCTGTAATTGTTCAAGACTCGATCCACTTATCAGTCATGTATTTATGTAGTATACGAAATGTAAGGCGATAATGTTAAGGTCTGAAAACAACAGATAAGATTCTGGAACACAACGTTAAGTTGGAAAATGTGACTAGCTCATTTAATTCAAAACGGTAAAACACACACGAACTATTAAGTGATTTCATTAAAAAAAGTGTACACATTCATCAATGGAAAGGGTCGGTTGTCATTGGAAACCTGGGAAGAGAACCAGTGACTATGAATATGTTTGACCGGAAAAACATAACAACAATAAGACTACATGTATAAGGTGTCTTTGCGATATTTACTTTACACGAATAAGTAAGTGGGAGATTTTTATTTAAAGGCATCGTACACGTTTGGTACTACTCAAAATATATATTAGCAAAAAACTGACTTGGTAACGAGCAACAGAGAGCTGTTGATAGTATAAAACTTGTGTGAAACGACTCCTCTGAAGTAACGTAGTTTTGAGAAAGAGGTAATTTCTCACTAAATTAATAAAAACTTCTTGCAAGAAGTTTTTATCATTCTATCTGAAAGCACACAAATTTGTACAACAAGGGCTTTATTCTTTCATCGTTTTCTTGCAACCGATGACCAATTGAGCCCTAATTTTCACAGACTTGTTATTTTATGCATATGTTGGGATACACCAAGTGAGAACACTGGTCTTTGACAATTTCCAAACGTGTACGATGCCTTTAATGGATAAAATAAATAAACAATTCATACAACGGGTAAACAAATGTCAAAGACTGACGATGGTCCTCCACACCATTTTAAAAAGTAGTCCAATGGGGTGAAACTTTCAAAAGATGTACAAGATGTTTTAGTGTGACCGATAAAGCATCCCCCAAAATATCGTTTGAACTAATAAATTGCCGGCCAGTGACAACTATTTGTACCTAACATACGATGCAAGTGTACAAATTCACAGTTAGGTTCTTGAGATGATTGCCTCTCAAGCCATTTTAATTGCAGCCAGATGTGCAACTTATCCATTTGCAAAAACAAGGAATTGGCAAACACGCTTGAATTGGTATGGATATTTACATTTCTTCTAATGACACACATTTAAAAAAATATATACAAACGGTTCTTATTTAGATTACTTGATCACACGGGCCCGTAACAAGAGGCGGGGTTGACGCCCTGCAAGCCTAATAAACAACACACACATCCATATGCCTACTCATAATGTACGGATATTACAATGCGTGGCTAATTCGCCCCGATACATTGTATGCACACACGTGCACACAGTACACACCGTACACGTTCGATGTACATGTACAGTGTACAGTAACAAGTACGTTGTTTTACATGCCGTACCCCAATTTCGCGCATCACAAATATTCGCGCAGGTACCTTTCCCGACGCATATTATTTTGTTTACAATACGCAGTGACTCAATTTTTTTTATTTCATGAAAGTATAAAGCCTGATAAACAATTTCCTGCGAAGATGTGGAAAATCAAAGCCTTTCCGGTAAGATTTTAGATAAACTACAAAATGTAGTATACAATCTTACCTTTTTAGACTAAATACAAAACATAGCTAGATAAGATGGTCGATTAAACCCCCCCCCCCAAAAACACTGAAAGTTCTGTGCGTATCGTCTGCCATACTTCAATACTTAAATTACAAGACCACGTGAATTTCATTTAACAACAGAGGGCGTACAAAATACTACGGAAGGTTGAAGTGGACGTGCGCCTTATAATCCTTTTTTCAGAAATTACCAATTGTTTGCATTTAACTGGACGCGGGGCTTACCAACTTTGTGATAACAGCGCAGAGTCCATTTCCCACCTCGCCAACCCCACCCCCCGGTCCCGTTAATAATTATCACTGCCGATTTCAACCGGCAGCTTCCCTGCCGCACGGACTAAAGCATTTAGAAGAAAGGCGGGACAATAGCGACTCCGTAGTGGCGTTCCAGCCCAAGTGCGCGAATTCATGTGACGGAAAACGAAACTTGACAAATCGGGGTAGATTGCAGACGACGAGTTTCGTTGTGCTTTGACGATGTTCTGCGGGCTTTAAATTCTCCTCTCAGGTGGGCTTTGACATCAGACAATTAAAATTAAAGCTAAAAGTTGTTCTTGATTCTGTTAATCAAGTCAAAATTCAATTTCAATTCTTACGTGCGCGAATAATGGGGATACGAGGATACATGTACAAGACAATAATACAACAAGCACACCAGTGCAGTGAGTCCGGAAGTGGGAATAGCCGGTTAGCGGGTTACAGCCGAAGCTCCACCCAAGTCTGTTTTTCCCAGGTTTACGCTGATTGGTCGAAAAGTGCATGGTTTAAATGTTCATCCAGTCTGCTCCAGAGTGGTCTGGTATTCGTCTCGTCTACGCTTGGCACTTCACCATGTTCACTCAGTCTCCGGTAAGTTTTTGTCTTTTTTTTCTTCTAAATATTTTTTCAATGATGTTTTGAGTGTTATGAATGGATTCATTACACATTCAAGATCAAATCCGTGTTGTTGGAATGTGGGTCATGATTTTTGAAAGTGGTAAAAATTGGGCAAATCTGGTCACAAGTCTCGATTTTTTTTTCACATTTCACATTTCGCACCATATTGCCATTGTCTAACTCGTAACCCTCCGGTCGTTCCGACCGTCGGGAGGAGGGTTACGATTATCGCAACTACGGTGTATCGTAACTTCATCAGGCGGAAATATTTCACTTCACAAAAATAAATTAACATCACAATAAACACAGCAGTTCGCCTTGGCAGTCATTAACTACCAGCTACCAGAATGTACACGTTAACATTTTGAAAACAGAATTCAATTAGTCATGTTATTTTTACCTGATTTTTGCATACATTTCTGACCGTTTCTTTACGGAGAATACGCGTAACAACTCTCCCCAGTGTCGCCATCTTGTTTGGACAGGTACCCTACCACACTCAACTCTCGGTTATAGTGTAAGCGGATACATGTACATTATGTACGGTTTAAAGGTACTTTTTCTATTTTCTTGTTTACAATTCCATTTCTCACAAACTCATAATCGCTGAATTTCATTAAAGGAACATTACAGAATTGGTTTTTGCTAACAAAACAGTTGCTGGCAGTGTAAACACTTTTTATAATCCACCATATACATAAACTGACAAACCTGTAGAAGTTTGAGATCGATCGGCCATCTGGGTCACGAGAATAGTGAAAAACCGATTACACATTTGCATGTGTTATACAATGCATGAATAAAACGCTCATGAGCGATAAACTCCAATCAGAAATTAGTTTTATTTATTTCTCATCAAATATGGCATTTCAGACAGAAATATTTCTAGGGATGTTTTCTACTATCATCATCATTAGACCATGTAAGTTTTATGTAAATCTGTGATCTTAAAGAACATTTTAATTACCAGTTCTGTAACGTTCCTTTAACATGCATTTGATTTATTCATGTTTTGAGTGTTGGCGCATGTTCCTCCATGGTTAGTGTTAAAACTTTAAAAATATGTCAATAAAAACAAAAGAAATTAACTCTTTTTTTAAAGATAGTGAACATTTTAAAGACATTATACCCTAGCTATTATTAATAAAACCACATTAGTAGGTCAAACAAATTTCAGGAATTTCATTTTACTGAAACTGATAACTTACATACTTTGTAATACTAAAAACATGAAGGATCTTTCCAAAATACTCACAGTCACTCATGTAATAAAACAAAGGTTTCAAATTTGGTACACTTTTCGTATAAAATATGGTTTTATTTTCCACTGTACAATAATCTTTCTTGCAATGAACACAATCAAATGCAATGTATAAAGTTTATTTGTGATTTATACAACATTTAGAAGGTGCACATTTTGTTTGTTTTCCTTCAATTACAAGTACATCTTGCATACAGCATCAAAGGTTTACCCTCACCGACACCATTGAACAGCTAAGGATTGCCAGCCATTAAACTCTGAATTGACAAATGGTGTTTTGTAAATTATTAATTCATTCTCCAGAATACTTGTCCTTTGTCATACAAGCCATTTCAAAACATAACAGTAAAGTATTCCCTTTGAAAGTGTATGTGCCATCACTGACCAATTAACGTTTTTCCAGACAATGCAAACATTTTGCCGAATAATTAATCAAATCCACCTGATACCGCCGGATTTATCGGCAAGGAAAACATGAAATCACAAACTTTCATGCATTTTAAGTGCTCAAACTTGAATAATTCAATAATGGAACAAAATCAATATTAGTAAAACTCAATTCAATATTGAAAAATTGTTTTAAATGGCTTCCACTTCACCGACATTTAGGGATAGGGGAACTTCCCAATAATTAGTTGTATAAATATTGTTTTTGTTAAAACCACACAATAAGAGGCCATTGTTTGAGTCAGAGGTTTGAAAAACATACAATATCTAAAAGTTTTTTATAGTTCATCCGGTCATGGGTTTATTTTTAAACTAAAATTTTATTGGTGTTATCCCATTTATTTGCACTTCATACTTATGCCTATAGATGAAGGCCCAGTCCCACTGCAGCGATAACGAAAACGATAACAATCACGACGCAAAGAAAACGCATTCTATTGGTCGAATTGCTCCACGCAGAATACGCACATGCTCATTCAACCAATGGAATGCATTCTCTTTGCGTCGTTATCGTTATCGTTATCGTTATCGCTGCAGTGGGACCGGGCCTTCAGCCAAAATTATCAAATTTTTGTAAAGTTGATGAGATGTCAAAATGCATTTACATACCTAGAATGTTGTACACTTCTTTAGGATATTTGCATGGTAAATGTTTGGGAAATTTGCAAGAAAACCAATTCTGGAAAGTTTTCACGGACAGTTGATTCATTTACTTAGGAAAAATTTCCACATAGTTTGCTTGATATCGTCAAACATTTAACATTGAATGTTTGTGATCATTTTACTTGTTAAAGGGCGGGTATACCTTTGGTAATTACTTCAAAAATTAATGACCTTAAAATCTTACTTGGTAAAAAACACTACAGCTGTTTAGAAACGATTCCCTTCTAAGGAATGACATTTTAGGGAAAGAGATTTTTAAAATGTTCAATATTTTTCTCAGATTGTGTATTCCAATTACGGAATATACTTCCGCGTCAACATAACCGCTCCAGATTTTTGGCAGGATCTCAAAAACGCTACCACCTTTTGAAATGAAATCTTCACAGGTTAGTTTTATTATATATATATACATTTTTTTATTTTGGGTTGAACAAAGAAAAATTGACTAGGGCAGGATTTGAACCAATGACCTCTGGATTAACAAGCCGGCGCTCCACCAACTGAGCTATCTAGCCCTATATTGGCAGTCTCCCTATTTTGTCAATATCTTTGTTCAGGGGTGCCAGTCAGAAGCCATACAACCGTTAACTACCGTGTAGCAAGGGATCACACCCAAGTTTACGATACAACCTGGAAAGCGGCAGCCAGGGGATCACCTTAAGGGGATGCAACTTTTTATTTCAGAAATCAAATAATAAACCACAAGGGAAACTGACTGGGTAAATTTTAAATGATTTGGGGTTGACTATATATACAGGTTTAAAACAATCGAACGGTTCCAAAAACCAAAGGTATACTTTGCCTTTAAAAGAAGTGTTACATATTAAATGACCAATTATAATTTCAATAAGCTCAATGGAAGCTCCAATTCTTCAAACAGCTTTTATACTTATTTGTGCAACTTTAAAAAAATCGCTGACAAGGTTTACTTATGAAACCAATGTAAACTCATTTAGAAGAGATAATCAAACAAAATGTTTAATTAATATTGTATATTTACTGAACGCATTTTTATATTGTTAGGCAATTCACTCAAAGGCTGGGTTCAGGGTTAAGAGATGGGGGGAGGGAGGCAAGGGTGGGGGCAATGAACACTACACATAATAGACCACGTAGACCATGTAACCTGTGACATCACATGTTTACAATTTAGAGCCATAGAGCTTGGCTCGATTTCCCAAAGAGTTAAGATTGATCTCAAGTGTAAATCAAACTTAAGCAAAGTGTGATGTCACAAAACAAATTACTATGGTAATACTGACAACTCATCTAAAAGATGAATCTTGGTGCTTTGTGAAATCGAGCCCTGCAGGCACAATTAGAACACAGCTCAGTTGAAGAATACATTCTTACATTTCATGGAGATTGCACCGTCCAACTTTTACCACCGAGGAAAGGAGCACATCTCAAAACTTGTTCAGCTAGGTCTTTTCATAATTCTTGATTTTATGTGGTTATCACATGAATTCCAATACAAATTCTAACAGTTCTCATACTACCAGTAGAGTATCTTGCCTGCCAGGAAATGCCTTGATATGCATAATGGCACTCTCTTTGTAATGGCCCGGTCACACTTTGTTGTTTTAGCCAGGGTATGCCGAGGTATCAAACTTTCCCTAAAACGCCGACATACGCTGAACTTTCGAAGTGTTTTTTTTCTTCAATTTTGGGCGTATACATAGCGTATTCATAACGAGTTGGACGTATACATATCGTGATAGTAACTTATATAGAAGGTTTCGATAACTTATACCAACGAATGTAAGTTAGAAACACGTTCATGAAGTTCTGTGGTCGTCCGGAACACGTCAATATGCGTTAGAGATATGTTCAAAGCACGTTACTCATAGGTTAAAAATAAGTTTTGGGTACGCTAGACATTATCTGGACGTATGTCGACTTATGAGTAACTTAAAAGTAACGTGTGTAAACATGTGTGTCAACGTTCGCATAACTTACCTACAACTTATGGCCCGCGTATGGGACATATGAGCCATACGCTGGCATATGTCAAAGATTTTGTGCATGCACAACATTTTTTCGACGACCTCGCCGTACTACGATGTATAACAGCGTGCTTCAGCGTGCTCTTAACTTATACAAAACTTACCCACAACTAATTCGACGTACACCAGCATATTCACCAAATCTTTCATACGTCTGCATACGCTGGCTAAAACGTCAAGGTGTGACAGGGCCATAAACAAGGTGACATGGTCTATTGCAAAATCTCATTCTTTGTGTGTTAACATTAATAGGAAGTGACTGTGTTAATTATTGCACCGCAGACTCCACTAATTGTAGTCAACAAGGAATTATATGAGTAGTGAACACTGCCCAGGCAGGTCTAACATGCATTGATAAATCTTCTTCCCCAAGTGATCACCTGCTTTTAACATCAAAGACTAACAATGGAAGTTAATATCATTGTATTCTTAACTTCTCAAGATCAACACATTATTTAAAACATACTAAAATGTATCGAAGAGTGAAATACCAAGCATCAGCAGGTCAAATCTCAGATAAGAAGAACTTAAAACTTTGCATGATGGAAAAACAATCCAGCAAAGATTGCAAAGCAGTGAAGTGATCAAGCCCCTTGGGTTGTTTCCAGTAAGTTGACATGATCACTGACCACAGTGAGTAAGTAAGAATTGAGGTGCAAGGAGCCCAACTATCACGGCTAACAATGATTAGCAATTGAACTCACTAGTTTTTTTCAATTATTTTGTTATGCAAGTTCGTCAAAACAAGGCTAAAAAGCCACTCTTGGTAAGGGGCTACAAGAACAAAATATTTAAGATGAAAATAACAGTAGAAATTGGTAAGAATTGATATACCTCTTACAACAGTCTAGATTGTAGGATGGATGGAATCATGTACAAGGCAGGTAGTTCCAAAGAGATGCAGTACATGGAATAGAGCTATTGGAATAGCTCCTTTTTCTATGTACATCTCAGCAAAGCAAGAGTGTATGGGTGAGAAGAAGCAGAAAGCCTGGTTTCATGCTCAAACACCCTGATAGGAGGAACCAGGTCGGACACACTGGTGGCATATTTACCATGAAAATATCTCTAGAAAAGACAGAGGCTGGCTTGTAGATGATAACAAATGAGTTTCTATAGCAGAGAATCACACTGGCGTTTTGTATGCCACGACTGAATGTAAACTAAGACTCTTAAAGGCACTGTACACGTTTGGTAATTACTCAAAATATATATTAGCATAAAAACTGACTTGGTAACGAGCAACAGAGAGCTGTTGATAGTATAAAACATTGTGAGAAACGACTCCCTCTGAAGTAACATAGTTTTTGAGAACGAGGTAATTTCTCACTAAAATAATAAAAACTTCTTGCAAGAAGCCTTTTATTCCTATCTGAAAGCACACAAATATGTACAACAAGGGTGACCAATTGAGCCCAAATTTTCACAGGCTTGTTATTTTATGCATATGTTGGGATACACCAGATGAGAACACTGGTCTTTGACAATTACCAAACGTGTCCAGTGCCTTTAAAGAGAAAGTACAACAATGGTATTTTGGAAGCGTAAACTAACACCAATCCTCTTCTAATTTTTGATACCACATCATAAAACCAACCTGTCAACATTTCATCAAAGTCAGTGGTCATATTTCAATTCAAAAATTGATAAAAAACCCGTCTTGTCTGGGTTTTCGTGCAGTGATTTGAGGGGTCAAAAATATGCATTGGTGAATGGGGAGGTCTTCAAATGCCATTTCCTTCACTTTGACAGTATTTCAGTTGAAAATATTTCTCTGGAGGATTGGTACTAGTATGAACTTATAATTAATGACATAAATTGACACTTCTCTTTTTAGTTTTTCTTTGATAATTTACCAAACTGCAGTTTGTTTTAAACAGTCGTTAATCAACAGATGACGTGCAGTGTTCATGAACTGTAAAACATATATTGCTGAGAATTTTGTTAAAAACCTTCCAAATATGGATAAATCATAATCAAATTACTTACACCGTTTTGTTAAAAAATACACATACTTGCCTTTCCAGGGAAAATATCTCAACACCACTTTCTGTAAATGTTTTCTTGGAAATATTTTGTAAACCTTATATTCTATTCTAACAAAAATGTTTAACCCAAGTGGAGTTATTCCAATACAATGTGGCATTATTGTAATAATAGGTAGATAACTTTGCAGTAACTTATTCCAGTATTGCAATATTTCATAAAAAAACAGTTGCAAGTAAGTAGGTTTCCACTTTAGGAGCATGTTCGTCTTCAAAGAAGAGTATAGTCTAAACCATAGGCGATAGTCATTCTTTACATGCCAATACTCTGGGTTATACATTTGTAACATGTCAAATAGACAACAAATTAATTTTCTTTGGGGAAAGACGAAGGATGTGACTATTTGAGGTTTAAACTAGGGAAAGGATAGTCCACCTCCAATGGGCCATTCTGACATGCCACAGACCAAAAACAAGAGACGCTTATTTAAACTGCACCAGGCCCACTATCAATTTTAAAAACCTGAGCTTTTGAGTTTAATTTTGTCAGTTTGCATTTGGGACATCAGGTAGGTGTCATTAACCTGTTGATTTTCTACGTGACATAAGAATTTCAATGCATCAAAGAAAGACAAACAATAATAATAATACCAATACACAGTTCTTATAAAGCGCTTTTTCAAACCCGAAGGGTATCCCAAAGCAGTCATCATTTTTTTTCCTACAGGAATACAGGGCTATGTTTGAAACTATAAGACCGATTTTAAATGTATATTTATACATGCACCTTGAAACATTTTACAAGGTGCTGTGGCGCAAACGTAATGCAGCCAACCATGCCAGAAACACCAGGGCAAACCCCTTCACTTAATAATAAGTGTACTAGGTTCTTTCACGTGTATTACACAACACATGGGACCTACAGCTTTATGTCCCATCTGGAGGATGAAGTAATAATGGTTAAGTGTCTTGCTTAAAGGCACTGTTCACGTTTGGTAATTACTCAAAATATATATTAGCATAAAAACTTACTTGGTAACGAGCAACGGAGAGCTGTTGATAGTGTAAAGCATAGTAGGAAACGACTCCCTCTGAAGTAACGTAGTTTTGAGAGAGGAAATTCCTCACTAAAATAATAAAAACTTCTTGCAAGAAGTTTTTATTCCTATCTGAAAGCACACAATATTGTACAACAAGGGTGTTTTTTCTTTCATCATTTTCTTGCAACTTCGACAACCAATTGAGCCCAAATTTTCACAGGCTTGTTATTTTATGCATATGTTGGGATACACCAAGTGAGAACACTGGTCTTTGACAATTACCAAACGTGTTCAGTGCCATTTAAGGACACAAGTGTCAAGACCGAGACTCAAACCCACACTCTGCTGATCAGAAACACCAGAGCTTGGGTTTGGTGCGCTTGACCGCTTGACCATGACACGCCACAGTCTGTATCACTTGACTAAATGAACACCCAATTCAAGCATTTCATTAAAATCATTACACATCTTGGGCAAGTACCAATAGTGTATGCTACCATACTTCTTTATAAAAAGCGAAACAAAACCAAAACATCATTTTTGGTTCAAATTTCTGGCGAGCAACATTTCAAAAAAATTGCATTTTTTTTTATAAGAATGAATTAGGGCAGCTTCTGTCACACCAATGCCCTCAAAACATGATAAATAATCAATTTTTATATTTACAACTGCAGATCAAAACGTACAGTTGGTGTGGTAATTGTACCAAAATATATGAACTATTTACAAATATACAAACTGGCTGTACTGTACAAGGGATTCACCGGAACACGTAGATCGGGACACTATGTTCCTCGACGTGAGTAAGGTTGAGCGACTGGTACCTGTTAAGAATCAAGGACAACAAATAATTACCGATTGTCACCCGCAACCTTGCACCTTTAACCTCTACACCACGCAAAGCTTCAAATCTCACTTCTAAGAACAAATGAAGTACTGCAAGTAAAGCTTCAAATCTTACTTAGAACAAATGAGTTATTTCCGGATAATTTTGGTAATGACACAGGACCAATTCCTTCCCATCTGAGTACCATGTAATTTCTAATACATTTTTCTGTTCTGACTTGACAAAAATGAAGCTCGAGGCTTTGTACGTAAAGAGTTCACTGTACCCAACAAATGAAACCTCCAGCTTGTTGTCTACATACGTTTCGTCAGCATGCCATAAAAATCCACATCCACAGAAAGACATGTCGGAAACAGTATGCCCCTTGGGTGGCTTCACCAATCGCAGGGCATAAAAACCAAACCAAACAAGCAAACGATTCAACTCAAATTAAATTCAGTATAACCCTCCATGTCCATTCACATGTTGGAACACGTTTTGGGTGGTTTTAGGTACTTAAAACAATTGGATAAAAACTACTAATGTGACGAATGTCGGCAAAGTGGTACCCTTTATTGTGTTTCTTGTCAAAGGTCAGCGGGGCAATGGTCTCTGCAATGTCCAGGGACTAGCCTCACATTACGTTTACTACTCTTCACTTTACATTTCATCATTTGATGTCAAAATATACCTTTAAGTTCCTTAATAAGTATTTCCTTAAAGGGTCTGTATACGTTTGGTACTGAATTTGAAAATTAATTGCAATAAAAGTTTACTTGGTAAGAAGTACAGCAGCTTTGGATAGTATAATGTATTTTGAGAAACTTTTCACTTAGAAGTGCTGCGGTTATAGAAAAAGATATCACTTTTTCTCCCCCAAAATTTGAATCTGACAAGTATTACTGACAGTAACGGTTCTCAGATTGTGTATTCCAATTGCAGATTATTCTTTCTGCGTGGACAGAACCACTCCAGATATTCGACAATATTTCAAAAACACTACCACCTTTTGAAATGAAATGTTCACAGGTTAGTTTTACTTTTATGGTATATATCTACAACTATATAGGATTGAAACAAACAGAGGGTTTCAATTACCAAACATACATGAAAACAATCCCTTTAAATCGTTTGGGGGTCTCCACCCATCAAGCTTGCATTTAGGAGACTCCCACCACTATTGATCACTACAATTTATCTAAAGTAATGTGTAATGTATTATTGTCTAAGCAAACTGATTTAGTGAAAATAAACTAAACTGAACTGAACTAGTTGTGAAAGTCACTAATGAAAGTGCAGATTTGTTCCTTTTTTTTAAACATACTGAAAGCGCTAAATTGCAATTTTATGCCGAGCATAAGATAAGATAAGATAATGTAGTGATCTGAAAAGTAATCACCCGCTTGCGCGAGCTAATTGCAAAGCGGGAGCGCTGTTGGTTTCTTTATAATGATATTTTGATTTAGAAAATGAGCAATAACAAAGATGGAGAGAGGAGTTGGAGAGAGGAGTTTGGGGAAGATAATGGAAAAGAGCGGAGCTCGTAATAAAACCTTATAGACTAGAGATCAATTTATTGCGTCGTCCAGTTATTTCAATTGGTGGTCACATGCCTATTTACTCGTAATAACCATTCCGCACGGAAGAAAAAGGAGAACCCAAGCTCAAGATACTACTATAATAAGAGTTAATGATAGTGAAAACAAAAGACACAACCAGAAGTGCCGTCTTGGTGATCTTGATCTGGGTATTTTCACTTACCATTCTGAGCTCCTGTGGTAGTAATAGCCTTCTACGGTAGATGTGGATTTCTGGAAGCAAATGTAATAGAAGCCAGCAAACGATGCACCATCGATATCCGTTATTTTGTGATCAGGTACAAGAAAACGCTCCTTGCAAAAGAGAAGACAAACAGGATGTGATTATATACAAAGATGGAAAAATCATGAAGTGGTCCCTTCTTGGTTGAGACGAAAAAACGTCTTGAACTTCCAAGGTTTTACATTTTAGAGTATTTTACAGATATCACCATAACTGGAATACTACAGGTTGGAACAAGATTATTTCCAGGTCTTTCTTCTCTCCATGGCAAGTTCATGTTTTTCTTCCTTTAATGGCAAGTTAATGTCTTAAAGAGAGTTTAAAGACAACAGGAAGTTAAACAAATCCTGAAAAATAACAGGCCTGCAAAACTAGTACACATTTATTACAACAAGCCATCTTGTTTTTCCACCACACAAATCAATGTATCAAACAAACTGAGGCTGGATTGAAAAATACAATAGTTCAGTCAGTCCCATTTCCATAAAATACAACTGGTTCTTCACGAGTGTTTTTTTCTTCCAAATTTGAGAACTTATTTCTGAAAAGCAATTTTCACAAGCTACTTTTATGATATCATTCTTTCACAGGCTAGTTTTATGATATCATTCTGAAAACTACAGTTTGAGTGAAAGGTAGGGTCATAGATCGGTTTTGCCAGCGTAATACTGATTTATTAGCAAAATTATCAAGAAAGATACAATAGAAGTCACATGTGAAAGTTTCCGCTGAATAGTGTCTACTTGTTGAGAAAACAGCAGAAAACTGTCAAGGTATTTCCATCCACGTTTAGCGAGGTGACAGTGGGTACCAGCAGCATCACTGGCCGCAGCATTCTCAGCTTTCTGAGAAACGATTCATGAATTGAATCATTTCTCAGATTCAATTGTTTTGTATTGATTTCAAATCAATGGCAGAACGGGGGCATTTCAGAAGAAATAGTTTTGCAGGATGCTTACTACTATATACCATATTTATAAGAAGTAAGCTTTCGATTAGAAATGACACAATTTTTTTTTTTTTTTTTTTTTTTGGGGGGGGGTCATTACCAAAGTATGACCCTACCTTAAAAACTGATGTCTTTTACCATTTTTATATGTAATATCTGATTTACTTCTAAAAGAATGCAGTGATTGTGATTTGAATCACACTCAAGTAAGCCAGTGGATTTGTTTTTCCGACAGAGCTTGTCACATGCGGTAAAACCAAATGTACCTATTCCTTATCCACACTGCAATTATAACAGTTACAGTATCTGCTGCTAATAAATGGTGGATTCAAAATGGGCTCTTGTCCCCGGGCACACTCAGTAGCATTCTTTCTTAACAGTGGTCCGCTTGCCAAGTGCCAGTTAAAACACATGAGGACCAGTCAAAATTATCTCCAAGTCGCCAGGCTGGCTAGTTCAGTGTTGAAAAGCATTCCTACTTCATTTGAAATATGGACTAGTGAAAAAGCTAACGGCCTAGTGAAATAACAAGCTAACTGGTCCCGATGGCAAGTCACTAAAGAAGTTAAGGGCAAACCCTGTGCGGTAGTCTAGTGGTTAAGCAATCTGCTCTAGAGAATGCAGGGGTTGTGGGTTCAAAACTTCAAATCCCACCTGAGTAAGCCTCTAGATATTCTGCCCTGCATCATTCTATAAGATATAAACTTAAAGTAAAACAAACTCACTTTCCACCTCATGAAGATGTAATCTGTACTCCTGAGTGCTTCATAGTCAAATGTGTCTAAATTAAATGTCTTGGCGTACTGATAGAAGGACAAAAACTGACCCTGCAAACAATGGGAGCAGAATACAGTATGTTAAATATCACATACAATCATACATAATAATAATAACAACAAAAATGATTAGACATCGAGGTATCCAAGCACAGATAATAATAATAATAATAATAATAATAATAATACTAAACATTTATATAATGCTTCATACACAGTGTTTCTAAGCACTTTACAAAAAGTAACAAAAAACCCCAATAGCTTTAGCAATAAACATCAAAGAAAGAGCATTTATGAAGTTGAATTAAATAGGTAAGTTTTCAATCTAGTCTTGAAAGTGGTTAGAGTTGGGGAATCATGTATGCTGGTGGGGAGATTGTTCCAAAGTTTGGGGGCACAAACGGGGAAGGCTCGTTCACCGTAGCGAGTATGGGTACGGGGACCAGGAGCTAGTGGCAGGTGTGCTGAGGATGATGAGCAGAGACGTATGGAGGAAGTTTGCAGTTTGGTTGTGATGAGTTCTTTGATGTAGAATGGAGCCAGTCCATTATGAGCCTTGTAAGTGAGAAGGAGGATCTTGAATTGGATTCGTTGTGATACAAATGTGTATCTCTGTTCATTGGGTCAAAGGCATTCCTGAATGAAACCGTCTCAACTCCTTGGCAGTATGCAGCTCCGGTAGACGAATTTGAGCACATGTAGCTTATCACAATAATAATTGTACCCTTGAGGCTAAGAACTTATTTATTGATTGATGGGCAATAAAACAGTTGTTACCAGTCTCCTGACGACGGACAGAGTATACTGTCCAAAATGTTGAGTCCACTAGTTCTTTTCGGAATCGCAATTACCCAAAAGATGGTATCTAACTTTATGGTGTCACCGCAAATTTGTTTATTTTATTTTTTGTTTGTTATTATGTCTCTCGCTAAAAAAAGAACATGGTTTTAGAATAATGACTTCTCATTTCAACAGGAGCAATGTTTATCTGATAAAGGTTTTAAGAAAAACGAAATGATGGGCAAATGATTAGAAAAATGATAACATCTGTCACTAAACTCTAAAATGCTCTCAATAGTTTTGAGGAATTGTACAAATTACTTGAAGAACCTGCTGATCAGGATATAAGGTGTCAGGTAATATCGTACCTTTTGCAAGGTACAAAGTGACGTTGGACACTTCGTAACTTGGCACTTCGCACCTTTACAAGATACTTCGTTCCTTCATACAAGACACTTCGTACCTCGTATCGATTCTTGATTTCTGCCTCGTTTCGAGAGGGTCATGCTGCCAAAGTCTGATAATGACCTGTTGTGACTAGACTCGACCAGAACTGAGCGCCGTCAACTAACGATTTGTTGCATGAATTTAAGTTTAAGAAAGGTTAAAAAACCCTAAACAAAAATATGTATTAGTTAAACAAAAAACTTTATAAAAAACATAAACACGGTACGTTTATCTTCCAGTACGCGCTAATCCTCCAATTAGATGCTCGAACCGGAGTGTGATATCAAGCAATTACCTACTCCCAGTTTTTATATTGCACTCTGCGTATTGAGAGTGTCAATGCATCACGCTCCGCATACGGTCAGTGCAAAAATTACATTGTAAACTTTGCGCGTGCATGCTGTTCGTCATGAAATAACGCTCTGAAATTTTAAACTTTGAGCGTTGCACGTGTGACGCTTGTCATTAAAAATTACTTAAATTTATTACGGCCAAATCTTTGATCAGCAAAATGGCGTACCTAAGCATTTCTAAGAAACATGTCGTTCCTTTCATCCGTAAATGCTTTGCTAGTCATTCTGCGGACAAAATTGACGAAAAACGATGGTTATCAGGATTGCTTATGGAGTTGTTGTTTAAGTTTATTTGTTTCTTTGTTTCTTTATGAGGTTGGTTGACTTATACTAGGCTGGAAGATAAATTCGTTATCACACGCGCGCTTGTGGAATACGGAAAAATATAGTCTGCGTCCCATATCCAACTCGGCCTTCGGCCTCCTTGGATATGGGACGCAGAAGTGCTATATTTTTCCGTATACCACTCGCGCTTGTGTGATAACTTAGAATATACTATTAGTTAAAACAACTTCAACAATTTAACTGAGGTAACATAATTACACAAGCCAATTAATTGCATGCACCCCGAAATGACTTAATCCAACAATAGAGGGCCGCAGCTACCAAAGCTACGGAAGGTACGAAGTGACTCTGCTGACGGTACGAAGTGACCAAGGCATGAAGTGACCAAGGTACGAAGTGACAAGGGTACGAAGTGTCTGACATCCGCATATAAAACATAGTGTTTGTGAATCTCACCCAGTGTTTCCTATCGACTTCTTCATCAGCATCCCACTTTCTTGTGAGGAATGGATGTTTGTCGCTGATGATTTCTCCTTCAAAGAATGTGACCAACTCTGGATACTCGCTGGTCAGCCCGCTGATCTTTAAATATCCACATAGGTAGCTGTTTTCTTCATCCACATGCTGCAAATAGAAGTAATATCTTTAATTATTTAAAAATAATTAGGTTTTTCTTACTCACCTCTAGGCCTACACCCTAAGATATAATAAAGGAACACAAAGATATACATAAAATAGAATATTAATTAGTTCTCATTCGGCATTTCATCACAGTCCCTGATGCTATAAAAGTATATGTGTTGTGTGGGCGTAGGGCCAAGAAGAAGTGGAGGGAGTCCAGCATGTATGGACACAAATTAATGGGGCTAGCTTCAAACATTGCACGGGAAGTTATTAACTTGTGCAGCTTTTTACTTTCTGCCCTCATGAATGTGTTGCTGTTAAGTTACATTCACTTCAATTCTATCATTCAAATTAATAAATCTGTGTACCAGGCACGAGATTGATATTATTTGGTGGTACCTATTTGGTCCTTGGAAAAAGGAGGAAACGTTTATTGAGTACAACTTAAGGCTGACCTACTTCACTTTGTACGTATGCTTGTATAGACTTTTGGGATTGTTCAGGCTATTTGACCACATTTCTTCTGATCGGAAATCCAACTAACTCTTAAGTAGGAAGAATATCATGCCTGGTGTACCGTTCCGTCCACTTATTAATTTAGTGTTACCTGCGCGCCTGGCTAGCCGGCTACTACCCGGCCGGCCGACATCCACACATGCTGGCTGAGTGTTTCCTCCCGTACCCCAATTTCGCGCATCACAAATATTCGCGCAGGTACCTTTCCGACGCATATTATTTTGTTTACAATACGCAGTGACTAAATTTTTTTTATTTCATGAAAGTATAAAGCCTGATAAACAATTTCCTGCGAAGATGTGGAAAATCAAAGCCTTTCCGGTAAGATTTTAGATAAACTACAAATGTAGTATACAATCTTACCTTTTTAGACTAAATACAAAACATAGCTAGATAAGATGGTCGATTAAAAAAACCCCCAAAACACTGAAAGTTCTGTGCGTATCGTCTGCCATACTTCAATACTTAAATTACAAGACCACGTGATTTTCATTTAACAACAGAGGGCGTACAAAATACTACGGAAGGTTGAAGTGGACGTGCGCCTTATAATCCTTTTTTCAGAAATTACCAATTGTTTGCATTTAACTGGACGCGGGGCTTACCAACTTTGTGATAACAGCGCAGAGTCCATTTCCCACCTCGCCAACCCCACCACCCCTTCCCGTAAATAATTATCACTGCCGATTTCAACCGGCAGCTTCCCTGCCGCACGGCTAAAGCATTTAGAAGAAAGGCGGGACAATAGGGACTCCATAGTGGCGTTCCAGCCCAAGTGCGCGAATTCATGTGACGGAAAACGAAACTTGACAAATCGGGGTAGATTGCAGACGACGAGTTTCGTTGTGCTTGACGATGTTCTGCGGGCTTCAAATTCTCCTCTCAGGTGGGCTTTGACATCAGACAATTAAAATTAAAGCTAAAAGTTGTTCTTGATTCTGTTAATCAAGTCAAAATTCAATTTCAATTCTTACGTGCGCGAATAATGGGGATACGAGGATTCATGACGGCAGGAAATATATTTCCTTTTCTTTCTCCATTACCTACCATTATAGGTCTATATGGCAGGGCCGCTAGCATGGTTGTATTACAGTACTATTTTAATACAATCAGACCCTTACTTAGTATTAACTATTGACAAAAACAAATTCGTCGCCGTCGGTTTATCGGTGAACCAACTTTCTCAACGCAACGGAAGAATCGACGACGACTCACCTGAAGTTCAACTTCGACGACGTAAGAATTTCCCTTGCTCTTCTGGAAGCCTTGAAATTTGGAACCACTATAAAGTAAAGACCGTGCAACACCCTGCTGCTTGCTGCTCTTAGGGGGCGGTGGATACATCGTTATTCCCGGCATATTGGTTGATAAATTTCTCCCAGATTGTGCCCCTACGCAACCGACAGCCACCCTAAATTCAACATGGCAGCGCCCATGGATGACAGATAGACTTCTGCAAACTTTTATCTGATTGGTTTACGTAGCACTAGTGCAAAAATATTTGCCAATCAGATTGTAGCTTGTATAGATACTTAGGAATTTGGGAAGGCCTTTGAGATAGCGCCCTCAGATGATTGTCTTGCGAAATATAGTCTGGCGCCGGGTCTTGTAAAGTTCAGTGATAACACACGTGTTGCAAGTTTTGTGTTTTGATTTTGCGCACTTTCCCAAACATAAGAAACCACACTCATGATCATCAGCTGATCAGGAAGGTTGGTTAAAATTCTAGTCTCTGTCTGAACCATGTCGAGTTGTTTATTTAGATGGCAGAAACTTGGGAGAGTTTTACAGCTTAACCAGCTGCAAAACGTTGTGGTGAACTCAAAGTCAAAAAGGTTTTACTCCAGTTTCAGGGGTAAGAAAGATCAGTAGATTAAGATTTTTAATTTTTTATAATAAATAAATGCATTCATGATTTGGAATTAACTTGAACAAGGAAGGAGTTTGACTAACTTAGTTATTTTAAATTTATTTTTAATTTTAGCACAACTTCAAGTAAAAAGGTCACAAAATCATCTGTTTGATTAGACCATGGCAATAGTTTAGAGATGCTCTTTTTATTTGTTTATATCATATGTCAGCAAACTTGCTGTGTCTGACCTTCTTCATTTTTAAAAGTTTAATTTGTACATTACAATGTAGCCATGATTTAGCCCAGGTTGGATTCCTCCGCGCAACCAGAACGGAACTTTTTCGCTTGGGAATAGCTTACGTCAAATTTTCACTGTTTCTTTTGCAAAACAATGACATTTCGGTAAAAAATGAAAATGTTGGTGCGGGGCCAAAATCACATGCGGGCGCTGACGAGAAACTAGTGATCTAATTTCATTGGCCTTAAGCCTTAGGCCATGTATTTCTGTAGGAAATTGTTCACGACCATTTCTCAATTTATTATGTGATTAACAGAAAGGAAACGTATTTACAAGAATGTCAGCATCAGCCAATCAGGGAAGACCTTTGAAATTAACTTGGACCGGAGGAAACTCAAGACGCCTAATGGTCAGCTATTTACAGTACCCAGTGAGCCATTGGCAATTGCCGTAGCAACAGAATGGGATAACCAAGTAGACATCATAAAGCAACACACAATGCATCTGGTAAAAGAAAACTATTTGCGATTTCCATTGCATTTCTTAATAAAGCAATCAGCATTATTTGCTATTTAAAAACACAGATTTGATTATGACTGAACACTCACTGACTAGAGTTCAAACTAGTAAAAATCCTCTAGAGAAATTTAAATGTTCCATCTGAAATATCACCTTATTTGATGAAATTCTCACAGGTTAGTTGGATAGTGTGTTTATTGAAAACTAGAGGAAGGAAATTAGTTTACTTCTCTAAAACCATAGATATAATACTCTTTAAATACTGACAGAGGTTCAAACTTTTTACTGTAAACTTTATCAGTAATCTGTGATTATAACTTTATGGAGCTCACTGAACCCTCAACTGGATTCTCAAGTGCTCTTGTGAATGATGCTACCTGCTATGGGCAGAATCCTTTTCCTATTTTGGATAAATAAATAAAAAGCAGAAACAAGACATTTTTATAACAGTTTCTCACTATTTCCCAAGAAAAGTAAGTGTAAAATCGAAATGTGAATGATTGTTTTCTTCTTGGTGATTGATTGAAACAGTTTGCCTGTAAATTGCCTTGTGTGACTCATGGTCTTTACTCTTTATAAATGGAAAACTTATGAGAACTCAGGTGGCAGCAGACTCATAATGTTAGCCAGAGGGGTGTCTGGGTGTCTTTTCGACACCCTGTTTTAAATTTGGACACCCTGTTTTATCTGTCATTTACATGTTAATGTATTGTAAGTGAACCATTTGGACACCCAGTTTTTAAATTTTCAGCAAATTTGGACACCCTTTTACCAAATCCTGGCTAAAACCTTGAGCAGACTTTCCAGATAAATCTATCAATTTTCAGCAATGTGCGCATGCCCAGAACTATGTAAATGATGGAAATTTACCTGGTAAGTCTGCTGCCACCTAGCATTGCAAAGTCTGCCATTGCAACTGCACGTGATTTGTTTGATTTTGTTATTTTGATTTTGTTGTTGACAGACTTCACTATGCAACACAGCGTTAGATAACCCATCCTTAAGAAATAAACAGCAGGTCATCAAAGGTATCCTACATTTTCTGGACACGGATACAATATGGTAAGCCAGAACTGAAAGCAGAGAGAGATGGAAATTGTGAATTGTTGCAAAGCTGTAAAATGTATAGATGGATTGTACATGTACATGACGTCATTGACCGCCATCTTTGATGACAAAGAATGGAAAAGTGCACGCCTACGTGCTGCGCATGACTCTCGGCCAATGATAGCCTTTCACGCGTGCACGTTTCATCAACGATGGCGGCCAATGCAAGGGTTCTATACCACCATGAGAAATTTGTTAATGTGCTTTTGTTTCAATGAATTAGTATCAGGATCACCAGACAACCATCTGAATTTTATTTCAAGGTCTTTTTGTTTTCTTCAAATTACAATCATCCTACACGTTTGGTATTGACTCTGAAAATTAATGGAAATCAAAACTTACTTGGTAAGAAGTACATGTACAGCAGCTTTGGATAGTATAATGCATTTTGAGAAACTTTTCACTTCGAAGTACTGCGGTTATGGAAAAATATATCACTTTGAGAAGCGTAATGCGTAACGCTTCTCAGAGTGTGTATTCCAATGCAGATTATTCTTCCTGCGTGGACATAACCGCTCCAGATTTTCTGCAATATCTCAAAAACGCTACCACCTTTTGAAATAAAATTTTCACAGGTTAGTTTTATGGTATATATCTACAACTTCAAACAAACAATAGGCTCCAATTACCAAACGTGTACGATGCCTTTAAATGAAACGAGCACGGCCCAATTTCATGGGTCTGCTTAACACAGAAACCTTGGTAAGTCACTCCAAAAATGTGTTTTTTTAAAGATATTTAAGATGGTCTCCTCCTGCACCCCTGGATCTGCAACTGTGGATGTAACAATTTTGTATTTTGGTTCATCTTTTCTTCTGCCTCTTCATCTTTTCTTCTTCATCTTCTTCTTCTTCCTTTTGAGTGCAGCCTTCAAATGATTGAAGATAAACACACTGCCAGACACACCGGGGCGAACGCCTTCTCTTAGCGATAAGTGTGTACTGGGGTCTTTTATGTGCATTGATAGTTTTTAATACAACACACAGGAAATACAGCTTTATGTCCCATCCGAAGGACGAAGCAATAATGTCTTGCTTAAGGAAACAAGACAGGGTCTCGAACCCACACTCTGCTGATCATAAAACACCAGGGCCCAATTTCATAGAGCTGCTTAAGCACAAAAACTAGCTAAGCACAACAAAATTATGCTTACCAGAATGAGGTTACCGGCCAAACTACCATGTCACATGTACAACTTGTGACTGGTATCCTGCTTATTTCTGCTTAGCAGAAAATTGTTAAGCAATTTTTTCTGCTTAAGCACCTCTATGAAATTGGGCCCAGAGCTTGAGTTCGGTGCTCTAAACCACCATGACAGGCCACTCTCTTTTTCAATCATCATCATATGATTCCTAAACAACAAGAATCATCAAAAGAAACATGCTCTTTATCTGTATCATAGTTACAGACTAGAAGATCCGCCAGAACTGGTTTCCCTTCAACAGAACGAATGGGATCCCCTATTGGACTGGGTCAACGAGAGGTACAAGGTTGATGTTGTATCGTCAACCTCTATCACAGGGCCTGTAATACCGGAAGAGACTAAAGAAACCCTTCAACAGCACCTGGAGACTCACTCGGACTGGGCACTTGTAGGTGGGTGTAGATCTCTAATTTGTTTTCTGATATTTTTCTCTTCTAATAACAAGACCAAGTATTTTCCATGGTACACATTTAATCTTGAATTCAAACTCTACATACCTGTACACTAATGTTGCAGACAAATGTTTGACGCCGGTATAAGGAAAGATTTTTGTGTCCATTGGAGATATCAAGCCTATTCCATTTGAGGATGTGGAGCCTGTGGAACAGTTCAAGTGATTCTGATTGATATGAAATTTCTGTCATGGATTACCCATGTGTAGTACACTTACAATACATGTATGGCACTAGACATGCTAGAGTAGAGTAGCGCCCTCTGCAGTTGACTTTTGGAGCAAAAACCTTAGACTGGTCCCTTGTCGTTATCCGCAAGGATAAAGACAGGTACTTGTCTAACAGACCCAATGATTTCATTGAATACAATGATTTCATTGGATAAACGTGTAGTGGCGTAAGCTTTCCATATCTGCGTTATGATTGGTCTGCTCCGAAGTGACGTGTTTGTCAGCTACACCATGATCTGCATGAACTTTTTGATCGTCTGCTGCATGCTGCGTGCGTGTACATATACATAAATGTTTGTATGTAATGTTGTCTATACACAATGTAATACGTGTACACAAGTGACTGTAGTAGTACGAATCTCTGCTGTGGACGCAAGGTCAAAGGTACATCTACCAGGATCCCGCCATTGGCTTAAGGCCGCTATCTGGCGTTATTCACGAGCCTCGAAGTGTGACGCCAGATGTTCGGGCTACAAAAACCTTTGCTAGTATTGCAATATTTGTGACTCAATTCCCAATGAATTTGCTTGAGTGTATACAGAATTCAGCAAAGGCTGTTATTGTTATGACTTGCTTTCTCATATTGCTCTATTTATAGGTTATGAGAATGCAATTGGTTGCCTGAAATCCTTGGTGTTGACCTTTGCCCTCATGGATAGGAGACTCAGTGTCGAGCAAGCTGTTCACCTTTCATTGTTAGAGACAGAGTTTCAGGTAAAAACTAATTACGATTTAAAACCTCCACCTTCTACCCGGTCCCATTTTTTCGCCTGCTCCAGTACCCCCTCTGCTGTCTTTTGCTCTCCTGCCTCCCTACCCCCCCCCAACCAAGTATGTTGCCAAGGCACTGCATCAAGTCCAGTTCAAGCCTTAAAGGTATCGTACACGCTTGGTAATGACTCAAAACAAATATTAGCATAAAAAATTACTTGCTAACAAGCAACGGAGAGCTGTTGATAGTATAAAACATTGTAGGAAACGACTCCCTCTGAAGTAACGTAGTGTTTGAGAAAGAGGTAATTTCTCACTAAAATAATAAAAACTTCTTGCAAGAAGTTTTTATTCCTATCTGAAAGCACACAAATTTGTACAACAAGGGTGTTTTTTCTTTCATCATTTTCTTGCAACTTCGATGACCAATTGAGCCCAAATTTTCACAGACTTGTTATTTTATGCATATGTTGGGATACACCAAGTGAGAACACTGGTCTTTGACAATTACCAAACGTGTACGATGCCTTTAAAGCATGTGGTAAATCTAAATATTCAACCTTTGGAGTTTGTTAAGATAGGTGTATGCAACGCTCAAGAAATGAGCGACCAGGATGCGACCTGCATTTGTGGTTCTGAACCACAAATCATCGATCACCTGCTCAGATGTTCCTTACTAGACCAGAAATGTGATGCTGGAAACCATGCTGAAATTAACGAAAGTGCCAAAGATTGTGTTCAGTTTTGGCTGAAACACAACTTCTAGTTTGTGTGGACACAATAAGAAGAAAAATCTCACAAGACAAAGGGCCATTCCGTAAAACCATCAATCAGAATTTGATATAAGAGCTCCAGGCACATTGTGCATAATTTTTTTTTTTAAATTGTATTTAACATGTTTAAAGTATAGACGGCAGACGCTGCATAATTTCTTGAAAGAAACTATATTCTTGCCATATAAGCAGATGGGAGTACACATCTTTGTTCACATTTTTGTTTTCACTACTTCTTTTTTCTCGTCAGACTGCAAAGTGGGGCAGTGTTGAATGGGCTCACGATACCGAGATGGCAGACACCAAAGCCAGGGTCGCTGCTGCAACTCTCTTCACACATTTAGTCACACAGTCGTGTGTCATAACACAGAAACAAACACTTCAATAACATTGGACATTGTATCAGAGTGGATATGAACATAGACTGTTAAACAGACTGCTGGTTTTTTTATTTATTCATTTTTTAAAACTTTTAATTATTTTAAAATAAAATTTCTGCATCAGGAATAGGGAGTGTCTCAAAAGTTGGAGCGATGACTAGAGCAAGCTAGTCGAAACGTTGACACCAATTAAAAACTCACTCTGCGGCATTGAAGTTAATAACGAGAAGTTCCCCCAATCCACTAAGCAAAAGTAGTAGTCCCGGCCGATTTCCTACCTTCCGCCCAGGTAGTAGTTAAAAACAGGACAGTTCTTTTCAGAGCTTGGTAGTCTCCCGAATTCCGAAAATTCTACTCTGCGGCAGTAGAATAGTCTCCTGAATTCCAAAAATCTACACAGCATAGTAGATATACACATGGTGTTACCGAAAGCCAAATGGACAGAAACACTCTAGTTGGATCGGATCCAGCGCCTGCACATGGACCGTTCTGTTGGACTGCTGGAACATTCAATATACTAATGCTCGGATTCACTCGTGTAGGATTGTTCCTGTACTTCGGCACAATGATGCAGTCCAGCAGAACATTCTGGTGGTGCAATGGATTGCGGGCGTGTGCCCATTTGAGCATTCTTTTGCGTCTAGATCGTGCTCGACTTTTGACACGCTCCCTTATTGGTGAAATAATTTTAATTTAAGCCTTCACAATTTGTTGGTAAAATACTTTCTGCTTTTCACCTCTGTGGAGGAAGCTACTTGGACAGGATTAGAACACATGACTTGCTGTAGTCCCAATCTCTGATCTTGTAACTTGTTTTGGAGTCCAACCCAGTGGGTTGTAAAAGACAGTTCTATTTTAATAGCATACTAAAAAGGTTTACAGTATCCCTTATGGAGGCTCTGAAGGGAGCCGGGGAAATAACAACTTCAGCTTTCAATTTATAAAATCAGAGCATCTTAATTGAAAGGTCAAGTGTTAAACCACCAGGGTCCAATTTCATGGTTCTGCTTACCATGGAATTCTGCGCATATGGCGCATTATAAAGCACATAATTCTACGGGCTGTAAGCGCAAATTCTGCGGTAAGCAGAGCCATTAAATTGGGCCCAGCTCTTTTCAGAGCCACCCTCAGAGATTCATGCCCGGTGCTGCTGCTGACTTCCTTGATTGCATATCCACCGTGAAAATATTAAAATACTATTCCTAATAAGAGATGTTGCTTCCACAAACCTCTCCAGATTTGATTTCCTCAATGCAAAGATTCAGAACCCACTTTTTGTGGATTGAATCTGTTAAAAGGATACTCTTTTTGGTTAACCCTTGCAATCATGTGTGATAAGCAAAGACTATAGAGTGCTGAAGGCGCAAGATGGGAAACTGTAGCTCTATCGTTTGTTTGAACGTGAAATACGCAATTTCGCAAGCAAATGTTTTATTATATCATTGATAGCAGTGGTCATTGTCTACACTGATCTATTGTTGCATGAAAAAAGTTGCTTGCTGAAATGGCGTCCAGTGCACATTTCACATTTCAGCCAGAGTTCCCAATCTTGTGCCTTCAGCGCTCTATAATCTTTGGTGATAAGCACTGTATACTGAGTGCTTTCAAAGCTCTGTGGGGAAAAATATCAACATACTGCTTGGGTGGGATTTGAACCCACAACCCCTGTATTTTAGAGCACCAGACCAATGGGTGTGCTCTGTGACAAGATAGTTTGATTCCTGTAATTAGCACTGGGTACTGCAATTACAATTTACATGTAATTGATGTAATAATTGCATGTAAGATGAATATTATTGAATAAACCAAGGTTTCTTGAAAGGATTTCTCGTGTATAGTATGCATGGTATGAATGGATTTTTCTCTAAAAGATTAACTCCTACAGGAAGTTGACTGCCCTCTAGAAAGTGATTGATACATTGTGGTTTTGTTGAATGTGGGTTCTACTCAAATCAAAACCTCTGCTGAAGGATGCTATGTCATACATATGTTGCACATTCAAAGGGTGAATGCACTTTTCCCAATAGACATCCCCTCCCATAATTGAAATACATTGCCCAAATATACAGGGCAACACAGAATTAATATAATAAACTATATTAAAAAGTAAACCAAAGCAAAAAGCTCAAAGAAAAACATTTGATATATAACATCAACATATCGAAGAGGGCAAAAAAAAACCTGGAACAAAAGCAACCCCCCCAACACAATTGCGAACTTATTTGGATGTATTTTATTCCAATCTTGTTGAACATGACAAGTGTTATTTTAAAGCTTCCATCCAAACCAGGTGAGTTGCAACACGGTCCAGTCGGCTGGCCATGGTCGCCCCACTTTACATAACACAGGATACAAATTCATACCAACAAGCAGAACTTTCAAAAAGCAAGTTTTTCTTGGGAAGGGTGAATATCCACCTCTCCAAACACACCTGCTGCAGTTGCATCCCCTCAAGATTGTTAAATGGATTTAGCGCCACTGCTTGCAGGGATTGTAACTAAATGGCTGCCCCACTTTTGAACACTTTGCTACATGCCTGATCCAAGCACACTGGATACCCTCCATGATCCAAGTGGTCATAAGTCAACACAAATATTTTGGATAATAACCCTCCAAAATTCCTCAAGCTGTGACTCATTGTTGGGGTCATGACCCTTAGAGAGATTCCTTCCTCCATGGTAGAATCAAGAACACAGGGCACGGTGCTGTCAGTATTAGCCCCACAATCGGACTGAAACCTCTTCTGCCAGATAAATAAACATGACATTATGGAGGCATAACACTACTACATTGGTGTAAGAGTACACTGCCACACCATGCACTGCCTATCAATCTGTCGGAGGGGGGGGGATGAAAATGTGCAACTCATTCATCAGATGGCTGAGGTTGCCATGGGAACCTGTAAGGATGCACCCAAAATGGCAGATGAAGTGTTTTCTTTGGTCAGGAGAGGGTCACACTGACTGTCAAGACGTTGCGCACACCCCATTCTGTTCATGATTCCCGCCGTTTTTTTTTATTATCATTGGTTTCTCGGTAAAGAAATGTAAATGAATTATCTTTGAATGGAGGCATTAACCCCAGCTTTTTTAAAGGTATCGTACACGTTTGGTAATGACTCAAAACAAATATAAGCATAAAAACTTACTTGGTAACAAGCAACAGAGAGCTGTTGATAGTATAAAACATTGTAGGAAACGACTCCCTCTGAAGTAACATAGTTTTTGAGAAAGAGGTAATTTCTCACTAAAATAATAAAAACTTCTTGCAAGAAGTTTTCATTCCTATCTGAAAGCACACTAATTTGTACAACAAGGGTGTTTTTTCTTTCATCATTTTCTTACAACTTCGATGACCAATTGAGCCCAAATTTTCACAGGCTTGTTATTTTATGCATATGTTGGGATACAACAAGTGAGAACACTGGTCTTTGACAATTTCCAAATGTGTTCAGTGCCTTTAAAGAATAGGCCGCATCACCACAGCTACTTTCCAAATGAGCTTAAAAATTCACATCATGTCCGAAAATCATCATGGCATCTCTATGATTCCCTCTCTACAAAAGAAAGCATTTTGATCTAGACAGAACTTTCTAACATCATAATGCCATCTTTTGTGTATTATACATTAAAGTAGAATAAGATTATTTTCCCCCCGCAACCCTCTCTGTTTAATATATGTTAAGTTTTCATCTGGGATAAAGAATAATATTACTTTACACCCGGACCGATGTGTGTTAGTTACACAAATAAATGAAGGCTCAAATAATCCTAGACAACAACTGGTCATGTAAAGAAATCACTTAGATGACAAAATCACTAAGAGATGAAAATATAACAATGTTATAAATCCAGGAGGGGGCGTCAGCGACGTGCCGAAGGGGTGTAGCGTTACGCAATTCTCCGGGGACCGCCATCATTAAAGGAAGCACACAGAATATGTATAGTAGTTATGAGAAAGCACAACAAGCCCAAAAATAGTTAATGGCCTGACGTTTCGACCCAGAGTCTTTCTCGAAGGCTAAAGGATATAAAACGACATCACAAAACTGTTCCTTTTAAAAAGTCCTGTACCATTTTATTTTGTTAAACCATTCAATTTGTGAATTGTACATAGAAAAAAAGAGAGAATACCAGAGTGATATTCTCAACAAAACAATGGAAATAGACATATGCATTGCATTTTGATACGAGACCTGTGACATGTACATGCAGCTTCAGGCCGTTTCCGAATTAGTGGCTGTGGCTAGATTACCATGTTAACATGTGTCGAGGGATAGGCAGCCCTTAGCAACAGCCGCAGGCGCAACTGCAGCCACTAGTTCGGAGAAGTGGCCATATCTTTATTGGCAGATTTTGTGCTGTAAATTTAATTGGTGGTTTCAACTGTTGATGTACAGTACATAATTATAGGTATAAACCCGAGATTTCAAAGGTCCTGAAGTGAAATATTTTAGAATTTTTAGTAAACTCATCTTTAGAAAATTATATAGCACTATACAAGGAAAGTTTGTTTTCCTGGGAATAGACTAATTCATACAATTCTAAGCACACAGATGGGATTGTGGTTCGTTTTTTTCATCCATGTACTGGTTCCTGCAAAACATTAAAACTGTCTGCCCATTGAGAATAAACAATGACTCAATAAGTTATGCCATTTGAAAAGAACACCAGGGAACTTTCATTAGTTAGCGCCACTGGACATCGTTTGGTAATTACTCGAAATATAAATTAGCATAAAAACTTACTTGGTAACGAGCAACGGGGAGCTGTTGATAGTATAAAATATTGTGAGAAACATCTCCCTCTGAAGTAACATAGTTTTGAGACAGAGGTAATTTCTCACTAAAATATTAAAAGACTTCTGGCCTGAAGCCTTTCTCAGGCATCTGAAAGCACACAAATTTGTACAACAAGGGTGTTTTTTCTTTCATCATTTTCTTGCAACTTCGATGACCAATTGAGCCCAAATTTTCACAGGCTTGTTATTTTATGCATATGTTGGGATACACCAAGTGACAATACTGGTCTTTGACAATTACCAAACATGTCCAGTGCCTTATGGAGGCTCTGAAGGGAGCCGGGGATACAACAACTCAAGCTTTCAATACGTAAAATCAGAGCCAAGTGAGAATACTGGTCTTTGACAATTACCAAACGTGTCCAGTGCCATTAAGCATTCAATAACAAAACACATAAATGTAAACGTACTGCAGGCCTGATACTTCAAGGAAGCAACAGAGGCAATTGCCTCCATGCCTCTGGTCACTGCCTTGGTGCCTCTCGAAATCTTCCCGTGCAAATTTAAATTTCCCCAAAGAAGTGCCCGAAAAAATGTCTTGCCCTTACACGAACAAAGTATCAGGCCTGGTACAGTGTATGTTTTTTCTCCCACTTTTATTACATCTTCAGTAAATTTTAATGACCTATTTCTTGTAAAGAAAAAGGAGTAAATGTTGAATTTAGTTTTCCCAAAATAGCTCTTCTTCCAGCAGTATAATTCGGACTTGATCATACTGGTCACAATTGAACATTAAGATCCCCCACCCCTCCCCAACCATTTGAAGCACCACCCGTGGGAGATTTTATTGCCTGTATAACAGGCAACAGTACAAATGTTTATATGTAAATACATCCAGATATCACTAAATATGGCATATAAATCAACAATAAATACATTTTGAGATACATAGTGCCTTACATAAATTTTAAAAAAACAAAACGAAAAAAACCTGCACACCATCTCTTTAAATTAATACAATTTTATTGGATTCTTCACTTGACATTGTTTGTGACTGCAGACCTTGTCACCTTGTCCATAAGCGAGTGACCTTGAACATTCCACAGCATTTCCTGGCAGGCAAGAAACTACAAGTACTGTACTGTTTCAACAGGAAATCAGCCTTATATCACAATAAGTTTTGAGATGTGTCCTGTTTCATTAAATGTACGATTTAGTTGTCTTGCATTAAGCCCGTATGAACATGCACACAATGTGCCTGCCAGGAGTTTAGGCTTAATTGGGGCTGTTTTGTAAGCATCTGGGGCCAATTTCATAAAGCATGTAAGCACAAAAACTTGCTAAGCACAGATAACTATTGCTTAAGAAAAATAGGTTACCAGCCAAAATGACATACAGTTACCATTTTATGTGACTGGTACACCACACAATTCTTGCTTAGCAAATAAATTTACTGAGCAGAATTTTCTGCTAAACAGCTTTATGAAATTGGGCCCTGATGACATGAGTCATATTATCTACTGACCCCTGACCCCTTGCATGACAAGAACACACCTCCGCACAATGTGCGTCTACCATTTCTGCCAATTCCCACAATGCACGTCTACCATTTCCGCCATTTTGGGAGTCAATTCCTTTGCATACATTTTGACTCCCAAAATGGCGGACAGGATAGGCGCGCGTACGTGCATTGCCTGTTGTGAAATTGGTCAATAACAGGCTGCACATTGTTCGTAATTTGGCATTTCTTTTATTTATTAAACATGTAACTGTGGTGGGAAGCCAAAGCAGACTGCAAACAAATACAGCATGCATAAACTGTTATTAAAAATTTGTAAATCATCTTGTAAGTAAGATAGAAGATACTTGCAAACTCCCTAAATTTAACAAAGAGTGCCTTCATTACCAGGAATTACATTTTTGAAACATTATTTGGGGTTTGGGGTGTGTCAGCTGTAAATCACTGAATGTTTTAAAAGAGAAAGAGAACATAACAGGGTTTTTTTTACTGTTAGGTCAGTACAAAATATGGGGGACACAAATTTTTCAAAAAAATTCTTTAAAAAACCTTTATGTTGTATCCCTTTCCAGGGCCCAATTTCATAAAGCTGTTGAGCAGAAAATTCTGCTCAGCAAATTTCTTTGCTAAGCAAGAAATGAGTGGGGTACCAGTCACAGTAATGGTAACTGTATGGTATTTGGCTGTTAACCTATTTTTTTTAAGCAAGAGTTTTCTGTGCTTAGCAAGTTTTTGTGCTTACATGCTTTATGAAATTGGGCCCATGTCTGATTAGAGGCAACAGAGGCAGTTGACTTGATGCCTCTTGAAATGTTCCAGTAAAAATCTCAATTATCCTCATAGAGTTGCTGAGAAAGAAAAGGCCTTGTCCTTACAAGAACAAAATACTCAGACCTGCTTTTTATAACAATCCTGAATATGCACAGCCAGTGCAAAATACAACCTTTAAAAAAAAAAATCAAACACTTGATTTTTGCACTGGCATAATGTGTTGTGAAATAATGCATAAAGCATCACAATAGAACTAAAAATTGCTTTAGTAAAGAGATCAATAAATGTAATTAAACCTTTTGCATTGTGTCTCAAGTTCTCTTACCTGTTGCATTGGATTGTTCAATACGTGTGTACATGTAGCTCAGGTAATTTCTGACAGACTTTTTGTGTTTGAGTAATTGTCCAATCACTACACATAGCACGAACGAAAATGAGGCCATTCACAATAATCTTCTCCTGACAGTGTTCTCGCTATTCTACACGCATAAGCTGGAACTGGGTTATGTACACAATACTTGTAGCTCTACAGTTTAAAGGCACTGAACACGTTTGGAAATTGTCAAAGACCAGTGTTCTCACTTGGTGTATCCCAACATATGCATAAAATAACAAGCCTGTGAAAATTTGGGCTCAATTGGTCATCGAAGTTGCAAGAAAATGATGAAAGAAAAAACACCCTTGTTGTACAAATGGTGTGCTTTCAGATAGGAATATTATTTTAGTGAGAAATTACCTCTTTCTCACAAACTACGTTACTTCAGAGGGAGTCGTTTCCTACAATGTTTTATACTATCAACAGCTCTTCGTTACTTGTTACCAAGTAAGTTTTTATGCTAATATTTGTTTTGAGTCATTACCAAACGTGTACAATACCTTTAAATGTGGACAAATCATCTGCACAAATTGCAATCAGCAAAGAGCAAATAACATAAATAATGAGCACAATGGGAGACTTTTGTCTTTGAGATGAATAGAAAAGGACCGGTGAGTGGGATGACCAGTGAGTGGGATGCCCGCTTTTGTCTCAAAACTCTCTCATTGAGAATGAACATAAGTCGAGTATGCGGATGTAATAATTTGCATGAGGGATAAAGAACAATATTTTGGGGGTTTTCATACGCGATGTGATAAGCATCTACACACCCAGAGCTTTCCGAGTACTGCGGGAAAAAAAAATCAAAGGCATTCTACTCAGGTGGGATTCGAACCCACAACCCAAATGCTGATAAGGAATGCTGTTAAGGAACAAATGTTTTGAGCAAGGAATCACTTAGTAGACAATGAGTACCTGCCAACAGTGTCATATGTATGATATATATTGGTAATGACTGGTTCCTCAACAATTGTTAAACCTTTCTTACAGCTTAGTAGCTTTCTGAAATTTGGCACTGGTTAAAGAAGTTCTAGAACTTATGGGTGTTGCAATGGTGGCATTATGTAGTGCATGTCACCATCCATAATGTACACATCACTTACAGTGAGTCTTAAGGCAATGTCACATGGGGACATTTAATTTACAAATAACTAGTTCCAGGCAATCTGAAATGAGATCAAACATTCCCATTCAACTTTTCACATAGTTTTCTCAGGGATTGGTTAAAAGAATGTCTCTGGTGTTTCCCAGTGTATTCTCTTTGCATGCAGTGCAGTCGGTTTCCTCCAAGTTGCCTGTTCAAGTTGTATTTAGGCATGTTAGGCCTTGTCCAAATTAAGCGACTTTAAATTTAAGGAGAGGATGGTTGCCGGAATAATAGGTCTTTTCAGCGTTCGGTCTCAGCCATTGCCGAAGCCAAATTGGACACGGCCTTATGATCTTTCTCATTGTTAAAGGCACTGAACACGTTTGGTAATTGTCAAAGACCAGTGTTCTCACTTGGTGTACCCCAACATATGCATAAAATAACAAGCCTGTGAAAATTTGGGCTTAATTGGTCATCGAAAGAAAATGATGAAAATGATGAAAGAAAAAACACCCTTGTTGTACAAATGGTGTGCTTTCAGATAGGAATAAAAACTTCCTGCAAGAAGTTTTTATTATTTTAGTGAGAAATTACCTCTTTCTCAAAAACTACGTTACTTCAGAGGGAGTCGCTTCCTACAATGTTTTATACTATCAACAGCTCTCTGTTGCTTGTTACCAAGTAAGTTTTTATGCTAACATTTGTTTTGAGTCATTACCAAATGTGTACGATACCTTTAAACAGTTTTTCTGAGTATGCTCTACATGAATGGTTCCATTTGCTTCTTTGACAAGAGTTTGAACACTCCAGGAAGCTGACAAATTCACAGAGCTACTTGAGGACAACAAGTTGCTATAAAAATGTTGTTGATCAGATAAAGGTTGCTATTTGTGACTGCTTAACTTCCTCATTGAATATTATTCTTCACTTAGGGAGAATCTCAAAAGTAGGGTATGTTCTAGGCGCAAAAGAACGTTCCCGTGGGCACACGCCCACAATTCATTGGGCTGCCACAATGTTCCGTTTGACCGCATCATTGTGCCAAAGTATTTTGAACATTTCAATGGAGCGTTCCGGCGGTCCAGCAGAGCGGTCCATGAGCATCTGCTAGAATACTTATTCGATCCAATAACAACATTCCTACCGCTCTGATATTTGAGACGCTCCCTTATGCAGCTCTATGAAAATGAGACACGGTCGAAGCATCCAGTAAATTAAACTTGTTGCGAAAGAGAGATAGAAACTTCCAGTCCGGCAATCACAACCATACATACATGTAAACATAGCTATTTGTAAACTGTGTATGTAATGAGAGCCAAAACCACTGCGTTAACATGTTACAACATTACACTGCACAGACATACATTGTACACTTCCTTGTATTGCAATCAACTGCACATCCATTAAGCAACAACTTACAATATAAGACTGAGAAAAAACCTAGAAGGAAAACAATTGCATCTTCAGACACTTCCCATTGTGACCTTTGTATAAAAATTGCCTGTCATAAATTGATGAAAAAGTTTTCATCATACACAATTTCAAAGATAACGTGATACAAAATATGGAAGTTGCACAAAGATGGACATATTTGTTTTTGCTGACAATGTTCTGTACCTCTTTTAGAAAAACCCTCTTTTTTTAAAAGTTTGTTTATTCTTTCGTTCCTTCCTTTTAACTTTCAAGCAAGGTCCAGTCTCTAAAATCCTCCACCACACAGTGACAAACTTTGGCCATTCAAGTTTTGAAAGTTGATAAATGGTGGCACTTGTTCACTGGTCCAATTTCACGGCTCTGCTTACCACAGAAATCTTTGTTTACAGTCACCATTCTTCACTGACAGGGTTTAAGTGCTGAGTTACTGTGCTAGCTGTGTAAGCGAAAAATGCTACAAAACAGGTGCACATGCAAAGATTTCTAGCTAACCTTTGAAATACGCTGACATTAAGCCCAGATTGTTCTGCTACCGCAGCATTGACTTTAAGCCTACAATAAGCATTGCCCATGAAATTTAGCCCGTCTTATAAACATTTATCATGGTGCAACCATCTTTTTTCCCCTCCCACTCAAGACAATTAAGCAACCTTACTGAACCGAGGCTGAAAAGACAAAATAGTATGGTTCCTTTTCAGGACAAATGAGTACTTGCTGTTGCAAACAAGGAACAATACAAAGATGGCGACAACATAACAATGGTCAAGACCAACCTCGTCCCTTAGGTGTGTCGAGCAGTACGAGGTTGACCGCTCTCTCACCCTGGTATTGGATCATTTGCATATCGAAAAATTTTGGATACATATGCAAATTAGAATAGTCTGGCTGTGAACATGGTGAATACTGAATGAGTACAACTTAACATGTTTATGTTAGACTTTTGTACACCAGTCAATGTCCAATCAGGGTCCAAGTAAGGAGTTTCCCTCCCAGGGTTTACTATTGTAAACATGGTTGGAAATAAAGTAACCCATGGGGACGAGGTTGGGTCAAGACTTCTATCACAATGTGGCCACCTTTTTCAGATTCCCTGTATACACAAATGACAAGGTTAGTCATGTTAGTTCTAATACTCGTTTATAGTACCAGACTACTGAGCCTTTGTCTTGGGCCCTTTTCGAACTGATGGCTTCGGCTTAGGCTCTGGCTTAGGCTGTCAGTAATTTTGAAGACACACTTTTGGCCGGACTTCAAACAGGCGGACGATGCCTAAACTGGAGTGGAAACAGAAGCCAAAGCCGTGGTTTCCAAAAATGGAATTTGAGTGACTGAAAAAAACATGGCTGCATAATGAGGTCTAAAGAAAGACCTAAAATGTTTTTTTTTTCCCAAGATGGCAAAGCCCATTCTCATGACTTAAGACAATTAGAATTAGAATCTAATGGGTTCATCCTGTAAGCAGGGCCCAATTTCATAAAGCTGTTTAGCAAATTTCTTTGCTAAGCAAGAAATTAGTGGGGTACCAGTCACAGCAATGGTAACTGTATGGTATTTTGGCTGTTAAATTATTTTTCCTAAGCAAGAGTTTTCTGTGCTTAGCTAGTTTTTGTGCTTACATGCTTTATGAAATTTGGCCCTGGGTAACAGACAATGGGCCTCTTTAAATCCAGACCTGGCAAGTAAAACAATCATTGTCTGGGCACTACTTTACTGAATCCCTCAAACCAGCCGAAGAGCTTTACTTAACTACATGTAGTTGCCCTCATTTTTTGTTATGAACATTTATGTAAGATTCTTTATACAACTTTAATGACAACAATTAGAGACCTTGAACTTCAGTTTTTAAAGGGCACAGCAATGTTCCCTTGTAGGGGGGCGCTTTTGTAAGGAAAATGTCAATTGGTATTGGAACTTTACAAAGGGCACAATGGAAAATCACAGCAGAATCAAGGGGCATACAGGGCAATTTAACATAGTTAATTTGAGGCATGACTGTTCCTGGTGAAAATTGTGATTATTACATTTCTTTATTGACTACTGATATTAACAATATCTGTCATTGTTAATCCCTGCAGAGTCTACAAAGTTTGTTGAATACATAACCAAAAAAAGGAAAAGAAAAGGAAATGAAACAAATACAAAAGACAGACTTAGTGGGTAATGTCGAATATTTATCATAAAATTAAGAGAATGAAAGTTTGACGCAGCATTATAATGTATATTCATAGACATTAACCAACCAATCAAATGGCTTTTTATATATAAAAAAAAAAATTGCTTTAAAAATAATTACTTTGGAATAAGCATATCACAGAATTTGCACCATTATCTGGATATTGTGAACAATTTCCAGGACTTTAATTTCATTCTCTAAAGAGGAGGCGTTACAAGCCAACAATTTTGTACCTCAGGGATTGTACAACAAATAAAAATCATGTAAAGAGTTTAGAGAAAAAAAATGAAAATGGTTTAAAGATAAAAACCTGATTGTTCTGATTATTTCTAAAGGATTCCCAGAATATTTAAATCACTGCAAATGGAAAACCAGAGGTTTGGACAAAAGAGGAACCAAGTCTTTGACCGCAAGCTTATGTCTTTCGGAAAATCTGAAGGCAAAAAGAGATCTACGCAAAAACAAAATCAGGAAATCAGAAAAAATCTTGACAAATTACAGTATAATTTAGAATCTGCAAAACAATGTTCAGAGACAAGAAGTTTCTGTAAAACAAGTTTGTTTTAAACAACAACAAGGTCGTATCTTACGAAAGCATTCTGGACATGTAAACAGAAAAAACACACCTGAAAAGCTTTGGATAGTATATGCATTTTGAGAAACTTTTCACTTAGAATATACTGCGGTTATGGAAAAAGATATCAATTTTTATCCCAAACAATTTGAATCTGAGAGATTGTGTATTTCAATTGCAGATTATTCTTCCTGCATGAACATAACCGCTCCGGATTTTTTGGCAATATCTCAAAAACGCTACCACCTTTTGAAATGAAATTTTCACAGGTTAGTTTTATGGTACATGTACATCTTCAACTATGTTTGGTTCCAACTACCAAATGTATACAATCCCTTTAAACCACAACAAGGTTGTATACTAAAGCATTTAATACTGGACATGTACAAACAGAAAAAAACGCGCCTGGAACATCATAACGTACTTCACCAAAGGATTTTGTACATCAGTTGTTTTGGGAAGATTGAAGCAATAGGAATGATCAACAGTGATTTTTGTGGGTCTTTAAATGCCATTTCTTTAACCTTTGACAACATTTTAGATGGGAATACAATTATTTGAAATGCAATGTATCTCTCTGGAAGATTGGTATTGGTATGAACTGAACAAACTGTGAGCTTTCAGACTGAAACTACATGTACCAATCCTGTAAAATGTACATTGTCTTTAATTAATCAAAATGACATTCAAAAGTGAGTTTTGCCCCTGACAACAGAAAAAAATAGTATGGTTACCATACTGTAGTAAGCATTGCAGGCTGAGAGAACCTTTGTGTTCAGGGAACCAGGCATAATAAGGTTGATCCATGAATAATGTAAATACACCCCATTTCCACTATTCTTGATAAAAAAAGATGACCTATAAGATACGACCTTGATATAAGATACGACCTTGTCGCATTAATGAGTTATGACCTCCTGAGATGAAAACAATGGTTTGGGCTGATTAGGTAAAAGTTTGAAATAGCACTCACACAAAAACTGTAAAGAGCATTAATTTAATGCTAGGGTTAAACAAAGAAAAGTTGACTAGAGTGGGATTTGAACCTGCCACCTCCGGATTAATGTGTTGGCGCTCTGCAAACTGAGATTTCTAGCCGTAATGTTGGTGGTCTCCCTATTTTGTCAATTTCTTTGTTCGTGGGGGGGGGCAGACTCGTCGGAGTCCTCCGGGAAGACGGCAGAGTGCGCGATCTGAGGCCTTCGGAGGAGAACTCTCGTGGGGGCCTGCGGAGCGCCGCTCCCCACCAGTACTCCGGTGTGTGAGGAGGTCAGGGGGGGGGGGGGAGGAGCACTCAGAAGCCATTCAACCTGTAACTGCCGTATAGCCAGGGATCACACCCAAGTTTCTGATACAACCTGGGAAGCAGCAGCAGAGGGATCACCTTAAGGGGATGCGACTTTTTATTTCAAAAATCAAGTAATAAACCACAAAGGAAACTGGCCGGTATTAAAACAGATGCTGCCCTTGCTTGCTGAGAGAGTTATAAAGCTTGATTGAACCAGAATGTTTGTCTCAAGAAAAACAAACCAACAAGTTTGTTCACATATCTCTTCAAGCCACTTCTGTCATAATTGTTTTAATTTATTTTGTAAAAAATTACGATCAACTTAAAAACAACTTTACAAACCCACAATTACAGTCTTTTTTTTTACAAGATTTACAACGAGATCTTTTACATTAAAAAAAAAAATGCCAACATAGATTCAGCGACCATCTTAAATATTTCTCAATGTCCACACATACATGTACTTCATTTGCATAAAAAAAAAAATGAAACATTATTTACATAAAAACCTAAAACTTATTATCTTGCCATATCCTCCATGCTTGTGAACAGCATGTCAAGAAAGTTGTAAACTGTGCCACTTACTGTCGTATAGTCTTGGAAAAATAGCATCTTTTGCAAAATGCTGGTGCTGTTAGAATGTGAACCACAGATCCTGTTGGTAAGCCTATGCAATGGTTTTTGTTGCTTCCAGCTGTAAAGCTGCTGTAGTGTAAGCCTGTGTTAACCCAAACTCCCCCATTCGACATTTAAAGACCATTACCCATGCACAAAGTGCCATCTTAAAAATATACCACAATGCATCTTGGGAGACTGAGTACACTTCAAAAATAAGCTGCCAAGATGGACGCCATGCTGTAGTTTACATGTACATGTAACTATGCCAGTTTTTATAGTCGTGCACCGCACTGCTTTAAAGTCAGCGCGCCATGATGGTTGCCGGTTTTGCTTGGACTCGGATTTCACCTAGAATAATTTGGCGCCGATCATGTGCATTGGGACATGCTAATGGGCTATTCTGACAAACAACGTTGATGTCAAATGATACTCAACAATGCTTAAGAGTCTTTGCAGGATGTCAAATGTAAGTGAAGGGCAAGACGGAAGCTTTACAGTTTGTTGCGTACATCCTTTAAAAACATAAACAAAACTGCAGTAATGAATTTTCTTCAAGCTTTGTTGGATGGACCAGGGCCCAATTTCATAGAGTTACTTTTAAAGCAGAAAATTGCTTATCAATTTCCTGCTAAGCAAAAACAAGCAGGATACCAGTCACAAATGATGCATGTGAAATGGTATTTTGGCTGGTTACCTTATTCTGCTAAGCATAATTTTGTTGTGCTTAGCTACTTTTTGTGCTTAAAAGCAGCTCTATAAAATTGGGCCCTAGTCTGACGTGCGAAGTTTGCCTGGTTTACATTTTGTGCATCATACTTACCAACAGGATTCTTTTCTTTCACATTCTATCAATTGTTTTTATATTTTAATATTCTAGATGGATATATGGATGGTCTGAAAAAAAATATAGAGTTGTCAAAATACTCACTGACCTCTTGCACATGATGTCAAACACCTACATTGTACATGTACTGTTGCATGATGTAAAGGGGGGGGGGGCAATAGGAGACTTTAGCAATATGTTTATGTCAACAGACATACTGTAAATGGTCAAATTCCATAGTTTCCGTACTTTTTAGCACGCACATAAGAACGATGGTTTACCTGTTAAAGGCACTGGACACGTTTGGTAATTGTCAAAGACCAGTATTCTCACTTGGTGTATCCCAACATATGTATAGAATAACAAGCCTGTGAAAATTTGGGCTCAATTGGTCATCGAAGTTGCAACAAAATAATGAAAGAAAGATACCCTTGTTGCACAAAGGTGTGTGCTTCCAGATGCCTGAGAAAGGCTTCAGGCCTGAAGTCTTTCTCAGATTCAAATATTTTAGTGAGAAATTACAAGCTTTCTCAAAACTACGTTACTTCAGAGGGAGTCGTTTCTCACAATGTTTTATACTATCAACAGCTTTCCGTTGCTTTTTATATATTTTTTTCATGTGATATCCCCCAACCCACAAGGCAAATTCAAGGTGAGGGCTACACTTAACTGATTTGGGCTGTTGACCCAAATCAACTGTCACCAGGGGCACGTTGCCACCTACTCCTGGGGCTGAAACAGGGTTGCCCCCTTTACAGTCTGTAAGGAAGTAGGCATGGGTATCATCCACTAGGAGCCTGGCTGGTAGAGCAGAATGCACTACCTTCCCAACTTTTATGAAGCAATTATGGTTAAGTGCCTTGCTCAAGGGCACAAGTGTCATGATTGGGATTTGAAGTAATCAAGTAAGTTTTTATGCTAATTTATATTTTGAGTAATCACCAAACGTGTCCAGTGCCTTTAAGTCTGATGCCACCTGGTGTCCCAAAAAGTCGCCCATTGCTGCGATATGCATCATCTGCATGCAGTTCAAGCCTTATGTGTTTCGTTGAACGTCCCTGCAAGCCAATCCCCACACCCCACCAAACACCCTCAGAGGGTGGTTGTGTGACATGTATGCAAGAAGTTGTTGTACATGTATTAAACATGTAACAAATGTTTCTTTTCTTTCCCCCTTTTTAAACCTTTATAAGGAAGGCTCAGTTGGGGTTGAAATTTCAGGCCAAACAAAATAAATTATGTTTCCAGTGGCTAAACCAACCCAATACAATAAGCAAAAGGAAGAGTCAGGATTTTTCCCCAAAAGTAATTCTGGATTTTTTGTTTTGCTTTTAAACAGCAGCAACAAGAACAGAAGAAGAGAAACTGATTAATGAGCAAATTCAATGCATTACATTTTTTTGTTTTTTTTGTAACATTGCACATTACACACATTGCACCAGTGCATGCAACAAACGTCATGAATAAAAATCCCAATATACATGCACATCATTTTTGAGTCCATCTACAATCAAGAAACACAACATTTATTTTGTTTGGCCCGAAGCAGACTAACTTTGACATATGTATTTCGCGTTTTATCCAGTGTACAAAAGCACATTGAAAGAGCGTACATGTACATTGACATGAATGCACCGTCTAAATTAAAACCTTTAATAATTGAAAACAAATTAACTTCTGCAGTTAATTACATTTCGATGAAACCAGAGCTTAGGTTGTCTTCCGTAGACAAAAACGAACCCTTCTGGATTGCCAGGGTGCAATGAGATTTGCGGACTGAATTTGATCAAGAATGTAATGTCTACTCCACTAATGGTAGTCCCTCAGGTCAGTTTCACTCCAAGCAAGCCGTGGCTTCAAGCAGACTTGGAATTTCAAATCCTGAAGGGGCAAGGTCACTTTTCTTTTTCTTGAGTAAAAGGGCACTTCCATTAAAATCTCAGAATATCTCTGGCCAATACTACCGCTTTGATGACAGACCAAGACTGCGATATTCCACTCCACTGAATCAAGGACTGATGGTTGAATTCACAGGGAACGGTGTGGCACTGAGCCTACAGCAGGTGGGGTGTGGCCCATCCCAACACCATCTCATCCCGCTGAATGGTGTCGCTGCGTCTTCTACGGCATACCATACACTTGAAGCGTGCTTTGTTACTTGTAAGAGGCACAGACAGCTGATTGGTCGACAGGCAAGGTACGCTTAACGTTACTGCAGCATGATTCCTTCCAGATTCTGTTTTAGAATCGTGTCCCTGACCGCGTAGAATACGTACTTAATGTTCTCTGTGTCGACAGCAGTGGTGAAGTGGTGGAATAGCGATTTACTCCGATCGCGACGCCGCATGTCGAACATGAGAAGGATAAAGTTCTGCACTTGTTTCACGTCGGTGGGGTCGCCCTCGAAAGCTGCGAAGTAGTCCTTGAGGTTTACTACTTTGACCTTTTGCTCCAGAAGGTCGGATTTATTAAGGAAGAGGATAATGGACACTTTGGAGAAGTACTTGTGATTGACGATAGTATCGAAGATGTTGCAGGACTCTACTAGCCGGTTGGTGATGCGATCCTCCATCAGGACCTGATCAAACTCGCTGGATGACACCAAGAATAGGATTGAAGTGACACCTTCAAAGCACTGGAACCACTTCTGTCGTTGTGAACGCTGTCCGCCGACGTCGACAAAGCGAAATGGGACGCTCCTGATGTCAATGACGTGCTCAACAATACCTTTGGTTGCTTTCCTGGCAAAGAGGATATCCTTCATTGTAGGGAGATAATCCTGCAAATTAATCGCACAGATACACACAAATGATATTACTACAAAAAAAGCTTAAGCAATGACATGCAATAACACACGCTACATGTACATGTGTAAGTATCTGAAACTGAAATGAAGACACATTGATGAATATTTGTCAATACCAAATTACCAAATCTTAATTTCTTCGAAGTACATATTAAAATTAAGGTTGGCATAAACCAATTCACATCATAATGCGTGTCGTGTCCGAGAGGATAAGAACACCGAACTCAAGCTCTGGTGTTTCTGATCAGCTGAGTGTGGGTTCGAATCCCGGTCGTGACACTTCTGTCCTTAAGCATGACACTTTTAAACCATCATTGCTGCCTCCCTTAGATGGGCCATAGTTCCCGTGTGTTGTGTCATGCACGTAAAAGAACCCAGTTAGGGGTTCGCCCCGGTGTTCCTGGTTTGATCGGCAGCACCTTGTAAACCATTTCATGGTGCTATGTAAAGGAATAGGTCTCATACTTCAAAACGTAGCTCCGCACACCTTGCAGGGAAAAATACTGAGTGCTTTGATATGCCCATAGGGGTGTGATAAAGTGCTATATAAGAACCCAGTATTATTATAATGCAACAGAATCCTGTGAACTGCATTTTGCTGCATGTACTGTAGAAGGGTTGTCATTTTAAGGTGCCTAGAAAACACATGATGGTGGCTCCAGTTAAGGGAAGGCTATTACTTATTACATGTAGGTCTGCATTCTACAGTGTCTTACCTTCTTTCCTATCCGATCCAATTCATTTAAGAAGTACTTGACCGAGTCCGCCTGTACAATAAAGACAAACAAGAATTATTCAACTGAATTGAAGAATTGAAGAATTCATCAGCTTCAAAACCCTAAAAAGTCTGCTTCAAAACCCTTTAAGTTCTGATTGGGAGCTGTAATCCATCAAAATACTCCAGTCTTTCCATAACTCAACACTTCAGTGTTTTGACCCTGTTACAATGTAGATAGGAATGCATTGTCTCATTCTAAGAGTGGGTGGCTTGGGGGAGGTGGTACTAAGTAGAGAACCAAATTCATCAAATCCAAGCTCAATCACCAGAAAGATTTTGAAGGATTTGAAGAGCCTGAATGGACCCAAAGATTACCACAGCATTCTGTGCTGATGTTCACCAGTCTCCACTTTATGGCTTAAAACGCTTTAAATCTTCATGTTCATATTACTCTACATAATCTGGAAGACTTGCTGACTACAAGCTAAGCAAATCTTTTTAATGAATTTCACCTGTGAGAGGGCAAGGCCATTTTCATTTAACAAAGGGCACTCCCATTGGAAAATCTTAAAGATTATGGGAAACCTTTGGTGGGGCATCAAGTAACTTACAGCAGCATCAAGGCCAAGACCAGGGCAACAGAGGCCAAGGCCGTATTGCTGCACCTTGTTTTTGGAACAGCCTTGCTCACAACATTTATTCACTCGATTTTATCCCTCAACTCTTTCAAAACTTTCCTCAACACCCACCTAATAACAGTTGCCAACAATGGCATCAATTTTAAGGTTCTTTCTGTCTTCTGTTCTTTGCTGTAGGTGGATAATGTATGTTGCCCTTTACAAGGCTGTGTTTCCCCCTTAACATTGGTCCGCTGGACAAATGCCAGTTAAACAGAAAGGCACTGAACACGTTTGGTAATTGTCAAAAGCCCGAATGAGGTGGGCACAAATTTCACTGAAAACAAGCCTGGCTGTACTCTTTTGACAATATTTCCCCGAAACAGGATTCAACCAAGGTCGAAGGTTCACACTGGCACCGATCAAGGAAAATTAGACCAACAAAATGTCGATTTTCCGAACAGTTTTTGTGGTCTGTTTTGCCATGATGGTGCAGCTGTCAACAGTGCAAGGTAAATTACGATTACATAACATTGGATGAGTTACGAATACACTAGTTCTAGAGTTACGAAGTACCATCTGACCATAGAATGTAATCAATAAAACACCGTAGCTACAATGTAGTTTAAAGGTACTGAACACGTTTGGTAATTGTCAAAGACCAGTGTTCTCATTCGGTGTATCCCAACATATGCATAAAATAACAAGCCTGTGAAAATTTGGGCTCAATTGGTCATTGAAGTTGCAAGAAAATGATGAAAGAAAAAACACCCTTGTTGTACAAATTTGTGTGCATTGCTAATATTTGTTTTGAGTCATTACCAAACGTGTACAAAACCTTTAGAACAGCCAAGGACCAGTCAGAATTCTGTCCAACTGGTCCTGCTGGCTAGTTGACTGCTTGCCAGTGCTACACATTAACCACTGATTGTTCATATTGCTTCAAATCCAGCCTCGCTACCATGGGCAGCGCACCGTATCGATACCTCTCCTCACTAAACTAAGGGAAACACTGAAAATCAATGCTGATTGGCTCCCAAAGTGACTAATTTGCGTGCACGCTTGTTAATAACATTCGAGCGCCCTTGTAGGGCGCTTGTCGGGCTGTTCACGTGTAAAAATGCACCTAGAACGCGTGTAAAAATGCAAGTATTTCGACGCAATACAATCAAATAAATCATGTTTTTACATGGTCTCCCTAAACTGCATACAGTTATACGTATCACAAGATCGAAAAAGAATTGGAGGGGCCAGTTGCTCTATGACTTGATGCGTATTTTGATAGCGCGCTTTGCGTAGTCTCTAAAACAGAATGGATCAACCACTGGACTAATTAAAATAGCCAAATATATGGGCTACTTTCGTTTCACATTTCCAGGGTGTCTAATCGAGCAAGGCATTCTGGGAAAGAAAACAAAATGGCGCGACGAGATCGTACACCATGGGAACGAGGTTGCTTCAAATCACATTAGTCCCATGCATGTTGAAAGGGTATGCCAAAATACAGACCAGTGAAAAAGCTGGCGGACCAGTGAAATGACAAGCTAACTGGTCCTGCTGACTAGTTGCTGAAAAAGTGAAGGGCAAACCCTGCAAGGTGTATATTTGTATTATTATTATTTTATGGCCTTCGTGTAAATCCAAGCCTGGAAATAAGGCCCTATGTGAATCTAAGTTACATGTATCTAGAGCTACATGTATGTACAACAAAATAGCGAAGAATTTTACTAAATACATTTATTTGCTGGGCACACATCTGAGTGAGACCAGTCCTACATGTAAGCAATACAACATCAAACAATTGGTGGTGCTAGTAGCCTCATGTGTTCATCACAAAATAATCAAATTTGTGGGATTAAACGGCTATATGATTTTTGATCCACTGTTGCCTGCCAATTAAATGACAGACCATGAATGAATAGACCTTTCTTTTGTTGATAAACAAAGTGCGCCGGTTGGCACGGCCAGCCGAATATTAGCAAAACAATCAATCGTGTTAAAAGAAAATTGTGACCAAATTCAACATTTTCTTTAAAGATTCATGAGCTGCTCCCATGATTGGTTGATTTGTTTCCAACGAATTCAACATTATTTTTGAATATTTGTGCGACATTCCTGCAAACTATGGCTATCTGTTTTTGCTTTGCATTTATGGCTTTCCATATTTTTCCACCCTCGGTTGGCAAAAACTCGGGCTGTGACGTGTCAAAAGAAAGGTCTATAGTGTACATAATACAAAGTTATACATGTAATGTATTCACTGGGTGCACAGTAATGTGTACAGGGCACGGCTCACACTGTCTAAATTAGAAGCACAATTTTGTGGTCCACAGTTTGTCTTCAATTTGTTTTTCAACATTACACCTTGTTTACAAAAAGAGTGACCTTGTGCGTTCTAGGGCATTCCCTTGCACTAAACTAACACTGAGTAACAGGCATTGTTGAGAAGTTTGTCATTTTGTATTGCATTATGATGTACAAAATTTGACACTTTTTGGATAGATAATTCACTCTTGGATCCCATACTTTAAAGGCATCCTACACGTTTGGTAATTGGAGCCTATTGTTTGTTGCAATCCTGTATAGTTGTAGATATACATACATTACCTCATAAAACTAACCTGCGAAAATTTCATTTCAAAAGGTGGTAGCGTTTTTGAGATATTGCCGAAAATCTGGAGCGGTTATGTCCACGCAGGAAGAATAATCTGCATTGGAATACACACTAACGCTTCTCAATATTCAAAAAAATTTGGGGATAAAAAATCCTTCGAAATAAAAAGTCTCTCAAAATGCATTATACTATCCAAAGCTGCTGTACTTCTTACCAAAGTAAGTATTTATTGCCATAAATTTCCAGAGTCATTACCAAACATGTACGATGCCTTTAAAGCATATTACACTGTACAGTATGTATATTACATGTACATGTAGGCATTAAACATAATGTGAAGAAAGCATTACATCATTACATGCATCAATATAATTTGCGAAAACAAGTTCAAATGGTCGACATGATGTGCTTGTCATTATGGAGGTACACAGGAGCTATTATTCTTTATACAGTAACACCCAAGTCGCTGTAGATCCTTGTCAAGGTTTTAGCCAGGAGTTGGTAAAAGAGTGTCCAAATTTGCTGGAAATTAAAAAACTGGGTGTACAAATTGTTTACTTACAATACATTTACATGTAAATGACAGATAAAACAGGGTGTTCCAATTTAAAACAGGGTGTCCAAAAGACACCCAGACACCCCTCTGGCTGACACTACGATCCTTGTTATTTGATTGGAGCAGATGATCGGAGGTCAAGCAGCATTCATTATTCACACCATTTCATGGCATGTGTCATTAAGTGTGCATTTTGGTACTACTATTCAGCGTGCATTTTCTTTCCATCCCTTTTACACTAATTGCACGACAGACCACCACAATTGTGCATGCGTAAGCCGTTTGGTCGAGTGATGGTCGCGCGGCTGAAAACTTGACGTGTGATCATAAAAAACACAGTTTACAGTTATCGCTGATGCATCAGTGTCTAGGCCTACTCGCTGAAGAGTCTAGTGCCCTTCAGCGTTTGACGATTAGCAAACAACTACAAACTGGCCTTTCACAGCTGTACAAAATGCCCTGGTAGTGGTTGGCACCAGAATATTTTGTACATTTTGGTGATCCTCCAAATGACAAAAAATATTATTACTACCTTGGTGTTATAAAACAACTAATGAATGTTTGCATTTGTGCAGTCGTCTCGTTGAATGAATGGAACATTCCATCTTTCAACTCATGAAAATATTCTCACCAATTTCACTCATAAATATTCATGTTTTGTATATTATCACACAAGTTCGCAGCATGGCATAGGCCTATAAAAACAAAAAACAAAACAGCGCTTCTGCAATCTGCATCCAACATCCAACTTGGCCTTCGGCCTCTTTGGATATTGGATGCAGACGCGCCATATTTTTCCATATTCCACGAGCATGCAAGATACATGTATAACAAATTTATCTTCAAGATTATGTGACGCGTAGCTACATGTAATAGCGCGTTATAGAACAAGGTTTGATATGGGCTGTTTAACATCACACTCTTGCTATGGATTGACCAATCAGAATCGAGGCTTCAAGTTTTCTTGAAGATAAAATAATGCAGAAGCTGTTCAAAACATGACATTGTTCCATTCATACAGGCAGTGAAGCTCAACCAAGAAAGGGCAAGGCCATTTTCTATAATTTGGTAGCACATTTTAATAATAATAATAATAATGGCTTCTTACACAGCGCTCATATCCGTCACTCAGTGCGCTCAAGACACTTCAACATTCAGTATTTTCCTGCAAGGTTTGCGGAGATACGTTAGTACACTGTATGAGACCTACTCCTTTACATAGCACCATGTAATGGTTAACAAGGTGCTGTGGCGCAATATGCAGCCAATCAAACCAGGAACACCAGGGCTAACCCCTTCTCTTTTCGATATAAAGTGCACTGGGATCTTTTACATGGATTAGACAACACACGGGACCAACGGCTTTACGTCCCATCCGAAGGACGAAGCAATAATGGTAAAGTGTCTTGCTTAAGGACACAAGTGTCACGACCGGGACTCGAACCCACACTCTGCTGATCACAAACACCAGAGCTTGCGTCCGGTGCTCTTATGCGTCCGGTGCTCTTATCCGCCACGACACGCCATTTTGAAGTGAACACTTTGAGGGCAAGACATCTTTGCCATGTCGACACAGTACAGACTGCCTACTACAATAAGGATATGAACTGAGGTAAGAACATTAATCCATAAGTCTAAATGCATAATGCACAATGAAAATGTGCGTGATGATTTGTTTTTAATATCATTGCCTTACTGCAAATCCTGCAATGGAATTGATAAAAAAGCCATGCTTATAATGCTTAAACAGGAGCGTACGAGACGTGTCCCACATTTCACCACACTGTGAATCATTTAGTGTACATGTATGTATTTCGCTTGCATAGGATGCCAAAATGTTATTGACAAGACATTCGGCCTTATGGCTTTGGATGCCCAAAAGTTTTGCAACACTGGCGTCGTGTAAGATTCCATTTCAGCACGAATTACGATTGTGCAACTGGTACTCTACTTAGTCTGTACCAGTGATAATAGGGTGAGTCTGTGTTAAATTCTGTAATGTGGTAAACCTTAACCTCACGTTGCTGTGCCTCAAAAAAAATTCTGTTGAGTTTCTTTTGCATCTAGATGAAATTAGACTTTGAGTATTAAATACAATGTGTAAAAAAATACATATAATGGTATAAATCAAGGGGGAAAAAAAGCAAAACAAACAAAAAAAGCAATTGTTATATTTGCCTGCTGGCCCAGTCCTTCTGAATACTTCACTTTGACAATTGGATTTAAAAGGAATTGGGACTGTAAGGGTTTCAGACTCTCTTCCTGACGCGGTTACTTTAACATTGTATTCTAAGGCAGGAAATCTGAAATTAATTCAACATCCTAAAAAAAACACCTGCCTGATTTCTTCTCTTTACTACCTCTGAAACAAATTTGTATGATTTTTATTTACATGTTAAAACTTTATCACTTTTCATAAAGGAGGGCAGCATTATAAGTTTGTAAGTTTGTCAAATTTGGTATTCATGAAATAACTAAACTTTCAAATCTTTACAGTCAAAGAAAAATAAGACAAGACACTCCTTGAAGATGCGGTCAGTCACTCCTCCAACGATGCTGTCACTGACTCGATGCTGTCACCGACTCGATGCTGTAACTGACTCGCTGCCCAATGCACTTATCAATCAAGCGTGTCTATGAACAGCTAAGGACATCAGATCAGAAAGTACATCAAGCACCCTCTGGGGGTCTCTAATTGAAAAGAACAACACTGGAAAGGGTCCACTGAGAATCTGGATTGGGGAATGTTACGACTTTATAAAAAGCCCATTTGGGGATAATGCTAGCCTAGTCCTGCTTTGAGGAAGAGACTCTAGATTTGTATTATTTGTATTTGAACATCATTCATAAGTAGCCTACTGTGTACACCCGCTGTAGGGCAGGCATCTATACTTCAAACCTTTCAGCTATTTTGTGGTTATCTCCAGGGCCCAATTTCACAGAGCTGCTTTTAGAAGCACAACAAGTACATGTAGCCAAGCACAACAAAACTATGCTTACCAGAATAAGGTTACCGGCCAAATTACCAAGTCACACGCACCATTTCTGATTGGTATCCTGCTAATTTTTGCTAAGCACAAAATTTGTAAGCAAAATTGTCTGCTTAAGCAGCTCTATGCAGGGCCCAATTTCATCAAGCTGTTAAGCAGAAAATGCTTGACAAATTTCTTTGCTCAGCAAAAATTGAGTGGGGCACCAGCCACAACAATGCAAACTTAATGTAAATCTGGCTGGTAACCTGTTTTTGCTAAGCAATACAATTCTGTGCTTAGCAAGTTTTTTGTGCTTACAGGCTTTATGAAATTGTGCCCCAGATTTGTCCAAAAAGGGACTCTGTAAGTAACACAAGTTTCGCAAGATCATCCAAAACTTACCACCTGAAATGTATACCCAAGTTTTTCATAAGATATTGTTATTTCGAAATCCTTTGTCTGGCAATGTATTACACCATTTCAAGAAGAACAAATTTCTGGGGCCAGGGTGTGGGGGGTGAGTGGGGGACAGGAAAAGTAGGAAGGAGGTTATGGGTCAAAGGCTTATCTTATCAGCCTACAGGTAGTTTGTTTTATGCACCACCCCTCTCTCATGCTAAACAAACTAGATTATCAAAAACTGGGGAAAAATAATAATTTGGGGGACATTAATAATCATATAAAGCCCATTTCACACGAGAGCTTTTTATCCAACATATTTTGCGATTTTTCGCAACCAGGATAAAAAATAGCAAAACCCACTCGTGTGAAAGCTATCCTAGTTATGAAATAGCAAACGATCCTGACTAAATATAACCCTGATCGAGACCTACTACAAAAAATCGCAACTGCGTTACGTTATGATCGCACTGATCGGCCGTGTGAAACGACTCAACCAAGGACAATGGTTATGCTGTTGTAGTACGCCTGCGCAGAACGCGTCATGTGCCTCGACCGTGTTGACACCCCGTTGACATGACGACATGTCCTTCCAAGATGGCGACATCAGAAGAAGAAATTATGTTTGTGCTACTTCTCTTGAGATTTTTGCGGCAATTTCAGTGTGTGAATTCCAGTCGAAGACACACAAATGCTTTCCTCGGATTCAGAAGGAGTTCGAGTAACAGCCAGCAAGCGTGTGGGTTAGCTCGCCTGCGCCAAAGGATGAAAATTCGAGCTAGGTTACACATCCATGCGGAACGTACAATGCAGGAAAATCACTGGTTGCCTACTGAGAGCCACCCAGTTGAAGAGTTTCGCGCGGCATACCAGCGAAGTAACACATGACCTTTGACCTCGCAGTAGCCAAGCCGACAACAAGGGACGTTGGTTCGGTTGTCGTGTGAAACACCGTTGTGAAATAGCAAACCACCAAGGTGCTAGACAGTTGTCGCCCGTAACTGAAGATGTTGGTTGCCAGCGCTCCGTGTGAAAAGGGCTTTGCTCTATGAATTGATGCACAGACTCCTAGTCCTAGACTCCTAGTCCTAGACACCAACATTGCTGCATGTTGAGGAAGTGTTTTCACAGGGCCATAAATCTAAAGACTGAGCAGGTGGAGATGTAGGAATGGTGACCCAGCGAGCTCTCAGAATCCAGAGTGAATGCCTGGTCCCCTCCTGTACAATGTACACTAAAGACACTTGGACAGTTTGACAAGTAGAATGACATTGCACAAGATATATATTGAGCCACATGCACAAAAGTACAATGACTGGCACCATGAGAGTCATATTTCTTTGGCAAAGCCACTCTTTTGCTTTTTTAATAATATGATTTATAGAAAACAAGGAAGATGTTTCTTTTTGATTTTTAAAAACAGGGTGCGAAATTAACGGTTGCCCGGCAACCAAAAAAATCATTTGACAACCTGTGATCAAACTGTCGTGTACCACATAGGTAAGACTTACTTTCTTATAATGGTGGTGGTGGGCAAATTGCTTCAGAAAGCTTCAAAGATCATTTATAGATCTCTTACATATAAAGAGCATTGCGCAAAGCATTAATATATTCGGGCAACCAAACTCACTTGCGGGCAACACACCATGGTAAACTTGGCATTCTAACTGTCAGACTCTGGTTATGGTGGTATGCCTGATCCCATAAAACATTTAATCAGTTTACCAGTAGGATGCTCAGCCCAACAGTATCAAACAAAATATGAAGAGTTGAGGGTAGTTAGGGCATAGAGCTCTATGATACTTATGGCATGTTAGGGATAGAAAGACACAGATGAGGGAAATATTCCTTTCTATGGGAACATTTAACAATGACCAGGGGCATGGAGGTAATTGCCTTCATGACGTACAACTGTACAACTATATCAGCCCTCAGTAACTATTTTTGAACAGTAATTTATACAAAATAGTTATTGGAGTGCAACTTATACATTCAGAAGGAAAGCCTGACACTTGTTTCCTGTTGGATTCAAAATAATTGTACACAATGTTTATGTACCTAAATAGTGTAAAAAAGTTCCTCATGGATCAATGTTTACACATGTACATGTAGGACAACTCCATGATTGTTCAATCATTGGTTATGGGTCAGCCATTAAATTGCAAAACTATCCACCATGCATGCCATGTACAATGCACAATTGACGATAGACCAGTACACCTGATGATGTTTTACAATGAACAGGTATTTAAAACAATCCGACTGAATAAGTGTGCTTATACAAGGCTTGTATCAACAACCCTTTAACCCATTTAAAACAATTGAACACACTGAACTTCCTGAACACTGAGCACTATATGTCTAGATGTTCCGTCTCAACTTTAGAATCACCCCAACATAATAAGTTGGGACCGGGGGACCGGTCCCAACTTTAGTGTTACAGTTGGGATGACCCGACTGTAGCTGGGATACCAGGATTCGCCCATGACTGTGCAGGGGACCAGCTAGCATACCCAGTCTCTAAAACTCGGTCATGCAGTGCTGCTGATGGCAGATGGCATTGGTTTGTGATAAAGGATTGAGTAATGTTTGAATGGATTCTTGTCAATTTTTGTCCTGAGTTTTTCCCTGATAATTAACAAATATCATGTACGAGCCTCGCAGTCAATCGAGAAACCTGATGATCGAAAATTACAAGGTAGAGAGGCCCACTGAGTGACTGACTGATCGCGGTCATCCCTAAAAATCCCTTAAAATATTATACCAGGCAGTCCCAGCTACAGCTATACTGTATGCAGTTGGGCCGACCCAACTGTAACACTCAAGTTGGGACTGGTCCCAACTATTCTTAAGTTGGGACGGGACTCTCTACTCAGTGCTTAACAAATCCTGTGGAAACCAATCCAGGCATCTCTGTGGGGCTTGAACCTTTCCACTTTCTGTATCAGCGGGACCCTATTTCGTGGCACTACTTTTACTGCGGAATTCTGCGCTTATGACCTTACAATCACGCACTACAGAGCCATAAAGGCAAAATTCTGTGTTATGCAATGCCATGAAATTGATGCAGGGTTCTCCCCAGGTTTTTTCAAAACTGTGGGGCATTCTGGACCAAAACTTTTGCATGTTTTGCCGAAGCAGGCTGAATTGAAACAAGGTCTTTGGAAAGTTTTTCTGCTTGGTGTTTATCTTGGATTTAAAAGCCCTACTGTGCAATCTGGAGCATTCTATATGGTTTTCTATTGATGTTTTTTGTGAAAATATAATTTGTTTTAAATAATAATAATTAAAAAAATATATATATTTGTGAATCCGCCGAATAGATTGTGCATGGGGAGAACCCTGGTGTTTTCAAAACTTCAAAAGCTTGACAACCGAACTAATCAGTTCAAATACTAGAATGAGCAGTGGGTATCGCGCAACAAATTAACCGACTCAAATTCATCAGGGATAAAGAACAGGTCTATGATTCATTGTGCCTGCATTGGTTTAGGGAAAAAAAAATCATTTTCTTCTTCTCCAATGCAATAATTAAATAATCTGTCCGAAAAGATGCGTTTAACACTCTGCCAATGATAAACAATTTAGGTACAATGTAAGATGCTGCATATGATTGCTACTTTTTCACTCATTATGATCAAACAAAAGTAGGATTTCAAACTTTACATGGTGGATATAAAATACGAAGGTTTGGTTACACCATCTACATGAATCTCTCTTATGAGTTGTGGTGGTTAAGCTGAAAAGAACCGATGGTGTAAGATCTTGACGTTTCAATCAGGATGTGTGCTCTGACTTCAGGAAAACGCTGTCTCCGGAGAATTATACTGTGTAAGAGTAAGAGCATACTGTTCAACCATTGAGTTGTTACACTGTTCTTTTCAGAACCCATTGGTTCTTTTCAGAACCACCACAACTTACTCAAGAGAGACAATAGTGTTATCACAAACCTTACTAGATAATCTTATCACTATATAGACGATGTGACCTCCGACATCATTCGAAAATCATAACATGATGCGCGCGCATGTCGCCGGGCAAAACCTTTGTGTACTGACAGCCAGCTATAAAGCACACGCAATGTTACCATGAGTACGCATCTTCTTGCCCCGCGGAAACATGACTTTTGTCAACAGAGGGCGGTTTGAATGTAAACAGAGGTCACATCATCTATAGCGAGTAACAGGCCTGATACTTCATTTTTGAAAGGGCACCACATGGGCATTTTCTCCTTTGTAAAGGCACTGACATGACTGAGGTAGAAAATGGTAAAGGGCACTTCTATGTGTATGAGGAATTTAAATTTCTAAGTGGAACATTTCAAGGGGCACCAAGGCAATGATTAGGGGCATTGAGGAAATTGCCTTTGTTTCCTTTGTGAAGTATCACTATCAGGCCTGAAGTAAGATGTACTGACATTACTGTAATGTTGTTCCGCCCCCACTTGACTATCACCCCAACTACACTGTAGTTGGGACTGGTCTTCAACTTGAGTGTTACAAGTTGGGGCGCCCCAACTATAGTTGGGATCGCACTATCGCAGTAAATACAGGGTACCGTCGGAGCCAGTCTCCCCATCCACCCATCCGCACTGGCTGCCACATTGGCAAAGTGCATTTTAGCATAGAGGTAGAAATAGATTGGCATCTGGCGGTTGGCCGGTGGGGCGGATGGCCGGTGGCGTGGCTGGCTGGTCAGGGGTAGGGTAGTTAAGTCGGTGCATGTGATGTAGTCGGGGGTGGAGTGATCGATTCTTCACAAGTTTTTCTTGAGTTTTGCCACGAAATTACAGCGTTTCATGTACGAGCCCCATTGACAAACTGCCATTGTAAGTCGAGAAAAACTTGAGAAAATAAAAAATTACCTCAGGGGCTAAGAAAATGAGCAAGGCAACAGGAATGCTTATATTAGGCCAAGGTTTGAAATAAAAAACCTTGATATTAATCCTTCGATTATGCTGATCGCAGCTCTCGCACGATCGATCGACAACGGTAATTGCTTTCATGGAGGCTACCCTGTAGAGCTCTATGGGCGATCCAAACTATTGTTGGGGCGCCCCAAGTAATAACACTCAAGTTGGGACCAGTCCAAACTATAGTTGGGACGATTGTCAAGTTGGGACGGGGCAGTGTTATACTTATTAGCCCAATAAGGTTTATCGCGATTCAGAACCGCATTGCATCATGGGAGGTTATAGGGGGCAAATGCATACCGCGGTCCACGATGTTTGCACGCATGGCCTAGGCCCTGTGTAAACTAAAAAAGTAAACAAGCTTATGATTTGAACATCGGAACAATTTTATAAACAACACAGTAGGTCGTCGTGCGCCCAGGCTACCGCTTTCCCGGGTTGTCCCCTTTTACTACACCCGACATGCTTGGCAAAACAGCGCCCTCTCTTGGTATTTTGCTAATCGCGATAAACCTTATGATAAATAGTGCCACATAGCATCAGGAACTGTGAAGGCCCTATTATACAGTACACTTAGTTCAAGTTATTATCATTATCAAGTGAAAAAGCTGTGGTTCCAACAATTTAGAATTATACAGTTAAAATAATATTGAACTCAAATCTAATTCATATTCATAATCAGGATAATAAGTACAACACATGTACTAGGCCCTATTTTAAAAAAAAAGGTAGGTAGCTGTAATAACCCTCATCATTCATAACAAGCTCTGAATCCAAGGATTCAGAGCTTGGTCACACAAGTGGGGCTAGGTCGTGCACCAAGACCTGCCAATAACCATCGATTACAGCATGAATGGATGGGTAAACTACTTTTTAGTTAACTCCCCTTTTGGTAAATATGATGAGTTTCTTAACCACTACACACACTCACCAATTGAAATTCCCTTCGTCTGTCGTATGCCCCCTGTATTCCGCTATCGGACCATAACGCCCTACAGCTCCCAACAAACTGAACAAAAAATGTAGAATCTACCAGCTGAATTGTATCACAAGACATAACATTTGTGGCGTGATCCTCGTTCGTCGAATCACCCCACGGTATCTGCAGCTTATTCCGGGCGTCCTGTAACACTTTCAGCCCCTTGATAATGTTCGAGAATATGATGGTGCGGTAATCGCGTAGATCTTCATCACTAAACTCCTGTCCGTGTATGATTTTCATCTGTTTCAGGAAAGTGCTCTTTCCACTCTCGCCGGCACCGAGCAGGAGGATCTTGATTTCTCTTCGGATGTACGATTTGCACTTATTTAACTCCTTGTCGATGGCTTTACTCCGAGATTTTGCCTCCATCTCCTGCGGAGAGAGGCAACACGTAAAAACATTGCCCGCCATGTTGGCTGTAATGTTCCCATACCACACCCATGACGTCACGAACCGGAAGTAATACCCGAGTGCGTGCGTGCACTCTGAGTGAACGACCGCGATCGCCGCCTGTCATGGTCATGGCGTCAAACAATCTGTCATGCCAATTGACTGAAGTTTAACACCATCAAGAGGACTTATAATACTGAGAAGGGGGTTTATATTTCATAGTAATTAAATAGCTACCCATCGGGATCTTTACACGTCACACATAATCAAATCACAAGCACTTTTGCACTTTTATAAATGGGGAGAAAAGAAGACCACGCTTTTGTTTTCTGTGGGGGGAGGGGCGGGGCCTATCTACGTTTCTTCTCAAAGAAGGTTGGTCTTTTGCTGCTCATTAATTGTTCTTTCAAATTCCATTTATTATTTTTGGTAATGAAACAAGGGATCTCAACTCAAAAGTGCCAAACACTGTAACCCATAGGCCTATTCTGAATAACATTGTGTATCGAGAGAAAGTTGATGAACATGTGGGAGCAGATGGGGGTTTATTGGTTGCTTTGAAGTTATATTAAACATCTCTTAAGACTATTATCAAAAACAGTTTGTTTCAATTTCCTCGTTGCCGAAGGAGCCACTGAAACCATTGCTGCTCGGGAATTTACCTTCAAGGGGGGGGGGGGGGTGGGCAAGAAAAGAAATCAATTGACTGATGACGTGAGGTCATGTCATGAGGTTGACCATTTCGCATTTCCTTCCTCTATTGTTATACATTATTTTGCTTGTGATGACGCTACAATACAATTATCCACCTGAACAATCAGGGCGCTTGATTTGGTTAATGCCTGATTTTCTACCTCCATGCTGATACCCTCCCAAGAGTAACCACCCCACCCCCTCCCCCACTTTACTACATGGATAGGCGTCACCTGTGCTTGCACCTGCAAGGCCTTACACTCTACAAATGTCAAAGGGTGTTTTTCTGGTGTTGAAGACCAATCAGACTGTTGCTGCTGAGGCGTGGTATAACTGTACCTAAAACAATAGCCATTGTTGTGTCTGGGAGAAATCTAGCGGAACATAAACTGCACCTCCCAACATAAACTACAAACAAGGGCGCCACACAGCGGAGAACTTTTATGCTAGTCTATTCCTTGTTTTTGTTTACTTCACGGGTAATAATACTTCCCATACTTTGTCTGCATAGAAAAAGGAGGCGGGCGGGTACCAGTGTACAAATAAAATGGCGACTTCCTGCGGGTGAAGTGAAGTGTCAGTGCAGTTCGCTTAAAGTTTTTTAAAAGCTCACCCATTGCAGACGTATTGTTTAAAGGAATTTCTTCCACTGAGCTGTTGTTTCTAAACTAAAATACAATCATGGAAGACACGATGCAAAAGATACAGGATATTGACGAGAAGCTGTTAAAGGTAGGTTGCGGCGAAAGCCGTCCCCGGTCGGTGCACTCAGTGCTGGCACTGAGTAGTGAGTCAGTGGGATGGGCCCGTTGCAATTTTCATGCACCACCACAACACTGCCACTACCCAGGCTAGTAGTACATTACTACTATGGTTCTCTGCACAAATACAATGCGAACAAAAGTACCAGAGTTTTTCTCCCTATATATATCATATGGATTGATGCTTTGTTTTTAAAATGGCAAGACAAGAGCACCAACCTGACCAAGGCGTTTTCTACTTCACTTGGTAAAGCAGGGCACCTCTATATATCCTCGTTTCCCCATTATTCGCGCACGTAAGAATTGAAATTGAATTTTGACTTGATTAACAGAATCAAGAACAACTTTTAGCTTTAATTTTAATTGTCTGATGTCAAAGCCCACCTGAGAGGAGAATTTGAAGCCCGCAGAACATCGTCAAGCACAACGAAACTCGTCGTCTGCAATCTACCCCGATTTGTCAAGTTTCGTTTTCCGTCACATGAATTCGCGCACTTGGGCTGGAACGCCACTACGGAGTCCCTATTGTCCCGCTTTTCTTCTAAATGCTTTAGTCCGTGCGGCATGGAAGCTGCCGGTTGAAATCGGCAGTGATAATTATTTACGGGAAGGGGTGGTGGGGTTGGCGAGGTGGGAAATGGACTCTGCGCTGTTATCACAAAGTTGGTAAGCCCCGCGTCCAGTTAAATGCAAACAATTGGTAATTTCTGAAAAAAGGATTATAAGGCGCACGTCCACTTCAACCTTCCGTAGTATTTTGTACGCCCTCTGTTGTTAAATGAAAATCACGTGGTCTTGTAATTTAAGTATTGAAGTATGGCAGACGATACGCACAGAACTTTCAGTGGTTTTTTTTTTTTAATCGACCATCTTATCTAGCTATGTTTTGTATTTAGTCTAAAAAGGTAAGATTGTATACTACATTTGTAGTTTATCTAAAATCTTACCGGAAAGGCTTTGATTTTCCACATCTTCGCAGGAAATTGTTTATCAGGCTTTATACTTTCATGAAATAAAAAAAATTGAGTCACTGCGTATTGTAAACAAAAAAATATGCGTCGGAAAGGTACCTGCGCGAATATTTGTGATGCGCGAAATTGGGGTACGGAAGGATATATGTAAATTTATATTGCCAATTGAAACATTTCATTTCAAGGGGCACCAAGGGCAGGCAATGACCAGCTGCAATTGCCTCCCTCTTTTGTGAAGTATCAGGCCTGTTATGCTATATATTAGCCCATCTTGTTGAGCTGTAATGGCTCTCTTTTAACATCGGTCTCATTAGTCATACACTCACCATTACAGCCCACCATCCATACATGTCTTAAACGTGTAGTTTAAAAGTACAAGCAAGTCGTACCTCTTTGATCGCAAATTTCTCCCACTTATAAACACCACACTACTACTCTAGCCCTGGTAGGACGTCAGTCAGTGCCACTGCACTGACGTCCTGGGTATAAAGATCCTTTACAATGCGAACAAAATTTTGAGTAACCTTTTAAAATATTTGTACCTAATTTGAGAAGCTGAAACTCCATTCACTTATTCTTGGTGCCTTTAATTACACTTTTACTGAGTTCAAAACCTATCAAATACATCCATGAATGACATTATTTCCGAAAATAAGTCCAAGTTGTGCACTGGCGCTGTGACTCCGTCGTGTTGCCGCCTGGAAGAAAAAGCGTTCAGTGTTACGGGTTAGACAGCGCCCTCTTTTGTGGACTTGGTTCCATGTCAGTTGAGGTTGTCGCAACGAATGCGTCAATTTCCATTTTATTTTCACAATAATGTCATCCAAGGATAAAATTGGCAATATTGAATAGAGCAGTCGTAAGGTTCAGGACACAAGGAACATGTGAGTCACGTTTCAGCTTCCTCAAATAGGTAAAAATATGATGAAAAATGGTTATAAATTTTGTTGCAATGCCTGAGGACCTTTATACCCTGGACTGCGTCGCGTTGTATGCAACGGAGGAGTCCAACCTGGGCTAACTACTACTCCAACCTCAGGGCAGTGAATCATACGTAAGATGGCGGCCCCGTTACGAGACGAACTTCAATATAATTTTTGTACACAATTTTTTTTTGCCATTTCAAATCATCATATCTGGACAAAGGCATCATTTGGTGAGCCCTGGAATATGTCACAAAAATTCGCGGGAGAAATTTGCGATCAAAGAGGTACGACTTGCTCGTACTTTTAAACTACGCGTTTAAGACATGTATGGATGGTGGGCTGTAATGGTGAGTGTTATAAGACCGATGTTAAAAGAGAGCCATTACAGCTCAACAAGGTGGGCTAGCTATATATTAACAGTTATATTAAGAGCAAATAAACTTGTTTGAGATCTGTGACATTTCACGATGACATTTGACATTTTAATTAGACCTAATGGAATGCTGTTGAGGTATTTATTCTGTCTTTCTTGAACTTGGTATTCGACTTCTTAAATGTATATATCTAGTGAACATGAATCTCAACTGGACAGAAATTATAATGTAAATCAAACCAGAGTTCGTTGTTGAAGCTAGATGAATCTTAGTAAGGTCAGTCCAACTCAACATACATCGATGTGCATAGTCGTGCATTTATGTTTGGGTTGAATTGGATTAATGGATTGAGGGGGAGGGGTGTCCTGATTCAAGACCCTCCACAATCAATGCAGAATTATTTGGGAAAATTGCTTTCACCGACTGCCAATTTGACACTTGTTATGTTCAAAATTATAATCTTATCTTGGCTATTAAGATGCTATTATACATTTTTCAATATACTGTCAGTGAAAAAGTGACAGAAAAACAGCATTGTTTTTAGCAATAAAAGACAGAGAAAAGGGCTGGTAATTTGTAAAAAATGAAACAAAAACCCCCAAAACTGATTTGAAGAAACTATCACAGGTTGTTGTATTGTATGCAGGGGCGGATCCAGGATTTTCCAAACGGGGGGGCGTGAAAATATACCAAGCAGCAAAATCTTCCCTTCCCCATTTCTCCCCTCCTTCTCTCTCTCTCCCTCTTTTTTTCTTTTCTCCCTCATTTTTTTTTTTTTTTAAATATGAAAAAGGGGCCCCCCACGCCCCCCCCTGGATCCGCGCCTGGTATGTTTATTAATTATTGAAACTAGACGATGAGAATAACGTTACTCCTACAAAGGCAATGATGGACTTTCCTTTTTCAAGAGCTTTGAAACTTGGTTTTACATACTAATACAAATGTGAACTCTTTTGTTTGAACAGATATCGTAGGAGGTCCTGTATTCGGGGTGCCCCTGAAATCGGGGCAAATCTTTTACCTCTCTGCGCGCGATGTAAACATTCCCTAGATACAATTTTGCCAAGCAAAGAGTCTCCTCTCCTTCGACCAAAACTTAGAAACATGTAAGGCTCCACTGGTTAGTTGCACTTGTAAAATGCAAAAAGTTGTGGTATTTTAGGCATTTCTACAAGGTACAAAAATATGTCATACTGTCGGGGCCATAAACAAAATATTGCCCACCGAAAAAGTTTCATCAAACACTTTTTCAATTCACAATTCACGATGATCAAATTATGTGACTGAACATTCTGCTGAGCATTCTGGGAAAAAAATACAGAGGCTTAAAGGAGCCATGTGCCTTATATCATTTTCTAATAGTCTGCAGAATTTTTTTTGTAACCCTCATGTCATTATTATTATTAATGTCAAAATTTAAACATCGGCTTGTTGATTCAATTATCACTGTTTATTTGTATGCTTTATTATAAATGTTAAGAAACATAAAACGACACAAAACTAAATAAAAATCAGATTTGAAAGCCAAGAATTATTTACACTTTTTATTTTTTTTAGTTTTTGTTATAGTTTTTGCAAATTATCATGGTAATTTTAAAAAAAAATTTGTTGTTGAATAAAACGAAGACAACTGCTGGCTATAGAGTCATACACAAAGTCTCACAGAACGCTTGTAGTCACTGCAGATGTTTCTTCCACGTATGGCTTCACCGGGACACCATACTTTCTTGTTTGCCTTGAAAACAGGTAAAACTCTAAACAAATGGGACGCTATTAAAGTCATTGAAGATCGGTGCGTGGTGTGAAAGTTTCAATGTCCATCAAGTTTTAATGTGTGTTTGCATACTTTTTATAAACAAAGAAAACCAATTAGGGCATCAGTTGATATATGGCATCTTTTTTTAATTTTTTTATTCAAAGAAAAAGCTATGGTACCCCGAAAAGCGGCGACTGTAGGATATATAACAATTACATCAGGGATAAAGAATTATATTTAATTACACAGTGCTTATTATCACACATCAGTGTATGGTAAAACCACAAATATTGTAACTCTTTTTGTTGTTATTTTTGTTTGTACGGATAGGGAGCAGATGATCTTGCCTTCATCCAGGAAAGCCTCGGTAAAAGCAGTCAGATGACATCAAATATGGTAAATTTCTAACAGGGATAGTAGTTGCACAGAGGTGTTTGGGGTGAAATGTAGGCCTGGGGTCGATTTCACAAAACTCTTCCTAACTTAGGACTAGTCCTAGGCAATGCTAAGAGATAGGACTAGTCTTAAGTTAGGACCAGTACTTAAGACTAGTCCTATCTCTTAGCATTGCCTAGGACTAGTCCTAAGTTAGGAAGAGTTTTGTGAAATCGACCCCAGGGCGACTAGTGAAATTCACTACCCGACTAGTTGCGCTTCAATTAGTCGCAACTTCAACACTAGTCCTTACTATTTTCAAAACCAAAGATTGTGGATCACCGCAGGTACAAGATGTTAAAATTCAATAGTATTGACTTCGGCACTAGTCGCACTAGTCGCTCAGGCCTAGTGAAATGTATGGTGAAGTGTCTTGCTGAAATGCTAAAGTGCATAACCGGGAATCAAAATGGAATATGGAGTGTTCAGGAGGATTAGAAACATTCTCAGTCGTTTAATGCCAATGAAACTGGATATAAACAACAGCCTGATGAACCATACTGGCTCGGGACAGACGTTACTTACTAGTATGTTCCTTAGAGGCTAATTGTTTGCTTCTCTCTCACAACAGGTGACCATTCTGACATCATTTGAAGACAGGTTGGCTCAGTTGGAGCAGAATATTCTCCCTGTACACAAAGAGACAGTGTCCTTGCAGAAACTACAAGAAAGTATCCTTTTATCACCTGTTGGTGGTGACTTGGGAAAAGTTATTATTGTGGTTGTTATAGACTGTGTTAGTCTTGCCTGTATTCGAACATTGGGACCCGTTAAAATACGCAAGTTTGTTTCCTTTACGCGTTAAAGCGATACTTGTATGTGGGACCAAAGTTGTGCCATAAATGTTCAAATACGCATGAAAATTTGCAGACGCAGCAGCTGTATCATTATAATGAGACTGTTGTATCTTTAATGATCGTTTTATCTATGAAAGGGTTTTCCTGAATTATAAATCTTCACAGATTTAGACATAACTTACATGATATGAAGATGGTATTAGTGGAAAACCTCCCTTTAAACATTTTTGCCTAAATTGCTACAGTTTTTGAGAAATGAGTAAAACAATAAGTTTTGCATTCACAAGAACAAAACTTGATGTTTGAAAAAATATGAGAGGGTTTTCACTATTTTCTTGTGACTGTGATAACCAATTGAGCTAAAACTTTCACAGGTTAGTCATTTCATGTATATGTGGAATAACAGTAGGAGGGTTGACTGTGTACTGTGTAGATGTATTAACACATGATATCATATTTCAGGCAGGCATAGTTTATCTATCATTCAAAACCGGAGTGGATGATATTGAATGGTCAGGGTTAGGAAAATCTATACACTTTAATTTTATTTTATACAAATTCCAAGATGTTTCCTGAACCTCTTAGATCTTTCAAACACATTGAATAACTTTGATGACGTCTTGAGTCACCACGATGCAGTCAGGGATCTTGAGCAGCCAGTCAAAGCAGGGTAAGTCTTGGTTTTGGATCTTATAATAATATTGACTCTTATATAGTGCAATTCCAAAGAATGATCATTGCGCTTCAAACATTATTACCCCTGTTGACTGGGCCATTTATTTCATTCCTTAAACTATCTCAGGTCCCTGGGGAGTATACAGCCTGTGTTAAACCACGCCTATTTTGGCACCGTGTCCGCGCTATGTACATGTAGTTCAATGGACTTCAGTGGGGAATTTTGATTTTTCACTTCGTAAAAGTAAAAAAAGAAAAACATATTTATCGTCGGTCATTCTAATTAGTGTAATTACGAAAATATTACATATTAGGTCCTGAAACTTTGTAAAAATGCTAACAGCATTGGATTCATCGATCATTTACAAATACCCTGATTTGCTAAAGATTTTTGACACATTTTGTAAAAACAACGACGAAATCTCCTCATTGCAGGGCTGGCAATGGCCTGGAGTCATACCTTAGTCACATGCATCAGATTGAACAAGCCAAGTACTTCTTTGAAGAACACAACCCAAGCAGTCCAGAGCTTGCCAAGGCAGTGAGTATGGTTTTATTGCAGTTTGTCATGTCTACAGTTTAAAACTACAACACTGCATCTGATTTCACTAAAGGCGTAATAGTTCATATGTGATGAGATACTCATTGTCACTTGTTTGACGTTACACTTTGATTTGCAATAGACAATTACACAGAGTGCTCAGGAATAATCAGAAACCAACGTTGCATACTGGGCCCAATTTCATAGAGCTGCTTAGGCACAGAAAGTAGCTAAGCACAACAAAATTATGCTTACCAGAATAAGGTTACCAGTCAAAATACCATGTCACATGCACCATTTCTGACTGGTATCCTGCTAATTTTTGCTAAGAACACAATTTGTGAGCAAAATTGTCTGCTTAAGCAGCTCTATGAAATTGGGCCCAGGGGCCGATTACACAAAGAGATAAGACTAGTCTTATCTGAAGTTAGGACCAGTAACTGTTTTTAACTTAAGACTAGTCCTATCTCTTAGCATTGCCTAGGACTAGTCCTAAGTTAGGAAAAGTTTTGTGAAATCGACCCCTGGTCACATACCCGCGTTACACACTGGTAGAAAAAAAGGGGGAACATGGCACTGCAAACTACACCATTTTTCAAACTGACAGAAGCCAGTTTTCATGCTAATTTGATTGAATTCAACCTGTATGAACTACTTCAGTTATGAAGTAGGGTCCTATCTCTGCAACCAATAATCTGTGGAACTATGTTTCGAGCCCAAAAAATTGATTAATGTTTTGAAATAAAACAAAGTCTGTTTTATTCAGGACACAGAACATCTGTGTATTACTTTAAATTGGGTTTAAGTATTCTTATTTTCCGTTGTTTTTCTTCTAGACATCATTGTTTAATACTGGCAAAGATTCCCTTCAGAATGAGTTTAGAGTGCTACTGAGTCGACATGGCCAACCTGTACCACCAGTCCTTATACTTGATGCCATATCAGCTTATGATGAAGGTAGATTTGTTGGTCTGTCTGTTTGTCTGTCTGTGTGTTGATGAGTTAGTGTGTAATGAGTATAGAGTGCTACTGAGTCGACATGGCCAACCTGTACCACCAGTCCTGATACTTGATGCCATATCAGCTTATGATGAAGGTAGATTTGTTGGTCTGTCTGTTTGTCTGTCTGTGTGTTGATGAATAAGTGTGTAATGTGTTTAGAGTACTACTGAGTCGACATGGCCAACCTGTACCACCGGTCCTGATACGTGATGCCATATCAGCTTATGATGAAGGTAGATTTGTTGGTCTGTCTGTTTGTCTGTCTGTGTGTTGATGAATAAGTGTGTAATGTGTTTAGAGTGTAACTGATCCAACACGACCAGCAAGAAAGGTGTTAGATTTATTGTTATTATACTTTATTGTTAAAAAAAACAAGGCATGCCTGATCACCAGGCATGCTCTGATCACCTGGCATACTCTGATCACCAGGCATGCTGCGATCACCAGGCATGCTATGATCACCTGGCATACTCTGATCACCAGGCATGATCTGATCACCAGGCATGCTGTGATCACCAGAGATGCTGTGATCACCAGGCATGCTGTGATCACCAGGGATGCTGTGATCACCAGGCATGATCTGATCACCAGGCATGATCTGATCACCAGGCATGCTGTGATCACCAGGCATGCTCTCATCACCAAGCATGCTTTGATCACCAGGCGAGCTGTGATCACCAAGCATGCTGTGATCACCAGGCATGCTGTGATCACCAGGCATGCCCTGATCACCAGGCATGCTCTGGTCACCAGGCATGCTGTGATCACCAGGCATGCTCTGATCACCAGGCATGCTGCGATCACCAGGCATGCTGTGATCACCAGGCACACTCTGATCACCAGGCATGCTCTGATCACCAAGCATGCTCTGATCACCAAGCATGCTCTGATCACCAGGCATGCTCTGATCACCAGGCATGCTCTGATCACCAAGCATGCTCTGATCACCAGGCATGCTCTGATCATCAAGCATGCTCTGATCACCAGGCATGCTCTGATCACCAGGCATGCTCTGATCACCAAGCATGCTCTGATCACCAGGCATGCTCTGATCACCAGGCATGCTCTGATCACCAGGCTTGCTTGGTATTCTGATGGTTAAAATATCTGCTCTAGATTGTGGGGGTCACGGGTTCGAATCCCACCCGAGTAGCCTGTGAATTTAACAGTGCTTATTGTACATTGGCAAAAAATCAAGGGTCAAATATATAAGAAATAAATAACTTTCCCCTTTACTTTTTCCTTAGATTTTGATTCAGATCATCTCTCGCTTTGCCAAATGCCAGGTAAGCAAACAAATATTTAAAATCTGACTTTTTGCAATGTTCAGTATTTTTGTTACTGACATAAAAAGTTGAATTATTTTGCTAACTTAATCCTGTAATTACTTTACTTGAAATAGTCGTCAGACACTAAATATGTCAACATAATTGAAAGTACTCTATAGGCAACTTGCATGCCTGTCCCACTTGGCAACTGTGCCATGCTCAGACGCAAAGTTTATAGGTATACATGTAAATGCCGCGTTACCTTAAGTTTGCACTACACCGTATAACACACAGTGACATTGACTCCCTAAAGGGTGCAACCAAGATTATTGTGATGATGACGTTAGGTAAATTGGGTCAACATCTTGGGTTTTTTTTTCAAAGAGGCAATTGTTAAAGGTATCGTACACGTTTGGTAATGACTCAAAACAAATATTAGCATAAAAACTTACTTGGTAACAAGCAACGGAGAGCTGTTTATAGTATAAAATATTGAAGGAAACGACTCCCTCTGAAGTAACGCAGTTTTTGAGAAAGGTAATTTCTCACTAAAATAATAAAAACTTCATGCAAGAAGTTTTTATTCCTATCTGAAAGCACACAAATTTGTTCAACAAGGGTGTTTTTTCTTTCATCATTTTCTTGCAACTTCGATGACCAATTGAGCCCAAATTTTCACAGGCTTGTTATTTTATGCATATGTTGGGATACACCAAGTGAGAACACTGGTCTTTGACAATTTCCAAACGTGTTCAGTGCCTTTAAACTCTTGTTGATATTTTTGTCATTATTTGTGATTGTTAACAACAGAGTCAGCAATGGAAGACCTGACTGAGATAGCCAAATGGCTTAAAGACCACAGTAAGACTCTAGACTTTATCGACATCTACCACGCTATGCGATCCAGCATCCTCAAGAAGTCCTTGGAGTTGCTGAAAGACCATCTTGGTAAACGGTCCGCAGCGCCCTCTGTAGGCGCGTACTCGCCCATGGTGGTGAGTCTTGGCATTGTCCTCAAGTTTAAAGCTATTCTTAACTCTTTCAGTGCCTGAGTTTTTGTGTGTTTTGACCCTAAAATGCCCAGTTTTTGTAGGTTTTCAAAATTCTGTAAAAAATTAAATAAAAAAGTGTCTGTCTTACTCACCAAACAAAATGTATCTTGCTGATTTGTGTTGCCTTGGTACATCCAAACTCAAAAGTATTTCTTTACAGAGTGATAGATTGTGAAGTAAAGCGTGTACGTTTCCTGGGGGCTGCCATTGTTTCAAAGTGTAATTACAAACAAGCAGACGATCGATCGACCCATGGCGGTATCGATCGTAGCTAAAAATAAAATACATTCGAAAAGCTCAGAAAATGATGCGCCCTCTTGCAAGATCCCGAATAAAACCTAGAGAAAAAGGTTGTACATGTACGAAATTGTCTAATACATTAGAGTGATAATGCCCTCTCGTGATAACATGTAAATTATGGGTCGTACATACGATTGATGGCACTTTTGGAGTACATAAAATGGATCGTACATGTACGATATTGGCACTTTCAGAATACATGAAGTAGATCGTACATGTACGACCTTGGTACTGAAAGAGTTAAGGGAGAATTGAAAAGTTAAACAAGCGGTAACTTGAGGTAATGTTAGAGTGATAATGCCCTCTCGTGATAACATGTAAATTATGGGTCGTACATACGATTGATGGCACTTTTGGAGTACATAAAATGGATCGTACATGTACGATATTGGCACTTTCAGAATACATGAAGTAGATCGTACATGTACGACCTTGGTACTGAAAGAGTTAAGGGAGAATTGAAAAGTTAAACAAGCGGTAACTTGAGGTAATGTTAGAGTGATAATGCCCTCTCGTGATAACATGTAAATTATGGGTCGTATGTACGATTGATGGCACTTTTTGAGTACATAAAATGGATCGTACATGTACAATATCAATTGGCACTTTCGGAATACATGAAGTAGATCGTACATTTACGACCTTGGCTCAGAAAGAGTTAAGGGAGAATTGAAGAATTAAACAAGCGGTAACTTGAGGCAATGTTACAGTTATAGGATAGCCTCGGAAAACCTTGAAAACCTTGAGGCCAACCTGGAGTTACCGCCTGTTTAGTTTTGTATTCCTCCCAAACCCATGTCTGCCTGACTGGTATTTAAAGTATTTGGGTGTTCTACAAGAAATCCTGTAGTTAGGCAGATCTTGATTAACTGATAAAATATAAGTGCTTTCCAACATGGCCAACAATGAAAAACACTTTTTCTATTTCTCCATGTTGAGCTTAGAATACTAGAGAATGGAAATGAATTTACTCTTCTATCAACCAGTAGTGTAAAGTACCCTGAACCCTTGATAAAAAGGCCTTCATTTAACCTAGTAGTTAGTGAACTGTAATTTTGTAATAACGTGTTGGTGCTATACCAACTGAGCTATCTAGCCCTATGTTGACGGTCTCCCTATTTTGTCAATATCATTGTTCGGGGGTGCCAGTCAGAAGCCATACAACCTTTAACTGCCGTGTACATGTAGCCAGGGATCACACCCAAGTTTACGATACAGCCTGGGAAGAGGCGTAAGGGAATGCAACGTTTTGTTTCAAATACCAAGTAATAAACCGCAAGGGAAATTGACTGAGTAAATCTTAATTAATTTTAGTTTGAACAAAGACAAATTGACTGGAGTAGGACTTGAGCATGTGTCCTCTAGATTAAAGTGCTGGCGCTCTACCAACTGTTTTCATACTGTCTGTTTTTTCCCCTGATACCTAGACTGCTGGCAAAGTTCACAGAAGCAAAGACGCACCTAAAGGACGAACAACTACTACTCTCAGACCGTAAGTCAACTCTGATTTTTATTTTTTATTTTTGAAATTAATCTTATCCATAAATTGTAGGTTTTCAAATAAAAGATGAGGGCTGAACATTTGAACTATGTCAGTGTTTTGGCAAGATTTTGTTTACTGATTTCAAGCTTTGTTTAATCTTCCATTATCTTCAAACTGTCTTTAAGATATGAACTTCCATGTGTAAAACTCAAATACAATTTGTTAAACTCTGAGGGTGGCTGTGGTTGGTTTTAGGAGTAACAGGCAAAGCAGTTGCGGGCGGTTTTAGGACTAAATATTCTGATTTCCAAATTTGTTGCCATCTGAAAATCAGTGAAATTGTCATTGAATTTCCTAAAATGTTTTTAATAGAGTGTCTTACTTTTTTCCAAGGGCCTAATATCATTTCTGATAATATCAAATTTAGTTTGCAGACTTGGTTTATTTGTAAATTTCTTTTCATGACATTTGTCAACTAAAGATTATTTTAGTCGAAATTTCAATAAATTCTCTTGATTTGAATTATTTTGTATACCCATTAAACACATGATGATGAACATTGTTTTGTTGGCCATTCATTCCTTATTCATCCTGTGACCATCGTGCTGGTCGTTGGGGTGCCATGATGGATGCATCTGCTGTCGGGGATCGCCACAGCTCTCTGTCCTCTGTCAACCGTACAAGGGCAGCAATGTTTCGGCCCGTCCAGTCTCGGATGTTGTAAGACCAGGACTTCCTTTGTCCGCCTCTCTGTTGCTTGCTCTCGACTGTTCCTTGGAGGATGGTTTTAGACAGGAAGTCGTAACGGGACACATGACCGTACCCGGCGAGCTTGCGGCATTTACTATTGTTGCTTGTCGTGGTCGAGCGGTCTAGTTCACCGGACCCAAGCTTTGGGGTTGTCAGCAGCAGAGTGTGGGTTCGAATCCGTGTCATGACACTTGTGCCCTTGAGCAAGGCACTTAAACATCATTCCTTTGTAAAAAGTTGGGAAGGTAGTGCATTCTGCTCTACCAGCCAGGTTCCTAGTGGATGATACCCATGCCTACATCCTTACGGACCGTGAAGGGGGTAACCCTATTTCAGCCCCAGGAGTAGGTGGCAACGTGCCCTTGGTGGCAGTTGATTTGGGTCGGCAGCCCAAATCAGTTAAGTGTAGCCCTCACTTTGAAGTGGCCATCTGGCCTTGTGATGTTAGGCGATCTCTCATCAAATATAAAATAAAATACAAATTTTGCAATGAGTGTTTCCTGACTGCCTTCAGAAGTGTTGTTTTGCTGCCTGAGAAAGTCATTTGTTTGGTTGGTACAGAGGTTTTGTTTTGGATGAATACTTTCGCAATCGATTACAAAATAATCTTAGAGGTACCGTTGGATAACTTTGTGTTTTGTTAACCCACAGTGTGGTAGCTCGCAAAGGCTCATCGGCAAGTCAGTCAAGCAGAGGAGACCCTTGTGAGTCAGACTTGTATATTATTTTTTGGAAGAAATGTTAAAATATGTTTATACCACAAAAAAGAATGATTCTAATAAAGTTAATAATAATATTAATAATAACAATAATAATAGTAATGCAGAGCATTTATATGGTGCTCTATAAAGAATGCAGTGTCTCACAAAATAATCAACAACAGAATTAAACAAAATATATATGTATATATTAAAACAAACAGATCATAGGCTAGGAAATAGATGGGTTTTGAGTTGGCGCTTGAAGGTTGCAGTAGATGCCGCTTCCCTGATAGCACACGGGAGCTTGTTCCAGAATTTAGGAGCAACAAAGAATGAGTATTATCTACAGCATAAAATATAGACATTTTACACTCCTTGTGGCTGAAAAGCTGGATAATAATTTACAAACATTCGACCAATCATAGTCAAGATTTGGACTATGGAGGACGCATCTTGGATTCTATACAAACTTTATTAAAAGACTTTTTGACAGCACACACATAAACCATAGCGGCCAGAAACGGCTTGTACCAAAATGCCCATAGTGGCCGAAAATGGCTGAAGATCTACCCTACTTCCACTTAACCACAAAGGTCAAAGTAAAGGTCATGACATGAATTGATTTTTCCAATGTTTCCCATGTTTACATAGTATCTATGTTTCTAAAACAAAACCAAATATCTGTTTATATCATTTTCAGACACTTTTAGAGGAAAAAAATGATTCAAAAAATCAAAAATAAAACCGTGTCTGGGCGTATGGTAATGATTCTATATAAATAAATGGTCTCTAAAGGGTTAAACATCAGAAAGGATTTATCATTTTACTCAAACCTAGTTTTTCATCTAAAGTTTATCTATCTTAAAGTGAACATTATTAAGGTAGTGGTTTCTTTCCTCACCTTCCACCTCTGGGACCCCAGTTCGAATCCTGCCGGGGGCAACTATGTGGATTGGGTTTTCAGTCCCTACCTGATTGCGTGGGTTTTCTTTGGAATAATTCTCTGGGGTTTTCCTCCCACATCTAAAACTGAAACTTCCTTCCTTCTCTTCTCTCCATGGGGTTCTTGGCTAGTACAGTGATTAAGTTCGCTTTTTTTATGGAACTCTTGTCTTCACAATCAGAATAAATAAATAAAATGAAATGAAACATAAGATCGACAAAAATAAACAAAATCTAGGGCTATTTCCATCACAATATTAACGTTAAAACAAATTATCTTACAATGTCAGCATTTTGTGTTTTGTTTTCATGCTCAGCTCACAGGAAGTTTAACAGTCTGACCCCAGACTCCCACGTGGATATGGAGTCCGATATTGAGAACTATTTATATAGCATCAGTGGTCTACTTAAGCTCATGCAGGTAATGATGACAATGTATTTTGTATTTTGGTTATTGCTTACTTTGGTCGTAGCTGTAGCCGCCAATTTGGATGCGGCCTTAAGCTCATCTGAACTTCTCCACCGTCTCCAAATTCATCATCTGTCTTTACATCTTTTGTAGAGTGAGGTACAACTGATGACCGGGATAATCCCTGGGGAGCATCAACGTAAGACGTTTGATAAGATCATCGAGAGATCCATGGAAATGATCTTCCAAGATGGAGAGGTTAGTCAAGAAAAAAGAAAAAGAAAAAAAAAGTTAACATTGAAAGAAAAACGCGTTAAAATTATTTTCCGTACCATTTTAAACATTTTTTGTTAGACACTCTGCACCTAATATTGATATATTTTTTTTCCCTGTACAAAATATTCTGGCATTGATATATTTTTTTTCCCTGTACAAAATATTCTGGCATTAAACTGTGAAGGACTGTCAAGTATTCCTGTTTCAGCCCCAGGAGTAGGTGGCAACGGGCCACTGGTAACAGTTAATTTGGGTCAACTGGAAATATAATGCACACAACTTCAGTAGTACTGGTATCAATATGAAAGCTGAAACTTATTCCCTTTAAACTCATGTTACAAATAAGTAACTATTTGTTATTGAATTAATAATAATAGTGGCTCCTTATACAGCCCACATATTCCTCACTCAGTGACGCTCGAGGCGCTTCAACATTCATTATTTTCTTGTAAGGTTTTGTGGAGCTACGTTTTTCAAGTATGAGACCAATTCCTTTACATAGCACCATTTAATGGTTTACAAGGTGCTGTGGCACATTATGCTGCCGATCAGACCAGGAACACCGGGGCGAACCCCTTCTCTTTACGATAAGTGCACTGGGTTCTTTTACGTGCATTACACAACACACGGGACCTATGGCTTAACGTCCCATCCGAAGGACGAAGCATGTGGTTAAGTGTCTTGCTTAACGACACAAGTGTCACGACTGGGATTTGAACCCACACTCTGCTAATCAGAAGCACCAGAGCTTGAGTTTGGTGTTCTTATCCGCTCGGCCACAACACGCCATGATAATGAGGGTACCTAATAATCACTGGAACGCAAACCAAATGGTTGCACGGGGCCGTGACAATTTTGGACTGACTCCGTGCAGGCACGTGTCTGCACGCATGCGAACGCGTTCTTAATTTATCCATGGTCTCTGACAGCACAAGCATTCCCGAAACAGGAAATTCAACAGAGACCAGATTTTCAAGCAGTACTGGAGCATTGAAATTAACCACATTCAATTGTGTATGCGTCCGTACTGTGTGTACAATGTAGAGCAAAGAGTGGGCAAAACAATCCCTTGCGCATGCGTGTTTTCAGCTCCTGAGAGCTAGTTCACTGGCAAACCTCACCGTTGATCAATGAACGTATGCATTGCGCTCGTCGTAGCCTATCCAGTCAATATTAATAGAGATCAATGGTTACAACACACCTCGTGACCTTAAAATTAACCTTTGTTGAAGTTCAAGTTGTGACCAAAATAAAGTTTGGGAAGTCACCTTTAAACTTGTCTACACCTTGACTGCGGTCACTATTTCTATTAGTTTCATTTGCAATTTTAAAAAAATGGAATCTACAGCTTAAAAAGCATCCCATTGAATATATTTAATACAAAGCACTGCTAGGGATAAGAAATGCCTTTGAAACGAGACATCAAAAACATATATTGCAAAATAATGCTTCCATGAACCTGAGCAACAGTTTGCTTCTTGATACAACCCATACAATTCAAAGATTTTAATTGTGTATATGTTTGTAATTTTCCTGTGTATATTGCCTGTCTGAAATTTATAGAAATAATTTTATTGGCAGACTGAACCATTTGGTTAGCAAATGGTTATAGGAACATTTTACATTTTCCTCCGTAGTCTAGCCTTCTCCATATCTTGTGACACTTGTGTCCTTAAGCAAGACACTTAACCATTATTGCTGCGTCCTTCGGATGGGACGTAAAGCCGTAGGTCCCATGTGTTGTGTTATGCACATAAAAGAACCCAGTGCATATATCGAAAAGAGAAGGGGTTCGCCCCGGTGTTCTTGGTTTGATTGGCTGCATATTGCGCCACAGCACTTTGTAAACCATTACATGGTGCTATGTAAAGGACTTGGTCTCATACTTCAGAAACGTAGCTCCACAATACCTTGCAGGAAAATACTGACTGTCCAAGTGCCATGAGCGTCACTGAGTGACGGATATGAGCGCTATATAAGAAGCCACTATTATCACTATTATTATTATCTATTTTATGTGTTAGTGTTTCTCTTTTGTGTGTAATGTTAATGATTTTGTGGAGATAAATGAAATAATAATAATAACAAAAATGTTGTTTTACAGGCTGTGTCTTCAGCAGCAAAGAGGGCGGTATTGAAGCATGACTACACTGCCGTCTTAACAGTGTTTCCTGTTGCCAAACATCTTAGCCAAATCAGACCCGAATTTGAAGAGACGTTACAAGTAAGCCTCAAGATTCTACATGATATACTTTCCTTCTAAACTCTTGGCTTTCTCCAAAAAAAAAATTATTAAAGATTTTAGACTTTGCATGGTGGAGGGTTGATGCAGGTTTTGGTATTACTGAATTTGATTTAATTCAATTCATTTTATTGTCCCGTAACAGCAAGTTTTTTTGACTTATGGTATCACAAATAGTCGTTACATAAATGTATCACTGAAAATCTACTCTGCGGCAGTAGAATAGTCTCCCGAATTCCGAAATCTACTCCACGGCAGGAGAATATAGCGAGACAAGTTCTCAAAGAACAAAAATCTACACTGCAAAGTAGATATACACATGGTGTTACCGCAAGCCAAATACATACATTGATACCCCACCATGCAATGCCTCAAATCCTATATGCATCAATGATATTAACAATTATTTCAAAATTATTAGAATTATGTGTTTATAAATACAGCAATAAACTTGCAGCAGTTGCTTTTGAAGTTGAACCTTGCCGTTTAGAATATAAGAATACTTTATATTTATTTTATGTATTTTTCTTCTGGTAGGGTACGACACCAACTACTAGAGGTAAATTGCCAACACTCATATCTAGCCTGGAGAGCACTGGAGGTAAAGCCCTGGAAGAGTTTTTTGATGTTGTCAAGGTAAGCCCAGGCTAAGCCTCTAGTTAAGGTGGATGTGGCGCGCTGTACATCTAGCAATAAAACAGACCAAGTGGCATAGCCTCAAGCACCTGACTGACTCGCCAAAACAGGCTTAGGTTTAACCCCTGTTCATTGTGCCTGTTTAAAGCATTCCAGAAAGTATTTAACTCCTTAGGAGTATGCAGCACCGGCAACCAAATAGGCACACATCAACACCCTCCACCCATGCCGGTACCCATGTACTCCTTGGTGATGAGAAGCAATAATGTGTCTTGCCCATATACAGAAGTGTCATGACTGGGACTCTCACTCACACTCTGATGATTTTGCCACCAGTCAGATGCTTTGGGTTCATTACAGACTGCTTGGCCATGACAAAGCAATAAAGGACTTATGAATAAACAAGCCACCAGAACTAGAGTTCTTTACCTTAGACTACAGTATAAGCATGGCAAACTGCGGTGCAGCATGATAGAGATCCGTCACCATCAATCAATCAATCAATCGTTAAATTTATAAGGCGCCAATCCAATGGTCGTTGCTCATAGCGCCGTACAGTAGGCTTTCGAAAAAAGGTGAGATTAAAGCAAAGTTTTGAAATTGGCTAATGAAGTAGATTGCTTACTGTTCTGAGGAAGATGATTCCACATCCTTGGTGCTGCGATAGAAAAGGCACGATCCCCCAACTGTGTTTGGTTCTTTGAATGCGAAAAATTGAAGTTTAGGAACAGGAACGCAGATTTCTGACAGGTTCTTTGATGAACAATAGGTCAGTGAGATATGAAGGGGCTGAGGCATTTAGGCAGCAGAACATAAGTAGGAGGATCTTAAATTGAGATCGTGACTCAACTGGTAGCCAGTGAAGACCCTTCAGGATTGGTGTTGCATGATCACATTTCTTAGCACATACTACCAGACGAGCTGCCCAATTTTGAAGTTTTTGGAGCCTCAACAGTTGTTTCTTTGGTAGACCATGCAGGAGAGCGTTTCCCATGTCGAGCCTGTTGGTGACAAAAGCATACAACGCTGTGTTGAGATTTTAAAATTTTCAATTCTGCACAGCCCAACTTCCTTTAGTTTAGCAACTGAAAGTCCACTTCACTGTGTCAAATTGTTCACCCAACTGACTCGCAGTCGTCCTGGTCCTCTTCTTATATGCAATCACTGAAGCTGATAGACCAACACTTCGCAAGGCATGACCTCACCATACAGCTTGCTTTGCGTGCATACACACAACCTTACGGATCCCGTTTGTGGGGTCCTGCTGTTGTTGTTCTATTATTCCCTTTCCTAAAGAATTCCCTTGTTGGGTCCAGGTTGAGTAAAGAATTTCGTTGTGGGGTCCATTGTTTCATTGTGTAAAAGACCCCACATGGGCACTCCCGTAAAAGTCCAGCGACCTCCAAATTGTCTTTCCAGATCCGTGTCTTGCTAATTGAGATCCAGCATCAGTCAATCAGCAATAATAATGTTATTATTTTTATTTTATATATATTTTTTGTCTCAGAATGATCCAGATAAATCCAACATGCCAAGAGATGGTACAGTGCATGAACTCACCAGCAATGTAAGTAGAATCATGGCCAGTGTGTCAGGTTATGGCAACTGCCATTTTGGGTGGTCAGTTTGGTGTAGTGGTATCTTTCCTTGCCTTCCACCTCTAGGACCCCGGTTCAAATCACACCTGGGGCACTATGTGGATTGGGTTTTCAGTCCCCACCTGACTGCATGGGTTTTTCCCTGGAATAATTCTTTGGGGTTTTCCTCCCACATCAAAACTGAAACTTCCTTCCTTGTCTTCTCTCTATGGGGTTCTTGGCTAGTATAGTGATTGAGTTCGCTTTTCTGAGAGTCCTTGGCTTCACAACCAGAATTAATAAATGAAATGAAAACTGCAACTGCAAGTTTGTTTACAGATATAAACAAAATGTAGCGTAGACCTTCATTACAGGGTTCCTCACACACTGAATTAACGGAACTTTCACACAATTCTGGGCTTTCTTGGTATCCGTGTGGTGCTCATTTATTTTTAACGTCTTATAACAAGAAGTCCTAGGATGCGCTTCTTCAGCGAGCGGGTTTCCTGATTGTCTGGCAGGGGTCCCCAGCGAAAGGCTCCAGCCGCAGAGCCATGCTAGCGCCCTCTGCCGGCCGATCGGCATCGCCGCTACGAAATACTTGGCTTGTGATCTGTTTGGAGCATTCCTGATGTCAGGGTTTTCACCGATCTCTCTTGCCTTCAGATTGTCTTCAAAAGTGGTCAGGGTTCTCCCTATGCACAAGCTAGTGTATCATGCCGATACGCGCGATTTGCGTGCAAATTTCAGCCGATACGCAAACAAATAATAACAATAATTTGTTTATATTTTATAATTTCACAAAAAACATCAAGAGAAAACCATAAAGAATGCTCCAGATTGCACAGTAGGGCTTTTAAAACCAAGATAAAAACCAAGTAGAAAACATTCCGAAGACCTTGTTTCAATTCAGCCTGCTTCGGCCAAACATGCAAAATTTGGGTCTAGAATGCCCCACAGTTTTGAAAAAAACCTGGGGAGAACCCTGGAGGTGAAGTTGCCATCACAAAGGAGAAACAAACAGCCCTTGTTATTACAAGCCTGCAGATTTCTATTTTAGCTGATGTAGAGAGTTTTGTAAGCCCATAAAATCTGAAAGCCTGTATATTGAGGGTCTTTCTTACCCAGGACTTGAAGATAAAACCAACTTAGGGTACATTCAGAATAAACCGTCGCGTCATTGCATTCATTTTAAGATTGCTCTCCTTGTTTTCAAAGGCTTGAACAAAACTACTCCGGGATATATTTCCACTTTACTGTCACATTACACTCCACCACGATTCCTTCGGTCCACACTTGACATCACTCGCTTGAATGTTCCCCGAGCAAACAAAGTTCTAGGTCAAAAGGCTTTCAGTGTAGGTGGGCCAATGATTTGGAACAATCTTCCTACTGTCATTAGGGAATCTGTTACTTTATCTTCCTTTTCGTAAAGATCTAAAGACTCACCTTTTTCCATAATAATTGCTTTTATGTGCGCTATGATCTTGATGGAATAGCGCCTTATAAATTTTTATTGTTATGTTATGTTAACAAGGTCGTATGTCACATTTTCGGTGCAATTGAGTTAGAACATACAAAAGGTGCTTTATTTTTGTCTGAATAAACTGTAAAAGTTACAACTTTGTCCAAAAAGTAATTAAACAAGTTACAGGTCATTAACAATAATTGACGTCATAATTCGTTACGTGTTCCGAGCAGCAAAGTCGTATCTCACACATACGACCTTGTTGCACTGAGAAATATGACATTATTCCCCCCATTGAGTGCACGCAATGCTGATTTGTGCAACTCGAACCCACACTCTGCTGATCTGAAACACCAGAGCTTGAGTCCGCTCGGCCCTACACACCACAAAAGCCATTGAAAACTCCTGAGCTGGGAGAACATTGATCTAAAATATCTGCTTCATTTGAGGCCTTTATTTGTTCTTCAGTTTAAAGGATATATTTAATTGTCAGTCAATAATTAAAAATCAAAATTTAGGGGCAAAACAGATCCGAATTATTAAACATGGACAATTTTTAATGGCCTTTTATCAATATTTTCATTTTTGTACATCCTTGTGGAAACTATGAAACATAATTTGTAATGATAAATAAAAGTTATGATCGACTGTTGTTTTGGAAACTAGAAGGTTGGTATGTATTTGCTCTTCGGCAAACCAACGATGCATACTACAATGAAACACTAGCTTTAAAAACACTGTTGCATTTTCTTGTTCTGTGCAGCCTTTGAATCAATTCACAAGAGATGTTTTTAAGGTCTGCCTTATTGGGCGACTGCCAAAATAGGGCTAGCTTAGTTGGTATGGCGCCGGCACATTAATCCAGAGGTCGCAGGTTCAAGTCCCGCTCTAGTCAGTTTGTCTTTGTTCAACTCAAATTTATTTAAACATTTACCCAGTCAGTTTCCCTTGTTGTTTACTACTTCATATTTGAAATAAATGTCACATCCCTTTAAGGTGATCCCTTTGCTGCCGCTTCCCAGGTTGTATCGTAAACTTGGGTGTGATCCCTGGCTACACGGCAGTCACAGGTTGAATGGCTTCCGACTGGCATCCCCAAACAAAGATGTTGACCGCCAACATAGGGCTAGATAGCTCAGTTGGTAGAGCGCTGGCACGTTAATCCGAAGGTCGCAGGTTCAAGTCCTGCTCTGGTCAATTTGTCTTTGTTCAACCCCAAATAGTTTAGAAATGTACCTAGTCAGTTTCCCTTGTGGTTTATTACTGGATGTCCACCTCATTGTGTCACAGTTACATTAGTTTTGTTGGTTTGTTTTTAATTTCTTCCTACATTGGTTTTGTTTGTACGCACCAGGCCCTGACATTCCTGGAGCACCTGCTGGATTATGTTCACACCACCGCTGCAATGCTGACTGGACATAAAGGTTAGTTACCATTCTTTTCAATCCCCGTACATCGATGTGTGATTCCGATTTCTTTGGAGGAAAAACAAACAAACAAATACAGCAATTGGTTGAAAAATAGCTTTGAAACCAAATTGTCTGCAGCTGAAGTTAGACCACCAACGTTGAAGTAGCATTAGACAAGATCACCTTAGTTTAAAAGGGACACGTTGCCATGCACAATGATAGTTGTCCTACAATACAACAACCCAAAACACATTCGGCCACAGCCTAACATTGTGATAAATGTCAAAACGTCATACCAATTCAAATCTGTGGCCCTTGATTGGACGTTGTGTAAATCGATAACTCATCATTACGCTTCGAGCAACCGCAAGTTAGTAGTCTGTGATTGGTCGATGATGATTTGAATAATTAATTGGGGAAAAATTTACATATCAAAAAGTAATCTAAAAAAAGGAGTACAATTTCATCAAGGCTGTCTTTCTGATAGACTCCATGCATAGACTCGGTGAGTGTGCACGTGTATCATTCTTCTTGGGTGGACTATCCAGCAATAGACTGTGCAAGTCTCGTGCGTATCGGAACGAGAAAACACGTCGAACGAAGAACATTGTTTTCTTTGAAATCAAATCTTTGTATTACAAAAATACTCATTACATGTTTATAGAATTAGTTTAAGTTGTTATAATAAATACACAAATAATGTGCTAATTATCATTGAGGCAAAATTAAAACTCAAAACTGGGACAAGGATGCTTATTTGATCTTAACTTTTCAGAAACCACTTACGTGGATTCGCGATGGTCACACGGGCGTGAAATTAACGTTTGACACAGTTTATAGAGGACGTTGACGCCTCAACAACCATAGACTGCACTATGAAAAGGCATTGCAATTGCAGCATCTGGTGATTACCATTGCGCATCCAAAACAACCATTTACATAAGTTTTTGTGATTGGAGGTGGGCACAGAATTCTTAATTTTTTGCAGCAACCGGAAGCTGAGGTCAAGTTTAATTCTCTGGTTTTCTTCGTTTTACTGTTGAATTAATTTTACTTTCATATTTTTGTATCACTAAGTATTACAGTCCCAACAACATATTTATTTTTCATGGTCATAAACCACGTTTAAATAAAATAATTGACAACAAGAAATCTTGCCCACGTAAATGTCCATATGGTTGGGGCCACAATGGTTGGGGTCAAAATTGCGCGAGACTTGCACAGTCTATACTGGGATAGTGACTGAAAAATTACAGACTCTGTGAACAGACTTTCGGGCAAAGGAATAGCACAAGACAGCCTTGCAATCAAAGCTAGGTGGTAAGGTACCAGTTTGAATCATGTAGTTGGCAGCGGGTATCGCAAACAATTTAGTGGGTGTAATAATTACACAGGAAATAGAGAATATTGTTTTGGGTTACCCTTGCACATTGGTTTAACGTCTATGATTATGAATTGCACAAATCAAGAAATTGTGATTCAGTATAACTAGACGACAATACTTATTCTAGTCCTTTGTGAAATCAGCGGTTAGCTTGGTAGGATTCGAACCCACAACCTTGTGATTGCAAGTCCTGCAGTTTAACCACTGGACCACGGTGACTACTGTGAAGGTTAGCAGCGGGTATCGCAAACAATTTAATAGGTGTAATAATTACACAGGAAATAAAGAATATTGTTTTGGTTTGACCCTTGCACCGATGTGTAATCACTGCATACTCGGTGCTTTTCTGATTCCTGCAGGATAAATTCACATGTTACTCGGGTGGGATTCAAATCCATGACCTTCCCATTCTATAGCAGAAATTCTAACTGCCAGACCACCGAGCATGCCGGGTGAGGCAGACCAGTTAGAGACCTGTAATTAGCAGCAGGTACCACAAACAATTCAATAGATGTAATATTAAATGAATTGGCATAAAACGTTTCATCTGAATTTCTTTTTGCTTTTTTATAAGCCATACTTCCCCAAAAGCAGCAAGTATTTTTCACTTTGCTTTCGCAATGCTCCTGAAGTATAAATCAGGACATTATCAAATCAAGTCCAACTCGGAGGCAGATGAAAACTTTTCACTCATTCCTCTTTTTTTCTAATTTCAGACCATTCATCACGGAACCAAGATATCGAAGCCAAGAAGAAAAAAGTTTCACTCTATGTTGGTAAGTGCACAACCAATGATCGTCAACAACTGTTATACTCGTGCCTGTTAGACGGGGCCCAATGTCATAAAGCTGTTTACTGGGACCAATTTCATGGTGCTGCTTAACGGTAAGCAAATATTCGTGCTTACTATAGCAGAACAATTTTGCTTGAGCGTAAGCGTGTTTCACAGGTTAGCAAGAAAATGGGGCAGCCAGTTTGCACGCTCGCATGGATTTGCATTGTTACGTCAATCATTTTCATACAGTAAGCACCGGAAGGTTAGCATGCCTTTTTGTGTGCTTCCAGTTAGCAGCGCTATGAAACGGAAACTCGTACAGTAATCGCAAAATCGGCCGTTAAGCATCCATATGAAATTGGGCCATGGTGAACAAATTTGTGTGCTCACTATAGCAGAAAAATATGCTTAAGCAAAAGTGTATTTCGTAAACGATTGTGTTGACTGGACAGCACGTGTGCACGTCCACAATAGATTTACTTTGTTGCGCCACTCATCTGCTTACAAAAATCGTTGGCAAGCTAGCATGCTTTTTTCTTTGCTTACGGTTAGCAGTGTTCATGAAATAGAACTGTGCTAAGGGTTGCTAAGCAGAAAACATCTGCTTACAGGCTTTATGAAACTGGACCCTGGGCCCAATTTTATAGAGCTGCTTAAGCAAAACAAAATTGCTGAGCATAACAAAATTACGCTTACCAGAATAAGGTTACCAGCCAAACTACCATGTTACAAGTACAATTTGTGACTGGTATCTTGCTCATTTCTGCTTAGCAGAAATTTGTTAAGCAATATTTTCTGCTTAAACAGCTCTATGAAATTGGGCCCAGACGTTTTCTGCCTACAAAAAGCTTAAGCACAAAAAGTAGCTAAGCACAAAAAGTAGCTAAGTACAACAAAATTTCGCTTACCAGAATAAGGTTACCAGCCAAACTACCCTGTCACATGTACAATTTTTGACTGGTATCCTGCTCATTTTTTGCTTAGCAGACTATTATTAAGCAATATTTTCTGCTTTAAAAGCAGCTCTATGAAATTAGGCCCTGCTCTTGGCGCAGTTTTTATTTCATAAGTACATTCACATAACACTCGTGGTGCATCAAAGGGTGATTTTCATATTAACTTCAACCGAACTTCATATTCTAAAAATAGTCTTATTTCAAATGGTATAATATTTTGGAACAACCTCCAAACCAGCATAAAGCAATCCCTCACACTTGAAAGTTTCTCAAGGAAAATTAAAACGTCTTTCTTAAATATGTATTTACTAGGCCCAAAGTGATAACTGTAAAATGTCACTGTAATCATCTTGTTTCGCTCAAAACAATGTACCTATTTAATTATCTGGGTGGTCTCGTCCGTCTGTCTGTCCTTGTCTAGTCCAAGTCTAGTCTGTCCCAGGGTAAATTTTTAAAAAGCATTATGCTTCAAATTTTCCCTGCATGTTGGTAATAACTTAACGGAGTATCTTTAGCCATGTTATAATTATGTTTCAATTCTGTAGACTGTATAATGATTGAACTGCATTTGATGCTTTTGTTGTTGTTGCCAATATTGAAATAAATGTCTAAACAACAATAAACACAGCCTACCGTAAGCAAAGGAAAAGGCACTCGCTTGCTGGCAGCTCTTGTAAGCAGATGAGAGACGCAACAATGCAAATCCATTTTTAACACACAAGCGGCATCAAATCTTCTTGATCATTTATGAATCACACTTTAGCTTAGACACCTTTTCTACTAAAGTAAGCACAAAAACGGCTTACCGGTAAACAGCTTTATCAGCCCTGGTTATTTCATGTGTTATCAAGCAAACCATGCCTGAGTTTTTAAAAAGTTTTGTTTTATATTATTTTTGTTATGCAAGTTCGCCCCAAACAAGGCTAAAAGCCACTCTTGGTAAGGGGCTACAAGAAGAAAACATTTAAGATGAAAAAAGCTCAGGCGAGCTGAAGGTAGGAATTTATGTTCCTCTTAAAACAGTCTAGATTGTAGGATGGAGGAAAACATGCACCAGGCAAGGAGTTCCAAAGAGATACAGTACGTGGAATAAAGCTGTTGGGAGTGGCTCGTTGTTCTACATCTCAGCATAGCAAGAGTTCAAAATGGTTGATCAAAGTATTCTCTGTTTGTCTTTGTAATAATCTAAGGTTTGCGAATACACTATGTATATCAAACTTAGTATAAAACTTGCTATCTCAGTATGCTCTGATTGTCTTCAGGAAGACTGAACTTCTCCAGAAGACGATAAGATCAGAACCACCGGTTCTTTTCAGAACCACAACTCATACAGAGAGTTTTATGTACGTGCTGTCTCCACAAATCTTACTAGATTGTATTCCCACCATGCATAGTTTCAAATCTGACTTATCTTCCTCATAGCCAAGGTGCTGGGAGCTCTGAGTCTGAACCTAGACCAGAAGGCTAAGACCTACTCGGACCAATATCTCGGAGCCATCTTCCTCCTGAACAACTACCACTACATTCTCAAGTCATTGGAAAGGTAAGTCCTTTCATTTCATTATATTTCATTTCATTTATTTTGGTGGTGAAGCCAAGGACTCTCAGAAAAGCGAACTTAATCACTGTACTAGCCAAGCACCCAATGGAGAGAAGACAAGGAAGGTAGTTTCAGTTTTAGATGCAGGAGGAAAATCCCAGAGAATTATTCCAGGGAAAACCCATGCAGTCTGGTAGGGACTGAAAACCCAATCCAGTAGTGCCATCGGCGTGATTCGAACCGGAGTCCTAGAGGTAGAAGGCGAGGAAAGATACCACTACGCCAACCCGACCACCCTTTAAAGGATGTGTACAACATTGATAAGAGTGAAAATATAAATGTCAACAGATTTGCACATAACTTACATGGTATGAAGATGGTCATGGTAGAAAGCTTCCCTTGAAATATTGTTGCCAGAAATGTTATAGTTTACCAGTAAAATAGTTTGTTGTGATCTCATGAGTCCAAAACTTGATGTTTGAAAACAGCGGAAACTTATACTGTGTGGGTTTTTCCCCAATGTTTTCTTGTGACTCCGATGACTGATGGAGCATAAACTTTTACAGGTTTGTTATTTCATGTATATGTTGGATCACATAAGGTATGGATACTGGTCTTTGACAAAAACCAATGTTGCATCTGTGCTTTAGAGCAGTCTCTTTTTTTTTAGCTTTGTCTTCGTGAATGCATTTATAACAAGTAAGGGACCTTGTCAAAATTAGTCCAAGACAACCAGCGGATAAGTACCATCCGGGACAAGGTTTTTACCCGCTGTTAACTCACCTTGTTTGAAATTGGGTGTCGGAGAAACCATGGGAGAAGTTCACAGTGCCTGGGGTTACATTTGTTTACAAACCGCAGAGACTTAGATCGCTATCTACTGGAAAACAAGCAGGGGGTCTGTACATATCTCACTAAAAAAAAACACTACACATCTTTTAGTTAAAATACAATGGGTACAGTCACACGAGTAGTTAACTTCGCTGCTAACTCCAAAAGTTAGCAGTGAAAATTTCCGCTGCTAACTCAACTTAGCAGTGAAACTTGATACTTTAGCAGTGACACTTAATACTTTAGCCACAGATAAAGGAATTTAGCAGTGTTTTTGTTGTGTGAACGCAACTGACCTCAGCTAGCTGTAAACATGATATCAGCTCGATGTTACGACGCCGTGTACCGGTAATTTTTCTCCTGGTGGAGTTGCACGTATAGGCCTATACATTTTGCGCCTCAGTTGCCGCCAAAATTCTTTGAGTTTTACAATTAAGTTGACATCATCTTTATTCCTTTTAATATGACAGCTAAATCATACTCATAACACAGAAAGATAATAAAGACGAAAGAATCAGAAATTGTTGGATCCGTGTTTGTAAACATTATCTGAATGATCAAAAAACGTTTCTACGGCCGGCCACGTGACTATCAACCTCCTTCCCGTGGAGACAAGCAACGCACTTGCTGTGGTACGGTAACATCGCACACTACTGGGGACCAAATTGTAGCATTCAACTTGACTGATGACGCAGTGTATTTATAGTGACATGATGAAAAGAAACACTATGTGCTGGCTAACAGTGACCATGCCCCGTGTGAATGCACGGTAAATTTTAGCTCGTTTTGTCAAGTCGTTTTGTCAAGCGAACCCCCGCTGTGAATATTTAGCAGCGAAGATAGCAGTGAAGTTAGCTACTCGTGTCAACATGGCCAGTGATCTCCATACCTTCCAGATCACTCCAAAACCACAAGTTTGTTTATACTACATTTAATCAGCCAGTCACACCGCAGAGTGCTCAGCGGTGGTACATTGGCGTAAGTCATGTCTTTAAGTGCATGGAGAACTGTGAGCCTTTCAGCGAGTAAAACCATGTCTCTGATAGAAATAAAGTTTGACGAAATTCCAACAAAAATTTGACATCAGAGAACTGTTATCCGACTATCTGTCCTGGATTAATTTTGACAAGACCCCAAAGACAAATACAATGGGAGGTATGTGGGACCTACGGTACAGGAGGGCATAGATGACCTATTTCTGAAGGTTAGGAATTGTTTCTTATATTGCTACAGATCTGAGTTGATGAAACTTGTCATCATCAGCACCCCAGATATTGAAACTCACTATGCAGACATCATCCGAGAACAGAAGAGAGAATATTCCAAGAGGTAAATATGTCTCCTCGGAGGATTGGGTCAATACAAAATCAGCATACTGCTCAAAAGTAAAAACCATAAAATGGATCTATCCCTATGAATGACATTATGGAGCATCCAAGTTTTGAAACAGTTTCCCTGATTTGAAGAGTTTTTTGATTCGTTATGGTAGTACTTTTTAGCAATTTGTTGTAAGCAGTATCCACTGCTAGTTATAATAATAATAGTGGCTTCTTATATAGCGCACATATCCGTCACTCAGTGACGCTCAAGGCGCTTTAACATTCATTATTTTCCTGCAAGGTATTGTGGAGCTACGTTTTTGAAGTATGAGACCAAGTCCTTTACATAGCACCATGTAATGGTTTACAAGGTGCTGTGGCGCAATATGCAGCCGATCAGACCAGGAACACCGGGGCGAACCCCTTCTCTTTTCGATAAGTTCACTGGGTTCTTTTACGTGCATTACACAACACACGGGACCAACGGCTTTACGTCCCATCGGAAGGACAAAGCAATAATGGTTAAGTGTCTTGCTTAAGGACACAAGTGTCACGACTGGGACTCGAACCCATACTGTTCAAAAGTAAAAACCACTAGGCCACAGTGGTTGTTTATGGCAAAAGAACTTGGGGCTGAAAGGGTTAATCACTCGACCACATGGTACTTTCTCTGCAATTCATCATTCATCTTCAGGCAAGCGGTTTAACACTGGTTCTAAAATGTGAAAGGTTTGAATCCAATTCGAAGTGCAGGTTTTTTTCTGGAGGCCTCTGAAAGCACCGAGCATACAATGCTTATAGACTGTGCAAGTCTCGCTAATAACATTCAAACTTCCAAGACCAAGTTGGTCTCAGGCATATTGAGTTTGACGTGTGCGCGATTCTGTTTTTTTTCAAATGCTTTAGTTTAACATGGTTTATGGCTATAAAAAAATTTATGCTGTTGGGAAAGTAAAATTTATCCATGAAATATATGAAAGCAATATAAATTTAACAAATTAACAAAGAAAACCTCAGAATAAGACTTGACCTCTGTTTCCGGATACTTGTAAACAATTAAGAATATTGCCGAACTGATGCTCATGTTATCATTAAACCTTTGTAATGGTCTCATAAATTTGGGTGCGATTGGTAAATTAGGTTTCTAAAATATAAGCATCCTCGTCCCACGTTATGATTTTGTTTCCAATGATAATTTTAACAAGTTAACTGCCAAAAAACTTGCCATAAACCATGTGTCTCATAAGTCTGAGGAATTCAAATTTAGGCGGTAACTTGTGACTAAGCAAGTCATTGTACCAGACATTATTCAAATCTTACTCCCAAATGGCTTATTATTCGATCAATTGAAATAATCATCTTTCACCGGGTATGTTTTACTTTCAGTTGGAACAAAGTCTTGTTCCACATCTTAGAAGTAAACAAGCCGATGTCAACCCAGCGTGTGACCCAAGACGCTAGCAAACTCAAAGACAGGGAACGCCAGCAAATCAAAGATAAATTCAAGGTAAGAAAAAGAACTGTTTTGAGGCTTTCCTCTGTGCGTTTTATGAACCGTAAGAATTTGAGGTTGGACAAATTTATTTTGTACGGCAGGTTTTTTATGGTAATTCTATCGGATTTGCCTTCCTAGCTCATGTCTAAACAAAATAATGGCACCATATTACACCACTGTTCCGTTGTGCATTAAAGGAATTGTATACGTTTGGTAATTGGAATAATACCGTAATTTCCTGCGTGCAAGACGCGGCTTATCTGACTTTCACGAGGTGAAAAAAACAACATTAAAAACAAACCCACTGCGTCTTATCTAACAGTGCATAAAGGGCCATGAAGCTATGGTTTTGTTTGAGAAAACGAAAGCATACGGCGGGCACTAACCCCCTTCCTCCTAGCGTACGGTTTGTACGCTTGTGAAAATGATGATAATTGTGAACGGCACCTTAGGTATTGCTTTAGCCCTAGTGGGAATCTCCCTGGGTGCTGCACACAGACACAAAGTCCTGGGTTGGAAGGGTTTTAAAAGCACAGGGCGGAAAGTCACAGCTCGCTGTAATTTATATCTTACCTTTGAGATGCTACCAATTTCACCTCACAGATATTCCCCTATGGCCAAATACATTTTATGGCACTGGGTTTGGAATATAAATAGTTAAAATAATCTTGCTCTTAAAAAAGTTCAGCAAGTTTTAAACGCCATTCTTCACTCAAGCTGATTGTGAATGTGTTTCCACAAGTGCTGATGATGCGCACCGCAGCACAAACCATGATATTGCCACTTTGCGAACGTATCTACTACAGGAAATAATAAGATGATCAAAAGCTTAGTCTTTTAACATTGATGGCCAGATTTTGTCATAAAAATGAGATTGTAAAATGTTGCCGTCCAAAACTCAACGCCTCAAAATTTATTTGCCATGGCATGTTCAGATGGTGAAATCAGCAGTTTTTAAGAACTAAGATTTAAATTACAGATTGAACAAAATTGCCCACCCTGAAAATGGTGCCTGATATCCAAGATGTCACTGTAGTAATTAAACAAAAGTGAAAGTCCTCCAGGAGTGCAAAAGAAACCAGAACACTCTTCTGGTCGTCAGCAAGATCCTTTGTGGACAGGTTTCCTCAAGCTTTCAAGCTACATGGTTTAAGTTTACCCTTTAGGCATGCTTGGTTTCATTGCTAGAAATATATATAATAATTAAAACTCCACTTAACCAGGAGTCAACGGGAAAGGTGAAGGACAAAAAGGAGCGGCAACAAATCAAGGACAGATTCAAGGTCAGAGGTCATGTCACAGGTCACATCACATGTCACCCTGCCCTGCCACCATTCATAAAAATAAAAGCGCACAAGCTTATCAGTTGATGCATCTTCATGAGCCCCGTTCCCATGCACGTTTTTATGTGAACCAACACATAACAAAATTGCTCCTTCATCCAACAGCAAAAGAACGCATCTCTGAAACGTTTCATTTGGATTAAGGGAGCAGGTCAGAAGTCAGAATGGGCGGAACGTTCTAATTGAATCAGTTTAGTATTCCAGCAGGTATACATGGATCAGTCCGTTGGACCACCAGAGCGTCCCATGGAACATTAAAAATGCCAGCTCATAAATTCTCTTCATGCAGGAAAAATATCATGTGAAACTCAGTGTGTTTTCCTCCATTGAGACGCACCCTAAATACCATGTGAAACTCAAGTGTGTTTTCCTCCATTGAGACGCACCTTAAATATCATGTGAAACTCAAGTGTGTTTTCCTCCATTGAGACGCACCTTAAATGTCGTGTGAAACTCAATGTGTTTTCCCTCATTGAGATGCACCTTAAATGTCATGTGAAACTCAAGGTGTTTTCCTCAATTGAGACACACCTTAAATATCATGTGAAACTCAGTGTGTTTCCTCCATTGAGACGCACCTTAAATATCATGTGAAACTCAGTGTGTTTCCTCCATTGAGACGCACCTTAAATATCATGTGAAACTCAAGTGTGTTTTCCTCAATTGAGACGCACCTTAAATATCATGTGAAACTCAGTGTGTTTCCTCCATTGAGACGCACCTTAAATATCATGTGAAACTCAGTGTGTTTTCCTCCATTGAGACGCACCTTAAATATCATGTGAAACTCAGTGTGTTTTCCTCCATTGAGACGCACCTTAAATATCATGTGAAACTCAGTGTGTTTTCCTCAATTGAGACGCACCTTAAATATCATGTGAAACTCAGTGTGTTTCCTCCATTGAGACGCACCTTAAATATCATGTGAAACTCAGTGTGTTTCCTCCATTGAGACGCACCTTAAATATCATGTGAAACTCAGTGTGTTTTCCTCCATTGAGACGCACCTTAAATATCATGTGAAACTCAGTGTGTTTTCCTCCATTGAGACGCACCTTAAATATCATGTGAAACTCAGTGTGTTTTCCTCCATTGAGACGCACCTTAAATATCATGTGAAACTCAATGTGTTTTCCTCCATTGAGACGCACCTTAAATATCATGTGAAACTCAATGTGTTTTCCTCCATTGAGACGCACCTTAAATATCATGTGAAACTCAGTGTGTTTTCCTCAATTGAGACGCACCTTAAATATCATGTGAAACTCAGTGTGTTTCCTCCATTGAGACGCACCTTAAATATCATGTGAAACTCAGTGTGTTTTCCTCAATTGAGACGCACCTTAAATATCATGTGAAACTCAAGTGTGTTTTCCTCCATTGAGATGCACCTTAAATATCATGTGAAACTCAAGTGTGTTTTCCTCCATTGAGACGCACCTTAAATATCATGTGAAACTCAGTGTGTTTTCCTCCATTGAGACGCACCTTAAATATCATGTGAAACTCAGTGTGTTTTCCTCCATTGAGACGCACCTTAAATATCATGTGAAACTCAGTGTGTTTTTCTCAATTGAGACGCACCTTAAATATCATGTGAAACTCAGTGTGTTTTCCTCCATTTTAGGGGAATCTGAATATATAAAAACGTCCATCTCAGAGATGTGTAGTTTTTGTCCACACAAGTAATTTGAACAAAACTTTTCTGGTTCTCATGATGGACTGCCCCTTTGCAACCACCCACATCATTGGATTGTCTACATCAAGCATTGATCTCATTTATTTAATGATACCTTAATCCATTATTTATACTAACCAGCACTTCTTCAAGATGCAGTGCACGAGTCATTATCATATTGCGCAAAATAAATAAGAAAATAAATATTTGGTTTGAATCATTTGTAGAATAGACCAATTCATTAAGCTCAGCCTGGTCTTGATCTGGTTAATCCCAGCTTGACTGCACACCCAATAGTCTGCCATAAGAATGCCAGCCTCGTTCCCATGTACTGTACCAATCGTTCTTGTCGCTAACCCCCCCCTGGAAGAGAGACACTGATGAACACCGTTGATTGGCTCCTGAAAGTGACTGCTTTAAGCGTTCGCTTGTTGGAAACTCCAGAGTGCTTGTAGGGTGCTCAGCATGCATGTGTGTCAAAAATGCACGTATTTTGACACTTTTGCACTCTAATAGTAGTCATGTTAAAACTTCATGCAGTGAAACATATCAAGATCAAAGAAGGATTGGAGGGGGGGGGTTCCCATCCCGAGTTGCTCTAAGACTTGATGCCTCTTTGGCCTGCTACTTTGCTTAAGCATGCAGGTAGAGAGGAAAGAATAGCTTAGCACAACAAAATTGGGCTTACCAGAATAAGGTTAAAATACCATTCCACGTGTATCATCTGTGACTGGTATCCTGCTCATTTTTGCTTAGCAGAAAAGTGCGAAGCATTATTTGCTGCTTAAGCAGCTCTATGAAATTGGGCCCCGGCCTAATGTGACTGTGCTGTATATTTGCACATTCCAATAAGGCCATTCCAGGGGGTTAAGAAAAGGTGCAACAATCTTGATACATCCATGGGAATGAGGTTGTGAGAATGCGAATGAACAATGCATGTAGGTCCCTAATGGAAAAGCTCGCGTGTCGCTACTCATGCGTGTGAGGGTGGGTTGCGCTCAACGGATCAGTCACAATGTTACTCGGATTATAACATTTTAGTTAGTGATAAAAGTTAAATACATTTATGCATTGAAGTTGTAATGTTTTTACCGAAGGTAAGTGGTTTTTATATTGCATTATATATTCAATGAGTTACAAAGGCCAGAAGGATTTGTTATTTAGTCTGTATAATTGATTTTGTTGCGCTGCATTTTAGCTGGAGATAATGTTAAGTATGTTTTTTGCCAAAGCCGTATTTAGTTGCAAAAATAGAAGCTATATTTTTGTGCTTTTACTTCCACCTTTAAGTATCACCATTACAGTGTATGGCAGATGGGTTTCTTAAAGGCATCGTACACGTTTGGTAATTGTCAAAGACCAGTGTTCTCATTTGGTGTATCCCAACATATGCATAAAATAAAAAGCCTGTGAAAATTTGGGCTCAATTGGTCATCGAAGTTGCAAGAAAATGATGAAAGAAAAAACACCCTTGTTGTACAAATTTGTGTGCTTTCAGTTAGGAATAAAAACTTCTTGCAAGAAGTTTTTATTATTTTAGTGAGAAATTACCTCTTTCTCAAAAACTATGTTACTTCAGAGGGAGTCGTTTCTCACAATGTTTTATACTATCAACAGTTCTCTGTTGCTCGTTACCAAGTCAGTTTTTATGCTAATATATATTTTGAGTAATTACCAAACGTGTACGACACCTTTAAAGCACATGGACAACATTGGTAATTGTCAAAGACCGGTATCCAATTTTTATGTGACCCAACATATACATGAAATAACAAACCTGTGAAAGTTTAAGCTTGTTCGGTCATGAGTGAAAAGTGAAAAATAAAAACCTCAAATGTTTTCCCTGTTTTCAAACATCAGGTTTTTGACTCGTGAGATCAAAACTACTAATTTTACTCATTTCTCAAAAACTAAAGCATTTCAAGCAAATGTTTCAAGGGAAGTTTTCCACCATGACCATCTTTATACCATGTAAGTTAAGTGCAAATCTGTGAACATTTAATTTGTTTTACTCTTACCAATAATATGCACACTGAAATGATTTATTAGCATCTAATACAAGAGTGAACGCTAAATGCTGATGGACACAAACTTCAGAAATAACAATCTTTTTGAAATAGAACTGACTGGTAACGTCCGGATTCAAACCCTTTGTTATGATAATAATCATTTATTAATTTGGATTGCACAAGTTACACATTGTCATATGTTTGGTTTGCGGTAACACCATGTGTATATCTACTTGCTAGGTAGATTTTGTTCTTTGAGAAGTTGTCTTGCTTATTATTCTACTGCCGCAGAGTAGAATATTTAGAATTCGGGGGACTTCTCAATTCTTAAATCTACTTGCTAGGTAAATTTTGTTCTATAAGAACTTGTCTTGCTTATTATTCTACTGCCGCAGAGTAGAATATTCGGAATTCGGGAGACTTCTCAGTTCTGAAAAGAACTGTCCTTCTTATTAACTACTACCTGGGCAGGATGTAGGGAATCGGGCGGGACTACTACTTTCGCTATATGGATCGGGGGGACTTCTCGTTAATAACTACACTGCCGCGGAGTGAGTCTAACTAGGTCTCAGTGTTTCGACTAGCTTGCTCTAGTCATCGTTCAGATGCACATCACAAAAGTAACAATACAGATATTAACAATGATTTGAAAATATTGATAATTTATAATTATTATACAAGTTTAACCGATTGTTGAAAATTAGCTATAAAATACAGGTTAAATAATTTTTTCAAAGATACAAAGTTACACCAGACAGAGACTACATAAATTTCTAAAAAGCCTGTCCAAATTAATAGGTAATAAGGAGACCGCTAACATGAGAAAGATTAAAGGAATGTTATTGGCGCAATGACCAGGAAACTAATGTAAAGGGCATTAGGGCGTTATTGTGAAATGTGCTATATAAGAACTAGTTATTATTATTATCATTATAAGGGCTAGATAGTTCAGTTGGTTGAGCACCAGCATGTTAATCGGGAGGTTTCAGGTTCAAATCCCGCTCTTGTCAATTTGTCTTTGTTCAACCCATAGTTATTTAAAATTAATGGGTCTAAAGCTAGTTTTTGAAGCTGTCAGGCGTTCCTGTAGGGGATTCCAGAATCTAAGGGGCAATTCACTAAAATGCACGGTCTCCCAAAGTCCTTTAAGTTTCACAGAGCGGGTGTCTAAGAAAAGAAGTGTCAATGTTTGAACGACCTTTTAGTTGAAAGATTACACAAATATGAAGGAGCTTGCTCATTTAAAACTTGAACAAATTAACAAGATTTCAAATTTACTCCTTGACAGGAAGCCAATGTAGATCAATTATACAGTACCCTAATTATGTTAACACCCCCCCCCCCAATCTCCATATATGCACCTGAGACTATCCTACACTGCACTGCTGTTCAATGCCATAATCTTAGACACATATTCAAAAGTTGGTCAGTGCGGACTGTTTATGTACACACAATTTTATAAAGTCGGCCTATTTCATGAGTGTGGAAATTCTGTGTGGGCTAATGATGCATTACTTGGTGTTTCATTTGATGGTGTTAGAATATGGAGATCCATAGTGTATATTCTTCAGACTTTTTGCTTGTTCTGTGACGATAACCCACACACACACAAAAACAAGTTATTTATTTAGTGCTGTGTTGTTACCATTAAACACATTCCCTCAGACCCCATTTTTTTCTTTCTGTTCCCTTTGAATTCCTCCGACACCCCACAGTTATCTTTCATCTGCGTGTCATTTGGACACGACTCACGGCTTCGTTGTCCAATTTGCTGGTATCCCGCAGGGCCCCGGGGCTGGTCGACATTGGAATAATACAAACAGTGCCGCTCGCTACTCGGTGAAATGAAAACATTTGACCACGTTGATTTTAACGCACCATTGCTCCCAGCTGTGCGAGCCATGCTTCCCCTGTCTTGCACTCGCTCCTGGGCACAATTTCATAGAGCTGCTTAAGTAGGAAATATTGCTTAACAATTTTCTGCTTAGCAAAAAGGAGCGGGATACCAGTCGTTAATAGTACATTTGACATGGTATTTTGGCTGGTAAACTTACTCTGGTAAGCATCATTATTTTTGCGCTTAGCTACTTTTTGTGCTTAAGCATCTCTATGAAATTGGGCCTGGTCAAGATAGATTGCAAACTGCACTCAGTTGTGTATTAAAGAAGGCTGATAGTTTTGATAGTCATCAGAAATGTAAACTGACATTTTCTTTGATTCTCCCCCCTGGAGAAGAATACTTATTAAATCATCTGACGGGCACAGGATGTGGGGGCAGTGTTGCATTAGAGACTATTATCATGTTGCAGGCGTGGCAATTAACCCACAAAGCTCAAGGTAATTGCTCTCCTGTTCCCCCCGTTGCTTTTGCTGTGCAGCGCTCTTTGTAAAGTTCCCGTAGTTAAAAAGAAATAATTGCTGCAATCTGCTCTATCAACCAAAATGAACTGTTGGATAAATGCAAAAGTGGTAATGACCTCATGTTTTTGACCCTAGCAGAGCCTTACTGAAAAGCTAAATGACAACACCACACACATACAACGTGCAAGTGTTTTAACCCTTTCATGCACCATTTATTTTAGTTATAAATTGATCATATGGACACATTAATTGTTTTCTTGGTTTTTTTAGCAAATGGTGACCCTCAAAAAAAACAGGACAAAATAGCACCCTCAAGAGTCCTTTTTCCCATTCTGAAAACTGTGTGGCCGTGCGATCTTTATTTTTTGGTTTACAACTATTTTCCTGAAGGGATTTAAACCGGTCGCTAGGGACCGGTCGGTGCATGAAAGAGTTAAAGGCCTGGAATTTCATCTTTGAGATGGCAAAGCGTTTTTCATTTTGCAAAGGGCACCTTCCATTGGAAAGTCTATTGGAAACTTTTGAAGGGACACCAAAGCCAAGACCAGGGCAACAGAGGTCATGGCCTCCATGGACTTGATATAGGCCTGCTATAAGTGTAACAGAAGCAGTTGGTATCCTTTTTGGGCATACTTTTGTTTATTTTTGTTTTATTGTACTCTATAATTATATATTTTTTACATGTGACCCCAGGGCCCCCAGGGAGCACAGTTCTTTGATTAATGATGGGGCTACCCTGGTTAAATAAGACAAAATAAATAAATAAATAAATAAATAGTTGGAAGGAAACATTGCAAGGCGCAGAAAACAGACAAAATGTGAACAGAAGATAAAGGGGTAGGGAATAGAAGAAGTTGTATACTGTAACCACAAAAAGACAAACAATTGTGGACAAAAAACCAGAGCGAAAACAAGAGAGAAAAAGGAATATACATACATGTATGGGACATCTGTGGACAAAAACAAAGTAGCATTTCCCACAGAAATTTTTACCTGTGGAACTAGCCACGCCCCCTAAAAGAACTAAGAATTACTAAACAATGAAATATTCCCCATTTTGTATCAATCTTGGCAACTTTTTGATTTTCATTGATCATGATTGCAAGGGCAATATTCAGTACCCTGTGCTTGAAAATCCCTGCTTAGTAAAAAATTCAACAGGCACCACAGGTGGCTGTCAAATCCTTATTCCAGAGCAGGCCCCAAGTTCATCTACTCCAAGTGAACAATCTACCCTTATGGTAAATTCTGTGCACACATATATGGATTTCACAGACTAGCTGGGACTTTTTTCCTTGAGGGTGTGTGTACTTCACATTTGTTTCGCAGCTCATGCATTCATTTTTTTGCTGAAACTGTAAACAGAGACTGGTGGACGTGTAAGAAAAACGTAGTGGGGACCTTAAGTCCTCACAGCTGTGTGTATGCCTACCCACCCAAGTGTGTAAACACCTGCATTTGGGGACCTGCTATTGTCCTTCTTTTGTTTGTACTTTAACTTTTGGGCAACAGCTCCCATTGGTTTTGTACACACTTTCCAACTGGGGAGCTTCATCCAACCGGGAACCCTATTGTTCTCTTTGTTAAAGGTGCCCAGTTTGAATGTGTATACCTACCCACACACACACACACGTGTGTAAACACCGGCAATCGTGGACCCTCCTTTGTTAAACTCTTTGTGATAGCAACCGTGGACCACAATGCTTTCCTTTGTGACAGCAACCGTGGACCTATTATCCCTTTTGTTATAGGTCCACGGTTTGAATGTGTATACCTACCCACACACACACACACGTGTGTAAACACCGGCAATCGTGGACCCTCCTTTGTTAAACTCTTTGTGATAGCAACCGTGGACCACAATGTTTTCCTTTGTGACAGCAACCGTGGAGTGTGTAAACACCGGCAATCGTGGACCCTCCTTTGTTAAACTCTTTGTGATAGCAACCGTGGACCACAATGTTTTCCTTTGTGACAGCAACCGTGGACCTATTATCCCTTTTGTTATAGGTCCACGGTTTGAATGTGGATACCTACCCATACACACACGTGTGTAAACACCGGCAATCGTGGACCCTCCTTTGTTAAACTCTTTGTGATAGCAACCGTGGACCACAATGTTTTCCTTTGTGACAGCAACCGTGGACCTATTATCCCTTTTGTTATTTATAGGTTACACGGTTTGAAATACCTACCTATACACACACGTGTGTATAACACCGACATCATGGGACCTGCCTTTGTTAAACTCTTTGTGATAGCACCCAACCGTGGACAATGCTCCTTTAGTGTGACAGCAACCGTGGACCTATTATTTTTTTTGTAGGTCCCACGTTTGAATGTGGATACCTACCACACACACACGTGTGTAAACACCGGCAATCGTCCGTCACCGGTTAGAATGTGGATACCTACCCACACACACACGTGTGTAAACACCGGCAATCATGGACCCTCCTTTGTTCAACTCTTTGTGTTAGCAACCGTGGACCACAATGATTTCCTTTGTGATAGCAACCGTGGACCTATTATCCCTTTTGTTATAGGTCCAATGTTTGAATGTGGATACCTACCTACACAGCCAGCTCTCTGTGTTGCAGTCACTCTGTGGACATTCCTTTGTTCTCTACACTTAAAAGGAAATCCTATTCTTCAACACTGTAATAATACACTGTGTGAACATGTACAAGTCCACATACTGTTTCAAGTCCCTACATTATGTGGACCTCTTTTGTTCTCAGGTCCACACTTTGTATGTAGCTTTTAAACACATGTTTGTTAATCCAGTAAATAGAGGACTAGTTCTCTTTGTTCTACCATTGTTTTGACTGTTTTAGAGAAGTCCCCATTGGTTTTGCACACGGAAGTGAAGCAAGGACATCTTCACTTTGTTGGAACACCTGGATCCCTTTTGTTAAAGTCCTTGGTTTGAATGGGTAGACATCCCCACAAACACTCTGTGGACATTCCTTTGTTCTGTGCACTTTATAAACAAACATATTCTTCCACACTGTAAAAAACACTGTGTGGACATGTGTGAGTCCACACGGTGTTTCAAGTCCTACACTGTGTGGACCTCTTTTGTTCTCAGGTCCACACTCCGTATGTATTTAACTCTTCAACACAAACATTTAAATAATGAATTGTGTGCTCTCTTTGTCCCTGAATTGTGACTGAATTTCCAGAGCTGTTTAATTCATCACTGTTCATCAATGAACACATTTCCTAGAGTGGTCGTTAATTAATAGACAAGTACCATCTCATTTAATGTGGCCTTGAGGGTAGATTACCTGTGGTTAATGACAAGCCATAAAATCTTGGTGCTCTTCATGCAATGCTGTATATGGGGGTTTTGTAAGGGGGGTGTTGTTTTATACTGTTTACATGAGGTTGGGCACATTCTGTTTAAAACGTGTATTAACTCTTTCAGTGCCGCGTTTTCTTGTGTTTTGACTCTAAAATGCCCAGTTTTTGTAGGTTTTCAAAATTCTGTAAAAAAATCACCATCCTGGTCTGATACTTCCACCTCTGAATCGGAAAAATAATGCTTTTCACTGTCTGAATCAGCAAAATAATCACAAACTTCTTCTGGAGTAAAGGGTGTACGTTTCCTGGGGGCAGGCAATGTTTCAAAGTGTAATTACAAACAAGCAGACGATCGATCGTCCACTGGCGGTATCGATCCTAGCTAAAAATAGAATACATTAGAAAAGCTCAGAAAACGATGAGCCCTCAAGAACCCAAATAAAACCTAGAGAAAAAGGTTGTACATGTACGAAATTGTATAATACGTTAATAAGAGTGATAAATGCCCTCTCGAGATAACATGTATATTATGGGTCGTACGATTGATGGCATTTTCTTAGTACATAAATAGATCGTCGCATGTACGATATTGGCACTTTCGGAATACATAAAATAGATCGTACATGTTTGACCTTGGCACTGAAAGAGTTAATATGGTAAAGGCATCAATACTTAAGCATGACTTGAAATCGTTGGGTGTAGACCTGGATAGGCAATTCTTGTACTGCATTAGGACGGGTACAAAATCTTGTGGAGAAATGCATTAGGTTCTCTTCAAAACAGGATGAGATATTTCATAGAACTTTGCACAGCAGGAATGAGATTTGATGTATGTGAAAATTCATGAAAAAATGGCTTCTGGGCCTGGGTTCCCCCTTGTTCTAAAACCAAGAACCTCCCAGATGTTACAATTCAGGAGGTGTAAGGACTCTGCAGCCGATTTCACGAAACGCTAGGATTAATCCTATCTCGAGTTAGTACGAGTAACTCGTCCTAACTTAGGATTAATCTTAAGGTTTACATGTTACAGTGCAAGGCTGGGACTTGTCCTAAGCCCTAAGATTAATCCTAAGTTAGGAAGAGTTTGGTGAAATCGACGGCTGTGCTTATATTATAATTCAGGAGGTTTACAGACTCTGTACATCACCAAAAATACAAAACTGCAACATGAGCTATTTCTTTCTCCCATCTTCTAAAAAAATGTGCAAATCATAACCCTGATTTGGTAGATCAGATCTGTCATCTAATCGAAAGTGAATCATACATAATGATACTTGATATTAAAAACCAGCCACTCGAATAATATAACCTTTCATTTATTAAATTGTTCATTTCATGACCTCCATGTTGAGTCCATCGAATTAAAATCCAGTTCAAATATCCTTTGTGCTGCGTCTGTCCCCTCTGATGAGATCTGCGGTCATTTTTTAGATTTCACTACACACAGCATTACATTGACCAAATATGACTCTGTGTGGCACTTCCTCAGTTGTGTCCTTACATTGTTAATACTTTTTTTGTATTTTGTTTTTGTGTTTTGTTTACAATAGAATATTTTGTTGTGTGTTTTGCTTCGAGGGCACAAAGTTGCATCTAAGAGAGAAGACTCTTGCTTAACCCTTTAGACTGTTAGAGACCATTCATTTCTGTATAATCATCACAAAACGCAGAGACATTGCTGATATGTCCCCCCGATCCACATAGCAAAAAGAGTAGTCCCGCCCGATTTCCTCCTTCCCGCCCAGGTAGTAGTTAATAAGCAGGACAGTTCTTTTCAGAACTGAGAAGTCTCCTGAATTCTGAATATTCTACTCTGCAGCAGTAGAATGAAAAAGCAAGACAAGTTCTCAAAGAACAAAATCTACCTAGCAAGTAGATATACACATGGTGTTACCACAAACCAAATATATATTGCTAATATTGTTCATTTCTTTAATCAAATTTTTTGCTAGGAAAATGTCCAAAAAAAATAACATGAAACAGAAAATTAAGTTTTGTGTTTAGAAATTGGGATACTACATTGGAAAATTTCTTATCCGGACATGACCTTTACTTTGACCTCTTTATGGGAATGGAAGTAGGTCAAACCTTGCGGCCGTTTGCTGCCGCTATGGGCGTTTTGGTACAAGCCGCATGTGGCCGCTATGGTCTCTAAAGGGTTAATACTTAATTGTAGAACTGGTTACCAGCTAAAATACAATGTACTATTATTATAGCTTGTTAGTGGTTCTCTGCTAACTGTTGCTCAGAAGATACATTTTTCAAACAAAGTTTTGTTAAAGCAATGTACCTGAAAAAATTCATAAACAACCTTAAAATTCATACATTTCCAAGCCACCAAACCGAAAGACCATCTCCTTCATTGGTTTTCAACCGAAAACAGAGAAAGAAATTATGTATAACGCTCGTAGAAATGTGGCAGATTAAAAAAAATCCTGGAAAATCCGTGCAGTCAGGAAGGGATTGGAACCCAATCCACTTTAAAGGCTTCGGTTGAAGCGGGAATCAAACCAGGGGCTGCAAAGTTGGAAGGCAAGGACAAAACCACTTAGCTAACCTGAATGCTCAAACATGCAACAAATTAATGATGTACTGAGGAGTAAGGTCATGAAGGGCCTTATATTTAATAGAATGACAAGCGATGTGTGATAGCCGTTACTCGGTCATTTTAAAATCTTAGTAATAACTAAAGAATGCATATCTTGTAAAAGTATCATCCCCTCACCTCACTTGTGAAAATTCTGAATAAAATATTATTGAGGCTAGCGTCAAACACTACATAATGCAGAGCTCGACCCAGTTTATTTGCCCAATATAAAAATACGTAGTCATAATCCAATACCAAGTCTGCCCTTGAATTACTGGTCAGGCAACGACGAGATTCGATGCGAAACCGGGACAGAAAATCAAGGAAGGACATTCTTATAATGGGGTATTTAAATGAGCATTCATAAATACCTCAGACAATTTCGCTATTCCTATTGGTGGAGAGCACGTCACGTGGGGGTGTTTAAACCTTGCAAGGTCGTGGCCGTGCGATAAAGGCCCTCGCCTTCGGCTCGGGCCTTTATCGCACGGCCACGACCCTGCCGGTTTTAAACGGCCGTTTAAGAACTCGTCGCCACTCTTTTATTCCCTTAATTGTAACTGCTGTAGAAGCAGATAACATGCTGGCTGTACGTTCTGAATCACGACCATGAAATATTCAGAGGGTTTTTTATGAATGTTTTTACTTCGTGATTGTCACTGAAGCTCACAATATCAACCCTTGGTTAGCCCTAGGTAGGGTCATATCTTGGTAATGACCCTGAACAAAAATTGTGTAATTTCTATCTGAAAGCTTACTTGTTATAAAGATGGGAATGGTTGTAAGCATCCTGCGAAATCATTTTGCCTAAAATGCCCCCGTTTATTAAGAGTCAATAAAAGAATGTCAAAAAAATTCAACTCAAGGTGAGTTTTGGAGATACAAATCACCGTCACCGCACTAAATGTGGACAGTTGCGATGATCATAATGAAAAAACTGTGACATTTGTTTGCGTTTTTCACTGTATTTAGCTGAAACTTTTCGCTGGTGACTTACATTTATCTTAATTGACAATTTGGCGTATAAATCAGCATAAGGGTGACAATAACCTATCCCACCTTTAAAAACCTTTTTCACATTATTAGTTATTCGGTCAAGATTTCAACAAAAGAGAAACTTGCGTAATGTTTGCGTAGCTAAAACCTTATGAAAGTAGAACTATTGTAGACCAAAATAAATTACTGATGTTGGAATGAAACGGGAACAGATCAACAGAATTGGAATCAGATGACAAGACAAACTCACTTTAAGGTGGCCAGGATTTTAAAAAATATATATAAACAAATAGGATGCACCTTACCACTGTAACTTGAAAACCTATTGTTTGTCCATTCTTAAACAAATGGAATTGAATGATTATCAAATTCTTGTCTTTGCCTTCTCTATTTCCCACAGATTTCCCCTTTTTAGTCTGTCTCATTCACTAATTGTTACCTTTTCTCCCTCTTTCCACCTTTGATTTTGTCCTTTGTGTGTCTAGCCTCCTGTGGTTAAGCCAGCCCCTTCCCTCTAACATCCCCCCATTGTCTCCTTCGTCATTGTTCATCCCTTGTTTTTCTTGTGTGCTTTCTGCCACTCTATCTCTTTTCTATCCAATTGACTGCTTCTGTTACACCTGTATACCTGTATGTGTTGTTTAATAGATGTTAAATTTGCATCGGGGATAAAGAATGTTATATTTGGATTTACCCGTACACCGATGTGTGTAAAGCACTGTATACTCAGTACTTTCCCAATTCCTGTGAAAAAAAACCCAGGCATATTACTCGGGTGGGATTCGAACCCATGACCTTTGCCATTCTAGAGCAGATGTCTTACCAACTAGACCACCGAGATTGCCCGGTAGCTAGAGGCAGTTCAAATCCTATATTTTAGCAGCGGGGACCGCGACAGTTTAATAGTTGTTAAATTTGCATCGGGGATAAAGAATATTATTGTATGTGTTGTGTTGTCATTTAGCTTTTGAGAAAGACTCTGCTATGATCGAAACGTCAGGCCATTAACTATTTTTTTTTAATCCTAAATAAAAACACAAAAATGATAAAAGGCAACCTCTTATGGCCGCTTTTAAAATGTAAGAAAAGCATGAAATATAAATAGATAAATTAGTTTATTAAGAAACAGTCACCATAATACTGATGCTGAATTACCAAATTTCTATGTCGGGCCATTAACTAACAACAAAAATGATAAAAGGCAACCTCTTATTGCCGTTTTTAAAATCTAAGAAAAGCATGAAATATTAAATAGATAAATTAGTTTATTAAGAAACAGTCCCCATAATACTGATGCTGAATTACCAAACTTGTTCACTATTAAAAAGTAAAAACTAATCATAAAAAGTTATCTTTATAATAATTACTCTTTTTGCTAAGTTAGGGGATCTTTTTCATTGACGTGGACGCACAAAATACTCTTCCAGTGTCTCCTTTTTTAGATACTCAGCCCTTCACAACTCTGTGAAAATAGCTTTTTTCAGCCCAAAAAAGCATTTTAGGTTTGTTGCACGATGATCAAATTTGGTCTGCAAAGGGTAGTAAACACAATAGGGCAGCACTAATTGTCCTCTTAATGTGGTGCATCTCCTGGGTTCTTTTTTGGATGGTATCAGATTGAGCCAAGAGGAACTAAATATACTTTTGCAATGCTCTTTAGTGTTTAAAATTGACAAAATTTAAGGTTGAACAAATCAAAATTGACTAGAGCGGGACTTGAACCTACGACCTCCGGATTAACATGCCGGCCCTCTACCAACTGAGCCATCTAGCCCTAATGTTGGCGGTCTCCTTATTTTGTCAATATCTTTATTCTGGGGTGCCAAAATTTGCAACAATTTCAATATTTTTGTGATCACCACAGTGGGCCAAATATATGGGCAATTTTATTTCTGACTGGAATGTGTATGTAACAATTGTAATTTCGTCCAAACTGCTTCCCTTGGTTTTGGATTGATTGCATTTTTCGGACCGAATCGTCACTTCACTGTTGAGAACTTTATGAGTGTTTGTCCATGGTCTATATTGTCTACCTCCTCTGTCTTAAAATATAAAAAAGTCATCTGAGACTTACTCTACATTGAGCATAGTGTCATCACTGCACTGATTGTTTATGCTGCAGAGAGCTGTTGTACTGGGAATGAAGAACATTGGTTTATATTGGCCGAATCGCTTCTTGGGGTTCTATTTTGTATTCTCTCGTTGTACAGACATCAACAACATGTGACAGTTATGTCGCTACTGCAGTAATTTCAACCTCTTTGAGACATTTATGAGTTTAGAGTTGAATGACAAGAAAGTTTGAGCAATCGGATGTGTATGTTATTTGCTCTTGATGCTGGGTTTTTTTAAAGCCAAAAAGTGAATTGTAGCCGAGTGGTCTAGGGCATCAGACACAAGTTTAGGTGGCTGAGTCATCAGGTTTTATGTTTAAATTCACTCTTTTTCACTTGCACATGACAAGCACACAGTTTCATAAAGCTGCTAAAAATATCGCTTGACAATAATTAAGTTGGCACAATTTAGCAGAGCACCAGTGACAAGCATTGATCAAATGATATTCTTCCTGGTAACCAGGGCCCAATTTCATAGAGCTGCTTAAGCACAAAAAATAGCTAAGCACAACAAAATTATGCTTACTAGACTAAGGTTACCAGCCAAAATACCATGTCACGTATACAATTTTGGACTGGTATCCTGCTCATTTGCGCTTAGCAGCAAATTGTTAAGCAATATTTTCTGCTTGAGAAGCTCTATGTAAGCAAAACTTTTCTGCACTTTGATGAATTGAAAAAGACTGCACAATGTTACACAAAGCATTTTTTTAAATAAAGTACATGGCTCAATTGCAAAAAGCACTAAGATTCATCTTCTGAGTATCAGACACGTTTGGTAATTACTCAAAATATATATTAGCACAAAACTTACTTGGTAACAAGCAACAGCGAGCTGTTGATAGTACTATAAAACATTGTGAGAAACGACTCCCTCTGAAGTAAGGTAGTTTTTGAAAAAGAGGTAATTTCTCACTGAAAAATTTGAATCTGAAAAAGTCTTCGGGCCTGAAGCCTTTTTCAGGCATCTGAAAGCACACAAATTTGTGCAACAAGGGTGTTTTTTCTTTTGCAACTTCGATGACCAATTGAGCCCAAATTTTCACAGGTTTGTTATTTTATGCATATGTTGGGATACACCAAGTAAGAATACTGGTCTTTGACAATTACCAAACGTGTTCAGTGCCTTTAAGATGAGTTGTCAATATCACCATAGTGATTTGTATTGTGACATCACACCCTGCTTAGCAATTAAGATTGATTCGCAGTTTAGATCAATCTTAGCTCTTTGTGAAATCCAGCATTGGTGATTATAAAAACAAATTGTGTGGGTTAAAACAAAATTTGCTTAGTTGGAATCTGTAAGCTCACTAATCAAAAAGCTCCTAACCAGTACCAATCCTCCAATTTCTGTCCGAAACACACTCAGAGTAAAGAGAAATAGTGTTTGAAGATTCCACAAATCATTGTTGCTTATTTTGATGACTGCAATCGAAATAAACCCAACACAAAGTTGCACAAAATGTTTCATTAAAAAAAGCAAAAAGTTGACCTCGATGAAATTTGTTACGGTTGATTGTTTGTATGGTGTGAATTGAAAAGTAGAGGATGGGAATTATTTCAAGAACAATATAAAGACTGATTTTTCTTAAAAGAGTGCCTTGCTGTTTAGATTTAGTCCAGGCTATAAAGATTTTGCAACATTATGCACATTGTGTTTGCGACATTAGTCAAAAATACAACTGAGAAATATTACAAGTATGTTTTGTTGAATTTAATATTCTTTTTGTTTCATTTGAAATATGCACAAAACTAAGCATCATTATTGTAGTAGTGGGCATTTTGGATTCGTATTAGGCGAAATAAAAGAAAATTCATGTATAGCTTCACCGCCCGCTTCCTTTTTAGAGGCCGCTTGCTTTTTTTTGTGCATTTGCCCATAAGAAGCCAATAATATTTCATTTCCTGAGTCCAAGTGGCGACCATTTTTTAAAAAGCTGGCATCCATTTAAAAAAAAAGCCAGCAGGTTGTCTTCAAAAATGTGTCACTTCTGTAAACTGTAGGGAATCTGTAGGTTGATGATCGTTCCAAATCTTACAATTGTTGTTGATGAATGAGCAGTTCAGTACAATTAATTTCGTAAGGCTACCTAGGAGGGCTCGATTTCATACAATTGCTTAGCACAGGAAATCTTGCTTAGCAGAAACATGTTACCAGCCAAAATACCAGGCAATGTTGTTTGACTGGTTTCCTGATAATCTCTGCTGTGTGGAAAATTTTGCTCAGTACCATTTTATGAAATTGGTTCCTGGTTGCACTGCTTAACAAAATTGTGTACGCTAAGCAAACGTTACAGGGAACCAGTCTCAAACAATAGAAAACACATGGTGTCTTTGCTGGTAACTCTCTCTTTCTAGCAAAACACTGTTTTCTCCACTCACATACCTGCGTGTTCAGTAACCCTATGAAGTTCATTATGACTCAAAATTGACTTTAAGTACAAGGCCCTAACAGACCATCAAATTTGACGATTGTTTGGTCATCAGAAAGATATTACTCTTCCATGCTTATATTACAATGGAGGTCATAAATAGCCATTATATAAACAAGTCAGTAATAGCATCTTTCTTTAACTCTTTCATGCGTCGACCGGTCGCTAGCGATTGGTTAAAATCCCTTCAGAAAAATAGTTTTAAAACGAAAAATAAAGATCGCACGACCACTCAGTTTTCAGAATGGGAAAGAGGACTCTTGAGGGTGCTATTGTGACCTGGTTTTTTTTTTTTGGGGGGGGGTTGACATTGAGTAAACAATTAATGTGTCCATAATGATCAATTTATCAATAAAATAAATGGTGCATGAAAGGGTTAAAAGACAAAACAGCTGGGCCCAATTTCAAATTGCAAAGTAGGGGTTTTTTTCTAAGCAAAAAATGGGTGGGGCACCAGTCGCAACAATGTAAACTTTATGGAATCCTGGCTGGTAACCTGTTTCTGCCAAGCAATATTTGTCTGTGCTTAGCAAGTTGTTGTGCTTACAGGCTTAATGAAAATGTGAGCCCTGTTCATTTGGAAAAGCCTAAAGGTGAATTGAAAATCTTTTTTTAATTTTTTATTTTATTTTATTTTATGTAGAGATGGCAAATGATCATCGTCAGTTTTCCTACTGTTTGCTAAGGACATTATTTGCAAGTATTATTTTTTTGATGAACTATCACTCTCCAGCTTCTGCGGTTTTAAAGTGATAATCAGTAGGAGGGTTGCATTGTACATTTTACTCTACAGCCCTTAAACCCTATCTGTTTGGCTTTCTCCGCGCCCTCCTCTCTCCCCAGGGTTTTAACCAAGACTTTGAGGAGCTGTACAAGACGCAGAAGAGTTACGCAATCCCCCACGCTGAGTTACGGCAGTCGCTACGCCGTGAGAACAAGGATCACATCGTGCAACCGTACCAAGTCTTCAGAGACAAGTGAGTAATTGATTGTTGCTCTCACATCCACCTCCCCCATTCCCTGCCCCCCTTTTTCCCCCTTCGTCAATTGTTCATGCAGCTTCTGTTCTTTGAACCCTTGAATTATTTTTACAAGTATGATAAAGGATGGTAAGAAAAGAAGATTTATTTTTTTTATTTTTTTATTTTTTATCTAAAAGCTTTCTTTTTATAAATTTAAAGTGTCTGTATACATTTGGTAATGACTCTGAAAATTAATGGCAATAAAAACTTACTTGGTAAGAAGTACAGCAGCTTTGGATAGTGTAATGCATTTTGAGAAGCGTTACTTCGAAGTACTGCGGTTATGGAAAATATATCACTTTTTATCCCCCAAATATTTGAATCTGCGAAGCGTTACTGCAGTTACGTTTCTCAGACACCACCTTTTGAAACGCTATCACCTTTTGACAGTTTGAAATGAAATTTGCACATGTTAGTTTTATGGTATATATTTACAACTATATAGGATTGAAAGAAACAGTGGGTTCCAATGGGTTACGACTGCGAGTTGGTTGTATTAATTTGTTTTCTTTTGAAGAGTAGACGGTAAGAATTTGTTATTTGTATCTCATTCAAAAAACAATCATTCAAATGTATCATATCTTTTAAATTTTGATTGCAAAAGTGAGAAAATGAAAGAAACTTGCTGTCTCTATATTTGTTTTCCGTTTCAAGAGCATAGGGACCTCACTATGGTGTACCTGAAGAGAAAACCTATGTTTTGGATGAACAGTTATTTTTAAAAATATTGTTTTCAAGTGAAGCAGTGCTCTGAATTTACTCTTTCATAATAATATGCACCTTTTCCTAGGGTTGCAAAGCACTTAGAGAATGACCAAGAAAATACAACAGAAATAATATCAATATATATTTGGTTTGCGGTAACACATGGTGTTACTAGCTACTTGCTAGGTAGATTTTGTTCTTAGAGAACTTGTCTTGCTTATTCTACTGCCGCAGAGTAGAATATTCGGAATTCGGGAGACTTCTCAGTTCTGAAAAGAAACTGTCCTGCTTATTAACTACTACCTGGGCGGGAGGTAGTGTAATAACTACACTGCCGCGGAGTCTAAATAGGTCTCAACGTTTCGACTAGCTTCTAGTCATCGTCAGGAGACTGAATATCAGAAATAATATCAGGATACCAAGTGGACAAACTACTGCCAGGCCCAGCCCATAGCACTCAGACAAGAGGAGAGAGTCCAGCTAAAGCTGGGCTCTCTATGACTAGCAATGGGAACTTAATCTTCTTCCTCTCTCTCATTTTATCCATGTCTGTTTTTCCTTCAGTTTTCCTGTTTTACTATGTGTGGGATAACATGCTTCTGAGCAACAGTGATTTAGTTTACATTTGTTGTCCCTGACCCACATAGTATTGTTTGGTCCTTTTGTTGGGTAGTTTTCTTGTGTCCTTCCCCAGATTAACTTCTCGTACTTGCATGCTCCCTGCATACACTCATTTTTCATTGTTCTCTCTAGTTGCCGTCATGTCATCATCATTTGTGTACATTGCTGTTCTGTGTGTTTTAGGGCTGGGCCTATATTTTTTGCTTTGTTGTTTCTGTTTTGGTTTTATAGTTCTTTGATTTGCCTTGTATTGTGTTTTGTGTTCTTGTATTGTTGAGGTCGAATTAGTAATATTAATAATAATGGTAATAATTGTGTCATCCCAATAAAAATAATACTTAGTCAGCCTTGATACTTCACAGAGGCTACTGCCTCCATTGCCCCTAATCATTGCCTTGATGCCCCTTGAAATGTTGCAATAGAAATATAGATCTCCCTCATAGAGGTGCCCTTTGCTAACTAGACCTTAGGCCACATAAAAAAATAAAATTGTTGATTGTCCCCGCCCGACCCTACAAAACCGCCCGACCTTACAAAAAACCCTGACCCAATTATTATTATTATTATTTTTTCTCATAAAAAACGGTCTTTTCAATGATCTTTTCAATCAAATTTGGCTCCCAGATTTTTCAGCTGGTTTTTTTTTCAAAATCCATAGGTTGGAAATAGATGTTTGAAGAAAGGTTATTCATGTCGGGAAAAACAAGAACAATTCTTCAAATATTTACTTAGTCTACACTGCGTTTTAGTTCTTTGAAAATGTTTACAGAAAATGTCATCTAGGAGTTAAAAGGGTTTAACAAAACAATTAAAAACATCAAAATCACACAAACCCTCTGTTTTATAGTGATTGTGATGATTTCTTTAATCTTTATTTTATATTTTGCCATGAAAAAAATATATAAAAATACCCCCTCCAACCCCAACTTACCACCAAAAAAGGACGATCAACAATTTTGTTGTATGTGGCCGTACAACAACTAATTATTCGCCCTGCTCGGTTATTTTTAAAACGTCATTCAGAAGTGAAGCTAATCATTGATTTTTGTTTAACCTTTTTATCATTAGTCTCTTTGATCTCACCATATTCTTCTCTATTATTATCAGTACCTCTGGTTAATCACTTACATCCGTGCATCGTTTTTGTTTCTTCAAACAAAACCCGATTAGCCAGTATTGATCCATTGTTTGCAAACTCCGTGCGCCAAATGACGTCAATGGATGATGTAAAAATAATGTCAGAATAGATTTTTTCCATCCACCGTCTTCATTAGTCGGTGATAAATTTGAAGGACAATCAGAGCGAGTCAACAGGGTGGGTGAAAAAAAACAGGGAAAAAAACACCCCACTCACGACGTTTGATACTTCATGACTGCACGTTGTTGTTGACACTGTGATTTATTTCAAGACTTTTCTGTGCTTATTAAGGCAGGCTTTACATGTAGCCTTCCGGAACTGAGATTTTTTGTTGGCAAGTATTTCCTTGAAAGGGAAGAAGACGTCATCCCGTCAAAGTGGGAAAGAGGATTGTTTTGTTTGTGGTGATGTTGATAGTCTATCAATCTTGTGTAACTAGGATATGTAATAACTGCTAGCTCTGGTGGGCTTCATCATCTAGACAGCGGGAGGACAGCATAACTCCATTTGGTGTGGGAAGATCATGACCATTTACCTAAGTGGTGGGGGAGGGGGTGGGGGCAGACATGTTACCTCTGTGGGAAGGGGAGACTGAGACTTGTAACTTAGTGGTGTGGTCGGGGGTGCGGAAACCCAGACCCTGTTACCGCAGTCAGGAGGAGGGGGTACCTGGACTTGTTACTTAGTGTTGTGGTCGGGGATGTGGAAACCCAGACCCTGTTACCTTAGTCAAGGAGAGGGGGAACCCAGACCAGTTACCTTAGTCAAGGAGAGGGGGACCCAGACCTGTTACCTTAGTCAAGGAGAGGGGGACCCAGACCTGTTACCTTAGTCAAGGAGAGGGGGAACCCAGACCTGTTACCTTTAGTCAAGGAGAGGGGGACCCAGACCTGTTACCTTAGTCAAGGAGAGGGGGACCGAGACCTGTTACCTTAGTCAAGGAGAGGGGGACCCAGACCTGTTACCTTAGTCAAGGAGAGGGGGACCCAGACCTGTTACCTTAGTCAAGGAGAGGGGTAACCCAGACCTGTTACCTTAATCAAGGAGAGGGGGACCAAGACCTGTTACCTTAGTCAAGGGGAGGGGGACCCAGACCTGTTACCTTAGTCAAGGAGAGGGGGACCCAGACCTGTTACCTTAGTCAAGGAGAGGGGGACCCAGACCTGTTACCTTAGTCAAGGAGAGGGGTAACCCAGACCTGTTACCTTAGTCAAGGAGAGGGGGAACCCAGACCAGTTAACTTAGTCAAGGAGAGGGGGACCGAGACCTGTTACCTTAGTCAAGGAGAGGGGGGACCCAGACCTGTTACTTTAGTCAAGGAGAGGGGGACCGAGACCTGTTACCTTAGTCAAGGAGAGGGGGGACCCAGACCTGTTACCTTAGTCAAGGAGAGGGGGACCGAGACCTGTTACCTTAGTCAAGGAGAGGGGGACCCAGACTGTTACCTTAGTCAAGGAGAGGGGGACCGAGATCTGTTACCTTAGTCAAGGAGAGGGGGACCCAGACCTGTTACCTTAGTCAAGGAGAGGGGGGACCCAGACCTGTTACCTTAGTCAAGGACAGTGGGAACCCAGACCTGTTACCTTAGTCAAGGAGAGGGGGACCAAGACCTGTTACCTTAGTCAAGGACAGGGGGACCAAGACCTGTTACATGTACTTAGTGAGAAGGGGGACCCAGACCTATGACCTTAGTGGGGGTAGGGGACACCCATATCTGACATTACTTATTGGGAGGGGGAACCCAGATCGGTTACCTTAGTCAGGGAGAGGGCAGAACCCAGACCTGTTAACCTTAGTAGTGATAACATTTCATGTTTCAAGAAGATTGTGTTTGAAAGAAAACTGTTTTTGAATTCCTGTTTTGGGCGATTGTTCCCCATAATTACAAATCTTCAAAAACAATTTACCTGCGAACTTTGCCAAAACCAAACGACACGAACAGTACCTGACATATAGTGATAGCTCTTGAATCTTGTTTACAAACAACGCCAATCTACAGCTTCTTTTTACTTAGCGCACACATTTTTACTTACAAAACACAAGCTGCCATCAAAAGTATCACGTTTCGTACATTGCACCAGACTTGTTCCCTTCTGAACCTAGCAGTAAAAATCGTAGCTCTGGAGAATCGGTTTAGAACTGTTGGAAGGATTTTTAGAAATTAAACTTATCACAAACAGTTGCACTATCCCTTTGATTGAGTGGTTATTTATTTATTTATTTATATTTTCTAATGAGATACATCAGTATCCGTTATGTTTAACGCATCGTCAAGGTGAATTAATCTTGTATCAATTAATTAAAGGTCACTGTATATAAACAAGGGTGATATAAATACCACAAGGGCTCGCAGGAAAAGAAAACAAGTTCTTTGAATTCGTTGATTCCCATTAGAATTCTGACCCTGAGAGACATTTAAAAAAAAATGTTTTTATGAGATATCACCTTACTCACAAGGCCGGGCGGCCACTTCAAGGTGAGGGCTAAACTTAACTGATTTGGGCTGTCGACCAAAATCAACTGTCACGTTGCCACCTGCTCCTAAGGCTGAAACAGGGTTAATCCCTTCACAGTCCATAAGGATGTAGGCATGGGTATCATCCACTAGGAGCCTGGCTGGTAGAGCAGAATGCACTACCTTTCTAACTTTTTAAGAAGCAATTATGGTTAAGTGCCTTGCTCAAGGGCACAAGTGTCATGACCGGGATTCGAACCCACACTCTGCTGCTGACAACACCAGAGCTTGGGTTCGGTGAACTAGACCGCTCGGCCACAACACGCCACAAATTAAAGGTATCGTTTACGTTTGGTAATGACTCTGAAAATTAATGGCAATAAAAACTTACTTGTTAAGAAGTACAGCAGCTTTGGATAGTAAAATGAATTTTGAAAACCTTTCACTTCGAAGTACTGCGGTTATGGAAAAAGATATCACTTTTTATCCAAAAAAATGTGAATCTGAGAAGCGTTACGGCCCTGTCCACAAGGCCCTGTCCACAAGGTCCTGTCCACAAGGTCCTGTCCACAAGGTCCTGTCAACAAGGTCCTGTCCACAAGGCCCTGTCCAAAAGGCCCTGTCCACAAGGTCCTGTCCACAAGGTCCTGTCCACAAGGCCCTATCCACAAGGCCCTGTCCACAGGGTCCTGTCCACAACTTCCTGTCCACAAGGTCTTTTTCACAAGGTCCTGTCCACAAGGCCCTGTCCACAAGGCCCTATCCACAAGGTCCTGTCCACAAGGTCCTGTCCACAAGGCCCTGTCCACAAGGTCCTGTCCACAAGGTCCTGTCCACAAGGTCCTGTCCACAAGGTCCTGTCCACAAGGTCTTGTCCAAAAGGCCCTGTCCAAAAGGCCCTGTCCAAAAGGTCCTGTCCACAAGGTCCTGTCCACAAGGTCTTGTCCACAAGGTCCTGTCCACAAGGTCCTGTCCACAATGGCCTGTCCACAAGGTCCTGTCCACAAGGTCCTGTCCACAAGGTCTTGTCCAAAAGGCCCTGTCCAAAAGGCCCTGTCCACAAGGTCCTGTCCACAAGGTCCTGTCCACAAGGCCCTGTCCACAGGGCCTGTCCACAGGGTCCTGTCCATAAGGTCCTGTCCACAAGGTCCTGTCCACAAGGTCCTGTCCACAAGGTCCTGTCCACAAGGTCCTGTCCACAAGGTCCTGTCCACAAGGTCCTGTCCACAAGGTCCTGTCCACAATGGCCTGTCCACAAGGTCCTGTCCACAAGGTCCTGTCCACAAGGTCTTGTCCAAAAGGTCCTGTCCACAAGGCCCTGTCCACAAGGTCCTGTCCACAAGGTCCTGTCCACAAGGTCCTGTCCACAAGGTCCTGTCCACAAGGTCCTGTCCACAAGGTCCTGTCCACAAGGTCCTGTCCACAAGGTCCTGTCCACAATGGCCTGTCCACAAGGTCCTGTCCACAAGGTCCTGTCCACAAGGTCTTGTCCACAAGGTCCTGTCCACAAGGCCCTGTCCACAAGGTCCTGTCCACAAGGTCCTGTCCACAAGGCCCTGTCCACAATGGCCTCTCCACAAGGTCCTGTCCACAAGGTCCTGTCCTGCCAAACTGCCATATCTGTGTACTGTGTTATGCAACCTGCTCAGTACAGAGTCTATCTCCAAAGACCTCCACTGTACATGACCTTAAGAAAACTAAAATGAAGACCTTGTTATTTGCTCGTGAATTTTAATGGAAAGGGTGGTCTATAAAAATAATAAATAATAAAAAAAGCCTCATGTTTTTTTCAGAATTGTTCAGACAGTAGCTCAAGATATTTTGATTGGAATCACTTGATCTTTGTTAAGTAGTTCAAAATTTCAGGGTAAGGACAGGCATTCCTGTGTTGAAAACATTTGTCATATGTGTCAATCCATGCCCCCCCCCCCCCCCCCCCGGTGTCATCATGTCAGTTGGATGAACGGCAAGTGTTCTGAGCACCTGTTCATGTCATGTGATATTTACTGCTTTGAAGTGTCTGTGTAAGAATTTGTTGAAGTCAGCTTTAAAGGTAGGATCATAGATTGGTAAATACTCAAAAAATGAATGACCATAAAAACTTACTTGGTGAGAAGCACTGCAGCTGTTGATAGTATAAACTATTTTGAGAAAGGATTCCCTTCAAAATAATATGGTTTGGAAATTTTTTCACCCCAAAACAATAGAATCTGAGAAATGATTCATGAATGAATCGTTTCTCAGATTTCTGAGGGTTGGTGTCTGTTCGAGTATGCTGCGGCCAGAGATGTGGTTGGTAACCGCAGTCATCTTGCTAAGCAGGGATGGATTTGACGTTCTAGTAATATTCTGTGACAGGTTTTGCTGTTTTCTCAGCAAGTAGACACTGTATTCACCTGAGACTTTCACATGTGACTTTTATTGCATCGTTCTTTACACTGTTGCCTATAAATCAGTATTACGCTGACAAAAATCAATCTATGCCCGTGTCTTTAACTCTCATGAAACGGTTCCTGTGCAGTAAATCTCTAGGGATGCACCCTACTAAACAAAAGTCTCACAGCAAAATATTACATAAAATATATAATTTTGCCATAAATGCATGTCACATGGTATAATTTTGACATTATGCGTGTGAAAATGTAGCATAATAACATGAGCGCAATCCATCCACAGAGTGGTCTCATAATTGTGTCATGCTGGGCCAAATTTCATTGAGCTGCTTTTAAAGCAGACAATTTTGCTTTTAACCATTTGCTGCTAAGCAAAACTACTGGCTGGTAACTTGATATTCTGTTAAGCACATTTGTTTTGTGCTGAGTTACTTTTTGTGCTCAAGCAGGTCTATAAAATGTGGCCCTAATTAAGACTTACTTATTAGCAGTCTCCGGGTTCCATGTCTGTGAACCAATACCAGCAATGAGTGTCTTTGTACAAAAAATGACACCAGACTAATTTGTCTTTCAAGCCTCACTTTGACTACATAAATTAAAAGGGGAGAGAAAAAGACATCCTACCGAAAATTGCTTGCAGACTTTGAAAGCCGTTTTGCGAAGACTAATGGGTGTCCTTCAGTCTGCAGCATGAAATCTTCTCATACCAATTTAATTAATGATACTGTGACAATGTCTGACGGAGTTGGTTGATTAACTCTGCTGGGCATGCACCGTTGTCAAATAATACACTATGGCATACCTGTGTGGAAGGTTATCCAAACATCTAATTAGCCCCCCCCCCAATTATGCTCCCATATTATTCCTTGTATCTGATATACCAATATCAAAGCAACTTAAAGGCATTGTACACGTTTGGAAATTGTCAAAGACCAGTGTTCTCACTTGGTGTATCCCAACATATGCATAAAATAACAAGCCTGTGAAAATTTGGGCTCAATTGGTCATCGAAGTTGCAAGAAAATGATGAAAGAAAAAACATCCTTGTTGTACAAATTTGTGTGCTTTCAGATAGAATAATAAAAACTTCTTGCAAGAAGTTTTTATTATTTTAGTGAGAAATTACCTCTTTCTCAAAAACTACGTTACTTCAGAGGGAGTCGTTTCCTACAATGTTTTATACTATCAACAGCTCTCCGTTGCTTGTTACCAAGTAAGTTTTGATGCTAAAATTTGTTTTGAGTCATTATCAAACGTGTACCTTTAAAGGGGAATCTACACGATAATGTTCACACTATTCGACACATGATATGCACCCAGCACATCAACAAAGGTACAATCTCCGTGCATGTGGTATAAACGCACAGCAAACCTTTCCAGGTGAAATAAAAGGTGTACAAACTTTCTGAACCTACTGCAGACCTAATAAGTTATTCAACCAATGGCAATGGAGTAGTATCTAGCTCGAGGTGACGTGCGATCATGTAGAAGGTGAAAAACATGAATATTCATTTTTTTATGGAGGTTCTTTTGCATCGGCGTGCACTGCTGGTTAAACAAGGCTGAGAAATTTCAGACTTTTATCTGAAATGATTTGAGGTTGAACAAAGAAAAACTTACTAGAGCGGATTTGAACTAATGACCTCCGGATTAACGTGCCGGTGCTGGTACCAACTGAGCTATCTAGACCTATGCTGTGAGCATTACAAATGGGTTATAAATAAGGATGATTTAATCGGCCCTGCCCATAAACAGGCTGAAAACTGAGTTGATTCAATCAGCCTGGACATGGCAAGGGTTAATCTTTTGGCTAATTTGTTTATTAACCTCACACTGGTAGCATTTCAAGAATCTTCATCGCATGTGTGAGAAAAATGTCTTTGAAAATCAGTTCATATTTTAAAGTAGCTAAATTAAATTAAGCTGAAATGAGCCTGCGAGAAAGAAAAAAAACTAGCAAAATATTATTCAAGTATTGGATGCATTTGAGGTTTTTTATGAATTTTTTTTACGAGAGATCGCCTTGCATCACAAGGCTGGACAGCCACTTTAAGGTGAGGGCTACACTTAACTGATTTGGACCAAATCAACTGCCACCAGAGGCACGTTGCCACCTACTCCTGGGGCTGAAACAGGGTTATCCCCTTCACAGTCCGTAAGGATGTAGGCATGGGTATCATCCACTAGGAGCCTGGCTGGTAGAGCAGAATGCACTACCTTCCCAACTTTTTATGAAGCATTTATGGTTAAGTGCCTTGTTCAAGGGCACAAGTGTCATGACTGGGATTCGAACCCACACTCTGCTGCTGACAACACCAGAGCTGGGTCTGGTGAACTAGACCGCTCGGCCACGACACGCCACATAAATAAATTCACTGAAATCTGGACTATTCCATTTTCACAAGGCAGCAATGCACGAACTAAATGCATTCTATATTAGTTTTATATAACTCACACTAGATCCTTATCATTTGAAATTTTTTCACAATAAACACAAAATAGACACAGAAATTAACCCAATCCATACTCTGAAAATTCTATTTAAAAAAAACCTTGTGAACAATGTTGACACCTCAGAATTCACTGAGTGATTATTTTCTGCGACAATGCCTTCAGGAACGAAATGCATTCATCTTGAAGCAGAAGGAAATGGATTCATTTCAATATTATAAATAACCGTACTCCACATAGATCTTGTCATTTGAATTTGTTTTCATAATAGCACAAAATAAACATGGAAACTTGTCCACTCCACACTCTGAAAGCTCAAAAATAAAACTTTTAAACAACTTTACTCCATGTAGACACCAACCTTGTCCGCAGTGAAACAACCTTGCCTCTTTTGGACAAATGGGCGCGTAACAATTAGTTTGGAAATGACGCTACAAAGCATCTGAAACATCCTATAACTATCCATATAGGACTCCTATATTAAATTTTGGAGCGTCGCAGCAGTATTCATGTTGTCCGTGTGCTTTAAGCAGAGCTTAGTGTCATCTCAACTCGATCCGTTTGTGAGTGTGACGTAATTTCACTGTTAGCCACGGTCATTTAACAAATGGCTCCATCGATTTCAAGAAGCCCATAGCAAATGCAATGAGCTAGTTTTTCTTTGAGGATTTATATATGAATAAAATTGAACTTGCCTTTCAGATTTGTTTTTTCCAGTGACTCAAGGTTCTCTTGGAATTATAATTTTCTGCCGTAAGAAATGCCTTTGAACAATGAATAGAGTTTTGGGTTTTTGTGAGATTGCACTCGAACATTATGCCAGTTTTGGAGCTGGAATTAGCAAAAAACTTTGCATGCAGGGTTCTCCCCATGCACAAGCTAGCGTGCCGCTACGCAAGAATTTCGGCCGATACGCCAAAAGAACCGGCCGAAACGCAAAAAAAAAAAAAAAAAATGAAAAGAAAACCATATGAAATGCTCCAAATTGCACAGTGGGGCTTTGAAACCCAAGAAAAACACCAAGTAGAAAACATTCCGAGGACCTTGTTTCAATTCAACGCACTTTGGCCAAACATCAACAAAATTTGGCCCAGAATGCCCCCCAGTTTTGAAAAAACCTGGGGAAAACCCTGGCATGTATACAGCAGATGTGCGGCATGTGTGATGTGAAAACCTACTGGCTAGCCCTAAATTCTCCTCTATCAGCCACCAGCAGAACCATTTCTCAGAGCACCACAATGAATTTGTTTATAAACATCTTGTTGTTATGTGTAATCAATGCAGGTACATGCTAATAAACTTCACCAAGAACCCATCCAAGTACATGAAACTAACTCCAGAGCAGGTTGCTTCTACTATGGACAAGTTCTTTGACATCACCGCTTAGAGGGGAAAGGGAAGAGCCTCCAAGCTCCAGTTGAAGACCAAGGTAAGTCCTCTAACTCAGTTGATGTGCCTTCTCCTAGACTGCTCTTTACATTTTCGTCATGGAGTGCCATTTGAATTTCTTCCATTCGTATCAGTGTAACCAAACTGAGGCTAGATGTAAAAATAGTATGGTGCCTGAATATTAGTTTGTTCTTCCTTGTTAAAAGCACATTGGAAGCATGTCAAAGATGGCTGCAGTGTGAAACAGGTCTATTCGCCCTTTGTACGGATCTGCCATGTGCGTGTGTAGAGCCTCGACTTCATGCTTCATTTGTATTGTATTTATGTTTCTGTTTGGATGAAAGTGTCATTACATTACCGTGACAATACAGAGTTATATAATGCTTCTATTCACCGCTGTCCCCAATTCAAGGCTCTACACGAAAATGTAGACTTCTTCCACTGGTTTCACATTTGGCTACTGTCTGCCCATGGTCTACCATTTTATGAGTAAAAATGCATAAGATAATGGTGTGTGTCTAAAGTGCATGCACATCGCCTAAAATGTTCACTGCACAGTAACACAGGGAAATCTGACTTCCAAAATGGCGCAACCAAGATTGCTCACTGGTAAATTGGGACAATACTTTGATAAAAGACACCACCAAAGGTCAATGATTTTGTGCTATAATTAACTGACAAATGGTCGAGTCCAGAATTTTGGACAGTAAGTCAACAATTCAGAGCAGAAATTGGGACAATACTTTGATAAAAGACATGACCAAAGGTCAATGATTTTGTGCTATAACTAACTGACAAATGGTTGAGTCCAGAATTTTGGACAGTAAGTCATAATTCAGAGCAGTATAATTGCAATAATTCCAAACGGTCTAATATAAGACAAAGGACCTTTAAATATCTAATCAAGTGGCACGTAATAGACATTTGTTGAAAATTGTTAATCCAGGCTTGTGCTAGGTTTAATTAGCCTTCGTACTTCATGGGTTTTGGTGGGCGTTTCAAGCTGTCACTTTCAATTACTATTGAAACAGTGGTGTTGCTTACATAGGAATTTGGGGATTTACTTGTGTGAGATCTCCTATATGAGGTTGCCTCTGAAGTCTGAGAAGCCATCAGTTTGCTTGTTAGAGAGGCTTGCTTGGTGGCTAAATGGTTGAGATGAGGTGAAAAGAGTCTAGCCAAGTCAACCTGAGTAAATTTGAGTAAAATATCCCCTAATCAAATACCCGTTTGTAGGCTGAATAAACGTGCACGTAAACAAAAATTCAAGTAATAAACCACAAGGGAAACTGACTGGGTAACTTTTAAAATAATGTTGGGTTAAGCAGAGAAAAATTGACTAGAGTAGGACTTGAACCTGCTACCTCCGGATTAACGTGCTGGCGCTCTACCAACTGAGTTATCTAGCCCTAATATTGGCAGTCCCTCTGCTGCCGCTTCCCAGGTTGTATCGTAAACTTGGGTGTGATTTCCCCGCTATACGGCAGTTACAGGTTGGATGGCTTCTGACTGGCACCCCCGAACAAAGATATTGACCAAATAGGGAGACTGCCAAGTGCCAATAGGGATAGATAGCTCAGTTGGCAGAGAGCCGGCTCATTAATCCGGAGGTCGCAGGTTCATGTCCAACTCTTGTAAATTTTCTTTGTTCAACCCAAAATTTAACAAAACTACATATTTAGACATAAACCATAACTCCATGGCTGGGGTGCTTCACACCATTCCATAGAACTTGGTTTCACCTACATTTTGTACTTATATGCTGTTTTCTGTGAAACTCATCAACTGATTTGATACAGAACGATCCAGTTACTTATTCCATGTATCGTTGGCTCTGTGGTAACATGAGTGGCAAAACAGAAAACAGTAACCCCAGTAAAAAAGGGAATATAAGCGTTCAGGCTGCTGCTTTCATTGTGGAGGTATTTTTTTATATTAAAGGTATCGTACACGTTTGGTAATGACTCAAAACAAATATTAGCATCAAAACTTACTTGGTAACAAGCAACGGACAGCTGTTGATAGTGAAAAAACATTGTAGGAAACGACTCCCTCTGAAGTAACGTAGTTTTTGAGAAAGAGGTAATTTCTCACTAAAATAATAAAAACTTCTTGGAAGAAGTTTTTATTCCTACCTGAAAGCACACAAATTTGTACAACAAGGGTGTTTTTTCTTTCATCATTTTCTTGCAACTTCGAAGACCAATTGAGCCCAAATTTTCACAGGCTTGTTATTTTATGCATATGTTGGGATACACCAAGTGAGAACACTGGTCTTTGACAATTTCCAAACGTGTTCAGTGCCTTTAAGGGGGAAGTGAAATCGAACCCATGAAATAAAAAAATATATGTGATAAACATGTAACCTGATCTGAGACTGCAATATAGAAGACAGCTATTCCTGAAGACTGTATTCATCTCATGCGATTTGACTGTGCCCTGGTCGTCATACTCCCCTTATCTTGTGCCTAATCATCATACAAACGAAACAAATGGCCCCAGTTCTAAATTTAATTTAGCTTGTCAGAAGTTCGGCGTGTGCCATTCTGTCAGATGCGCACCGGTTCCCAGAGTTTTGTCTCTTCCGCACCACTGAGTTTAGCTGTCAAATATATGATGGGGACCAGCTGTTGTTGAAATGTGGATACCCTGCATAAGAGTTGTTTTTTTGAGGGGGGGGGTGGGGGCGTAAATTGATTAAATATTTTTGAAGAGATGATGCTTACTGAAGGCCAACCTTTTCTCTGCTAGAAAATGACAAAATGACATTTCCAAAATCCAATTATTTTTGAAGGTCTTGGGGGCTATAACTTTACTCCTATTTTCCTGTTCAATTACTCTTCAAGTGCTTGTTTCAGGAGCCAGTTCGATCAAGTATTTCTGTGTAAGTCTTCGTGCATTCATAGTGAAATCTAAAAGATTTGTTTAACAAAGAAACATCGACTGGTATTGAACCTACGACCTCTGGATTAACATGGCGGTGCTCTACCAACTAAGCTATCTAGACCTATGATGTCAGTTTTCCTATTTTGTTAATATCTTTGGTTCGGGGGTGTGAGTCAGAAGCCATTCAACCTGTAACTGCCGTATAACACCCAAGTTTACGATACAACCTGGGAAGTGGCAGGACAGGGATCACCTTAAGGGGATACGACTTTTTAATTCAAATATCAACTAATAAACCACAAAGTGATATCTTTCAGACAAATGTCTTCACTTTGTTTTTATCACAGAAAAAACCCTGTTATTTAATTATTTGTACGCATCTATCTCTGACCACAAGGGTTGCTACATATAAATCTTGTCTTTTAATGAAAGGGATCACATTACAAAATGATAATACAAAACTTGTATGACCAAACATATTCCGTGCTGGGAAAAAGAAAAGATATAGAAAAGTAAATATTACAAGATACTTCGGTTATCAATTGATTTCTAGACCATTAACCACAGTGCTTGCCAACTACAGTTTCAAACAACAAAAGAACCTAGACTCCCTGCGTGGAGAAGGTGGAGATATTTGGGGTTTTGACATTATGGGTAGTCCTGCCTGTGCATGGAGAATGTGGAACATATTGGGTATAGGCCACCACAATGGCTATCATGATCTCCACACTCTCCTTGCGTGGAGCGCTCGGAGACAATGCTGCACACTTAAGTTGGGTATTGCTTTTGCATCAATGAATATTTATGATCTCCACACTCTCTGTGCGCAGAGACCACTGACATGTAGTGATTGGTCTGGCACACTCACCACGCATTAAATATGGGGCAGGGGGTGTGTACACAATATTACAATACACAATGTGTACATGCATTCCAAATTCTCCACGCACAGGCAGGACTCCCCATGTTACATGCTCGTTAAAATATCAGCCAAATATTCAGCTTTCAAACTGGTCCCCAAGATTCTTTGAATGTTCGTTCTCATTCGGGGACGTTCGGTCCTCTAATGAGCTATTGGGTGTGTAAGAGCCCACTCCTCAGTCAGTTTTCTCAGTTCGCATTTTGAGCCTTAGTTGGCGAATGAATCACGAAGGCGAGTAGAACTAAGGGCAATACAAATTCATTGTGCAATTCATTGATGTACAGGACTGTTTGATGCTTTTAACATTATTGAATACACTTGGATTGGGTTGTATGCCGGGCACTCTACTCTTTCAGTTCTGGATATTTTTTTGCTATGAAAGTGTTGAGAACAGTGGTAGCTGGCAAGTCGGCAAACTGGTTTCCCTACTACCTCCCCACCGCAAAACGATGCCAATCGGCTTCCAATCCATACACCTTCCCTAATACAATGTCCTTTCTACACCCCCTGGACGTAACCTTTAACATGATTGTAGTAAAACATTACATGTTTGTAATGGTAAAAACCATCATAGGCTTCAACTTGATCAACTTGTAAAAGCTACCATAGACAGCAACTTTGCAGCTGGTAAATTCCGGTAAAACTGTCATACCCTTCAATATGACTTATTGGACTTGTACATTTTATATATTTTGACTTTAGCATGAACTGTACTGGTTAAAGATATTTTAAAAGAGTAATAAAAAAGATTTTTGGTTAGAGCAATCATAACCTTCAACTTGACTCAGGGCCCAATTTCATAGAGCTGCTTATGGCTTAAGCAGAAAATATTGCTTAACAACTTTCTGCTAAGCAAAAATAAGCAGGACACCAGTCACATTCTGTACATGTGACATGGTATTTCGGCTGGTAACCGTATTCTGGTAAGCATAAGTTTGTTGTGCTGAGCTACTTTTTTTACCTTAGCAGCTTAATGAAATTAGGCGCTGTGTCCAATTTGAGACAGCTGCTTTAAAGCAGAAAATATTGCCTCAAAAATGTCTGCCCAGCAAAAATAAGCAGGAAACCAGTGTGACTGGTAACCAGTCACAAATGATACATGTGACATGGCATTTTTGCTGGTAAACTTTTTATGTTAGCACAATTGTTTTGTTGGCCCCGGTAAGAAAGGAAATGATGGCTCTTGCATGTCTTGCAAAGACTCTAGAATGTTCCTTCCGTGGGCCTGAGAGTGATACTTTGTAGGGGCAAGGCAGCTGTTCATTGATAACTAGGGCACCTCTCTGAGAGACATTTGAACTTTCTTTGTGAACATTTCAAGGGGCACAAGGGCAATGACCAGGGGCATGGAGGCAGTTGCTTCTATGAAGTATCAGGTTGCATCTTCCAGTAAAAGGTAACGCAACCTGTATCCTTCAATATATGTTTATTCTCTCTTTTTGCTAAAAGCTATTGGCTTTGAATTGACTTTTGGTAAAAGCTATCAATCATACATGTACATGTAGCTTTTAACTTGACTTCAAGTAATAGGCAATCATAACCTTTTTAACTTGACTTTCAAGTACTGTAAAAGCAATCTAGCCTTTTGTCTTGACTTTTGATAAAAGCTAACACCGCAGGAACAAAACAAATGTTGTTATTGAAAGGGTCTGTAATGATCATTAGCTCGGGCTTATTATGCCACCTTCAGCTATGTCAAAAATGCTATTATCTTTATGGATGGATACTATTATTGTGAGTGTATGACGGGGGTGTGTTGATGTCAACATGGCAGATTGGTGTTTCATTTCAACCAGCAAAACCATGATGAATTATGTAAAAGGGCATCATAAAGTAGAATTCAAAATCGTGAAACTTTGTGGTGGCTTGTTATAAACTCTTGTAAGAGATGTGATGGTTTTTTATGAAAAGAACCAGAACACAGTAAGCCTATGCATTACAATTATTTTTGCAGTTTCTAAAACGGTCAGTTACCCATGTGCGTTTCCAAAATTTAGAGTTTAAAAAAAAAGAATTTACATGACCGTGCATGTGATCAAAAACATTGCATCTTCATCACCGCATTTTGACTTTGAGCAATCACCCCGCAAAAAAATAACAAAACAAAACGAAACAAAATCAATAAGAAACCAATCTTACATTATACTTATATTTTTTTCATCTACTAGGTATCCTAAATGGTATAATTTTAGTAAAACAAACCCTACACATTGTGTAGTTTTTCGCAAACAAGCTAAAACTTCTGAGGAACTGTGCTCTGCCGACCACACTGTTGACAACTTTTGTGTGCACACCAGTGACGACACCAGCGATGATGCTTGTTGCCCAAGCATGCGCAGACACGTTTAGTCTTTAGCTACACATGTAACAACTGGAGGTCTTTTCACTTTACGGCAAATCTCACGGCAGACCTTCGTTTCAATAAGCATCATTTGGTTTATCAAGCATATCTTAAAGGTGTAATTATAAACAACCCTTTCTATTGCAATGGGTTTGTGGATGTGACATTTAGAACACTATTCGCCTTTCTTAATATTTATTCATGACGTCATCAGTGTATATAGGATTTGAGGCATTGCATGGTGAGGTATCAATATATTTGGTTTGCGGTAACACCATGTGTGTATCTACTTGCCAGGTAGAGTTTGTTCTTAGAGAACTGTCTTGTCATCAGTGTAATTTAAAATGAGGCTACAGGCGCAGCGCCAAATGGTGATCACATGAAGCGGGACTTATGAAATTAAAAATGGGGCGGGTCTTACTGGATTGGTGTATTGGTGGCACTGCGCCGGTAGCCAGGTTTTGGATTACAATGATGACGTCATGCATGAATATTAGGAAGGTGTGTAGTGGGCATCTTTGGGAGAAAAACTTGTGAATACAGTCTGTTATTCCAGCCTGTCTTTGGTTTAGCAGCCCAAAATATCAAAATGTTTTTGATATAGACTGTGCAAGTCTCACGGGTATCGGAACGAGAAAACACGCCAAACGAAGAACTTTTTTTTTTCTGAAATCAAATCGTTTTCTAAAATTATATCTAGTAACTAAATCTGAACAATAAAAATACTCATCACAATTTTATAAAATTAGTTTTAGCTTTTATAATAAATTCACAAATAATGTGTTAGTTATTATTCAAACAAAATCAAAACTCTGGGACAAGGATGCTTACTTGATCTTAACTTTTTAGAAAACCCTTACGCGGATTTGTGATGGTCACACGGGCGTAAAATTAACGCTTGACGCAGTTTATAAAGGACGCTGACGCCAACAACCATAAACTGCAATGAAAAGGCTTCGCATTGCAATTACAGCATCTGGCGATTATCATCGCGCATCCCAAACAAGCATTTACATAAGTTTTTGATCTGAGGTGAGCACAACATTCTTAATTTTTTTGCAGTAACCGGAAGCTGAGGTCAAGTTTAATTCTCGGGTTTTCTTCGTTATATTGTTGAATTGATGTTACTTTCATATTTGTTATCACTAAGTAACACATTCCCAACCACATATATAATTTTCATAGTCATAAACTACGTTAAACTAAAATAATTGACGAAACAAAATCTAACCCACATAAAACTCCATATGCACAATGGTCCCGGAAGTTCGATAGCGCGCGAGACTTGCACAGTCTATAAAGCCATCTAATATCAATTCCAATAGAAGATTGTGACATCTGATCATAAACTTAGGGGCAAAAAACACGCAGGTCATGTTGTGTTTAGTTCACTTCTTCGTCAGATTCCTCTTACTCAGAGCAGCACTGCACTTGGAATTTCAATCAATCTAAACAAGCCGTAAATCAATGTTGAAGAAGATGTTTTTTATTTCTACTTTTATGCCCCCATCCGCATTTCAGTCGAGTGTGGTTTACTGCACTTAAAAATCGGCAATAGAGATTTTTAAGATGTTTTTGTACACATACATTTAGACCCACAGGCTTGGAATTTCGAGTAGCTGTTAAGAACGCCTTGCGCCATAATTGGAGAACTTCATGTTTTGTTTGTTTTCTTTATAGTTTTTGTTTAGGTTCTTTCAGTTCATCATCAGTTCAGTTGAAGGAATTTGAAGTTCAGTTTGGACGAGGCCTTATTAAAGGCGTGATATTTCATTTCATTTCGCTCCATTGTCACCAACCAACAGTGGTTTGGGGTTTGAACTATGTTTGGTCTACTTACCCATAAGACCAATGAGAACAACCTTTTTATCTCAGAAAAAGACGGGAAAACACAGAAGAAAAGGTGATCCCTCTGCTGCCGCTTCCAAGGTTGTATCGTAAACTTACATGTAGGTGTTATCCTGGCTACACAGCAGTTACAGGTTGTATGGCTTCTGACTGCCCCCCCCCCCCCCACCAACAAAGATATTGACAAAATGGGAAGACCGTCAACATTAGGGCTAAATAGCTCAGTTGGTAGAGTGCCTGCACATTTCCCGAGGTCGTAGTTTCAAGTCCTGCTCTAGTCAATTTTTTCTTGGTTAAAAATTAATTTTAAAAACCTCAAAACACAGTTTATAGGCGTATGTTAAAACTATGTTGTCATATAGATTCTGGTCTTTTCATGTCTTTTCTCATCTTTCTGGTCCAGTAATATTTATGAGCTACAAGTCCTGCGTTCTTGTGGATTTTCCCCCTAAATTCAATCTCTGATCCCTTTAACATGTTTAATGTTTTAGCAGCTTAAATGATGGAGTTATTTTCGCCCACCTGTTTCTGATTATTAACACGGTTCCAGAAACGGGTTCTTTGATGAATGCCGACCGTGCACGACTATTCCTCCACACACAGATCAAGTTTGCAATTTTCTGTTTTTTATTTTCCAGGGAGTAGGCCTATATAGACAATTTTAATGTTATCATTTATCTTCTGCGACAGACTTTATTCTATAAAATATAGGGGTTGTTAGTTCACCCACTGGTATTATTCTATAAAACATTTGCTATAATGATAAAGCCATAATTTAACTTTTGCTCAGGTTGAAAAAGAAATTGCTTAAAGAGGGGCTCCAAGGTTAAATTGAGTTTTGTGGGGAGAACATTACAAGTCTCTAACCTCACGTTAAAATGGTGTACAATTTCATTTTATTTGATACTCTTTCAGAGCGAAATTTGAAACATGACATCATCGGACAACAAAAACAATGGGTCTGTAGATTCCAAAGAGGAATTTCTTCACCAGTCAAAAGGTCAAATCCAAGCTCAAGTCCCGAGTCATTAGTGTCAAGACTGAGTCAGAGTCACAAAGGTTGAATCCAAGCTCAAGTTCCGAGGCATTAGGGTCAAGACTGAGTCTGAATCACAAAGGTCTAATCCAAGCTCAAGTCCCGAGTCATTAGGTTCAAGACTGAGTCTGAGTCACAAACGTTGAATCCAAGCTCAAGTTCCGAGGCATTAGTGTCAAGACTGAGTCTGAGTCACAAAGGTTGAATCCAAGCTCAAGTCCCAAGTCATAAGTGTCAAGACTGAGTCTGAGTCACAAAGGTTGAACCCAAGCTCAAGTTCCGAGGCATTAGTGTCAAGACTGAGTCTGAGTCACAAAGGTTGAATCCAAGCTCAAATCCCGAGTCATTAGTGTCAAGACTGAGTCTGAGTCACAAAGGTTGAATCCAAGCTCAAGTCCTGAGTCATTAGAGTCAAGACTGAGTCTGAGTCACAAAGGTTGAACCCAAGCTCAAGTTCCGAGGCATTAGTGTCAAGACTGAGTCTGAGTCACAAAGGTTGAATCCAAGCTCAAGTCCCAAGTCATAAGTGTCAAGACTGAGTCTGAGTCACAAAGGTTGAATCCAAGCTCAAGTCCCAAGTCATAAGTGTCAAGACTGAGTCTGAGTCACAAAGGTTGAATCCAAGCTCAAGTCCCGAGTCATTAGTGTCAAGACTGAGTCTGAGTCACAAAGATTGAATCCAAGCTCAAGTCCCGAGTCATTAGTGTCAAGACTGAGTCTGAGTCACAAAGGTTGAACCCAAGCTCAAGTCTCGAGTCATAAGTGTCAATTAAGACTGAGTCTGAGTCACAAAGGTTGAATCCAAGCTCAAGTCCCGAGTCATTAGTGTCAAGACTGAGTCTGAGTCACAAAGGTTGAATCCAAGCTCAAGTCCCAAGTCATAAGTGTCAAGACTGAGTCTGAGTCACAAAGGTTGAATCCAAGCTCAAGTCCCGAGTCATTAGTGTCAAGACTGAGTCTGAGTCACAAAGGTTGAATCCAAGCTCAAGTCCCGAGTCATTAGTGTCAAGACTGAGTCTGAGTCACAAAGGTTGAATCCAAGCTCAAGTCCCGAGTCATTAGTGTCAATTAAGACTGAGTCTGAGTCACAAAGGTTGAATCCAAGCTCAAGTCCCGAGTCATTAGAGTCAAGACTGAGTCTGAGTCACAAAGGTTGAATCCAAGCTCAAGTCCCAAGTCATTAGTGTCAAGACTGAGTCTGAGTCACAAAGGTTGAATCCAAGCTCAAGTCCCAAGTCATAAGTGTCAAGACTGAGTCTGAGTCACAAAGGTTGAATCCAAGCTCAAGTCCCGAGTCATTAGTGTCAAGACTGAGTCTGAGTCACAAAGATTGAATCCAAGCTCAAGTCCCGAGTCATTAGTGTCAAGACTGAGTCTGAGTCACAAAGGTTGAACCCAAGCTCAAGTCTCGAGTCATAAGTGTCAATTAAGACTGAGTCTGAGTCACAAAGGTTGAATCCAAGCTCAAGTCCCGAGTCATTAGTGTCAAGACTGAGTCTGAGTCACAAACATTGAATCCAAGCTCAAGTCCCGAGTCATTAGTGTCAATTAAGACTGAGTCTGAGTCACAAAGGTTGAATCCAAGCTCAAGTCCCGAGTCATTAGAGTCAAGACTGAGTCTGAGTCACAAAGGTTGAATCCAAGCTCAAGTCCCAAGTCATTAGTGTCAAGACTGAGTCTGAGTCACAAAGGTTGAATCCAAGCTCAAGTCCCAAGTCATAAGTGTCAAGACTGAGTCTGAGTCACAAAGGTTGAATCCAAGCTCAAGTCCCGAGTCATTAGTGTCAAGACTGAGTCTGAGTCACAAAGATTGAATCCAAGCTCAAGTCCCGAGTCATTAGTGTCAAGACTGAGTCTGAGTCACAAAGGTTGAACCCAAGCTCAAGTCTCGAGTCATAAGTGTCAATTAAGACTGAGTCTGAGTCACAAAGGTTGAATCCAAGCTCAAGTCCCGAGTCATTAGTGTCAAGACTGAGTCATAAGTCACAAAGGTTGAATCCAAGCTCAAGTCCCGAGTCATCAGTGTCAAGACTGAGTCTGAGTCACAAAGGTTGAACCCAAGCTCAAGTCCCAAGTCATTAGTGTCAAGACTGAGTCTGAGTCACAAAGGTTGAATCCAAGCTCAAGTCCCAAGTCATAAGTGTCAAGACTGAGTCTGAGTCACAAAGGTTGAACCCAAGCTCAAGTTCCGAGGCATTAGTGTCAAGACTGAGTCTGAGTCACAAAGGTTGAATCCAAGCTCAAATCCCGAGTCATTAGTGTCAAGACTGAGTCTGAGTCACAAAGGTTGAATCCAAGCTCAAGTCCTGAGTCATTAGAGTCAAGACTGAGTCTGAGTCACAAAGGTTGAACCCAAGCTCAAGTTCCGAGGCATTAGTGTCAAGACTGAGTCTGAGTCACAAAGGTTGAATCCAAGCTCAAGTCCCAAGTCATTAGTGTCAAGACTGAGTCTGAGTCACAAACGTTGAATCCAAGCTCAAGTTCCGAGGCATTAGTGTCAAGACTGAGTCTGAGTCACAAAGGTTGAATCCAAGCTCAAGTCCCAAGTCATAAGTGTCAAGACTGAGTCTGAGTCACAAAGGTTGAATCCAAGCTCAAGTCCCGAGTCATTAGTGTCAAGACTGAGTCTGAGTCACAAAGGTTGAATCCAAGCTCAAGTCCCGAGTCATTAGTGTCAAGACTGAGTCTGAGTCACAAAGGTTGAATCCAAGCTCAAGTCCCGAGTCATTAGTGTCAATTAAGACTGAGTCTGAGTCACAAAGGTTGAATCCAAGCTCAAGTCCCGAGTCATTAGAGTCAAGACTGAGTCTGAGTCACAAAGGTTGAATCCAAGCTCAAGTCCCAAGTCATTAGTGTCAAGACTGAGTCTGAGTCACAAAGGTTGAATCCAAGCTCAAGTCCCAAGTCATAAGTGTCAAGACTGAGTCTGAGTCACAAAGGTTGAATCCAAGCTCAAGTCCCGAGTCATTAGTGTCAAGACTGAGTCTGAGTCACAAAGATTGAATCCAAGCTCAAGTCCCAGTCATTAGTGTCAAGACTGAGTCTGAGTCACAAAGGTTGAACCCAAGCTCAAGTCTCGAGTCATAAGTGTCAATTAAGACTGAGTCTGAGTCACAAAGGTTGAATCCAAGCTCAAGTCCCGAGTCATTAGTGTCAAGACTGAGTCTGAGTCACAAACGTTGAATCCAAGCTCAAGTCCCGAGTCATTAGTGTCAATTAAGACTGAGTCTGAGTCACAAAGGTTGAATCCAAGCTCAAGTCCCGAGTCATTAGAGTCAAGACTGAGTCTGAGTCACAAAGGTTGAATCCAAGCTCAAGTCCCAAGTCATTAGTGTCAAGACTGAGTCTGAGTCACAAAGGTTGAATCCAAGCTCAAGTCCCAAGTCATAAGTGTCAAGACTGAGTCTGAGTCACAAAGGTTGAATCCAAGCTCAAGTCCCGAGTCATTAGTGTCAAGACTGAGTCTGAGTCACAAAGATTGAATCCAAGCTCAAGTCCCGAGTCATTAGTGTCAAGACTGAGTCTGAGTCACAAAGGTTGAACCCAAGCTCAAGTCTCGAGTCATAAGTGTCAATTAAGACTGAGTCTGAGTCACAAAGGTTGAATCCAAGCTCAAGTCCCGAGTCATTAGTGTCAAGACTGAGTCATAAGTCACAAAGGTTGAATCCAAGCTCAAGTCCCGAGTCATCAGTGTCAAGACTGAGTCTGAGTCACAAAGGTTGAACCCAAGCTCAAGTCCCGAGTCATTAGAGTCAGGACTGAGTCTGAGTCACAAAGGTTGAATCCAAGCTCAAGTCCCGAGTCATTAGTGTCAAGACTGAGTCTGAGTCACAAAGGTTGAATCCAAGCTCAAGTCCCAAGTCATAAGTGTCAAGACTGAGTCTGAGTCACAAAGGTTGAATCCAAGCTCAAGTCCCGAGTCATTAGTGTCAAGACTGAGTCTGAGTCACAAAGATTGAATCCAAGCTCAAGTCCCGAGTCATTAGTGTCAAGACTGAGTCTGAGTCACAAAGGTTGAACCCAAGCTCAAGTCTCGAGTCATAAGTGTCAATTAAGACTGAGTCTGAGTCACAAAGGTTGAATCCAAGCTCAAGTCCCGAGTCATTAGTGTCAAGACTGAGTCATAAGTCACAAAGGTTGAATCCAAGCTCAAGTCCCGAGTCATCAGTGTCAAGACTGAGTCTGAGTCACAAAGGTTGAACCCAAGCTCAAGTCCCGAGTCATTAGAGTCAGGACTGAGTCTGAGTCACAAAGGTTGAATCCAAGCTCAAGTCCCGAGTCATTAGTGTCAAGACTGAGTCTGAGTCACAAAGGTTGAATCCAAGCTCAAGTCCCAAGTCATTAATATCAAGACTGAATCATAAGTCACAAAAAGTTGAATTCAAGCTCAAGTCTGAGTCACAAGTCACAAAGGGCGAGTACCGAGTCCGAATCACGAGTCGTCATCTACTAAAATATATTGCATGTAGTTTTTCTGACCAAACTATAATAGAAAATTGATCTAGATTAGAAATTTTTGAAGACATCGGGCCCAATTTCATAGATCTGCTTAAGCACTGTACTTTTGTTGACTTTGCTACTTTTGTGCAGCACAAAAGTAGCAAAGACAACAAAAGTATGCTTACCAGAATAAGGCTACCAGCCAAACTTCTATGTCAAATGTACACTGTGTGACTGGTATCCTGCTTATTTCTGCTTAGCAGAAAATTGTTAAGCAATATCTGCTTAAGCAGCTCTATGAAATTTGGCTCTGATTTTAATAGAAAGTAACAGCTGAAATTGTCCACATTATTTGTTTAAACATTATCAAATCTCAAGTAAACAGTTTAAAAAGGTCTGAAGACTAAGTTCAAACTTATAAAAAAAATGGAGTAAATTCTGTATATTTTGACTGGAATATTAAATTTTTATAGAAGTGCTTATGTGATAAACCGCTCTATTTTTGAACATTTTATTGTATTTATGAATTTTTTTTACAGTTTTCTGGGTTTGTTTTGTCTCTGAATTTGATGTCAGAAACATGTTTATGGTCATAACCCTCAAATATGCTCCTTATAATTTTGTTGTCATTAGTTTTTGGGATTGTTACTGGTACTGTACTGTACTTTCCCTATAAATCATGTATCATGTCTGTGTGGGCGATAGTGTGTGGGCGATAGGGGGCGAGCTGTAAGTCGGCCAGTCTACTGTCTACCTTCTCTGCTATGACCGCTGTTGATGTTCATTCCCCTTTACCCACCCCTCATTCTCACTTTTAGAGCAGATTCTTTACCCGACAGTTGACAGGATGCACCTTAGAGAGTAAAATTATGATCGATTTTTATGCATGTACGTAGGTAAATGTTAAAATATTCGGGCATTCTTTGAGCTTAGTCTCACGTTTTGTCGGGGGAGGAATTTTTTTATTTGCCTTTTCACATTAGACTTCGAATAATCAAGGCATGAAATGTTTTCACATAAAGTCATTCCGATAACATTTCCAGGGATTGTTTTCAGCCAGAAGCATTCACTGCCCTGTGATCACATGACCAGGGCTCCAACTTGGGGGGAAAAATCCACTAGACCGCAGGACTTGTAGCTCATAATTTTTACTGGACAAGAATTTTGTTCACAAGACCAGATTCAAAATGAGAAAAGACATGAGGAGACCAAAAGGCCTGTAAACCTTTTTTTTTGTTTTTTGAGAAGAGAAGAGTGATCTTATTTGTCTTATGGCTAGGTAGACTTTGATACTCAACATAATTGAAAGATATTTATCAAGCTCAAAGTCAACATTGAACATCGTTTAAAAGAAAAAGATTGAATTGAAAAACACAAGACAACCGGACATGTCCAGTTGTGAGTTTACTGGCCCGACACTAAAACCAGTGGCCTTCGCTCGGGCCTATGGTCCCGCCAGTGTAAATTTTAAGCCCTGATGACGCAGTTAAAAGGTCGCTTGGCCACTGGGTTTTCAGAATGCAAATGAAGACTCTTGAGGGCGCTATTGTGACCTGTTTTTTTGGGGGGTAGCCATGTGCAAAAAAACGAGTAAACAATTAATGTGTCCATAATTATGATCAATTTATCACTAAAATAAATGGTGCATGAAAGGGTTAAGTAATTTTGTTTTTCCCCAGTCAAGTCAAAAGTCATTAAAGTACAATGCTTATATTTAGTTAATAAAGGGATAATACATCGTTAGTTTTGTAAAAACAAACTCAATTCCATCCTCAACCCGTAGTTTTTAATAAACACACCATACTACCAACCTGTGAAAATATCACATTTTAGTGAAGCAATGTAAAATTGATAAGTTCTGTCATGGATTAAGTGTTCACATTCATAAAAGGCTTATTTAAATGTGGCAACCACAATAAGAAAACAGTGGTCTTCAAAATTTCTTTTTCTCGATTGAGACAGTTTTTCAATACTTCCTTGAAGGATTGATATTAACTAGTATGAACTTGGGTTCGAATCCTGTTCGAGTAATATGACTGTGGATATTTGTTTTCATAGGACTCAGAAAGTCTGAGTATACAGTGTTTAGCACACATCGATGCAGGTCCATAATTAAGAATTAATTTTTGGGGGGCGAATATGAATTTGAGGGGGGGGGGGGCGAATATGAATTTAGGGGGCAATATGAAAGAAAATACACATCAGCACGTAAGTGCCGCCTGTCGGACAGTAATTAACACAGGGGAAATTTTTTGAAAATGAAGGCCCAATTCAAGCCATTTGGTCCATTTTTGCGCTAATTTGTTTTTGTGAGCACCATTTAGTTTATTTTTATTTTGGGGGACTTTTTGGGGGGTTGGGGGTCTGTCCCCCACCCCCACCCTCCGGTTACGGGCCTGCATCAGTGTAAGGGGTAACGCAAACAATATTCTTTATCCCTGATGTAAATTGATATCATTGCGGTATCCGCTGCTAAAATATAGGATTCGAACTGCCTCTAGCTACCGGGCAAGCTCGGTGGTCTAGTGGTAAGACATTTGCTCAGAATGGCACAGGTCGTGGGTTCGAATCCCACGACCTTTGAGTCATATGCCTGTAGATTTTTTTTTTCATTTTGTTGTCACCGTCTTGGGAAAGTACTGAGTATACAGTGCTTAACACACATCAGTCGGGGTTCTCCCCGGGTTTTTTCAAAACTGTAGGGAATTCTTGGCCAAAATTTTGGGATGTTTAGCTGAAGCGTGCTGAATTGAAACTAGGTCTTCGGAATGTTTTCTAGTTGGTGTTTTTCTTGGTTTTCAAAGCCCTACTGTGCAAAGCCCAACATATACAAAACTATATATATATATTGTTTGCGTATCGGTCAAAATTTGTGTGTATCGGCACGCAATTCGCGCGTATTGGCCCAATACGCTAGCTTGTGCTTGTACAACTAGTATTAATCAGTGAGCTTTTCCAGATTGAAGCTAACTATTTTTTTCCTGATAATTACCGATCCTGCACTTTGTCTTAAAAGGTGCCGTGTCATTGTACTTTCCCTGAGCAGTTTGGCGCAACAAATGCTTACCTTTGACCTTCTCTACCACTATCTGCATGAGTATTTAACATTGTAAGCAATCATGCATGCCAGAAGACCGTAAAACGATGACAACAAAGTAGAACAGGTTTTCCCTTGTCCATTCAAGCAAGAGGCCTACCTCGCTATTGTTTTTGCTAATTATCACACCTTGCTGTGAAGATTTGCCTTAAAGGAAATACTAATCAAAAAATCTCCATTGTTTGTCTTTTATGCAAAATTGCCCCAAACTGCCAAAATTCAAAACTGGGTTTATTTATTCTTGTATAGGGATGTATGGGCAAGGCTACTTCACCTCAGAAAAGGGGCAATTCCATTATACCTTGTACCCTAGATGTAGGCGTCGTTCATACACTGCAGGATATAACCCTCTGTCAGACTCCTCCATGTTGTTCTTTTCTTTAGCCGTTCTGGTCATGGTCTTCCCTGCAATCTTCACGATGTCATCCCTCCATCTTTTCTTTGGTCTGCCTCTGGATTTGTTTCTTACTCTGGGTTGCCATTATGTGGTTCTTATTGTCCATCTATTGTCTGCCATTCTTGCTACGTTACCTGCCCATTTTCCATTTTATTTTGTTGACGTATATAGTTTGTGATATCTGTCACTTTTTGTTTTGTACTGATTGTTTGGTACAGTATCCAGTCTCTTAGTGTAATTCCATTATGCTATGAGAATGTCTAATGGTACAGGGGCCAATCTCATAAAACCTGTAAGCAGATTTGTTCTGCTTACACAGCAGCCCTTAACACTTTTCTATTTCATAACCACTGCTTACGGTAAGCTATTTCATAGCTACTGCTTACTGGAAGCTATTTCATAACCTCTGCTTACTGTGAGCTATCTCATAACTGCTGCTTACTGTAAGCTATTTCATAACCTCTGCTTACTGGTAAGCTATTTTATAACTGCTGCTTACTGTAAGCTATTTCTTAACCTCTGCTTACTGTAAGCTATTTCATAACCACTGCTTATTGTAAGCTTTTTCATAAATACTGCTTACTGCAAGCTATTTCATAACCTCTGCTTACTGTAAGCTATTTCATAACTGCTGCCTACTGTAAGGTATTTCATAACTACTGCTTACTGTAAGCTATTTCATAATTACTGCTTACTGCAAGCTATTTCATAACCTCTGCTTACTGTAAGCTATTTCATAACCTCTGCTTACTGTAAGCTATTTCATAACTGCTGCTTACTGTAAGCTATTTCATAACTACTGCTTACTGTAAGCTATTTCATAACTGTACTGCCAGCTTACTGTAAGCTATTTCATAATTTCTGCTTACTGTAAGCTATTTCATAACTACTGGCACTTACTGTAAGCTATTTCATAACTTCTTCTTACTGCAAGCTATTTCATAACTTCTGCTTAAGCTATTTCATAACTACTGGCACTTACTGTAAGCATATTTCATAACTTCTGCTTACTGTAAGCAGAGCAACTTGCTGGCGGATCTTGTAGGTATGAGTGATGCAACAATGCAAATCCATTTTGAACACTTATAAAATCATATTTTGCTTACTCATTTTGTATGTTTTTCTGCCAAAGTCAGCACAAAAATGTGCTTACCGGTGAACAGCTTTATGAAATTGGGCCTAGACTTAAGGGGCACCAGGGCCGAGACCAGGGAAATGGAACTTCATAGACTGGATTAAGCTGATTTATTCATCTTGTTTACAAGATGGACGCACATGTTAGACAAATGATTTCAAGGCAAAGACAAAGACCAAACTGCAGATCAACAAAACTTCTATTTACTTCTTGTAAAAACCACTAATTGCTCCATGTACTAAAGGAGTTCCTCATATAGTTTTCCACTATTTGTCTCACTCATTTGATAAATATCTCTATCGATTTGCCATCGACATGACAGGGATCTGTAAGAATGTGTTCATGAAATAGCAGTAGAGTGCCCTCGCAGCAGTACCAAGTGTTCACCAGATGTGGAAATAAAGAACTTATTATCGCTATGCATTAATTGGTAATTGTTAAATCCTTGTACAGTACATGTATAGTGCATGTTTGTTGAGTAATAAAACATTCACACACCACAGTAATCATGTTTTCCAAATGTCATTTAGAGGGCTTTTTGATTTATAGAGATTTAGTTCGCTGGAACTATATAGCATGACAAGTTTTAAGATTGATTTAAAGGGCAACATGTGCTAACGTTGGCAACATGCTCTAGCATCCAATTAATTACCATTTTCAACATGTACATGTGTATTACATGCATGACACAAACAAACAGGTATTACAACAAACTCATGAACACAAGCTACTTGTCCACGTAGATTTATGTTGACAGAAATTTTCTAGGAAAGTTTGGAAGGTGCATCTCCGGGAAGAAAGATATTGCCCATATTGTGTCAAAACCTCTTAACATGGTTTTCATTTTTAATAATGTAGAGAGTCTGGCACCCAAGAGGCTCATGGCATGCATGGGGCTTCATCCTTGATACCTAGGGTGGAGCCAGACCAACTACCCTGGTTCATAGTTCACTTTGTAGAAAGCCTGTCATTCTTCTCAGACATGCAGTTTGTTTTTTAGCTGATCAGCTGATTTCCCTTTTTTTTTCTTTTTTTTTTTTCTCAGCTGTGCCTGTGAAAAACACAGTGCGTGGCACTTTCCTCTTTTTTGTTGTTGCCAGGGCCCAATTTCTTAGAGCTGCTTAAGCTCAAAAAGTAGCTAAGCACAACAAATGTATGCTTATACCAGATTAGGGTTACCAGCCAAACTATCATGCCACATGTACAATTTGTGACTGGTCTCCTGCTCATGTCTGCTTAGCAGAAAATTTTTAAGCAATATTTTCTGCTTAAGCAGCTCTATGAAATTAGGCCCTGTTCTTCTGCACCAACACACTGTGGAGGTTAAGGATCAGGGCCCAATTTCATAGAGCTGCTTACGCAGAAAATATTGCTTAACAACTTTCTGCTTACAGGCAGTCGATGTACCTTAAACCACCATGTCAGCTTGAAATCAACAACATTGTTATGTCATTTAAAAACAACAAAGCTGCTGGTATAGATGATGTTAACCCGGGAGTGGTCAAGTGTGTTATTAAGGAGATAAGTAAGCCTGTGTGTCACATTTTCAACCATTCTATGTTGAGTGGTGTTTTCCCAAGTAAATTAAAAGTAGCTAAAGTAACTCCGATTTACAAAAGTGGTGATCGGTCTCAGCTGAGTAACTACAGGCCAATCTCTGTTCTATCGTGTTTCTCAAAAATTCTAGAAAAGATTGTGTACGATAGAACTGTGAGTTTTTTGGATAAATTCAAATTAATCTGTAATAGTCAGTATGGATTCCGAACCAATCACTCGACCTCAACCGCATTGGTTGATTTGACCAGCAAGATGGTTGATGCATTTGAGAACAATGCATATGCCATGGGAATATTCCTCGATCTATCAAAAGCATTTGATACCATCAACCATGATATATTATTGCATAAGCTGGAATATTATGGTATCCGAGGCATTGCACATGATTGGTTCGCAAGCTATCTGAACAGTCGCTCTCAGTGTGTTAAATATAATTGTACTTTGTCTGAATTCAACAATATCACTGATGGAGTGCCACAGGGATCACTACTTGGCCTTTTACTTTTTATCCTTTATATAAATGATATTTCTAAAGCATCTGATCTGACGTCATTTATCCTATATGCAGACGATACAAATATGTTACTCTCTGATAAGCACCTCCCCACTTTGTTTGAAAATGTTAATCAGCATTTGACGTATGTATGTGATTGGTTGAATGCAAATCGTCTGTCTCTCAACACCAAGAAATGTAATTACATGTTATTTAGCAGCAAAAACAAACGTTTCAGTGCCAACAATCTCGAAGTTCAACTGCTAAACAAACCAATTGAGCGAGTTGATAAAACCAAATTTCTTGGTGTTGTGATCGACAGTAAGCTAACATGGAAATATCACATAGACGAAGTTGCAAGAAAGGTAGCCAAATCCATTGGTATAATTAACAGATTGAAACACCTGTTTCCCACCACAGTACTTCGCACCCTGTATTGTTCGCTAATACTTCCATACTTGACGTATTGTAATATTGTGTGGGGTAACACTTTCTGTACATACATCAACAAATTAACCATACTGCAAAAGAAATCCATCCGTTTAATCTCAAAATCTCTCGCACCCTGTATTGTTCGCTAATACTTCCATACTTGACGTATTGTAATATTGTGTGGGGTAACACTTTCTGTACATACATCAACAAATTAACCATACTGCAAAAGAAATCCATCCGTTTAATCTCAAAATCTCATTATATTGCTCACACGGATCATCTGTTCAAAGTTTTAAAACTGCTCAACATTATCAATATCCATAAATACCAACAGAACATTTTTATGTACAAATACTGCAACAATCAACTTCCCGATCACTTTCAAACTTTCTTTCAATTCAATTATAATGTACATAATCACAGCACTAGATCCTCTACAAAAATACATCTCCCAATCCACAGAACACAATTGTTTCAGCGTAACATTCAATATTCTGGTGCCATTAATTGGAATCTGCTACCTGATAACATAAGGCGTTCCCCAACTCTTGGCTCATTCCAACATAAACTTAAAACGTACCTGTTAAATTAATTTAACTTTCGATTTTAATTATGTAATTGTAGTCTTTAAGTAAATTTCATTATTACGTTTTCATTATTTACTCGTAACCATGTCATTTGTCTGACTGTTAGTATTCGTGTTTTTGTTTCTTGTCCCTTTGTTCGTTATGTCTGTTTTTGTCCAGTCCTCTTGTCCTATAAACATAAGGCTTCCCCAACACAAGCACCTGCTTATCAGGGTTTGCCTCCATTTCCCTAATTTTTATTCTCTTATTACTTGATTTAATATTATTTGTATGCCTACGTTTATTGTAAACCAGTGAAATGGAAATAAATGTTTCTGAATTGAATTGAATTGAATTTCGCAGAAATGAGCAGGATACCAGTCACAAATTGCACATGTGAAATGGTATTTTGGCTGGTAACCTTATTCTGGTAAGCATAATTATTTTTTGCTTAGCAACAGGTTGTGCTTAAGCAGCTCTATGAAATTGGGCCCAGTGTCTTTTTGACCATTGGTCCATAAAATCCAACTGAACTCGAGACTAAACCATGTACCGGTAAATCACGCCCAGCTTTTCTTCATTTTCAGGAATTAGGAAGTGTGTGAAATCTCTCGCCTGTGTATCTTATTTTGAACAAAGTGTTGGCAACCCACGCTGTTTCTCACCCTGACACCAGGTCATTTCTTCTTCAGATCTTTATATTACATAAAGCACTAACACAAGATATCTTTACAATTGTATACGTTTTCATCTCCCGCCCACCACGGTCGTGTTTGATCCAAAGACTAGGCAATCAGCGATTTGTTACATGCATGGGTCCACAAACTACGCAATCTTATCCACTCTGTAAAAGGTCCCATAGTTCATTCTTTACTCTCTATAATTCCTGACAAATGCTTACCACATGCAACAGTGATTGTTCACATTTGTTACCATTCTGATTATCTAAAAGTGGTCTTGATATTAGCCAGATGTGTTTTTTTTCCTTTGTGGAGAATTTTATCACGATGGGATTACTTCCGTCTTGAGATGAGAGGAAAGTGTAATTTTTCAAAGGCCGTTTGAGCATGAATCCATCTCGATGCCTTTCAAGTTGCAATCAGTGTGATGAATACTGATGTGTACGTTCTTTATAGCTTTATCACTCTTTCCTGACATAACTTTTTTAAGGATTTTTTTGAACCTCTGTTTAGACTCGGGCTCTGACAGTGCCCTGTAAGCCCAAATCCTTCTATATCCTCTTTGCTGGAGTGAAGGATTCAGAAGGACCGGGGTTTTTAAGGGAAGGTATATGTTTGGTAATCACTCTTAAAATAAATGGCAATAAAAACCTACTTGGTTAGAAGTACAGCAGCTTTGGATAGTATAAAGCATTTTGAGAATCATTTCACTTTGAAGTAATGTGGTTATGGAAAAAGATATCAATTTTTATCCCAACAAATTTGAATCTGAGAAATGATACATTTATCAGATACATTTATCAGATTGTGTACTCCTATTACGGATGATTCTTCCTGCGTGGACATAACAACTCCGGATTTTCGGCGATATCTCAAAAACACGACTACCTTTTGAAATGAAATTTTCACAGGTTACTTTTATTTTTATTGTATATCTACATTTATATATAGGATTAAAACAATCGAACGGTTCCAAAAACCAAATGTATACTTTCTCTTTAATGACATTGCAATGAAGGAGGATCCAGAAAGATTGAGGCCATGGTGGGTTTCTGCTATGGGAAGATTTAGGAGGAATGGGATTCACATTATGACAATGAGCAAACAAGTTTCTGCCGATCAACCAATTTTAAATTACCAAACTTAAGGAGAATCAAAAGGTACCTTGACAAGGATACTCTCCATCATGTTGTCAGAGCTTTAGTCCTCTCTCGTATTGATTATGGCAATCTTCTTTTATTTGGTGCTACGTCATGTGAATTGGACAGAGTTAAAAGATTACAAAATAGTGCAACTCGTTTGGTATGTCCCACACCCTTTGGCGATCTCCCTGTTTTGTCAATATCCTTTGTCTGAAGCCATACAACCTGCCGTATAGACCCATTGCATATGACGTCACACTCTCAAAAAGGAGGCAGATCATTGGACGATAGCTGTTCTCTGTGCGTAAAAACATGCGCGTGACCTCAGCGTATCTGTAGCGTTTCGCGTTATGTAAGGGGGATCTATTGATTTCTATAGACCCGGAACGCGCCTCCGAACAATGCGCGTCATTTTGGGTGTCAAAACTCTCTTTTGTGCATGTTTTTATACGATTTTGACACCCAAAATGACACCCAGGATAGGTGCAGAGTATGCCGCGCGTTTTGCAATTGGTCTATAGCCAGGAATCACACCCAAGTCTGTGAACCTTTAAAGAATAACATTCTATTTCCCAGACCAAGAGTATTGTTAACCAAAGTTAAGTTGCATCCTCTTAAGGTGATCCTTCTGCCGCTTCCCAGGTTGTATCATAAACTTGGGTGTGATCCCTAGCTACATGTACACGGCAGTTAAAGGTTGTATGGCTTCTGACTGGCACCCCCGAACAATGATATTAACAAAATAGGGAGACCGCCAACATAAGGGCTACATAGCTCAGTTGGTATAGCGCCGGCACGTTAATCCGAATGTCGTTGGTTCAAATCCCACTCTGGTCAATTTTTCTTTGTTCAACCCCAAATTATTTCAAATTTACCCAGTAAGTTTCCCTTGTGGCTTATTACTTGATTATTTATTTACGTTCAATCTATCTCCTGGCTGGTGTTCATGTCCAAGTTGATTCACACTGCAACACTTAGAGATCTATGCGTGTATCTTGAACTGAAATATATTTCATCATTTACTCTTCACATCTCTAAGATTACAAGATGAAGTGCCTAAGGCACTCTTTCGATATCCTTAGGTTCAATTTACTTCTTTTTTTTGGAAGGGAAAATTATTTAACCTTAACTCTGGAGGTTAAAAAATGATCTTATATCAAAATCCCCGCCCCCCCCAACCAATGAACCAATGGAGACAATTTTCTCACCGTGCTATGAATCTGCTCCAGATTGCCTGGAAAATTGGCCCGGTGCCCACGAGATCACATTTTTGGACATTATCAAATATATGGTTTACATAGTAATGCGAGAGTGCATGTACCTGGCACACGGAGCGTCAAGTTACTCTGTCCCTGTGTTGAAGAGAGTCTGGACCATGACTTCTGATGTCAAGCTCTTGTAGCGAGCACTTTGACATTTCTACTTCTTTGATTCCCATGGGAAAAGGAAAAAAAAGGATTTTTCTGAGAGTTCAGGGAGGAAAACACTTGGAGATAGTGTTTGAGTACATTTGTTTTTCTTCAATCGCCAAATGTTAGGCGTGTTGGGTTTCTGCATTTACATCTGAAGACAGGTTAAAAGATTTTTGTTTTTCAGTTGTGAAATTTTATGGAAACTTAAAGGCACTGGACACGTTTGGTAATTACTCAAAATATGTAGTAGCATAAAAACTTACTTGGTAACGAGCAACGGAGAGCTGTTGATAGTATGAAACGTTGTAAGAAACGACTCCCTCTGAAGTAACATAGTTTTTGAGAAAGAGGTAATTTCTCACTAAAATATTTGAATCTGAAAATGACTTCAGGCCTGAAGCCTTTTTCAGGCATCTGATGAAAGCACACAAATTTGCGTTTTTTCTTTCATTATTTTCTTGCAACTTTGATGACCAATTGAGCCCAAACTTTCACAGGTTTGTTATTTTATAGATATATTGGGATACACCAAGTGAGAATACTGGTTTTTGACCATTACCAAATGTGTCTAGTGCCTTTAAGTACAAGGTTGGTAGTTATTGAAAAAAGAATAAAACAAATGAAGGTTTCAATGTGATAGCTCGCTAATTATGAAGGTCATACCTCTGAGAACCAATCATCCACAGGTTATACTGTCAAAGACGAGAAAATATCATATGCTACTTTGGCTTATTTTGATTGCCACAATCAAAATAAGCCTGGTTATGAATGTACACAAATTCCCTGGCAAAGCATATACTTTAAAAACAAAAAAGTTATAATTTTTGAGCAGGATTGTTGTTGTTGTTTGTTTTTTTTTTTTTTTTTTTTTTTATTTTTTTTTTTTTGGGGGGTTTCAAGAGGAATGGAGTTTATTTACTTTTCCAAAAATTAATGATATCTTTACATTCTCTTTACTTTTGTTTCCTGCAACCTGTCTGGGTGTGTGTAGTACTGAATGTACAGTGTAGCAAAGGTACTTATACAAACAGCCACCTGAGGACCAGTCAAAATTCACTCCAAGTGGTCCAACTGGCTAGTTCAGTGTTGAAAAGCATTCCTATTTAATATGAATTATGGACAAGTGTGAAAAGCTAACGGACCAGTGAAATGAAAAGCTAACTGGTCCTGCTGGCTGGTCACAGAGAAAGTTAAGGGCAAACCCTGACGAATCAGAAGACGTTTCATTAGCATTGTGTGATAATTATACACCGCTGTCATTCAGGCAAATTTAAGTAATTCTTCATGAGTCCCAAGGGAAATCAAACAAGGCTGCTGTCTTATATAGACTCATAATAACAATATCCTGCAGGGTTTTGTGTAACTCCTCCTGGATACAGAGGAGCAATTAAGGTTACTTGTCATGTTCAAGGGCAGGTGCGGTGGATTTTGAGAGCCGGTTGCCAACAAGATATTAACCCAGTGTAGCAATCTTGTTTTTCTGTCCATACAAAGTCCACACAGCCAAAGTGAGGCTGAGAGCTTTTTTTAACAAGGTTTCATATTTATCGCCTTTTTTAGTGGATTAATATGGAGATGGTCTCAGTGTTGTAATACAATTGGATTGCCCCCCTAGCAAGTGATATTTTAAATCATCTTTTGCATGGTCCTAAGGGGTTCAGCTGGTGATGTCACTATCAACCTAAATGACATCATTCAAAAGGTGACATGCATACAAGTACAGAAAATAAACAAGACAAGAGACAATTGTACTGAGTACAAATTGTAATTAAACTTATTTATGCCCTAAATAGTAAACGGATGCTTTGTGCATAATTATTATTTATGTTCTTTTATCATCATACCCACTAATGACTGGTTTACATAATAATTATTGTACATGAATTTAGGGGTATGTACATGAATTTAGGGGTATGTACAATTGTAAATATGTAGTTGGAAGTACAGTTGTGTTGACATTCATTATCTATGTTTATTGTGGCGTGTCGTGGCCGAGCGGTCTAGTTCACCGGACCCAAGCTCTGGTATTGTCAGCAGCAGAGTGTGGGTTCGAATCCCAGTCATGACACTTGTGCCCTTGAGCAAGGTACTTAACAATAATTGCTTCGTAAAAAGTTGGGAAGTTAGTGCATTCTGCTCTACCAGCCAGGCTCCTACTGGTTGATACCCATGCCTACATCCGTACGGACTGTGAAGGGGGTAACCCTGCTTCAGCCCTAGGAGTATGTGGCAACGTGCCCCTGGTGACAGTTGATTTGGGTCGATAGCCCAAATCAGTTGAGAGTAGCCCTCACCTTGAAGTTGCCGTCCGGCCTTGTGATGTTAGGCGATCTCTCATAAAAATAAATAAATAAATAAATCATCACAAGATGGGAACCGCTGTCATGTATAGCATATTTTGTGAAATTTATACCTAAAATGTTGGTTAGGAAACTTGCCTGATGTGTCTTAAAGAAGAGGAAAGTTGGGTGTGTGGGTGATGGGGGGGGGGTGAGCAGGGATACCGACACAACCAGTAATTGATTTCTGGAAGGACAGTCTTTTTAGGGTTCAAAGACTCTTCTGTTTATTGGGATCTCCACCCTACCCCTATTCCCCTCGTCTCTTCACCCAGCTGTTCTTCTATTCTTGTAGTCCCTCATGTATCCATCAAACATCATACATTCGTTTGTCACTCATCGCTATACGCAAGCCGCCGTGAGTTTATTTGCAATGGGGGCATGTCAAAGCGCCACCAGTGCGCCTGGGCAAACACGCTGGCCGTTGAGTGGCTTCACTACATGTCATCTGCGCCAGAAGAAATCAGATTAGCTAATTGAATAGTCTCTTCAATTGCCGTCAATTGGTCACACCTGGGACCTCCGCGTTGGTGGCTAGGGAGAAAACGACGTGTTTGGACCAGAAAATTTCAATAAATTACGTCGGTTTTGTTTTTGACTGTGTGGAAACGTAGCCTTAGATGTGGATTTCCAAGTAGGGAAAAAGTTAGGTCATTAAAGACTGTTATTTTGTCCTATGACAGAGTGGGAGTTTAAACTCCCACAAGGAGGGACATTGATCCTTCAATTTCCTGTCAAAATATTAGACTGAATGAGTCACGCTGGTTGACGAAAGAGAGTGTGAAATCTTGCTGTTCTGGTGAATTTTTTTCAAAAACACTTTCCAAGTTGATAAACTATCTATAGATTGCAGAAAGCATTTCCAGTCACACAACTTCACAAGTTTTATTTGTGTGTGTTCTATTTAGTATTAGCAACATTTCAAAGGAATGTTTGGTGAGAAGTTCAGAATTTACTGCTTGCTCTTGATGTTTTTGTGAACAGAGTTTACTCGTCAATCATAATTACATTCAGAGAATCTACTCACCACAGATTGGTATAGACTGTGCAAGTCTCGCGCGTATCGGAACGAGAAAACACGTCAAACGAAGAACATTATTTTCTCTGAAATCAAATCTTTGTTTTAAATTATATCTAATGACACAATCTGAACAACAAAAATACTCATTACATGTTTATAAAATCAGTTTTAGTTTTTATAATAAATACACAAATAATGTGTTAAGTATTAGTGAAGCAAAATTAAAACTCTGGGACAAGGACGCTTATTCGATCTTAACTTTTCAGAAACCACTTGCGTGGATTCGCGAAGGTCACACGGGCGGTAAATTAATGCTTGACGCAGTTTTTGAGGACACTGACGCCTCAACAACCATAGACTGCAATGAAAAGGCTTCGCCTTGCAATTACATCATCTGGCGATTATCATCGCTCTTCCAAAACAAGCGTTTACATAAGTTTTGTGATGGAGGTGAGCACAAAATTCTTAATTTTTTGCATCAACCGGAAGCCGAGGTCAAGTTTAATTTTCGGGTTTTCTTCAAGATATTGTTGAAATTATTGTACTTTCATATTTTTTATCACTAAGTATTACATTCCCAACAACATATGTATTTTTCACTGGCATAAACCACGTTAAACTAAAATAATTGACAAAACAAAATCTTGCCCACGTAAATCTCCATATGGTTGGGACCACAATGGTCCCGGAAGTTCAAATATGCGCGAGACTTGCACAGTCTATTCTTAAGCTATTTTGCCTTCAGTGGTTTTCCCAATGTACAGCCACCCCCACCCCCACCGCCACACAAACAAAGAGGAAGATCATAAAGAGTTAACAACAACATCAAAATCCCCAAAACCAGACTAGTAATTTGCCCTTCATATTTATGTTTTGATTTTTTCTGAATGTGCATGTTTTCTGGTAAATTATACCATTTATTGATCTGTTCATCACATTATTTCCTATATATATTGGGTTTGCGGTAACACCATGTGTATATCTACTTGCTAGGTAGATTTTGTTCTTTGAGAACTTGTCTTGCTTTTTATTCTACTGCCGCAGAGTAGAATATTCGGAATTTGGGAGACTTCTCAGTTCTGAAAAGAACTGTCCTGCTTATTAACTACTACCTGGGCGGGATGTAGGGAATCGGGCGGGACTACTTTCGCTATGTGGATCGGGGGGACTTCTCGTTAATAACTACACTGCCACGGAGTGAGTCTAAATAGGTCTCAATGTTTCTTCTATCTTGCTCTAGTCGTCGTCATTATTTCCTGTTATCAATTGATTTGTAGTCATTCTGATGATGATAATGCAATTATTTCAAATAAACCATTGTCCCTGTTCACACTTGATTTGCCAACCCTGGGAAATTCCTGGGAAGTAGCTTCTTTTTTTCCCTTGGAAATAGCTACCCCTACTGTGGGAGTACTGTTAAAGGTAGGGTCATAGATTGGTTTTTGTGATTGTAATATTGATCTAGAGGCAAAATTATCAAGGCAGATACAATAAAAGTCACATGTGAAAGTTTCAGCTTAATACAGTGTCTGCTTGCTGAGAAAACAGCCAAAAACTATCATGGTATTTTCACAAGAATGTTGAATCCATCCACGTTTAGCGAGGTGACAGCGGGTACCAACCGCATCTCGGGTTGAAGCATTCGCGAACGAACACCAACATTTAGAAATCTGAGAAATTATTCATGCATGAGTCATTTCTCAGATTCAAATGTTTTAGGGTGAAAAATTATCCAAACCATATTACTTCGAAGGGAATTCTATCCCAAAATAATTTATACTATGAACAGCTGCAGTGCTTCTCACCAAGTCAGTTTTTATGTAAATTTTTGGAGTGTTTACTAATCTATGACCCTTTCTTTAAGTGAGATAACACTGGGGTTAAGTGTGATTTCTTCCCCTGAGGAAACTGTGAAAGCGTGAACCGAGCACAGGGTGGGAGTTGGGAATCGACTCTTTTGTCAAACAGACTATACATTGTTTGTGTTAAATAACACAACTGTAGTCAGAAATAAATACTGCATAATTTGACACAGGACAACATTTACGGTTTGGAGAAGAATCCAGGCATGTGATTTCGTAGGATTTGTTTCCTGAATTCAGGATTTTTTTCAAAATCTCCTTGAGCCTTCAAATTTTCTAGAAAGCAGTAAAAGCAGTCACCAAAGGGAGAAAGAGAGAGCCCACATTGTGTCCAAGCCTATAGTTTTGTAATTCTGTTGATGCACAGAGTCTGCAAACCTCCTGAATAGTATTATATGGGATATTCTGGGTCTGAAACAAGGGGGAGCTTAGGGCCTCGAGCCATTTTCAGGCAGTTTCACATTCGGAAACTCTCATCCCTGAGAATGCCTTTGTGCAGTAAACCACTTTCAGACAAGTAGATACGACAACAAAAAACCTGCAAAGGACTACAATAAGCAGTCTGGTGCTGAGAGAAAAATAGTAAGTAATAGATGAACACATTTAATGATATTCATTGTTCAGTCAACTTGGGGTTCATTCACTCCTTGTTCTGTGCAGACTGCATTAGACCTGCCACATCCCGCAGTGTCAGTCTGTCCAGGTGGTTATAGCCGTAGGTTTTTTAACGATGGTTTTGACAACGATAAAAAAAGAGCTTGTATCTGTTTTATCGATTGCATGCACAACCTTCTAACACTGCTCAAAAAGTAATCGTAGAGTCTGCCACTTCATCTGGTGTGAGTGCACTCATAACAACGGACTCTGCAAATGAAATCACACAAGAGTTGTTTTCCTCTGGTGCATTGAGTAATTACTGATTATAAAAGCGTGTTGAGGTCACACTCGTGGGCCTGGGATTTCCAGGTATCAGTTGTCATTACTTATCAGAATAATGTCATTCTCAAATTGTGTAAATTCTTCCTGACTGCCAGAAGAGTACATGTTACTGTTCCAGCCACATGTACTTGTTAATGTAGCACAGTTCACTGTGTAATAGACTCCTTGCCTAGGCCGTCATCGGTAAAAAAATGGAAGCGTGCACATGCCACACACAACTCTCAGCCACTGCCATGTCTTTCTTTGACGTCAGTGAGGGCGCTGTTTGAGTTTGTGACAAAATGCATGGGGGTTTATGAAAGCCTACTCGGCCACAACATGCTTTCATTTAACTTGTCAAAAACAAAAAATTTCTAAATATAGGTTCCCCCTGCAAACAAACTAAATTAGTCTGATAACATGTACCTGAATAAGAAAATCCAACTCTTTAAGTACCCTTGCAATGTGGATTGAGTTTTCAGTTCCAACCTGTTCGGCAAATCTATAAAATAAAATAAATTGAAATTGAAAACTTAACAAATAAAATCCACACAGTAAAGTTGACTTCGATCTGGACATGGACAATACGCTAGCTTCATGCCAAAAAGTTGGACTCTCAACTAGTAACAAGTGTGAATGTGGCGATATACAAACACCACAGTATGGTCTAATCTGCCGCATCTTTGGTATAAGGGGCGACAGTAGCAAAGTGGCTGACAACTTATGTAGCTGGCTGAATAAAAACAAACTACTTCACTTGTAACTTGACTGTTCATTCAAATAATTATAATAAAGTGGATTGAGAAAAACTACAACTGTAGTAAAAATATTGCCAAATGTAGAAATATCCTGTGGGTGTTTCCATATAGAGCTACATGATGACCAGAGCACTAACTTCTTTGTCGATTCTTTGCTTACGGTAAGCAGAGCCATGAAATTGGGCCCCGATGACATGCCCAACAAAAGTAAGTTGCTGCTCTCTGATCATTCTAATCATATCCCTCCTCTCATGTCCAGTATTTGCACCTTTTGAGAGTTTCTTGATTCCAGGTACCCTCAACATCCCTCTGTATCTCCACATTAGCTCAAGGGTTCTCCATTCATAGAGGTGCTTTGTAGAGTTCATGAATACAGTATGGGATCCACTCCAGTCTCCATGTGTACATTAGAAAGGCACCACAAGAAGAAAATTCGATGCTTTCAGACACTCAATGGTGCCTTTCTAAGATGGCTCTTGAGATAAAGGAGTATAACACTTGATGCGACTCCTCGATCACAACTATGTACACGTTCCGTCCAACCTTAGGGCCATGTCACACAGGACAATTTACAGGCAGTCTCTAAAAAGGAAAAAAACATTCACATGTTGATTTCCATGAGATTTTCTTGGGGGATTCAGGCGCGGATCCAGGGGGGGCGTGGGGGGCGCACGCCTCCCCTTTTTCATATAAAAGAAAAAAAAAAATGAGGGAGAAAAGAAAAAAAGAGGGAGAGAGAGAGAAGGGGGGAGAAATGGGGAAGGGAAGATTTTGCTGCTTGGTATATTTTCACGCCCCCCCGTTTGGAAAATCCTGGATCCGCCCCTGGGATTGTAAGATACTGTCTGTGAAATGTCTCTTGTGCTGCTGAAGGGTGGTCAGGTTGGCGAAGTGGTATCTTTCCTCGCCTTCCGCCTCTAGGACCCTGGTTCGAATCACGCTGGGGGCACTATGTTGATTGAGTTTTCAGTCCCTACCTGACTGCATGGGTTTTCCCAGGAATAATTCTCTGGGGTTTTCCTCCCACATCTAAAACTGAAACTTCCTTCTTTGTCTTCTCTCCATTAAGTTCTTGGCTAGTACAGTGCTTTTTCTGAGAGTCTTTGGCTTCACAACCAGACTAAATGAAATGAAATGAAATGAAAGTGTTCCTTAGTGCATGCAGTGCACTTGGTTGCCTCCAAGTTGCCTCCAAGTTGCCTGTAAAAATTGCTGTGTGTGACTTGGCCTTTATCGTCCCGGTCCCAACTTTTAAGTGTTACAGTTTGGAAAGCCCAACTGTAACTTGGATCCAGAGACCCTAACCCATAACACAAGACTTCTGGTAGATGGGGAGTGTATACAGTTGCATGGTTTTTTCTCAAATTTTTTCCATGATAAATACCATGTTAGCCAAGAGAAACTTGAGAGGATGGAAAATTACTTTAGAGGCACTGATCATTGTGGTTATCTCTATCAGTATCATTATCATTATCACTGACACTATCTGACAATCCCAGCTATAGTTGGCCGTCCCAACTATAGTTGGGTCAATTCTAAAGTTGGGATGGAACAGCCTCGTAGACCTTCCCTTGTATCTTGCCAAATGGTTGTATTTTGCAATATGAACAGTTAAGTATTGTTGTTTTCTCAAATGACATACATTCTTGGTTGACAATTTTCCATATAAATATAAATCTGTATGTAGTAACTGTATTGTAAAATAAGCAGAGTAAATGGGACACTTTTGAGATTTCATTTATTCTGGTTGTAAAGGACTCTCAGAAAAGCAAACTTGATCACTCTACTAGCCAAGAACCCAATGGAGAGAAGACAATGAAGGAAGTTTCAGTTTTAGATGTGGGAGGAAAACCCCAGAGAATTATTCCTGGGAAAACCCACGCAGTCAGGTAGGGACTGAAAACCCAATCCACGTAGTGCCCTCGGCGTGATTCGAACTAAGGTCCTAGAGGTGGAAGGCGAGGAAAGATACCACTACGCCGAACTGATCACCAAATGATAGCAGGCATCCCACTCAACGTTTCCATTGTTCTCAGCGACGAGAACAATAGAAAAGGACTGTTGAGTGGGACGCCTGCTATGGTCTCAAAAGTCTCCCATTAAAGAATAAATCATAACTGTTGACTGTAATAAATACTACAGTTATATCTCGGCTGGTACTCGATCATACCATCTATCATTTCTTGACAGAATCCAGCAGCGAGTTTATAATTTGATAGCACTATACCTGAAATCTTGTCTTGAACCTCTTTCGCTCAGATGCTCTTACCTAGTAAGTTTGTATTGCCATTAATTTTCAAAGTCATTGCCAAAAGTAGACAGACCCTTGAAGTACTTTTACTCGGTGTTTCCTCATTACTGGTACCCAGTGCTTCCTAAATAGTGTGAACAAAATACATAGCGACCTGGTGGTAATCGAACCCACAGTCCCTTTGAGTAGCATGCGTTTTTATTCCCTGCATGACTCAGAAAGACTCGGAGTATACATTGCCTATCACACATGATTGTAAAAGGCACTGGACACGTTTGGTAATTATCAAAGACCAGTATTCTCACTTGGTGTATCCCAACATATGCATAAAATAACAAGCCTGTGAAAATTTGGGCTCAATTGGTCATCGAAGTTGCAAGAAAATGATGAAAGAAAAAACACTCTTGTTTTAAAAAAAATTCTGCTTTCAGATGCCTGAAAAAGGCTTCTGGCTTGAATTCTTTTAATAGTTTAGTGAGAAATTACCTCTTTCTTAAAAACTACGTTACTTCAAAGGGAGTCGTTTCTCGCAATGTTTTATACTATCAACAGCTCTCCGTTGCTCGTTACCAAGTAAGTTTTTATGCTTATATATATCTTGAGTAATTACCAAACGTGAACAGTGCCTTTAAACCAAAATAATCTCATTCTTTACCCCGATGCAAAATAACATTCATTAAAATTAGAACAAATTAACATTAAAATGAAATCATGGTTTGGGAAAATAACAAAAACATGTTATGAAAAACCTGAAGTGCTCTAAGTTAATGACAAATCTTTGGACTGTTACAATAATGAAACTTTCATATGTCAATCTTTGTGTATAGTCGCCAATCCTCATGAAGAATGCATAGGTTCGGCGTTATTTCCCCATAGGCCTCTCTGACCTTTCAGAATCATATTTTTGCAGCATTGAATGTCAGATATATTTTATTTTGCCGGTGTGGCTTTTGTTATGTTATTTTGGAAGTTTTTTTAAAAGGAATGGTTCAGCAATGGTTACATGCCTTTGTCACTTCTAGACTCGACTCATGCAATTCTCTTCTCACTGGACTTTCAGATAGAGAACTTTCTAAAATTCAACGAGTTCAAAACATCGCTGCTCGCCTCGTCTCATGCACACCTCGTTCTCAATATATAACACCTATCTTACAAGAACTCAATTGGCTCCCGATCAAATTGCGCATCACGTATAAGTTAAATCTTCTCACTTTCATAGCTCTTCATGGCCTATCTCCTGACTATATATCTGATCTTCTCCATAAATATATTCATGTTCTTCCTCTTTGTTCTGCTGGCCAATCTCTAGTGATGCAAACTACTTTTTCCACTAAATTCTATGGTAAAAGAGCCTTCAACTTCATTGCACCTTCATTATAGAATGACTTACCTCTTCATAATCACCAAGCCGACTCTCTTCAGATTTTCAAGGGACTTTTAAAGACTCATTTGTTTGAATCTATATTTTTGTAACAAATTGCTTTATATATTTCATTTCATTGTTTTATGTTTTGTGTTGCACATAGAGGCTCCTGCATTATGCGCTATATAAAATGTCTCAAATTGTTATTATTATGTGAAAGCCCTTTTTGATGAATGTATTTTTACTTGTCGTGTATATAGCTTTTATTTATTCATGTAAAACTTAGATCACTAAGACCAAACCCTAAGGTCACTAAGAACCAAACTTAGAATGCTAAGACCAAAACTGAGATCACTAAGACCAAAACTGAGATCGCTAAGACCAAAACTGAGATCACTAAAACCAAAACTGAGATCACTAAGACCAAAACTGAGATCACTAAGACCAAAACTGAGATCACTAAGACCAAAACTTAGATCACTAAGACCAAACCCTAAGGTCACTAAGACCCAAACTTAGAATGCTAAGACCAAAACTGAGATCACTAAAACAAAACTGAGATCACTAAGACCAAAACTGAGATCACTAAAACCAAAACTTAGATCACTAAGACCAAACCCTAAGGTCACTAAGACCCAAACTTAGAATGCTAAGACCAAAACTGAGATCACTAAAACAAAACTGAGATCACTAAGACCAAACCCTAAGGTCACTAAGACCAAAACTTAGAATGCTAAGACCAAAACTGAGATCACTAAGACCAAAACTTAGATCACTAAGACCAAACCCTAAGGTCACTAAGACCCAAACTTAGAATGCTAAGACCAAAACTGAGATCACTAAGACCAAAACTGAGATCACTAAGACCAAACCCTAAGGTCACTAAGACCAAAACTGAGATCACTAAAACCAGAACTGAGATCACTAAGACCAAGACTGAGATCACTAAGACCAAAACTGAGATCACTAAGACCAAAACTGAGATCACTAAGACCAAGACTGAGATCACTAAGACCAAAACTTAGATCACTAAGACCAAACCCTAAGGTCACTAAGACCCAAACTTAGAATGCTAAGACCAAAACTGAGATCACTAAAACAAAACTGAGATCACTAAGACCAAACCCTAAGGTCACTAAGACCCAAACTTAGAATGCTAAGACCAAAACTGAGATCACTAAGACCAAAACTTAGATCACTAAGACCAAACCCTAAGGTCACTAAGACCCAAACTTAGAATGCTAAGACCAAAACTGAGATCACTAAGACCAAAACTGAGATCACTAAGACCAAACCCTAAGGTCACTAAGACCAAAACTGAGATCACTAAAACCAGAACTGAGATCACTAAGACCAAGACTGAGATCACTAAGACCAAAACTGAGATCACTAAGACCAAAACTGAGATCACTAAGACCAAGACTGAGATCACTAAGACCAAAACTTAGATCACTAAGACCAAACCCTAAGGTCACTAAGACCCAAACTTAGAATGCTAAGACCAAAACTGAGATCACTAAGACCAAAACTTAGATCACTAAGACCAAACCCTAAGGTCACTAAGACCAAAACTGAGATCACTAAGACCAAACCCTAAGGTCACTAAGACCCAAACTTAGAATGCTAAGACCAAAACTGAGATCACTAAGACCAAAACTGAGATCACTAAGACCAAAACTTAGATCACTAAGACCAAACCCTAAGGTCACTAAGACCCAAACTTAGAATGCTAAGACCAAAACTGAGATCACTAAGACCAAAACTGAGATCACTAAGACCAAAACTTAGATCACTAAGACCAAACCCTAAGGTCACTAAGACCCAAACTTAGAATGCTAAGACCAAAACTGAGATCACTAAGACCAAAACTGAGATCACTAAGACCAAAACTGAGATCACTAAGACCAAAACTTAGATCACTAAGACCAAACCCTAAGGTCACTAAGACCCAAACTTAGAATGCTAAGACCAAAACTGAGATCACTAAGACCAAAACTTAGATCACTAAGACCAAACCCTAAGGTCACTAAGACCAAAACTGAGATCACTAAGACCAAAACTGAGATCACTAAGACCAAAACTGAGATCACTAAGACCAAAACTGAGATCACTAAGACCAAAACTGATATCACTAAGACCAAGACTGAGATCACTAAAACCACAACTGAGATCACTAAGACCAAAACTGAGATCACTAAGACCAAGACTGAGATTACTAAGACCAAACCCTAAGGTCACTAAGACCCAAACTTAGATCACTAAGACCAAACCCTAAGGTCACTAAGACCCAAACTTAGAATGCTAAGACCAAAACTGAGATCACTAAAACCAAAACTGAGATCACTAAGACCAAAACTGAGATCACTAAGACCAAAACTGAGATCACTAAGACCCAAACTTAGAAAAAAGTATTTAAGGATAATTGTCAATCTATTCAGAGAGTCTCGGAATATGAGATAACCCTTTTCAAAGTTTAAAGTTTCAATGTTCAACCTTCCCAAATGCTACAGAAATCACTAACTAGCTACAAAATCACAAATTCTTAATGGGAAATCCATATTTCGATACACAGTTCATAAATATTTTTCCAAAAGCCAATGCTAATTTGTCCCTTTAAAGGAACGTTACAGAACTGGTAATTAGAATTTTCTTTAAGATCACAGATTTACATAAAACTTACACGGTCTAATGATGATGATAGTAGAAAACATCCCTAGAAATATTTCTGTCTGAAATGTCATATTTGATGAGAAATAAATAAAACTAATTTCCGATAGGAGTTTATCGCTCATGAGCGTTTTATTCATGCATTGTATAACACATGCAAATGTGTAATCGGTTTTTCACTATTTTCTCGTGACCCAGATGGCCGATCGATCTCAAACTTCTACAGGTTTGTCAATTTATGTATATGGTGGATTATAAACAGTGCTTACACTGTTTTGTGAGCAAAAACCAATTCTGTAATGTTCCTTTAAATATTCCTCCGTCGTGTAACAAGTCATACAAATTCCATCGCAATAACCCTTAGTGCTTGTCTTTCATTTTGATTCTCAAATCAAAACAAAACAGAAAAAAAAAATCCTACCCTTTGTAACATAGGAAGAGGAAATCACAAGTGTTGAGTGTTTGTTGTGGACTCTAAGTGTTACCATAGCAATGGTGTCTCTCGTCCCTCGTGTGATGGATCAAGTGTGTATAGTGCGTGGCAGGTGCCTTAATAACTATGGCATCTAACCTTTGAGATTGTCAGGAAGCATCTACTGACTCAAAGATGTACCCTTCTGACATGGCTTTGTTTTAAAGGTAGGGTCATACTCTGGTAAGTACTCCAAAAATGAATGACGGTAAAAACTTACTTGGGGAGAATCACTGCAGCTGTTGATAGTATAAACTATTTTGAGATAGGATTCCCTTCAAAGTAATATGGTTTAGATAATTTTTCACACCCAAAACATTTGTATATGAGAAACGATTCAGACATGAATCGTTTCTCAGATTTCTGAGGCTTGGTGTCTGTCGTGAATGCTGGGCTAGAAATGCTGTTGTTACCCGCTAAACGTGGATGGATTCGACGATCGTGTGAAAATGACATGACAGATTTTTGCTGTTTTCTAAGCAAGTAAACACTGTAATCAGCTGAAACTTTCACATGTGACTTTTATTGTATCTTTCTTTATCATTTCGCCTATACATCAGCATTATGGTGACAAAAACCAAATCTGATCCTACCTTTAAAGGTACGGGTATATCACATCATTGGTCTTTGGAAGAGTAAATTTATTCCCATCCCCTAACTTCCAATAAAGACCCCATCCAATCAACCTGTAAACATTTCATCAAGACAGGTTGTTCTGTTTTAAGTGAAAACATTGAAGAGCCATTGATATTTTAGGCCTGGAATTACACTGAGGCCACAGAGGCCATGGCTTCTGTTGCCCTGGTCTTGGCCTTGGTGCCCCTTCAAAAAATTCCCATAGACTTTAAGATTTTCCAATGGAAGCGCCCTTTGCAAAATTAAAATGGCCTTGCCCTCTCAAAGATGAAATTCACAGGCCTGATATTTTGTCATTGATTTTGTGCAAATTCAAGGACGAGCTTATAATGCGCAATGATGACTTATGGGATCTTCAGTGGCTTGACTTTGACTGTAATTCTGCCGGAAATATTTCTCTGTAGGATTGGTACTGGTATATGAGCTTTGTAATCAGTGAGCTCGAAGACTTGGACTAATTAATTCCTTTTACAATTACCAATTCTGTACTGTGTCTGACCCCCAAACCCATCAAAATCCAACTGCGTGTTTTGTTTGATTCTGTTGGACTGAGGACTGCACTTATAAACTGTGGATGAGGCATACTAGTACCGTAATCAGAGTCCAATAGTTTAGCTGTTGACATGATGATGTGTGTGTTACTCCAGCAGTACCATAGGTTGCTATTTGAGGGTACTTTCACAAAAGTACTATATAGGGTTAAGTTCGGTTTGGGTCTAAATTTTGTAAAGTCGTGGTTTATTGACTTTCTGTGTTCTGTGGTTTAGTACATTGTTTGTCTTTGTTCTGCGGCTTAGTACGTTATCTTTTTTTGTTCTGCGGCTTAGTAGTTTGTCTTTGTTTGATCTGTGGTTCAGAACATTGTCTTTCTTTGTTCTGTGGTTTAGTACATTGTCTTTATTCTGTGTTTTAGTACATTGTCTTCCTTTATTCCGTGGTTTAGTACATTGTCTTTCTTCATTCTGTGGTTTAGTACATTGTCTTTCCTTATTCTGTGGTTTAGTACATTGTCTTTCCTTATTCTGTGGTTTAGTACATTGTCTTTCTTTGTTCCGTGGTTCAGTACTTTGTCTTTCTTTATTCTGTGGTTTAGTACATTGTCTTTCTTTATTCTGTGGTTTAGTACATTATCTTTCTTCCTTCTGTGTTTTAGTACATTGTCTTTCTTTGTTCTGGGGTTTAGTACATTGTCTTTCTTTGTTCTGGGGTTTAGTACATTGTCTTTCTTTATTCTGTGGTTTAGTACATTGTCTTTTTATGTTCTGTGGTTTAGTACATTGTCTTTCTTAGTTGATGATTAAAGATGTGAATCACGCTTTGATATTAATAAAACAAAGAGAGGACAAAATGACAGGTTTGAATACCAATGGATCTACTCCTCTAATGGTGTTCACTTTCCTTTTCCATTTTCTTCCTGTCTGCGAAACGTAGCTATTTCAAAGGCCCTTAATATTGATTAATGAGCGTCTGCCAGAGTAGTCAAGCCAACGTGGTTCTTGTCCAGACGTCTTGAAGGCAACGAATAAAACGAGCTCAGGTTAATTGGTAAACCAAACACGTGTCTCGCCGAGGGGTGCTAGGCAAAGCTTAAAAGGTGTCAATAACTCATTGACAAAGGCAATTTAGGTTTTCTCTTAATGGTAAATTTGTTCTGAATGATATAGGTATTTTTTGTATGGAGTTTTTTTCCTGGGAAGAAAAGGGCATTGAGAGTTTATGGATGGCCTGTTATAAGATCCAGCTGTTGTTGTTTTGGTTTTATTTGGAGGGAACCTGATGATGGAAGACGTTATTTTATGAAAATGTGAACAAAAATCTAGGACATAGCTGACTGCTTTAATTCTGCTCAATGTTGCAAAAAATTTGGTTTTATTTTATTATTTTAAGTTCATATAAAGATCAATGTATATAAATGAATATAAATAATTGATCAAGTTAGTGAATAATTGTCAAACTGAGAAAATGAACACAGCTGCTGCCAATGAGGATTTCTGAAATGTTTTTGTGCTCACGCATAGAATTTTTGGAACTATTTTTTTTAAAGATATCGTTGTCATAATGAAACCCAGACTAATCGAAGTAGAAACTACAGACATTATCATAAAAAGCACCATGAATTTTCATTCTCTTTAAGAAAACATGTAATGTGTTCACCATAAATCGGCGAAACCTTGTCTGTAAGCGAGATTACCCGACTTCCGTTTGTGTGTCCGAAAAAAGCTGTGTGAGCATATTTGTCGTCTGGTCATAACTTGTGTGCTTTCTGCCTCTCTTAAAAAAAAACACCGCCCTCCCACCCCAACTTCCCCCCAAAAAGGACGATCAACACTTTTTTTTTTATGTGGCCTAACTAGAGAAACTTTATCGCTGGTTGTCGGACACTCTTGTTTTTCCAATCATTCTGAACGCACTCGGAACTCTCTGTTTGATCTTATTGGTAAAGTTACACATCCTCGTTTGATGGTTTGTTTGTTTGTTTGTTTGTTTTTCTGGAACAAGTGAGTCTGAGATATCTGAGTAAATGAGGTTTGACTATCGTTAGAGGAAGTCTGTATTCATCAGATTTGAGTCTCTTGAGTTTTTGTTTCAGACTTGTGTTTTTTTCTTAAGTTTCTATCAGTGTCCTCCTTTCTGGAAGCAGTTGAGGGAGAAGTGCTTAACCCTTATCATTTGCGTTGTCTCTTATATAAGTGGTCTGCTGGCCAAATGCCAGTTAAAACATCTGAGGACCAGTCAAAATTCACTCCAAGTGGTGCAGCTGGGTAGTTAAGTGTTTAAAAGCATCCCTATTTAAATGAGATATGTACAAGCTAACAGTTCCCGCTGGCTAATCAATGAAAAGGTTAAGGGTAAATCCTGGGCATGTCTAAACCCCTGTTTACTAGGGGTGGGGTTGTTGTTGTTGTTGTTGTTGTTTTGTTTAACTCTTGTGTGTTTTGACCCTAAAATGCCTAGTTTTTTAGGTTTTCAAAATTCTGTAAAAATCAACATCCTGGTCTGATACTTCCACCTCTGAATCGGAAAAATAATCCTTTTCACTGTCTGAATCAGCAAAATAATCAAAAACTTCTTCTGGAGTAAAGCGTGTACGTTTCCTGGGGGCTGCCATTGTTTCAAAGTGTAATTACAAACAAGCAGACGATCGATCAACCCATGGCGGTATCGATTGTAGCTAAAAATAGAATACATTAGAAAAGCTCAGAAAACGGTGCGCCCTCTTGCAAGAACCCAAATAAAACCTTGAGAAAAAGGTCATTCATGTACGAAATTGTATAATACGTCAGAGTGATAATGCTTGAGATAACGTGTATATTATGGGCCGTACATGTACGATTGATGGCACTTTTTGAGTACATAAAATAGATCATACATGTACGACATTGGCACTGAAAGAGTTAATAGTGGTGATGGAATATCATTTTGAGAGACTGATATCTACACAGGAATATACCATAAATGTATGAAATGGAATATGCAAGAGATGGCCTGGACATTACTTGTTTTGTTTTGAACTTTGAAACTTCCATGAGGTCCACGAGCTATGGAAAAACCAAAGCTAGCTTCCCATTTATCCAAAAATGTAACGGGGGAGAGTAATCCTATAGAGATTATTACTTTCTGTTTAATCATCACTATTCGCCCAGACATGGCTATTGTTGTTGATTTGTTGACACATTTTTGTCCCCATTAATTTTGGGTTGAACAAACAAAAATTGACTGATGCGGGATTTGAACCTGCAACCTCTGGAATGATGTGTCGGTCTTTACCAACTGAGCTATCTAGCCCTATGTTGGCTGTCTCCCTATTTTGTCTATATCTTTGTTTGGGGGTGCCATTCAGAAGCCATTCAACCTGTAACTGCTATTTAACCAGGGATCAAACCCAAGTTAACGATACAACCTGGGAAGTGGCAGGAGAGGGATTACGTTAAGGGGATGCAACCTTTTTTCCACCATATGGAAAAGTAGTCTCTTTTGCGCTCAATAATTAAACACGCACTCAAAGTACAGGCTGAAAATCAGTATTTCGACGCAAAATGCTTGGCCACGAAAAATTAAAAAGATGTAAAAAGAACGGGTGCTCGGCATTCTAATTTATATTAATTTGTCTTTAAAATCATTGTGATTTTATTTTAAATGATCACAATAACTCGTCGGACGGTCCTGCAAAACGCAGCATTTTAGATAAATACTGTGTGGCCTACACGGCGCACTTCCAATAAACAACTCTGCCCACCGATTGTGAGACGCCCTCATTCGTTAACTAAATCACTTGTGTAGGTGGGGTTTCCACCATTTCCTGCTGTAATTATTCTTTTACCTTGTGTATCAACTTTGCTGTGATTGGTTGAATATTTTCGTCGGACAGGATAAAACAGTGAAAACATCAAAACTGTTGTCCAATCAAATGCGATGTAACTTCACACCATGGTACGGTTCAATGTATTACAATTTGACCTGTGTATACCACCCGCGTGCGCATGCACACACTGTTTATTATAAACACAGCGCTTTGATTTATTGAAACTTTTCCTATTAAATTTTTCCATATGTGAAAAGTGTCTGAACAAAAAAGACTAAAGAAATTTGGTTTTGTTTAAGACTAGCGGGAAACCCGCGCTACGCGCGGGTCCCCGCTAGAGTTCCGCGCTGTTCCGATTTCACAAAGCACTAAGATTGATCTTAACTTTGTATCAATCTTAATTGCTAAGCAAAGTGTGATGTCACATTACAAATTACCCTGTCCCTGTTTGTACCCCGTTTCGTTAATTTTTTTTCCCGTTCAGTTTATTATTTTCCTGTCCCGTATCAATTATTTTATTAGTCCCTTTTCTTTTTTCCCGTATTATTTCCCCAGCCCCGTTAAATTGTTCTGTCCTGTTCATTACTTTGTCGTCCCGTTTTTTCCCGTTTTGTATTATTTGTCAGTCGAATTAATTTTGTTCCCATCCCGTTGATTAACAAAAGAGGTGTAGATGCCGCGAGGTTTAAAATAAAAAAATCAGTGTTCCCATGCGTAAACTTTTAAGGCGTGTTTTATTCAGTTTGTCATAATTTGCTTGAGGATGGATGCATGTCCTGAAAAAATGGAGCTGCGTGTTGGGGGAGGGGATGCCCTCGTCCCTCCGCAAAAAATAAAAGGTACCGTTCCCCCCGCCCCTTCCTCTCCCCGTCCCACGTGCTCTAACCCGCGCCTCCGTGCCTGCCTCCATTCCCCGTGATCCCGTGCATTGGCATTGTTCTTTGCTTGCACTGTACGCGCGCGCGGCCCATAGCAACGAAACAGTTAAAAATTATCGGGTCCCGCTAGATGTTCAGATTTCACAAAGCACTAAGATTGATCTTAACTTTGTATCAATCTTATTGCCAAGCAAAGTGTGATGTCACAATACAAATTACCCTGTGCCTGTTTGTACCCCGTTTTTGTTCCTGACCCGTATCATTTTATTAGACCCTTTTCTTTTTTCCTTTCCCGTATTATTTCCCCAGCCACGTTAATTTTTTCCGTCTTGTTCATTATTTTCTCGTACCGTTTTTTCCCGTTTTGTATTATTTGTCAGTCAAATTAATTTTGCTCCCGTCCCGTTCATTGTCCCCCGTTTGCGCAACTGTACGCGTTTTGGCAAATGATGTTCTTTGTTTTGTGCAAATTAATTTCTGTACTTTGGGTCCCGCTAGACAAGTAAACTGGGCAGTTAGCACACCTGAATACCTGCTTTGCATAACAATGTGCACTGTTGATGATCTGACCATAGTTCAAGGGGTTGATGCGTTACACAATGACCACGTGACGGCAGTAAAGTTGTGATGACATCATCAGATCACATTAAGACATCAGTGTTAGTGTTAGTTTTACTATCGACTGTCACTTTTATAAATAAATAAAAACAATATTCAGGAAACACCCATCAAATTGCTTTATTGGAAATCGTTAATGTTTCGCCAATGAAAGTAACTGCGGAAGTGTCAAAATATCGTTAATGTTGAAACTTAAAGAATAAGCCAATAAGCCAAAGACTTTAAGAAATTTAAAACCCATCTGGTTAAACGTGCTAGCGTAATAATAAAAACAGTTTGAAATTGAAATATTATGTTTGTGTTTTGAAACTTACAAAATAAGCCAATAAGCCAAAGACTTGTCGAAATTTAAAACCCATCTGGTTAAATGCGCTAGCGTAATAATAAAATTTAAAAAAAAAACAGTTTAAAATTAGCGGGTCCCGCTAGAGTTCCGCGAAGTTCTGATTTCACAAAGCACTAAGATTGATCTTAACTTTGTATCAATCTGCTAAGCAAAGTGTGATGTCACAATACAAATTACCCTGTCACTGTTTGTTTAAAAAATCAAAAATCCGTTCAGTTTATTATTTTCCTGTCCCGTATCATTTATTATTCCCTTTTCTTTTTTTCCTTTCCCGTATTATTTCCCCAGCCCTGTTAAATTTGTCTGTCCTGTTCATTATTTTCTCGTCCCGTTTTTTCCCGTTTTGTATTATTTGTCAGTCGAATTAATTTTGTTCCCGTCCCGTTCATCAACAAAAGAGGTGTAGATGCCGCAAGGTTTAAAATAAAAAATTAATGTCCCCATGCGTAAACTTTTAAAGCGTGTTTTATTCAGTTTGTCATAATTTGCTTGAGGATGGATGCATGTCCTGAAAAAATGGAGCTGCGTGTTGGGGGAGGGGATGCCCTCGTCCCTCCGTAAAAAATAAAAGGTACCGTTCCCCCCGCCCCTTCCGCCCCCCGCCTCCGTGCCTGCCTCCGTTCCCCGCCCCTTCCTCTCCCCGTCCCACGTGCTCTAACCCGCGCCTCCGTGCCTAGCCTGCCTCCGTTCCCCGCCCCTTCCTCTCCCCGTCCCACGTGCTCTAACCCGCGCCTCCGTGCCTAGCCTGCCTCCGTGCGCGCGGCCCATAGCAACAGTTCTTTGCTTGCACTGTACGCGCGCGCGGCCCATAGCAACAGTGAAAACGGCGCGCAAAAACCCATACATTTTGGTGGTTTTTTGCTCATAAATCTGTCAATTCTGAACGGATTTTGTTAAAAAATAGATGAGTGTCTGAACGAAGTCAACTCCTTTCTTCCGTGTAAACTTCGCGAGGTTCTATGTGGTATCCAGGGAGGAGATCCAATAACATACATACACACACACACACATGTTTGTAAATCCCGCTTACCGAGGACTTTTCTTTGTTCTCCCATTGTTTGGACATAGTTTTTTTTTGCGACGTCCCCATTGGGTTTGTACACAAAAACGAAGCGAGGACGTCCTCGCTCTGTCAAACACCCGGATCCCTTTTGTTAAAGTCCTCGGTTTCAATGGATAGACACGCTCACACACACACACACAGACACGATTCGGCTATTTATAAAGAGATGCTGTGTTAGCATGGGAAACATAGGAAAAAATCAGTTCAGGACATAACCTTTTTTGGGTTGATTGGAAGTAGGTCAGATCTTGCAGCCGTTTGTGACCACTACAGGCATTTCTGCTGGTACAAGACGCTTGCGGCCACTATTGTCTCTAAAGGGTTTGAGCACTTTACCTGGAAATGTGACACCTCAAAGGTAGAAAATAGGAAGGGGCTGCTTATCTGACATTCAGCTTTTCAGCTGATCAGCGGGTTTTTTCTTTTCTCTTTAACATTAGCACAATACACTGTACAAAGTTGTTTGCACTTGGCCATTTTCTCTTTTATTTGTCTATTTTATTATTGGTGGCGTGTTGTGGCCGAGGAGTCTAGTTCACTGTACCCAAGCTTTGGTGTCGTGAGCAGCAGAGTGGGTTCGAATCCCGGTCTGACACTTGTGCCCTTGAGCAAGGCACTTAACATAATTGCTTCGTAAAAAGTTGTGAAAGGTAGTGCATTCTGCCCTATAGTGGATGATACCTATGCCTACATCCTTACGGACTGTGAAGGGGGTAACCTGTTTCAGCCTAGGAGTAGGTGGCAACGTGCCCCTGGTGACAGTTGATTTGGGTCAACAGCCTTGTGTAGCCCTCACCTTGAAGTGGCTGTCCAGCCTTGTGATGTAAAATTTAAATAAAAAATAAATACAAAAACAAAAAAGACCAAGGGGAGGCCCGGACCTTTGATGTTTCTTTTTCAGCAGTGTAATGTACATGTACTTTTGTCCAATCACACTTCTTGATGTTATTACTATTATTGCATGGTTTATTTAAAACCTACTCAACAAGCTGAATTACTTGTATACAGGCCTGGAATTTCATCTTTGAGAGGGCAAGGCCATTTTTATTTTGCAAAGGGCACTTCCATTGGAAAATCTCAAAGTCTATGGGAATGTTTTGAAGGGGCACCAAGGCCAAGACCAGGGGCAACAGAGGCCATCCTCCTTGTAAGTCCAAGCCTGTGTATGGCGTGGCGTGGCCGAGTGGATAAGAACACCGAACCCAAGCTCTGGTGTTTCTGATAAGCAGAGTGTGGGTTTGAATCCCAGTCGTGACACTTGTGTCCTTAAGCAAGGCACTTAACCACATGCTTCGTCCTTCGGATGGGACGTTAAGCCGTAGGTCCGGTGTGTTGTGTAATGCACGTAAAAGAACCCAGTGCACTTATCGTAAAGAGAAGGGGTTCGCCCCGGTGTTCCTGGTTTGATTGGCTGCATATTGCGCTACAGCACCTTGTAAACCATTACATGGTGCTATGCAAAGGAATTGGTCTCATACTTCAACACGTAACTCCACTTACCTTGTAGGAAAAATACTGAGCGCTTTGAGACACCCATCGGGAGTAGAAAGCGCTATATAAGAACTGCGTATTATTATATTAATAATAATAATAATAATATCGACTCTTATATAGCGCAATTCCAAAGAATGATCATTGCGCTTCAAACATTATTACCCCTGGTCAAGGGCCATTTATTTAATTCCTTAAACTATCTCAGTTCCCTTGGGAATATACAACCTGTGCTGCCAAGTATGTAGCACACTAAGCTAAATCAATCACAAGAACCATCTCTGCCCTCACAGGTACCCATTTACCCCTGGGTGATGAGAAGCAATTATAGTTAAGTGTCTTACTCAAGGACACAAGTGTCATGGCCGGGATTCGAACCCACACCCTGATGACACGGCCATCAGAACTTGAGTCCGATGCACTAAACCGCTCGGCCACGACACACCACAAAATAAAAACAAATAAAATTGTTGGACTTGACACACAGTGGACCAATCCATCATGGATGTTTTCTGCAGTAAAAGCCCACTACACTGAAATGCTATGCACACATCAAGGCCCAATTTCATAGAGCTGCTAAGCACACGCTTTGTGCTTACTGAGCGAGTTTCCATTTCATAGCGCTGCTAACCGTAAGCACACGAAAAGGCATGCTAACCTTCCAGTGCTTACTGTATGAAAAAGAATGACGTAACGATGCAAATCCATGGTTAACGCGCAAGATGGCCGCCTAATTTTCTTGCTAACCTGTGAAATACGCTTATGAACAAGCAAATTTTTCTGCTACAGTTAGCACGAAAATTTGCTTATCATTAAGCAGCACTATGAAATTGGACCCAGTTGTAAAGTTTGTAAGGCTCAGTGGTTGGAAGAGTAATGCCAGACACAATGTTATGATCCTACTGTACTGTAGTGGCATTACTAACTGCTCGTCACTCATTCTATATACACAGGACACGTCTTGAATTTGAATCCGTCATCCCGGATGATTGCATAGTAAGTCTTTAATCTCGGGATCTAAACACTTTCATCGTGCAAGCATTATCAAGATAAAATGTTATCTCCTTACGGACCCATGGAGGAAATTATCACAGATACTCAAGGCTTTCTTTCTCTTTATTAATTTCGCAGAGGGTAATGTAAAAAAGACGTTTGTGGTTGAGTCTGTCCACAGAACAACAGGATTCACTTGTGATATTATTTAGAGTATGAAATGACAAGGGTTGATGAATGGGTTTATAACGAGACGTATTTCCTGCTGTCTTTACTTGAAGGACAGTCGCATTGATTGAAGTGCTTGGAGTGATCAGCAGCACAGTGCCTGAAGGCAATGCAGACTAAAAAAGTAGTCTTGCAAAAAAAATTCAACAAAATGATATACGTCAATGGACTTGTAACATCTGCACTGTGAAATGAGGAAATGTCTACAAATAGTTATGACCAATACAAGGCCAGTTGACAAGGCCATTGTATCTACAAGAAATGATCGCATTAACAGCTCATTTGGAACAGTGTCTGTCCTATCTGAAAGATCAATGTCTGTCAGTAAAGTCAGAATGAGGTGGTGGGGAGGGGGATTGTTTTAAAAATGTAAAGACAAACAATAAAAGACTGCAGAAGTTGATGAATAAAAGGGTTGACAGTATTTGTTGAAAGTTGGGGGTGGGGCTGTGAAGATAAACCTCCCCCTATTGCTCATGCGTCAGGTTAACTATAAACCACAGTACAAGTGTGGTTCAGATAAAGGATGTTTGTTAAAATTACAACCAATTCTAAGCTCTGTCTTTAAAGGGTCTGTATAATGTGGTAATGACTCTGAAAATAAATGGCACTAAAAACTTACTTGGTAAGAAGTAAAGCAGCTTTGGATAGTTTTATGCATTTTGAGAAACTTTTCACTTCAAAGTACTGCGATTATGGAAAAAGATATCACTTTTTATCCCCTAAAATTTGAATCTGAGAAGCGTTACTGCAGTAACGTTTCTCAGATTGTGTATTCCAATTGCAGATTATTCTTCCTGCGTGAACAAACCGCTCCAGATTTTCGGCAATATCCCACCTTTTGAAATGAAATTTTCACGGGTTAGTTTTATGGTATATATCTACAACTACATAGGATTGAAATTAAAAAGAAAAGACTAATATAAAAGCCCTTATAGTGGTTATATGTTTTTGAGCATCAGGGCCTAATTTTATAACAAAGAATCTGCGAATCTAGCAGTGAATTTTGGCTGTGTGCTCCGCATTACTAGGCATTCTTTGCTTACACAGCTTGTGCAGAAATTTGGCGCTTGCCCTGTAACCAAAGAATGGTGATCGCAAGCTCAGAATTCGACGATAGCCAGAGCCATGAAATTGGGCCCAGATGGTCTGTAGAGTTGTCTCCTCTTCTTTTGTCATCAGCTCCATCTTGATCCTTCAGACTCCTGGGAACTCAAGACCCCTCCCCAGTCCCCGTCATCCCCCCCCCCCTTCTCTGGTTCTCCTCACTACCTTCTTCATACACTCATCACTGTATCCATTTCCTTTGATGAGTAGGCGACCTATCCATGCGTCTGATTAAAACAGTACAATTTGGTCAACAGAGAAGGAGGCGTGGTATTAGACGGATCATGACTGGCTCCAGACTAGATTATCCCATCAGAGTCTGTCCCAATTCCATGATCAACCGGGAAGTCCAAAGGGTAATGTTTTTGCCACAAATTGCAGGGGTATGAAACAAAACAGCACCCAAGGTTTCTTGTTTTTTCCTGAGATATTTGTCAAAAAAACTTCCTTATTGAGAAATTGCAGACTTTAATCTGAATTGTTTGTTTAATGAGATATCACCTAACATCACAAGGCTGGATGGCCACTTTAAGGTGAGGGCTACACTTAACTGATTTGGGCTGTCGACCCCTGTACCCACCCACCTAGGCCTGAAACAGGGTTACCCCCTTCACAGTCCGTAAGGATAGGCATGGGTATCAACCACTAGGATGCATGGCTGGTAGAGCAGAATGCACTACCGTCCCAATTTGTTACGAAGCAATTAATGTTAAGTGCCTTGCTCAAGGGCACAAGTGTCATGACCGGGATTCGAACCCACACTCTGCTGCTGAAAACACCGGCGCTTGGGTCCGGTGAACTATACCGCTCGGCCACGACACACCACAATTAAGACCTTTTTTTGTCTGCATGGTGAACAAAAGTGGCTGCTGATTTTTCAATAAAAAGGAAATCCTTCTCATAGATCTACTTTTTTAATGGCGAGATATTGTTCCCAGAAGCTCCTTGAAATCTATAACTCAAGGTTGTTACCAAAAGGTAGACATCCTTTGACATACCTCCTGAAATTTGGATTTTTGTTTCAGACCTTTTTGTCAGTGATTATTATTATTATCATATATTTCTGGTTATGAAACCACGGATACCTTTAAGTGAACTTAACCACTGTAGCTCGCAAGCCTGAGTAAACAAGGGTGCTTGCTATGTGAACCAGAAACACCGGGGTTAACCCCTTCTCTTTCACAACAAGTGTTCTGGGTTCTTTTACGTGCACTACCAATCCTAGTACACGTGACCTACGGCTTAATGTCCCATCTGAAGGACAAAGTAATTATGGTAAAATGTCTTGCTCAAGGATACAAGTGTCATGACCGGGACTCGAACCCCACACTCTGCTGATCAGAAACACCAGAGCTTGAGTCCAGTGCTCTTAATCACTCTTTCGGCCTAGAGTCTTGCCCCTGAACCAAACTTAATATATATTTTGTACCTCACTTTTCAGCACACAAGCTTCATATATATAACCATTCTTCTGTAATAATACAAGCCTCAACAACTATTTATAGTAGTGACTGAGGTACACTGTTGTTTTGGTTAAAAAGTTTGCGTCCCGGTGATCTAATTTTTCAGTTCAGCTCAGGTTGTTTCCACTTACTCAGTTTGTTTGACAATATGCAGCACTATAGGATTAAACAATGAGGTCTCCTAAAAGCAAGCTTGTGGAGTGGAGAACCCCAATATTTGTATATTGAATTTGCATTTACAAACAGACAAAAGCAATTACTTGCACAATAACACTGGCTTGAAGGTCAAACTACTCGTCCAGTACAGAACAAGCAAGAACTAAAAATATAGGATGTCATGTCACAGGCCCTTTCTTTGTTGGACTCCCATGGAACAGTCAGAACAGAATCACAACATAGAGTCTTCAATCACAAGTTTGAATAATTTTGCATTTTAACAACTGCGTGGCTTGAAGGTTTATGACAGATTTAATACTGAAAGACTAGAGAGCACCAAAAAGCTTGACCTCGAATCAAGTAGGGTGATGTTGATGAAAGGTTTTGATGTTTATTGAGTTGAATGTTTTAGACACCATTGTATTTGAACACAACTTTTTAACCCCTTTGTAATGTACATGCATATAGACGATGTGACCTCTGACGTCAATCGAAATCCATAACATGATGCGCGCGCATGTCGCCGGGCAAAACCTTTGTGTACTGACAGCCAGCTATAAAGGACGCGCAATGTTACCATGAGTACGCGTCTTCTTGCCCGGCGGAAACGAGTGTTTTGTCAACAGAGGGCGGTTTGAATGTAAACAGAGGTCACATTGTCTATAGAGCTTGGCTTGATGTATTGCTTTTTGGATACAGTCATTGATTTCAAGTTTGCATAGCCATATAAGTACTTCATACACAGTATAGCGTATCTCCAAAGGGCTCGAAATTAACACTGGACCCCAGGCCCGAGGCCGGTGATTTTAGAGTCGGGCCAGTAAACTGAAGACCGGACTTGGTCTTGTGTTTATCAATTGAATAGTAATACCTCAATGTGTAATATCTTTGTGAAAAAATGTTGGCTATGAATCTGATAAATATCTTTCAATTCTGTTGAGTATCGAAGTACGCATACACATCAGACAAATGAGATAGATCTTCTTTTAGTGCTTCTTCAACTCATTTTGATTCTGGTTTTGTAAAATAACTTTTTGCCCAATAAAAGGTTTAAGCTACAAGCCCTGTAGTCTTGTGGATTTTCCTCCCAAATTCGAGCCTTGGCCCCATAGTACTTTACTATATCTAACTTGGATTGAATGTGTTTGCAGGAATTGTTTCAATAGTTTATCCATTTTGTTCATCCTGCTTCATCACTTCAAATTTACTGCGAAAATCTTGGGGATGTGTGTTAAAACCCTAGGGTTGTTTGTGCGGTTGAAATAACCTCGCTGGGTTGGCTCTGTTGTGCTCATTTAAAATGAGCTTCTCCTCAATGTTCATCATCTTCTATATTGTCCCATAGGTGTCTTCCCATAATCTGTTCACAGCTGCATTCCATCCTCCCTTGCATCCTCTCTTGCATCCTCCCTTGCATCCTCCCTTGCATCCTCTCTTGCATCCTCCCTATGCTACATTCAGGATCAACCTCGCCTTTGTCCTCTTCTCACGCAGTGATTTAAGATTTCCTTTCTCTTCATAAAGTGTTAACAATTCCCCGGACTCCCTTTCCTAGCCAAATCTCTGTGTACTTTTTGTTCCCCAGTCCGGGTTATTGTTTGACTCGGGCAAGACACAATGCACCTGTGTTGAAGTTTTCCAGTCAGCTACTCGCCTTTATTTGAAAATGTCAATGTATTCAGCCTCGATGTTTTTCTGCCCTGACTCCCCATCTCAATCTTTCTTTTCTCTTTCACTCCAGAGAACATCGGGCAAGGTGATTTGTACGAGCCCTGCACGTCTTTGTAAATTGATCCGAGCAAAATGAAGGCAAGTCTCTTTTTTTATCATCCAGTGAACACCCCCCCTCCAATCGGCTTCTTCATCCGCATCCGAAGGCAGTTGCCATGGTAACTGATGTACTCATCTCTCGGTAGAGCTAAAGATCTTCATTTTTGAACCATCTTAATCACTTATGTTCAGAATAGGGCAGTTTCTGTAATGAGGGATTCTTGTTGTGCATATTACTGCACTTAACGCGTCAAAAACATCTTGAGGAGGGCCGGCTTTCTTAAGGGTATCGATGCCAAATGGATGCGAGAATAAACTTACAATGAATACAGTAACCAGAAGTGGAGATTTTGTACATCGTGCCATTAACCTGTTTTGTCTTTGAACTTTTTTTTTCCATTAATGGAATATTCTTCAATTTATGGCTTTGTGCAGTCTGCTTATCCGCTCTGCCAGAATGTATTAACTAAAACAGAATCTCATCAAGGGTCCATTATTCTATCAAATGATATCATCAACTCCATAAATTATTGCTTTTTCTCGTGATATCACAGCAGGAAGGTCTGAAAGCTTCCTTTTTGTTTTGAAAAACAGCATCGTTAAATTGGGTTTGGAAATGGACGGTTTACATTTTTAGAAAATGCTATTAGTAAAAATGAGGTTTCCATTAAAAATGACATTTCAGTATGGAGGAATTTTTGTCATAGACCACATCATTAAACCATGTGAGATTGCTAGATAAAAAGATTGAAGCAATGATCCTCTGAAATATCTCAAATGCTTAGGATCCATCAAAGCTGGAGGTTTTTTTCTTGTAAAGTGTCTGTCTATGCATTGAGAGAATCTTGCTGTCTTGGCAAACAAAATTGAACCTTTAGAAGTTAGCCTAGTTAGTAAGTTGACATGCTGGAAAGCTGGGACTTTGCAATGTAAATGTCATGTGTACATTTGATAAAACAAGTAGAAATTGAAATCAGCACCAAGGTCATAACTTAGTGTGAGATAAGGTCGTATTTCAATGGTAGACAAAGGTCATATCTTAAATGGAAGACAAAGGTCATATCTCAATGGTTGACAGAGGTCATATCTGGAACACACATGGAATCAGTTCAGCTTACAGGTTATATCCCAAGCCATTGGTTTTTAGTATGAGGAACATTCAAGAACATTGGAAGAAGATCTACACCTTGCATGACCTTGCATTGTAGTGCAGAAATATATTAGGTTTCCCAATGGTGGGAAATATCTATTTTGGGTTCAAAATTTTGGGGTGGGGGATTCCCCCTAAAAACAACTTGATGGAATAATCAGTGTGCTCAGCTCTGGTTTTCTTAGTTTAAAGGCACTGTACACGTTTGGTAATTACTCAAAATATATATTAGCATAAAAACTTACTTGGTAACGAGCAACGGGGAGCTGTTGATAGTGTAAAACATTGTGAAAAACGACTCCCTCTGAAGTAACGTAGTTTTTGAGAAAGAGGTAGTTTCTCACTAAAATATTTGAATCTGAGAAAGACTTCAGGCCAGAAGCCTTTTTCAGGCATCTGAAAGCACAAAAATTTGTGCAACAAGGGTTTTTTTCTTTCATTATTTTCTTGTAATTTCGATGACCAATTGAGCCCAAATTTTCACAGGTTTGTTATTTTATGCATATGTTGGGATACACCAAGTGAGAATACTGGTCTTTGACAATTACCAAACGTGTCCAGTACCTTCAACAAGAATCTTTATGTGTGTGTATATAATATCATATTATAAAGAGGACAATAAACAGTAATATTATGAAATGAAAACTATTCATATATTGCCAATATTCAATCATTTTGTTATTGTTCTTTGGTGTGAATATTTTGTTCATTTTTGGGGGGTTTTCCCTGGGGGGGGGGGTGTTTGTATTTCACTTAGGTTATGTTTTTGTTTAATTTTTTTTGTTTAACTCAATTTAGTATTTGTTTTATTTGTTTTGTTATTTTTAGTTTAATTTCTTTTTGTTTTTCGCAGGTGGAGTTCTGCCACTCCTGTTATTCACTTCCACAAAACAAAACATAAAGACATTTATTTATTTATGTTTAATACGTTTTTGTATTTGTTATTTTTTAATGTATTGATTTATTTATTTGTTTAATTGTTATTATGTTTTGATTTTATTGATTGTTTGATTGATTGATTGATTGATTGATTGATTGATTTATTGATTTTATTTGTGTGTTTTTTTGTTTTTTTATTTATTATTATTTCATTATTACAATTACTATTTTGTTATTATTTATGTATTTTCAGGGGTGGGTTTACTGTTTTGTGTTTTCTTTGTGTGTGTTGTTTCCAGGTTTGGTTTGTTTTATTAAGCTTTTTAATGGGATTGAAGGTATGTGATGGCACTGCTGTATTGCATTCTGCAATTCACACATTTCTGAAAATCCAATAGACAAATATTGTGTATATTTCAAGGTTTTAAAATAGCAGGCGACACTAATGGAGTTTTATTACAGGTTCTTTTACACGTGTATATATATATATGCCCTAAATAGACAAATGTTAGGCGTGAATAAACGCTTACAAAACCAATATTCACAATGAAAGTGAAACTGCTGAGATATCCACTCTCCACTTCTTGTGACGCAATTCCGAGTATCCCTGAATGGAAATACAAATGTCAGTGATTTTCCAATTGGTTGTTTTTTGCCGGCTCTGAACCATGTTTAGGGGTGGCCTTTACAGTCGGCCTTTGCAGAGGGCCCCAAAGGGGTATCAGGTGCTTGAGATGTACTCACCTTCTCGCTTAAAGGTGTTATACATGAGAGGAAAAGGGAACGAGTTAATCCATTCCAATCGTCACATTTACAAACAAACACCACAACAAACAAACAAACCAACCTGTCAACATGTCATCAAACTAAAAATTAAAGTCTTCAAGAAAACAGGATGGAAAAAGCTCGGTTTTTATGGGATTTTGCGCACGTTCATATACTCATTTATTTAAATGTGGCAATCAAAATAACAACTTAGTGTAGACCTTATGCACATGACGTCACTGCAATTTGCAGGCCTGTGATTTGTCAGGAGCTTTCATGATTTCAGGATTATTCATTGATATCCCTTCGACGTCATAATTTTCTTGAAAGGCGAAATTGCTACTCAGAGATGGAAGACTATAGGCACCTTGTTATGACCAAACCTTCAGATATCTATTTGTGATGATTGAGACGCTCTGTAAAACTCAAAAACGTAACATCATGTTAATTCCGTGAACTTCATCTCCACCAAGAGGGAAATATAGTCAAAAACCGTATTCAGGAGTTTTAATGTTCATACAATATCACCCCTGAATTTGGCGCTCTCACGTAAACTTCAAAAAGAGGACGCTCATTTGCCAATTGTGTGTGCCGCGCGTACAATGTGCGTTTTCCAACGTTCATCATCGTGTCCTCTCCAAGATGGCGGCGAGATGACGTCACTACATAAAAGGTCAATTGAGGAACAGTTTCCTCACGCATTGCATTTTTCCCAACGGGAATATTTCTTTAGATTGTGGTATGACGTTTAAAATGTAAGCGTTCCAATCATTTTCAATTTTTGCGACTGAGGTTCAAGTTGAACTCAGATATTCAGCATACTTTTAAATGAATTCAAAAAGATAACCACAGCTATATGGTGTTTGCTATATGTCAAATTTGTGAGATAAGTACCACACCTTTTAATAAGAGTAGGATACCTGTAGCAGTGTACCTACAGTCCTCTTGGGGGTCTTCTGGCAGATGCTTGTGTCTAATTGTCAATCAGATATGGAGATTTACGAAAAGTCCCAAGGTCCTTCACGAGAGGTAGTGCAGTCCGATGATAACATCGACCCGTGGATTGTCGTGAGATGACGGTATAAAGCAGTCTGTGTCGATCTCTCTCTATCGCCTAGCTAGGCCCCCAGGCCGCTGTGAATGTTGTATCTCATACATTCATCCCGCGAAAGGAAAGCATTTTATCGGGCAGTTCCCCCCAGTTTACATCGGAGCTGCTTGTTAATGTTAGTGCATTAAGTCAGTTCTAAATCTAACGAGGCCTCATTTGAAGTTTATTTGTAGGTTGAGCCATTCTGGGATGGTGTTGCGGGATCGAGGGGACACTTGGCAAGGATACAATGAATCAAAAATGATTCCCAGTCAATTTGCCTTTCATCGCATTATCGGACCGTCTTTGAAAAAAGGTAAATCAAAACAGCTTGCCACGTTGGGGGTGGGGATGTTGTTTTGAGTCAAGTGGAGACTTTAAGCGTGTGTTTCGAGGATGGATATAGCTACACTGTTAAATAAAAGACTATCTTTTGAAAATGATAATGTAATTTGTATCATCATCACAGTGACCCCCTCCCCTCCCCCAAGTTGCCTTGCAATAGTGAGTTACTGCATTCACAGGCTGTGGGTACTTCATCTTAAAGGTGCCATCTCGTTGCGGGTTTCCCAGAGTGGTTGATGCAGCGATTGGTTCTGACGTTGGTGACATTCTCTAGGTAAGTCAACACGCCACATCCGCGAGCGTCTGTTGCATTTGCAAAAATGTTCTCTCCCTCCGGTTCTAAAAAGCTGGTATGCTTTAACTTTGTGTGTAATTCACCGTTCAAATGTATATTTCATGACAGTAATCGGTCATTCTGAGGTCATTCCTTAGAAAAAAATGTATTTCCTATGGGCTTGCCAATTTGTGTAAAGTGGGAGTTGAATTATCGTCACACTGACAAACGGAATATTCTATGTAGCCTAACATGTTGCGGCCATTTTGATTTTTTATTACGTCCAAATCAATACACCAAGCTAAAGCTTGAAGGTCAAAACAGTCTGACCCCTTTATGGTATAATGGAAGTCATTGTTCACTGTCGGTTACTGCATACAATGTACATGTACATGACAAAGATGGCGACAGCACGATATAAAGGCTTTTGAACTCTGCAAACATGTACGCGCCATGCGCTCACCTTTTCAGACACACGTGCCCCTAGAATGGTCCCCTGTCTTTATCGACCCAATGATTTCATTGGATACAATGATTTCATTGGATAAACGTGCTGTGACGTAAGCTTTCCATATCTGAGTTATGATTGGTCCGAGGTGATGCAATTTGTCAGCTTGCACTTTGGATCGTCTGCATGCAGCGTGTGCATAATGTTGTGTACATCGATGTAGCGTTGTTTTATTCACCATAAAAATGTAATGGGAGGTCAAAGGTACATCTGGCAACATCCGGTCAGGCTGGTATATGGCGTTATTCACGAGCCTCGAAGTCTGACGTCAGATGTTCGGGTTAATGTGCCCCTTGTGTCTGACTAAACTTAGGCCTTTTCGAAACCATGGCTTGAGCTTGTGTTCCGGCTTGAGCTCCGTCCGCATGTTTAAAGCCCCATAAGGAAAGCACATGGGCTTTCTAAATAACTGACGGAGCCCAAGCCCGAACCTTAGTTTCGAAAACGGCCTTGGACAAAATACTAAACAATATTTTGACCGTTCACGTTAGGCTGTGTATTTCCTTGAAGTGAAATTATTGCACAAAATGTGTTTCATAATGAGGCAATGTTCCACCAAGCTTCGTAATCTTCCACAGCCATGTGTGGTGATTATATTCTTTCCCACATTTATAAATCATTGCATTGCCCCCATTTCCCACTCGCAAATCGAAACATGTCACATACCGACAATAATGTTCATAAGGCGAAAGAAAATAATCAATCAATATGTCATCAAACCTCTGACAGTTCATTACTATTTCTGTTTTCTAATCTCAAAATGGTTGGCGAAGTGTTGGTTGGCACGACGTCCAATGTGTTGTTGATCTTTGCCACGTACTGTACGACCGTCAAAATGAGGGAAAGCACAGGCGCTGAATTCATTCAGATCTGGTCCGTCGTCAAGCGAGTTGCATTGTGCTTAGTCACGCACAGAAAATGTCTCGAAGATGGAATTGTATGCTATGACGCCTTGTCACTTAACTGTGTGGGGAGATTGTGAATATTGGTTGTCAGTTTTTGATGACTGAATTGTTTTGATGCAGGAATTAGATGGCTAGGTTTATTTGTCAGAACGACGTGGCTGTCAGAAATTATTTGTAAAAGTGCGAACTGAATTTCACAGTGTAGACGGTTTGCATGTCATTGACGTAGAACAATATGCACAGGCTGGGCCGGAATTCACAGTGTAGACATTCTTCCGAAGATAAAGACAAAAGCCATTAATCAATCTTAATTGCTAAATAGACTTTGACGTCACAACACGAGTAAATCATACCACTTTGTTAAATTGGTCCTTTACTCATTGGTTTAGTTTAACATGAATACTCTGTTCAGAGCTCTGTCTTGTTCTGTATTGTATAATTGGTAATTTATTTGCATCGGAAAAATTAGAGCATTTTTTTATGTTGCTATTTAGTGGGGCAGATAGGGGAAATATTTGTGGAATTTAGCACACAGTCAGAGTATGTCACGAGAAAGATATTTCGCTATTTTATTTTAATTCTTTGGACAATACAATATTACGAGCAGAGGGCGTCCAGGGAAAGGCAAAAGTTAAAAAAACTGTCATCGAAAAAGATGTGCCCTCCCAGACCATGCTCATTTTAAAGGCACTGTACACGTTTGGTAATTACTCAAAATATATATTAGCATAAAAACTGACTTGGTAACGAGCAACAGAGAGCTGTTGATAGTATAAAACATTTGTGAGAAACGACTCCCTCTGAAGTAACGTAGTTTTTGAGAAAGAGGTAATTTCTCACTAAAATGATAAAAGACTTCTTGCAAGAAGCCTTTTTTATTCCTATCTGAAAGCACATAATTGTACAACAAGGGTGTTTTTTCTTTCATCATTTTCTTGCAACTTTCATGACCAATTGAGCCCAAATTTTCACAGGCTTGTTATTTTATGCATATGTTGGGATACACCAAGTGAGAACACTGGTCTTTGACAATTACCAAACGTGTTCGGTGCCTTTAAAAGAATAAAAATTGATATTATATAATACACAGAAATCTAAAATTGTTGTAAAAAGTAAAACAACAAATGGCAAGTATGACTTTGTGCTAAATTCATGGCTTGTATCATCAAAGACACAAGCCCATCACCATACCTGCCGTACTAAATGGACCTTGAGCACTGACGTCACCACGCCGCCACCTTCGAGGTGAAACAATAACGAAACAACGAGAATCACACAGCTATGTACGCGCGGCGCGGAGGATCGGCCAATGAGCAACCTTCTTTTTACCTCTAGCTGAGAGTGCGTGATGATTCCCTTTTCCTAAAACAAAACCAGAAGATCCCATTGGCTGTAGGGTGTTTGTTCTAATTGTGTTGGATTGAACCCTGGTCAAGCAATAAGCATGTGTTATTTGGGGTTGTGACGACAGGCATTGATTGGCCTCATTCTAACGGATAGAGTAAGAGGCCTACTCAAATGACGTCATGCGCATAAGGTATATTCATTAAAAAAAATACATTTTGTCATGCGATCACAATCTTTGTATCTCTGCAGCCCCTAAATGTAACCCGAGACCTAATTTGTATTAATCGATCGCCAACTGTGTACCTTAACGTAGCCCAGACATAAACGTAGCTCTGACCTAAAACGTAGCCCAAACCTTATTCCAAAATGTAGCCCGCACATTTATGTAGCTTACACCTTAACGTAGCCCCAACGTTGTACCCAAATGTAGCCCACACCTAATGAAGATCGCACCTTGTACCTAAATGTATCCCGATGTAACAATATAAATGAAGAACTAATATTCGAAAATAAAATGCCAAACCGTTTCCCGTTCGGCAGATTTGGTTTCAACCTCGATTTCAACAAGAGGAAAACAAAATGGCTCCCCCATGATCCAGGCAAATGTATACCGAAGGCATCGTTAACTCAAAGCTTATGTGGTTAATAATGTAGGGGGAAATATAAACTTATGTCGTTCGTAAAACGGTCGAGCTGATTTGCTGTCGTGGAGCTCTAATTTCGATTGCCCAAACAACCATTTGTAATTAGTGTATTAGGACTAGCGTATAACTGTGGGGAAAGATTTCACATCATCATTAAAATACTTAGTTATTAGCGTGTTCCAAGAACTCAAATGCCAGCCTAATTAAAATTTAATGGTTGGGAGTTTAATGAAGTTCATGAAGTTAGTTTTCGTTGGTATGGTCTATGCGTGGGCATGGAATGCTGTCACATGGCTTTAATTTGGTATAAGGAAATGAAGACGTAAAACATAATCACTATCAAAAGTGATGATGCTGTTGCTGTTGTTGTTGTTGTTGTTGTTGTTGCTTTTGCTGCTGCTGTTGCGGTTGCTGCTGCTGCTGCTGTTGCTGCAGCCGGTGCCGTCGTTGCTGTTGCTGATGTTGCTATTTTGCTATTGCTGTTGCTGCTGATGTTGCTGTTGCTATTTTGCTATTGCTGTTCTACTGCTGCTGCTGCTGTCGTTGCTGCTGTTGCGAATGTTGCTGTTGATGTTGCTGTTGCTGCAGCTTTTTTGCTGTTGCTTACTGATGTTGCTGTTGATTTTGGGTTGGTGGTGGTGGTGTTGGTGTTTTCCTTTTCGACGTTTTTCTTGGGGCCATTTTGGGTTTTTTTTTGTTGTTGTTTTTTTTGTGTTTTTTTTTTTCGTTTTTTTTCTGCAGAATGTACTTTTATGTACCAAACATATTATGAGGAATATCAGTGAGCCGGATCCTCAGGCTTGCGAGCCACAGTGATTAAATTCACTCAAGTGTGCATTCTACCGTACATTTTTAAGCAATGTAAATAAAGCAACCCTTCAACAATATAACATTGAATATCATCTCAAATGAACTAGAACCCGAGTCTAAAGTCGACAGTTACACAGCCATTTAGCACTTTATTACAATTCCAACATTCAAATAGCAAATTATTAAATCAAACAAATCATAAAAACAACATACAATATACAGTTTAATCATTTTCCACAAAGCAACCGGCCTTTTTATAAAAAGCACCATTCAATAAAACACACTCTGTTCGATAAACACATCACTTTACAAGAATTTTAAGAGACATGTAAAATTGCACAAAATGTCCACATTGTCAAAATATGACTCGAACAGTGAGAGGAGGAGTTGGGGGAGGGGGGTGAGGGACTTCTCCGTTGTCATGCCAATACAAGAGATGTAGGAATAATGTATAAGCATGTTCGATAAAAACATATGACAGTTTCCCACTGCGAGGTGAATGGGAATTTTGCACCGTCTTGCATGACATTAACAGTTTGGTCTTTGGCTATAGCTGCCACTTTTAACCCCATAACTGATGTATTTAGTACATGTAGATGGCTTCTTACGGCTAGTGGAGCTTCAGTCAAAGCCATGGTTTTGAAAGGGTCTGGAAGCTGTTAAAAACCCGCTTAGCTTATTGGAATAACGAATAGCAGGTTACCGTCCTTGACACCATGTAGTATCCGCTGGTTATGGGTGGTTCCCTGTCACTTTCGCTTAGCAAATCAATAGTTTCTGCTATACAGTGTTATGAAAATGGCGCAAGCTGGAAGAGATATTCGTCCAATTAGAGCCGAATTCCATGAAGCTTGTATGCACACAAAAATGTTCCTTGCGTAGACACATCCTGTTTTGTAGAATTGCGTTACCAGCCAAAGAAAACCCAGTGTAATTCACACTGTTGCAACTGGTGCCCAGCCTTTTCTTTCATTATATATATATATATATTTATTTATTTATTAATTTCAAAAATATTTTTCCTCTGTCTTCTTGCAAAGTAATATCTTTCGCTGAACAGTTTTAAATTGTGCCCAATCCGCAAAAGGATTATTAATATTATTTATTACTATTATAATATTTGTTTATTGAATGTCAAACATTGCAACCCAAAAACTGATTTGTGTCTAAAATACAGTACAGTTCATTACAATACATTATTTAGGGGATTACAACGTGTGAGAGAGGACAGGTTACCAGACCGAACTGTCAAGCTGTATTTTTATATCAAAAAATAAAATTAATACAAGTAAAAATAAATGAGACAATGATACGTAGACTGTGTCTTTTATGTCCCCTCCACAAAAGTCACGCCCGCCCCTCCCACTTACTCGAGTACCACAATGAACTATGACGTGGATAAATTAAAATACATCAAAATCCAACCAAATAACTTAAAATGTTACTCAAACTAAACTACTTTAACACCTTGATTCAATCACAAACTCCCACAAATACTTCAAGTACATCGAATAAAATTGTTACTTGTGTGAAACGATAAAAAACAGAAGCCATACAAAATGACACATTAAAATGACACATTATATGCAAAGGTTAAACTGATGACATCCAACACTGTATAATTATCAAAAGTAAAACACATGTAATAAATAATAATATATGGTCACATTAATACCACGTTACATTATTATATAAAATATAGTATCACATAAAACATCACTGATTATATCAATAACTTAATAATTACATCATTAGTGTTATATGGAAGATTACACTCATTCCACACTTTCATTTTTTTGGAAAGGAATTTTGTCTTTAAAGGTACTGTACACGTTTGGTAATTACTCAAAATATCTATTAGCATAAAACTTACTTGGTAACGAGCAACGGAGAGCTGTTGATAGTATAAAACATTGTGAGAAACGACTCCCTCTAAAGTAACGTAGTTTTTGAGAAAGAGGTAATTTCTCACTAAAATAATAAAAACTTCTTGCAAGAAGTTTTTATTTTGCAAGACGTTTTTATTCCTATCTGAAAGCACTCAAATTTGTACAACAAGGGTGTTTTTTCTTTCATAATTTTCTTGCAACTTCGATGACCAATTGAGCCCAAATTTTCACAGGCTTGTTATTTTATGCATATATGTTGCGATACACCAAGTGAGAACACTGGTCTTTGACAATTACCAAACGTGTTCAGTGCCTTTAAAAGAACCTAGTCGGGAATGGCACATCATTGGTGTGTGCATTCATTCCAATTATCTTTCATTTCAAAGAAACATTGGACATTAATAATTAACCAGAAATGATTCACTCGTTCCGAACCTCCGGTTAAAGAATGTAATAATAATAGCACATGTAATGTTAATTAAGCCCTAGTACCTATTATTGATCCAAAGAGAGCAGGGATGCCGAAACAGCCATTTTCTGATATAGACCGTGCAAGTCTCGCGCGTATCGAACATTTTTGGTCCCACGTACATTGCTTTAACGCGTGAAGGAATACGCGCGAGACTTGTACATTCTATTGCCTCGTTCTGATTAAAAGGAGTGGACTTCGTTACTAGACCAGAAGTGTCGTACTTTATCTTGGTTCAATAAGTTAATGCAGTATCGCAGCTGTCAACATTATATTGATTCAAAGAAAAGCAGCACTTTTGTCAACATCACCAACAATGTACCTTATCTTCATTTAAAGAGTGTAGCCTAATATAATAAATATAGGCCTACCTTTATTTTGACTCAAAGATTTGTAATGAAGTTTAGCATCGGCATTGATGATGCCACTCACTGCCAGTAACGTACTTAATTATGATTTAAAGAGATTTTGCAAAACAGCAGCCACCATTATCTGTAATGTACCTTGTCTTGATTCAAAGATCGAATATAACCAATGCTGCGTCTAATCCAAATGCTGCGTTGTTGCCAGCAATACTAATATGCATTCAGAGTAAGCCCACAAATAGCTGCACACATGCCAACGCTGTACCTTATCTTGATTCAAAGATATTCTAGGCCTATACTATCTTCGTGTGCCTTCATAAAAAGCGATGTGGAATTTAGGGTCAAAATATCTACTGGAACATTCATCTTTTGTAAAGATAGGAATATTATGGGTCTGAGTTTATTTTGTGTACAATATAATACGATCAAATAGCAATGACCTGATGATCTATATTGTCGAGTCCCCCGTGACTCCTATCAATAAAATATCACCAATGCCATGGGAGTGTGAAAGCAAGCAGTTACCTGTCTTTAATGTGTGTTTTAAATATTGATCAGTTTAATTTTCCGCAAATGTTTAAAATGTTCAAGAGAGCGCGAGGTGCCGATTCTGCTCACTGTCTCGTGAAAAATGGATGATGGTTAATGTTCTTTGATGACAAATTGCATTTTTACGGATTAAAGGGAGGCTATACCGCACCGGTACCTTTGGTAATTACTCCAAAAAAATGAATGACCACAACAGCACTGACTGCAGCTGTTGATAATGGATACATTTTGAGAAATGATTCCCTCCTAAGGAATGTGGTTTTAGAGAAAGGGATTCAAAAGATCGTCAATCTGAGAAACGTTTCTGCATGAAACGTTTCTGAGATTGTGTGAGTCCAATTACAGATTATTCTTCCTGCGTAGACATAACCGCTCCAGATTTTCGGCGAAATCTCAAAAACGCTACCAACTTTTGAACTGAAATTTTCTCAGTTTAGTTGTATTGTGTGTTATCTACATTTATATAGGATTAAAACAATCGAACAGTTCCAAAAACCAAAGGTATACTTTGCCTTTAGGGTTGTAAATGCTCATCTATTCCTTAGGGTAGTAGCTTGTGTTTTGTCGTTTGTTTAACAGTCGACCCACTTTTGTCTTTTACAAATCGTTTTGTAAACAGCATCATTCGGTTTTTGTTCTACTAATTACCGTGTGTGATCTTACCACTTGACGACTGTGTAATGTGTTCTCTCAGACGGATGTACTAAGCCCCGCCCCGTCAATGTATGGACCAATCACAGTCGCAGCCGCGTACGTGTGATTCACGTGATCGAAACATGTATGAGCAAGTTCGAGTGTGCTCCATGGTTAACTAAAGGTCGACTATTTTGACTCGAGCCCAGGCCGGTCGACCATTGGTTGACTATACTGTGGATCCAGCTTCAGGACTATGGTTTCTTCACTGGTCCCGGTAGCCTTGTTTCATGTTAACCCGTGTAAAGCGCAGTAGGAAACCAGTGACACTTTAGCGAAATGGCGGAAGGCAATGGAAGTGTTGAATTCCGTACCGATGGTTAACTAGACTTCCAAACGAGTCGACTAATGTGCGCATCCAAACTTACTCTGGGGGCGGAGGCTCTCTTATTAGATCTTTATCACGTTTTCACCATCGCTATTAAGTTCCCTGTCTACAATATAATGAATACTCAATCTCTTTAAAACCGAAGAAGTACCATACTTGTTTGACCTTCACTCGTTAGGGTTTTTTTTTAAAAAGATGTAAGTACCAACGATAAATGCCCGTTACTCATTTTGCGCAGTGGGTGCGGGGTCTAGTTGATCGGTCGAGCGAGCATTTTACGCGTTACCCACATAAGGTTTACTGGCTAGGCTTTGTGTGTGTATTTGAATGTGTGGAGTTAACCACCATAATAATAATTAGTGAAGCAAGTCCATCAATTCATTAATTGTCTATGTTGTGACATTTGCTTTTAATTGGAGAACGTGTTTCAAGAATCAGTCATGCAGTCTTGTTCGTCAGTATGTCCGGCGGTTGTCAGCAACGATGATAAAGATCTTAAAATTCCCTTCAAAAGTGAATACATTATAAGGGGCAGATTGTTTGCATTGCTCCCAATGGCCAGATCAATAAAAAGGTATATTTTTAGAGGGTACAAAATGCTTTTAAAGTGAACTTTTTGACTGCACATTATTAAATGCTTTTACGTTCTATTTGAGTACATTGCAGTTGAAGCTTCATAGGAAAAATTTCACTGTAATATGAACCTAACTTCGGAGAGAAGTTTCCAAGGAATTTAAACTTGAATCGGCAGGTGTTTCTGCAAACCCTGTCAAAGGACCAATTCTTCGAGTACAAGGAGCGCAGTGACTGTCCAACGAAAGTCCACGCAAATTTGCCTAAAAGGCACCAATCGAATAAAAACCTCAGCCCCGCGTGCGTTCAATAATAACGCTGTGTAACAATTGGGTTCTCTGTTTTACGGGGCTTCATGAGTGCCGTGCCACTTATCCATAAAACGACGATTTTTTTTCTCTCTCAAAGTCGACTTATTTTAAGGAATAAGTCGACGTACTGGATAACTGATCTCGACGAATTACTCAACCCAAAGAAGTCGATAGCTTCAGTAAACTGACTTGGTGATATAAATTATCATGCGAAGTCGGCATCTAGGTTTGAGTAAGTCGACTTGGCAAGGTAAATTATCATGCTAAGTCGACATCAATAGGTTTCAGGTAGTCCACTTGGCGAGATATATTATCATGCTAAGTCGACATCAATAGGTTTCAGGTAGTCGACTTGGCGAGATATATTATCATGCTAAGTCGACATCAATAGGTTTCAGGTAGTCGACTTGGCGAGATATATTATCATGCTAAGTCGACATCAATAGGTTTCAGGTAGTCGACTTGGCGAGATATATTGTCATGCTAAGTTGACATTAATAGGTTTCGGGTAGTCGACTTGGCGAGATATATTATCATGCTAAGTCGACATCAATAGGTTTCAGGTAGTCGACTTGGCGAGATAAATTATCATGCTAAGTCGACATCAATAGGTTTCAGGTAGTCGACTTGGCGAGATATTTTATCATGCTAAGTCGACATCAATAGGTTTCAGGTAGTCGACTTGGCGAAATATATTATCATGCTAAGTTGACATTAATAGGTTTCGGGTAGTCGACTTGGCGAGATACATTATCGATCATGCTAAGTCGACATCTAGGTTTGAGTAAGTCGACTTGACGAGATAAATTATAATGCTAAGTCGACATCGATAGGTTTCAGGTAGTCGACATGGCGAGATAAATTATCATGCTAAGTCGACATCTAGTTTTCAGTAAGTCGACATCTAGTTTTCAGAAGTCGACTTGGCGAGGTAAGTTATCTTACTGGTACGACATCTAGTAAGTCGACTTGGCGAGAAAAATCCTTTTCTTGATATGGGTTGCCACTTCTAGAGCTCCGTATATACCAATTTGTCTCTTGGAGCTTTCAGAAATTTCTAAAGACATGCGCAGCACGTGACCCCTAAAGTGTAAAAGTCTGATGCCTGTAAAATACATTTCGCCTTAATCAATTAATAGTTGGAATAGGATTGGACCGGATTTGTTGTGATTAATCTTTTTTCAAAGCAATCTCTTTAATTTTCTTGAATACGGGACCTTATTACAAACAGGTTTGATGTAACAATGTAAACCGGTCTATTTTTCTGCGGAGTGATGTTTTGAATTATAACAGGCCTTTTTAATCACTCGTTCCAGAGCTCTACACTTAATAAAACAAATTACATTATTACCAATACAGTTTCGTTGATCAAGCTTTCCACGTTCAGTATGTTGTAAATTTCCATGGCAACGAAGCGCATTAAAGAGGTTGGCCTACATCGTCTTGGTTTTGTAGCAATTAACAAATTGCCACCTTTTCCATGACACATTGTACTTTTCTTCTTCAATCCAAGAGAAAATGAAGGGGCTATGCTGTGCAAACAATGGAGTCAAATGTGCTTGTTTGAATCTTCATGGATGCTGGCGTCACGAGGTCGTATCAGTTGTGGCTAAAACGCAAAGCCAGCAAAGTGCACGCACGGTTAACTACAAAAGTACACATGCACTGCATGTTACATGTTACATCGCAGGTCACCATAGGGCTACTCACTGTTTACATAATGTGAGTGACACATGGTTACTGGCTGAACCATAGACGTACGTAGTCTACCAGTCCTCCCTCCTCTGCGATGAAAAAGATCGATTCTCTTTCCGATCCCTGCTGGCGCACTTGTTTTGTTTCATTTGTCTGTCTTTTTCTGTGACAGTTTCTTCTTAGCGCTAGTGAGTTCAACATTCTGGGGTTTTAGCAACAGGTCCTGCTGGTACTTGTTTTTGGCATTGTCCGCCCCTTTTGGAGCCTTAGTCCGTTGACCTTTGACACGCTGGTTCTTGTTGACACCAGAGTCGTTGGTGGCGGAAGCGCCTGCCACTTTCTCTCTATAGGTTTATCAAAAGGGAGAAGAAAAACGGTGAAAATCAAAGGCCTTCATTGTGTTTTCATCAGGGGACTCTCTTTTGACAGTCCCCTTGATCATTTTACATACAAGTCACAACCGAGAACTGATTGCCGACTGGAGGCCACTTCTTCCCCTGTTTACAGCCTTGCAAGTTTTCATCGCGGGACCTCCCACTATTTGCCTCATTTTTAAAGCATGTCTTATACCGGATTTGTACACAAAGACGAACCGAGGACCACTTTTGACGATCGAGGACCAGTTATTCTCCTTCGTTAAATGCCCTCAGTTTAAATGGCTTACAGACACGCATAGTCTGTGTATACAATGCATGTTATGTTAACATTTGTTCTTCAGAATCTATCAGCTGATCATACAGATCCAACGTGCAAAAGGCGCACAAACCAAAATGACCGTTGATCTATCACAGCAGAACGAAATAATGACATTACAAAATGTCAACGTTGCGGGATGAAATGTCCATGCAAAATCTGTGGTGGAGTATTTCTTGATCATTACGATATCAGTTTAATACGAAACTTCATTTAAATGGTTCTTTATAGAAGCAATGCGTTTGACCAAACAGGGCACGTGGCACATTGGGAGCATACCCTGTTCAAAAATTGGCGGGAAACTCGACCCTAACTAAAAGATTTTCCCGCTGTATAACATGAAGAAACGTAATGTTCGTTGTCGATGCATAGTGATTTTATATTTCTAGTAAACTTGCGGGTGCAACCATGTGTTATCTTTTATGGGAGGAGTGTTGGCTCTGAAAAGAGCCGTTGTTTTGGTCTCGACGTTTCGATCTCCTTGTCTTCAGGAGAGTGGTTTAAATACTGATTAACAAAAACTCAAAGGCCACGAAAAGCAATTAGTTAAAGTAAAAATGTGCTGTGAAACTTACTCTTCTGCATCATCGAACTCCACGCCACATGATGGACAGGCCGGGCTGTATTGAATCTTACAACACAAAAGTCCATAGCTTCGATGGTAATTCACGATTCCGGACCGGCAGACCGGACACAGGCCACCGGGCACAGCCTTGTCCGTGCATAGGCCGAGCGCACCAGGGGCGACGATTGCAGCTGGAGCGGCGAAGGAGCGCATGATAGTGGGGGCATAGGGCCTGCAGCCCGTGCAGCGTCGGTCGCATGCCAGATGTTCCCTCCTCGTTCTGTCCAGCTGATTGAGGTAAGGGGTCCCTGCATCTCAAGGTATAAAGAAAAACAAACATTAGAAACTCAGAAGACTTAGTAAAATGATCCATACATAGCGATTGATGATACCTAACACGCAGACCTTTCATATTCTGTATCAATAATATAAACGCTCTTTATGTTACACTCAAATAGTCCCCTTCAGAGTACCCATGTTTCCAAAAGCTTCCATTTCATTCTACTGAATCTTTTCAGGTGGAGTCATTATAAGGCGCAGTGTTGTCGTCAAGTGTTTTTCAGTCGGGTATCAAGTACTGCCGAGTACTATAGGGTGGCAGAGTAGTACCCGAGTACACGAACTTGGGGCCATCACCTACGAGTACAAGACTGTCCTAGTATATACCAAGTATTCTGGTATCCGAGTACCGAGTCAAACAACCGAGTATCAAGCACTTGGATCTCCGAGTGTTTGACTAATTTCTATATGATAATGTGTGCTTGTTGTGATAACTATCTTTTAAACATGAATACATCATAGAAAACTTCAATTTTACTTTCTCAAGAGCTTTGTTCCTCTATTCGTTGCATTATTATAGGAAGGCGAAAAGGAAAGTGGTATTTTGACCACGTGCATTTAAAACCAGAGTCCGATTACATTTCATTTGAGTATCGAGTATGGACTTCGAGTACGAGTACTTTGCTAGCCGAGTACGAGTATGTACTATCGGAACTTGAGTTGTACTCGAGTCGAATACCAAGTACGAGTAGGCCCTATACTACAACACTGATGAACCGACTAAGGTAGCCTTTACATGTGCGAGTTATGGGCGTGGGATCGGGGAGGGACGGTGGTAGTGTTGATTTTGAATCATGAAGGGGTAATGCATGATAGCTCATGAACCAAAATCCGTGTACATCTACAGCCAGGTCTCGAAGTGTTCAACAAGTTCTGTCGCACATAAATAAGTATGCCACTATATAAACATAGGGTTCAAGTTTACAAGGCTTCTTCATATGCTTAACAAATTTACTTGCTATATATAAGCCGAATTGGCAGGGGCCAGTCAAAGTCAATGAGCACTCTAAGTATATTGGCTGATGGGCCTATTATAATACAAAAGTTCTGCTTAGCAACACTTTGATGCTATGCTATGCTCATCAGCTAATTGCTCCATACAATCACCCACAAGATTACGCATTCAAATTCAGATCACAGTGCGATAAGAGAAAAACATGCGTGTGTTAAAAACCGCGGGGTAATGGCGTCGTAGCACAACCCCAATGTCTACAGTAGACACTGTGCGTCGATATAAATCAATCAATTTGAGGGTCGATTCCTTATGTCTGTTTATGGCAGACTCCTTATCTTTTCACTCGCGCAACTGAAGTATTTAATACAGACTAACAAATGAGGCATTGCAGACGGCTACGTGTTTGATATAATAACTATCTTGGTAGCTGCTTTCTTGATTGGTAGATCGTGCAAGGGATTTGAGCGCCAAGCTTTAAAGGGACATTTGTTATTGTTTTAGGGAAACGCAGACTAGTTTCTACCCTTCAGTTTTCAATGAAAACTAAACCGCCAACATGTGGAACTATTGTCAAATTCGGTTCAATGAAAACAATGCGAAAAACTGTATATATGTGTTGTCAGGGATTTTGTGGACGAAGCTCAATTTTATTGTGTGGGTGTGGATATTTACTAGTAGTGTTGTGGTCAAGCATGGAGGAACAAATTAGGTCAAGTATCAAGTACTGCCGAGTACTAAGGTGGGCTAGTATAGTACTCCAGTGCGAGTACTTGGGCCATCAAGTACGAGTGCAGGTGTTTGAGTACCGAGTATTCTGACAGCCGAATACCAAGTATACTTACATTTAAGAGTACGAGACGCGTGCTTTATTTTAAAAAGCATACTGCAAAACGAGGTATAACAACATTTGTTGTTTTTGTGTACTAATGTGTAGGTGGTAATGTGTGCTTGTTATGATAACTATCTTTTAAACATGCATTATAAACAACTTCAATTTTACTTTTTCCAGAGCGTTATTCCTCTATTCCTTGCATGAACGTGCGTGTATAGGAAAGTGGGAATGAAAGTGTATCGTTGTTCACGTACATTTTCAGTCGAGTATCGAGTTCATGACTTCGAGTAGGCCTACAGATTTTGTTCAGTCTCGAGTATCGCGTACGGACTTTGAGTACGAGTATTTTGCTAACCAAGTATACAAATACGAATACGAGTAGGCCTACTGAGTACGAGTAGGCCGTATCTGCAAGACTGATAGTCTCATGCATCGGTAAAGGGAAGAACTGCTATAACTATAATGAGCTATACCAATGAGCCACCGAAGAATCTTGACATGGTAGAACTTTAACACTTTGAATTTTTACTTTGGGCCTATTGTTTCATCCATTTCAGTTCAGTTTAGGCCCGTGGCCAGTAATTTAGTGTTGGGCCAGTAAACTCTTGACCGGAAAAGTCAGGTGGTCTTGTGTTTTTCAATTGAATAACAATACCTCGCTGTAATATCTTCAACACAAACAAATTATGTTCAAATGTTGACACTGAGTCTGATAAATATGAGATAAATCTTCGTTTACATGTCTTTTTAGTGCTTGTTCAAATAAAAACAGTTTATAATGTTAAACTGTGCTGAACGTCTTTTTTATTCAAGTTTCGATTCTGGTCTTGTAAAAACAGTTCCGGTTCAGTAACATTTTCAGCTACACAAGCCCTGCGGTCTTGTGGATTTTCCCCAAAGATTCAAGCCCTGAAGAGATTTCACATTATTGCCATCTGCAAACTAGAAGTTATTTTTCTTACTTCCCACATCATGCAAACCTTCAAATCTTACCGGTGAGAAGACATGAAAATTAGCATTTCAGAGCTCTGATTTTTTTCAGCTTTTACAGGCCGAGAGAATTCCTGGAATTCATTAAAATGTTATCGTCGCGCGTACAAGATGAATTTTACAGATTTGCAAATCTATAAAACTCATTTAACACAAAGCATGTCTTTGTAGACGGCTCGTCGGTGCATTATCATTTTAATAAAACGTGCTTGCTATTCATTTATTAATTGCGTAGGCCAGTTTAATCAGCCTTGCCTATTTGCATAATGCCCAATCGTGTACTGTTAATTATATTTGCAAGACGAAGGAAGCAATGACATTTTCGTGAATTTTATTGACAAGTTTGCAAACAAGAGTTTGTTTGCGTTAGAGTCGTAGACCCCCCCCCCCAGAGGGTTGCAAAATACTGTGGAGGAGGTTTGCAGAAGATTATATGAGGGCTGCAGAATATTTTTAGGGGGGTTGCAGGATATTCTGTAAGTTTGCAGAATAGTATGTTGAAAAGAAAGCCATCCTTCTTCAACAAAATGAAGATATTATACAACTCTGAAGAAGAAAAAAACGGTCACCATGGGGCCATTTTCATTGAACTGCATTTAGGATTTTGAGAAAGTGTTGCAGAATATTCTGTGCAGGAGGGTTGCAGAATATTCGGTGTAGGAGTGTTGCAGAATTTGAGGGTGAAATCCGAGTCCAAGCAGCAACGGCAATCATCATGGCGCGCTGATTTTGAAACAATGCGTTACACGACTATAGAATCTGGCTCAACTACAGCATGGCGTCCATCTTGGCAGCTTGACTTATTTTTTAACTGTAGGCCTACTTGTATAAGAGCATAAGAGCCGACCATACTAATTGCAATATCTCTGGTGCTTGATATGTATATAAACACACTGACCTCCAGTGCTTTGTTTGTAGAAAATGGTCTCTTCTGGCGTTTAGCCATAGAGAGGAAATGTGTATACAATTTTCCCCAATGTATTTATCATTGACGACCAAGCCTCCAAGGGCATAACAACAATGGTTTGTTTAATGCGTTGGTAGCCATTGCCAAGAAGTTTATGCGTTTTATTCAAAATTGGCACATTTATAAATCGCGTTGTATTGAAAATGTGTTCAATAAGACAGTCAACCAAAAGGACCGAGTTCTCATACCATAAACAGACGTCTCTCAGCTTTGTTGTATCTCTTTTTTAGCAAACTCAAAAAGACAACATTTTAATAGATCGGAAACAAATAAGTCTCCCGAATTCCGAATATTCTACTCCACGCCAGTAGAAAAAAGCAAGACAAATTCTCAAAGAATAAAATCTACCTAGCAAGTATTAGATAAATACACATGGTGTTACCGCAAACCAAATAATTGATACCTCACCATCATGCAATGCCTCAAATCCTATACAGATCGGAAACACGTAAGTAACGCGAAAGGAAACGTTATAAGGTTCCTTAAATAAGCGAGTTTTTGAGACATTTCTTACAACAAGCCGCACTCTTAGAGGTAATGGGAAAACACACAACTGTGTACGCGCAGGCGCACATGATCAGCCAATGAGCAACCTTCTTTTGACCTCTAACCAAGGGCGCACTACTCGAATGACGTGAAGTGCATAAGGTTCATTGCAGTATTTCACACGGAAATATTTAGCACCTGTCGGGATGTCCGTCTGTCTGGCTGGTATGGAGGTTATTTTTAAGTATAACAGATTCAAGATCGTTCGTTTACTTTCTAAATCGTAATTTCCTCGTCGACATATTCCATCATTCCATCACAGACAAAGTACAGAATTGTGAACTATCGGGGGAAACAGCTGTATGGTTTCAATCTGAAAGCTTACTGATGGTTACAGATCGTTATCATTACATGTCTTCTAGAGAAATTTTTTCATCCAAAAATATTGTTAAAGGCACTGGACACGTTTGGTAATTGTCAAAGACCAGTATTCTCACTTGGTGTATCCCAACATAATGCATAAAATAACAAACCTGTGAAAATTTGGGCTCAATTGGTCATCGAAGTTGCAAGAAAATATTGAAAGAAAAAACACCCTCGTTGCACAAATTTGTGTGCTTTCAGATGCCTGAAAAAGGGCTTCAGGCCTGAAGTCTTTTTAAGATTCAAATATTTAGTGACTCTTTCTCAAAAACTACGTTACTTCAGAGGGAGTCGTTTCTCACAATGTCTGTCAACAGCTCTCCGTTGCTCGTTACCAAGTAAGTTTTTATGCTAATATATATTTTGAGTAATTACCAAACGAGTCCATGCCTTTAAAGTCGAGATAATATAATTTGAAGACCTCCTAAACTGCCAACGCGTTTTTCGATTGCATCAAGTTAAATAAGCACGTGACGTAGACAACTTTCCAGACAGAACATAAACAGATTTTCATTGTTTTTACTCAAGCGTGAAAACGTAGTTTGATCAAATAGTTACATTTTTTTTAATGATGTTTTTTTTTTTTTTTTTTTTTGGGGGGGGGGTCTTAACTTGATGGTTGGAATGAATGTAGGCCATTCTTCCCTAAAAGCAGTGATGCACCATGATGCATCACACGTTTAAGGCAATGTGATACCTTTTGTCGATACTACATAGGCCTACCTGTAACAATAATTAATGTCTTTTGGTGACTGACTGAAACAATAATAGCCCCCTCCCCCACTAGCATAGAACAATTGAAACAATATTCTGCAGGACACAATATCTGTTTACATTTTCACAAAAGAAAAAAATTGATCAGAAATGCATCTTATGGGCCAGCCAAAAATAATCGAGTGCCAACTCGACCCCTTTTTCCCGAAACCGGTGCAACGTAATCAACTTGAATGTTCTTTGTTTAAGTAAAGACTGCTGCGTCACTTATATGGATTTACCCTTTTTCGTAAAATGTACGGTATGGTCGGAGTAACAAACATTTGACTGAAATGTGAACCCTTTATAAGATTCCGTTTTATTCGTCCGCCATGCTCCGATGAAAGCGTAAAGATATTCGCGCTTGCACTCGCCCTTTCAAAATATCAAATCTTTAGTATTATGCATCTACAGTGTTTTGTCTGCTCTGTTGAAGAAGAATACGATACCATACAAATAAAAATGCTTTCAAAGCGCGGCTTGAGGAAGAAAGGGTCATCCTTTTTTCATACGGGAAGAAAGCGAAATGTTAGCCATTCGTTGTGAGTATATAGGCCGTAAACACAGGGCCTACATAGTGTTTATCTACATCAATGCGTGCAGTGATGGATAGGCTGTATATTATCACAGGCCCTGTACACTATTGGTAAGATCGAAAAACACAAATGTTCACAGATTCACACACAACTTACATGATTTAAAGTAAGTAATGGTAGAAAGGGTTCCTTAAAATATTTCTGCCTATGCTATTGTTTCTGAGAAATAAGTAAACAATAGTTTTTATCACGCGCTTTTTGTTTGAAAAAATCCCCAGAAAACACATAAGGTATCTTTTCACTATTTTCTCGTGATCTCGATGACCAATTGAGCTCAAACTTTCACAGGTTTGTTTGTTCATGCATATGTTGAATCACGCAAAATGTGGACACTGATTTTGAGCTGTTAACAAAAGTGTACAACAGGCCAAGGGGCACGGGGGGGGCCCCCCACAAATTTCCAGCCCCCCCCCCCCCCCCCCCAAAAATAAAAAATTAAAAAAAAAAAAAGAAAGAAAAAAACAAAAAAAAAAAAAACAAAACAAACAAAACATTACGGAGATTAACTCGGAGGAGACGTGACCGGTACAGGGACTCCCCAAATTGAATTGAGCAGAGCAGAGAATAACATATTAAAATTATACTTTTCCCTTTACCTTAAACTTTAAAGATTTTTTTTACTTTTTTTTTTTTATTTTTTTTATTTTTTTTTTTTTTAGTATTTTTATGTGGAAGTGGAATAGTGGGTGCGCCCTACATGCCGGAGGGACTAAAAGTTATGCTACGCGCACGCGCAACGATGGTCGTTACCAGCGTAGCACACGCAGCATACATTATATATTACGGGCGCGGCGGGGCGGCTGCTAGGCGAGGATTCTGAAAAAAAAAACAGTGATTTTTTTTTTTTTTAACTTTTTTTTCTGGACCCTGGCCGAGCTCCACTGTGAGAACAAAAAAACACTAATTTAATTTTAATCCGGTTTCAAAAGAGAAGACTCCAGGTGGGCATTAAAATGTGAAGGGCAAAAAGTTAATAGGATATTGTACATGGCCCTATGATGAGGTTCGTGTGGAGACGATAGCGGATCAATCTCAGTTCTAGGGGAGACTACAATGACCCCACCACCACTGACACACCCATTTTCCCTGGGCCCCCCACTTGGAAGCAATGCCCCCCCCCCCTGTGCCCCCCCACCGAAAAATTCCTAGCTACGCCGCTGGTGTACAATACCTTTAAGAATGGTGTGCGTGTTTCATCTATATATTTTATCAAGCCATCTGATAAATTTAACGAAGAAAACATGCAATATACCAACAGTTATTGAAAGTGAGACCCCAAAATCAATAAAAGGGGACAGGAATATTTAAAGAAAATTAACTATATTGTTCGAAACAAAATACTTGGTTTTTCTAAGAAAAACTAGACTCGTTGCCTATAACAACATTAATGATCGCAACTGCGTAAACTAGGTTGCATGGGATCACCTTTTGTCACGAGTTCAAGTATAGGAATTTCTCTTATGTAGTCTATACATGATAGAAAAAGCTATATAAAACACACCAGTTGGCTTTTTTGTGCACAACATTGGTAAGGTTGAAAATATAAATGTTCACAGATTTGCACATAACTTACACGGTATAAAGATGGTCATGGTGGAAAACTTCCCTTGAAATAGTTTTGCTTGAAATGCTTTAGCTTTAGGAAATGAGTAAAACAATTAGTCTTTATCACTGATGATAAAATCCGATGTTTGAAAACAGTGAAAACATACAATGGTTTTGTTCACTGTTTTCTCATGACTCCGAAGACCGATTTAGCTGTTATTTCATGTAGGCCTATAATAATGTTGGGTCACATCAAGCGTGGATACTGGTCTTTGACAACTACCAATGACGGTTGTACATTTGCTTTAAATGTCATGGAATGTGTAATTCAAATCAGTATTCGGATAACATTGTACATTATATTTGTTTGCGAAAATGAAACAGAGCGTGCAGCGCATCCGGGGAATGGTTTTGTTCTACTTAAAAATTTAAAAAAAGGCTGAAGTGGAAAGCTCTATTTACCCATGTAGATTGGTTGTCTTCGCCACTCATTGTTTGCAAACAAGATTGAGGCTCTGAGAAAATTAATGTTATATCTTTCTTGTAAGGAAACCTTCAGTTAAAATCCCCAGTTTTCAGTTCCCACCTAATTGCATGCCCCCCCCCCGATGAGGTTTCCCTCAACATCTTCTCTAAGTATCTTCAGGTTTACACTCTACAAACTTCCGGGTTATAATTGACTCAGATTCCGGGAGTCATTGGACCTGACCCATTTCTGGGTCAGGCTGACCTGGAAAGTGGTTTAAAATTGGATTTTAACCTCGGATTCTGCGTCGGTTTGACCCGTTGCTGGGTCATTTTTACACTCAGCCTCCGGGTCATACTGACCCACAAATGGGTCAGGCTCCACCGGACCCGGATCCGGGTCAATTCGGACCTGGTACAGTGTAGACCTGAAGATACCTGTGTAGAGAAGATGTTGAGGAAAAACCTCATCTGGGGGAATCTCATGCAACCAGGTGGGGACTGAAAACCCAATCGACATGCAAGGCTCCGGTGTGAAGCAAGATTAAAACTGGGGTCCACAGAGGTGAAAGAAAAGAGAAAAGCCAACTTGAATACCTGTAGCCCCTACTTCAGAGAATGTAAATCGCAAATATTTTGTCCAGGAACATGGAAATTGAGTAGTATTTCATGCTCTGCTGATGTAAACAGTTTTTGCAACCCATGTAAACACACCATGTGGTTTAATAACCTTAAATTCAGACAACTTCGTGCAGGTATTCTGATATCATGTTTGTATCGCTATAGTGTCTGGGATGTTTATCATTGAATACTAACTCATAACGCCCCCACATTGTTTGGTTGACAATGTGACGCCGGTTCATTCGCTAATTCAATCTAATTCATTATAGCTGGAAAGCTAGTTTTACCGAGACAAAAATGATGCAGTTTAATGTGCATGGATGTAATGCTATTACAGCGTGGACAACGTGGTCTGCTCTAACGATCATTAAAGGCACTGAACACGTTTGGAAATTGTCAAAGACCAGTGTTCTCACTACATAAAATAACAAGCCTGTGAAAATTTGGGCTCAATTGGTCATCGAAATTGCAAGAAAATGATGAAAGAAAAAACACCCTTGTTGTACAAATTTGTGCTTTCAGATAGGAATAAAAACTTCTTGCAAGAAGTTTTTATTATTTTAGTGAGAAATTACCTCTTTCTCAAAAACTACGTTACTTCAGAGGGAGTCGTTTTACAATGTTTTATACTATCAACAACTCTCCGTTGCTTGTTACCAAGTAAGTTTTTATGCTAATATTTGTTTTGAGTCATTACCAAACGTGTACGATACCTTTAAGATATTTAGGAACACCCACAGCTTAAAACTCAGTTCACTCTACACGGGCCAGCTGGGCACCACACATTACTTAACTTAGCATGCTAAGAAGACATAGGCCTACCACAACGTAGCTGCGGTATTTTTCTCCAAGCAATCTTTCCTATTATACAGCTTTATGAAATCGGGCCCGACCCATGCCACATGCTATGTTGTAAGTTTGTGAAAAAAATAGGTATTCATTACCGCCATCGGCGGCGACCTTTTCATGGCTCCCTGCAGTGACCTACACACAAGGATCATTCAGTAAACGGTAACCAGCGTAAAATGCCGGCCGAGATGACGTAATAACATGGAAGGTAAACAAGTATGAATAACAATATAATACAAACTAAAATAAACTAATTAGATAAACAGAGCAAACAAATCACGTCTATCGTTATATTTTACATCAAGCTTTAAGATGTTTGTTTATCGCATTGTTGTAATTCAATCAACGAAGTCTAAATCTCGAGTTATTCCAGCCAACTGCGCAATTACGAAACCATTTGTCTCGGTAATTTTCTCAAATTATCGGTAAGTAAAACACGAGGCGAATAACTTGTGTCAGCGCGTCTCATCTGTCAATGAACTCGGCCCACAAGACTCAAGATGTTTACAAACAAACAATTTAATGCCTGTTCAATGACGTCTTCAAGAGAGCTGTGTAACTGTCTTCAATTGTTTCTTCATGGCAGCGTTTTGAAGACGTCGATAAGAAAAGCACGAAGAACTTATTTGTACCAAATTAAAGTCATTAATAAATAATTATCTGAAGTAAATTTACGTTGTTATTTATATAAATGTAAACTGATTTGTTTATGTAAAAATAATATAGAACTGAGATGCATAATATATGGGACAAGTTGGGCACCCAGAGAACGTTTCTCGATCTGTTCTACTCCTACTCCAAACTGTAGACAAATTTGAAGGCAACAGTGTGTATAAATTTTTCCCTTTTTGTGACGTCAGCATGGCCTGGACGAGGAACAAATTTGATATTTGTAGTCAAACAAGGCAAAAGCTTGGTTGATGAGTTATATCAAGTTGTGGCCGTTGATTTGTTGATGTTTTAAGATACTATGTCAGAACAGCGTGGCATTAATCCGCTAAGGAAGAGTTTCCACGAAGGTAGATGTTTACGAAAACTCTTTTTTTAATGAGTCTGTTTATTCCATTTCATGTGACCGTCGTGTAGAATCTGTTGGGACTGTCTTCAATTGAATCTTCGTGACAGTGTTTTGCTCACTTTAAGATAAGTATGAAGATAAAGATTGTACCTTATGAAACTTTCCACCAAGGCAGATGTTTACACACGAAATAAACTTGTAAAATATCGGTTTATTCCATTTGCTCGTCTTCAATGGGTCTTCATGACTAGATTATTTTCAAGAAGGCCCTTTTTTAAACAGATGTAAATGTTTTTAATATTGTGCGCAGCTGTTGATCATGAGTGCTGTCTTACGCATGATGCTGTCGGAGTTATAAGTGGCCCTGGGATCGTGCGGTACTTCTGTGCAAAATTGTGCCAAGCATTTCATCAAATGCCAATTTACGTGGCAGGAAATGAGCATCCTCCAAAAAAAGGAACAAAACACCAAACTCAAAGGGGCAATTTGGCACTACGGGAATATGAGTAGAAAATTGCAACATTTCGAAGGTTTGCTGAGAAAGATTGTTCATCATAAGTAAGAACCTAATTTCAAAATTAACAGAATTTTGTTATATATTTCAGTTGACCAACCACTACGAGAAATGTTTCCGCTTGAATGCTTTGACGTTAGAAAATATGACAGCTTAATATATTATGCAAAATCTAAGATGATGCCAGTATTGAGGCTATTTACAACCTGTGTTTTGAACACAAAAGTTAATACATGACGCCATGATGAGCTGTTCGGTAACATTGTTACCTGCCAATCCATGATAATTTTGAAACAGTTTGAAGTAATTGTATACTCTTCTTATAAAAATCATTTGTGGTTGATTACACTTCATATAAAACCATGATTTTGCTCATTTACCTTGATTCCTATTGTTTTCATGAAATGCTTGCTTGTACATAACCGCTCAGCTTCTATTGCGAACTCAAATAACTGGCAAATATTTCAATCAAATTTCGACAAGAGTGTGCGCTGTTTAGCTCAGTCAAATGGGTTCTGTACATCGGCACCATTTTACTCTCTCACACGCTCAGACTGTTTACATTCCTCTAAAATCCAACGAGTTGTGGGTGTCCTCTTAGCAGGACTGGGCCCAATTTCATGCGAAGAATGCCTAGTAACATGGAAGACGCATGCGCACAAACAGAAATTCCCTCACGCTAACTTGTGAATATACGCTTGACGTAAGCTCGGAATTCCCTGCTTCCGTAAAGCGCCGATTCTTTGCTTACGGTATTGGGCCCTGGTCGCCATGCCGTTAACAATTTCCACATGATATCAATAGCCAGTTCTACTTATTGCCTGGGTATCCTTCGAACGCTTCAAGACTAAGTAGGATTGGCAACCATCTAAAACAAAACTGATCTGGGCCCAATTTCATGGCTCTGCTTACCGCCGAATTCTGCGCTTGCGATCTCCATTCCCCGCCTACGAGCAAGCGCCGAATTTCTGCGCTAGCTGTGTAAGCGAAGAATGCCTAGTAACGTGGAGTACGCACGCGCACAAGCAAAAATTCCCTGCTAACCTGTGAAATACGCTTGACGTAAGCGCGGAATTCCCTGCTTCCGTAAGCGCTGATTCTTTGCTTACGGTAAGCAGAGCCATGAAATTGGGCCCAGTTTAGATCTGAAACCAGAGTGGTAATGAAGTTCATACCAGCATAAATCTTCTTGGAAATAGTTATCTGAAATGCGGTAAAAGTTGAGAAAGTTACATTTAAAATACCCTCAAAATCACTGTTGCTTATGCCAAATGCCGCAATTGAATCAAGCCTGATGAACGTGCACAAATTCCTGAACATAAACCTTTATTTTGTTATTTTCACCCAAACGTGACCACCACTTACGAATTTTTCACAGGTTCGTTAAAACTATAGATGATGGTGAATTCATACTAATCATCCAACATACACCTTTGTAATTTCCCTTTAATTAGAAGAACATAAAACATAACAATGAAGCTTCGTAATCGAGGCATTCGAGCATTTTATGATCTGATGTATCAGATAATAAAGTCAATCAAAAATGAATTAATGCTAATTATGTGTTTAACCACCAGCTGAACTGTCACATTAGGAAAAAGCCTCAACGGCTGTTCAACGGCTGCAAAGGTCGATGTGTGGTCACCGTTACGATTGCGAGAGCGACGATGCGGCAAAACTTATTTAAAATGTGGCGGCAGGCCCGCCCCCTGTACCCCTCCCTCCTCGCCCTCCTCTTTCCCCTATGAGATCGAACAATGCAATGAATAGTTCGGTTCATCAACTCCCACCCCGTTTGTTTTATTTCCCCCCCCCCCCCGCTTTCAAATAAAATGTTCTGTTACTGACCACGACACCCACCATGTGTGTATTTTAATGCGGCGGTATAGGAACTCGTGTGTGATAGTTTTCTCGGATAAAGTTACAGAACTATTTCTCAGCACACAGTTTGTTTCAGATTACAAAAGAAAAGTATGTTTACAGACTAAAAATGGTTCATTATATTTGTTTCCAATTACCACCAATCATGTTATTCCATGGCAGTATTTCATTCCTTCTTTTTATGATGAAGGTCGCTCGAGAAAATGGCCTAAAAGGGCCAATCAAAATGAGGTCACACATTGAAATGAAAACATGGAAATTAAGACAGTTACAGCGCGCGAAGAAGAAGATAAATGAATTTATTTAAAGGCTGGGTATACTTTTGGTGATTGTCAAAGACAGTATCCTAACTTGGTGTATCCCGACATATGCATTAAATAACAAACCTGTGAAAATTTGGGCTCAATTGGTCATCGAAGTTGCAAGAAAATAATGGGGAAAAAACCTTTAAGATTCCTGAGAAAGGCTTCATGCCATGAAGCCTTTCTCATATTCAAATTTGTTGGTAAAAATTACTTTTCTTTAAAATTACATTACTTGAAAAGGTGTCGTTTCTAAAAATGTTTTATAGTATCAACAGCTCTCCAGTTCTTTTTACCAAGAAGGTTTTTAAGATAATTTATTTTTGGAGTAATTACCAAAGGTATACCCTATACGTATAAATTTATGTTTCGTTTATGGTTTGTATTGGGGACAAATTACCATGCACGGAAACAGACAGATCATTTTGTTAACTTCAACTTTTATTAACAATTTTGCAAATATTAATTAAAGTCACTGCATAATTAAAACAATAATTATGCTCATAAAACGCTTTATCCATGTCTGGATATCAAGATTCTGCGACTTAAAACAGCAACGAAGCAAAAGGATGAAATAATTGACAAGAGAATTCAAATTTGTTATCATAAACGTTAAATCTAAACCCAGTTCGGCCACTAAAATCACGGTAGTCCTATCATCAAATACACCGTATAAATTGTCCCTTCTAAAAATGTTGAATGTTAAAGGAACATTACAGAATTGGTTTTTGCTAACAAAACAGTGTAAGCACTTTATATAATCCACCATATGAACTGACAAACCTGTAGAAGTTTGAGATCGATCGGCCATCTGGGTCGAGAGAAAATAATGAAAAACTGATTACACATTTGCATGTGTTATACAATACATGAATAAAACGCTCATGAGCGATAAACTCCAACCGGAAATTAGTTTTATTTATTTCTCATCAAATATGGCATTTCAGACAGAAATATTTCTAGGGATGTTTTCTACTATCATCATCATTAGACCGTGTAAGTCTTATGTAAATCTGTGATCTTTAAGAAAATTTTAATTACCAGTTCTGTAACGTTCCTTGTGTAACAGGCTAATAACATGCATCACCGGTCAATGATGCATTCGAATAAAATATTAGAACACATCTACTTTGTTTTAATAAATTGGCCTAAATAATTATTTGCTATGTTGTTGAGAAAACTATAACAAAAAATGCTGTCCATTTTACAGGTTTGCTTTGTAATTCCGAAAGCATTTCAAAAACGCTCTACCGAAGACGCAACGCCGCCCCCCCCCAAAAAAAAAAACCAAAAATGAAAATAAATGCTGTTTTTCTGTTGTATTTTTTTGTTAGTTAGATGCTTAGAAAAAGACAGAGTCCGTGCAGAAACTTGGAATCGTCTTCCCCCAAATTCACCCTTCCCTAAAAATGAACCTTTGGCTCCTGAAACTACTGACATGTAAAAAACTGTCTGTATTTTTAATGTGTTTCAGTTTGGTCAGGCTATAGGTGTAACTTAAGTTGAAGCATTTAATAAAACAAACTAATGATGAGGAGGTTTGTGTAATCAATGCTGCCCTTAATATCAAGTTTTAAAAAGGATTGCACGCACATCAAACAAAAATATATTATTGATAGCATCGTCAATATGGGAAAGGATATCATTGGTATTTTTGAGAACCTTTTCACTTAAAGGCACTGTACACGTTTGGTAACTACTCAAAATATATATTAACATAAAAACTGACTTGGTAACAAGCAACGGAGAGCTGTTGATAGTATAAAACATTGTGAGAAATGACTCCCTCTTAAGTAACGTAGTTTTTGAGAAATAGGTAATTTCTCACTAAAATAATAATAACTTCTTGCAAGAAGATTTTTGTTCCTATCTGAAAGCACACAAATTTGTACAACAAGGGTTTTTTCTTTCATCATTTTCTTGCAACTTCGATGACCAATTGAGCCCAAATTTTCGCAGGCTTGTTGTTTTATGCATATGTTGGGATACATTAAGTGAGAACACTGGTCTTTGACAATTTCCAAACGTGTTCAGTGCCTTTAAAAGTACTTCGGTTATGGAAAAAGATATCACTTTTTATCCCCAAAAATTTGAATCTCAGATGCAGTAGCGTTTCTCAGAGTGTGTATTCCAATGCAGATTATTCTTCCTGCGTGGACATATTAACCGCTCCAGATTTTCGGCAATATCTCAAAAACGCTACCACCTTTTGAAATGAAATTTCCACAGGTTAGTTTTATGGTATATATCTACAACTTTACAGTGGGTTCCAATTACCAAACACAATCCCTTTAAGTTAAACTACCTGTGACGAAAACGGTTTGTGTGTTCTAAGTGTTTTTGTTGCACGTTCATAACAGGCAGTTCATAATAAAGCAATGGTAATTTTGGAGGTCTTCAAATGCTATTTAATCGACATTGACTGGAGGATTGACACTGGTATGATTTGAATAATTAATTGAGCGCTCAGATTCAAATTAATCGTTAATATTTTCGATAATTAATAATCATGTCTTAATTGGGTATAAAACATTTGTATAGTTATTTATACACTATAATTATAATGAACCTGTTAACAATGCTTAATAATCAATGTTTTGCATTTAGCACTTATGGCTGTTAAACAAAATAAGCTTGCAGCGTAACGATGACAAAAACAATTAACGTTAATTTGACTTTTCCTCATCCGACAAGAATAATGATTTCTGAAAAATAAAAAATAAATCAAATGCGAATATTATAATGATGTATACTTACGTCTAGGCCAGTTAAATAGAAGCGCCATATTCACCTATTCATCCTTTGTGTATTGATAGACTTGAATCTGCTGCTCGGTGGGAGCAGAGAAAGACATGCAGTGTACAATGGCCAGGAGTATTAAGGTTTGCTTGATATCCAATGATGGCCAGCCTAGCCAGGCACTGTGGTTCTGTATTACACTATATAGTCCAAGTGAGCACTAAGGTTGAGGTATATTGTGTTATGCGTGTCTGTGTCTTGCCTTGTTAGATGTGTGTCTTGTGTCTGTGTGGCACGCAGCGAGGCAGGCACACGGAGGAGGCAGAAACGCGACTCATTGCGATGGTAACGGCTCTTTGGTCTGCCGGAGGAGGTGATGCGGTGATGAGAGCATCCCGACGACTGTTTTATGTACAGACCAGCGGATAGTAGACTATTTGGCTTGGGAAGTGAAGGGATGCTTACTTTCGGGGGTAATTATAAATTCCAAACGGCAGACGCTGACCTGCCTCAATTGACAACAAATCTGAAGTTCGTTGTCCAAACAAATATTTGTATGGTTTACATGAGGCTGAGGGGTTTGAAAGTAAAAAAATTTGAATATTTTATTTTGAATATTTAGCATTTAGCTACGGGGAGCTTATTTAGTGTGGTGTGGCCCGATGGATTTACCTGGCAAGTTTGCTGCCACCTAGTGTCAAAAAAGTCTCAAAATTGCTTGAAGATGAGCCTGACATGACTTCATGAAGTATTGTTCAAGCGTGTAAATTTTTACGAGGATTGCCAACTGATGAATAAAATCACAACAAAAATGCCCCCAAAGAAAGTATGGCAACGTTTTGGAAGAATGACATCAGATTTGTCGCTCTCGTAACCTACTTTATTTCGGTTTGACGTTTCTCTGTCTCATGGCAAAAACGCACAAAACAGTCTCAACGGACATTATTTTGTTCCAGCCGAGTCAATGTGGAATGTAGGAAGATAGCGAAGCATGAAGCAATTTTTTCCTCCCACACTGACCATTATTAAATGAGAGGACGAGCGGACATCCATTCCGCTCTTTATAAAATCCCTTGACTTCACACCACCCTTATTTGGAAATTGGGTTGTGACAAATCTCTCAAAAAGATGTATGTTTTGTTAGTTCCCTTTTTTATATATCCATGCTGCTACACTGCAAAACCCGGGTGTTAATATGATACCATGAGTGTTGTCACATAGATACTGAAGAGAGAATCAAAATTAACACCATATGGTGTTAAAATAACACTAATTTCTGCAAAAACAATTACATTGGTGTTATTTTAGCACCCTAAAGATGTCAATTTTGATTCTCTCTTCGGTATCTATATATTATGTGACAATACCCATGGTGTTAATTTAAAACAACCCAGTTTTTGCAGTGTAAATCTCTGAATTCTTACCCCTTAATTTCACACTATCGCCAAGCAAACAAAAACTGAAAGAACATTGACATTATTGTTGTGTGGTAAACTTGTTAATGCTAAGCGAACACTGTTTTGATCAGTATGTGCTGATAACTAACAATGTGGAAGTGAGCATAGTAAGGCGTAGGCCTAATCTGCTGTTTTAGCCAACGGAATAATTTGTTTGCATTAACTTTTGCTAAGTTGTGTCAGCCACCCCCCCACCCCTCCCACACCTCCTAAAATCATTCAAAGGAACTTGTTGAATTCCTAGAAAGACGTCAGCATTCCTAAAGAGCCAAAACGATGCAAAGTCACAAAATGCAGACTGATATTGAGTTCATCAAATCAATATTAAATGGACACGACAGGGACCAGGCAACCCAGGCACACTTCGGTGGTGAACAACCATCACTTGCTGCCTCGTTGTCTGCCATCACAGTTTCATCTTACGGCCGCCACGCGCCACTGCGGCCGTCAGTCGATCCGCAACTCTGCCACCTTTTAAGTAGGCCATACCCCTGCCAAGATAAATCAAGAACAATTTCACCGTACAGCTAAATTTGCCACATAATTATCTCACCAATGGCAAGGACGACTGTGAAACACAACCTTTCTTAATTAACTTCGGTCCATTGGAGGATGGATACGGATGGTCAAAATGGAGAAGGGCAAAGCTTCTTGTAGGTGGTATGGTGGAGAGGAGAGTCAGAGTATAGGCCTACTCTACTTATTCTCAATAGGAGGGTAGAGTAGGGTCAATGCATGTGTACGGTACGGTACCCATTACATGTAGGGAAATAATAACATCACATTTTATTCCCTATTGTATTCAAATTGGAAAAGATACATTCATATCTAAGAGCATGTGAAACAATGACATTTTTGGCACTGAAGAAGGTCACCATTGTATAATATTACCAATCTGGGCCCAATTTCATAGAGCTGCTGAACACGTTTGGTAATTGTCAAAGACCAGTATTCTCACTTGGTGTATCCCAACATACATAAAACAACAAGCCAGTGAAAGTTTGGGCTCAATTGGTCATCGAAGGTGCAAGAAAATGATGAAAGAAAAACACCCTTGTTGTACACATTTGTGTGCTTTCAGACAGGAATAAAAGGCTTCAGGCCTGAAGTCTTTTATTTTAGTGAGAAATTACCTCTTTCTCAAAAACTACGTTACTTCAGAGGGAGTCGTTTCTCACAATGTTCTATACTATACTGCGCTCTCCGTTGCTCGTTACCAAGTAAGTGTTGATGCTAATAGTTTGAGTAATTACCAAACGTATACAGTGCCTTTAAGCACAACAAGCAACTATACATCAAGCACAACATTATTATGCTTACCAGAATAAGGTTTACCAGCCAAACTACCTTTGTCACATGTGCAGTTTGTGACTGATATCCTGCTCATTTCTGCTAAGCAGAAATTGTTAAGCAATTTTTGTCTGCTAAAGCAGCTTTATGAAATTGGGCCCTGGTATAAGATAAGTCCTCCTCCTAGTATTTTTTAATGCAATAACTATTATCTGGTCGCACCGTGCGACCACTTTAAGGCGCCTTACTTTTGAATCTAGAGGGCGCTATACGATAAAGTAGTTATTTTTCTTCATGCAAGCTTCTAAAGAATTTTTGTGTGTTTTTGTACGAAGATTTACACGCGGTCATTGCAAATGTTTGCATGTTTGTACCCAAACCATGCAAAGCTCAGATTACTCTTATTTTGCATATTGGAATAATTATTGTGTTCGCTGATTTGTTTAGCTTGCTAATTATGTTGGGGGCCGTAGATGCTGTTCATTAAAGAAAACAAACCCCTGACTTTTTCGTACATCAACTTAGGGCCAAACGTGTTTCTTCATTTTTGTTTTCGATAATTCTGATCTGAAAATTGCGTCCCTGCTCCATTCTTTGAGATTTCTTTTAAAAGGGTCGACAAACTCAAAGCTACCTTTTCCAAACAACGAAATTGCTTTCAAAAACACTTTAGGCCTATTTAACAAAAGCCAAAATTCACGTCAACGAATTTGTGCATATTACATCATTAGGCCTACATTCCTTAAATAAAAAGCTTTACCTTCAAAAGTGTGCAAGTTAGTGGAGTCATACTTTGGTATAATGACCGCGAACAAAATTGTGTATTTTTACCTGAAAGCCTGCTTGTTATAAAGATGGTAATGGTTGTAAGTGTCCTGCGAAATTATTTCATCTGAAGTGTAGGCCTACCTGTTTATTAGAAATCAATAAAAGTATGTCGACAAATTGTAATCTCCAAAGATCGCCTAAAGGTGACTTTTGGAGATCAACATTTCCGTGGTGTCCATTTGTGAATGCTGCGGCCAGAGAGGCGGGTGGTGCCCGCTGTCACTCGCATAATATGCAAATTACTCTAGTGGTGCGCATGCTCCACACGTGACGCTTGTGACCGCCCACATTTTTAGACAAAATGGCGAATTACGGTGAGACTCCATGTTTTTTCTCTTCAATTATTTTCCATTTTATAGAAAGTTTGTACTGCAAAATCACTGCAAATTTAGCAAGGTGAGTTGAATATTACCTATAAACTTACTAGAAGACTTCCTATGTTGAAAATGAGGTTTCGAAATAGCTAAATAGAGGGAAAAGTAAGGCTTAAACGTGTAGCGGTGAATTTGAAAAACATGTGGTCTGAATTTTGTATCTACGTACATAGTACAGTAGGCCTATCCTGTATTGTAAAAGCCTTGAAAATATCGATGCGAAAATACAGTTTTTGTTAAACTAGCTTAAAATTTGAGACGGGCGTCACAACTGTGTGTACACACAGGCTGTTTTGTTTGTGGGTGTGATTGTTGGGGGAGGGGAGCAGTGAACTGTGTAGTTGCGATAATCGTAACCCTCCTCCCGACCGTCGGAACGACCGGAGGGTTACGAGTTGGATTATGGCAAAAGGGTGCGAAATGTGAAATGTGAATTTTTTTTCGAGACTTGTGACCAGATTTGCCCAATTTTTACCACTTTCAAAAATCATGACCCACACTCCAAGAACACGGATTTGGTCTTGAATGTGTAATGAATCCATTCATAACACTCATGAACATCATTGAAAAAGTATTTAGAAGAAAAAAAAGACAAAAACTTACCAGAGACCGAGTGAAATGCCAAGCGTAGACCAGACGAACCAGACTACTCTGGATGATGATTCGGCTACAGCCGAAGGCTCCACCCCGCTGATTGGTCGAAAAGTGCATGGTTTAAATCATCATCCAGAGTGGTCTGGTATTCGTCTCGTCTACGCTTGGCACTTCACCATGTTCACTCAGTCTCTGGAAAGTTTTTGTCTTTATTTTCTTCTAAATATTTTTTCAATGATGTTTTGAGTGTTATGAATCGATTCATTACACATTCAAGATCACATCCGTGTTCTTGGAATGTGGGTCATGATTTTTGAAAGTGGTAAAAATTGGGCAAATCTGGTTACAAGTCTCGAAAAAAAATTCACATTTCACATTTCGCACCCTTTTGCCATAATCCAACTCGTAACCCTCCGGTCGTTCGGACCGTCGGGAGGAGGGTTACGAATATCACAACTATGAACTGTGAAGAAGCTAGGGTAAAACGTTTAGGGGGCACATGGCGTGACATGGTGCACCATTTAACAATTTTTTCTAGGGGATCATTTCTAAATTCTGGCCAATTAAATTTGAAGTTTCTGTCTGCATTTTTCTTAAACAAGCCCATTTTCAGTTCAGCACTCTTAATTGTTATGCCATTTACTAAGGTGCTCTGAAATTAATGCATAAAAGCTTATAAATAAAATGTAACATTTTATTCTGGTATCTTTAAATCTCAAAGTCAAATGTCCAGATTTCAAATGGGGGGGGGGGGGGCATGCGCATGGGGGAGCTAGCAAACACCTGGATTTAGCTCCATTGATTATGCAAAATATGCTGGACTCCCTCCTCTTCTTGGCCCTAGTAGTACTACTAGTAGAACGTAGGAGGTCCTGTATACAAGGCGACCCTGAAATCGGGGCAAATCTTTTACCTCTCTGCGCGCGATGTAAACAGTCCCTAGATACAATTTTTGTGGTTTGACTTGCCAAGCAGAGTCTCCTCAACTTTGCCCAAAACTTGTAAGGCTCCACTGGTTAGTTGCACTTGTAAATGCAAAAAGTTGTGGTATTTTAGGCATTTCTACAAGGTACAAAAATATGCCATACTGTCGGGGCCATAACAGAAATTGCCCACCGAAAAAGTTTCATCAAACACTTTTTCAATTCACATTTCACGATGATCAAATCATGTGACTGAACATTCTGCTGAGCATTGTGGGGAAAAAACACAGGGCTTAAAGAAGCCATGTGCCTTATATCATTTTCTAATAGTCTGTAGATTTTTTTTGGTAACCCTCTGGTCATTATTATTATAATATCAAAATTTAAACATCGGCTTGGTGATTCAATTACCACTGTTTATTTGTATGCTTTATTATAAATGTCAAGAAACATAAAAAGACACGAAACTAAATAAAAATCAGATTTGAAAGCCAAGAATTATTTACACTTTTTTTATTTTTTTATTTTTTTTTATAGTTTTTGCAAATTACCACGGTAATTTTTAAAATTAATTTTGAATATTTTGAATAAAATGAAGACAACTGCTGGCTATAGAGTCATACACAAAGTCTCACAGAACACTTGTAGTCACTGCAGACGTATGGCTTCACCGGGACACCATACTTTCTTGTTTGCCTTGAAAACGGGTAAAACTCAAAACAAATGGGACGCTATTGAAGTCATCGAAGATCGGTGCGTGGTGTGAAAGTTTCAATGTCCATCAAGTTTTAATATATGTTTGCATACTTCTTATAAACAAAGGAAGCCAATTATGGCATCAGTTGATATATGGCATCATTTTTGTTTTCAATTCAATTCAAAAAAATTCAATTCAAAAAAATTCAAACTTTGACCCTATAAATTTCATTGAGCTGTTAAGCAGAAAATATTGCTCAACAAGTTTCTGCTAGATGCAATTATTTTGTCTAGTAACCTATTTCAGCTGGTAACCAAAATTGTTTAGTGCTTTAGCTACATGTACTTGTCCTTAAACAGCTCTATGAAATTGGGCCTACACATGCAGGTTACGAAGTAGATTGGCCCTATTAAACAGCCCTATTAAACATCAAATGTCCTATAAAATGTCCCTATTTTGGCTCTCTGCTCATTTCCCAGCAGAAGCTTATCCACAACAACAATTTTAAACAATTAAAATGCAGTGTTCGGGTTTCTGCTGGAAGAAACTAACTTCTTTTGGAAGATTGGAAGATTTGGAAAAAACCTGGAAGAAATGTTTTTCCCTTTTTTGTTTTTTGTCTTCTTTTTTTTCGGAAGAAAGAGAGAAAATGAACACAATTGAGTGACCCATTTGCTGGTGGGGGCAGAGGTTAAGAGTGGTCACATGTGCTTTTATGAAACGCAACTGGCTTAGTATGTTTTTATCTACATAATGCACATGATCTTTAATAAGCTGTGTTGAAGTCAAGTATACATTACCACTGAGTACAAAGGTTGCCAAGTAGTTCTTGAGTACGAGTACTTGGGACATCGAGTGTAAGTACAGGTATCCGAGTACCAGTTCTCTGTTATAAGAGTAAAAATTCCAACAGCCGAGTTCAAGTATACGTGTACTTTAAGATGAAGTATACTGAAAAGTGATGAATCAAACACGTGTTTGTTATTCACTAGTTTTTGAATGCTCCTGGGCATGTCAAAGAAGGCTTGGAATTTTTAATTTTTTCTCATGCATATCCGTTTCACAAAACTACATTAAAGGCATCGTACACGTTTGTTAATTGTCAAAGACCAGTGTTCTCATTTGGTGTATCCCAACTATGCATAAAATAACAAGCCTGTGAAAACTTGGGCTCAATTGGTCATCGAAGCTGCAAGAAAATGATGAAAGAAAAAACACCCTTGTTGTACAAATTTGTGTGCTTTCAGATAGGAATAAAAACTTCTTGCAAGAAGTTTTTATTATTTTAATGAGAAATTACCTCTTTCTCAAAAACTACGTTACTTCAGAGGGAGTCGTTTCTCACAATGTTTTATACTATCAACAGCTCTCTGTTGCTCGTTACCAAGTCAGTTTTTATGCTAATATATATTTTCAGTAATTACCAAACGTGTACGATGCCTTTAACACCATGGTAATGGTTAGACAGCCTTGCAACTCGGTCTCTTTTTGTCACCACAATTTACACAAGGCGCTGTGCTTTTTTGCATAAAATTATTTGTGCTCAGTGAAGGCAAAACGTATTACAGATGATACGACGGCATCTGAAGGCAAATTTGCTGTCACTTCTTTCAAGAGATATATTTTGACCTGATCGCCTGAAATTTGAAACACAGTTAACCCCCACATGAACAAACATCCTTGCAACCTGGATGGTTTTCATTTCTCATTCATTGATAAGTGAAAGTCTGCTCATATTAAGTAACTGAGTAAAAACTTTGCTGTGTCGATATTGGAGAATTATAAGTTTATAATGTTAATTCTAAACAACCAATAGTGTTTTTGATAGTGCACCGTCAACCAGAAACCTATCGTTTTCCTGGATTAGTGCTCAGTGAGCTTTCAGATCAAAACTAATCCATTGTTTTTTTTATAATTTGGTAGACTTAGTGCAAAGGGTCTGTCTAATTGTGATGATTATATTTTTTCGTTGAAATTATGACTGTCAAAATTTGCCTGCGCACAGTGAATGAACATCCACGGAATGAGGTTCTCACTGTGGGGATGTGTCTAAATTTTTTCTTCCAATCTCATTTTTCAGGTTCAAGATTAGATGATGTGCTCATGCAGTACCCCTTGATGCAAATCTACATTGGCAAAAGCTGCCTGTAGAGATCACCTTTTCCTACTTGATGTTGTCCATCAGCACTCATGGCATGGATATGAAACCCAACCTGCCCATCCACCCAGTGTAGATTGAATTGAACACAAGAGGGCCTCCTTATTGTCTTATCATCAGCAACACATGAACTCCTGGATATGACCAAGCAGCACAGCACACACTCATTCACCCTCCACTGAGGAGGGAAGACAGTAAGACACCCTATTTAAGTCAAATAGTTGGGGATCATTTGCTGCTCAAAGTTGGAGTTTTGAGTCAACTGCTGTGAACTTAATGTAAAGAACCTGAATGTACACATGGATTGGAACTTGAACCTTTGTGTGTGGTGGAGGAACATAGCCAAGGTATGTGATAAACATTTTGCTCTGTCAGTTTGGTGATGGGTTGAGATTTTTATTTGTTGGCCTATTCACTAATCTTTTGAACAGCAGAATAAACGTTTTTAAACAAAACTGTATTACTGAAGGACGTTGTGTGTGTAGTATACACAGCAACTTTGTAATGAGACACTGTAATACTTAAAGTGAGCCCTCTGTTGGTGAGATTATGCTAATGAGTAGTTGACGAATAAAAGCGTTCTTATAAATGGTAGCCATCTTTGTATCTCGTGTAATTGACTTGAACCCCCAATATATTACATATTTGGCGACGAGGATGGGATACAAATTTTTAAACAGTGTTTAATAGTTCCAGCTAAGTATAAGGAACATCTAGGGAACACGATGGCAGCGCTGATAGGCAAGATAGGTGAATATCAGGAGGGAGAAGAACAGTTTGAATACTACCTGGAACGACTAGAGCAGTTCTTCGTCGCTAACGCAATTGCAGACGACCGTGCGGTAAGCGTATTCTTGACGGTTATTGGACCGAAGTCATATGGTCTGCTCAAGAATTTAGTATCACCAGGAAAACCAAGTGATAAGTCATTTGAAGATTTAAAACTGCTACTAAAGAACCACTACACTACCGAACCGCTGGTTATAGCCGAAAGATTTAAGTTCCACAAACGAGATCAGAAAGTAGGTGAAACAGTAGCCACGTATCTGATAGAATTAAAACGTCTTGCAAGTACATGCAAGTTTCAGGCTTTTCTCAATGAAGCTATAAGAGATCGCCTAGTTTGTGGCCTGGAAAATTCAACATGTCAAAGGAAGTTGTTGGCTGAGAAAACCTTACACTGGAGAAGGCAGTAGGAATTGCGACTGCAATGGAAATGGCCAGCAAACAAGCAAGAGATATACATTCTTCGCATGTGGCAGACACATCGGGAAGTAAGCCAGTGACTGTTAACAAGATAAGGTCCAAACCTTACAAAAGTTATCTGGGTAAGGCGAAGAGTGGTCAAGATGGATCAGCTCCCAAGCAAAATCCGTCCAAATCTTTCAACAAACCAAAGGGTAGTTACACTTGCTACCGCTGTTCCGCAGAGGATCATGATGCAAGCCAATGTCCTCACAAGTCATCCACTTGCTATAACTGCAAGAAGGTGGGTCACATAGCCAGAGCATGTAGAAAGAAACGACAACAGACACCACAAACGGTAAAACTTGTCTCTACCACTGCTAGTGAGGATGATGAATTTGAATTATACACGATTAAGGAGTTTCCATCAAAATCGGGTATAATTCTGGATGTACAGGTTGGAGGTACACCCATCCAGATGGAGTTGGACACTGGTGCGGCTGTGTCTATTTTATCGGACACTGTATACCAGAAGTATCTAAAGTCGTGGCCTTTACATGAGTCTTCTGTGAAACTACGTACATACGCAGGGGAGGCCATTAAAGTGTTAGGTTGTGCCACAGTACCAGTGCAGTACAAGGATCAACCAAAGTGCCAACTGCCATTGTTTGTTGTGTCTGGGGACAAACCAGCTCTCTTTGGACGTCAGTGGCTAGAAAAATCAAGGTAGATTGGAACAGTATCTTCAAAGTTGAGACGACAGCAGCTCCCACCGCCAAGTCAGTTGAAGATATTTTGTCAAAGCACAAAGAAGTGTTTGCAGAGTGTGGAGACCCCATCAAGGATTTCACTGCTTCAGTGAGAATTCCAGAAGGAACCAAACCAATGTACTACAAGGCACGGCCTGTTCCATATGCATTGAGAGACAAGGTTGAACTCGAACTTAAACGATTACAAGATAATGGAGTAATATCTAAGGTAGATCGTAGTGTATGGGCTTCTCCCATTGTAGTTGTACCTAAGCCAGATGGAAAAATAAGGCTATGTGGGGATTATAAGGTGACAGTAAATAGGGTGTTGGAAGAAACACATCATACCTTACCCACTGCGGATGATTTGTTTGCAACCCTAGAAGGAGGGAAGATTTTTACCACATTAGACCTTACTAATGCATACTTACAGTTAGGACTAGACGATGAGTCAAAGAAGTATCTAACTATCAATACTCACCTGGGATTGTATCAGTTCAATCGTCTGCCGTTGGGGTATCCTCGGCACCGGGTATATTCCAAAATGTGATGGATCAAATACTATTGGGGATTCCAGGGGTAGTGTGCTACCTTGATGATATTTTAATATCTGCTCCAAATGAGTCGGTACACTTGGTGAGACTACATCAAGTAATGAGGCAGTTAGAGAAGTATGGAGTAAAAGTTAAATCACAGAAATGTGAATTTTGTCGAACATCAGTGGTTTACTTAGGGCATAAGGTGGATGGAGATGGCCTCCACCCAACCTTGGACAAAGTAGAAGCTATCATGCAAGCGCCCAGCCCCACGAACATCAGTGAGCTGCGCTCATATTTGGGTTTGCTAAATTACTATGGGAAGTTTCTCCCAAACATAGCAACTGTGATAAATGCACTGAATGCATTGTTACACAAAGAGACAACGTGGCGCTGGACCAAGGCATGTGAAACGGCTTTCCAAAACAGCAAGAAATTGTTGTTAGATAGTTCATTACTAGTACATTATGATGTAAATAGGGAACTCAGGCTAGCTTGTGATGCCTCTCCGTATGGAGTAGGGCAGTCATCTCACACATCATGCCAAATGGTGATGAGAGACCAATTGCGTTTGCATCACGTACACTTTCTAAAAGTGAACAAAACTATGCACAGATTGAACGCGAGGCGTTAGCAATCATTTTTGGAGTGAAGAAATTCCACAAATACTTGTATGGTAGGAATTTTACTTTACTCACAGATCACAAGCCGCTTACTGCGATTCTAAATCCTGAGTCCCCTATACCTACCTTGGCTGCGGCACGTATGCAGCGATGGGCCTTGATATTGTCAGCATATAAGTATAAGATTGAGTACAGGAAATCTGCAGAACACTGTAATGCAGATATGCTGTCAAGGTTGCCAGTTAAGCAAGGTGATACAGATGACAGAGAAGTGAATTACTTCTCATATGTTGATGAGTTACCCATAACAGCAGAAGACATTGGGAAGGAAACACTCAAAACCCAGTCTTAGCAAGAGTCTATGACAATGTGATGAATGGATGGCCTAACTATGTTTCAGACAAAGACATGCAACCCTATTTTTCTCGTAAAAATGAACTGTCTGTGGACAAGGGATGTATTTTGTGGGGGTTGCGGGTTGTAATTCCTGACAAATTTAGGCGTACATTATTGAATGATCTACATGAGCAGCACCTTGGCATTTGTAGAATGAAAGGGCTGGCTCGTAGCTACTTGTGGTGGCCGGGGTTAGACCAAGGCATAGAAAAGGTAGTTAACCAGTGTGAAACATGTCAATCAGTAAGAAATACACCACCCTTGGCACCGCTTCAAACATGGACGTGGCCAAGTAGGGTGTGGGAGAGACTGCACATAGATTATGCAGAGTTGAAGGGTCAACATTTGTTTATTGTCATAGACAGCCACTCAAAATGGGTAGAAGTTTATCCCATGAGAACTACGACGGCAGGTCAAACCTTGGACATATTGAGGAGATCGTTTAGTGCGTATGGGTTACCTGAGGAGATAGTATCAGATAATGGTCCTCAATTTACTTCCAAAGAGTTTGCAGAGTTCATGACCAAAAATGGTATAAAGCACAAACGTGTGGCACCATATCACCCAGCCTCAAATGGAGCCGCTGAGCGGACTGTTCAAGTGGTGAAAAAAGCGCTCATTAAGCAAATGCTTGATCCTGAACCTCGGAAACGGGAGTTGTCAGTACATCACAAATTGGCAAATTTTCTGATTACGTATCGGAATACTCCACACACTACAACCGGTAGAACACCTGCTGAGTTATTTTGAAAAGACAACCTAGGACAAGGTTTTCTTTACTGAAGCCTAATTTGGCACAAACAGTGGACAAAAAGCAGGAGAAGCAAAAAGAGTACCATGATAGGGGCCGAGTTCAGGAGCGAGCATTGCAACTTGATCAGAGAGTCCGGGTTAAGAGTAACCTAAATGGGTTGATTAAGTGGTTGCCTGGTAAGGTTACAAAAGTCTGTGGTTCAAGAACATATTTGGTACATATGTACAACAATGGCAGAACTCGGTTTGTACACATTGATCACATTTTGGGTTCACATGAAAGGGGTGTTCCTAACAACAGTAACAGCACTTATCCGGACTTACAGGTACCGGTTGAGTATCCAGTACAGAGTGATACAGGTTTGGTGCACCGCAGTGGCCAACACGAAAGGGGTGAACAAAAACAGGCGCATTTTGAGAACAATCAATTTCGACCAAATCCTGATTCACAGGGTAAAGGTGATTCCCAACCTACAAGTTCACCTGTACCTGTACTCACACCCGTACCGAGCCCAGACGTTCCACTGGGGAGACGCTATCCTATGAGGGTACGGAAGGCACCAGTTAAACTTAATTTGTAAGCCAAGTTAAAAGTAAACAAATCAGTCAGTGATAAAGCAGTATCAGATTAAAACAAGCACAGGCTACATTTTATTTTTGATTGTTAAGTTTACACAAAAGGAAGAAAGAAAACAAAATCAAGGCATTTGATTTAAGTTAATTTGATGATAGTTTATGTTGTAGTAAACAGCTAACTTTAGAAGGTGCTCCGGTAAACAGTAATAATAACATACTTATTGCATAACGACAAAATACCTGGATATGGTTTCTTTTAAATGTCTTGCACTATTCACTCACGGGGTGACAGTATGTTTAAGGGGGGAGGAGTGTAGTATACACAGCAACTTTGTAATGAGACACTGTAATACTTAAAGTGAGCCCTCTGTTGGTGAGATTATGCTAATGAGTAGTTGACGAATAAAAGCGTTCTTATAAATGGTAGCCATCTTTGTATCTCGTGTAATTGACTTGAACCCCCAATATATTACAGTGTGAAAGATACAATTATTATCTAGAAAGTTAAACTCTGACTACAGCTAATTATGAAAAAGAGTATAGCCTCCCTAATAGTGCCAATACACTGGACTTCCGTCCGCTTCTTGGCCCTATACGTACACCCGCATACATGTAGCATCAGGTAGTGTGATGATTTTTTGAATAGAAAACTCACATTTTGTTGCCAAAGTTTTACCCCAGTTGTCACTTAACCAATTCGTAATTGTGGAGAGTGCATTAAAAATGTTTGTGCAAGCGAATGTTTGGTGTAATTTTATGAAGAATCTCCGAGCTGACAATTACTTGTTTTTAAACATCGTCAGCGCCATGATGTTAAATACTGTTACGCATGATCATAAATGCGTCGCTGCAGCGCGCTGTTTTACTCCATGCTGCTTGCTGCTGGTTTGTGTTCTGCGGTGGTGGCAGTGTGTGTGATGAATACTGCCTTGACTAACTAGAACAGCAAAGTCATAATGCCATGCACATAGGAAAACATCATGATGTCAACGATGTTTTAACGATTGATTCTCAGCTTGGAGATTACACCAAAACGAGCTTGCACTAAGAGAAGATTTATCTCATTTGTATTACGAATAAATATTTGTTCAATAATCAACAGAATTGTATTTATCAGACTGAAAGTCAACTTATATTGAACACAAACACAAGACTTGTTTGGTCATGAGTTTACTGGCCCAAAGCTAAAATCACTGGCCTCGGGCCTGTGGTCCAGTGTAAAATTCATGCCCTGACACCACCCCACCACCAATGAAAATATTCTTGACCATTAGACTACTATGCTACATGTATTTCAAGAGAATTCATGTAAATAAATTTCATAAAAGAGAATTCATGTAAATAAATTTCATAAATTTGTTTTTGTGTGCAGGGAGGGGAGATATGTACATAGTATATACATCCAGAACAACTGACGATCCACCGTTAGATGTGACAGACAACTGGTCGCAGATAATCCTCATCCCACCTCAACATGGTAAGTGAAGAGCAAAGGAAGTAGTGATGTGACATTTACAAGTTAAAACCTAAAAGGAGAAATGTTAAGAGTTGGACATAACCTTTACTACTGTCTGTTTAAGGTTTGCCTTTATTTATTTATTTGTTTATTTATTTATTTGTTTTGTTTTGTTACAATGTGTATTGTCAGAGGATTGACTGTGATATTGATTCAAAAGGTTTCTGTGTCATGTTGATGCAATACTTCTCCTTGTGGTTTTAGAGAAAAGTGCCCCCTGGTTTAAATGATGTTAACATGTACAAACAACATGTATCCAGATGGTCGGTGAGGACTCACTGCCACAGTTTGTTTTCTTTATGATCCAGGGCTCGAATTTAACACTGGACCCGAGGCCAGTGATTTTAGCCTCGGGCCAGTAAACTCAGGACTGGACAAGTCCGGTGGTCTTGTGTTTTTCAATTACTAAAAGTACCTCACTTTGGTAATAAAAAAATAGAAAATTATGTTCAATGTTGACTTTGAGTCTGGTAAATATACTTATGAGATATTCTCTCAGTGCTTGTTCAAATAAAAATATGTACATTTTAAACTGTGTAGAAAGTTCTCTCTCATCACATTCTGGTCTTGTAAAATTAATGCTGGTCCAGTAAATACTGTAACCTGCAAGCCCTGCGGTCTTGTGGATTTTTCCCCTAAATTCGAGCCCTGTGATCGTAATCTCATTCAGTATGGAATGCCACATAGGCCTTGAGGTTTCCTGAATGTGAGCTCTTAATTCCAAACTATAAATCATTATGGCAGGGATAATTTGCTACCTTCCAGACTTGTTGCTTGAGCCAAATAATGTTATGGAACAGAAAAATCCTGAAAGGATTTTGGAAGAGAAATAAGAAAAACAGCACTGGACATACCATACGTACCTAAAAGCATTTATGAAGAAATTGTACTTTGGAATATGGTGACTTTTAAAATAATTTTCTTTTGTAATTGCACTCTTCAATTGTGGTCAAATCTACATGTAGTTTCAACACTTACTTCCCCACTCCTCCAAACAATGAAAAGTGGTTTTTTTTTGGGGGGGGGGCATACATACATGTATGGCCTCTGGCTGCAACATTGAAGAATAAGACTTTTCAGCATTCCGGCCATAGCCACTGCCAAAGCCATCAATTTGGACACAACCTTTATTATCTCAAGTTAACTTAGCCATCAGACCTAAATGGCGTATTAAGCCTATCAATGTAACTCCAGAAGCTTGACCCACACTTGAAGTTGTACTTCACTGTTGATGACGAGTATCCCTTTCAGTTCAGTCCATTTCTTCCATGCTGAGCTGATCTTATTTTTCGGTGTGCTGGTGTTTTGGGGTTGTTGATTGTGAACCTGAAGTGATGTGAGCACTTAATTGTTATCTACATGTAGTGTGATGATTAATTTTGGGTGAAGTGTGTTCCATTGCATGGTCATCGTTTTATCATTAGCCTTGATGAGGTGCGCAGTGTCTCTTGAATACTTCATGAATCGTGGCCATCATAGCTGAGCTCTTTCCTGGATCGATTGATTTCCTGGATCATCAGTGTACAATAATGACATTAGTTTTGATCTTTCCTGTGTAATCATTCCTGTGTTTTGTGGCCGTGTAGATGCCTACATATTGAGATGGGCTTAAACAGGTAACCTTTCTATTACTTGATCCTTGTCTCTGACTTCCTCAAGTTAAAGTCACTTAGCTGGCTTAAGGCTGATGAGGGATGAGATTCGTTTTGGAGGAAGTATACCACCGATTATAGTGATTGTGACACACCATTCCCTAAAATAATCACACAAATCATGAAAATAATTACTGCTTACTCAATAGTGTATAAACTACCACAGCAAAGCACAATACAGCAGTTGTTTGCCTTGCCCGCAGCAACATTTACCTTTTGGCCTTGAGCTCACAGCTCGGTCTCGGTGCAACTACACAATTTGCTCTGCCATGCAATCTCCAACACGCAAATACTCTGTAGTTGTCTGCCTCACACACAGCAACCTTTGGGTCATAGTTCAACTTAACCTGGTACAACTACACTGATCGTCTTGTGTTCCTTTACACGACAATTGCCCGTACGCACAAAGATTAATGCTGCCTAAAACTAGCACCAGGTGTACGGGCAAACCCTTGCACCACTCCGATCAAACTTGCACTAACCCAAAATGCAACAAATGCTGTCTGAATTCACAAAGAAGCCAAACAAGTTTACCACTCGCTTCGCAGGCTCTGACTCGTTAAAACGCTCTCTCTCCTAAAAACAGCAGCTTTTATCATGCCATTTTGCCTGCAATATGCACGCCCAACTGCGCACAAATTCTTACACAGCTTAAAACAATTACTTAAAGGATATATGCGTAGACTAGCCCAAATCTTTTACGCACAATCAGGATCCATATGATCTCCCATGGTGCAAACTGCCACATCGCACTCTACTATTGGTGCTACGTTGTGCATGTAACATGTGCAACGTCACATGACAAAAACAACTCATGCACCTTTCCATAACAAAGGCCCGAGCTTGGCGGAGTATGACCCCAATACTCTTAGCCATACAAAAATAAAAAAACAAATTGCATGAACTCTTGACAAAACCTTGAATACAATATAACACATACAACAACCCTAATTATGTATTCACAAAATTGCTTCCTGAGCAACTCACCTATTTTTGCTTATTACTTAAATGCACAAGATTGAACCCTGCAAAATGTTCACTTAAATTTGCTATTTAAATATGCGCAAATTTTCCCAACATGACCAGGACTGGCAACTTTATACAAAAAAGAACCCTTTGCCATATAAATATAACAAAATACAAAAAATATATGTTCTTTGGCTGATTACACTCGCATAATAGGTTAGCTTATTTTATATATAAATAAATTATTTTTCTATAATTACCATTTGTATACAAACTGATTCAACTGGGAATTTCTTATACAATCAAATGGACTTTCAATGTATACATTTCAAAGAAATGCCATTTTTTCTAAAAACTACATTATCATACTGGTTTCTCCTTGATTCGCTCTCTGACGCACCCTCAATCGTCCTCGTCTCAGCAGAGGTGATGAGGGGAAAAACCGGTCACGCCCCTCCTAGATTGATCATCATCTTTCTTCATTTTGGCAAAGATGAGGGGAAACTGGTCATGCCCCGTCATCTCGCCTCGCATCTCTAATCTTGGCAGAGATGGGGGGAAACTGGTCATGCCCCATCATCTCACCTCACATCTCTCATCTTGGCAGAGATTAGGGGAAACTGTTCATGCCATGTCATCTCACCTCGCATCACTCATCTTGGCAGAGATGAGGGGAAACTGGTCATGCCCCATCATCTCACCTCACATCTCTCATCTTGGCAGAGATTAGGGGAAACTGTTCATGCCATGTCATCTCACCTCACATCTCTCATCTTGGCAGAGATGAGGGGAAACTGGTCATGCCCAGTCATCTCGCCTCGCATCTCTCATCTTGGCAGAGATGAGGGCAAACTGGTCATGCCCAGTCATCTCGCCTCGCATCTCTCATCTTGGCAGAGATGAGGCAAACTGGTCATGCCCAGTCATCTCTCCTCTTATTTCTCACCTTGGCAGAGATGAGAGGAAACTGGTCATGCCCCATCATCTCACCTCTTTTTTCTAACCTTGGCAGAAATGAGGGGAAACTGGTCATGCCCCGTCATCTCTCCTCGCATCTCTCACCTTGGCAGAGATGAGAGGAAACTGGTCATGCCCCGTCATCTCTCCTCGCATCTCTCACCTTGGCAGAGATGAGAGGAAACTGGTCATGCCCAGTCATCTCGCCTCGCATCTCTCATCTTGGCAGAGATGAGGCAAACTGGTCATGCCCCGTCATCTCTCATCTTATTTCTCACCTTGGCAGAGATGAGAGGAAACTGGTCATGCCCCATCATCTCACCTCACATCTCTCATCTTGGCAGAGATGAGGGGAAACTGTTCATGCCATGTCATCTCGCCTCGCATCTCTCACCTTGGCAGAGATGATGGGAAACTTGTCATGCCCTGTCATCTCACCTCGCATCTCTCACCTTGGCAGAGATGATGGGAAACTTGTCATGCCCCATCATCTCATCTCGCATCTCTCATCTTGGCAGAGATGAGGCGAACTGGTCATGCCCCGTCATCTCGCCTTTTATATCTCACCTTGGCAGAGATGAGAGGAAATTGGTCATGCCCCGTCATCTTGCCTTGCATCTCTCATCTTGGCAGAGATGAGGGGAAACTGGTCATGCCCAGTCATCTTGCCTCGCATCTCTTATCTTGGCAGAGATGAGGGGAAACTGGTCATGCCCAGTCATCTCGCCTTGCATCTCTTATCTTGGCAGATATGAGGGGAAACTGGTCATGCCCCGTCATCTCGCCTCGCATCTCTCATCTTGGCAGAGATGAGATCTCTCATCTTGGCAGAGATGAGGGGAAACTGGTCATGCCCTGTCATCTCGCCTCGCATCTCTTATCTTGGCAGAGATGAGGGAAACTGGTCATGCCCAGTCATCTCGCCTCGCATCTCTCATCTTGGCAGAGATGAGGGGAAACTGGTCATGCCCCGTCATCTCGCCTCGCATCTCTTATCTTGGCAGAGATGAGGGAAACTGGTCATGCCCAGTCATCTCGCCGTGCATCTCTTATCTTGGCAGAGATGAGGGGAAACTGGTCATACCCCGTCATCTTGCCTCGCATCTCTCATCTTGGCAGAAATGAGGGGAAACTGGTCATGCTTCGTCATCTCTCCTCGCATCTCTTATCTTGGCAGAGATGAGGGAAACTGGTCATGTCCAGTCATCTCGCCTCGCATCTCTCATCTTGGCAGAGATGAGGGGAAACTGGTCATGCCCCGTCATCTTGCCTAGCATCTCTTATCTTGGCAGAGATGAGGGGAAACTGGTCATGCCCCGTCATCTTGCCTCACATCTCTCATCTTGGCAGATATGAGGGGAAACTGGTCATGCTCCGTCATCTCGCATCTTGGCAGAGATGAGGGAAAACTGGTCATGCCCAGTCATCTCGCCTCGCATCTCTCATCTTGGCAGAGATGAGGGGGAAACTGGTCATGCCCCGTCATCTCGCCTCGCATCTCTTATCTTGACAGAGATGAGGGAAACTGGTCATGCCCCGTCATCTTGCCTCCTATCTCTCATCTTGGCAGAGATGAGGGGAAACTGGTCATGCCCAGTCATATCGCCTTGCATCTCTTATCTTGGCAGAGATGAGGGGAAACTGGTCATACCCCGTCATCTTGCCTCGCATCTCTCATCTTGGCAGAGATGAGGGGAAACTGGTCATGCCCCGTCATCTCGCCTTGCATCTCTTATCTTGGCAGAGATGAGGGAAACTGGTCATGCCCAGTCATCTCGCCTCGCATCTCTCATCTTGGCAGAGATGAGGGGAAACTGGTCATGCCCCGTCATCTCGCCTCGCATCTCTTATCTTGGCAGAGATGAGGGAAACTGGTCATGCCCCGTCATCTCGCCTCGCATCTCTTATCTTGGCAGAGATGAGGGAAACTGGTCATGCCCCGTCATCTTGCCTCCTATCTCTCATCTTGGCAGAGATGAGGGGAAACTGGTCATGCCCCGTCATCTTGCTTAGCATCTCTTATCTTGGCAGAGATGAGGGGAAACTGGTCATGCCCCGTCATCTTGCCTCACATCTCTCATCTTGGCAGATATGAGGGGAAACTGGTCATGCTCCGTCATCTTGCATCTTGGCAGAGATGAGGGAAAACTGTAACCGAAACCTAATGTAATACTATAATGTTTCAAATTCTAGGTGTCAGTTTCCAAAATGATTTTGTTTCTAATTATCAAAATTTTACAGAAATGCTGTTCTTTTTCCACAAGCACTGCCCTTAACAGTTTTCCTTTGTATGTATAATTTTTATAAGGATTTTTCAAGGATCACCTTTTCCGTTGCAGACATGAACAATTGGGGATGGATGCCATAGCCGGAGCTGCTAAAACACAAAATGTTGCTAAGCGCAAAACAATAACCAGTATTTATTAAGGTTTCTAGCCAAAATACCACGTCATAATTAATGTACCATTTGCAACTTTTTCCTGCATATTTTTGCTTAACAGAAAAGTGAAGTGTTTTAAAGCATTATTGTCTGCTTCTATGCAGGTCTATGACTTTGTGGACAGGGATGTCAGACTGATATTTGGTGTCCAAACCTCTGTAGATCTTTCTATTGCAACATCACTGCCTAAGTTTTTGCCAACCAAGGTTGGAAAACTATGGAAAGCCATAAATGCAAAGCAAAAAAGATACAACAGTTTTGTAGCAATGTTTCACAAATGTTCAAAAGAAGTGCTGAATTTGTTGGGAAACAAAACAACCAATCATGGTTTGTTTCGTTTTAATTGAAAGTTCGCAGAAATGTTGTATTTGTTTACAACATCTGTTAACACAACTGAATGTTTTGCTAACATTCGGCCGTCCATGCCAAACAGCGCGTTTGTTTATCAGCAATAGAAAGGTCTATGTTTCCATCTGTGAATCATCATAAATGTAACTCTGGAAGTTTAAGGGGTTTCATCTCATCAATAGTAAACTGTTTTTTTGGACAACCACTGTTTTTTTTCTCCTTTTTTTGACCTGTCAACATGTAGGTCACGCAGTCTTACAAACTTGATGCGGTGAAATAAAAATCACAACAACCTGATGTTTTTTCCTCTTTATAATTCCAGGCATGTGCATACTACATAAAGCCCACATGCAATTAAGCCTGGACGATATCACGATAATATCGTCACGATACGATATTGAAAATGATATCGTCAATATCGATGTTGGTTTTGAAAATCTCGCTATATCGTGACAAAGACGATATTCTCAGAATATCGTTGATAATTCAAAAAATTCAACAGAACTGCTTGCGCAGACGTCGCAAACATAAGAAAACTTTGTTACTCCATGGTACATGGAGATTACTCGGATCACAACTTCGGCGTGCCACATGTCAATAGATTGCATGAGACGGCCCTTTGAAGGCTATAAAATGTAATCCATCGGCTGCGTACACAATACCCAAGGTGTGATAGTCGGCAAGCGGCGCTCAAAGACTTTCTTATCTGATCTTAAACTCGTTCAACTTGAAGGCGCCCGCACAGTGGTTCCAGGACAAGGCCGTAAATGTAATTTAATACATCTTGCGGTTTTTGATTTTTTTTTAGGGGTAACTTGCAGCGGAGGTTCCAAAGTTTTTGATTGAGAAAAGATTTTCAGTCGAGAGAGCAACATGGGAAGATGGCAGCGGGACTTGAAAAAGGGTTATGATTATTTGCGGCCTTTGTCATTTGTAAATAAAAGTGTTGTTTTTTTTCTTGAGAAATTTGTTGGTATTTTGGAAAATTACCTTTGCACTCGGAGCTTACAACGCAATCGCTGATTTGGCAGCGGGACTTAAAAAAGGGTTATGATTATTTGCGGCCTTTGTCATTTGTAAATAAACGTAGTTTTTTTGAGAGAGTTGTTGCTATTAAGAATTGATCATCGCACTGAGGTTACACAACGCACTCGCTGATTGGCAGCAGGACTTGAAAAGGGTTACATTTGCGGCCTTTGTCATTTGTAAATAAACGTATTGTTTTTTCCTTGAGAAATTTGTTGATTTGAAAACAAAATTACAACGCACTGAGCTTACAACGCAATCGCTGATTTGGCAGCGGGACTTGAAAAAGGGTTATGATTATTAGCGGCCTTTGTCATTTGTAAATAAACGTAGTTTTTTTAAAAAAGTTGTTGATATTAAGAATTGATCATCGCACTGAGGTTACACATTGCACTCGCTGATTGGCAGCGAACTTGAAAAGGGTTACATTTGAGACCTTTGTCATTTGTAAATAAACGTATTGTGTTTAGTTTTTTTCTTTAGAATTTTGTTGATTTGATAAAAAATGAACAACGCACTGAGCTTACAAAACGCACTCGCTGATTGGCAGCGGGACTTGAAAAGGGTTACATTTGCTGCCTTTGTCACTTGTTAATAAACGTATTGGTTTTTTTCTTGAATTAAAAAAAAAATTACAACGCACTGAGCTTACAACGCACTCGCTGATTTGGCAGAGAGACTTGAAAAAGGGTTATGATTATTTGTGGCCTTTGTCATTTGTAAATAAACGTATTTTTGGGGGGGTTTTAAAAGAATTTTGTTGATACTTGATTTGATAAAAAATGACGAACGCACTGAGCTTACAACGCACTGAGCTTACAACGCACTCGCTGATTTGGCAGCGAAACTTGAAAAAGGGTTATGATTATTTTGCGGCCTTTGCCATTTGTTTTAATCTTGATAAATTTGTTTGTTTTAGTGATTGCTTGTTCTAATAGTTAACGTATTTTTATAGTGATAAAAAGGTGTTCGAAATACATGGTCATACACCTCGCAAAATATACTGTTTCCCGAAGAAAAAAAGATGTGAAAAATCTCCCTAGTCACTTTTCCACGGTCCAATGATACCCCGCAATGACTGCATTTTGCATTCTAACAAAACAAAATCCTGGAAATCAGTGCATCATTTAAAACATTGTCCCCTTCCATGCTTATCACATTTATTCCTTCAAAATCCCCACTCCCCAGCCCCGCCAAGAAATAAATAATAGTTCCGCAAACACACCAATGACTCCCCAGGTAGAGTGACAGACAGCCCTTGCAGACAGTCCAATTAACTATAGCCCGCCTCCACCTCCTCGTCCCTTTGTACGCCGACCAGGCGGTATTTATAAAGTAAAAATAGTAGGCCTCACACGAATAACAATGTATCATACCTCGCCCGCCCGCCCCCGTTCCTTTGTACGCCGACCAGGCGGTATTCACAAAGTAAAAATAGTACATGTATTCATGGAGGTAGGAATATATTACATTACAGACATCGCTCAACAACCCCCCCCCCTCGTTCCCTTGTACGCTGACCAGGCGGTATCCACAGAGAGTAAAGAGTATCATTACATTATCAGATGCCTTCAACCGATCAGATGGACGGACCAATAGGATTAAGGTTTTGCTCAAGTTGTAAAGCTTCCAGGAATCGTGCATGTATCCCCACAACGTTTATTTAAGAGCTCGTTTTGAACTATTTTTTAACCATTTATAAGGCCGTTTTTTACTTGAAAAATTTGGCGATAGGCCTATATCGTCATATCGGCGATATTTACATGACGATATATTGCCAGTCAAAAATTTTGATATCGTCCAGGGTTACATGCAATTGATGTTCTCATTACCTTTCTTCACAACAGATAACCCCAAGAGTGGCAACAACAAAGTCATGAGCTGTTCCTCGATGGCACCCTCATGAAGTCATGGAGCTTGGTCATCCTCTGCTTGAGAACCCTGAGTTGGTGACAGCCTGGCCTTAGCATCCACTGCTTGGTCTCATTGGATCACCCTTCAAACAGACAGAAGCAAATCCACAGCTCTCTGATGTCACCCCAGTATGACTGACTACATGTCAAGAAAACCAACTATCGCGATGGACTAGAACCGCTGATGAACAATACAATCAAGGTGAGATAAGTTCTTGACTGTAACCTGACTAGATGGGTTTCCCTTTTTGTATTTGGTTTTTACTAATTCACGTCGGATGATGTGTTTATCCGCAAACGCCTGGAACAACTTGGGATTTTCCTCAATATTTTGCTTGTACATATAAACTCGAACTTTCTATTTTGTCGCGTCACAGGTAGGCACCTTGATACCGTGATACGCTTTGTTTCATTTGTACAAAGAGCGACAACAGGTTCTGGAAAACATGCCTCGTAAAATCCCTTTCCAGGGGTTATTGTGTAACCTCAGATTCCAGACCTTTGTCCTATTGTTTTACAAATGTGGCAAACAAAAAATGAAAAGGCTGCCACCATTGTTTGTCATTATATTTGGCTCAATGGGAGGTAAGTCTGAGCGTTCTTAGATTCCAGCATATCATGGCAGATTTTCGGCCAGGGCTCACGGCCGAGGTTCTGCGAACATCAAATCCCGGTGCTAATTATGAGAACCTTTGTTGTCTTTCCTTTGTCAAGTCAGGGTTTCATTGTGGCAACGATATTATCATTTGGAGCTTCTTGAGTAATTGTTTTCCTTTGAAGGAAAACAATTACTCAAGAAGCTCTAAAAAGTTCTGAACAATATTACTGCGGGTGGGCATGGACAAAATACCATTGTGAAGTGGTTAAGGCCACATTTGAGGACGATCGCATCATGTGTTTATTTCAGAAATATCCCCAAAATAATTGTTTGGATTTAAAGGGACACACCGGTTACCTGTTTACGTAATTTAGTATGTAGAATCAAAGACAATTATTTCTTGATGGTTTTTATATTTTTTTAATACAAAAATATCATGTAATTAACGAGAAATGACCAACAAAAGCAAAAGCGGTCAAAGTTCATCGTATACGCTTTACCAGCCGTTGCAAGTGTCAAATTTACGGGATACATGCTATATGCAATGTTGCAAGTAGGCTGGTGCTCTGTTTGTGTAAGTGTTGTACAACAACAAGGCATGAGGATCCAGTCCACGTTATCCATCTGAAAGTGTGTATAAACAATGGACATGGAAACCGGTCAACTCGCCCCCAGCAAAGACGCCAAATACAAAGTTGCCAACTACAAAGTCGCCCCTAGCAAAGTCGCCCCCTCACATACAAACTCGTCCCCTCTCAAAGTCGCCCCTCACAAAGGAATGTAACAAATTGGTATGATTGAACTTCAGGGGAACGAAAGTTATCTTGAGGGAACGAAAGAGGAATTCTGGGGAACAAAATCTCATTGCGAGAGAACGAACGCGTACTTTTAGGGAGCGAAAGCATACTTCGGGTGAATTAAACTATATTTCGGACAAAAAATTCAAAGTCGTATTTCAAGGAAACGAAAGCTTTTTTTTAGGGAACGAAATCTCCTTTCGAGCTAACTAAAGTATATTTCTTGCGAACAAAATCATATTTCGAGGAAATGAATGCGTATCTTCAGGGAACGTAATCGTATTTCTGTGGAACTTAATCGTATTACGGGGGAAATAAAGCGTGTTAAAGGGAACGTGAACCTATTTTTCTAGAAATAATTGTTTTTGTTACCTAGAAAAACACACTGCGTTCACAAAATGAAAAATAATATTTTGTGAGACAAAATTATATTTTCATCGAATTAAATAATATTTTAAGGAAACGAAATGATTTTGTTGGAATTTTGTGTGTCGAGGGATGCAATAGAAATTTCGAGTGAGGTATTTTTGTCACCTTTTAATTTTAATTTCTTTTTCACTTGTCCCTTCAGGGGCTCCGTTTTGGGGTGTTTTTTTTTTTGGGGGGGGCTCGTTTTTTTGGAATTGTTTGTCACAAATATTTTTAAAACTAATTGCACCGTCAATATAAAAGTGGTATTCCTATGTATTGACATAAATCTTATTTAATAACCAGAAATTTGGTACAAATCGGGTCAAGGAAGGTACACAGAGCATTGAAAAGTTGCGATTTTGAAACAATTTCTTTTTCACTTGTCCCTTCAGGGGCTCCGTTTTGGGGTTTTTTTTTGGGGGGGGGCTCGTTTTTTTGGAATTGTTTGTCACAAATATTGTTTAAACTAATTGCACCGTCAATATAAAAGTGGTATTCCTATGTATTGACATAAATCTTATTTAATAACCAGAAATTTGGTACAAATCGGGTCAAGGAAGGTACACAGAGCATTGAAAAGTTGCGATTTTGAAACAACGGATTCGATCAGCGAGGTGTACCGACTAGCAAACCCGTATTAACAATAACGTATAGTTGGTGGTCTGGCTCCCTACCCCTCCCACATGTTCATGAGCTTCCAGGTACTGCTAACTCTTGGCTAGCAGGTTTCTGTCGCGCTTGCACCGCCGAGATACTCTGCTCGCCAGCTACACGACTGCCCCTGTGTTGCGTGTAGCGAGTCCCCACGCTGTGCACTGTAATACACGCTTCCGTTGCTCGGACTCTCTGAAATAAAATCTTACGTTCGATTTTTTGTATTATTTACAACTTGTATCCATAATTTGAATGCCTATTTTTGTGTGTCAAATATTCATGAATTCTTGTTAAAAAACAGAGTTTAATTCGGTGCAGTAATTAATGGTTATACGGCTGGAAGTAAAACTAACTCCGAAGGTCACGTGATTATTTGAACCAGTTTGTGGTTCGAACTATCACGCGACTTTCGTTTTTGTTTAAAAATGCTCAAAAACGGCTAAATTTGATGATTTTTTTTATGGACTGTTCTTCTTCATTCCTGGAAGACCGTTGAAGTCATATTTTAGTCTATTTTGTAGCCCAAATAGCCCAATTCAGCCGGTGTGTCCCTTTAAGAAAGGCTCCCAAGTTGAAAACATGCGATGTAATAATGGGTTCTGACTATGTTCCCCACTTCAAAGATACCAATTTCCAAGAAAAATTATTTCTTTTTAAATACTGCCAAAGGCTAAAGTCAAGGGAAATGCATTTGAAGACCCACAAGTCACAAATTGTGCTTCGAATTTTGCAAACAAATCAATGAATTGATAAATAAAAAACAATTGAACAACTAAGAATTTGTTTATTGTTTATGCCAAATGTCTGTCTGCTTAATCCGGCAGAAGCACCAACAACCGAAGAAAGGGTTGACTTAATTAGTGCAATGGGTCAGTCTATATACTATGATTGTATTTTTGAATGAAATTTCAGCCAGGGCCGTCAAGATTTGCCAAATTTCTGTGTTAACTAATCAAAATGCCCACTGAATAGGTTCTCTAAAACTAATTTTAAACCACTACAAACGGAAGACAGGGTAGACTTTATTAGTGCAAAGGGTCTATCCATAGTTGTGATGGTTGTATTTTTAATTGAAATTTCAGTCATGACCATCAAGATTTGTGAACTTATCAAAACACCCACTCAAATAGGTTCTGTACTATGTGTAAAGGAAAGGATCTAAACCTTTTCCCAATTGTTTTTTTCAGGTTCAGGCTGAGATGATGTTACCCCTGGTAGGACAGTCTTGAAACCCGTTCACTGTCCACTGAAGAGTGAAGACACCCTAAGTCACTTACTACAGTTGGGGATCACTTGCTGCTCAAAGTTTGAGTTATGAGTCAGTCTGTAGTGAAGAGGCCTGAATGTACACAAGTATTTGTACTTGATCCACCTTCAAGTGAAGGCCTCCTTGGTACCACTTCCTTGGATGATGGCAAGGAATATAACCAAGGTATGTGATGAATGTTAATCTTTTTAATCAAAGGGTGCTGAGATTGTTCTTGATATGCTAACTTTAGTACAGCAGAATGAACTTAAATACTGAAGGACAGACTGGGGGAAAGATATGTTTCTGAAATTCCTAACTTTAGCTAGACACTACAAAACAGACATAGTCACCAATTAAAGACTGGGGAAAAAACAAATGGCCCCCATGGTCATGAAAAGATGGCAGACAGTGACATGTATTAGGCTGCAGCTGCTGGGATAAAAAGACAGACTTCAGATTACGACAGATTTGTCATTAAAGAGGAGCTCTAAGGTCAAATTGAGTTTTGTGATTCACTCATTTTCCAATAGACAGAGTCCTCATGAAAGTCGGAAACAAATTACAAGTCTCTAACCTCACGTTGAAGTGGTGAATAATTTTGATACTTTTTCAAGGCAAAATTTGAAACAGGTTGTCAAAAACGAAGGGGGGATGTGTACATTCCAAAGAGGAATTTTTGTGACAGTCAGAAATGTCAAACCCAATGTTGTTTTGATTGCATATCATCAAAATTCAGTAATGAACTGCAAATTCGCAGTACAAAAACAAACAGACCATATAATTTGATATAGACGTCATCAAATGTTTTTGGTTTTTGACAAAAATTGCACCTGAACGGTTTCAAACAGTTGCATTCTACACCATTTTAATGCAAAGTTAGAGGCTAGAAAATTGTTTTTTCCATTTTCGGTTGGACTTTATCTATTGGAAAATGAGTGGATCACAAAACTGAATCTGACCTTGGGGCATCTCTTTGATGTTGGATGAAAGGATGTCCCAAATCATTGATGCAAACATTGACAAATTGATGGGTAATGCAACTCCTTTTTTGTTCTCTCATTTTGTCTTTCTTTTTTGAATCCATTGGTTAAGGTCAGCCCAACCTACTGTGTTGGGTGACGGTCGATGAAACAACACTCTAAACCTTTTGACAAATCTGAGGTTAAAGCATCTGTATACATTTGGTAATGTCTCTGAAAATTAATGCCAATAATAACTTACTTGGTAAGAAAAACAGCAGCTTTGAGTAGCATAATGCATTTTGAGAAACTTTTCACTTAAAAGTGCTGCGGTTATGGAAAAAGATATAACTTTTTATCCCCCAAAATTCAAATCTGAGAAGCGTACTGCAGTACGCTTCTCAGATTGTGTATTTTAATTGCAGATTATTCTCCCTGCGTGGACATAACCGTTCCAGATTTTTCGGCAATATCTCAAAAATGCTACCACCTTTTGAAATGAAATATTCACAGGTTAGTTTTATGGTATATATCTACCAATGGGTTCCAACTACCAAACGTATACAGACCCTTTTACACAACCTGCTGCCCTACATGTATTTAACATTTGTCTGCCTTTTCCTTTTCTAACAGATGAAACCGTTTGTGATATCACACTGTCACCCTCTGCTTGAGACACCTCCATGTCGTTGATGTCAACCTTACTGCAGCTTCCCACTACTTGGCCACTGTGTTTACTTTCAAAGCAGAAACACCTTCAAGACGTCCAAATAAACTCATTGGAACATCTCACTCTGTGGTCCAGAACTCATGAGCAGAATACAAACATCAATATTTGGACCATCATCGTTTTAAGGTATGTTAAAATACACTGCCTTTATATCCAGCGTTTTAGTTAAAGGTTGGGTCATATATTGGTAAACACTCAACAAATTAATGACCATAAAAACTTACTTGGTGAGAAGCACTGCAGCTGTTGAAAGTATAAACTATCTTGAGAAAGGATTCCCTTCAAAGTAATATGGTTTGGATAATTTGTCACCCAAAAACAATTGAATCTAAGAAATGATTCATGCATGAATCATTTCTCAGATTTTGTGAGGGTTGGTGTCTGTACGCAAATGCTGGCCAGAGATACAGTTGATACCCGCTGCACCTCGCTAAATGTGGATGGATTTGACATTCTTGTGAAAATACCTTGACAGTTTTTTGCTGTTTTCTCAGCAAGCAGACACTGTATTCAGCTGAAACTATCACATGCGACTTTTATTGTATCTTACTTTATAATTGTGTCTATAATTCAGCATTACGTTGACAAAAACCAGTCTATGACCCTACCTTTAAGCCAAGGACATGAAGGACAATCAAATCTGTTTCTAGTAAGGTTTGCGGTAACACCCTGTACTTAAAATAACTCTATGAGTTGTGGTTGTTTTGAAAATAACTAGTGGTGTAACAAACTTGACGTTTCGATCAGTATGCTCTGATCATCTTCAGGAGAAAGCTGGACACAATGCTGCAGGCTAAAGTACTTTGGATTGTTCTATGATAAGCAAAGGTGGGAAGCCAGAACAGGATCTCTCAGACGAGGATTTCTTGATGATTCACAGGCAGAAAAACCGGATCCTAACCAGCACAGAACCTAGGGGAGACTGAGGCTATATAGGAGGACCTAAGAAGGGCAAACTAACTGAAGATGTTGGATGTTGACCTTGGGGCATTTTATACATAAAGGAATAGCCCTCTGGTCGGATTTAGAGTTGGGCTTGCTAGTCTTGATCTGGTTGGAGTTGGGCTTGCTAGTCTTGACCTGTTTGGAGTTGGGCTTGCTTGTCTTGATCTGGTTGGAGTTGGGCTTGCTAGTCTTGATCTGGTTGGAGTTGGGCTTGGTAGTCTTGATCTGTTTGGAGTTGGGCTTGGTAGTCTTGATCTGTTTAGAGTTGGGCTTGCTAGTCTTGATCTGTTTAGAGTTGGGCTTGCTAGTCTTGATCTGGTTGGAGTTGGGCTTGCCTGTCTTGATCTGGTTGGAGTTGGGCTTGCTAGTCTTGATCTGGTTGGAGTTGGGCTTGGTAGTCTTGATCTGTTTGGAGTTGGGCTTGGTAGTCTTGATCTGTTTAGAGTTGGGCTTGCTAGTCTTGATCTGTTTAGAGTTGGGCTTGCTAGTCTTGATCTGGTTGAAGCTGGGCGTGGTAGTCTTGATCTGGTTGAAGCTGGGCGTGGTAGTCTTGATCTGGTTGAAGCTGGGCGTGGTAGTCTTGATCTTGTTGGAGTTGGGTTAGCTAGTCTTGATCTGTTTAGAGAGGTAGCTTTCCTCAGCATCATGGTCTTGATGTGCCTCAAATTGTGATGTGCCAAGACTGTCTGATGTTATAAGCTCGCTGAAAGCAAATTTGACTGAATACTGGATGTCCGGACTGCGGAAGGAGCATTGATGCAAGTAAGAGTCGGTGTGGGTGGGTAAATTTCTGGTAGATGCTGTAATTGAGGGTGCCATCTTGGTTCTTGGAGATTTGATTGGAGAACATCAAGGAACGAAAGAAGAAGACAGTCAAAGGGTCTGATCAGAATAACGTTGAGTTTTTACACCACATTTCTTTCCAGATTTACCACAACTTACAGAGAAATATTTCATGCACACGGTGTTACCACAATCTTGACTAGATTGTAATGTGTCTCCACCGTGCTCAGTTTCAAATCCTGCGTATCTGTTCAACTTTAACAGAAATGACATTAATTGTTCATGCAATCAAGGGACGGAGGCCATAGCCCTTAGTGTCCGTTCTCTAATTTGTCATTTGTGGTGATATAGAGAATCTATGAATCATCCAAAATGTAATACCCTGGAAGTTTGAAGGGGTTTCATATCATCAATAGCAAACTGCTTTATATACAGGCATTGGGGGTTTATATTTTGTGACATGTGAACTAACTGATCTGATGTAGGACATAACAGTCTACAACATTGGTATGGCAAAACCAACAATCAATTGTTTTACCTCCTTATAAATTTAGGCCTTTGCATGTATTGTATAAGACTACATGCAAATAATTGTCTCATTATCTTTTCTTACAACAGATAAATCCATGAGTGACAGCACAAAATCCAGAGGCGTTCCTCGATGGCACCCTCATGGAGCTTGGTCATCCTCTGCTTGAGAACCCTGAGTTGGTGACACCCTGGCCTTATTAGTATCCACTGCTTGGTCTCATTAGATCACCTATTATGATGGACAGGAACCCTGGATGTACAATACAATCAAGGTGAGAAAAAAAAATGTACTGCAAACTGGATGAGAGCCTGATTTCATGGCTCTGCTTACCGCAGAATTCTGTGCTTGCGATCACCATTTATTTTTCTTACAGAGCAAGCGCCAAATTTCTGCGCTAGCTGTGTAAGCGAAGGATGCCTAGTAACATGGAGAACGCGCACATGCAAAAAATCCCTGCAAACCTGTGAAATAGGCTTGCCGTCAGCGCGGAATTCACTGCTTCTGTAAGCGCTGATTCTTTTTTTGCGGTAAGCAGAGCCATAAAATTGGGCACAGAAAGATTTTGCCATTTTATTTGTAAGGCCATATTTGAGTATGATCACATCATGTACCTTTATTGAAACTTTTGGATTTAAGCAAGGCCCCAAGCTGGAAACATGTACAGACTGGCTACTGGCCATGTTCCCCACTTCAAAGAAGCAAAACAAAATGCCTACCTTTTAAATCTTGCTTGACCACACCAGGTACTCCTTAGCTTACTCAATATTTAGCTCATTTAAATTTTGTTTTATTCGATGTTAGGAATTTACTTGTTTGAGTCAAGTCTGACAAATTTGATGTTAAAAGACAAAGTACAGGATTTGTTGTTGGACAAATACAATGATCAGCTTCAATCTGAAACCTTACTGTTGATCAAGAATGAGAACATGTCAGACTTTTATCTGAAATCAGACATTTGTTTGGAAAGTATTAGCAGTTATTTTCTTCAGATAAAAAGAAACCAAACTTTTTGATCCAGCTCTTCAGCATTTAGGATACTGTTTCTAAAAGCTTGTTGAAATCTATAGTTCTAGGAGTTTCCAAAAAGGTGGAACAGCCACCATATCAACTTGCCTCCTTAAATTTGGATCCTCCTAGTTTCAGAGCTTTTTGTCAGCAATGATTCTCACCCCTGGATTATAAAAGTAATTCCAGTACCAATTCCCCAGAAAAAAAATGTTGTCTGAATATTTCCAATGTCGAGGAAAATGCATACTAGAACCCACACATCACCATTGCTTATTATGATTGTTGCAATCGAAATAAGCCCAATATGAACAACCACTAAATCTTGACAAAACATCAACTGAAATTAAAATGTGGCCTTAATATTGGTGGCTATAAAGCCAACAAATATATAATTGCACAGATCATCGGTTGGAGTTTTTCAAACAAGTTGAATTCATTCAGTTTTATTAAACTTAAATCTCGCCTCAGTTTGGAAAAAGACTTAAGATCCCAACACCATTCTCAGGCAAACGTTTACAACAGGGGGCACTTGATTAATGTGCAAAAGAAAAGTTTATGTTGTTTAACGAGTACTGTGTATTTAAATCGGTCTGATGTGTAATTTCAGGACTGTATAAATGCAGTTTGTCAGGCTTTGTATTAATTGTTCTCTTTACTTTCCTCTTGTTTCATCTACTACAGAAAAAACAATCCAGACAGAGAGTGTCGGATCTTCAATCACAGTGGCAGTTGATCAACAGCAAAGATGCCTCAATCTATCAACGATGAAGCACAGCAGTATCTCCAGAAATAGGCCTTAGTTTTAAAACTTCAAAAAATTAAGACACTTTAAACTACCAAATGTTTTAACACTTCATAAAAGAAAGTAATTTTTTGTTAACAAAAACGGAAACTATTTCTTGTTAAAATATTATCTCTCTGGATCACGATTTTATAGATAACTTTGGGATAGTTAAGAGTCTTGATAACTTTTGGTAGTTTAAGTGTCTTGATTTTTAAAAATTCATTATTATCATTATGACCTTATGTAATTATAGAATAGTGCAGTTTTTAAATAGTTCTCTTGTCTGGTGATCTACCCATACTTCCCTTTTGTGGTGATCTACCCATACTTCCCTTGTGTGGTGATCTACCCATACTTCCCTTGTGTGGTGATCTACCCATACTTCCCTTGTGTGGTGATTTACTCGTACTTTCATTGTGTGGTGATTCATTCAAATCAAAGTTGTACATGTGAATTGGAGTGCTGTGAAAGGCTTATTCTGTCACATCTCTAGCACATCCATTTAGCTCATTCATTTTTAATGTATGCTGTGTATGGAGTTGACAAACTTGGTTGCCATAGAATTGGAGCCGGATGGGAATTTCTCCATGTTTTTTTCCCCAAAGGGGTTTTTCAAAGGGTTTTCGCCCATCCCATACACAGCAATAGCAGGCATGCAACTTTTCAGCTAAGCTGATTTTTATGGATTTGGTTTTCTCAGCCATTGAAAATTGAAAAACACAGTACAAATATTACTGTGCCTGGAAATGTTCTGGTGTTGTTTTTTTGCGAAAAAAACTAAGATTGCATGCCTGAAATAGGGACACTTTTGTGTCTATCCATAGGGGTGTTCCAGTGATCTACCCATACTTCCCTTGTGTGGTGATCTACCCATACTTCCCTTATGTGGTGATCGACCCATACTTCCCTTGTGTGGTGATCTACCCATACTTCCCTTGTGTGGTGATCTACCCATACTTCCCTTGTGGGGTGATCTACCCATACTTCCCTTGTGTGGTGATCTACCCATACTTCCCTTGTGTGGTGATCTACCCATACTTCCCTTTTGTGGTGATCTACCGATACTTCCCCCTGTGTGGTGATCTACCCGTATGTTATACAAATGTAAATGAGTTGCTCCTACCAAAATGAAGCCATTACCAAATTAGATCCTCATAAAATAATGAGTTTGCTTGCAAGTAAACTCATCTTTTTATGTTTCAGAAATTGTCAAAGCTTCCCATAGAAAAATTTCTTCCTGAGTAAAATTGCATAAAACACAATGCAAGTTTCTACTCGAAATTCACCCTTTTTGTTTTAAATTTGTATTTCTCTGCATGATATTGAGAGTATCGTTCAGAGTTCCAAGCAAAACCACACAATTTGGAATAACACATGGCTTCATGTTTTACGAGCAGCTCATTTTGATGAGTTTCTTTCATGCATGTATAAAAACCCTCTGAAACTCATCTGCAGAGTTGTGCAAACTCCTGTGCCTGTCGGTGGACCCCCCCTCGGCTGCCCGGAACAAGTGGTGGTCCTGCTGGCCCGGATGCAATGGAAGGTATGTTCTCTGTTCAGTGAAATTCACTTAGATGCACCACTAGTGTTCTACTTCACTGGTGTAATGTCTTACAAAACTAAAAGAGCTAGAGCGAGCGTTTTTGGAAGCATGCAATCATTTACTAGGGTTTGAGCTGGAAGCGAGTCGTTGGACCCTAAAACGTGTTGTCCGATCTCCCAAGACGTCGGGATGAGGGCTCCTTATAATTTATCCTTTTGTTGGTCACGTCACTCTTTTGTTCTCTAGTAAACAGGTTTGTACTGGGGTTCGTTTGAGACCTTCAAAAGCGGTGCCATGAGATGTCTGTACTTGAGCTTATGGAATCTGGACCCGGTGGATGATGCGGATTTCTATCGAGTTGTTGGTATGAGGATTGGAGAAACATGTTCTGCTTGGTCATGCCTGATAGCATCTACAACTTCTTTGTAAGAACCACTCATTTTATTGCCTTTTGATACCAACGATGACATTGGATTACTTCCCATAAACTACCCATGGTCTACCCACACTTCCTCTTGCTTATAGTGATCTACCAACACTTCCCCTTGGGGGCCGATCAACCAACACTTCCCCTTGCTGGCCGATCTACCTACACTTCCCCTTGTGGGCCGATCTACCCACACTTCCCCTTGAGGGCTGATCTACCCAAACTTCCCCTTGCGGGCCGATCTGCCCACGCTTCCCCTTGCGGGGTGATCTACCCACGCTTCCTCTTGCGGGGTGATTTATCCACACTTCCCCCTTGCAGGGTGGTCTACCCACGCTTCCCCTTGCGGGCCGAACTACCCACACTTCCCCTTGCTGGCCGATCTACCCACATTTCCCCTTTCGGGGTGGTCTACCAACGCTTCCCCTTGCTGGGTGGTCTACCCACGCTTCCCCTTGCGGGGTGATCTACCCACGCTTCCCCTTGCGGGGTGATCTACCCACGCTTCCCCTTGCGGGGTGATGTACCCAAGCTTCCCCTTGCGGGGTGGTCTACCCACGCTTCCCCTTGCTGAGTGGTCTACCCACGCTTCCCCTTGCGGGGTGATCTACCCACGCTTCCCCTTGCGGGGTGATCTACCCACGCTTCCCCTTGCGGGGTGATGTACCCACGCTTCCCCTTGCGGGGTGGTCTACCCACGCTTCCCCTTTCGGGGTGGTCTACCCACGCTTCCCCTTACTGGGTGGTCTACCCACACTTCCCCTTGCGGGGTGGTCTACCCACACTTCCCCTTGCGGGGTGATCTATCCACACTTCCCCCTTGCAGGGTGGTCTACCCACACTTTCCCTTGCTGGCCGATCTACCCACACTTTCCCTTGCGGGCCGATCTACCCACACTTCCCCCTGCAGGGTGATCTACCCACACTTCCCCTTTCGGGGTGGTCTACTCACGTTTCCCCCTTGCAGGGTGGTCTAAACACTTTCCCTTGTGGGCCGATCTACCCATGCTTCCCCTTGCGGGCTGATCTACCCACGCTTCCCCTTGCGGGGTGATCTATCCACACTTCCCCCTTGCAGGGTGGTCTACCCACACTTCCCCTTGCGGGCCGATCTACCCAAACTTCCCCCTGCGGGTGATCTATCCACACTTCCCCCTTGCAGGGTGGTCTACCCACGCTTCCCCTTGCGGGCCGATCTACCCACACTTCCCCTTGCTGGACGATCTACCCACACTTCCCCTTGCGGGCGGATCTACCCAAACTTCCCCTTGCGGGCCGATCTACCCACACTTTCCCTTGCGGGCAGATCTACCCACGCTTCCCCTTGCGGGACGATCTACCCACGCTTCCCCTTGTGGGGTGATATATCCACACTTCCCCCTTGCAGGGTGGTCTACCCACACTTCCCCTTGCGGGCCGATCTACCCACGCTTCCCCTTGCGGTGTGATCTACCCAAACTTCCCCCTGCGGGATGATCTACCCACGCTTCCCCTTGTGGGGTGATCTATCCATTTTCCCCCTTGCAGGGTAGTCTACCCACACTTCCCCTTGCGGGCCGATCTACCCACACTTTCCCTTACGGGCCGATCTACCCACGCTTCCCCTTGCGGGGTGATCTATCCACACTTCCCCCTTGCAGGGTGGTCTACCCACACTTCCCCTTGCGGGCCGATCTACCCACACTTCCCCTTGCGGGGTGATCTATCCACACTTCCCCCTTGCAGGGTGGTCTACCCACACTTCCCCTTGCGGTCCGATCTACCCAAACTTCCCCCTGCGGGTGATCTATCCACACTTCCCCCTTGCAGGGTGGTCTACCCACACTTTCCCTTGCTGGCCGATCTACCCACACTTTCCCTTGCGGGCCGATCTACCCACACTTCCCCCTGCAGGGTGATCTACCCACACTTCCCCTTTCGGGGTGGTCTACTCACGTTTCCCCCTTGCAGGGTGGTCTAAACACTTTCCCTTGTGGGCCGATCTACCCATGCTTCCCCTTGCGGGCTGATCTACCCACGCTTCCCCTTGCGGGGTGATCTATCCACACTTCCCCCTTGCAGGGTGGTCTACCCACACTTCCCCTTGCGGGCCGATCTACCCAAACTTCCCCCTGCGGGTGATCTATCCACACTTCCCCCTTTCAGGGTGGTCTACCCACGCTTCCCCTTGCGGGCCGATCTACCCACACTTCCCCTTGCTGGACGATCTACCCACACTTCCCCTTGCGGGCGGATCTACCCAAACTTCCCCTTGCGGGCCGATCTACCCACACTTTCCCTTGCGGGCAGATCTACCCACGCTTCCCCTTGCGGGACGATCTACCCACGCTTCCCCTTGTGGGGTGATATATCCACACTTCCCCCTTGCAGGGTGGTCTACCCACACTTCCCCTTGCGGGCCGATCTACCCACGCTTCCCCTTGCGGTGTGATCTACCCAAACTTCCCCCTGCGGGATGATCTACCCACGCTTCCCCTTGTGGGGTGATCTATCCATTTTCCCCCTTGCAGGGTGGTCTACCCACACTTCCCCTTGCGGGCCGATCTACCCACACTTCCCCTTGCGGGCCGATCTACCCACACTTCCCCTTGCGGGCCGATCAACCCACACTTTCCCTTACGGGCCGATCTACCCACGCTTCCCCTTGCGGGCCGATCTACCCACACTTCCCCTTGCGGGCGGATCTACCCAAACTTCCCCTTGCGGGCCGATCTACCCACACTTTCCCTTGCGGGCAGATCTACCCACGCTTCTCCTTGCGGGGTGATCTACCCACGCTTCCCATTGTGGGGTGATATATCCACACTTCCCCTTGCAGGGTGGTCTACCCACACTTCCCCTTGCGGGCCGATCTACCCATGCTTCCCCTTGCGGTGTGATCTACCCAAACTTCCCCCTGCAGGGTGGTCTACCCACACTTCCCCTTGCGGGCCGATCTACCCACACTTCCCCTTGCGGGCCGATCTACCCACACTTTCCCTTACGGGCCGATCTACCCACGCTTCCCCTTGCGGGGTGATCTATCCACACTTCCCCCTTGCAGGGTGGTCTACCCACACTTCCCCTTGCGGGCCGATCTACCCACACTTCCCCTTGCGGGGTGATCTATCCACACTTCCCCCTTGCAGGGTGGTCTACCCACACTTCCCCTTGCGGGCCGATCTACCCAAACTTCCCCCTGCGGGTGATCTATCCACACTTCCCCCTTGCAGGGTGGTCTACCCACGCTTCCCCTTGCGGGCCGATCTACCCACACTTCCCCTTGCTGGACGATCTACCCACACTTCCCCTTGCGGGCGGATCTACCCAAACTTCCCCTTGCGGGCCGATCTACCCACACTTTCCCTTGCGGGCAGATCTACCCACGCTTCCCCTTGCGGGACGATCTACCCACGCTTCCCCTTGTGGGGTGATATATCCACACTTCCCCCTTGCAGGGTGGTCTACCCACACTTCCCCTTGCGGGCCGATCTACCCACGCTTCCCCTTGCGGTGTGATCTACCCAAACTTCCCCCTGCGGGATGATCTACCCACGCTTCCCCTTGTGGGGTGATCTATCCATTTTCCCCCTTGCAGGGTGGTCTACCCACACTTCCCCTTGCGGGCCGATCTACCCACACTTCCCCTTGCGGGCCGATCTACCCACACTTCCCCTTGCGGGCCGATCAACCCACACTTTCCCTTACGGGCCGATCTACCCACGCTTCCCCTTGCGGGCCGATCTACCCACACTTCCCCTTGCGGGCGGATCTACCCAAACTTCCCCTTGCGGGCCGATCTACCCACACTTTCCCTTGCGGGCAGATCTACCCACGCTTCTCCTTGCGGGGTGATCTACCCACGCTTCCCATTGTGGGGTGATATATCCACACTTCCCCTTGCAGGGTGGTCTACCCACACTTCCCCTTGCGGGCCGATCTACCCATGCTTCCCCTTGCGGTGTGATCTACCCAAACTTCCCCCTGCAGGGTGGTCTACCCACACTTCCCCTTGCGGGCCGATCTACCCACACTTCCCCTTGCGGGCCGATCTACCCACACTTTCCCTTACGGGCCGATCTACCCACGCTTCCCCTTGCGGGGTGATCTATCCACACTTCCCCCTTGCAGGGTGGTCTACCCACACTTCCCCTTGCGGGCCGATCTACCCACACTTCCCCTTGCGGGGTGATCTATCCACACTTCCCCCTTGCAGGGTGGTCTACCCACACTTCCCCTTGCGGGCCGATCTACCCACACTTCCCCTTGCGGGGTGATCTATCCACACTTCCCCCTTGCAGGGTGGTCTACCCACACTTCCCCTTGCGGGACGATCTACCCACACTTCCCCTTGCGGGCCGATCTACCCACACTTCCCCGTTGCAGGGTGGTCTACCCACACTTCCCCTTGCGGGCTGATCTACCCACACTTCCCCTTGCGGGGTGATCTATCCACACTTCCCCCTTGCAGGGTGGTCTACCCACACTTCCCCTTGCGGGCTGATCTACCCACACTTCCCCCTTGCAGGGTGGTCTACCCACGCTTCCCCTTGCAGGGTGGTCTACCCACACTTCCCCTTCAATCATGTTATACCTGATATAAATCCAATGTCATCTGTGTTATTAATTGGTGTTCAAGTTAAAAATGAACTACAAAACAGTTTTAAATTTTTGGCCATCTGCCATTCCATTGCATTTGATTTCTTATTTACACTCAAGACTTTGTTTTTAATCAAAGTCCGTCAAAATTAAGTTCTCTTTTAGTCGTTTTGACTACATTTGAACGTCCAAATTGCAGCCTCATGGAAAAAGAATGAGGGAAATTATGGCCATTGCAGAACATGTTTCTCCGATCATCTGGATAGAAGTCTTCATCATCTATTGGGTTAGGATCCCATTGGAACAAGGGTCGACATCTCTCGGCACCACCAGTACAGCTTGGTTACGAAACAACAAGAGGTGAAATCCTAAGCACTCTTGGGGGCGTCACTCATTTAAGCAGGCAACAACTACCTTCTGCTCCAGACTGCATCTAAAACACTGCACAAAATTGCGTCTAGCTTATTAGGTTTTGTAAGACACTACACTGTTGAAGTAAACCACTAGTAGCGCATCTAATTGAACTTCACTGAATAGAGAACATATCAACCAGTGCACTTGGCCTTTAGGTCACCACAAGTTCTGGGTAGCTGAGGGGGGGCCACCGACAGGCACAGGGGTTTGCACAACTCTGCCCCTTTTTTTTTGGTCATTTTTTTTAATAAAAAAGAAAGAAATGTATCCTCTGTCTGTATTTTGTTTTATTTAGGCGTAACCTACCCCCCCCCCCCCAATCAAAGTGAAAAAATATTGAGGGTTCATCGTATCCCGGTGGAACCCACCCCCACCCTATAGAAACCAACCCAGGGGGTCAGTTTCTACAGGGCTGGGGTGGGTTCCACCGGGATATGATGAACCCTCAGGCCGCTGTGTTTTCCAACAATGCAATTGGGTGTGTATTACGCGCTTTTTAGCAAGGAATTTTGCGCATGGAGACTTAAACGAAAAACCAATACACACCCAATTCATGCTGCATTGTGGGTAAACATGGCAGCCAAGTACAAAAGACAACTCAAATAACGAGACAACAGTCAGGGTTAGAGCAAATCAACCAAAGGGGAATTCTTAAACAAACACTTTATTCACAACTTTAATGTATGCCCTTTGGTATAGTTGATTTGCCCCTAAACAGTATAAGCCTTTATTCTCTCACAGATAAAACTTTTTAAATTAATTTAATAAACACAAATTTATCAAAATAGTTTTAAGTAAACGTTTCTTAAAGATTTCGGTGCTCTCGTAATACCATTGCAAGTGAATTATCCATAGAAGTCCGATCTCTAAATGAATTTGTTTAATTGAAAATCTTCAGTATAAAAATAAAAAACATGCAGCCTAAAAAAAAAAGGGGGACGATCTACTGTTGTTTGTTTTTACTTGACCTAAAGAGGAGACTCTAAGATCACTGTCTTCGTTGACGCCTTGATTCGCAAGAATAGTACACTGAAAAATGCTCCTTCACTTTGTACAAATAATTATCTTTCAAAGAGTTTGTTTCATGTTGTTCAGTCTTGTAGAAATTTCATCATCTCCATAGACAAGGGAAGTATCCAACAGTTCTTCACAGTTTTATTAAAATGTCAATTGGTTCTTGGGGCTGCTGCTAAGATTGCTTCTTCTCCTCCAGGAGCTCAGTAGAAATAATCAGCTGAATCCATGTTCGTAATCATCTTCTTGTTGGCGTCACATGTTGATAGTTCCAAGGCTACAACAGATTCTTTGTCTCATTTAGGATCAGAGTGAAAGGACACTGCATCAGCGTTTGTCTGCACTCGGCAAAAGTCTCCCAGTCTCTAGTCTTCAAGCCTGTATAAAGATTAAAAATGAAAAACACATTCATCAATGTTTTGGTACATGGTATCACAATTGAATGAAGTACAAATCAACGATAACTTTCATCTTTGTATTTTTTTCAAGTGCTCACTGGTATTCTTTGGCAAAGCTGGTTATCATCTTTTAAAATCACATAAGCATGAATGTTATCAAAGTGAGGCTGAGAGGCAAAAGGTCGGGTAAAAAAATCCAAATTCCTATTCAGAGTATGAAACAAACCTTTGGCAGCTGTTTTGCATTCTTTCTAATAATTCTGATTTCCTGATTCAAAGATTCATTCACAGTATGTCTACCAAAATTGCTATGTACATTGTCTCGATTCAAAGAGATAAAGGCACATCAAGATTGCAGTAATTTGTGTCAATTATAACCATTGCTGTACACTACTTGAATCAATGCATAAGGCCAAAAAGAATTAGACAAGTTTTGACGCCATTACTTAAACTGTGCCTTGACTTATGTAGGGTATTAGTTTCGTTTTTGTCAACGTATGCTGATTTAAAGGCAACATTTTAAGCAAAGATACAAAAAAGTTACTGACACAGTGCCGACTTGCTGAGAAAGCAGCAAAAGACTGTCACGGTATTATCACATCAAATCCCTACAGATCATAATCTATTTTTCATTGTTGTCACTAAAAAGCGATAAGCTAATATGATGACATTTTATCAGGTTGGTTGTAAAGGTGCATTTTTTCAAAAACCAGAGGGTGAAAAGGTGTTAACTCTCCCAAAAACTAATAATGTATCACACCTTCACAGGGGGGGGGATTTTAATCTGGCACGCCCAATGTCAAAGACATTCATGCTTATACATTCCCTATAACATACTGAGATCTTGTAAACTTACCATAGAGTTGCAAGATGGACACACTGAGCTTTAGGTGTTAACAATCTGCTTGGTGCATGGGATGATGTCTTTGGAAGTGCCATCACAAGGTATGAACCTGAGTGGAATAAAATGATAGACACTTAGTACATGTTGGATTTCAACAACTGACTTCACTCAACTGACATGTAGGGATGGTTCAAATCCAACTTGGACTTCCCACAATCACTGTATAAATAGATTGTCAATCTGAAAGCTCACTGATTATGAGCAATATGAGGTCCGTATTGGAACCAAATCATGAAATCATGAAATATTACTGTCTGAAGTACTGGAAGATGAACAACCATCTTTGCTTATTTTGATTGCTGCAATTTGTGTCAATTATATCCAATGCTTTACCTTTCTTGATTCTATGCATAAAGTCCACCATAATCACTTAAAGTTTGGACACCATTCTGACTGCTACGTCTTGACTTAAAGGTAGGGTCATAGATTGGTAAATACTCCCAAAATTGATGACCATAAAAACGTACTTGGTGAGAAGCACGGCAGCTGTTGATTATAAACTATTTTGAGCAAGGAGAAAGTAATATGGCATGGTTTGGATAATTTTTCACCCCAAAACATTTGAATCTGAGAAACAATTCATGCATGAATTTCTGAGGGTTGGTGTTCGTTTGCAAATGCTGCAGCCAGAGATGTGGCTAGCCGCTGTCATCTTGCTAAACGTGGATGAATTAAACGTTCAAGTGAAACCGTGACAGTTTTTTGCTGTTTTCTCAGCAAGTAGACACTGTATTCAGCTGAAACTTTCACATTGACTTTTATTGTATCTTCCTTTATCAATTTGCCTCTAAATCAGCATTATGGTGACAACAACCAATCTATGATCCTACCCTTAAGGGTTGTATTAACATAATTTACCTATTTGTAGCATGACTTTTGAGGTAGGCCTTGGAACTCCACTCAGCAGACGGGTCATCTGACTGTAGCTAACACACCAGTCTATGTGAAAACACAAAAACAAAACATGGTCACTACTTGATGTCAACAACAATATATGAAAACTATTAAAAACACATTGATAGGTTTCAATGTGAAAGCTCACTGATAATAAAGTTTCTAAAATGTACCTTCCAGATAAATACATCCAACGAACTAAAATACTCTCAAAGCACAGAAATTAGCATTTGAAGCCCCGGGCCAGCGGGCCTGCGGTCCAGTGTAAAATTTTAGCCCTGGTAACCAGTGGAAATATCCAAGGGCTGACTTTTATATTTTTAGAAGACACGACAAAATGATCAGCTGTAGGTTGTTTCTGTCCCTTTTATTTTAATATGCGCACATGTACGTCACCAAAATTATCTGAAAGTAAATAGTCTCAGATTCCTTTCTTTCAAGAATGAAGATCAAACGTTTAATATAACTCTGACTACTGGAACCAAACATTACAGGAAAGGAATTTCATTCACAGCAAAAGTGTTTTACTTTATCCTAATTAAGATTATGGAGCAAACCTGCAGCAGTGGGTTTGCCTTTATTTTGAGTAGTGTTCATTTTTTGATTCAGAGAGAGTTTTGCCAACACTTCTAATGTCATACGTTATCTTGATCAAAGAGAGTAAGCATGAAAACAGTGTCCATCAAATACCTCGTCTTGATTCATTCCGAGTATGCCTACCACAGTTTTTATTTTATTTTTTTGAAAAATTCCCCCGAACAAGACATAAGGCAACTCTTGGTAACGGGCTACAAGAACAAAAATATTTAAGATGAAAATAACTCAGGGGAGCTAAGGGTAGGAATTAATATTCCACTTAAACTGTCTAGATTGGGGGAAACATGCACCAGGCAAGGAGTTCCAAAGAGATGCAGTACATGGAATAAAGCAGTTAGATTGGCTCTTTGTTCACATCTCAGCAAATCAAGAGTGTATGGGTGACAAGAAGCAGGAAAGCCTGGTTTCCAGCTCAAACAACCTGATACTAGGAGGAACCAGGTCAGACACACTGGTGGCACATTAATTACCATGAAAATATTTGTAGAAAAGACAGAGGCTGGCTATCTACAGACCTACATTGGGAAAAAGGTTGTAACGTGATCCCAAACCTTTACCAACAAGATTAACAAAATGCTTCTGCACTCTATCTAACAAAGATAAATGACAGGCAGAAGCTCTGGCCCAAATGGGACAACAGCAAGCCTACTCCATTAGGGGACGTAAAGTTGTCTTACACTCTCTAGTAGCATCATTATATACAATGTAATTCCTATAAATCCATGCTTCACCGGTACGGTAGCTTCCCAATTGACCCCTTGCACGCATACATCACATGCGATCGGCCGACTTTCCTGGAAATGGGGTCAAATTTTTGGCCCGTTTATCATCCGATGTCCTGCCTATGTCCATGCGATACCCCTGCTGTATCCGGCAGGGTGCTGGCCAATTCTTACAGGTGGTCGGCCAGACACCGGCCAAGCCCCGGCCAATTTCCGGCCGGGCGCCGCAAGGTCGGCTGGACTGTGGGCGGGGCCTGGCCGGCGTCTGAGCGGCGCCTGGCCAAAATATGGATTGTCTGGGTTGTCCAAAATTTGGCCGGGCACCCGCCCGATGTGTGCGATGGCCTTCCGGACATCGGCCAGGCATCAACCAATTTATTGGCAATCAGTCTGCGATGCGAAACACCGCACCAGGTTTTAAGTTCAAGTTCAAAGTAACTCCATGCCCACCCGATTCCCAAATATGACCAGGCAGCCGCAAGGAGTCCCGTGGGGCCCCAGTCAAAAATGCCTAGAAATCCGTCACAAGCTACTGGCAAACCCGTCGCAAGCTAATTGTGACTGGGGTATAAGTATGTTAACTCTGCGTTGCCTACACTGTATATATAACACACAGGGACACTGACTCCCAAGATGGTGCAGCCAAGACTATTGTGATGATGTCAGGTGAATTGGGTCAATAACAAAGGTTATACAAACTTACCATAGAGTATGTAAGATGGACATCGACACACTGAGTTGTAGGCACTAACAGTCTGCTTGGTGCATCTTGGGAGGCGCCATTAAGGTATGAACCTGAGTGGAATAAAATGATAGACATAAGCACAAAACTTACTTTGATTTTAACAATAACTGATTATAATATATCAATTATCTGAAATGTGGGGATAGTTACACAAATCAAAGTTTGTAACACCAATATACACTATAAACAGTGGTGTAAATCTGTGTTGAAAAGTGAGGGGGGGGGGGTTGAAATTACCAGCGTGAAATAACAATGTCCAACATTTGAGTTGTTATCGAGGAGGATGCCCATGGTAAAGGGGTGGATATTCATACAATGACAGTGTACACCAAGAACCTGTGACAGTCTTGTGACGCTCAAGGGCCCCAGGAATTAAGTTTTAAAAAGACAATGCTCTATTTTGCATTGAGCCTTTCTGGGTTATCTTTTGAGCAAAAAAGAAGCTTGACAGTTTTGTGATTTTATCTTAATTTCTGGAGGGGGGGTTATAAAAAGGAACATTTTGCAAAGTTAGGGGGCGTGTATGCATCGCCAAGCCTCATGGGATCCCTTAACAAAAATTGAAGATGCCCCGAACCTTTCTGGAGTATATTTTGAACTGGATTATCTTTTGAACTGTTTGTGTTTGAAACTCTTTAATTTTGCTTAAATTTTTCTTTAAAAAAGAAACAAAATCTATATACATATTAACAAACAAAGATCGTTAATTTCATTCCTGATTAAACTACAAAGTTGTTTGTTTAAGCTAGAAAAAGCCATTGAAAACTACTGATGTTGGAGACCTTTAATCTAAAATATCTGGTTTATTTGAGGCATTACTTTGTTCTTTAGTGTATAGATTACCGGTATATTATAAAGCGAAACAGTGGGCAGAATTTAGGGAAGCATGCATGCAATTATAACAAGTAAGCTTTCAGGTAGAAATTACCCAACTTGTTGGGGTTTATTACCAAAGTATGACACCACCTTTAAAGTGTTAAAGGGGTTAAACCAGTTACACTCCACCTAATCATGAGAGAAAGAACCATGCGTAATACTACAGAACCAGTGAATTTGAGCAGCTTGAGAGGGGGAAAAGATTAAAATGGCATTCCCCTTTTTAAAAAGCTTTTTCCACCCAATCCCAGCACCCTCAATAGTTTTTGAAAATTTGTTCCTCAGAAAAGCATCCAGGGTCGATATTTTGGTTCATTAGGCCCCTAACACGTGCACATACCTGCAACCTCATTTCTATATTAATGTGATTTGATCATTACCCTAATTTTGTTGTAGTATGCCATACAGTATCATGAGGGGAGCAACACAGCAACAACGATGCTGATATGGCTATAAAAACACAATTGTGCACGCGTCTAGCTCTGTAACCACACCTCAAGAGTATCATGTTACCAACTAAATATACAAGTTTATATGAGTTTATATGTTTCCTCCAAAGTAATTAACAAAATGGTTTAAATCAGCGAAGATATGTATCAACAGACTGTCAGCTTCAGGGAGAAACAACAGGGGATGTCAATGGTGGTAGTGTAACAAAGATGAATATCATACCAGTACCAGGGCTAAGTTAGCCCCCACAGCGTACATAGCCTGGACCTAGACCCAGTAACTGGGGCGCTGTACTCCTTTTTTTCGAAATTTTGACATCATCGGTCGCTAGCGCCCCAGGGAAAACTTGTATTAACTCAAAGCGAAACTCAATTTGGCGGTCACACTCTCGGCAGTATCCACGGGTGCCCTGCCTTAACCGTGATGACCACGCGGTTGAGGCAGGGCACCTGTCAAATTTTAGACGAGTGCCCTGCCTCAACCCTGACGACTACGCGGACTTGAGGTAGGGCACCTGTCGATTAGACGGGTGCCTTGCCTCAACCTTGATAACAGCACGGTGAGGCATGACACCCGTCTAAAATTTGACAGGTGCCCTGCCTCAACCGCGTGGTCGTCACGGTTAAGGCAGGGCACCCTTGTGGGATTGCCAAATTGAGTTTCGCTTAAAGGCATTAAGACACGTTTGGTAATTACTCAAAATAATAGCATAAAAACTGACTTGCTAACAAGCAACAGAGAGCTGTTGATAGTATAAAACATTGTCAGAAACGACTCCCTCTGAAGTAACGTAGTTTTTGAGAAAGAGGTAATTTCTCACTAAAATAATAAAAACTTCTTGCGAGAAGTTTTTATTCCTATCTGAAAGCACACAAATTTGTACAAGGGTGTTTTTTCTTTCATCATTTTCTTGCAACTTCGATGACCAATTGAGCCCAAATTTTGACAGGCTTGTTATTTTATGCATATGTTGGGATACACCAAATGAGAACACTGGTCTTTGACAATTACCAAACGTGTACGATGCCTTTAAGGAAAAAATAAGTTTTTCCTGGGGCACTATAGTACGACCGATGATGTCAAAATTTCGGATACAAATTCAGTCACGTGTATTTCGAGTTTGCCGCCACGCCGCACAGTGAAGCCTTAGGTTTGCTTCATTTTCACCATTTTAAAATCTCATATTCACCGTAAGAACTATTTCAAAGGATGCTATGAGTAAAGTTCAACTCACCTCGCTCATTTTGCAGTTGTTTTTGTGGACCAAATCGGCTGAAATATGTGAAATATTGAGGAGAAAAAATGGAGTCTTCTGAAGTCCGCCATTATTGTATTTCACAAGAGGGCGCCCACACTGTAAATAATTTGCATATCAAGGCGAAACCGTGGAATATTGGTGGATATACTTTTTCTCGTATCGTGAAGGAGAAGAGGTCATGCGAAATATAGATTGACAAATTTAAAGACATACAATGTTGTCTTTTCCGTTATACTAAGCATTTTGGAAAAGCATTTGGGTATTTCTGAAGGAGAAAATGATATGGAGTCTTCTAAAGTCAGCCATTTCTGTGTGTCACAAAGAGGGCACTCGAACTGTAAATAATTTGCATATCACAATTATACAAATACTTTTATTTTTGTATTTTTATGTGAGATCCAAGTTAATAATAATAATAATAATAATATAATCAGAGCGAAACCACGTGACAGTAGGCACGACACAATCATGTACGGGGTAGGCCCATACTTTTTCTTCTGAGGAATAAAGATTGACAAAGTTATTGACATAACTTTTGTCTTTTCTGTTGTAGGCATAATAAGCATTTTGGATAAGCATGTTGATATTTTTGAAGACTTCAGGAAAGATGGGTGAGAAAGAAATTGCTTTGAAATGTGCCACCTCTTCATAATCATCCCCATTGACGAATGGAACAAACAATCCTTTTTCGATTGCGATGATTTCTGCTGAAAAAGGTTAGGAGAAATAAGTTTCAATTATAAGCCTATTAAAAAACGATCATCTCAACTGCGAGCCATTGATATCATTATGCAAAGACGGTGTAGTCATGTGGGAGGTGACCCGGGCCGTTGAAGTAGCAGGAAGATGGGTGGGGGGGGGGGGGCTGAATAGATATAACGCGTAAAGAATAACCCAACCGCCTAAAATATTGAAACCTCGCCATTACAACCGAGATTATATCTTTATATTGAAGGAATATTTTATTTCATTAAAAAAATGTTGATAACATACGGAAATATATAGGCCTAACCCTAACCCTAACCCTAACCCTAACCCTAACCCTAACCCTAACCCTAACCCTTACCCTAACCCTCACCCTAACCCTCACCCTAACCCTAACCCTAACCCTAACCCTAACCCTAACCCTAACCCTAACCCTAACCCTACATTTAAAGGCAGGGTATAATACTTTTGGTAATTAAAATTCCAGTATCCTCACTTGTGGTGTATCCCAACATATGCATAAAATAACAAACCTGTGAATTTTTTTGCTCAATTGGGCATCAAAGTTGCAAGAAGATAATGAGAGAAAAAACACTTGCTGCACAGAATTGTTTGCTTTCAGATGCCTGAGAAAGGCTTCATGCTAGAAGCCTTTCTCAGATTCAAATTTGTTGGTGAAAATAATACCCCTTTCTCTAAAACTACATTACTTCAAAGGGTGTCGTTTATAACAATGTTTTATAATCAACATCTGTCCATTGTTCTTTACCAAGTACATTTTTATAGTCATTAATTTTCAGAGTAATTACCAAAGGTGTAGCCTACCCTCCCTTTTAAAATCAAATTAATGTTAGCACCTGTTTGTGTTAAAAACTCAACAGTCTTTGATTTAGTACAGTGTTCCATCAATTTCAAAAGTGATAAATGTCAGAGATTTAAAAGTTAATCTTTAGTAGTTAGGGACCAATCATTTCCAGATTTAAAAATCAAACCTATTAGATTTGAGTTTAAACATTAAAGATTTGAATTCAAATTGAATAGGTTTTAGTTTAAATCTATAATAAATTTGATTTTTAAATCTGAAAACGATTGGTCCCTAACTACAATCCTAAAGATTAACTTTTATATCTCTGACATTTTTACATAATAATAAAACCGTTATTGAAACTGTGCAGATTCGCCTTCGTTTAGATGGTTGTTGACTTTAAGCATTCTGATAAAATCTGCCCTGTGTGCAAAAAAGGACCAAAAAAGAATGCATTAAATTATGGGAGACAAAACCAAGATGGCCGCTCCATTCCACTGCCATCAATTGAAAAGAACATTTCAGACTCATCCGACTGTATATGGACAATTTAGACTGTCATAATATGCCTGAAAAAGTAAAAACTACAAAACCCATGCCACCGATGTTAAACTAACTCGGCAAGCATCACTCGATAATGCCATGGTACTGTTTTTAACAGTCTGTTTGTAAACAAATTTTGTGTACACCAAAACATAGGTTGAAAAATCTCAAAAGTTCCAAGTTCCCTATTGAGACACCTAGCCATACAGCATGGAAAACGTAAAATTAACCTGGGTTGATTCTTTGAATTAAATAAAATCCATTAATGACAGCCCCTTTAATTATAGAGGGCCAGCCTATTATCATGTATCAGTAGCATAACTAACCCTAACCCTAACTCTAACCCTAACCCTACCCCTAACCCTAACCCTAACCCTAACCCTACATTTAAAGGCAGGGTATACTTTTGGTAATTAAAATCCCAGAGTATCCTCACTTGGTGTATCCCAACATGCATAAAATAACAAACCTGTGAACATTTTGGCTCAATTGGGCATCAAAGTTGCAAGAAAATAATGAAAGAAAAAACACTTGGGGGTGGGGGGGGGGGTGGGCACATGGCCCCCAATTAATTACCATGCCCCCTCATTGCCCCTTTCTGGAATTTTGTGTAAAACATTACCGGAGTAAACGAGTAAAACATTACATTTTTATAAGCTTAATGTGGTAATTTCAGTGTTTTTAAAACTATTTTTCCATTTACACGCAGACAATGTAGGCATATATGTTTTTTTCCACACTCAGGTTAGAAAAAAGGAATAACAAGAGCGGCGCTGAAATTCATACGGAAACTGCAGTTTAGTATCTGGCCAGAAGTAGTGCCCCGCTAGAAAAAATGGTGCTTCCCCTGCCCCCCCCCGCCCCCTAAAATAGTACTCTGTAGTTTCGGCGATTAATTCAGTTCGAGTAACATACGGAACTACGTCAGTGATGCTTTATTAACAAACGATTGAAGTCGGTTGTATTTTTCTTCTCCCTGCTTTATGTTAAAAAGGAAATCAGAATAAAGCTGTCGTGCCCCCCCCCCCCCCCTCTGTATAAAACGGCAAACAAAACTTTAGTATTCTCTTCTTTTGACCACTTAGAATGGCGGGAATACTGTAGCCTGACAAAGTGGAAGGGGAAAGACAATAAGTAAATAAGTAAATAAATAAATAAATAGTTAAACAAACGTTCGGATGAGAGCTTTCCAATTATGTACAAGCTAAGTTTATTCAACGGGTTGAATAGACAAAAAAAAAATGATATCGCCTTAGCAGAAACTATTATGTTCGTTTCTGATCGACGCCGATTGAGGGCGCGCTTCAATCAACAACATCAGCTGAACGCACTTGTGATTGACAACAACAATGCGTGGAGTTCTTCGACTAGTTGGGCGAAAGTCTTCGCTAAGAGTAAGATGGTATGTTGATGTTGTTTATCATGATGTCATGGCAACCATTATGTCTCAAGTCACACGTGTGCATGCACACACGGTTACTCAAACTCTCATAAAATAGTTATAACTAGTTTTGATTGTTTCATCTTTAGTCAGCCATCACTCTGTGTGTGTGTACGGACAGTGCACAGTCAGTATCAATACAAGGGTATAATAACACAACTAAAAAAAAACCCCCACAAAATAAAGTAAAATACATCGAAGAAAACAGTAGCATCAAATTTGGCCCTGATCAATTACTCACAATAATCTTCTGACTATTCAAGAGACACACCTCAACAACCCAAGGCAACTTGTGAAGCTTTGCCTAATTTTTTGTTAAAATGGTAAAATTGTTACACATAGTGTAAGTAGTGTTTACTGTTATACTACAACTACAAGTTTTTAAATTGTTACATCGTCACAAATGTGATCTTGGGTGATTCCCACCTCTATGTGGTTCCTTCTTGACCCACAAATACGTAATCCTAGAACTATATGAGGTTTGTTCCGCTGCTATCATCTCTTGAAGACGATATAGCGGAACAAACCAATTCATAGTTCTAGGAGTAACAAATACATACCTGTCTGTAGGTAGTATACGATGAATGCTGTGAAAATAGCAGTTGCCATTATGCAAGCCCCATGTCCGATCATTGAGCATTTGAAACTTGTTGTCTAGAGTTGTTTTGAATTGTCTAAAAATTCATTGAGTTGACGCTAACAAAAAGAAATAAGCACATTTACTGTTAATCTTGTTCAAGGGGCAGATTTGTTTAAACCATAACACTTGTTGCTGCCTGCAACTCAGTGCTCTAACTCCACACACGCGTCTGGAAGGTGCGTGGAAGTTTAAGCGCTGATTCACAGACAGCATTGTGTGTTCGAAGTAAACAAATCTGTCCCTTGAACAAGATGGCGCATATTACCGTGAAGTCGCTTATTATGTAGACCAGTGTCCAATTCCATAGAGCTGCTTAGAAGCAGAAAAATTGCTCTAACAATTTCTGCTCAGCAAAAAGTTATCAGGAATCCAGTCACAAATGGTACATATAACATGGCGTTTTGGCTGGTGAACTTTTTATGATAAGCGCAATTGTGTTTTGCTAAGCCAATTTTTGTGCTCTAAGCAGCTCTTTGAAATTGGGCCCCAGTGACATCTGTCCTTGCTGCACATGTACATGTAAGTAGCAAGACGGTCATTCAAGCGTGGCTAAGACTTGGGTTGTTAGAGGTACTGACTCAACAGAGTAGGCCCACAGAAAGATGAATCCCAAACATTTTGGCAGATATATGAGCATATTATTGGTTGAGATTTTATAATCTCTTCTCTACACAGGATTAATTCCAGTCTCCATCTTCTCATCTTAATATTTCTCCAAGACTCCGCATCTTCCTCAATCCCTAATCATCATGCCCTGCTTCATCAAGTGTCTTTGATCTCTTCATCTCCAGGTTTGCCTCCTCCCACTGCTCAACAGCTGCAGAGACAAAGAAAGGGAATCCCCTATTACAGCACGATGAAGGACTTCCAAAGTTCCTGTCCATTGATGTAAACTGCGCCAATAAAGTATCTAAACACTTACAAATGGTCAAATTTATCGGAACCTGAAATAGTATGCAAACAAATATTTAAATAATTCGATTCACAGTTATCTTCTGCGCATTTTGACACCTCTTTTGTTGCGCTGCGATGTTGTTTGGCGGATTTATGGGCACTTGAGTGGCTTAAGGTCGAATTTCAAAAGTTGCAAAAGCCCCTATTCACCCCAATTCCAGAAGGGAACTCGCACAATTAATGCTGATGTTCATCGCAATCGACAAACAAATCATTTATAAAAGGCGGGCAAAAATAATGCTGATCTTATAATAATAATAATAATAATAAACCATTTTTGTATAGCGCATATCACAGTGAGGTCCCTATGCGCTGTAAAGGGAAATCAAGAATTGTACAAAGTAAACAGATATGTTTTCACTCGGGTTTTGAATTGTTCTGTTGTCCCAGCTTGTTTAACAACCTCTGGAAGACTGTTCCATAACTGAACTGCTGCATATTGGAAAGAGCGGGAACCATACGCTCTTATTCACAGTACAACGCTCTTGCTTGAATAGGGGCGTTTGCAACTTTTGAAATTCGACCTTAAGCCACTCAAGTACCCATTAATCCGCCAAACAACATCGTAGAGCAACAAAAGAGGTATCAAAATGCGCAGAAGATAACTGTGCATCGGATTAATTAATTAATTGTTTGCATACTATTTGTGGTTCCGATATATCTGACCATTTGTAAGTGTTTAGATACTTTATTGGCGCAGTTTAGATCATGTCCCTCCAGGGATCAACAAACTTGCAAAGGATTTTGAAGCAGGACTAGAGGCTTTAGAAACTAAATTTGACGGTGTATCACTTTGCTCCATTAAAACCTTGCAAAGCAAAAAGGAAGACATATCAGGCCTGGAATTACACGGAGGTCACGGAGGCCTTAGCCTCTGTTGCCCCTGGTCTTGGTCTTGGTCCCCCTTCCCCTTCAGAAGTTTCCCATAAACTTCAAGATTTTCCAATGAAAGTGCCCTTTGCAAAATGAAAGTGACCTTGCCCTCTCAAAGATGAAATTCCAGGCCTGACAAATTGAGAAAAAGTTAATTTTTATTGGACAGCAAAAACATTGCAAAGACCACAGCAAGGAGGAAACTTTCTACACAAAATCGAAATGGCTCAGAATACCCACTGGACCATTGGCTAGTAGAAGCATTGAGCCAGTAGCCAGTAATGGAATAAGTCTGGCCGTCCATTTTTTTTCCAACTGCAGGTTTACTTGAAAATACATTTGGTTTTCAAGTCCACACCTCCCTAAAAGTTTAGAAAAGAAAGAAATAGTTAAATGCTTGTGAGAATATTTTTCTGGTTCAGTAAATGGTCTGAACTACAGTGATTTCCTCGTGGAAACTTTTAACAACATTCAAGCCGTTGTATCCTTTGTGCGAAATGACTTTTCGTCATTTTTTTATTCAACTGTCCATCAGAATGTGGAGTTGGTTGTTATTATAATTATATATTTCTGGTAATGAGACCAAGGATACCTCATAAGTGAACTTAATCACTATAGCTCACAAGCCTGAGGAAACCTGTAAATGAGGGTGCTTGCAATGTGAACCAGAAACACCGGGGTTAAACCCCTACTCTTCCACGATAAGTGTTCTGGGTTCTTACAGCTTAATGTCCCATCTGAACGGACAAAGCAATTATGGTAAAGTATCTTGCTCAAGGACACAAGTGCCAAGACCGGGAGTCGAGCCCACACTCTGCTGATCAGAAACACCAGAGCTTGAGACCGGTGCTCTTAACCACTCAGACATGCTAACATGCTAGTACTTTCTTTTTGTAGGACTTGGAGATGGCGTATCTTGGTCAGAAGTATCAAACCCACTAGAGAGACTTGAGGCCCCGCTAGACTACGGCTGGGGAGTCGTCGTCCATCTCAACAGTGTTAAGAATAGTCAGAAGCTCAGGGATGCATTCCAGGAGGTCCAGCCAGTGGTTGTCAAGACAACCAGTAGGCTGTCGCAGAGCAAACCGCTGTATTCTGCTTTTAAGGTGTTTATGATTCAAATTTATTCAATTCAATTGTAGATTTATTTCCATATGCAATTCACAAAGTTAAGTGTGAACAGAAAAGCAGTAATAAGTTGAGAAGATACCTGCATGGAGACAGAGTCAAGGATAAGCCAAGGCTTGTTAGAAGCTTGCTTTTCGTTTTTTTTATAAACAAAAATAAATACAGGTACACTATTACACGCTGTACAAGCCGTTAACAATTATCAACATTTTCACAAGCATACAAACCCTACGCTGGGAGGGAGGGGGTTAATGCCAGCCGTTCGCTTTTGTTTTCTGAAAGAATGTTGAACTATACAAACATAGCTTCATGGCCCCTTGTTCACCGTTAGATAAGATGCAGTGTTTACTTTTTGAAAGTCAGATAAGCAGCGTCTGGTATGCAGGAAATTATGGTGTTATATATCTGTTTAAGATGTGTATGTTCTTTATATATTTCTTATATCTATGCTATAATAAACAGGGTTTGCATGTAATTCACATACAAGTATCTCTATGTAGAATAATTTGAACAAAACCAACGTTTTTCTTCGTACACTTTTAGGAGGGGGGAGGGAGGTGGGTATTGACAAAGTGTACGGTTTGGTTTACACTTGTTAAAAGGTTGATAACTGTGAACGACCCCTCGGAAAGACCAAAATAATATCTGAAAATGGAAATGACAAGAGTAGCAACAACTAAGAAGAATAATACTTTGAGAATAATATGACATTATTTGATATTTTATGGATTGAAATGTTTTGATTTCCCTCAAAATAGAAGAGGAGGAAACAACATTAGTTAACCATTTGACATCGGATGACATCTTCTTATGCAACTTTTTTGCAAATTAGATAATGGTGGACGTTTAGTTATGTCTTGGAACGGTTTTCAAATGTCCTGTTTTGGTTGGATCATTCGTGTCGGTTGACATAAAATTACACCCCTGGACATTCCATTGTGTAGATTGCAAATGCATGCACTCACTATGTTATGCTTTGTTTCCCCCTTATAAAGAGTGATGACTAGAGTACTGGAATTCATGCTCGAAATCTCCCTTTTCCAGGGGTTATCAAGACCTTTGTCCTTTTCTTGTACAAATGAGGATTACGAGAGATCGATAGGCTGCCACCATTGTTTATCACTGTGTTAAGCACATGGGAGTAAGTACGAGATTCCAGCAAACCATGGCTGATTATCGGCCGTGTCTTACGGCCAAGGTCGGGCCTATTGAGGGTGAAAAAATTCCATAATTTATCAAAAGAGAACCAAACAAAAACCAGTGCATTTTACAAGAACTTTTGTTGTCTTTACTTTGTTCAGTCAGGGTTTCATTGTGACAACGAAATTCTCAACAACAAAAAATTATTTGGTAGTTCTGAAAAGCTCTGAAAAAATTATACAGAGCAGAGGCACTGTAATGATTTGTTGATATCATCGGGAAGCTGTCAAAAACAAATCAACAAACTCTTCAACGGTGATTTATCAAACCCACAACTTTTAACATTCTAGAGGCGCAGACCTCTCTGCCGTTACAGACTTTCAAACTGCTTGAAGACACCAAAAAGAATGAAGAAAATGTATGCTTTTACAAAATACTTCCGATTTTTCTTCCTTTTGAACATGTAGAAACTCAAAGTGTCGGGTACTAGGCTGGATGGTGTGCAAGAGAGATTAGTTGATTCAGCGTTACGCCAGGCTAAGCTTGGAGGTGTAGAACTGACTGGCACCACCAAGGAACGCTTCAATGAGATTAGACTAAGACTAGCATCTATTGCAACTCAGTTCAGGTATGAGAATTTATTATCACATATTGTACATTCGGTAAAACAAATAAATAATCATACAAAGAAATTAGTATATACATGTACATTTGAAATCTTAATCTAGAAAGGTTTGCGGTAATGCCATGTAATATTATCTCTCTCTGAGTTGTGGTGGTTCTGAAAAGAACTGGTGGTTTGACAACTCAACGTTTCGATCAGTGCTCTGAATGTCTTCAGGAGAATGTCGTACAATTGTAAGCCAAATATCGGTAAAGGACTATACTTGAGAAGTATGCCTGTCAAATGTTTTTGCAGAACTCAGTGGGGGGCGGAGCACTGAGCTTGCAGTGCTTATCACACATTGGTGTGGAGTAACATCCAAATGAATAAAACAATTATAGATCGAGGCAAGAAGAAAAACAACATTGGAATCAGATGATAAAGACAATATTAAAAGTGAACCTAACCACAATCGTACAAATTAACCCATTCTCAAAATGGGAAATGAAATTCAATCATTCTAGAGTGTAAAGGCTGTGTCACACGAGGCAATCTACAGGCAACCAGCTCCAGGCAATCTCCAAGAAGAAAATTCATCCACATTTCAGTTTTCTTATTATTTTCTTGGGGATGGTGAGTTACAGCTGGAAGAATTTCTCTTGTGCTGCTGAAGTGTTCCTTGTGCATGCAGTGCAGTTGGTTGCCTCCAAGTTGCCTGAAAAAATGCCCTGTGTGACATGGTCTTGGGGATTTCCGCTGATCCATATCATATCCTTTAGACATTGTCTGCGACTTTGGTGGCATGGGTGGCTAGTGCGTAAAGTGCTTGTCTCTCACCACTGTGGCCCTGGTTCGGTTCCCGGCTAGGGCTACATATGAGTAGATTTGTGCGGGGGTTTTCTCCTGTGCCACAAGGGTCTTTCCTCTGGGGCAACCTGCCTCTGGAAAAATCAAACACTTTGGCTGTGCTCCGTGGTCATATATGGGTTGATGTGGCCCCAAAAGGCACCTTTAGATGCCTGCAGCTCAACCACGTTGTAGCCGCGTCCTTCACAGTTCAGTTTCTCAGCCAACAGGACTAGTAAGAATTACATTTTTACATTTGCTTTTTCCCTCGTACTGCTGCGCTTTGAAACTCCCTACCTGTATCATGCAGCCATGATATTCTTCCTACTTAAATTTTTTTTTTTTTTGCATTCAGAAAAATCAGCAAAATTGATATTTAATAGCCTGAACAAATGTCAATAAAAGCCTATACCATATGGACATGTAAGTCGGCTTTAGTTAGATTGAAAATCCATGTGTCTGTCATGCATTCGAGGCAGGGTGTACTTTTGGTAATTACTCCACAAATTAATGACCATAAAAACTGACTTGGTAAAGAGCACTGGAGAGCTGTTGATATTATAAAACATTGTTAGAAACAACCCCCTTTGAAGTCATGTAGTTTTTGAGAAAGAGGTAGTGTTTCACCCCAATGTGAATCTGAGAAAGGCTTCAGGCATGAAACCTTCCAAAGACATCTGAAAGCGCACAATTCTATGCGACAAAGGCGTTTTTTCTTTCATTATTTTCTTGCAACTTCGATGACCAATTAAGCCTAAATTTCCACAGGTATGTTATTTTGTGCATATGTTGAGATACACCAAGTGAGAATACTGGTCTTTGACAATTACCAAAAGTATAGTTTGTACTGCAGGGTGTGTAAATCAGTTGTACACAAAGCAACGCGCATACATCCATGTATTGCGTACTGCGTATCCGTATGCTTCACAGCCAAAAATTCTTTGATTGGAGAAAAGCACGGTTGAACTATTTTCAAACTTATTGAAGTCATGGTTTAGGACAGTACAGACTGTGAATAAACTTGAAACACCACTTGACAGATCTGTAGAAATGTTTCTTTATTCATTACATTTTATGCAATAAATTGAATATGGAAGATTTTGTTTACAGCGATTCTATTGAATGATCTTTTATAACCATTACATTATACAAATATTGGATGCATGCGAGTGCATTGTCCAAGCCTCATGAAATGGGAAAGTCAGATTTCACCGCGTGTTTTATTTTGAGACAATGCACAAATGAAATGCATTCAATATTTGTTTTATAAAACACATAGAAAATTCTAAAACCCCATTCTAAACAACATGGACGACTTTATGAAGACACAAACATGGTCTGCCGTGAAACAACCTTGTTTTGTTGGGACAAACGGGCAGGATTGATTTCTTTGGAAATGATGCTGTGAAGAATCGCTGCGAAGTGTCCCAGGCATCCTATATTTAACAATATAGGACTCCTATATTAAAATTTGGTCGTCAGGCATCGCGGCAGTAAATACATGGCAAAATAAAAGATGACATGTGATGCATGTTCCACCAATCAAATTACAAGGATCTATGTGTGCAGTAAATAATAATATTTCAATTATAATTATTTTATGTGTGATATATTTCGTCGCTTTCCCACGAAGTGACCTATATTGCTCCACAGCCAAAAATTCTGTGATTGGAGAAACTTGCAGTTGAAGTTGAACTATTTTTCAAACTGCTGTTTCGGAGACTCTGTACTACTTTTTTCTTCAGTCGTACAGAACTGTCAATATGTTTTCATTCCTGCAACTGTTTTAAAGAGTGATTAATTCCTAAACATTATGTCACTTCATGAAAATGAAGAGCACTGTGTACAAACCAACAAATATTGAGACATATCACTTCGTGAAAACGTAATAGTCGCAACATGTAAGTTTGGCACCGTGCCAGTGCATTGTATATCTATGGATACAGTGCCGAATCATTTGTGAAAAACTGATCCACCAAATTTTGTGATTTTGGACAGAAAGGTCACTTCATGGGAGCTGCGACGATTTGTACTTGTTTTTAGAGTGATGTGTCTCTCATTTGTTTTTTAACAAGTTACTTTTTCAACATATTTAAATGGGAATGCTAACAGTTGAGTATTAACTTGAAAATAAACCAAAATAAAAAATAACCCTCCTACTGTGTGACTATTCAATAACATCATGAGCATCCAATATGGTTTTGAATAAAGGAATAAAAGAGCAGACGACGAGGTCTTCAACGGCCATTTAAAACCGACAGGTTTGTGGCCGTGTGATAAAGGCTCTGTCCTTTATCGCACGGCCATGTAGGTTTTCAACGGTCCATTAAGACCAAGTAACAACTCTTTTCCATTCATAAATGCCCTTTTTGTTAAAAAGCGTATAATGTAGGAAATCTTTAAAACCTTGCTTGTAAGTTTTCAACTACTGTCACCTCCTCGGGTTCCATTTCGTGAAGGGTCAAAGTGCATGCGACGTCAACAATTGTGCGTAGTGTTGAGCACTGGTTGATTGCATTACGCTTAAATTAGCACTCGTGCAAGCTTGCGTCCCAACACACGTATGTTTAAACAATTTTCAACTTTTTACCATATCTATACTACACGTTTAAAGGGTCTGTATATGTTTGGTAAAGACTCTTGGTAATGAAAATTAATGGCAATAAAAACTTACTATAATGCATTTTGAGAAACTTTTCACTTCAAAGTACTGCGGTTATGGAAAAAGATATCACTTTTTATACCCAAAAATTGGAATCTGAGAAGCGTTACTGACAGTAACGTTTCTCAGATTGTGTATTCCAATGCAGATTATTTTTCCTGCGTGGACATAACTACTCCGGATTTTCGGCGATATCTCAAAAACGCTACCACCTTTTGAAATGAAATTTCACAGGTTAGTTTTATGGTATATATCTACAACTATATAGGATTGAAACAAACAGTGGGTTCCAATTACCAAACATATACAATCCCTTAAACATTGTCACGATTGGATTAACTGTCTATGAGTTTATGAATGATAAATAAACTATGCCAGCCAGCAATATATCATGGTGAATGCTTCTACACAGTTTGTGCCACCATACAAAACTCCCGCAGTTGATTGGTTTGTAAACCCCTTGGAAAATGTTACCAATAAGAGTAAGAAAATTCATAAAGGGTAATAATATACACTATGGACTGGCAATGAGGTCACTAGTGCACATCTATGCACCCAGAGGGACTGTGAGTCACCAGAAGAGGGTCCTATTTGTGCCAGCCCAGTTAATCACTTTGTGGTACTTTTGTGGCCTATATACAAAATCATGATCAGTTTTTGTGAACAAAAGAAAGGTGAATCCAAACTAAGGTTTGAAAATCAACATAGTCAGATCCCTTTTTGGTAGTCAATTTTAAAGAATGTATGAAGTCAGGACACAAACCCCTGCCATGGCACTGTAATAAAACCCTTGGTGTATCATATTTATTATTAAATATCAAGTTATAAACCACAAGGGAAACTGACTGGGTGAATTTTAAATAATTTGGGGTTGAACAAAGAAAAATTGACCAGAGCGGGATTTGAACCAACGACCTCCGGTTTAATGTGCCGGCACTCTACTATAACTGAGACCGCCAACATAGGGCTATAGCACAGGTGGTAGAGCACTGGCACGTTAAACCGGAGGTCGTTGGTTCAAATCCCGCTCTAGTCAATTTTTCTTTGTTCAACCCCAAATTACTTTAACAACTGTGATGTAGCAGAAAAGAAAGTATAAATAACTAATTTGCCTCAACCCTAGCAACGCCCTGTGTTAAATACATGTAATGCCATGCATTTTAAACTGTAAATTACGTTTTCTTTAATCCCCAAAATGCAAATAAACATTCCAGAAACAAATGACTGCAGTCAAGGCATACACAAGCTCAAAGCTGACTTCCCAAACTTTATTTTAATCACAACTTGAACTTTCACAAAGGTCACTTTGTAAGGTCACTTGGTGTGTTTAAACCAATAAAAATATGGCCGATTTCATTGGCTCTGTCATTACACATCCCACAAATTGAGCCGATTTAATTGGCCTGGAACACTGCTAGGGTTAAACATCTTCACAAAGCTAACAGCAAAAAGTATACATTACCGTGAAGAGATAAGCTTTTTTAGACTTAACAGGTATTATACAGGATTGGTAGAGCTGACTAAATTAGTCACAGATAGTGTTCATGTTTTGTGTGATCAACCACATGAAACAACAAACCTGTGAAAATTTGGACTTAATCCGTTGTGTGAGTCTGGAGAAAATAGTGAAAAACCATGCACAATTTTCATATTGTAAACACATTTTCCTTAATTTTGGTTTTCACATTAAAAATCAGCTGTTGCATTTTTTAGATTTTCGGATACAGTTTTTCTCGAATATGACTTTATTTCACAGGGAAATATCTCACAGAAAAAAATGGTTCTAGCATGAACTTCATAATCAGTAAGCTTTCAGACTAAAAATAATGTTTTTTCATCCTTACCAATCCTGTATAATACCTTTGAAGGGGAAAAAACATCACTAACAACCACCCCAATCCTTCAAAATCCAACTCCATGTTTTGTTTGATTCTGTTGGACTTAGGACTGCACTAGTAAACTGATTATGCTTCACATGGGATCAGGCATATCACCTTAATCAGAGTCCAACAGTTTGGGTATTGAGTTACTGTGTCGTGTTGGATTTCGTTGGAGTGAGGAAGGATCCTAGTAAATCACTCAAGGGAGTTAGGGTTTAAGTCAATTAATTTCAATCATCTAGTTTTAAGAAGGGCTCCAAGGTCAAATTCAATTTTGTGATGAACTCATTTTCCAATAGAAGAGTCCTTAAGAAAGTAGATAACAAAATCTCTAACCTCACATTAAAATGGTGTAAAAAAACATTTATTTGATACTTTTTCAGAGCAAAATTTAAAACATGACGTCATCGAACATAACAAAACAAAATGGGTCTGTACATTCCAAAGAGGAATTTTAGTGCCATTCAAAAGGTCACATTCATTGCCGTTTTGATTGAATATCATAAACATTCAAGAATGAACTAAAAGTTCTCTGTACAAAAATGTACAGAGCATTTATTTGAAATGTGACATCATCAAACGTTTTTTGATTTTGACAAAAATTACACTTTAGGGTATCAAACACAGTTGCATTTTACACCATTTTAACCTGAGGTTAGAGACTTGTAATTTTTTCCATATTTTCATAAGGGCTGTATCTTTTGGAAAATGGTTGAATTACTAAATTGAAATTGACCTTGGAGATCGTCTTTAAATAAACACACCATACACCATTTGCTGATTGGAGTCTTTAAAGGGAAAGTTTTGAGGTTGCCTCCATGCTTCCTTCAAATGGTTGGATAGCTGGCTTCACTTCCTCATTCAGAAACCGTGTCACCTATTACAAAGAGACAGTAAACAACCACAATGATAACAAATAAGCACATAGGGGGTCAATAACCTGTTATTACACATTATTTATCACATGCCAGTGTTGCAAAAATTTACCTGTAATGGTAGAAAAAATGGTGTTGAGATCTAGTCTTTTGCTAGACTGGAAGTGCAAGGTGTGGAGACACAATCTAGTTAGGTTTGTGGTAACACCATGTACATGAAAAATCTTGTTCTCAAGTTGTGGTTCTGAAAGAACGGGTGGTGTAACAACTCAATCAATATGCTCTGATCATCTTCAAGAGAAAGACAATCAGACAATCAGAGCATACTGATTGAAATGATGGCTCTTTTCAGAACCACCACAACTCATAGCGAGAGATTTTTTATGTGTACAGTGTTAACAAAAACCTAACTAGAAGATAAATAGCACTCCACACTAATGCTATAAATAGAAGCTCAGTACTCGGATATCAGACAATGTGTCAAATTTTACTAACGTGCATGCAGGTACATGTCCAAGCTTTATGTTTACCAGCGTGTACTGACTGTACTAGTACATGTACTACTCCCTGTCCGGCGTGCTGAAGCGTTGATTGCATGAGTGGTGGAATGTTGGTCTGACAGCTGGGTATTTTCAGCAAAAGTGACGTCACTAGAGCAAAGTGCTATTGACTGAACTCAACCTAGTATGAACTACTTCAGTCACAACGTAGGGTCTCAGCAGTACAGTCACACTCAGTACACACGAGTAAACATAAAGCTTGGAAATGTACGCACTGGTACGTTAGTGAAATTTGATACGTTGTCTGAGATCTGGGTACTAAGCTTCTATTCATAACAAACAGTAGCCACGTGTGACGTCAGTGCCAGGGGTCAATACAATGTGTCAGTTCGTACATTATTGATCAACCCATCGGACTGCTGGCAAACATCCAGTGGTCAACTCTGCCGGATCGTTTCTGCATATAAATACTTGTCAGAACATAAAATGAAGCTGAGAACAAATCATGTAAAGTGCACGCTAAGATGAGCCCAACCCAAATTTGTGGCGTGTCGTAGCCAAGTGGTCAAGTGCACTGGACTCAAGCTCTGGTGTTTCAAATCAGCAGAGTGTGGGTTCAAGTCCCAGTCATGACAGTCCTTGAGCAAGACACTTAACCATTATTGCTTTGTCCTTTGGATTGGACGTAAAGCTATACGTCCCATGTGTTGTTCAATGCACAAAAAAAGAACCCAGTACACTTATTATTAAGAGAATGGGTTTGCCCCAGTGTTTCTGGTATGGTTGGCTGCAGATTGCACCACAGCACCTTGTAAACCATTACATGGTGCTATGTGACGGAATTTACCGTGTTAACAAAATAATATGCGCTTTAAAAAACCCTCGAGTGTGATAAAGCACTATATAAGAACTGCTTATTATTGTAATTATTGGCTCACCTTGATGTTTAGGAAGACGGTCAGTGAAGTGCAGGAGAATTGTACTGGATTGCGCTTTCTTTCATGCCCCTCTAGCGGAATTTTCGGCTCAAATTTTGCTATGGGTTTCATGCAGGTCGGAATTTAGAGCAGCGCCAAAACATTTTAGATTTTTACACTTGGTCCTACAATGTTTAACTTCACACACTCGTTAATCGTTCGATACTCAACAGAATTTTAAGATATTTACATGAATGAAATGAGGATTTTCTATTTTGTGTATTCACCTATATTTGATTTGCTTATAGAATGATTTTAAATTGGAGAAAACTTTGAATACAATTTGGTTATGGTGCACAACTGGCCGTTTGAACCTTTTGTCATGCACGCGTCAACGCAACAAATGGCATTGCTAATACTAGACTATTTGGGGAGGGATGTACTGAACGATTAGGGAAGAAATGTTGTACTACAAATATTCACTCGTTACTACACAATCAAGTAAGGTTTGTGGTGACACCATGTGCATAAATCTCTTTTTGAGTAGTGGTGGTTCTGAGGAGTAGTGGTGGTTCTGAGAAGAACCGGTGGTTTGACAACTCGACGTTTCGATTAGTATCAATGAGCTCGGGAAAACACAGATTTACATTAACGTGTGCCGCCATCTGTTCATATGTATGTAGCTACGGTGATATGTTCACGCCTGTGTACTACACCGTGCAACAGTTCCACGATTCCTTCATAAAGTGCATGCGTAGTAGACTGTTGCACATGCGACAGTCTACCATGCATGTGTATTTACCCTGAGCGTGAATACTGGCGCACTCGCGCTTGGTAAACAGCAAAAATAGCATCTGGTACGTGATGGTGATTGGACCAGTCCGAATTTGGCTCTCGATCATGAATATATATGAGGTCTAGTTTTTTTGTTATCCTGTTGTATCATGCACCAGAGAGGCTCTACACAAGAACATATTATCGCAGCACAATGCTAGACTTTTGGGGACACTAGGTGGCAGCAGACTAAGACTGTGTCCGAATTAGCGGCTAAAGCTGAGGCTACGGCTAGATTTCAGTAGGCATGAGCAACACCCTTATTAACAACAGTCGTAGCTGTAGCTGAGCCGCCGGTTCAGATACAGCCTGATCAGACTGGTTTCAAAAGTGTGTGCATGCTAAGAATTAAATAAACACTGAAAAAAACACCTGGAATGTTTCCTGTGACAGACAAGTGTGGTTTTTCACCTTTGTGAGGGCAAGGCTATTTTTTTTTTGCAACACGCACTTCCATTGGAAAATCTTTAAAGTTTGTGTAACACTTTTGAAGGGGCACTAATGCCAAGCCCAGGGGCAACTTAGGCCATGGCCTATGTGGACTCCATAGCATTCCAAAGTCTTTCAATGGGTTTGTTTGTACATCTAAGGCTAGTTTGAGCTAGGTAAAACATGGATGCAGTTTCGAAAAAACGTGTCGAGTCAGGACATTTTGCAGGTACATCTGTTTTGCATGGACACGTCAAAATGATTTTGGGAAAAATCACAAGAGACACAAGAGTGTAAAGATCTGAGACACAATAATTAAGCAAATAGAATTAGCTCTTGCAAACTGCTAACCAACCAAAAGGACCTATGGTATAAATGCAAAAAATAGTTAGCAGCCCGACGTTTCGACCCTAGTAGAGTCTTTCTCGAAAGCTAAATGCAAGCCTTCGAGAAAGACTCTGCTAGGGTCGAAAGGTCAGGCCACTAACTATTTTTCGCTCAAAATATTTTAAAGATCTTAGACCCACTATGGGACTAACACTTCAACAAATACCTGTTCTGGAGCTCGTCCAATGAATGTAGCAGGATCAAGGAGGTCATCAAGGTAAGCATGGATTGGTGCAAAATACTCCACTTTGCGTATTCTCTCTACGAGGTCGTTGTCCCCGCCTTGTTGCTTGACGACGGCTCCTGCCTCCTGAGCTAGGGTGCGGATATGTTCATGGCACTCCTAATAAGAGGACATGTAAAAGAATACTACTGTTCAAGGGAAGCCGCATCATTGTTACAGTTTATGTTTTCTCAAGGCTTTGTTGTGTACATTCTTCATTCACTGATCAGGCTCATTTTGATTGCAGCAATGGAAATGAGGAACAGTGAATTTAGGGGCTTTCAAATGCTATTTCATCAAATCCTTTTCCAAATGCTATTTCATTGATGTTGACAGTAGCAGGATCCAGTTCCAGCATCTGCCTACACGCATGATCAACCTAAGCCCAGCTTAACCTGTTCCAGTTCCAACCTTAGCGCACCATTGAGCTAAGCCTACCTGCAAGCTTAAACCTCTTTGGCAGTACTAAAGCAACACACAGCATTCTCCTAAAGACGATCAGAGCACACTGATCAAAAAGTATTGCTGTTAACCACTGGTTCTTCTCAGAACCACCACAGTTCGTAGAGAGAGTAAACTACATGTCCAGAAAGGTTGACAGAATGTATACAGAGAGGAACATACTCTTTGAATAATTATATAGTATCAAAATCATAAACAATCAGAAATGTTTGTGTCTACGGTGGTCTCGACTCACTAAACGCCAATTTAGTTTATTCAGACATATGTGCGTTAGGGTTCTGACCGTGTGATGAAATGTCCGCATGATTTTTCTTTTTAAAAGGTCAATAATATGCATTTCTTGAAAGGAGTATTATAAAAAATCTCTTACAGAGTGGCAGCTGGAAATATGGATAAAAAATTCAAAGATCAACCAGCAGCAGTAATTGTCTTGTTCCATAACAAATATAGTAAACAGAGGGGTGGGGTTACTAAAATGGTGTTGGAGTTCAATGGATCAAGTGCTGTTTCCACAAGAGAGCTGTTGCAATTTTATTCACTGAGTACTGAAGCCAATAGTGGGTTACTATAATGGTGTTGGAGTTTGATGGATTGAGTACTGTTTCCACAAGACAGCTGTTGCAGTTTGATTCACTGAGTACTGAAGCCAATAGTGGGTTACTATAATGGTGTTGGAGTTTGATGGATTGAGTACTGTTTCCACAAGAGAACTGTTGCAGTTTGATTGACTGAGTACTGAAGCCAATAGTGGGTGACTATAATGGTGTTGGAGTTTGATGGATTGAGTACTGCTTCCACAAGAGAATTGTTGCAGTTTGATTCACTGAGTACTGAAGCCAATAGTGGGTTACTATAATGGTGTTGGAATTTGATGGATTGAGTACTGTTTCCACAATAGTACTGTTGCAGTTTGATTCACTGAGTACTGAAGCCAATAGTGGGTTACTATAATGGTGTTGGAATTTGATGGATTGAGTACTGTTTCCACAATAGTACTGTTGCAGTTTGATTGACTGATTTGTCGGGTTTTCTCCTCTAGTTCGATCCACTATTTCTCACAGTGGACCAACTTGGTTTGGCCTTCTTTGTTGATGACATCTACACACCATGGATAGAAATGATTTTCTTAGCTGTTCATACTGTTAGAATTTGATGAACTGTTTGCATGATATAAGTATTGCAAAGAAATAGATGCGTGTGGAGCACTACATGCAGAGACCAATGCATCTGCAACAGCGAGGTTGAGTATCATCAAATTGGTCACATTATGCAGTTTCTTTGTGTAGATTATAGTCGCACAAACAAGAACATTTCTAACAAATCCAATACCCCCAACAATTGGTATCACAACGACTAAACTTGTGAGGAGGTTGATAATAACGCCATCCATGATTAAGTTCAGGTGCTAATCTTTTAGTCAATTTGCAGTTTTAAATCACACATTCATGGTCTGTGTTTCACTCGATCCTCAAGGCGATTGACTCGTCAAATCTAGTAACATAACTTGCATAGTATAGTGCAACAATTAGTTATTATCTTACTGATTGGCATATACCGGCAAAAACTACCAGTTATTGTTAAACCATGGAGTACTCCATGCAGTTGTTTAAATTAACTGTGCGTGTGATTACAAAAGTTTACAAAGCTTTCTCTGTCACCTAACCTAACCGCGATCTTGAAGCAGTGATGTAACTTTGCAAGTTGACTAGAGAAACAGTGCTCTGGGGCTAGGCTGATCTAGCTGGACTAACTAATCAAACCACACAGAGTTCGGCTGACATCTAGATTGACTATGATTAAGTCTAGTCAACTTTAGTCACCCACCAGAACTTGCTCTGTATTGCCCATCCGGTCAGTGGGTGTAATCCTGTTTGATAGCTGCTCTCTCAATGAATAAAGAAAGCTGTCGTGATTATAGCAAGATTGCTAGTGACTTTCTTGTGAGCTTGATGCAGTTCTTGAGCTGGACCCTGGATTCCTTGCTCCTCTAGGTTTCTGGTTCCTTGTTTCAGGTTGATGAGGATTCTGATGAACATCCAAATTGTAGCTGCAATGGGTAGAAGATGCAACAGTCTTGCTGCAATGCCAAAGACTACAGATTTTGGTAGCTTTTCAATCGTGCGTATGTACCAATACTGGAATTACCCAAACGGCAAGTAACAACAGCGTGATCTTTCTTCTAGTGGTCTGTGTTTCACTCGAAAACCTCTAGTCGATTGACTCATCAAATCTAGTTAGCTCGCGCGCGATGTTTAATAAATAACTTGTAAAATTTATAAATTTTAGGCTGCTTTCAGGCAAAATCATAGCTCAATTTTCTTTGTCCTCTTCATTATCCTCTTCTGTACATAATGCTCACTCCCTTGATTGCTCGCTGTTTAATAAATAACTTGTAAAATCAGTTAAAATGGATAAATTTTAGGCTGCTTTTAGGCAAAATTGTAGCTCAATTTTCTTTGTCTTCATCATCCTCTTCTGTACATAATGCTCACTCCCTTGATTGCTCGCTGTTTAATAAATAACTTGTAAAATCAGTTAAAATGGATAAATTTTAGGCTACATTTAGGCAAAATTTTAGCTCAATTTTCTTTGTCTTCATCATCCTCTTCTGTACATATTGTGCACTCCCTTTGATTGCTTGCTGTTTAATAAATAACTTATAATGGATAAATTTTGGGGCTGCTTTCAGGCAAAATTTAGCTCAATTTCTACGTCCTCTTCATCATCTTCTTCTGTACATATTGCTCACTCCCTTGATTGCTCACTGTTTAATAAATAAAGTGACATAATTGTTGATTTGAAATAAATATTTCTCTTCCTTTGATCTTGTTGAGTTCACATAATTATAGAGTTCACACTTAGTTCAATTCTGGACACTTTATTTGTGGTTTGTTTTTATACCATGCAGCCTAATGATACAGAGTGATTGGAAGTGCAGCAATGATATTTAAAGTGAATGATTATATAACCTTTTATGTTTGGTACAAGCCCTAACCTCATAGAGAGAGTAAACTACATGGTGTCTCCGTAAACCTCACTTGATTGTATTCCCATCATGCATAGTTTCAATTCCTACTTAATGTTGACAGTTTTAATTCAAATGGAAGTATTTGTTTGGTGGATAGGTAATGGCATGAACCATGTGAACTGTAAAATTAGAAAGATTGAAACCAATAATTTATTTTTAGCAATCTTGTACTTGTCTTTAACTCAAATCTTTTATCCAATATTTACACCAAGTTTTAGGTCTTTTAGCCTGCTCAAACTTTGCACAGAGATGAAATTAATTTGACCTTAACTTCTAGTTGAAGTCGGACATTAAAGCCAACGTATGTAATGACCCACATTTTAACTGTATACTCCAAAAGCACCATGGCTGGCTGTTACAGTCTATTGATCATAAGGTTCAAAGTTCATGCAGCCTGATTTGGCATTAGGCTGTGTCACTCAGCCATACATGCAAAACCCCAGACCTGAGCATTGTTGCCTGCTAAAACAGACACACTTTTCAGACTTCAATAATCTTTGAACTTCACACATAGTTATCTGCAATAGTAGATGACATCATCATGACATCATCAGGTGTTGATTTACAATAATTCAAAGTTTAATAATTAGAAAAATTATATTTCCTAATCTACATAAGCTTTTTTGACAATCTATACGTGTTATGAAAGGGCTTTACCTACTTCAGTCAGTCAGTTGCACTGACTTGACCTAATTTGACCTTTCTTCCGGTCTCGAAACCGGAAATTGAAATGAAAAAAGAAATTGTTCAGGTCTGCAAACAATATGATCTGGAATTTAGACAGTTTCTGTGTATGAAATAAAGTTTGACACTTAGGCCTTACATTTAAAGAGTAATGACATCATTATCTTTAACAGCGCCCTCTCGTTACTAGTTTAAAGGTATATTTTTTGCTGAAAACCTGTTGCAAGTTCTAAAAAGGTTTAAACTTAGCACATACTTATAAATCTCACTGCTGGATAAGAAAAAGCTATGATGTCATGATAAGCTATAACAGCATCAGTATTGAAATAGGATGTAATCAAAGTTTCTTATTTCAAAAATTTAAATCTTCAGAACATTTAACATTTCTTTTATCAACATTTCCTACAAAGACATGTTTACCAAATTTTCTCATTACGTTTCACCAGCTAATGATGTGTACATTTCTACACCGAACACCTTGTTTTTGTTTCAACAAAAACTTATGCCCAGTTTTTGTTTGTTTGTTTGATTATTTAAACGGTCATTCTGAGAACAGGAAAGTCCTTTTAAAAAGAAGGAGGGATTATAGGCAGAAAGGCTTCAGACAATCAATTTTCCTTTTTTTAAAACCTACAATTTGACACTTTTACAAAATTGAAAACTTGGGCCCTAAATGACAAATATGTAAATATGTATTTAAAGATCAGGCAAAATTGCTGTATTGGACTGCCACTTTCTTCCTTTGATTAAGACAAACTATATCCTTACCTGTCCAGAAAGGTTGACAGAATGTATACAGAGAGTCAAACAGTCTTTGAATAATTATAGAGTATCAAAATCATGCAAAATAAGCCATTTCTGTGACTATGGTGGTCTTGACAACGCTATACTCACTAAACGCCAAAATAGTTTCTTTGGACATGAGTGGATGAGGGTTCTGGCAGCGCGATGAAATGTTTGCTTGATTTTTCTATCAGAACTGTTGCAGTTTGATTGACTGATTTGTCAGGTCTTCTTTTCTAGTTGGATCAACGTTGATTACTCTTTCTCACAGTGGACCAACTTGGTTTGGCTGTCTTCGTTGATAACATCTACACACCATGGATATCATTGCTTTTCTCAGCTGTTTATACTTGAATCCATACAAGACTGGATTGATGGCAGAATTCATGGTAGAGAGAAGTTCAAGTACACTCCACATGGCAACATCAAAATTGAGAAACTCGACTACTTGCACTGACTGAAATATCAACGCAAGGGCGAACCAGATTGCTCCAGGCAAGACAAGAACAAAGAAAGCTGCTGTGATGATAGCAAGGGCGATGGTTACTTTCTTGTGAGCTTGGTGCAGTTCTTGAGCTGGTCCCTGGATTCCTTGCTCTTCAAGGTTTCTGGCTCCTTGTTTCAGGTTGATGAGGATTCTGATGAACATCCAAATTGTAGCTGAAATGGGTAGTAGATACAACAGCGTTGCTGCAATGCCAAAGACTACAGGCTTTTGTAGCTTTTCAATCTTGCAATTTTCTCTTTTATACTGATCTATGACGATGAATGATCTAGGGACATGTACCATAACTGGAATTACCCAAACAGCAAGTAACAACAGCGTGATCTTTCTTCTAGTGAAGTAGGTTGTATATTGCAAAGGTCGACTGATTCCAATAAATCGTTCATAATTGGCCAATGTGAGACTGAGAATAGAGTGGGCATTGAAGCAGTTGAGAAAGATAAAGTATATCCAAGTATTGCTGAATTGAAAAAGCCTGTCTGCTGTACACTGGCTGCTGTTTGAATTTGATGAACTGTTTTCATAATTTAAGTATTGCGATAAATAAATAGATTCAAACGGAGCATTACATGCAGAGATCAATGCATCTGCAACAGCGAGGTTGAGTATCATCAAATTGGTCACATTATGCAGTTTCTTTGTGTAGATTATAGTCGCAAATACAAGAACATTTCCAAAAAATCCAATACTCCCAACAATTGGTAACACAGCTACTAAACCTGTGAGGAGGTTGATAATAACATCATCCATTAGCAAGTTCAGGTGCTAACCTTTTAGTCAATATGCAGTTTAAATCACACATGCGTGGTCTGTGTTTCACTCAAAGGCCTCTAGTTGATTGACTCGTCAAATCTAGTTAGCTCTTGGCAACGAGACGACTTGATGGGCAGATCAAATGTGTTGGCCCATCATGTTCATTTTCTTTTATTTCTCCACAAAACTTGCGTAATATAGTGCAATAATTAGTTATTGCCTTACTGATTGGCATATTGGCAAAAACCTTCCAGTTATCGCTAAACCATGGAGTATGAGATAGTTGTTTAAACTAAATGTGCGTGTCATTAATACCAAAGTTTGCAAAACTTTCTGTGTCAAGTAACCTAACCGCCATCTTGAAACAGTCAACTTTGCAAGTTGACTGGCTGCCGGCTGATCTAGCTGGATTATCTTGTCAAACCACGCAGAGTTGGGTTGATATCTAGATCGACTATGGTTAAGTCTAGTCAACTCTAGTCACCCACCAGAACTTGCTCTGTATTGCCCATCCAGTCAGTGTGTGTAATCCTGTTTGATAGCTGCTCTCTGATCTAGGATCACAATACTGAAACAACAACAGAGTCACTTTTTCAGTTGGAAAATGTTCAATGATTGGTATAGAAAATCCCAATTCCAGAAAATGGTGTGTCAATCCATTTGCGGGTGAATGTAGTGTGTGACACTTTGATATACTCGGGGTGTTTGAACGGATTTGACATCGAAACGATAGTTGATGGATTGTTGGTAATGTTTGTTTTTTTAAGAGAATAATGGCTTGCTGTTGGCATTTTCATTACAATCTTGTAGAGGATAATCAATTAAGAAACAAACATCAGTTAACAGGTGTGGGTGCCAATTAATTTGTGTATTCCATCTGAAGGGAGAATGCTGGACACTGTTGACTTGAGATGCATTAAACCGTAACATGTTTTTACATATTTGGCAGTGTCCTGGCCTTATGCAAAGCATTAATAGTTTGGCTGTGTCCTGGCCCTATGCCAAGAATGAACAATATCATCCTTTCCGTTAATGTGTCATTGATTAATAAATTATTTCAGGCTCAGAAGTGGTAATTCCCTAGAGAACAATAAGTGCCTCTCGTTAATTTTTCTGGCGATTATTTTGTATAAGGATGAACACAATAGTTTTTGAAGGCTTTTACCTGGCGTTAAATGCTCTTACTGGTTAATTGTTCAGTCCTAGGTTTTTGATATTTGAAAGAACGAAAATTACACAAAAGCCAAAAAATGTCATTGCATTAACATTTTACAATTCAACTGTGAAGGGGGAAATTATTAATGATCTACAGGATTGCCATTGACTTGAGCAACGCGTACCAATGACTATCTAGTTTTATTTTGATGCCACGTTTTTTTCTACAAACACAAGCTGGTGAGCGTTTCCTCGTACCACATGTTACAGTGTTATCGCTTTGGGCGGCTTGGTTGTAGCCACTTGACCGCCCAGCCGCCGAAAGTGATAGGATGTCGAGCAGGATTTCCTCATTTTTATAAGTTTCCTGATTTGATTTTAATTTTATTTATTAAATTGTTAGTTTTAAATGTAATCATTCCACCAATATGCATTTAGTGTGGAAAAAAGTGATGTGACAAAAATAAAAATTTCACCAAGCCTGTTGCACCAGCGTTAATCTCCCATAGTTGATGGCTCAGAGGTGCCCCAAAGCTCAATGGTGACCTTATCGTCGCGAAACTTACACATGGTCTGATTATTTTCGACCCCATCCACATCGCTCCTGCACAGCTCGAGTTTGCTGAAAAGATGTTTAGTTTTCAAGACTCTTGCAGTAATTTACTAGAATCGTGGTTCAAAAATTTACCAATGATACCAATGGCTTGATATTTACATACAATTATCGTCCTTTCCATTAATATTGTCATTGAATAACAAATTATTTCAGGTTCAGAAATGGTAATTCCCTAGAGAACAATAACCTCTCGTTAACGGCTACCGTTAATTTTTATGACGATTATTTTTCATAAGGATGAACACAATATTTGTCAAGGCTTTGATAGATCATTATTAATTTCCCCCTTCACATTTAACTTGCACAATGTCAAAAAAAAATGAAATTGTTTTGCTTTATTGCAATTTTCTTTTATCATCATGATGAAGTTAAAAATTTATGACTTGGCAATGAATCAGTATGAGCATTTGATGCCTGTTAAAAGCTTTCAAAAACGACGTCCTAGTTACGCGCATGTAACAGCTTGCTTGAGTTTGCATTGGTTACATCAAGGATCTCGACGATCGCCTTTATTGCATGTTCTTTATTGTCAAACAAAAGGTGAAAATTAAGGTCAGCTTTAAACAAAATTTAATGCCAATCAATAAGACAATCACCATTATTGGTGCCTTTCAGACCAGTGACTGTCGTTATCCTTGCGAATATAGACAGGAGACCAGTCTACACATGGGACTCCTTTCATTGAGAGAGCAGCTATCAACCAGTATCAAACAGGGTTACACACACTGACTGGATGGGCAATACGGAGCAAGTTCTGGTGGGTGACTAGAGTCGACTAGACTTAACCATAGTCAATCTAGATGTCAGCCGAACTCTGCGTGGTTTAACTAGTTAGTCCAGCTAGATCAGCCTAGCCCCAGAGCACTGTTTCTCCGGTCAACTTCTGAAGTTATGTCACTGTTTCAAGATAGCGGTTAGGTTACGTGCGGAGAAAGTTTTGCAAATTTTTGTAATGACACGTACAATTAATTGAAACAACTATCTCACAGAGTACTCATAGAGTATCTGATAGAGTATCAGTGAGACAATCACTAATTATTGCACTATACTATGCAAGTTATGTTAAGAAATTTAAGAAAATGAACATGATGGGCCAACACAACTGATCTGCCCATCAAGTCGTCGTCAGTTGCCAAGAGCTAACTAGATTTGTCGAGTCAATCGCCTTGAGGATTGAGTGAAACACAGACCACGCATGTGTGATTTAAAACTGCAAATTGACAAAAAGATTAGCACATGAACTTGGTCATGGATGACGTTATTATCAACCTCGTCACAAGTTTAGCCGTTGTGTTACCAATTGTTGGGAGTATTGGATTTGTTGGAAATGTTCTTGTATGTGCGACTATATTCTACACAAAAAAACTTCATAATGTGACCAATTTGATGATACTCAACCTCGCTGTTGCAGATGCATTGGTCTCTGCATGTAATGCTCCGTTTGCATATATTTCTTTGCAATTCACAAACATGTATCATACAAACAATTCATCAAATTCTAACAGCAGCCAGTGTACAGCAGACAGACTTTTGCAATTCAACAATACTTGGATATATTATTTCTTTGTCAACTGCTTCAATGTTCACTCTGTTCTCAGTCTCACATTGGCCAATTATGAACGATTTATTGGAATCAGTCGACCTTTGCAATACACAACCTACTTCACTAGAAGAAAGATCACGCTGTTGTTACTTGCCGTTTGGGTAATTCCAGTAGTGGTACATATGCCTCGAATAATCCTCATCATAGATCAGTATAAAAGAGAAAATTGCAAGATTGAAAAGCTACAAAAACCTGTAGTCTTTGGCATAGCAGTAACGCTGTTGTATCTTCTACCCATTGCAGCTACAATTTGGATGTTCATCAGAATCCTCATCAACCTGAAACAAGGAGCCAGAAACCTGGAAGAGCAAGGAATCCAGGGACCAGCTCAAGAACTGCACCAAGCTCACAAGAAAGTCACCAGCACTCTTGCTGTCATCACCGCAGCTTTCTTTATTCTTGTCTTGCCTGGAGCAATCTGGTTCACTATTGCTTTGATATTTCAGTCAGCGCAAAAAGTTGAAATTTTCAAAGTTGATGTGGTCATATGGGTTGTTACAACACTTCTCTCTATCATGAACTCTGCCATCAATCCAGTCTTGTATGGATTCAAGTATGAACAGCTGAGAAAAGCATTCCTATCCATGGTGTGTAGATGTCATCAACAAAGACAGCCAAACCAAGTTGGTCCACAGTGAGAAAGATTTTATCAAGGTGGATCCAACTAGAAGAGAAGACCCAACAAACCAGTATTAAAACTGCAACAGTTCTCTTGAACAAACAGCACTCAATCCTTCAAACTCAAACACCATTATAGTAACCCCTATTGGCTTCAAAACTCAGTGAATCAAACTGCAACAGTTCTCTTTTGGAAACAGTACTCAACCCATCGAACTCCAACACCATTATAGCAACCCAATATTGGCTTCAGTACTCAGTGAATCAAACTGCAACAGTTCTCTTGTGGAAACAGTACTCAATCCATCAAACTTCAACACCATTATAGTAACCCCCCTATTGGCTTCAGTACTCAGTGAATCAAACTGCAACAGTTCTCTTGTGGAAACAGTACTCAATCCATCAAACTCCAACACCATTATAGTACCCACTATTGGCTTCAGTACTCAGTGAATCAATCTGCAACAGTTCTCTTGTAGAAACAGTACTCAATCCATCAAACTCCAACACCATTAAAGTTCCCACTGTTGGCTTCAGTACTCAGTGAATCAAACTGCAACAGTTCTCTTGTGGAAACAGTACTCAATCCATCAAACTCCAACACCATTAAAGTTCCCACTATTGGCTTCAGTACTCAGTGAATCAAACTGCAACAGTTCTCTTGTGGAAACGGTACTCAATCCATCAAACTTCAACACCATTATAGTACCCACTATTGGCTTCAGTACTCAGTGAATCAATCTGCAACAGTTCTCTTGTAGAAACAGTACTCAATCCATCAAACTCCAACACCATTAAAGTTCCCACTGTTGGCTTCAGTACTCAGTGAATCAAACTGCAACAGTTCTCTTGTGGAAACAGCACTCAATCCATCAAACTCCAACACCATTAAAGTTCCCACTATTGGCTTCAGTACTCAGTGAATCAAACTGCAACAGTTCTCTTGTGGAAACGGTACTCAATCCATCAAACTTCAACACCATTATAGTAACCCACTATTGGCTTCAGTACTCAGTGAATCAAACTGCAACAGTTCTCTTGTGAAAACATTCCTCAATCCATCAAACTCCAACACCATTATAGTAACCCACTATTGGCTTCAGTACTCAGTGAATCAAACTGCAACAGTTCTCTTGTGGAAACAGTCCTCAATCCATCAAACTCCAACACCATTATAGTACCCACTATTGGCTTCAGTACTCAGTGAATCAAACTGCAACAGTTCTCTTGTGGAAACAGCACTCAATCCATCAAACTCCAACACCATTAAAGTTCCCACTATTGGCTTCAGTACTCAGTGAATCAAACTGCAACAGTTCTCTTGTGGAAACGGTACTCAATCCATCAAACTTCAACACCATTATAGTAACCCACTATTGGCTTCAGTACTCAGTGAATCAAACTGCAACAGTTCTCTTGTGAAAACATTCCTCAATCCATCAAACTCCAACACCATTATAGTAACCCACTATTGGCTTCAGTACTCAGTGAATCAAACTGCAACAGTTCTCTTGTGGAAACAGTCCTCAATCCATCAAACTCCAACACCATTATAGTACCCACTATTGGCTTCAAAACTCAGTGAATAAAACTGCAACAGTTCTCTTGTGGAAACAGTACTCAATCCATCAAACTCCAACACCATTATAGTACCCACTATTGGCTTCAGTACTCAGTGAATCAAACTGCAACAGTTCTCTTGTGGAAACAGTACTCAATCCATCAAACTCCAACACCATTATAGTACCCACTATTGGCTTCAGTACTCAGTGAATCAATCTGCAACAGTTCTCTTGTGGAAACAGTACTCAATCCATCAAACTTCAACATCATTATAGTAACCCGCTATTGGCTTCAGCACTCAGTGAATCAAACTGCAACAGTTCTCTTGTGGAAACAGTACTCAATCCATCAAACTTCAACACCATTATAGTAACCCTCCCCCAATTGAAAATGAAACTGGGATCCTGCCGGAATCCCGCTAGGATCCCAGTGGGATAGACAAATCCCGGTTTCTGACTGGGATCCCTGTTTTGGTCTTCCGGAAGAACCGGGATTCCCGGCGGGATAATATTCAAAACCGGTATCATGGCGGGATCCCGGTTTCTGAGTGGGATCCCGACGGGATCCCAGATTCTGACCGGGATCCTGGTTTTGGTATTTCGGAGTAACAGGGAATCCTGGCGGGATAATATTCAAAAACCAGGATCCCGGTTGGATTTTTAGATTTTTGTTAGCGGTAATTTTTGAGTTTATAGAAATTGTTTTAAATTTTTAATATTTCTTTATTCATAGAACACTTTACTACAAAAATTTCCAAAATGTTTTCCACAAGGGTTTTGGGACGTATAATTGTTTTTCTTTTAATTGTTTTGATACTCTGCTCTGCATTGAAATAATTCGTTGGAATGTTGAATTCAGGCTGTATTTAAAGGCATCGTACACGTTTGGTAATGACTCTGATAATTAATGGCAATAAAAACGTACTTGCTAAGAAGAACAGCAGCTTTGGATAATATAATGCATTTTGAGAAACTTTTCACTTCGAGGTACTGTGGTTATGGACAAATATATCACTTTTTATCCCCCCAAAACATTTGAATCTGAGAAGCGTTACGCGTCTCAAACATAGAGAAAGGACAGAAAGCTCAAGAGTGTGCATTCCAATGCAGATTATTTTTCCTGCGTGGACATAACCGCTCCAGATTTTCGGCAATATCTCAAAGACACTACCACCTTTTGAAATGAAATTTTCACAGGTTAGTTTAATTGTATATATCTACAACCACATAGTTTTAAAACAAACAATAGACTCCAAATACCAAATGTGTACGATGCCTTTGAATCAGTACAAAGTTAAAGTATTGTCGAGAAATGGAAATTACCCTCCAAAATATATTTTATAGAATTACTAAATCTTTGTTTTCTAGATTTAGAAGCCATATTGCAGAACTTCACTCAAATTCCTCACTAAAGGTTTTAACCATAGCTTACAAAACTGCTGACCAAAGTTAATGGATATGTCCATATGTTCCCCACAATTAGGTTAACATAAATCTATAGTAAAATTCTAATTATTAAATCTGATGACAAGCAGATGATAACAATTTCAATGTACCCCCATTGGTTTAAGGCGTTTTTCCCACAAACCTTCTTCCATATTGCCAATTTATCTATGGAGCTATAGTGGACAAGTTTAGTGTCCCTCAAGGACCACTAGCCCTGAGTCGTGACCTTTACAGTGACTTTGTGGGTCACGTTGGAAGTTTGAATTGAGTAGGCCTACAAGCAGGAAGTTTGAATTGAGTAGGCCTACAAGCAGGAAGTTTAAATTGAGTAGGCCTACAAGCAGGAAGTTTGAATTGAGTAGGCCTACAAGCAGGAAGTTTGAATTGAGTAGGCCTACAAGCAGGAAGTTTGAATTGAGTAGGCCTACAAGCGGAAATTCCTTTGTCAGCAAAATCCACCCCAGGATAGGTGACAATAGTAGACCTAAATTCAAACTTACATTGTATAAACATTCAGTGAACTTTTAAATCAACCAATTGGAGATTGGTCTGGCGTAAGTGACCAACAAAAGTTAAGGCTATTTAAGGGGTTGCACAAAGGATCAGGAGCCATTGATGAGCACAGTTAATTCTGTTAAATCTGTGAGCCAATTAGGTAAAAAATTCTCATAGCCCTCAGGGTTTTGATATATGTTTTAAGTTGTAGTTTTAAACAGTTAGTTATTTTGAATTGATATTTCATTGTAGTAAATGATCTCTTGATAGTATTTCTTTTGATTAATTGAGTTTAATCTACATGTAGTATGATCTTTTCTAAATAATCCAAAATGTGACTGTGATTGTGTAAACCTTTCTTACGATTACTACAGACAAACATTTATACATTTATACTGAGAGTTACTCTGTTTTATTCTTATATAGCTTGAACATCAGCCTGAGTATGGTTATACTGATGACGTGTTTCTAACTTCTTGTGTTAACTTGATCATTCATATCTTTTCTTGTATTTCTACTTATCTAAAGTGTTTTAGAGTTTTTTAACAGTTAAACTCTATTCTGAGAGAAATGGTTTCGATTTTGATTTGTTGAATCAAATTACCTTATATTGCGGTTGTAATGTTGTTAATGTTGATTGTATCACACTATACCATAGTTCAAAGAGTTAACCATAGCTTCACAATGTTTTAATTTTGCCCTTGTGCATGTTGTGAAGACTGTATCAATCCATGAGTCAGTCCTGGTACTGAGGACAAGGACAAAGGTCTAACTTTCCAGGTTTTGCTAGTAATTTATCATCATGCATAGAATGACAGTTTTATGGTTTGTTTAGATTCTCAATGAAGGTTATTCACAAAGTGACCTTTGAACTACAGTGTACTGTGTGTAGCTCAGTTTTATAATAATTTATTGATGTGTATTCGAAACCCTTGTTTTCTATTTACTCTTTATTTACAGGGGTCTGTTTTAGGGTCTGTTTTAGGGTCTGTTTTAGGGTCTGTTTTATATCTGTTGTCGAGACTAGTTGTTCAGGTCTGTTTTCCGATCTGATTCTAGGTCTGTATCAGTTTTAAGTCTATTTGAATAAAGTCTTTGAACATTAGGAAGTAAGAACAGATAATCTTGTGTGCATCTGTAGTGTCGTATGAGTTTACTCGTTGTTGAACCTTGTGTGAAACCACACTAAACCAAATCCAGAGGTTTGGATTTATACAACATTATTAATGTTGGTTTATATTATTAATCAATACAACGACTTTGAAATTCTTGGTAGGGAAGATAGATTTAAGTTTTTGATGGACCATCCTGATGAAGCTATTATTAATTGCATTGCCAAATATGTCTTATTATTTACCGTTTTAAAAGGTAATCAAACTGTGTGATAAGGCTTAACCAATTATGTATGTTTTTGTTCCAAGTTAACACTCCTAGCTTTCCGTACGACTTCTTCACTAATTGTTAATTATTATTATACTGATGTCACCCTCCCCAGGGTTATGGGGTTTGTTCCAGTTTCGGAATAAAATAAAATACAATACAATTAATCATTACTGAAATTGCAATCACAACTTCCAGTCCCAGGGTGGTCTGCCTTGCCTTAAATGCTAAGCATGAATAGTTTGGCCGTGTCCTGGCCTTAAATGCAAAGCATGAACAGTTTGGCAGTGTCCTGGCCTCATGCCAAGCATGACTAGTTTGGCTGAACCTGGCCTTATGCCAAGCATGAATAGTTTGGCCGTGTCCTGGCCTTATGCCAAGCATGAACAGTTTGGCCGTGTCCTGGCCTTATGCAAAGCATGAACAGTTTGGCTGTGTCCTGGCCTTATGCCAAGCATGAACAGTTTGGCTGTGTCCTCGCCTTATGCCAAGCATGAATAGTTTGGCTGTGTCCTGGCCTTATGCCAAGCATGAACAGTTTGGCTGTGTCCTAGCCTTATGCCAAGCATGAACAGTTTGGCTGTGTCCTGGCCTTATGCCAAGCATGAATAGTTTGGCTGTGTCCTGGCCTTATGCCAAGCATGAACAGTTTGGCTGTGTCCAAGCCTTAAGCCAAGCATGAATAGTTTGGCTGTGTCCTGGCCTTATGCAAAGCACGAATAGTTTGGCTGTGTCCTGGCCTTACGCCAAGCATGAATAGTTTGGCTGTGTCCTGGCCTTATGCTAAGCATGAACAGTTTGGCTGTGTCCTGTCCTTATGCCAAGCATGAATAGTTTGGCTGTGTCCTGTCTTTGTGCCAAGCATGAATAGTTTGGCTGTGTCCTGGCCTTATGCACAGCATGAATAGTTTGGCTGTGTCCTGGCCTTATGCACAGCATGAATAGTTTGGCTGTGTCCTGGCCTTATGCACAGCATGAATAGTTTGGCTGTGTCCTGGCCTTATGCCAAGCATGAACGCAGTTTGGCTGTGCAGTCCTTGGTCCATCACCATGTGGTAAACAAACAGCCAAACCACTAATAATGGTGGTCAATCACCATACAAAAATTATGGTCAACCAAAAGCCAAACTGTTGGACTCTGATTATGGCGGTCTATCTACTGGCCTTATGCATTTTAATAAATGCACAGAATAAATGACATGTGGACAATTCAATAGCTTGTTCTTCGTAAAACCTATAAACCTTCTCATTGTACGTAATGGGGGTCATTTGTGAAGGGATGCATGAACCAGCTCTGAGACTAAACCAACATTTGCCTTGAATCCACAATATGTGACAATATATAATAGTTAACTTCATGATTGAGCAGAAACTCCCTTGCAGTTTGTAGCAGTTAGGGCCACTTAGAGACTAAACAGTTTATAAGTCATTTCTGGCAATTAGGTGATTATGAGTTTGTAATGGATTGCAATCCATCGGCTTGATGCTTTTATGTAATAATTTACATTTAATAACCAAAGTGGCTTTATATCTAAACAAGTACTCAGGGTAGTGCATATCACCAATAAAAACAATTTACCAAGCGTAGCAGGCAAATCAAATTGTCCTTGAAAAAGTACGCATTTCAAAACTACGTAAGCAATGGCCATTTACTTGGACTGTCTGCTGTTAACACTAACCATTCAAATTGCATGAAACTCATAAAAAAAGTACAAAGGACTTTGTTGTACCGGGATTTCATTCAATCATAAATTGACGCACTAGCCACACACGGGACTGCTTTTATTTGGAGAGAAAGCATCAGTAACATAGTGGCATATAAGTGACTCTGAGGTTGTTCCAGTATTGTGGTCCTAGATCTAAGTACAATGTGATGCCACACATCGGACTACTTTCATTGAGAGAGCAGCTATCAAACAGGATTACACACACTGACTGGAAGGGCAATACAGAGCAAGTTCTGGTGGGTGACTAGAGTCGACTACACTTAATCATAGTCAATCTAGATGTCAGCCGAACTCTGCGTGGTTTAACTAGTTAGTCCAGCTAGATCAGCCTAGCCCCAGATGCTCATGGATGACGTTATTATCAACCTCCTCACAGGTTTAGTAGCTGTGTTACCAATTGTTGGGAGTATTGGATTTGTTGGAAATGTTCTTGTTTGTGCGACTATAATCTACACACAGAAACTGCATAATGTGACCAATTTGATGATACTCAACCTCGCTGTTGCAGATGCATTGGTCTCTGCATTTAATGCTCCGTATGCATCTATTTCTTCACAATACTTACATCATGCAAACAATTCTTCAAATTCTAACAGCAGCCAGTGTACAGCAGACAAAATTTCGCAATTTAACATTACTTGGATATACACTACCTTTGTCAACTGCTTCAATGCCCACTCTGTTCTCAGCCTCACATTGGCCAATTATGAACGATTTATTGGAATCAGTCGACCTTTGCAATACACAACCTACTTCACCAGAAGAAAGATCACGCTGTTGTTACTTGCCTTTTGGCTAGTTCCAGTAGTGGTACATTTGCCTATATCAATCTTCATCATAGATCAGTATAAAAGAGAAAATTGCATGATTGAAAAGCTACAAAAACCAGCAGTCTTTGGCATTGCAGCAATGCTGTTGTATCTTCTACCCATTGCAGCTACAATTTGGATGTTCATCAGAATCCTCATCAACCTGAAACAAGGAGCCAGAAACCTGGAGGAGCGAGGAATCCAGGGTCCAGCTCAAGAACTGCACCAAGCTCACAAGAAAGTCACAAGCACTCTTGCTTTCATCACGGCAGCTTTCTTTATTCTTGTTTTGCCTGGAGCCATCTGGTTAACCATTGCTTTGATATTTCAGTCAGTGCAAGTAGTTGAATTTGTCAATGTTGATGAGGTCATATGGATTGTTTTTGCACTTCTAACAATCATGAACTCTGCCATCAATCCAGTCCTTTATGGATTCAAATATAAACAGCTAAGAAAAGCATTCCTATCCATGGTGTGTAGATGTCATCAACGAAGACAGCTAAACCAAGTTGGTCCACTGTGAGAAAGATTTTATCAAGGTGGATCCAACTATGAGATAAGACCCGACAAATCAGTGAATAAAACTGCAACAGTTCTCTTGAACAAACAGCACTTAATCCATCGAACTCCAACACCATTATAGCAACCCGCTATTGGCTTCAAAACTCAGTGAATCAAACTGCAACAGTTCTCTTGTGGAAACAGTACTCAATCCATCAAACTCCAACACCATTATAGTTACCCCCTATTGGCTAAAAAACAAAGTCAATCAAACTGCAACAGTTCTCTTGGAAAACAGTACTCAATCTATCAAACTCCAACACAATTATAGTACCCCCTCTGTTGAATATATTTGTTATAGAACAAGAGAATTACTGCCAGAATATTGGTTGATCTTTGGACAACTTTCCATATTTCCAACTGCCACCTTCTTAAGGGATTTCACAGATTTCATGATGGATGTTAGACAATATTTTCCTAATTTTAATATTCCCAAGAGGATTTGGTGGCCCAAATGCTAATTATTGATTAGTGACTGCACCACAACAGGTATAAGATATACTTTATACCACCAAACGACTTGAAACCTACTGGTCCGTCTAAAACACGCCCAAATAACCTTATCACCAAGATGTCAAAAAACCCATTTGTTCCGAACTAGAAGATCGAACCTGACATCCTCATTGAACATATAAATATTGAAAAGAAACTTGATACGGTTTCCTTCCGCATTCGAAATTTAAAAAGGCAGCCCAACACATTTCAATATTTTTCCAAAATTTCTGCACTCAAAACATTTGCTTCACTCACTTATTTTTATTTATTTTGTTTACCATGTACCCTAATGATATGGAGTGATTGGAAGTGTAGCAATGATATTTAGAGCGAATGATTATTTTTATAGCCTTTCATGTTTTGTAAAAGCCCTAACCTGAGAAAAAAACCGAATTGTTGGTTCTACAATATAACACTCAGCCCAAGATTTTTCCCTTTTGGGAAACCCCCCCCATATTTCTTGTAATATTTTTTAAACATGTTGTTTAAATAATATGCTGTTTCCATTGATATTAGTAAACACTGAATTTAAAATTTAATTGACAGAATAAAAACTGTTTGGTAAACTAGATCGACTATGGTTAAGTGTAGTCGACTCTAGTCACCCACCAGAACTTGCTCTGTATTGCCCATCCAGTCAGTGTGTGTAATCCTGTTTGATAGCTGCTTTCTCAATGAAAGTAGTCCCGTGTGTGGCGTCACATTGTAGGCAGACCAAGGACCACAATACTGAGACAACCTCAGAGTCACTTATTATGCTAATATACTGTGCGTATTTTCAGATGTTCCATGATTCGTATAGAAAATCCTAATTCCAGGAAATGGTTTATCATCCTGTTTGCGGGTGATTGTATTGTGTGACAAGTTGGTAGACTCAGGGTTGGACTTCGAAACATCAGTTGATGGATTCTTGGTAATGGTTTTGTTAGGAGAATAATAGATTGCTGTTGGCATTTTCATTACTATCTTGTAGAGGATAATCAATTATTAAAATAATCATCAGTTAACAGGTGTGGGTGCCAATTAATTTGTGTATTCCATCTGAAGGGAGAATGCTGAACACTGTTGACTTGAGATGCATTAAACCATAATGGTGATTTTACATGTTATATGGGTAGGATCTGCGTCTGGGTATTATGTTCGTATTTGTCAGGTTGACGGGGGTAGTTGACGAACATAAAAGTGACCGAAGAAACAGTTGACAAATGAGTCCAAAAGTGGATTTTTAAGGGGGAGACCGCGAGGCTATTTTTTTCAGATCCTCTCTGTATAGCAATAACATGTTTTGATGCCTTCTTGGCAATCATCAGTTGCATGTGGGTGATTCTAACAGAATCGGTAGGTCTGATGTCTTGTGAAAGACATAATTATTTGTCACGCTTTGGTTCAAGGTGGTTTGTTTTAAATCCGAATGTGGATATTCATTTTGAGGGATATTTTTTGTTAGTGGGTGACTGGTTTTGCAACTAAAATTCTTCGGTGGATGATAATAATGAATCGCCCAAAACAGTTTTTTATTATTTCTTTTATTTAACTTAAGTTGAGCAAAGTAGTGAACAAATTAAAAAACAATTTCCAAATGTACTTTACACACATTAGTGTCAGGGTAAAAACAAATAATATTCTTTATTCCCAATGCAAATTTAATATCTAGCAAACTGTTGCAGTACCCGCTGCTAACACATAGGATATGAACTGCCTCTAGCTACCGGGCAATCTCAGTGGTCTAGTTGGTAAGACATCTCCTCTAGAATGTCAAAGGTTGTGGGTTAAATCGAATCCCACCCTATGATTTTCCTGTGGATTTTTTTTCACAGGACTCGGGAAAGTACTGAGTATACAGTGCTCTACACACATCGGTGTCAGGGTAAAACCAAATAATATGTTTTATCCCCAATGGAAATTTATCATCTTTTAAATTGTTGCGGTATCCGCTGCTAAAATATAGGATTCGAACTGCTTCTTGCTAATGGGCAATCTCGTTGGACTAGTGGCAAATTTAACATCAAGCAAATTGTTGCAGTACCCGCTGCTAACACATAGGATATGAACTGCCTCTAGCTACCGGGCAATCTCAGTGGTCTAGTTGGTAAGATATCTGCTCTAGAATGTCAAAGGTCATGGGTTCGAATCCCACTCTATGATTTGCCTGTTGATTTTTTTTCACATGAATCGGGAAAGTACTGAGTATACACACATCGATGTCAGAGTAAAACCTCTGTATCGGAACAGTTCAGGTTTTAGAAATCTTGGTGATAATGTTATTTGGGTATACCACTCGATTAGAGAGAGCGGTATCTTCAGGCTGCTCCACACTGCACCACAACAGGTATAAGATATACTTTATACAACCAAATCTACGGGTCTGTATAAAACACGACCAAAAAACCTTATCACCAAGATGTCCAAAACCCCAATTGTTCCGAACTAGAAGAAAGAATCTGACATCCTCATTGAACATATAAATATTGAAAAGAAACTTGATACGTTTTCCTTCCGCATTCGGAATTTAAAAAGGCAGCCCAACACATTTCAATATTTTCTAAAATTTCTGCACTTTTTTAGGAAAGAAACCTGATATTTCTTGTAATATTTTCTAAACATGTTGTTTAAATAATATGCTGTTTCCATTGATATTAGTAAACACTAAATTTAAAATTTAACCAAACAACAAAAAAATTGTTAATTTAAACTCCATCATGGTCCGAAGACCTTCATGGTCTGATTATTTTCGAACCCCATCACTCCTGCACAGCCCGAGTTTGCTGAAAAGATGTTAAGTTCTCAAGACTCTTGCAGTAATTTACTAGAATCGTGGTTCAAAAATTTACCGATAATACCAATGGCTTGATATTTACATACAATTATCGTCCTTTCCGTATTCTCATTGAACAACAAATTATTTCAGGTTCAGAAGTGGTAATTCCCTAGGAAACAATAAGTGCCTCTCGTTAACGGCTACCGGTATTTTTTTTATGACGATTCTTTTTTATAAGGATAAACACAATAATTGTCAAGACTTTGATAGATCATTGTTAATTTCCACTTTCACATTTAACTTGTACAATGTTAATAAAAATGAAATTATTTTGCTTTATTGCAATTTTCTTTTATCATCATGATGGAGTTAAAAACTTATGACTTGGCAATGAATCAGTATGAGCATTTGATGCCAGGTAAAAGCTTTAAAAAACGACGTCCTAGTTACGCGCATGTAACAGCTTGCTTGAGTTTGCATTGGTGTACGTCAAGGATCACGACGATTGCCTTTATTGCATGTTCTTTATTGTCAAACAAAAGGCGAAAATTAAGGTCAGCTTTAAACAAAATTTAATGCCAATCAATAAGACAATCACCATTATTGGTGCCTTTCAGACCAGTGACTGTCGTTATCCTTGCGAATATAGACAGGAGACCAGTCTACACATGGGACTCCTTTCATTGAGAGAGCAGCTATCAACCAGTATCAAACAGGGTTACACACACTGACTGGATGGGCAATACGGAGCAAGTTCTGGTGGGTGACTAGAGTCGACTAGACTTAACCATAGTCAATCTAGATGTCAGCCGAACTCTGCGTGGTTTAACTAGTTAGTCCAGCTAGATCAGCCTAGCCTCAGAGCACTGTTTCTCCGGTCAACTTCTGAAGTTATGTCACTGTTTCAAGATAGCGGTTAGGTTACGTGCGGAGAAAGTTTTGCAAATTTTTGTAATGACACGTACAATTAATTGAAACAACTATCTCACAGAGTACTCATAGAGTATCTGATAGAGTATCAGTGAGACAATCACTAATTATTGCACTATACTATGCAAGTTATGTTAAGAAATTTAAGAAAATGAACATGATGGGCCAACACAACTGATCTGCCCATCAAGTCGTAGATCAGTTGCCAAGAGCTAACTAGATTTGTCGAGTCAATCGCCTTGAGGATTGAGTGAAACACAGACCACGCATGTGTGATTTAAAACTGCAAATTGACAAAAAGGTTAGCACATGAACTTGGTCATGGATGACGTTATTATCAACCTCGTCACAAGTTTAGCCGTTGTGTTACCAATTGTTGGGAGTATTGGATTTGTTGGAAATGTTCTTGTATGTGCGACTATAATCTACACAAAAAAACTTCATAATGTGACCAATTTGATGATACTCAACCTCGCTGTTGCAGATGCATTGGTCTCTGCATGTAATGCTCCGTTTGCATATATTTCTTTGCAATTCACAAACATGTATCATACAAACAATTCATCAAATTCTAACAGCAGCCAGTGTACAGCAGACAGACTTTTGCAATTCAACAATACTTGGATATATTATTTCTTTGTCAACTGCTTCAATGTTCACTCTGTTCTCAGTCTCACATTGGCCAATTATGAACGATTTATTGGAATCAGTCGACCTTTGCAATACACAACCTACTTCACTAGAAGAAAGATCACGCTGTTGTTACTTGCCGTTTGGGTAATTCCAGTAGTGGTACATATGCCTCGAATAATCCTCATCATAGATCAGTATAAAAGAGAAAATTGCAAGATTGAAAAGCTACAAAAACCTGTAGTCTTTGGCATAGCAGTAACGCTGTTGTATCTTCTACCCATTGCAGCTACAATTTGGATGTTCATCAGAATCCTCATCAACCTGAAACAAGGAGCCAGAAACCTAGAGGAGCAAGGAATCCAGGGCCCAGCTCAAGAACTGCACCAAGCTCACAAGAAAGTCACCAGCACTCTTGCTATCATCACGGCAGCTTTCTTCATTCTTGTCTTGCCTGGAGCCATCTGGTACACCATTGCTTTGATATTTCAGTCAGTGCAAGTAGTTGAATTTTTCAATGTTGATGAGGTCATATGGGTTGTTTTAACACTTCTCTCTACCATGAACTCTGCCATCAATCCAGTCTTGTTTGGATTCAAGTACAAACAGCTAAGAAAAGCATTCCTATCCATGGTGTGTAGATGTCATCAACAAAGACAGCCAAACCAAGTTGGTCCACTGTGAGAAAGAGTTTATCAAGGTGGATCCAAATACAAGAGAAGACCCAACTAATCAGTCAATCAAACTGCAACAGTTCTCTTGTGGAAACAGTACTCAACCCATCAAACTCCAACACCATTATAGTAACCCACTTGTGGCCTTCAGAACTCAGTGAATCAAACTGTAACAGTTCTCTTGTAGAAACAGTACTCAATCCATCAAACTCCAACACCATTATAGTACCCACTAGTGGCTTCAGGTGAATCAAACTGTAACAGTTCTCTTGTGGAAACAGTGCTCAATCTATCAAACTCCAACACCATTATAGTACCCACTATTGGCTTTAGTACTCAGTGAATCAAACTGCAACAGTTCTCTTGTGGAAACAGTACTCAATCCATCAAACTCCAACACCATTATAGTACCCACTAGTGGCTTCAGAACTCAGTGAATCAAACTGTAACAGTTCTCTTGTGGAAACAGTGCTCAATCCATCAAACTCCAACACTATTATAGTACCACCTCTGTTGACTATACTTGTTATAGACGATGTGACCTCTGACGTCATTCGAAAACCATAACATGATGCGCGCGCATGTCGCCGGGCAAAACCTTTGTGTACTGACAGCCAGCTATAAAGGACACGCAATGTTACCATGAGTACGCGTCTTCTTGCCCGGCGGAAACATGACTGGGACAGTGTTTTGTCAACAGAGGACCGTTTGAATGTAAACAGAGGTCACATCGTCTATAGAACAAGACAATTACTGCTAGAATATTGATTGATCTTTGGAATTATGTCCATATTTCCGACTGCCACTTTCAAAGGTTTTTTTTAAAAACCTTTTTTAATGGATGTTGGACTTTATTTGTTTTAATTTTATATTCCTGTCGAGGAATTGGTAACCAAAATGCTAATTATTTACCTTTAAAAAAGAAAAATTAAACGGACAATTCATCACACAGCCTGAACCCTCACGCACTCATGTCCAAAGAAACTAAAATGGCATTTGGCAGTAGCTATGTTGAGACCACCGTAGACCCGAAAATGGCTTATTTTTCATGATTTTGATACTTTATAATTATTCAAAGAGTGTGTTCCTGTTCCTCTCTGTATACATTCTGTCAACCTTTCTGGACAGGTAAGGATATATAATTTGTCCTAATCAAAGGGAGATTTAAAGTGGCAGTCAGATATAGTATTTTTGCCTGACCTTTAATTACATAATAATAATAATTATAATATTAATACAGTATTTATATAGCACAAAATTCATGAAAAAACAAGCTCTAAGGCGCTTTACACAAATTATTCAGAAATAGTTATATTAAAAAGTACCATTAAAAACCACTACATAATAACACATTTATAATTTACGGCCCAAATTTACAATTTTGTAAAAGTGCCAAATTGTAGGTTTTCAAAAGAGTAAAATCGATAGTCTAAAGCCTAAAGGCATGAATCCCTCCTTCCTTTTAAAAGGACTTTCCTGTTCTTAGAACAACGGTTTAAACAATAAAAACAAACAAACACACAAACAAACAAACAAAAAAACATACAAAAAAACACCCCAACAAACAAACAAACAAACACCCCAATAACCCACAACCCCTCGACCCCAGAAAAAACCCCCAACCCCCCACAAAACAACCCCCAAAGGAACAAACTTAATAATCAATAGACCTAGGTTTTTGTTAGAACAAAAACAGGGTGTTCAGCATTCCTTTTGTTCAAAAAGTTATTTGATCAAATCAAAAATTAGATCAGCTACATCATTTACTTCATTAGTGTATGTGTCTACAGATATAACGCCTTGAAAACTGTACCTTGAAGGTGATGTTATGTAATACTTGATGAAGTCATTGTGAAATACTTTTTGGATATAACACCTCCCAGTTTGAATACATGGAAGGTTTCAATTTGATTACCCTTGTTGTTCTATAAACATAAGCCTTGTTAAACAGTACCTATGTGGTAATACAACATAACAATTGATGACGTCATAAAGACGTCACTCTATATTTTATGTATATACAACTTCCCAAGCCTGGTGCAAGAAGAATTTTGATTGTATCTTGTTTGTTCTCAAGATATTTAAGTTGTCAAAATTTGAAAAAATCGTTAAAAATCAAATTATGACGCCATAATAACGTCAACCAATGTGTGCATTAAACATTGTTGTGTAACAATATACCAAGTTTCAACTTAATCAAACATGTAGTTCGGTAGATACACAACTTCAAAAAGTGCACCTTTATTGTAATACCATGTGACCCATGATGATGTCATCAATCTACAACTTCACACATTCCGTATTCTGTATAAAAGTACACTCAATTTGAAACGATTACCAAAAAGTTTACCAAAAACATCAAACAAAAGTGTAATTTGAACTGTTTAAAGCCTGCTGCTAGAGGGCGCTCTTGAAATTTATGATGTCATCGGTACTATGTTTTTATACTGGACCCTTGCTGGACCCTAACATCATTAAAAGCAACTCCAACTAATTAAACAAATTTAAATTACAAAACACTTCCGGTTTCGACCGGAAATAAAGGTCAAATGGGGTCACACTCTGTGCAACACCTATTGAGTACCTCAAGAGCTTTCATATCAAAGATTATGTCTGTAGCTATTATGGTTCTCAAGAATGTTGACAACATTTAACACATTAACATGTTTTTAATTATAATGACGTCATCGACGACTTCATCATCACAAAAGAAGTGGTGGCTGTATAAGCACTAAGGTCTAAGTACATGGCAAGTTTCAAGTCTGTACGAACTTTACTTTTTTTGCGAAACTTGCAACAAAGATTCAGCAAAAGCACAGTGCAAAACTATTGCACGGCTTATGTACATAACACCTCACACCCAGTAGGCCACGTGATTCAGGAAACCATAGCGCAAACTACACTGCGTGCAGCTTGCTTGTGGACTATGCCACTTAATCCTTACATGTATTATGTATGTACTCTGACATCCGGTAGGCCACGTGATTCAGGAAACCGTAGCGCAAACTACACTGCGTGCAGCTTGCTAGTGGACTATGCCACTAATTAATCCTTACATGTGTACTCTGACATCCAGCAGGCCACATGTTTGTCTTCTCCGTGCTGCCACACACAAAACACACACAGGCGGGCTGTGCGGTGCATTGAGATTTCCGTGTATTTCATTTTATCAATTTTATAATCAAATGCTTTATACTCAGCATATCATATCACATTTCTCCTAGTCTGTGTGTTACATGCATGGATCGCCAGTTGCCGTGCATACGTGATAGATCAGGCTTATGTGCATGTACTGTCATTGTGTTGACGATTGGACGTGCTGGCCCATTAAGGCAATTGTGATGTGTGAAGCTATTTATACTGGTTTGGCAGATCCAGATGATCGGGCCAACAACCAATCAGCATAGGCGTAGTGGCAAAAACGATCTGATTGGTCCTAAAGTTAGATACATGTAGGTCAGCCAATGAGAGCATAATATTGGCAGATCCTTTGTATCTTTTTGGAGGGAAAATTTGTTCTTGCTTAGCGTCACATTGTCACAGCTTGTGATTTAAGTCAACTTTTTATAACCCACCTCCCCTACAGCTCCACCTTTGAAAGGGCAGTTTTTTGCAGAAAATTACAGAAAAATAGTAAAGGTCTTATAATTTTATTTGTGGGTAAAATTGTATTATGTAATTTCTAGTTGTAATGACCAAGGTTATGTAATTTTTCTTACGATAGTGCCATCCGTGTTTCGGTCGGGCTATCTTACCTGTCCCCCTCGTTTTCCGACTTGGGGCATTTATGATGTGCTATTAGGACTGGGATATTCTTCTCTCTTTTTATCGTTTATAATTAATGGTAAAGTTAGATTTAAGGTGCCCAGCAATTTCGCCGGGGCCATTCTTCCCCCTCGTTTCCTAACTTGGGGAATAGCATTTTTGGGTAGAACTTTTTAATTACTTCATTTATAGGTGCACGGTGTGCATAGGTGAATGGTTCAGGCAAGGTGCGTGACATGTTTTTGAACTGTATTGGGGTCACTAGACCCCCACAATGTTCATGTGTGTATACACCTGAGAGTGGTTGTCCTAGCTCAGCTGTGTTTATGTTGGTAAGGATGTGGTAACCCCCTTGGTGTGGCCACTTTGGTAAAAGGGCTCGGTATAGTCCTTGGTGTGGTCACTTGTTGGTAAGTCCTTGGGGTGGCTACTTTGGTAAGGGCGTGATAGTCCTTGGTGTGGCCACTGGTATGTTTATGCTTGTCCATCGGCTACATGTATGTTTTGTTCGTCTGTCTAAGCAGGTTTGCCCTATGTCCGGTATCTGGCTCCTTGCCATTTTACAAACTGTTGTTTTATATAGTGTTATTATTTGGCATTTAATTGCAGGTATTAATAGCACTTAAATAAATTGCAGTGTCAAGCTGTGGCGGAAAATCACTAATTGGCTAAGCTATTGCATTTTGTTGTTGTCTGAGTATTATGTGTTATTGGGCCTACAGAGATTTTGATTTTTGACTTTGTAGTAAGTGTACGCATAGCATCAGTCGAAGCAAGAATATCTTCTTAAGTATTACCAATCAACAAATACAATTTATACTGCACTACAATTACTTAAATACCAACCTGAAAGAACATTTCGAAGAAGAAATTGAGACAAACATTGTTTTAAGCTGCCTTTAAAATTGCGCTCAAATTTTCGTTCATTTCGATAAATATCTTTTGCCCGGATTACTTGACTGAAATAAAACTTTCAGTTGTGTACGTTAGTTGTGACCATAGTTATGTACATTTAAAACTTGAAAAAATTCTGATGCGCAACTTTGGAGATAACAAAATACTTATTTGTTTGATCCCGTGTACGTTTTCCTCGGTGATGTAGTTATGCCGCCATACAATATTTTTGAAATGCTTATAAATTAAAGAAAACTTCATCCATTGAGACCATCTTCAAATTCCCATCCACTTTGGCTGTAGAGCTCATATTAGCCCCTGATAAGGTATTTATCACTACAACTTCCGCTTTCGACCGGAAGTAAAGGTCAAATGGGGTCATACTTCTTGTATGAATTGTGCAAAACTTCAAGAGCTATCATATGGTGCAAAGATCATGTGTAGCAATTATGGTTCTCCAGCTATGTTTTTTTTGAAATATTAAACGTTGATTTAATGATATGACGTAAGAGATGAGGTCATCACCCCCAAAAAGATTTGGTTCCGTCTAGACACCAAGGTCTAAGTACCTGCCAGTACCAAGTTTCAAGTCTTTACGACCTTCACTTTTTGCAAAAATTGTGAGAGAAGGTTCATGGGGAAGGAAGAAAACACGTAATTTTTTTTTTAAAAACAGTGCAATAACAATATGTTTTTTGGCTGTTGGCGGAACACCTAATAACTGAAAACGCAAATGCAACTGTCAGTCCCAAGGTGGTCTGCCTGGCCTTATGCAAAGCATGAACAGTTTGGCTGTGTGGTCCTTGATCCATAACCATATGGTAAACCAACAGCAAAACCGCTGGACTCTGATTATGGCGGTCAGTCTACTGGCCTTATGCATTATAATGAACGCACAGAATAAATGACATGTGGACAATTCCATAGCTTGTTCTTCGTAAAACCTATAAACCTTCTCATTGTATGTAATGCGAGTCATTTGCAAATAATATGTGACAATGTATAACAGTTAACTTCATGATTGAGCAGAAACTCCCTTGCAGTTTGTAGCAGTTAGGGCCACTAAGAGACTAAACAGTTTATAAGTCATTTCTGGCAAATAGGTGATTATGAGTTTGTAATGGATTGCAATCCATCGGCTTGATGCTTTTATGTCATAAGTTACATTTAATAACCAAACGGGCCTTAAATTTAAGATGGCCTCTAATAAATCACAAAGAATTCATCAAATACAACAGATAAAATTTGTCATACCCCGAAAGAACGTCAAGTTTATCTTTCCCAAACAAGTACTCAGGGTAGTGCATATCACCAATAAAAACAATTGACCAAGCTCTTCAAAATATGGTCAACCAATAGGGGACTTTTGGTGATGCTAGGAAGTTGCAAGCGTAGCAGGTAAATCCAATTGTCCTTGACAAAGTACGCAGTTCTACGTAAGCAATGGGCATTTACTTGGACTGTCTACTATTAACAATAAGCATTCTAAATTGCATGAAATTCATAAGAATAGCACTAAGGACTTTGTTGCTGAACTGACAAGCTGTACCGGGATTTGATTCAATCATAATTTGACACACTAGCCACACACGGGACTGCTTTTATTTGGAGAGAAAGCATCAGTACCATAGTCGCATATAAGTGACTCTGAGGTTGTTCCAGTATTGTGGTCCTAGATCTAAGTACAATGTGATGCCACACATCGGACTACTTTCATTGAGAGAGCAGCTATCAAACAGGATTACACACACTGACTGGATGGGTAACACAGAGCAAGTTCTGGTGGGTGACTAAAGTCGACAAGACTTAACCATAGTCAATCTAGATGTCAGCCGAACTCTGCGTGGTCTAACTAGTTAGTCCAGCTAGATCAGCCTAGCCCCAGAGCACTGTTTCTCTAGTCAACTTGCGAAGTAACATCACTGTTTCAAGATCGCGGTTAGGTTACGTGACGGGGAAAGCTTTGTAAACTTTTGTAATCACACGCACAGTTAATTTAAACAACTATCTCCTGGAGTACTCCATGGTTTAACAATAACTGGTAGGTTTTGCCAGAATATGCCAATCAGTAAGATAATAACTAATTGTTGCACTACACTATGAGAGTTATGTTGAGAAATTTAAGAAAATGAACATGATGGGCCAACACATTTGATCTGCTCATCAAGTTGTGTCGTTTCCAAGAGCTAACTAGATTTGACGAGTCAATCAACTAGAGGCATTTGAGTGAAACTCCGACCAGCATGCCTGATTTAAACTGCAAATTGACAAAAAGGTTAGCACCCGAACTTGCTCATGGATGACGTTATTATCAACCTCCTCACAGGTTTAGTCGTTGTGTTACCAGTTGTTGGGAGTATTGGATTTGTTGGAAATGTTCTTATATGTGCGACTATAATCTACACAAAGAAACTGCATAATGTAACGAATTTGATGATACTCAACCTCGCTGTTGCAGATGCATTGGTCTCTGCATGTAATGCTCCGTATGCATCGATTTCTGCACAATACTTATATCATGCAGACAGTTCATCAAATTCTAACAGCAGCCAGTGTACAGCAGACAGGCTTTTGCAAGTCAACAATACTTGGATATATTATTCATTTGCCAACAGCTTCATTGCTCACTCTGTTCTCAGTCTCACATTGGCCAATTATGAACGATTTATTGGAATCAGTCGACCTTTGCAATACACAACCTACTTCACTAGAAGAAAGATCACGCTGTTGTTACTTGCCGTTTGGGGAATTCCAGTAGTGGTACATATGCCTCGAACAATCTTCATCATAGATCAGTATAAAAGAGAAAATTGCATGATTGAAAAGCTACAAAAACCTACAGTCTTTAACATTGCAGCAATGCTGTTGTATCTTCTACCCGTTGCAGCTACAATTTGGATGTTCATCAGAATCCTCATCAACCTGAAACAAGGAGCCAGAAACCTGGAAGAGCAAGGAATCCAGGGACCAGCTCAAGAACTGCACCAAGCTCACAAGAAAGTCACCAGCACTCTTGCTTTCATCACAGCAGCTTTCTTCATTCTTGTCTTGCCTGGAGCAATCTGGTTCACCATTGCGTTGATAGTGCAAGTATTTGAATTTTTCAATGTTGAAGTTGCCATATGGGTCGTTTTAACACTTCTTGCTACCTTGAATTCTGTCATCAATCCAGTCTTGTATGGATTCAAGTATAAACAGCTCAGAAAAGCATTCCTATCCATGGTGTGTAGATGTCATCAACGAAGACAGCCAAACCAAGTTGGTCCACTGTGAGAAAGAGTCCATTTAAAGGTGGATCCAACTACAAGAGAAGACCCTACAAATCAGTCAATCAAACTGAAACAGTTTTATTGAGGAAACAGAACTCAATCCATCAAACTCCAACATCATTATAGTACCCACTATTGGCTTCAGTACTTAGTAAATCACTGCAACAGTTCTCTTGTGGAAACAGTACTCAATCCATCAAACTCCCACACCATTATAGTAACCCGCTATTGGCTTCAGTACTCAGTGAATCAAACTGCAACAGTTCTCTTGTGGGAACAGTTCTCAATCCATCAAACTCCAACACCATTATAGTAACCCCCTATTGACTTAATAATAATAATAATAATAATGCAGTTCTTATATAGCGCTATATACTCCCGATGGGTGTCTCAAAGCGCTCAGTATTTTTCCTACAAGGTATTGTGGAGTTACGTGTTGAAGTATGAGACCTATTTCTTTACATAGCACCATGTAATGGTTTACAAGGTGCTGTGGCGCAATATGCAGCCAATCAAACCAGGAACACCGGGGCGAACCCCTTCTCTTTGCAATAAGTGCACTGGGTTCTTTTACGTGCATTACACAACACACGGGACCTACGGCTTAACATCCCATCCGAAGGACGAAGCATGTGGTTAAGTGTCTTGCTTAAGGACACAAGTGTCACGACTGGGATTCGAACCCACACTCTGCTGATCAGAAACATCAGAGCTTGAGTTTGGTGTTCTTATCTGCTCGGCCACGACACGCCACAACTCTTCAGTACTCAGTGAATCAAACTGCAACAGTTCTCTTGAGGGAACAGTACTCAATCCATTAAACTCCAACACCATTATAGTAACCCACTATTGGCTTGAGTACTCAGTGAATCAAACTGCAACAGTTCTCTTGTGGAAACAGTACTCAATCCATCAAACTCAAACCCCATTATAGTAACCCCCTATTGGCTTCAGTACTCAGTGAATCAAACTGCAACAGTTCTCTTGTGGAAACAGTACTCAATCTATCAACTCCAACACCGTTATAGAACCCCCTCTGTTTACTTTATTTGTTGTAGTCAAACAAGACAATTACTGCTAGAATATATATATATTTTTTAAGTATCTGTATTTCTGACTGCTACATTCTATGGGATTTTTTTTATTTCTTAATGTATGTTGGACTTTATTTTTCTTTTTTAAATATTCTGCTTGAGGAATTGGTAGGCAAAATGCTAATTATTGACCTTTCAAGTAAAATCAAGCGGACATTTCATCAGGCGGCCAGAACCCTAACGCACTCATGTCCAAAGAAACTAAATTGGCGTTTAGTGAGTAGTGTTGTCAAGACCACCGTAGACATGAAAATTGCTTATTTTTCAATATTTTTATTCTTTATAATTATTCAAATAATGTGTCCCTCTGTATACATTCTGTCAACCTTTCTGGACAGGTAAGGATATACTTCGTCCTAATCAAAGGGAGATAAAGTGGCAGTCAGATACAGCATTTTTGCCTGATCTTTAAATACATAATTACTTATTTGTTAATATTTTATTTAGGGCACAAAGTTAAAATTTTGTAAAATTGCCAAATTGTAGGTTTTCAAAAAAGGAAAATCAGTAGTCTTAAGCCTAATAAAGGAAAAAACTTAATAAACCTTACTGAAAAATGCAAATGCAACTGTCAGTCCCAAGGTGGTCTGCCTGGCCTCATGTAAAGCATGATTAGTTTAACTGAGCAGTCTTTTGTCAATCACCAAACAAAAATTATGGTAAACCGAAAGCCAAACTGTTGGACTATGATTATGGCGGTCTATCTACTGACATAGGATTTGAGGCATTGCATGGTGAGGTATCAATATATATTTGGTTTGCGCTAACACCATGTGTATATCTACTTGCTAGGTAGATTTTGTTCTTTGAGAACTTGTCTTGCTTTTTTATTCTACTGCCGCAGAGTAGAATACTCGGAATTCGGGAGATTTCTCAGTTCTGAAAAGAACAGTCTTGCTTATTAACTACTACCTGGGCAGGAGGTAGGGAATCGGGCGGGACTACTACTTTCGCTATGGGGATCGGTGGGACTTCTCGTTAATAACTACACTGCCGCGGAGTGAGTCTGAATAGGTCTCAACGTTTCGACTAGCTTGCTCTAGTCATCATCAAGCGACTGAAGTCTGTGAGACATGTTGGTCTATTTATAGGGGTTCAGAGGTTTCAGTGTAGAGTCAGTCACTGCTCTGATTGGTTCTTCTCAAAGGAGAACTGTGGTTGGCTGGCCCAGGGTTATTGTGTGTGTTGCCCATTGTGTGGGAAAGCCCTGTGTAGTGGGGCATGTCAGTAGACTGTGGGATGCCAGTGGAGTAGGGTGGTAAGATAGTATGCCAAATACTGCTAATGAAATAACCGATATCTTGTGGCACAGTGTTGTGTTTGTGTATTTCAATAGCTTCTCTGATGCGACGTGTATACCAATGTCTCTCAGGAGCTATGATGTGAGCCTGATCCCAATCTACGAGATGGTCCCTATCTACTGACCTTATGCATTTTAATAAATGCACAGAAATGAGATGTGGACAATTCAATAGCTTGTTCTTCGTAAAAACTACAAACCTTCTCATTGTAGGTAATGGGAGTCATTTGTGAAGGGATGCATGAACCAGCTCTGAGACTAAACAAACATTTGCCTTGAAAAGGCAATTTGTGAAAATGCCGATAATAGTTAACTTCATGATTGAGCAAATACTCCCTTGCAGTTTGTAGCAGTTAGGGCCACTAAGAGACTAAATAGTTTATAAGTCATTTCTGGCAAATAGGTGATTATGAGTTTTTAATGGATTGCAATCCATCGACTTGGTGATTTTATGTTTTAATTTACATTAGTAACCAATGGGGCATTAAATCTAAAAAAGCACTCAGGGTAGTGCATATCACCAATAAAAACAATTTACCAAGCATAGAAGGCAAATCCAATTGTCCTTGACAAAGTACACATTTCAAAACTACGTTTGTCTGTAAGCAATGGCCATTTACTTGGACTGTCTGCTATTAACACTAAGCATTCCTAATTGCATGAAAGTCATAAACATAGTACTAAGGGCTTTGTTGCTGAACTGACAAGCTGTACCAGGATTTGATTTAATCATAATTTGACGCACTGGCCACACACGGGACTGCTTTTATTTGGAGAGAAAGCATCAGTACCATAGTCGCATATAAGTGACTCTGAGGTTGTTCCAGTATTGTGGTCCTAGATCTGAGTACAATGTGATGCCACACATCGGAATACTTTCATTGAGAGAGTAGCTATCAAACAGGATAAAACACACTTACTGGATGGGCAATACAGAGCAAGTTCTGGTGGGTGACTAGAGTCGCCTAGACTTAACCATAGTCAATCTAGATGTCAGCCGAACTCTGCGTGTTTTAACTAGTTAGTCTAGCTAGATCAGCCTAGCCCCAGAGCACTGTTTCTCTAGTCAACTTGCAAAGTTACGCCACTGCTTCAAGATCGCAGTTACGTGATGGAGAAAGTTTTGCAAAATTTTGTAATGACACGCACAATTAATTGAAACAACTATCTCATAGAGTACTCCATGGTTTAACGATAACTGGTAGGTGTTTGCCAATATGCCAAATCAGTGAGCGATCACTAATTATTGCACTATACTATGCAAATTATGTTGAGAAATTTAAGAAAATGAACATGATGGGCTAACACAGTTGATCTGCCCATCAAGTCGTTGTCTCGTTGCCAAGAGCTAACTAGATTTGACAAGTCAATCCCTTTGAGGATCGAGTGCAACACAGACCATGCATAGTGTGATTTAAAACTGCAAATTGACTAAAATTTAGCACCCAAACTTGGTCATGGATGGCGTTATTATCAACCTGCTCACAAGTTTAGCCGTTGTGACACCAATTGTTGGTAGTATTGGATTTGTTGGAAATGTTTTTGTATGTGCGACTATAATCTACACAAAAAAACTGCATATTGTGACCAATTTGATGATACTCAACCTCGCTGTTGCAGATGCATTGGTCACTGCATGTAATGCTCCTTATGCATCTATTTCTTTGCAATACTTATATCATGCAAACAATTCATCAAATTCTAACAGCAGCCAGTGTACAGCAGACAGGCTTTTTCAGTTCAACAAGACCTGGATACATCATTTCTTTGTCAACTGCTTCAATGTCCACTCTGTTCTCAGTCTCACATTGGCCAATTATGAACGATTTATTGGAATCAGTCGACCTTTGCAATACACAACCTACTTCACTAGAAGAAAGATCACGCTGTTGTTACTTGCCGTTTGGTTAATTCCAGTAGTGGTACATATGCCTCGAATAATCTTCATCATAGATCAGTATAAAAGAGAAAATTGCATGATTGAAAAGCTACAAAAACCTTTAGTCTTTGGCATTGCAGCAATGCTGTTGTATCTTCTACCCACTGCAGCTACAATTTGGATGTTCATCAGAATCCTCATCAACCTGAAACAAGGAGCCAGAAACCTAGAAGAGCAAGGAATCCAGGGACCAGCTCAAGAACTGCACCAAGCTCACACGAAAGTCACCAGCGCTCTTGCTATCATCACGGCAGCTTTCTTCATTCTTGTCTTGCCTGGAGCAATCTGGTTCACCCTTGCGTTGACATTTCAGTCAGTGCAAGTAGTTGAATTTTTCAATTTTGATGTGGCCATATGGAGTGTACTTACACTTCTCTCTACTGTAAATTCTGCCATCAATCCAGTCTTGTATGGATTCAAGTATGAACAGTTGAGAAAAGCAATGATATCCATGGTGTGTAGATGTCATCAACGAAGACAGCCAAACCAAGTTGGTCCACTTTGAGAAAGAGTTTATCAAGGTGGATCCAACTACAAGCAAAGACCCGACAAATCAGTAAATAAAACTGCAACAGTTCTATTGGCTTCAGTAATCAGTGAATCAAACTGCAACAGTTCTCTTGTGGAAAAAAATCTCAATCCATCAAACTCCAACATTGTTATAGTAACCCCCTATTGGCTTCAGTACTCAGTGAATCAAACTGCAACAGTTCTCTTGTGGAAAAAGTTCTCAATCCATCAAACTCCAACATCATTATAGTAACCCCCTATTGGCTTCAGTACTCAGTGAATCAAACTGCAACAGTTCTCTTGTGGAAAAAGTTCTCAATCCATCAAACTCCAACACCATTATAGTAACCCACTATTGGCTTCAGTACTCAGTGAATCAAACTGCAACAGTTCTCTTGTGGAAAAAGTTCTCAATCCATCAAACTCCAACATCATTATAGTAACCCACTATTGGCTTCAGTACTCAGTGAATCAAACTGCAACAGTTCTCTTGTGGAAACAGTACTCAACTCATCAAACTCCATCACCATTATAGTAACCCACTATTGGCTTCAGTACTCAGTGAATCAAACTGCAACAGTTCTCTTGTGGAAAAAGTTCTCAATCCATCAAACTCCAACACCATTATAGTAACCCACTATTGGCTTCAGTACTCAGTGAATCAAACTGCAACAGTTCTCTTGTGGAAACAGTTCTCAATCCATCAAACTCCAACATCATTATAGTAACCCACTATTGGCTTCAGTACTCAGTGAATCAAACTGCAACAGTTCTCTTGTGGAAACAGTTCTCAATCCATCAAACTCCAACATCATTATAGTAACCCACTATTGGCTTCAGTACTCAGTGAATCAAACTGCAACAGTTCTCTTGTGGAAAAAGTTCTCAATCCATCAAACTCCAACATCATTATAGTAACCCACTATTGGCTTCAGTACTCAGTGAATCAAACTGCAACAGTTCTCTTGTGGAAACAGTACTCAACTCATCAAACTCCATCACCATTATAGTAACCCACTATTGGCTTCAGTACTCAGTGAATCAAACTGCAACAGTTCTCTTGTGGAAAAAGTTCTCAATCCATCAAACTCCAACATCATTATAGTAACCCACTATTGGCTTCAGTACTCAGTGAATCAAACTGCAACAGTTTTTTTGTGGAAACATTACTCAATCCATCAAACTCCAACACTATTATAGTACCACCTCTGTTGACTATACTTGTTAAAGAACAAGACAATTACTGCTAGAATATTGATTGATCTTTGGAATTATGTCCATATTTCTGACTGCCACTTTCAAAGGTTTTTTGAAAAACCTTTTTTATTGGATGTTGGACTTTATTTGTTTTAATTTTATATTCCTGTTGAGGAATTGGTAACCAAAATGCTAATTATTTACCTTTTATAAAGAAAAATTAAGGGGACAATTCATCACACAGCCAGAACCCTCACGCACTCATGTCCAAAGAAAATAAAATGGCATTTGGCAGTAGCTATGTTGAGACCACCGTAGACCCGAAAATGGCTTATTTTTCATGATTTTGATACTTTATAATTATTCAAAGAGTGTGTTCCTCTCTGTATACATTCTGTCAACCTTTCTGGACAGGTAAGGATATCAATTCGTCACCGTTTTCACAAAGAGCCACATATCTTAAAATGACAAATATAGATTATTACAAAAAGGGGCTTTTATCTCAATTAATCCATTTTTGCATTTTCATGAAGAGCCATCGGCCCAAAAATGCATTGTAATACATTGCAAGAAATGTAGGTCAAATCGTTTTTCCGTTTTCACGAAGAGCCACTTATGTCAGCGCGCGCATGATCAGTGACATACGTGCCCCTTTCCTATGTAAAACACATTAACCAGTTGGGTGTTTAAGTAGGTCAACTCACTTTTTCGGTTTCATGAAGAGCCACGTATCTTTGACTAATTAGTATGGCAGTTAGCCAATATATTTAACGAAATTAATTAGTCAACAGGGAGGTTAAACTTATACATGAGGGGTCTTTGAATTCAAACCGTGGCTTTAGTATTGCAGATATTGCAGTTTTAAGCCAAGCACAGTGTAAAATGTAAATCTCAATCTAGCGTTTGGACAATTGTGGCTCTTCGTGAAAACGGTGACGATTTGTCCTAACCAAAGGGAGATATAAAGTGGCAGTCAGATACAGCATTTTTGCCTGATCTTAAAATACATAATAATAATTATAATACTAGACATTAGGTGTTTGTGGACAAACACAAAGCTGTTCCGTGGTTTTTTACTTTAAGCGCCCCTGAGCTTTTATGTGAGGCTGACTTTGAGATATACCCTTGACCTCTGATAGGCCCTATTTTGACTTAAAGTGTGCCTAAAAATCTAAGCCTGATCTTAAATCTAATACTGACTAAAAAAATTGTTTCAAACCGGAGCCTGAGTCTGACCACAACTTTTACCTTCAAAGGGTCTATTACTGAAAAGAGATTGCAAATCGGGTGTGCAGTTCTTGAGATATGGTCCCACTTCCGGTTAAACCGGAAGTAAAGGTCAACATTGGGTCATGGTAACCGAAGTCCAATGTTTAATACTCTAGGATCTATAACTGAAAAGAAATTGAAAATCGGTTGTGTAGTTCTTGAGATATTGTCCCACTTCCGGTTGACCCGGAAGTAAAGGTCACCATGGGGTCTCGGTAACCCAAGTTCAATCTTCAATGCTCAAAGGGTCTATAACTGAAAAGAAATTGAAAATCGGGTGTGTACTTCTTGAGATCTGGTCCCACTTCCGGTTGACCCGGAAGAAAAGGTCAACATGGGGTCATGGTAACTGAAGTTCAATGTTTAATGCTCAAAGGATCTATAACTGAAAAGAAATTGAAAATCGGTTGTGTAGTTCTTGAGATATGGTCCCACTTCCGGTTGACCCGGAAGTAAAGGTAAACATGGGGTCACGGTAACTCAAGTTCAATCTTCAATGCCCAAGGAGTCTATAACTGAACAAAGTTTGAAAATCGGCTGTGTAGTTCTTGAGATATGGTCCCACTTCCCGTTGACCTGGAAGTAAAGGTCAACATGGGGTCACGGTTACCCAAGGCTAATCTCCAATGCCCAAGGAGTCTATGACTGAACAAAGTTTGAAAATCGGTTGTGTAGTTCTTGAGATATGGTCTTACTTCCGGTTGACCCGGAAGTAAAGGTCAACATGGGGTCACAGTTACCCAAGGCTAATCTCCAATGCCCAAGGAGTCTATAACTGAACAAAGTTTGAAAATCAGTTGTGAAGTTCTTGAGATATGGTCTTAATTCCAGTTGACCCGGAAGTAAAGGTCAACATGGGGTCACGGTTACCCAAGGCTAATCTCCAATGCGCAAGGAGTCTATAACTGAACAAAGTTTGGAAATCGGTTGTGTAGTTCTTGAGATACATGTATGGTCTTACTTCCGGTTGACCCGGAAGTAAAGGTCAACATGGGGTCACAGTTACCCAAGTTCAATCTTCAATGCCCAAGGAGTCTATAACAAAGTTTGAAAATCGGCTGTGTAGTTCTTGAGATATGGTCCCACTTCCCGTTGACCTGGAAGTAAAGGTCAACATGGGGTCACGGTTACCCAAGGCTAATCTCCAATGCCCAAGGAGTCTATGACTGAACAAAGTTTGAAAATCGGTTGTGTAGTTCTTGAGATATGGTCTTACTTCCGGTTGACCCGGAAGTAAATGTCAGCATGGGGTCACAGTTACCCAAGGCTAATCTCCAATGCCCAAGGAGTCTATAACTGAACAAAGTTTGAAAATCGGTTGTATACTTTTGTATACAAAACAAAGAAAAAAACAGACACAACAAAATTAGTCCTTGAAAACCTGTGACATAAGATAAGTTTTGAGAAGAGATTTGAATTTTGTGGTACAAAGACAAGATCTAAGATTAAGTGGTAGAGAGTTCCAGATGCGTGGCGCAGCTGAAGAAAAAGACCTGTCACCCCATGAGTGTCGAGACTTGGGTTCAATGAGGAGAAGCATGGAACTTGATCGAAGATTCCTAGATTGAGTGTAAACTTGAAGTAGTTCAGAAATATAGTGGGGAGCCTTGCCATTAACTGCTTTGTGAACAATGAGCATCAGCTTGAAGATGATTCGTTGAGAGATAGGGAGCCAATGTAGTTGTTTCAGAATGGGGGTGATAGAACAGGATTTTCTAGACAGTGTCACAATGCGGGCAGCGGTATTTTGGAGGCGTTGAAGATGGGAAATCTGATTGTTAGGAAGACTGTAGAGAAGAGCATTGTGAAACACTTTTTGGATATAACACATCCCAGCTTGAATACATGCAAGGTTTCAACTTGATTGCCCTTGCTTTTCTATAAACATAAGACTTGTGAAACAGTACCTTTGTGGTAATACAACATAACAATTGATGACGTCATCAAGACGTCACTCTATATTTTATGTATATACATTTCCAAAGCCTGGTGCAAGAAGAATTTTGATTGTATCTTGTTTGTTCTCAAGATATTTAATAAGTTGTCAAAATTTGAAAAAGTCTTTAAAAGTCATATTATGATATCATAATAACGTCACAACGTATGTGTGCAGTAAACATTGCTGTGTAACAACATACCAAGTTTCAACTTAATAAAACATGTAGTTCGGTAGATACACAACTTCAAAAAGTGCACCTTTATTGTAATACCACGTGACCCATGATAGCGTCATCAATTTATAACTTCACACATTCCGTATTCTGTATACAAGTTATTAAGTACACAAAACTTGAAACGATTACCAAAAACAAACATCAAATCAAAGTGTATTTTGAACTGTTTTAAGCCTGCTGCTAGAGGGCGCTCTTGAAATTTGTGACGTCACGGTACTATGTTTTTATACTGGACCCTTGCCGGTCACTAACATCATTAAAAGCAACTCCAACAAAATTAACAAATTTTAAATTACAAAACACTTCGGTTAGTAAAGGTCAAATGGGGTCACACTCTGTGCAACACCTATTGAGTACCTCAAGAGCTTTCATATCATGCAAAGATTATGTCTGTAGCTATTAATGGTTCTCAAGAATGTCAATAACATTTGACATATTAACGTGTTTTTAATTATGACGTCATCGACGACTTCATCATCACAAAAGAAGTGGTGGCTGTATCTGAGCACTAAGGTCTAAGTACATGGCAAGTTTCAAGTCTGTACGACCTTTACTTTTTATGCGAAACTTGCAACAAAGATTCAGCAAAAGCACAGTGCAAAACTATTGCACAGCTTATTATGTACATAACACCTGACACCCAGTAGGCCACGTGATTCAGAAAACCGTAGCGCAAACTACACTGCATGCAGCTTGCTAGTGGACTATGCCACTTAATCCTTACATGCATTGTACTCTGACATCCAGTAGGCCACTTGTTTGTCCTAGCTCAGCTGTGTTTATGTTGGTTAGGATTTGGTTCCCCCCTTGGTGTGGCCACTTTGGTAAAAGGGCGTGATTGTCCTTGGTGTGGTCACTTTGGTGAGGGGTCACTGTTGGTAAGTCCTTGGGGATGGCTACTGTGGTAAGGGCGTGATAGTCCTTGGTGTGGCCACTGGTATGTTTATGCTTCATCGATTACCTGTATGTTTTGTTCGTCTGTCTAAGCCGGTGTGCCCTATGTCCGGTATCCGGCTCCTTGCAATTTTACAAATTGTTGTTTTATATAGTGTTATTATTTGGCATTTAATTGAAGGTAGTAATAGCACTTAAATAAATTGCAGTGTCAAGCTGTGGCGGAAAATCACATATTGGCTAAGCTATTACATTTTGTTGTTGTCTGAGTATTATGTGTTATTGGGCCTACAGAGATTTAGATTTTTGACTTTGTAGGAAGTGTATGCGTAGCATCAGTCGAAGCAAGAATATCTTCTTTAGTATTACCAATCAACAAATACAATTTATACTGCACTAAAATTATTTAAAGACCAACCTGAAAGAACATTTCGAAGAAGAAATTGGGACAACAATGTTTTTAGCTGCCTTCAAAATTGTGCTAAAATTTTTCGTTCATTTTTTAAAAATATCTTTTGCCTGGGTTACTTGACTGAAATAAAACTCTCAGTTGTGTAAATTAATTGTGACCATAGTTATTTACATTTAAAACTTGAACAAATTCTGATGCGCAACTTCGGAGATAACAAAATACTTATTTGTTTGATTACGTGTATGTTTTCCTCGGTGATGTAGTATATTCCGTCATACACAATATTTTTGAAATGCTTATGAATTAAAGAAAACTTCATCCATTGAGACCATCTTCAAATTCCCAACCACTTTGGCTGTAGAGCTCATATTAGCCCTTGATAAGGTGTTTTTCACTACAACTTCTGCTTTCGACCGGAAGTAAAGGTCAAATAGGGGTCATACTTCTTGTATGAATTGTCCAAAACTTCAAGAGCTATCATATGGTGCAAAGATCATGTATATAGCAATTATGGTTCTCCAGTTATGATGTATTTTAAATACTAAACATTGATTTAATGGTATGACATAATCGATGACATCATCACCCCGAAAAAGATTTGGTTCCGTCTAGACACCAAGGTCTAAGTACCTGCCAGTACCGAGTTTCAAGTCTTTACGACCTTCACTTTTTGCAAAAATTGTGAGAGAAGGTTAATGGGAAGTGAGAAAACATGTAAAAAAAACAAAAAAACCCAGTGCAATAACAGTATGTTTTTTGGCTGTTGGCGGAACACCTAATAACTGAAAATGCAAATGCAACTGTCAGTCCCAAGGTGGTATGCCTGGCCTTATGCAAAGCATGAACAGTTTGGCTGTGTGGTCCTTGATCCATAACCATATGGTAAACCAACAGCCAAACCGCTGGAGTCTGATTATGGCAGTCAGTCTACTGGCCTTATGTATTTTAATGACTGCACAGAATAAATGACATGTGGACAATTCGAAAGCTTGTTCTCCGTAAAAACTACCAACCTTCTCATTGGCGGAACACCTAATAACTGAAAATGCAAATGCAACTGTCAGTCCCAAGGTGGTATGCCTGGCCTTATGCAAAGCATGAACAGTTTGGCTGTGTGGTCCTTGATCCATAACCATATGGTAAACCAACAGCCAAACCGCTGGAGTCTGATTATGGCAGTCAGTCTACTGGCCTTATGTATTTTAATGACTGCACAGAATAAATGACATGTGGACAATTCGAAAGCTTGTTCTCCATAAAAACTACCAACCTTCTCATTGTATGTAATGGGAGTCATTTGTGAAGGGATGCATGAACCAGCTCTGAGACTAAACCAACATTTGCCTAGAATCGGCAATATGTGACAATATATAATAGACAACTTTATGATTGAGCAGATACTCCCTTGCAGTTTGTAGCAGTTACGGCCACTTAAAGACTAAATAGTCTATAAGTCATTTCTGGCAAATAGGTGATTATGAGTTTGTAATGGATTGCAATCCATCGGCTTGATGCTTTTATGTCATAATTTACATTAGTAACCAATGGGGCATTAAATCTAAAAAAGCACTCAGGGTAGTGCATATCACCAATAAAAACAATTTACCAAGCATAGAAGGCAATCCAATTGTCCTTGACAAAGTACGCATTTCAAAACTAGGTATGTCTGTAAGCAATGGCAATTTACTTGGACTGTCTGCTATTAACACTAAGCATTATTGCATGAAAGTCATAAAAAAAGTACTAAGGGCTTTGTTGCTGAACTGACAAGCTGTACCGGGATTTGATTCAGTCATAATTTGACGCACTAGCCACACACAGGACTGCTTTTATTTGGAGAGAAAGCATCAGTACCATAGTCGCATATAAGTGACTCTGAGGTTGTTCCAGTATTGTGGTCCTAGATCTGAGTACAATGTGATGCCACACATCGGACTACTTTCATTGAGAGAGCAGCTATCAAACAGGATTACACACACTGACTGGATGGGCAATACAGAGCAAGTTCTTGTGGGTGACTAGAGTCGACTAGATTAACAATAGTCAATCTAGATGTCAGCCAAACTCTGTGTGGTTTATCTAGTTAGTCTAGCTAGACCAGCCTAGCCCCAGAGCACTGTTCCTCTAGTCAACTTGCAAAGTTACGCCACTGCTTCAAGATCGCAGTTACGTTATGAAGAAAGTTTTGCAAACTTTTGTAATGACACGCACAATTAATTGAAACAAATATCTCACGGAGTACTCCACGGTTTAACGATATCTGGTAGGTGTTTGCCAATATGCCAAATCAGTGAGCGATCACTAATTATTGCACTATACTATGCAAATTATGTTGAGAAATTTAACAAAATGAACATGATGATCTGCTCATCAAGTTATCTCATTGCCAAGAGCTAACTAGATTTGTCGAGTCAATCGCCTTGAGGATCGAGTGAAACCAGAAATCACGGATGCGTGATTTAAAACTGCAAACTGACTAAAAGATAAGCACCCAAACTTGATCATGGATGACGTTATTATCAACCTCCTCACAAGTTTAGTCGTTGTGTTACCAATTGTTGGGAGTATTGGATTTGTTGGAAATGTTCTTGTATGTGCGACTATAATCTACACAAAAAAACTGCATAATGTGACTAATCTGATGATACTCAACCTCGCTGTTGCAGATGCATTGGTCTCTGCATGTAATGCTCCGTATGCATCTATTTCTTTGCAATACTTATATCATGCAAACTTTTCATCAAATTCTAACAGCAGCCAGTGTACAGCAGACAGGCTTTTGCAATTCAGCAATACTTGGATATACACTACCTTTGTCAACTGCTTCAATGCCCACTCTGTTCTCAGTCTCACATTAGCCAATTATGAACGATTTATTGGAATCAGTCGACCTTTGCAATACACAACCTACTTCACTAGAAGAAAGATCACGCTGTTGTTACTTGCCGTTTGGTTAATTCCAGTAGTGGTACATACGCCTCGAACAATCTTCATCATAGATCAGTATAAAAAAGAAAATTGCATGATTGAAAAGCTACAAAAACCTTTAGTCTTTGGCATTGCAGCAATGCTGTTGCATCTTCTACCCATTGCAGCTATAATTTGGATGTTCATCAGAATCCTCATCAACCTGAAACAAGGAGCCAGAAACCTAGAGGAGCAAGGAATCCAGGGACCAGCTCAAGAACTGCACCAAGCTCACAAGAAAGTTACTAGCACTCTTGCTATCATCACGGCAGCTTTCTTTATTCTTGTCTTACCTGGAGCAATCTGGTTCACCATTGCTTTGATATTTCAGTCAGTGGAAGAAGTTGTAATTTTCAAAGTTGATGTGGTCATATGGGTTGTTTTAACACTTCTCTCTACCATGAACTCTGCCATCAATCCAGTCTTGTATGGATTCAAGTATGAACAGCTAAGAAAAGCTTTCCTATCCATGGTGTGTAGATGTCATCAATGTATACAGCCAAACCAAGTTGGTCCACTGTGAGAAAGAGTTTATCAAGGTGGATCCAACTACGAGATAAGACCTGACAAATCAGTGAATAAAACTGCAACAGTTTTTTGAACAAACAGCACTCAATCCATCAAACTCCCACACCATTGTAGCAACCCGCTATTGGCTTCAAAACTCAGTGAATCAAACTGCAACAGTTCTCTTGTGGAAAACAGTACTCAATCTATCAAACTCCAACACAATTATAGTACCCCCTCTGTTGAATATATTTGTTAAAGAACAAGACAATTACTGCCAGAATATTGGTTGATCTTTGGACAAATATCCATATTTCCGACTGCCACCTTCTAAGGGATTTCACAGATTTTATAATGGATGTTGGACAATATTTTCCTAATTTTAATATTCCCAAGAGGATTTGGTGGCCAAATGCTAATTATTGATTAGTGACTGCACCACAACAGGTATAAGATATACTTTATACCAACAAATGACTTGAAACCTACTGGTCCGTCTAAAACACGACCAAATAACCTTATCACCAAGATGTCCGAAACCCCAATTGTTCCGAACTAGAAGAACGAACATGACATCCTCATTGAACATATGTCACTGCCAGGTGTACATAAAATAACACCCCCCGGTTAATTTTGGTTAATTCCTGTTTTGCATAGCGCCCCCTACGTTCTCATTTGTATTTCCCGCCATTAGCGTCATTCTGAAATTGACCGAACTATCAACAACATCTCTGTTCACCCAATTTACAGGTATGATTCTTATTTATTTTATTATATCTTTATGCATCATTTCTTAAACTTTCAAGTCTTACCTACTTATTAATAGAATGCATGAGAATTGATTGTTTCTTTAAATCAACTTATATTTGTGCTATTTAGTGTATTTTTAATCATTGGTAAACATGAGATATGTGGTTCGCCAAGATGGCGACCAGGATTAAATTTTATTCATTTTCCATTTAAGATATTTGTACCTAGTCTACATATTGCTTATTGGGTTGTTTGCTGTGCATTATAGAGGAAGGCAAGGTCTGGCCCCCTTCTTCCATATTAAACGTGACCACAGGGTACCTAGTCTACCTATTGCTTATTGGGTTGTTTGCTGTGCATTATAGAGGAAGGCAAGGTCTGATCCCCTTATTCCATATTGAACATGACCAAAGGGTACCTAGTCTACCTATTGCTTAATCCATCATGATCCGAGACCTTCATGGTGGTATTATTGTTGACCCCATCCCTATTGCTTGAGTTTGCTGAAAAGATGTTTAGTTTTCAAGACTCTTGCAGTAAATTACTAGAATCGTGGTTCAAGTTTTAAAAGATACCCAAGGCTTGTTATTTACATATTATTATCGTCCTTTCCGTTAATATTGTTAATCCGTTAATAACAAATTATTTCAGATTCAGAAGTGGTAATTCCCTTGGGAACCATAGGTGCCTCTCATTCATTTTTCTGGCAATTATTTTGTATGGGATGAACACAATAGTTTTTGAAGGCTTTTACCTGGCCTTAAAATGCTCTTACTGATTAATTTTTCAGTCCTAGGTTTTTGACATTTTCATGATGATGAAAGAAAATTACACAAAAGCCAAAAAATGTCATTGCATACATTTTACAATTCAACTGTGATGAGGGAAATTATTAATGATCTACAGGATTGCCATTGACTTGAGCAACGAGTACCAATGACTATCTAGTTTTATTTTGATATTAATTGTTCAGTCCTAGGTTTTTGACATTTTCATGATGATGAAAGAAAATTACACAAAAGCCAAAAAATGTCATTGCATACATTTAACATTTCAACTGTGAAGGGGGAAATTGCTAATAATCTACAGGATTGCCATTGACTTGAGCAACGTGTACCAATAACTATCAAGTTTTATTTTGATATTACGTTTTTTGTACAAACACAAGCTGGTGAGCGTTTCCTCATACCACATGTTACAGTGTTATCGCTTTGGGTGGCTGGGTTGTAGCCACTGGACCGCCCAGCTGCCCAAAGCGATAGGATGTTGAGCAGGATTTCTTCATTTTTATAAGTTTCATGATTTTATGTTAATTTTATTTATCCAATTGTTAGTTTTAAATGTAATAATTCCACCAATATGCATTTGGTGTGGAAAAAAGTGATGTGACAAAAATAAATATCACACTTATTGCGCCAGCGTTAATCTCCCATAGTTGATGGCTCAGAGGTGCTCGGAAGCTCAATGGTGACCCTATCATCGCGAGACTTACACGGTCTATTGAACGTGACCACAGGGTACCTATAGTCTACCTATTGCTTACTCCATCACGGTCCAAAGACATTCATGGTCTGATTATTTTCAACCCCATCCACATCGCTCCTGCACAGCCCGAGTTTGCTGAAAAGATGTTTAGTTTTCAAGACTCTTGCAGTAATTTACTAGAATCGTGGTCAAAAATTTACCAATGATACCAATGGCTTGATATTTACATACAATTATCGTCCTTTCCATTAATATTGTCATTGAATAAGAAATTATTTCAGGTTCAGAAGTGGTAATTCCCTAGGGAACAATTACTGCCTCTCGTTAACGGCTACCGGGAATTTTTATGACGGTTATTTTTTATAAGGATGAACACAATATTTGTCAAGGCTTTGATAGATCATTAATAATTTCCCCCTTCACATTTGACTTGTATAATGTTAATAACGATAAAATTATTTGGCTATATTGCAATTTTCTTTCATCATTATGATTAAGTCAAAAACTTAGCAATTAATCAGTATGAGCATTTGATTCCAGGTTAAAGCTTTCAAAAACGACGTCCTAGTTCCGCGCATGTACATGTAACAGCTTGCTCGAGTTTGCATTAGTGTCAAGGATCACGACGATCACCTTTATTGCAGGTTCTTTATTGTCAAACGTGAAGCGAAACTTAAGGTCAGCTTTAACCAAAATTATTTGCCAATCAGTAAGACAATCACCAATTATTGGTGCCTGTAGTGTAAGACCAACATGGGACTCCTTTCATTAAGAGAGCAGCTATCAATCATAATTTAACACCCTAGCCACACACGGGACTGCCTTTATTTGGAGAGAAAGCATCAGTACCATAGTCAAATATAAGTGACTCTGAGGTTGTTTCAGTATTGTGATCCTAGATCTGAGTACAATGTGATGCCACACATTGGACTACTTTCATTGAGAGAGCAGCTATCAAACAGGATTACACACACTGACTGGATGGGCAATACAGAGCAAGTTCTGGTGACTAGAGTCGACTAGACTTAACCAGAGTTGATATAGATGACAGCTGAACTCTGCGTGGTTTAACTAGTTAGTCCAGCTAGATCAGCCTAGCCCCAGAGCACTGTTTCTCTAGTCAACTTGCGAAGCTACGTCACTGTTTGAAGATAGCAGTTAAGTTACGTGACGGAGAAAGTTTTGCAAACTTTTGTAATGACACGCACAATTAATTGAAACAACTATCTTATAGAGTACTCCATGGTTTAACGATAACTGGTAGGTGTTTGCCAATATGCCAAATCAGTGAGCGATCACGAATTATTGCACTATACTATGCAAGTCATGTTGAGAAATTTAAGAAAATGAACATGATGGGCTAACACAGTTGATCTGCCCATCAAGTCGTTGTCTCGTTGCCAAGAGCTAACTAGATTTGACAAGTCAATCCCTTTGAGGATCAAGTGAAACACAGACCATGCACGTGTGATTTAAAACTGCAAATTGACTAAAATTTAGCACCCAAACTTGGTCATGGATGGCGTTATTATCAACCTGCTCACAAGTTTAGCCGTTGTGACACCAATTGTTGGTAGTATTGGATTTGTTGGAAATGTTCTTGTATGTGCGACTATAATCTACACAAAAAAACTGCATATTGTGACCAATTTGATGATACTCAACCTCGCTGTTGCAGATGCATTGGTCTCTGCATGTAATGCTCCTTATGCATCTATTTCTCTGCAATACTTATATAATGCAAACAATTCATCAAATATTAACAGCAGCCAGTGTACAGCAGACAGGCTTTTGCAATTCAACAATACCTGGATACATCATTTCTTTGTCAACTGCTTCAATGTCCACTCTGTTCTCAGTCTCACATTGGCCAATTATGAACGATTTATTGGAATCAGTCGACCTTTGCAATACACAACCTACTTCACTAGAAGAAAGATCACGCTGTTGTTACTTGCCGTTTGGCTAATTCCAGTAGTGGTACATATGCCTCGAATAATCTTCATCATAGATCAGTATAAAAGAGAAAATTGCATGATTGAAAAGCTACAAAAACCTGCAGTCTTTGGCATTGCAGCAATGCTGTTGTATCTTCTACCCATTGCAGCTACAACTTGGATGTACATCAGAATCCTCATCAACCTGAAACAAGGAGCCAGAAACCTAGAAGAGCAAGGAATCCAGGGACCAGCTCAAGAACTGCACCAAGCTCACACGAAAGTCACCAGCGCTCTTGCTATCATCACAGCAGCTTTCTTCATTCTTGTTTTGCCTGGAGCAATCTGGTTCGCCCTTGCGTTGACATTTCAGTCAGTGCAAGTAGTTGAATTTTTCAATTTTGATGTGGCCATATGGAGTGTACTTATACTTCTCTCTACTGTAAATTCTGCCATCAATCCAGTCTTGTATGGATTCAAGTATGAACAGCTGAGAAAAACAATGATATCCATGGTGTGTAGATGTCATCAACGAAGACAGCCAAACCAAGTTGGTCCACTGTGAGAAAGATTTTATCAAGGTGGATCTAACTAGAAGAGAAGACCTGGCAAATCAGTGAATAAAACTGCAACAGTTCTCTTGAACTAACAGCACTCAATCCATCAAACTCCAACACCATTATAGTAACCCCCTATTGGCTTCAAAACTCAGTGAATCAAACTGCAACAGTTCTCTTGTGGAAACAGTACTCAATCCATCGAACTCCAACACCATTATAGTAACCCACTATTGGCTTCAAAACTCAGTGAATCAAACTGCAACAGTTCTCTTGGAAAACAGTACTCAACCCATCAAACTCCAACAGAACTATAGTACCCCCTCTGTTGAATATATTTGTTATAGAACAATACAATTACTGCCAGAATATTGGTTGATATTTGGACAAATTTCCATATTTCCGACTGCCACCTTCTAAGGGATTTCACAGATTTTATAATGGATGTTGGACAATATTTTCCTTATTTTAATATTCCCAAGAGGATTTGGTGGCCAAAATGCAAATTATTGATTAGTGACTGCACCACAGCAGGTATAAGATATACTTTATACCACCAAACGACTTGAAACCTACTGGTCCGTCTAAAACACGACCAAATAACCTTATCACCAAGATGTCCAAAACCCCAATTGTTCCGAACTAGAAGAACGAACCTGACATCCTCATTGAACATATAAATATTGAAAAGAAACTTGATACGTTTTCCTTCCGCATTCGGAATTTAAAAAGGCAGCCCAACACATTTCAATATTTTCTGCACTCAAAACGTTTGCTTCACTCACTTTATTTGTGTTTTTGTTTGTTTACCATGCAGCCTAATGATACGGAGTGATTGGAAGTGTAGCAATGATATTTAGAGTGAATGATTATTTTTATAGCCTTTCATGTTTGGTACAAGCCCTAACCTGAAAAAAAAATCTTGTAGAAAAACAGTACTGAATTGTTGGTTCTACAATATAACACTCAGCCCGCGATTTTTACCTTTTGGGGAAAAAAACCCTAATATTTCTTGTAATTTTTCTTTAACATGTTGTTAAAATAATATGCTGTTTCCATTGATATTAGTAAACACTAAATTTAAAATTAAGTTGACAAAATAAAAACTGTTTGGTAAACTTGCAAACTTTATTTTTAACAGAAAAACAACGTTGTAACCTTGTCATTTTATAATATTCATATAATTAAGTTTGCCAATATTTCTAAGTCACTGAATCAGTAAAACCATAGCAGTAAGAAAGATATTTCTAAAAGTAACTCAAAAATAAACACATTTTTCACACAAAAATAATAATAATACTGCAAGTAGAAACTATTCACCTTGAACACTCAGCAGGGTGGATTCGTGCGCATTACAAGTCTTATGATTATTATTATTATAAAAAAGCTTAATACATGAAATGGCTTTTACTATGCAGGGGGAAAAAAAGCAAAAACAACTTTAGCGAGGACCCCACTGCGCCTTTATACAGCACAGTTGCGAAATAAACAAACAACTAGACAATTAAAAAAGAACAACTCAGAAATAAACGAACAACTCAGAAACAAACGAACAACTCGGAAATATACGAATATTTCAGAAATAAACCAACCTCGGAACCTCCCATTGGAGAGTTCTGATTGGTTGGTGGTCTGACGCGCTCCGATCCAGCATGCGGCATTTGTGCTAGTTTAGCTGCGTCCCGATGTAATCGAGATGATCTTGCATGTGAAGTGTGTTCAGTGGTCCACATCTTTCATAGTTTGGAAGTTTGGGTTGTTTGCTGTGCATTATAGAGGAAGGCAAGGTCTGGTCCCCTTCTTCCATATTGAACGTGACCACAGGGTACCTAGTCTACCTATTGCTTATTGGGTTGTTTGCTGTGCATTATAGAGGAAGGCAAGGTCTGGCCCCCTTCTTCCATATTGAACGTGACCACAGGATACCTAGATTACCTATTGCTTAACGGGTTGTTTGCTGTGCATTATAGAGGAAGGCAAGGTCTGGCCCCCTTCTTCCATATTGAACGTGACCACAGGGTACCTAGTCTACCTATTGCTTATTGGGTTGTTTGCTGTGCATTATAGAGGAAGGCAAGGTCTGGCCCCCTTCTTCCATATTGAACGTGACCACAGGATACCTAGATTACCTATTGCTTAACGGGTTGTTTGCTGTGCATTATAGAGGAAAGCAAGGTCTGGTCACCTTCTTCCATATTGAACGTGACCACAGGGTACCTAGTCTACCTATTGCTTATTGGGTTGTTTGCTGTGCATTATAGAGGAAGGCAAGGTCTGGTCCCCTTCTTCCATATTGAACGTGACCACAGGGTACATGTACCTAGTTTACCTATTGCTTAATCCATCATGATCCGAGACCTTCATGGTTAGATTATTTTTGACCCCATCCCAATTGCTTGAGTTTGCTGAAAAGATGTTTAGTTTTCAAGACTCTTGCAGTAAATTACTAGAATCGTGGTTCAAATTTTAAAAGATACCCAAGGCTTGTTATTTTCTTATTATTATCGTCCTTTCCGTTAATATTGTTAATCCGTTAATAACAAATTATTTCAGATTCAGAAGTGGTAATTCCCTTGGGAACCATAGGTCTCATTCATTTTTCTGGCAATTATTTTGTATGGGATGAACACAATAGTTTTTGAAGGCTTTTACCTGGCCTTAAAATGCTCTTACTGATTAATTGTTCAGTCCTAGGTTTTTGACATTTTCATGATGATGAAAGAAAATTACACAAAAGCCAAAAAATGTCATTGCATACATTTTACAATTCAACTGTGATGAGGGAAATTATTAATGATCTACAGGATTGCCATTGACTTGAGCAACGAGTACCAATGACTATCTAGTTTTATTTTGATATTAATTGTTCAGTCCTAGGTTTTTGACATTTTCATGATGATGAAAGAAAATTACACAAAAGCCAAAAAATGTCAATGCATACATTTAACATTTCAACTGTGAAGGGGGAAATTGCTAATAATCTACATGATTGCCATTGACTTGAGCAACGCGTACCAATAACTATCAAGTTTTATTTTGATATTACGTTTTTTCTACAAACACAAGCTGGTGAGCGTTTCCTCATACCACATGTTACAGTGTTATTGATTTGGGCGGCTTGGTTGTAGCCACTGGACCGCCCAGCCGCCCAAAGCGATAGGATGTCGAGCAGGATTTCTTCATTTTTATAAGTTTCCTGATTTTATGTTAACTTTATTTATTAAATTGTTAGTTTTAAATGTAATTATTCCACAAACATGTATTTGGTGTGGAATAAAGTGATGTGACAAAAATAAAAAATTACACATTTATTGCACAGCGTAATCTCCCATAGTTGATGGCTCAGAGGTGCCCCAAAGCTCAATGGTGACCTTATCATCGCGAGACTTACACGGTCTATTGAACGTGACCACAGGGTACCTATAGTCTACCTATTGCTTACTCCGGATCATGGTCTGAAGACCTTCATGGTCTGATTATTTTCAACCCCATCCACATCGCTCCTGCACAGCCCGAGTTTGCTGAAAAGATGTTTAGTTTTCAAGACTCTTGCAGTAATTTACTAGAATCGTGGTTCAAGAATTTCAAAAGATACCCAAGGCTTGTTATTTACATACAATTATCGTCCTTTCCGTTAATATTCTCATTGAAAAACAAATTAATTCAGGTTCCGAAGTGGTAAATCCCTAGGGAACAATAAGTGCCTCCCGATAACGACTACCGGTAATTTTGTTGACGATTATTTTTTAGAAGGATGAACGCAAAATTTGTAAAGGCTTAGACAGATCAATATTAATTTCCCTCCTTTCATTGAGAGAGCAGCTATCAACCAGTATCAAACAAGATTACACACACTGACTGGATGGGCAATACAGAGCAAGTTCTTGTGGGTGACTATAGAGTCGACTAGACTTAACCATAGTCAATCTAGATGTCAGCCAAACTCTGCGTGGTTTAACTAGTTAGTCTATCTAGATCAGCCTAGCCCCAGAGCACTGTTTCTCTAGTCAACTTCTGAAGTTATGTCACTGTTTCAAGATAGCAGTTAGGTTTCGTGATGGAGAAAGTTTTGCAGACTTTTGTAATGACACGCACAATTAATTGAAACAACTATCTCATAGAGTACACCATGGTTTAATGATAACTGGTAGGTGTTTGCCAATATGCCAAATCAGTGAGCGATCACTAATTATTGAACTATACTATGCAAGTTATGTTGAGAAATCTAAGAAAATGGACATGATGAGCCAACACAGTTGATCTGCCCATCAAGTCGTCGTCTCGTTGCCAAGAGCTAACTAGATTTGACTAGTCAACCGCCTAGAGGTTAGAGTGAAACACAGACCACGCAGGTGTGATTTAAAACTGCAAATTGACTAAAGCTTAGCACCCAAACTTGGTCATGGATGACGTTATTATCAACCTCCTCACAAGTTTAGTCGTTGTGACACCAATTGTTGGGAGTATTGGATTTGTTGGAAATGTTCTTGTATGTGCAACTATAATCTACACAAAGAAACTGCATAGTGTGACCAATCTGATGATACTCAACCTCGCTGTTGCAGATGCATTGGTCTCTGCATGTGGTGCTCCTTATGCATCGATTTCTTTGCAATACTTATATCATGCAAACAGTTCATCAAATTCTAACAGCAGTCAGTGTACAGCAGACAGACTTTCTCAGTTCAAGAATGTCTGGATACATAATCTCTTTGTCAACTGCTTCAATGCCCAGTCTATCCTCAGTCTCACAATGGCCAATTTTGATCGGTTTATTGGAATCAGTCGACCTTTGCAATACACAACCTACTTCACTAGAAGAAAGATCACGCTGTTGTTACTTGCCGTTTGGGTAATTCCAGTAGGTGTACATATGCCTCGAATAATCTTCATCATAGTTCAGTATAAAAGAGAAAATTGCATGATTGAAAAGCTACAAAAACCTTTAGTCTTTGGCATTGCAGCAATGCTGTTGTATCTTCTACCCATAGCAGCTACAATTTGGATGTACATCAGAATCCTCATCAACCTGAAACAAGGAGCCAGAAACCTGGAAGAGCGAGGAATCCCGGGCCCAGCACAAGAACTGCGCCAAGCGCACAAAAAAGTCACCAGCACTCTTGCTATCATCACGGCAGCTTTCTTCATTCTTCTCTTGCCTGGAGCAATCTGGTTCGCCATTGCGTTGATATTTCAGTCAGTGCAAGTAGTTGAATTTTTCAATTTTGATGTTGCCATATGGAGTGTACTTACACTTCTCTCTATGATGAACTCTGCCATCAATCCAGTCCTTTATGGATTCAAGTACGAACAGCTGAGAAAAGCATTCCTATCCATGGTGTGTAGATGTCATCAATGAAGACAGCCAAACCAAGTTGGTCCAGTGTGAGAAAGAGTTTATCAACGTGGATCCAACTAGAAGAGAAGACCTGACATGATTCCATCAAACTCCAACACCATTATAGTAACCCGCTAAAGACTGTGCAAGTCTCGCGCAGATCAGAACGAGAAAATACTTCAAATGAAGAACATTTTTTTCCTGAAATCAAATCTATGTTTTAAATTATATCTAATGACAAAATCTGAACAAACAATGTTCAAAAAATGAGTTTTAGCTTTTATAATAAAAACACAAATAAATTGCTAATGAATATTGAAACAAGTTTAAAACTCTGGGACGAGGATGCTTATTTGATCTTAACTTTTTACGCGGACTCGCAATGGTCACAGGGGCATAAAACTTACGCTTGGCGCAGTTTATAGAGGACGCTGTCGCCTCAACAACTTAGACTGCAATGGAAAGGCTTCAGGCAATTACAGGCGATTATCATCGCGGGACCAAAAACAAGCGTTTACATATGTGTAAAAGTTTCGTGATCGGAATTGTTGAATTGATTCTACTTGTATATTTGTTATCACTTAGTGTTACATTCCAAACAACATTTATAATTTTCATGGTCATATACGTTAAACTAAAATAATTGACGAAACAAAATCTGGCCCACATAAAGCTCCATATGGTTTGGACCACAATGGTCCCGGAAGTTCGAATACGCGTGGGACTTGCATAGTCTATTGGCTTCAGTACTTAGTGTTTGCAACAGTTCACTTGTGGTAACAGTACTCAATCCATCAAACTCCAACACCATTATAGTAACCCACTATTGGCTTCAGTGCTCAGTGAATCAAACTGCAACAGTTCTCTTGAGGAAACAGTACTCAATCCATCAAACTCCAACACCATTATTGTAACCCACTATTGGCTTCAGTACTCAGTGAATCAAACTGCAACAGTTCGCTTGTTGAAACAGTACTCAACCCATCAAACTTCAACACCATTATAGTAACCCCCTATTGGCTTCAGTACTCAGTGAATCAAACTGCAACAGTTCTTATGTGGAAACAGTACTCAACCCACCAAACTCTAACACATACATGTATTAACACATAGTAACCCCTTCGTTGATTGTATTTGGTATATAACAAGACAATTACCGCTACAATATTGGTTTATCTTTAGAAAAATGACCATATTTCCGACTGCAACTTTGTAAGGTTTTTAAAGATTTTTTAATGGATGTTGGACAATATTTTCCTTTTTTTTTATATTCCTCAAGAGGAATTGGTATGATGTTCAACTAGACGGCTCAGTTGGTAGAGCGCTGGCACACTAATCCAGAGGGCGCAGGTTAAAATCCCGCTCGGTAATTTTTTCTTTGTTCACCACCCCCTCCCCCCAAAAATTAAAACACTTTCTACAGCAGCATCAATTGAGCAACATTTAGTACCTAACACAGAGTTTGCAATTGAAAGAAAAGAAAAAAAAACAGGGTTGAAGTGGGGAGAGGGGGGGGGGGGGTTCGGTTGGTGTACATACCTGGCGGCTTCCTCCAGCCTTGACCATGGCCATGATGATGTTCTCTGATGCCATGAAGGGAAGTTCTTGCCTCACGTGCTTCTCAATAACCTACGAAGGATTTACCGGTTGGTATTAAAGATTTAATTTATCATTTACTAAGGCAGTTTAATTCATATCAAATAACAATACAATAATGATTTTGAGGTAGATGATTGAAGGTATGGCCAAGATAAAACAGGTGCGTTTTCAGGAATGTCTTGAAAGTGTGGAATGAAAGTGTGTCTCTGATAAATACCTTATTATTATTATCATTATTATTATACACTTCTGGTTATGAAACCAAGGATGCCTTATGAGTGAACCTAATCACTGTAGCTTGCAAGTCTGAGGAAACCTGTAAACAAGGGTGCTTGCTATGTGAACCAGAAACACCGGGGTTAACCCCTACTCTTCCACAATAAGTGTCCTGGGTTCTTTTACGTGCACTACCAATCCTATTTCATGGGGCTTAATGTCCCATGTGAAGAGCAAAGCAATTGTGGTAAAGCATCTTGCACAAGGACACAAGTGTCAGGATCGTGACTTGAACCCACACTTAATGTCCCATCTACTACAGCTCACAGCACTCTCCCAAATATAAGCCAAAGGCCCAGTTGGAATCCAGCAGTCTCCAGAGTGGACAGAGTTGACAGAGTCCACCGGTTCCTTTCAGAACCACACATACTCAAAAGAGAGATTTAACTACATGGTGTCACCGCACAAATCTCAACTGTATTGTTTTACCACCATGCAAACCTTCAAGTCTTATTAAGCCCACTCATCATTCGCCCTGTTCCATTTCTATGGTTTTGATCACCATCTAGGACTCTCCCTTAAATCTATTTGATGTACATGTACATTGTCTAGTAAAAACTGCTTTGGGCTAGTAAACACAACTCCTCAATTTGCCCTGTGGGCTACTAAAAATAATTGTCCAACCTAATTGTTTATAATGCTCATATTTTGTCCGTTTCAAATGTGAACTATACATTTAAAAAAGAGTCAATTTATTTTTGAGAGTGTGAATGTAATGTCATTTGACCAATAAATTGGTTGTGATTGCTACCATCAATACATCAGAAAGATAATGTTTAAAGATGGGGCTATTAAAACTTCCTGGGGGCAAGTCAAACGCACAGTTTACTAGCCCGGTGGGCTACTTTACAAAAAGCATCAGGCACAAGGCCTGCCATCCTTTCAAAATGGCCATTATACATCAATTACTTTGTCTAGATTTTAGTGAATGTTTTGGGAAATAGTTACCTTTGGATAGACGACAAGTCCTTCTGTTACATTCTGCAGTGTAATCAGACATGTATCTGCAGTAAGAAATGCCTCTGCTATGCAAATACGCCTGTAAAAATCACAACCAAATCAAAGGGTCTTCTAGTGTGAAATGCATTCAATATTGGTTTAATAAAACACACACATAGATCCTTGTCATTTGATTTTTTTTTTTCACAATAAACTCTGAAAATTCAAAAACTCCTGTCTAAACAACATGGACGACTCGATGTAGACACAAACCTTGTCCACCGTGACATGACCTGGTTGCAGTGGAATGAACAGGCGGGAATGACTATATTTTAAATGACGCTGCAAAGAATCGCTGTGAAGTATCCCAAGCGTCCTATATTTACCAATATAGGACTCCTATACTAAATTTTGGAGCGTCAAGCGTCGGGGCAGTGAATAAATGGCAAAATAAAGGATTACACGTGACGCGTGTTCCACCAATCAAATGAGAAGGATCTATGTGTAAGTTATACAGAGATGCCACTGTGGTAACGAAAAAAACCCGGAAAATTATTTACCAACAGAAAATCGCCGTTATCGTCCCTTTCTTCCAGCCAAGACCAATTCCATTTGTTCTTGACCAATTCCACAGTAGACTCGACTGAATTAAGGATAGATCAGTTCGTTGTACAACTTTGATTTTTTTCCATCTTGAATGTTTCGAAAATATCGCGATCAGCCTTTGATTTTAAGATGTGCGTTCGTATGTATCGGACGTGTTAGACAACTCGTCCTACATGGTCTGAGATGGCCATGTGACACAGAATTGTTTGGTATCCGGCGAGTTGTGTAGTAAATGGTGAATGCGATCGGAGACCACCGAAGCATGAAATTAGACTCATTTCAAGGCTTTGTGCATGACACCTTCGCTCACTATGCGAACTTCCTACACACACATCGGCAGGGTGTTTGCGTGCTACGCCTTGCACTTAAGGATACTTAAATTGCGATGCTGTCGATCGCGCGCACTCAGAAAAAAAATGTTGCTGTTTGTTTCTCTCTCCGATCTTGTAATAAATGGCGGCCTGGAAAAAACGGAAGTTGAGGTGGGGTTTTTTTTAAACAGGAAATCCGGTTAAATCCGGAAAAGTGGCATCTCTGGTTATATAATATTATATATACTACTAAAGAAGTTCTTTCTTTGGTAGACTTGTTAATAAGACATATCCTCACCTGTTAGCACTGTCGTCCAGTGTTCTCTCAAACCATTGGACAGAGTGTGTCTGCAGTGGATCCATGACCAGGGTCATGAGGTGTCTGGCCAGGGAGCAACAGCGTTCACTGCGCATCGGGTTGCGCTTGTACGGCATGGCGCTGGAACCAATCTGATCAGTCTCAAATGGTTCCTCGACCTCCTTGAGATTGGCCAGAAGTCGTAGGTCGGTACAAATCTAGAAAGAGAAACCACTGGGGATTAGATGGTGGTCCTAGAGGATAGATGTCTTAGCAACCATCTGTTGTAACTCAATAATCATTATCAAGTCGAAAACAACAAGGCAAACTGACAGGGTAAATTTTCAACAGTTTGGGGTTGAACAAAGAAAATTTGACTAGCGCGGGACTTGAACCTGCAACCTCCGGATTAATGTGTTGGAAAGGGAAACTGACTGGGTAAATTTACCCGGTCTTATTTATTACTTATTACTTATTACTTGTAGGACTCTTCCTCTGTGCTGTACACAGATACAGAGTTCTAGGTCTGTTTCCAGGGCGGAAATAATTCAGCTCTCAACCTTAACAAAATTCTGCAAACTTTAAATACAGTTCATCACGCAAACTTAAGCGTGTCTTTCCACAGGCGCCGATACTCAATTCAAATTAACATCCTATGCCTAACCTGCTAGTGTAAGCATTTGTGCGACAGGCATGTTTGAGAGAACGGACAAAAACTTGTTCATGCTGAGAGCTGAATTATTTCACGAAAATGACAAATTTATGAGGAATGTCCGACTTTCCGAATATCCGACAAAAAATGTATGTGGCCATTGAATTTTTAGTATCTTCTTAACTTGTACAAGTAAGATTTGAATTAACAGGCTCTGAAATTTTTCCGCCTCAGAAACAGACCCTCACATCCAGGGCGTCACTGTAGGAAAGTGAAAGTGAAAGGCCTCCATGGCTAGGCGGTTACCCGATTATGTCAACATCTTTGTCAGGGGGGTGCCACTCAAAAGATTTCCTCCCCAAAATTCAAACAATAATTTTAATATCTGAACTAAGGATACTGTGCCTATTCCTCTTCATCAACAAAGCTTTGAGCTGTTAGCACAAAATATAGAGGGCATTGACCATACTAGTCTTGTTAGCAGATTGGTAATTCTAATATCATATGGCGCAAAGGATTCTGGATGAAATCCCAGTCCAACTGACACCAGCAATCATCATGGCAAGCTGATTTTGAAGCAATGCGGTAAACAACTATAACACCTGGGCCCAATTTCATAGAGCTGCTTAAGCAGAAAATATTGCTTAACATTTTTCTGCTAAGCACAACTAAGCAGGATACCAGTTACATTTTGTACATGTAATATAGTATTTTAGCTGGTAACCGTATTCTGGTAAGCATAATTTTGTTGTGCTTACGAACTTTTTATGCTTAAGCAGCTCTATGAAGTTGGGCCCTGGCGTAGTTGCATGTAAACTACAGCATGGTGTCCATATTGGCAGCTTGATTTATTTTTCAACTGTACTCAGTTTCCCAAGATGTATTGCAGTATGTTTTTAAGGTGGCGCTTGTGCATATGGCCTATTGTACACCTGCAGCGTTGTACAATATGAAATTCATTTATTAGACTGGTAGGCAGTCCCTCCATTGTCCATTGAATGTATTGGAGTGAACAGAAAAAAAGGACCTTGACGATCACTATACCATGCAGGAATAAAGCACAACAAATTCACAAAGGTGGGAGCTCTGTGTAAAGTGAAGAGAAACTAGAACAGCAGAAGCTGCCATGGCGAGCTGCCGAACGCCTGATAGAGAAACAATGAATAATAGAAAAACAATCATTTGATCAACTGATGCATGATGTTCAAAGAGGTAGGGACAATTAACAAGTTTGTAGTTGACCATTGCCTACTTGATTTGACATGTGGGAAAGAGGCAAAAACTTAAACAAAAAGTCTCAATGCGGATGGATGGCCGGACAGAAGCTGTTTAATTTCCAGAGGGTAATACTGTACCCTGAAAACTTTAAAATTTTAAAACAATTTCCGTTTGCACACTGTGGATCCATGGAGGTAGTCTAATTCTACCTCCATGGTGGATCCAACCACTTTTTGGCTGTAAGACAAATGAACTGCAATTGAGGGTAAAAACAATTATTTTACACAACAAACTATCTAACACCTTGAGGCAAAAACTTTAACAAAAAGTCTCAATGCAGGTGGCCGGACAGAAGCTGTTTAATTTCCAGAGGGTAATAATTTACCCTGAAAACTTTAACATATTTAAACATTAGAAAACTTGACCACAATTTCCATTTTCACTTAGTGAATCTATTCACACAAAAACAATTACATAACACAACAAACTATCTACGGCAAAAACTTTAACAAAAAGTCACAATGCGGACGACCGGACAAAACCGGTATTACGGCGTGTCGTGGCCGAGCGGATAAGAACACCGAACTCAAGCTCTGGTGTTTCTGATCAGCAGAGTGTGGGTTCGAATCCCAGTCGTGACACATGTGTCCTTAAGCAAGACACTTAACCACATGCTCCGTCCTTCGGATGGGACGTTAAGCCGTAGGTCCCGTGTGTTGTGTAATGCACGTAAAAGAACCCAGTGCACTCGTAAAGAGAAGGGGTTCGCCCCGATGTTCCTGGTTTGATTGGCTGCATATTGCGCCACAGCACCTTGTAAACCATTACATGGTGCTATGCAAAGGAATAGGTCTCATACTTCAACACGTAGCTCCACTTACCTTGTAGGAAAAATACTGAGCGCTTTGAGACACCCTTCGGGAGTATAAAGCGCTATATAAGAACTGCATTATTATTATTATTATTATTATTATTACATTGGCTCGCATTCTGCTAAAGCAGCTCGCCAAAAAGGACCTTGATGATCTTACCTTGTGGATGGTAGCACCCAGCCCAGCGAGTGCAGAGAGTACATCTATATCTACTTTTCTGCTATACGTCTGCCCGGTCACAATGTATGATCTGCAGATACAACCAAGGAAAATGACTGCCATCAAACAAAGGTATCCTTTTTTTTTTTTTTGTGGTAACCGCTTCACGTCTGATGATGTGTTTATTTGCACATTTCTTTTGACAGACTTATGGCAGACGCTTTTTAACGCCTTGAACAACTTCAGATTTTCCTCATTTTTTCTGACAGCCGAGCGGTTGACGTTTATATCCACCCTGACTTTCCATTGTGTAGCATGCACAGGCAGGCACCTACTGTGAAATACTTTGATTCACCCGTACAAAGAGCAACAACAGGTTCTGGAAAACATGCCTTGTAAAATCCCTTTCCGGGGGTTGTTGTGTAACCCCTGATTCCAGACGTTTGTCCTGTTATTGTACAAATATGGCATATAAGAATTGACAGGCTGCCACCATTTGTTGTCATTTTATTCGCCTCAATGGGAGGTAAGTCCGAGCGTTCCAAGATTCCAGCATACCATGGCAGATTTTCTTCCCTGGCTTACGGCTGAGGTTCTGCATATCATTGTGAGTGCCTACTCAATCTTCTCACAAAACAACATCAAATCCCGGAAGGAATTATGCGAACCTATTTGTCTTTCCTCTGTCAAGTCAGGGTTTCATCGTGGCAATGATATTTTCAAAGGAAAACAATTACTCAAGAAGCTCCCACCTGAGTAATATGCCCATGATAAAACCAAATAATATTCTTTATCCCAATGCAAATTTAACATCTCTTAAATAATACTAACTGTTTGAAACCAGCCATCTCTGTCACTAGTTGGTCCAACGTGTCAACCTTGATCCCATCACCGTCAAACAGTGCAAGGAAGCTGGCCTGTGTACCGGTGGTTCCCTTGACCCCCCGGAAGCGCAGGTCCCCTCTGGCCCTCGTCAGGTTACGCAAGTCCATTAGGAGGTCTGAGATCCACAAGCAGGCACGCTTACCGACCGTGGTTAGCTGGGCTGGTCTACGGAATCAAAGAGGGAGGACAATCAATCAATCAATCAATCAATCAATCAATCAATCAATCAATCAAAGCCATTTCCAAATGCAATGCAATAATTCTCTAGATGTACACACAAACTGCACTGTGTCAAGATAGAACATTTTTGCACCACAAATGACAAACCATCAAAACAAATGGGGTTACACTGACTAAATTATCGGCAGTGGGTTCTAATGCTGTTTTTTTTAATTTAGGTCTTAAGCTTTAATAATAATAATACACAACATTTATTAGGCACTTAATACGGATGTTTCTAAGCGCACCGTTGTCTGACTACAAATTATTTCCTGCAAGGTATGTGGAGCTACGTTTGAAGTATGAGGCCTATTCATTTATAGCACCATGCAATGGTTTACAAGGTGCTGTGGCGCAATATATGCTGCCGATCAGACCAGGAACACCGGGGCGAACCCCTTCTCTTTACGATAAGTGCACTGGGTTCTTTTACGTGCATTACACAACACACTGGACCAACGGCTTTACGTCCCATCCAAAGGACGAAGCAATAATGGTTAAGTGTCTTGCTTTAAGGACACAAGTGTCAGGACTGGAACTCGAACCCACACTCTGCTGAACAGAAACACCAGAGCTTGAGTCCGGTGCTCTTATCCGCTCGGCCACGACACGCATTAAATAATTATCAAGTCATTACAAGAGTTGAGAACTGCAGGCATGACATTTGGCCCTTGTACATAAATGGTGAACACTTTATAGACTTTTTCAGGCTATTTAAGGTAGGGTCATACTTTGGTAATAACCCTGAAAACAAATTGTGTATCTTTTATCTGAAAGGCTCCTTTTTGTTATAAAAACCTAGGCCTGAAATTACACGGAGGCCATGGAGGCAATGGCCTCTGTTATCCCTGGTCTTGGCCATGGTGCTCCTTCAACAGTTGCCCATCGACTTTAAGATTTTCCAATGGAAGTGCCCTTTGCAAAATGAAAATGGCCTTGCCCTCTCAAAGATGAAATTCCAGGCCTGTAAACCAAAATGTGATGAAAAGTTTCTCCCAAATTCCCCCTCACCCATCACTCTAATAGCAAACCTTGCAAGAAGGAAGTAGAACGACACGTATATAATGCAAAGTACATGTTTGAATCTACTTGTAACTTACTGATAATGTGTGAATCCTAGAGTGGGGGTGTTCTTTTGGGTGTCGGCAAACTTGCCGAGGCGCTGGATGCAGCGAGCCAGACGAGGGAGGATGAGGTCCAAGGCATCTCGTATTACAATCAGATCCTGAAAATGAGAAATTAAGTTCAAGACGTATTTGACTCTGAAGTTGCCAACACCAATGATAAGAATAACTTGTTTATAATGTACTATTTTATTATCCTCTTGTAATTTAGATACATTAAGACTTCTAAATTTGTTGGTAAGTGCTCATCCCAAAAATTAGGCCCTAAATTCATGGTTTTGAAAAATATCTGTCGTTGACAGGGTGCATCAAAATGACAATGATGTCCCATGTGAGATGATGCTAAGTATTGCAACTAGGTGGCCATATAAAAAACAGCTCCCATAAATCATATGTTCATATATCATGCATATTTTTAGACTGTGGCAAACGAAATAAGCAACAAAGGTTTAAAGTTGTCTTCAGACACTAATTTCTTGACTTATTGCTTTTAACGTTATCATACAACGGGATCGAGCACCAGTACCAACGTTTGGGTTCGAAAACTAGGTTTTGTCGGGTTCCCTCAACCCATTTACAACAATGATACCATCAATCGCTACAAGTGAATTGGTAACAGACTGAAAACCCAAACGTTGGTACTGGTGCTCGATCCCGTTATACGATAACGTTGAAAAGCAAGTTGTCAAGAACGTTGAGATGTTTTGAAAAGTTCACTCTCCAATACTTATGATGATTTTTCAACAAATTCCAGTAGTAGAGCTATCTACAAGTATAGTAGCATTCGATCGGTAAGTTTCATGATCGAGAATTAGGCGGACAAAATATTTCAGAGGGCGAAACAATCGAATTGCAATGGTGCTGGGGCCAAGGATATGAAGTGGATTGGCCCCATTGTATAGGGCTATCAGTGAGGGTGCTTTTATGCAAGGATCATTGATTCTATATTGATTGTTTGATTGATCGATCGTGCTTCCATTTTTCCTTGGTGAGAAATAATGAATAATGAAAAGAACCCTCACCAAAATTTGATAAATGGATGACAAGAAACTATTGATCTAATTTCATTGGCCTTAGAGAAGTCATTTTTTCTTACGGTATTGTCACCAACGTAACACGACGTAGCACCAAGGTGAATGATAGAGGCTGCCTTAGGACAGCAGCTGGCAAACGTGTAGACGTGTGCCATGACATCATGGCGTCGCTTTCTCTCCTCCACGGCAGCCAAGTCAAAGTCAATGTTGGTCAAGTTAGACTCCATTTCCGCAAGTTGATCATCGTCAATCTTCAGGCCAATTGTCTAAACCAAAACAAAAATAAGGCTTAAATTGTAAGACAGATGATCTTGAGGTATCAGGGGCAAAAAAAGGTTAATTTTAGCCTTTAAGAAAGACTCTGCTAGGGTCCAAATGTGAGGTAATTAATGTAAGGCTGTTTGGTTCCAACTTTAGAATTGTCCCAACTATGGTCGGGACTGGTCCCAACTTGAGTGTTCACAGCCCAACTATCGCTGGGATCCAGAGATCTGTCACCAAGCAGGGAACCAGTGGCTGTTTGCACTGTATGATCGCAACACTAGACTACTGGTGGTTAGGTGATGAGGGTAAATTCAACTGCGTGTATGTGAAGGAATAACAATTCGTCGGCTCATTGCTCTAAAGGTCATTAATTGCAATTTCATACTCATAATGATCAAAAGGTCATTAAGTGAAAAAGGCGTATAAATTTGATTTTTTTTAAAATCAAAATCAACAAAGAAATGTTTTACTTTGAAAATGAATGTTTCATTTTGCCAAACAAATACTTAGAGGATCACTTTTGATCAATAAACCCCATTTACATGAGCTCCAAACTATAAGCAATTTTATGAAATCATGCAAATTACACTAATGACCTTTATAGTCCTGAGGAGACGAATTGATTCTTCTCAAGTTCTGCCATGAGAATTACTGTGTATCACTGATGAGCCCAGTAGTATGCCAAGAGAAACTTGAGAGGGTCGAAATTACTTTAGAGGTCCACCATATCGTGGTTATCTACATCACTATCACAATCAATATCGAGCAATCCCAGCTTTATATGAGATATAGCTCAATGGCAGGGTAAAGGCTGCAGCGGCGTCATTTGCTCGCCTGAAGGACCGGCTCTGGAGTCAGCGTGGAATCAGACTGACCACAAAGTGCAAGGTATACCAATCCGTGGTATTGAGCGCTATGCTCTACTCGGCAGAAACCTTCACTCTCTACAGAAGACACATTAACAGGCTCTCTGTTGTGCAGTTGAGACATCTTCGCACAATAATGGGTATTTCCTGGAAGGATAAGGTCACCAACGTTGAAGTTCTAAATCGCGCCAACATGCCTTCCATTGAATCAATCCTGGCCCAAATACAGCTGCGCTGGACTGGACATGTTCTACCTATGCCAGAGGATTGCATCCCGAAGGCCCTTCTATACAGCGAGTTGTCTTTAGGGAAGCGCACCCCTGGACGTCCCCTGCTCCGCTACAAAGATGTGGTGAAAAGAAACATCAGAGCCGCGGGCCTTCCAGCAGATTGGGAACACCTGGCCCAAGACCAACCTGCATGGCGGCATCTGGTCCAACAGGGCGCTGAACGGATACATGATGCATGGGCCCAGAGCCAGGAGGAGTGTCGAGCACGCAGGCATGCCCGTGCTATTGGATCGACCTCTGCCGGCATCGTCTGACAAGACGGCCTGACAAAGAAGAAGGAGAACACTCAAGTTGGGACTGGTCCCAACTACAATTGGGAGGATCCTAAAGTTGGGCTGAAACATGCACCATTAACAATTTTTAATTTTTTGCAAAATGCTATCCAATGATTTGTTATCTAAAAGATATCTGGCCGCGATCCATCAGGAAGTAGTTCTGAGCAAATTGAAAAAGATTATTCGCAATGAATACCGCCTTGACAAAAGACTACTAGTGCTTACTAGGACAGTGAAGTCATACAGTTTGTCATACAGTAAACACCCTGAACCTGACCACCACGTACGGCGACAACCCTATGGGTGATTGTACGTGTAAAGATACAGATAAAGATACAGGTACATCATGGCACCGACAATGTTTAAACGAGTGATTGTCAGCTCAAAGATTCTTCATAAAATTTCACTAAAAAGAGCTTGCACAAAATTGATGTATTCACCACAATTGTGCAATTACTTAGTCCAGTGAATAGGGGGAAAATGTCAGCAAAAAATCTAGAGTTTCTATTCAAAAAATCATCTCACCTCCTGATGCTATGTGGGCGTAGGACCAAGAAGCGGAGGGAGTCCAGTGTATTGATTGGCACTAGTCTTTTTGTAAAAAAAGTGATTTGGTCTAAAATTAAAAAATGTCTAATAGCTAGCCCTGGTAGGACGTCAGTCAGTGCCACTGCACTGACGTCCTGGGTATAAAGATCCTTTACAATGCGAACAAAATTTTGAGTAACATTTTAAAATATTTTTACGTAATTTGAGAAGCTGAAACTCCATTCACTTATTCTTGGTGCCTTTAATTACACTTTTGCTGAGTTCAAAACCTATCAAATACATCCATGAATGACATTATTTCCGAAAATAAGTCCAAGTTGTGCACTGGCGCTGCGACTCCGTCGTGTTGCCACCCGGAAGAAAAAGCGTTCAATGTTACGGGTTAGACAGCGCCCTCTTTGTGGACTTGGTTCCATGTCAGTTGAGGTTGTCGCAACGAATGCGTCAATTTCCATTTTATTTTCACAATAATGTCATCCAAGGATAAAATTGGCAATTCTGAATAGAGCAGGCGTAAGGTTCAGGACACAAGGAACATGTGAGTCACGTTTCAGCTTCCTCAAAAAGGTAAAAATATGATAAAAAATGGTTATACATTTTGTCGCAATGCCTGAGGACCTTTATACCCTGGACTCCGTCGCGTTTTATGCAACGGAGGAGTCCAACCTGGGCTAAGGAAGTAGCCACACATCTACAGTATCAACACATCACGAACACGTAATGTAAATTGTAAAAAAAAAAAAAAAAAAATCATACGACTATGTAGTGAGTAGCTATGCTATATAGAACTACATTGTTGAGTATAATTAGTTATAATACAATCAATACCGTAAATACGACTCGTCTTTACAAACCTGCTGTGCCTTTGCTAACCAAAACCAAAGGCGACGCCAAGTCGAAAATTTCTTCATTTCGCTGAAATTAAAGGCCATTTCCGGCGAAGCATATCTAACCACGAGAGGGGAACGGTACTTCTTGAACTCATCTTTACATGGAAACTCTTTCTTCGTTGATGTTTCCATTGCTTCTGACATGTTTGCCGCCATTCTGTGTTGTTAAAATAATTGTGTCTGCATGAGTTGCTTCTTAAAAGTACACGTGTGGCAATATACGACATAGACCCTGACGAAATGCTATTACCTTGCTACTGTCACCAGCCTTCGAAAAGTACCAGACTATAATGTTTCTAGTATGGTGTCCTGACAAAACTTATATCAAAGTAGAGCAGAACCATACTATTCTGCGTGTAAATGATTGTGTGAAGCTGTCGTCTGCTACGATTCTGTGATATTTTAAAAATGTGTTTTCAGGTTTAAGGTCTCAAAATTAGACCTGGTATCCCACCTAGGAATCAGCACCCCCAAATTAGGTAAACTAGGTATGTTACCAACTTTTACCCAAAAATGCCGTTTGATGTTATCATGGAGGTAGATTCTATTTCTACCTCCATGATGTTACTATCTAGCTGCCGCTTGAATTTGATAGAAGCTCTGATAACTTCTATCTTCTTCAACAAAATTCCACCAAATATTTTACATGAATTACAGACCACATTAGAAACCAAATGTATTGGCAAAGTTCGAAGATAGTCGTGCAAGTAAACCCGGAAGTTGTGACCAAAAGAAGCCGGTGTGGCAGGAGATTCTGCCCCCCCCCGAAATTTCATCTGATAGCGCCCTCTTTTGACTCAAGTTTCTTCAGCCCATGTTAATTTACCGTATGATGGGGCACACACACCGAGGACATCCCGACCGTCGACACCAGTTCATTGTTTATTGCGGTGATCGTATGAATTTGTTTTTTCCCCAAAACTTTCAACATTATAGAAGATGATCGGTTCAATTCTAAGTTTGTCACTTAGCCATGGTTGCTCCAATCGACAGTGGTAAAGTAAACCCACAATAATTACTAGCGCATCAGGAATGCTATGCCCCGACACCCCCCCCCCCCCCAAAAAAAAAGATTATCAGGGATGCCCTAATCTCTAAGTGGAGAGACTCACGCACAGAGCCTCATTAAAGTGTAAACACACAACATTTTCTGTAGGCCCTAAATTAAAGATTGGAGGTCAGGGCTTTTATGGAGTGTTGAAAAATTGTCAAATATAGTGCCCCTGAGGTTGTTGACTTTCAACCTGGAGTATTTCGGGGTACACAGCCCTCTTAAAATGGCCATATTTTGCTAAAAGGTGCAGGGTAATTTTTCCAAGATGGAGTCCGGCGAATTTAGTCGTTCAGGGTGTTTTTATTTTGGATGAGCCTAGCTCAAAAGCTAAATAAACGGCTAACTACTCAAACTTGGAAAGAAAAAAATTAACAGGGTTTAGTTGTCAGACAATAATGATTTATTTATTTTCAAGAGGCTGAGAGACTTAAAACGGAGAGGGCGCCACATTGTGGTGAAACCAAGACTTGTTGACACTATTTTTGACCTGTTTTGACCCAACCGGCATGCACACAGTGTTTCTAACAGCAGGGCAGTCTAGCTGAACCCCCTCACAACAAAGCTCGTCAGCTAATAATAATATTATTAGCTTCAGTGATTTGAAATGCATTTGAAGACTACATGTTGGAATACAACTTGAGGACTGGGGTGAAGGCATGTCATGGTTTGTCATGAGGCGTACGGTAAAAGAAGATCTTACTAATTTAATATTACTGCTAAACTTATGAGAATGAGTTAGTGTTAATTGCAAGAGATGGTTCGATCCTGCGAGGTGATAAATAATGAGGGAGAAATGAAGACTATTATTTTAGTGGGTGGAGATTATGAATTCTCTTCCTCGTCACGTTAAAGCGGTGTTAAATGTCACTCTCTATTTAATACCCTTCCATTGCGAATTTCGTCAACGTTTTAAAACATCCATGGCGTCACATTAATCAATTATGTGGGTTTGAACATTTTTGTACAGGAATTGTGTCTATCAATTCCTGAATTTGGATGATATTCAATGAAAAAGGTACTATTTGACCGAGTGATTGACGCAAAAATTCATCCTTGGAACGGTGCAGACCCATTTGTTCTTCATCCAATGATGTCATGTTTCAATTTTCGCTCTGAAAGAGTATCAAATCAAATGCATTTTACACCATTTTAACGTGAGGTTAAAGACTTGTAAATTCCATCTTTCATAAGGATGATGAAGGCATCATAACACTGATTTTGACCTTGTACACACTCTTAAAAACGGTTATTAGACTACGAAAGATTATGTTCACTCGGCTCGGCATTAATAGTAATGCACGGACAGGCGACTACAATAATAATACAATATTATACCCATCATTTACATAGAAATCATAGTTGATATTTAAATGTTTCCGTCTTGTAAAGTAGTGAAACATAACGCATCTAAATTTTATATATGGGAAACCGACATCTTCCAACCATATTTTCTACTCTGAGCGTAATTTATAATAATAAAGTTTGCGTTGCGGTAACACCATGTAATGAAGACGATCGAGCTTACTAATAGAAACGTCGGGTTGTTAAACCACCAGTTCTTTTCAGAACCACTACAACTTATCTAATAGAAATAATTTTTTTTACACAGTGTAATAACTAACCTTACTATAATTATGTTATTCACACCATGTAAAGTATACAAATCCTAATTATCGTATACTTGATCCCTGACATAAAGTCAAACATAAAACCAGGAGACAAAAACCATGCCCACTCAGTCCCAATTAACGCCGATTTTGTTCTCACTTCTTGTTAAAGCCCTGCAGTGAGGGCCGCTGTCAGCACGTGCTGACATAATATTATATTTCCATTGTCTTTAATGTTCACTCTTATATACATTTTTCTAAATATTGATATACATGTACTGTCAATTTGATTATATAACATTTTGTATTATTCTGTGATTATGGCAGCATTGAAATAAACGTATTATGCCTACATATACAGTGCAAAATGCCAATATTAAAAAATACACAAAAAATACTTAGAAGTTTCACAGCTTTTAACAGTAAAGGGAAAATTATCCATTGACTCTTGAACTTTAATCCCCTGCTCAATTTATTATGGGGAGTCCCAAGGCCCGGAGAGTTTATCCACATCATACACACTGGTCAGCTCATATGCCATGATATCCTAATTCGGCGACTGTGCCACAGTCATGTCCTAAAGAGGGGGTGTCAATCAACATGGGACAGTGATTTGGTAAGGAGGGGGCAGGACAAAACTCTGACATCATCCTTCGTGTACAAAATCGGTTGTCAATGACAGATGAAACCAAGTGATCAAACTTAATTAATTAAGCAAAAAATGAGCTTAAATAAACAACCCAATCAATACTTAGATACAAAAATTCGTTGACAAAAATGCAAAACAAACACTCTTAACCTATGGAAAACAGCTTTGCAGCATTATGCTGGGGGGGGGGGGGGCGTTCGTTGCTACCAACAGTTCCCTTGCTGCATGCAAAACTTGTGTGGAGGGTTTTGTGATCCATTTGGGTTCAGAACTTAACCCCAGCCAACGTGGGTCACGTAAACCCGGCGGAAGGCTATCTTTTTGCAAGTCAGTATTTTCACTTAAAGGCACTAAACACGTTTGCTAATTGTCAAAGACCAGTGTTCTCACTTGGTGTATGCCAACATATGCATAAAATAACAAGCCTGTGAAAATTTGGGCTCAATTGGTCATTGAAGTTGCGAGAAAATGATGGACAAAAAACACATTTGTTGTACAAATTTGTGTGCTTTCAGATAGGAATAAAACTAAAGGCTTCTTGCAAGAAGTTTTTATTATTTTAGTGAGAAATTACCTCTTTCTCAAAAACTACGTTACTTCAGAGGGAGACGTTTCTCACAATGTTTTATACTATCAACAGCTCTCCGTTGCTTGTTACCAAGTAAGTTTGTATGCAATTTTTTTTTGAGTCTTTACCAAACGTGTACGATACCTTTAACCTATATGGAAAAAAGCTTTGCAGCATTATGCTAACAATGTATCACGGGGGCGTTGCTACCAAACAGTTCCCTTGCTGCATGCAAAACTTGTGTTGAGGGCCGTGTGATCCATTTTGGGTTCAGAAGGCCTGCGCTAAACGTCGAACTTTTGCCGTGTCGAACTCAAATGATTTTCGCACGGCAAAAGTGCGGCAATTAAAACGAATTGGTGACAAACGTCGAATTTAGTAAAATAGTTTGCCGCACTTAAAGTAATTCAAAATGGCGACGCGGGAGAAAATTGCTAAAGAGTCATGTTTCATGATGTCAATTCGAGCTGTGACACTCAAATATTAATGACAAATCATAATGACATTGTTTCCCAACTTAAATGTTGTCATTACTATTACCATCGTTGGTGAGTGGCGCATCGTCTTTTTTAAGAGTGTCAGAACAAAATCAATTAGTTTAATTCTGAAATCTACAGATTATGTTTGTTCCAATCAGGAGTTGTTTCCTTTCCAATCCCGGAATACTCTCTGTACTACGGTACTAACAAGGAGAATGTTCACATTATTAGAAAATACAAATAAAACATACACAGAAGATCCATTCTAACATTATTCAACATTGAACCATTTCACATTACAAGTGAACTTTTGGCATGGATTGTTACATTTTGTATTATAATTTCCACATAAACTAAGATTGTGTAAAATAGTATCTGGTTTAGAATTACTTTTCAGAGACCCAATATATTCACATCAAAAGTGAATACAACTCGCGCACTGTTCTTCGTTTTAAAGGCAGTGGACACTATTGGTAATTACTCAAAATAATTATTGGCATAAAACCTTACTTGGTAACGAGTAATGGGGAGCTGTTGATAGTATAAAACATTGTGAGAAACGGCTCCCTCTGAAGTAACGTAGTTTTCGAGAAAGAAGTAATTTTCCACGAATTTGATTTCGAGACATCGGAATTAGATTTTGAGGTTTCTAAATCAAGCATCTGAAAGCACACAACTTCGTGTGACAAGGGTGTTTTTTCTTGCATTATTATCTCGCAACTTCGACGACCAATTGAGCTCAAATTTTCACAGGTTTGTTATTTAATGCATAAGTTGAGATACGCCAAGTGAGAAGACTGGTCTTTGACAATTACCAATAGTGTCCAGTGTTATTAAATGGAAGCCTTTATGTTTACTTCCACTGTATGAGCTGTGTACACTTTGTGCCTGCAGGTAAACTATGACTCTGTGGGTTGTTTTGTAAACGTACTGTAGATGATGTAACGAGCAGTGTTTTGGTACTCGTTATACTCGAGTACTATCTCGGTATACTCGAGTACTATCTCGTTATACTCGAGTACTCTCTCGAGCAGGCGCGGATCCAGGGGGCGTGGGGCACGCCCCTTTGCCAGGAAAAAAAAAAAAAAAGGAGAGAAAAAAAAAATTCAGAAGTCATACTCATTAGTGCATCTCTATTGAAAAATTATGTTCAAATTCTCTCTCTGCATCTGTTTACAATCCTTTATTGTTAATTTTTTAATCATGGCTAGTAGTTTATTGGGTCTCATGCAGCCTGGCCGTAGTAACGTGGAGTACCCACACGCGCATAAAGCAACAAAAATCCCTGCTTACTCGTGGAAAACGCTTGACGTAAGCGCGGAATTCACTGCTTCTGTAAGCGCCAAGTGCTTTGCTTACGGTAAGCAGAACCATGAAATTTGATTTTTAAACCGATTTAGAAGAAACAACTTTCTCTTTGAAAAGCACTACGACATTGGCAATTTCGCAGTGCAGAAAAATAAAATGCTGTCTGGGGATGGCGCGGTCTTTCATTCTGAAAAAAAAATCACGCCCCCCCGTTTGGAAAATCCTGGATCCGCCCCTGTCGAGTGCCGTTTTGATACTCGTACTCGGCTAGCAAAGTACTCGTACTCAAAGTCCATACTCGATACTCGACTGAAAAATAATCTGTGCTCGAAGTCATGTACTCGATACTCGACTGAAAATATACTTGGACTCCGATTTTAAGTACTCGTGGCCAAAAATACCACTTTCCTTTTCGCTTTCCTATACTTAAGTTAATGCAAGGAATATACTGAAGGAACAAAGCTCATGAAAAAGTAAAATTGAAGTTTTCTATGATGTGTTATGTTTAAAAGATAGTTATCAAAACAGTCACACATTGTCGTCTAGAAATACGTCAACAAAATTGTTTTTATACCTTATTGTGCAGTATTTTCTTAAAAAAGTACTCGTACTCGTAGATCGAAGTACTAAGTACTCGGCTGTTGGAATCGGTACTCGGATATCAGAATGGTACTCGATGGCCCAAAATACTCCCCCTCGAGTACTACTCGGCCATAGTACTCGGCAGTACTTGCTCGACCGAAAAGTACTTGACTACAACACAAGTGACTGGTGTAACGAGGCACATCGTCTTGACAGCACACTTTACATTTCGGAAAAAATTGTTTGATTTTACCTCTAATTTCATGACCGCTATTATAGAATTGACGTCTCGAGAAAGGCCCACTCTTTGCTGGAGAGTAACTCAAAAAGTAACTTGAATGTAATGTACAAAAATAGCTTATGTACATCTCGATTGCAGATCTCTCAACTGCGAATTGACTGATATTTGTATACATGGCCGGGGCATTTTTATTTTCTCAAGGGACGCATGTGCTATTTTCATTGTGTCTGACTTTTGACCTCATGGTTCCTGTGTTGGTTGTAGGCTGCTAAGCTGACCAAAGTGAGCTTTATTTGATCGGATCGTAGAATGCTACCAAGATTAGGTCCCCATATGTTTACCCAATCATTCCAAATGTTACAGTTGAACTTGAGTTTCATTTAGCCCTGTTTACCTAGTTTTTAAACAAATAACTAACGCCCAAAATGTCTCTGCAATGTCTCTTTGAAATCAAGGTTTTTCCGGTCAGCGGAATTCAACACAATGTAAAAATCAAACTATTTGGAGTATGAGACTCGTGATGACTCGTATGATTGTTACCTCAAAAAAATAGTGGATTTTAATTGATTTTTTTCAAACAACCATGGGTTGTCTAAAGCTAATCGGAAATAGCAACAAGTAGCAGCAAACAAGAACAAACAAATACATAAATAGTTTTCTTTTTAATAGATTTTTCAATTGTACTTTTATTTCCATAAACGCATTTCACAATATGGGGAAGTAAAACAAAGCAATAGTAAAAACAAAAACAAAAACAAAAAACAACCCACAAAAACAACACGAAAAAAGAAAAGAAAAAAAACCCAGAAAAAAAACAGCTGTCAAATATTTTTCCACAAATCTGTTCACTCAACCTATCCTCAGTTGAAAGTGTAAATGATTTACAGTTAGTATTTTATTCGGGTTACATGGGGCACCAGAACGTGCCGGTTCAACGGGTCGCTGCACGGTAGTAGCAGTTTGCACCATTGGTGATATTTTACGCAGATAGCAATATATTGCAACTTGACATTTAAGTGTATTAAAGGTATCGTACACGTTTGGTAATGACTCAAAACAAAATTAGCATAAAAACTTACTTGGTAACAAGCAATGGAGAGCTGTTGATAGTATATACAACATTGTAGGAAACGACTCCCTCTGAAGTAACGTAGTTTTTGAGAAAGAGGTAATTTCTCACTAAAATTATAACAACTTCTTGCAAGAAGTTTTTATTCCTATCTGAAAGCAGACAAATTTGTACAACAAGGGTGTTTTTTCTTTCATCATTTTCTTGCAACTTCGATGACCAATTGAGCCCAAATTTTCACAGGCTTGTTATGTTATGCATATGTTGGGATACACCAAGTGACACTGGTCTTTGGCAATTTCCAAACGTGTTCAGTGCCTTTAAACAAAACGGCCAACAAGATATATTTTGACTCTTAAAGGAAGGGTATGGTACTAACTCAAAAAATTAACGACCATAAAAACTGACTCGGCAAGAAGCAATGCAGCTGTTGATAATGTTTAACATTTTCTAAGGAATGTGGTTTTAGAGCAAGGGATTAAAAGAAATTAATTCTGAGAAACGTTTCATGCACGAAGCGTTTCTCAGATTGTTTATTCCAATAGACTGTGCAAGTCTCGCGCATATCGACAACTAGAAAAAATACTTTATTTTTATATGAAATCAAAATACCTAAAGTTGGAAGTCAACAACCCCCAGGTCACAATATTGGGCAACATATGTACCCCCTTTTATTGGGCTCTCAAATCTGTCAAATATAGAATATTTTGAGGGCCTACAAAATATTAATGATGCCGACGCTCTGTTTTCTCCCTTTTTAGTGGGGTGCACCTTGACAAGGACCTTCTCATGCTGTCACTATCTTGGTCATGCTCCCTGTATCCAACAAACTAAACGCAATAAATATCCATTAAAAAAAAAAAAAAAATGGAACCAGACTATTTTTTCCAGCCTCGGTTTGGTTACAATGATTTTGAATTGGATACAATTCAAGATGGCCGCACCATTGAGATGTCTATTGACTGGCTTCTGTCTGCACATTTACTTATTTTCGCGTATCGGTAGACTATGAACCCTACATATAGGAGGGTATTGTTGGCACGCGGCAGTGTAATGAGGGGGTATAATAGGGTTAGTTTCTTGTACACCTGATATCATTGAGAAACTACAACATGAGGCTGTGCAACATGATTGTGTCATGCTGAGTCTATAAATGAAAAGGTGGTGGGCTTGAGGTGTTTTGACCGAACATTGACTCGTATCACAGCAGCATAGCATCTTTTGTCCAGATCAGGCAAATTTTTGGAAAACACCTATAGTTGAGATCACTGTGGTTTTTTTTGAATAAAGCTTGAAAGCATAATTTTTTTTTATATAGGCATATAATATCAGTTGAATGCCCGCGAACACCATTGGTAATAGACTTTACCCACAATACATCATTTTGAGTAGGGCGCCCTCAGCTAGAGGTCAAAAGAAGGTAGCTCATTGGCCCATCCTGCGCGCCGCGCGTATGTACCGGTAGCTGCGCGTTTCCATTGTATCATCACCGTTTTACCTCTAAGCTGGCGGCATGATGACGTCAATGTATACACTTTTCGTGGCCTAAATATGGGATGTGGAATCAATAAATTGTTTTACTAATTCCATAAAAAAACAAAAACCAAAAACAAAACCTACAGCATAATTCAAGCAAAAATACTTCAATGGAAGTTTTCAAGCTGACCTTCTTTATGTCATAGTTATGTGTAAATCTGTGATTTTTTTTGTATGTGCCAATGTTGTGCATACCCTTTAAGTTTTTTAAAAACTTCTTTCCTTTTAAAGTGGAAGTTGAAGGTGTTGGCGATCGCCTGTGTAGTCACTGTAACCAGCGTAACATTATTTGTTGCTAACTCCTCATCTTTGAAGTTAAACTGTCGAGGTAAGCGCAAATCCAGAACCACTCTTGTTAAACAGCTACTTGAGCGAAATTCTTTTATAACGGGAATGCTATTTAAACTTGTTTATAATGTGTTTGTTTATCATTAAAATGTAGTTTTAAAATCTGTACATTTTTCGTAATTAACGATCAAAACATTTGGCCCCAACCTCAAGGTTTTGAAAAACTAGAAACACTTCTGCCGTTGACGGCGTGCGTCAAAATAACAATACTTTGACGTAATGTGTGGGATGTTGCTTTGTTGTACCTCCATGCTGCAACAAAGCGGCAATACAAAACAGAGCTCATACATGACGTAACATGAGTGATGACGTAACAAGGCTTTTTGCGAATCTTTCTGAAAAGCACCGAGAAGGTTATTCAAGAAGATTGTTTTTTACACAATTAAAATCGGTTTAATCTCATGCGACCTCATTTTCCTTATTGATTAAAAACATTTTAAATGATTTTTAGCAAAGATCACTTTTTGACGTTTTCGTTCAACTAGGTCTTTAAAATTGTAACCATTATGCAGGTCAGATTTTGTTCTTTTTGATTTCAAAAATATAGTCTGTTCCATAAACTTAATAGGAATTGGAAAATGAAAAAAAAGGGTAAAACAAAATATCCGAACGAATGCTCAAATATTATTTGGCATCTGCGTTCAAAAACTTCATCCAGTGCCTAATTTCATAGAGCTGCTTTTAAGCAGCAAATATTGCCCGACACTTTTCCACTAAAAGCAAACAAATGAGCAGGAAACCAGTTACAGATGGTTTATGTTGAATGGCAGTTTGGCTGGTAATCTTATTCTGGTAAGCATAATTTCATTGTGCTTAGCTACTTTGTGTGCATAACCGGCTCTATGTAATTGGCCCCTGATGTAGTTACCTTATTATAAACAGGACTCGCGGAAACGAAACTGAGGCATTTCAAAATTTAAAACAGTAAGTTTGCATGATAGCGTCACCTGAGATAGACCAACGTTTTCAATCACAATCCTAGAATAAAAATGTTATATTTTTGTGTTTTCATTGATCCAGTATACGTCTAGACGCACTTTAATCTGTTCCATCTAATGTATTTCAATTTGTAATCAAGCACAGACTTGTCACCAGGTCATTTAATAATTAATAATCCAGTCAGCCTCATACCATAGGTCTGAATTGATACGAAGTTGTACTTACTTGCTTGTAGTATCTCAGTCAACCCCAGTGGGACATGGAGCTTCGGTGATCGACCTCACCTCAGACTCACACCCATCTGATTCAATTGATTTCGTTTACTGTCCGGCGTTGGGTGGTCTTTGGTTCATCAACCACTCTTTTTCCAAACGACAGGGAGTTCTGAAAAGCCCAAATTAAAAAAAAAGAAAAGAAGAAGTAACTAGAGCTCGATTGTTTGTCACCTGACAAACACTAGGTGCTCGGGAACATATAAGCATAAAGTTTCAGATAACTTATCTTTATAACATAATTTTTATATAATTATTTGTATAGCATGTAAAAAAAACCATAACAATATCAAGGACTCCACAATTTTAGTAACACAATTCTCTTTTTAAACAGATCTGGGCTGTGAAGACAGAACCAACTGTCGTAAAAATGTAGGTACAAACAAAGTTATACATGAGCTACGATTACACAATTACATTGGCTTGAAGAACAAAATATTTCAACGTGAAAATAACAACACAGATGTTCACTACAACGAGACACCGAACCGATTCATCCACAAGCAAGCCCCAGGAGAGTCGTCAGTCAGTGATCGACAGTCGAACAAAGTATTGACCGACAAAAATCTGCATGCAGGCGAGGCTGCTGCACCGATGTTTGTCGACCTCGACCAGAGCGTGCCCAACATGGACGCTCTCTACGGGCAACTTGTGGTGGTGACGGCTTTCTCTTTGAACCACATGAGGGAGGGGATTGGTATGATCGCCAAGGTGCAGGAGATCATGCCCCGTGTCAAGGTTATAGTCTACGACATCGGGCTCAAGAATAAAGCGGCAATCCAGAAGGTAAAGCATTTCAGGCAAAAACATTTCAAGGGTTCCACCATGACGATCTTTATACCTTTGTATATAGCCCCTTACCAAGAGTGACTTTTAGTCTTGTTTTGGAGCGAACTTGCACAACAAAAAAACAAAAAAACTTCCGGGTCGGAATTGACCCGGATTCCGGGCCGGAATTGACCCGGATTCCGGGCCTGACCCATTTCTGGCTCAGTATGACCCGGAATCAACAGGAAATGAATCAAACTGACGTAGAATCCGAGTCAAGATCCCATTGTTTCACAGGTTTCCAGGTCAGCGTGACAAAGAAATGGGTCAGGCCGCCTGCGAATTGTTTTCCTACGAACTTTTTGTCCCCCATACGGCGAACTGTGTACAAACTTCTTTTGATAGCGCCCTCTTTTGAATCCTCCTCCTCCAGCCCATGTTAATTTCCCGTATGGGGACAACAAGGTCGTAGGAAAACAAATCCGGCAGGCCGACTGGGACCCGAAATCCAGGTCAGTTCTGACCAGGGAGTTTTTTTTAGTGTACCATGTAAGTTATGCGAACATTAATGTTTTCAAATCTTTCTTATGTTATGCATGCTTTAAGCTACAATGGTAGTATTATTCATGTCCTATGTTCAATGTGAAGGTATCGACGCTGTGTAATGTTGAACTGCGGACATTCAACTTCAACAAGTACCCATCCTACGTTTCAGTGCTTCTAACATACGCTTGGAAAGTTATCATTATCAAGGTATGTAACTTGAAAATTTTAAGCCATGTTAAAATGTCCGTACAATCATAGACAATCAAAAACATGCATAATAAAAGAGTTATCCATAATTAATTTACACGTCCCATTCGCATTTGTCTTCAAGTTTGTAACAGCCGTAAGTTTTGCTGACTAGAAGTCGGTGAAAGTACGGGCGGCCTTCACTACAAAAAAGACGACAATTGTAATGACATTACCCATATTACCGATAAATCAACTGTGCTACTCAGTTTTATATTGTTTTGTTTTGTAATATTTAAGGCCGCCCATACAAAATGGTGGTTATTGTTTGTAAACAAAAGGCCTACGTGGAGTTGAAACCGGTGTCGTTGGGGATTTTTCCCGGTGTTTGTGTCCCCCTGCATGATGGGCTGAAGGAAGTTGATTCAAAAGAGGGCGCTATCAGACAAAATTTCTACGATTCGCCGTATGGGGGACAGAATCTCCCGCCAGCGTATTTTTTTTTACACCGCAGCGAGGGGTTTTGTACAGTAACACTGTCAATTCCGTCTTGAGATAGGAGACTACGTCTAACCCTAAACACTAACCCTTAACCCTAACCCTAACCCTCACCCTAACCCCCCTCTAACCCTAACCCTAACCCTAAACCTAACCCTTTATAGGCATATGTTTGTAGTCTCATCTCAAGACAGGAATATTACAGTACAAAACCCCTCGCTGCGGTGTAAACAAAAATATGCCTCCCGCCACACCGGAACTGAATCGTGTACATTATAAATAAGTTAGAGCAATGATGATCTGTTCATGATCGTCTCCCGACAGAGCAGTTTCATGACTTGACCGTCCCATTACTGTTTCCCTTATGTCTTTGGAACAGGAGACCTTGAACGAGTTTGGCGCTATCTTTTGGGCAGATTCCTGCGTAAGGTTCACCAAGTCTTTGAGGTCGCTGCTCCCGTACGCGGTGGAGCACCATGGGTATCTATCCCGCATCCACAGCTACAGCGCCCTCACCGTTACCCCAATTGCCCATAACTACAATTACACAAACGACCTGATGTTCCAAGCATTTGGAGTAGACAAAAAAGAGTATTCCCAGTCACCGTACGCCCCACACTTAGCCGCAAACCGCCAACTCATCATCAACAGTTCAACAGTCCAGCTGAACTACGTGCGTCCAATGTACGCGTGCGCGTTAAATTTGACTTGTATAGCTCCTCCGGGCGCAAGACACGGGATTCACCGTTTCGACGCATCGGCACTGATGCTAGTAATTCACAAATTCTTCCCGTACGAGTTCAGCAGGGAAAACGACCACGTGAAGGACTTTGACAACAGTATGTATGTTGACAGAGAGACAGACGACCGCCATAATGCTAAACGCTGTCCGTAAGGCTTGATTGAGGATGTCCACCGCAGGACAACCGAAAATGATACTACCGTCCTTATTTCACAGCATTCATTTTTTTACTCGAAAAACAGACGTAGGCATTTACAGCTCATTCAAACTGTGTTGAAGAAGCACATTAACTCCAAACCCCCACCCCCAAAATGGACTTCAAAATGTACCTTTTTTACTCGGTAAGTTACTGTGAAAATGTTCATCGTGGAGCGTTGTTACTATCAGCAAAAATAGGTTGCTCTACCAGATCAATCAAATGGATTAGACATATGCCTATAATATGCACAGCAATAGACCCATTGCACTGGCTGCCACCACCAGTGAGGGCGCCATTTGAGCTTGTGATGTCATGCAAGGGGTCTATTTGATTTTTGTTGTAAATAACAGAAAACATTTTGTCATTAATAAAGGTCAAGCAGAGAGTTTTGTGAAGTGTTCGGGGGGGGTTATCTAATAAACTTCAAATGGACTTTCAGATTAATTGTTAATTCTTCAGATGTGTACTAATGTATATCTGATTGTGAAAAGGTTAAACTTTTAAAATGTTCAATCCAAAAAGCAAACAAACTCCTCAAAGTGTTCAAGTCTGGGGTAAAATTACGATATAAACGATATTGTAGAGTCATTCTTGTTATGGTGAATTAAATATCTATAACGCTACCATTAGCTTTGATGCACGGGGAACGAGACGTTTCGGTAAAGTGCAGCTTACGGCCGCAGTACGTTCATACGTTTTAACCGCAGCTGACTCTGAGGAGAGAGTAGAACTGACATTGATTTCTTCGCTTACCGATATCTTGGCACGAAATACCTGATAGTTACTAGAGAACAGACTAGTCATCTCGTCATCTCGGCACAAAACATCTCATTGTGACTGGAGAACAGTCATCTCTTCATCTCGGCACAAAACACCTGATAGTGACTAGAGAACAGACTAGTCATCTCGTCATCTCGGCACAAAACATCTTTTAGTGACTGGAGAACAGTCATCTCGGCACAAAACACCTGATAGTGACTAGAGAACAGACTAGTCATCTCTTCATCTCGGCACGAAACAGTGACTGTGAATAGTGACCGGAGAACAAACTACTAATTTCGTCGTCAACTCGGCACGAAACACCTAAATAGTGACTGGAGAACAGTCAAGTCACCTCGTCATGTCGTAACAAAACAACAAGTAGTGACTGGAGAACAGACTAGCTAGTCATGTCGTCATCTCGGCACGAAACAGCGTGCAGTGACTGGAGAGCAGACTAATCACCTCGTCATCTCGTCACTAAACACCTACTATAGTGACTGTTGGGAACTGACCAATGGTCCATGGTTGATTGATACTCGAGTTACCAGCTCTACACTGACCTAGTTCTGAAGTTTCATCGTGTTGATGGTTTCGTCTTGGCTCTCGACAAGTTAACAAAATATGCAAAGGTTTCGCTTAAACAAATCCTTCACTAGCTTTCGAATCCAATGAAAGTTACAATGCCAATTTGGTATTGTTTACGCTGTTGTAACACAAACAATCTTGTAGTTCCAAGAAGCATCATGCTCGATACAATAAGAGATTGTATACCTGTGCTTCGGCCAATGTCAGTATCTTGAGAATAAAGATGGTTGAAACTGCCAAAACACCGAAGTTTATGGAATCGGTTGAACATGATGTTCTCTACCCACAACCTGACAAAGTGGATTTTTCAAGTTGGCAGAGTGCCTCTTTGTGGATCAACCAAACAGAGAGCTGTCCCAGTACCAACGAGAGTGAGGAAGCAGCGGAATCGCTACTGGTAACTCTGCAGGGACAAGATGCTTGCCAACAACGCACAGAAAACCCGGTGATATCACGACCAACACCCCTATTGGCACTACCTCATAGCCAACATCTACCGCATGAGTCGACACAAACTGTTTCGTTCCAGTGGATGCATCCGAACTGCTTCTATGCCGGACCCTTGGCGGTTGCGAACCCTGCCCTTTGGCCGATCAGCGCCCCGTGTTGCGAAGCTCTGATGGAGGCAACCCGCGCTGCTGGACTCAATGGACAGGAGTGCTATGCAGGTATGGTAGAGGGAAACATGATTTTGTTGTATACACTTCGAAAGTTTGAGATACCCTACACTCTAAAAACTTCAGGGTCAAAATTGGTCCGGATCCGGATCCTGTGGGGCCTGACTCATTCTGGGTCAGAGTGACCCGGAATCTATGTCAAAAATGATCCAAACTGACGCAGAGTCCGAGTTAAGATCCAATTGTTAACCCTCCTTTAGGGTCAGTCTGACCCAGAAATGGCTCAGGCCCCATGGGACCTATAATCCGGGTCAATTCAGTTTTTTAGAGGGTACTTCTTAAGAGGTTTAGTATTAATTAAACTGATCCCATGTCTATCAGGGTTTGGTTGACTTGCAGCGACAGGGAAAATTAATGGACTGACAACCCTTTAGGTTTCATTGGAACATGACAAAATGTCGCAAGAAGGTCATTGACCAGGCAGGGCATTTAAGACTTCCTATGTGCAAGCGAAAAGATGCATTAACTGAAAAACGAAACAAAACAAAACACTGAACTCAATTTTAAAGTTATGAATCAAACTGGGATTACACACAGGAAAACAATAGGATAGTATAATCTTTGAAACATTTCTCTTAATGTAAAGAGAAATGTCTGACGCCCAGTGGTGTAACTAAGGCTGGGGGGGGGGGTGAGGTGTCACGTATCCCCTCTAATTGATGTCCGTGCTCCCCTCGTGCTCCATTTTGAAATCTGGACTTTTTGTATTAAAAATTACAGAATTAAAGTCTTACATTCTATAAGTTTTTATGTAGTAATTTCACTGTTAGTTTTAAAGTTTATTTATCACGCGGAAAATGTATTTGTTTTTACCTTTATGTCAGATAATTAATAATTAGAAAATAGTTAATGACATAACCAGAGGGCTGAAAAGGGGCTTGTTTAGGAAAAATGCAAAAAAGGAAACTACATTTTTAATTGGCCAGAAGTGCCCCCTACAAAAATGGAGCAACCCCCTATGCTCCCTAAAATGTTACCCTATTTTCGCCACTGCTGACGACGGATAGAGCACACTGTTCCATTTGGAGCGACACACACTCAAAAAGAGGGAGTTTGTCTGCATGATGAAACCGCAAAACTTTACCGTATAAAGTTTAGATGTCAAATCAACAAACATGACGGCCACAATGCCAAGAAACCGGAGCGCCCTCAGTCGACCCAGTAAACTCAGGGTCTGTTTATTTACCATTGGGAAGCGACACTGCAACACATGATAATTCGAGAAGGCGCCTATACTCGGGACATTGTCCAACGTTTCGATGCGTGCATTAAATTTCGTCCTCATGTCGATGCTTTCCGGATTATTTTTCAGAACTCACAAAAAGGTGCCTTAAATTGTTTTCATATGTCATTAGGTTTGCCCTTTAGCTTTTCGAAAACTACAAAATGGTTTGTGATTACTTGTTCCAGTTTTCATATATTTTGTTAACACTAACAGTATTACCGGTGTCCTAGGGAAAGGCTGTCCCCCGAAGATCCTGTCCCCCATGGGAAATTATCATGGACTGAAGGAGGTTGATTCAAAAGAGGGCGCTATCAGAAGAAGTTTGTACACAGTTCGCCGTTTTGGGGGACAAAATCTCCGGGGGGACAGAATCTCTTGCCACACCGGCTCATTTTACGAAGACGTTTTCGAGAAGAACGGCTCGCAAATTTTGCGTTTTAGAAAAACTATTGAAACATTCACTAACACATTGGTATGATCAATGGAAACGTCATTACAAGACAAAACAAACATTTGAAGCAAAGTTGAAGCACGAAATAACTGTAAACGTTATGGGTTCACCCACGAAAGGGAAAACTCGTGCAAAGATATGTGTCTGTCGTCAGAAACATCATATTCCAATATTTGTTTTTTCCCCCTGAATTTTGGCAGACGTTTATGTGGAAACAAAACTGTATAAAAATGCTAAAGTCTGTCCAACAGCGTACTATAATACCCATATGACTTTATTTTTGTATCAAATTTTGTTGATGTCTTACTTCTGTATAATTTTACCACCAGACGAAGAACGAAAACCTCTACGCTACAGAAGAAATCGAGCCAACTACACCACAACACAACTGCGCAGACTCGAGCAGGCCTTCCGGGTCAATCAATACCCGGATGTCATGACCCGGGAAACTCTAGCGAACGAGCTAGATCTGATAGAGTCCCGTGTCCAGGTACGGTTTAAAATGTAATCGAATTTCCACAACCAGAAATTTGAACGACAAAATAATTATTGTTTTTTTCGAGCAATGGCTTTAGTTTCTCCCACTTAACTAAACAAATTTGTTGACAAATATTGCTCAAAAAAAAACTATTTAATTGGAGAGCTCAATCCAATATTATATTTATACTTAGTTGACTATTAAGTTGCTTAGACAAGACAACATTTTAAACATAAATAAATAAAAAATAAACAAACATAAACAGATTATGCATAATGTACTTGAAATTTCCAAGTAAAAGTTTCCCGCTATCTGGTGGACTAGATTACATTGTTGTGTCATGGTCGAGCGGTTATCAAAAGACCGGACTCAAGCTCTGGTGTTTCTGATCAGCAGAGTGTGGGTTCAAGTCCTGGTCGTGACACTTGTGTCCTTGAGCAGGATGCTTTACCGTAATTGCTTTGTCCTTCAGATGGGACATTAAGCTGTAGGTCCCGTGTACTAGGATTGGTAGTGCACGTAAAAGAACCCAGAACACTTATCGAGGGGGTTAACCCCGGTGTTCCTGGTTCACATAGCAAGCACCCTTGTTTACAGGTTTCCTCAGGCTTGCGAGCTACAGTGATTAAGTTCACTTATGAGGCGTCCTCGGTTTCATTACCAGAAATGTATAATAATAATCATAACCAACACATGACGAAACTCAAGATCCGGAAAACGATGATGACTTTTTTTTCACAACCCCGATGGGGGTCAATTCTGCATTATTTTCAGTATTGATTTTACTCTTATTAATTGTGATTTTACTCTTATTAATTGTTAAATGTTTTAATTACAGGTTTGGTTTCAAAATCGGCGAGCAAAGCATAGACGTACTCGAGCAGGGAAGGGTCACACTCGACCCGGCAGAAGAGACACAACCACAGATTCACTGGTATTAGAGTGAATTGTTATCTCTACCATGTAAGGGGCCATTCAGAATAGTCAATGTTAAAAAAAATCGAAATTGTCTTGACCCACCCACCCACCCCAAATTTCGACTTTTTATTATTGAATGGCTTCATAATATAATCTATACACTGAAGAACAAATCAATGCCTCAAATGAACCAGATATTTCAGATCAAAGGTATCCAACATCAGTAGTTTTCAATGTCTTTTCATGGCTTAAACAAACAACTTTGTAGTTTCATCAGGAATGAAATTGACAATCTTGGCCAGCTGGGAATTTTATCTTCTTCTTTTTCGTTTGTTTATATGTGATTTTTTTTAAACAAAAACTGAATTTCGATTTTCAGTTATTTCTTTTGATCCACCCACCCACGAGTTTGTTTAACATTGACTATTCTGGATGGCCCCTATAAAAAGGGTGGGGGACCAATCATGTTGATGATCCCGTTTCAACTAGAGAGACTGATCTACTGGTTGGTTTCCCTTTAGGGCGAGGGACTTCCTATGAGCCAAACCAATCCCCAGGTCAGCTTGGAACATTTTAGGGTCAACATGACCCGGAATCTGTGTTAAAAAAACACAACATTACAGACCAGGATTCCTAACCAGTGCAAACCCGCAGTACAGGCCATACTGACCCAGAAAGGGGTGTGGCCCGCCTTGACCTTTCTCTGGATCAATTCCGACCTAGTACTTTTATAGTGTAGTTTAACACAAGTCCTGCAAGTATTATCACAACTTAAATAATTATTAAACATTAAATTCATGTCACATTTTATATTTCTCTTTTGTTTGTTGTATCCCAGACGTACACATCTGAATTCGTATAGCCTAAGAGTCTGAAACCATTACTATTTGAATAGGGCGACCTCTTGCGGTTAATAATGCTAAAAATGGGTGGTCGGGTTGGCGTAGTGGTCTCTTTCCTCGCCTTCCACCTCTAGGACCCTGGTTCGAATCCCGCCGGGAGCACTATGGGGATTGGGTTTTCAGTCCCCAACTGACTGCGTGGGTTTTCACTGGAATAATTCTCTGGGGTTTTCCTCCCACATCTAAAACTAAAACTTCCTTCCTTGTTTTCTCTCCATTGGGTTCTTGGCTAGTACAGTGATTAAGTTCGTTTTTCTGAGAGTCCTTGGCTTCACAACCAGAATAATGAAACTACAAGATGGAGGAATTTTTCAACTGTTTCTTTTATACTTATGCTGTGTCCTAATTGGCGGCTACGGCTACGCCTACGGCTTGATCGCTGCATCATCATGCGTTGAAGTATAGGATCGTAGCCGTAGCCATGTCTACAGCTTGATCGCTGCGTCATCATGCGTTGAAGTAGGATCGAAGCCGTAGCCATGTCTACAGCTTGATCGCTGCATCATCATGCGTTGAAGAATAGCATCGTAGCCGTAGCCACGTCTACGGCTTGATCACTGCGTCATCATGCGTTGATGAATAGGATCGTAGCCGTAGCCAGCTTGATCGCTGCATCATCATGCGTTGAATTATAGCATCGTAGCCGTAGCCATGTCTACAGCGTGATCGCTGCATCATCATGCGTTGAATTATAGCATCGTAGCCATAGCCATGTCTACAGCTTGATCGATGTGTCATCATGCGTTGAAGTACAGGACGTTCTTAGCAAAACCCTTAGCAACAGTCGTATCCGTAGCCGTAGCCGCCAATTCGGACACAGACTAACATGCTAATAATATGAGCCCTATATTCGTAGTACCATTACCATGCTCCTGAGTTCACGAAAGATAAAAGATGTTATGAAAAATGCACTGACACCAACAAAGCACCAGAACAGCCTCGACTGTTGTTGTCTTTGTTTGCTGGGGCGTTTGTTTGTTTTTTTTTGCGTACATGTCTACCCCTGGTCTTCTCGTGGCTTGTTTCTTAAGTGATTTCACACTCTACCCCCCAGATTAGAGTCAGTATGACCTTGGAATCTTTGTCCAAATGACCCAGAAAAATGGGTCCAGCTGACACAGAATCCGAGTTAAAATCCAAGAAATGGGTCAGGCCCCCTTGGACCCGTAATCAGGGTCAGTGGTCAGGCCCCCTTTGACCCGTAATCAGGGTCAGTGGTCAGGCCCCCTTGGACCCGTAATCAGGGTCAGTGGTCAGGCCCCCTTGGACCCGTAATCAGGGTCAGTGGTCAGGCCCCCTTTGACCCGTAATCAGGGTCAGTGGTCAGGCCCCCTTGGACCCGTAATCAGGGTCAGTGGTCAGGCCCCCTTGGACCCGTAATCAGAGTCAGTGGTCAGGCCCCCTTGGACCCGTAATCAGGGTCAGTGGTCAGGCCCCCTTGCACCCGTAATCAGGGTCAGTGGTCAGGCCCCCTTGGACCCGTAATCAGGGTCAGTGGTCAGGCCCCCTTGGACCCGTAATCAGGGTCAGTGGTCAGGCCCCCTTGGACCCGTAATCAGAGTCAGTGGTCAGGCCCCCTTGGACCCGTAATCAGAGTCAGTGGTCAGGCCCCCTTTGACCCGTAATCAGGGTCAGTGGTCAGGCCCCCTTGGACCCGTAATCAGGGTCAGTGGTCAGGCCCCCTTTGACCCGGAATCCGGGTCAGTTCTGACCCAGGAGTTTTTAGACTGTAGCCATAATTTAACAATAATAAAGCACATAATAAATTAACAAACAATAGACAAACATACATCACACTTATATAACAATAATACAAATCTCACATCGCAACAACCTGTTTTGTTGTTCTCTAATTATTTACCCGACTGATCTAATGTACTTAATGAAATTCTAAAAAACAGAACCCGCTATTAATACCGTACTACTAACAATGCACCGTTTCTCACGTCACTTATAAAGCAGAAGAAAAAACCACCCGTGCATTTTTAAGTCTGCTCTTTAATTGTTTACAACTGTACTCCTGAAGTTCCGGATTGATTTTCAGAGGGGCCTTCGTGCACTGGGAACGTCTCTGATATTCTAAACTAATCTTGTCCCAACGATGCCACCGCTTTCTACAAGACCGCTACATTATTGCACTATATATCGCCCGCTGGCGTCGAAAGTCATCTATTAGAAGATGCCCCCCGTAAGTAAAACAGAACATTGGGCGATTCGCTCTAACCACGGATTACAGTCGAATGCAAACAAAATTGTATATATTCTAATGGCTGTCCACTCGCGGGGCTCGGCTGGAAAACTACACATCAAGTGAATATTCAAAGACAAAAAACAGGTGTCCCTGGGGCTTGCGAATCGCCTCAACATTTAAAGATCATCCGTGGTTATTCAAGATAAACAGTAATTGCAAAAAGGGAAAGTGAAGTAAGGTTTTTGGCATTTAAATTGGCATGCGATAATGACGGGCCCTTGGAGGGATACGGCAAGACGGCCGTTGCTGTTCTTCGCGGATTTGAAAGCCCATGGCTGACGAGACAGACATTCGTAAGTCCTGTGAAAGTGCTTGATCTGCGCAAAGTCAGTCTAAAAAAAACACCACACAGTAAATTGGACAAACAACACCATCTGGATTTTAAAGATGTTTTACACGATAAAAAACAACAACTGATGACGGATTTTTAAATTTATACATACTCTCAGGTCAGATCAGAATTGATCAGGAATCCAGGTCCTGTGTCAAAATGACCCGAAACTGTGTTTCAAACTGACGCAGAATCCGAGTCAAAATCCAAAATGTTAACCAGTTTCCGGGTCAGTCTGAATCCGAGTCAACTCTGACCCGGAAGGGTTTTAGAGATTAATTTTAAATCAACTTAATTCCAGTACTTAATTTTCCTGTGACCTATTTCCTTCTGATGAGCAAATTCTCCCTATTACAATCAGCTCCTTATTTCGATCTGCCAAACCGAAATAAGCACATTACGAACGTCCACAACCCCCTGACAAAAACAAGAACCGATTTTAGGGGGCATCTCGATAAACATGAACCCCTAATTTGGTGAACTTTTAACAGATTGGTTGAATGTTGTGCTTATTATGATTTACACGAATGTACTTCCACAAAGAAAAAACACAGAACAAGAAAGAGCGGGATAGTGGGACAGATAGGGGAAATATTTGGGGGAGTTTTGCCTTTGATAATTAATACAAGCATGGAATTTGGCACACATTCAGTGCATGTCATGAGAAAGTTATTTGACTATAGGGCCATAGCCAACCTCGTCCCCAGGGTGTGTCGAGCAATACGAGGTGTACGAGGATGACCGCTCTCTCACCCTGGTATGGGATCATTTGCATATCCAAAATTGTTGGATACGTATGCAAATTAGAATACAACTTAACATGTTTACGTTAGACTTTTGTACACCAGTCGTTGTCCAATCAGGGTCCAATTAAGGAGTTTCCCTCCCAGGGTTTACTATTGTAAACATGGTTGGAAATAAAGTAAACCATGGGGACGAGGTTGGGCCATAGCAGATTTGAATTTGACAATTTTAAGGTAGAATAACTAGAAAATTGAATATCTTTCAAAATGGCTGCCACTGCCTGTTATTCTAATAATCTCATCTCAACATCAATGCTGGTATTTTTTGACATACACTCTGAAAATTGACCCAGAAATGACCCGTACTCCGGGTCCCAGACAGCCTGATCCATTTCTGGGTCAGACTGATCCGGGAACTGGTTATAAGAATGGGCTCTTCACTCGGATTTTGGGTCAGTTTGACTCATTTCTGTGTCATTTTGACTCAGATTCCGGGTCTTTCTGACACAGAAATGGGTCAGGCCACATGAGGCTCGGAACCCGTAATCCTGATCCGGGAGTTTTTAGCAGTTTGAAATCAAAACTTTATGTAGATTGGGAGACAACCAAATACAGGATCGAGACTGAATGAAAATGAAAAATACTGAAGACTGGGTTGAACAGTTCCCTGTAGTTAGTATGGAGATAAAGCCAACATAATTGCAAGATGTACATTTTGAAAGTTAACAGACTCCCTTCATCATTTAAAATAGATACAATATGATGGTTTGGTCGTAAAAAGGGCAAAGTCTTTCATCTCTGTGATGGAAATTTGTCCTCCTTCAAGAAAGTCTGAAGGCCAAGGGAGATCAATGAACAATTCTGATGATCCGGAAAAACCTGAGAAATCACAGGCATGCAAATATGAACTTAGGTCTATGCAAGTTTGTAGTTTGGATTCCAATTTTCAACGAATGTCAAGCCAACTCTGTAGTTGGTAATATCGAACTTCATCAAGACTGTCCCAGGGTAGGGGTGGATTACAGTGCGACAAGGGTTTGTGACGCCCGGGGGCAATGTGAGACGATGGCACCCCCTTCAATCATGTTAACAATCTTAGCATTAATAATACCAAGATTAATTAGATATTGCTAATAACCATTGGCTAAGATATTAGTCCCAATCTCGAGGACCACTTACATTTCAAGGTGGATATCATTTTACAAAAATTCCCAACCAAACCTTCGTCGATTCGGCACCCCCTCCAAAGCGGTGCCTTGGGCACGTGCCCCACATTGCCCCCCCCTCCCCCATCATACACCACATGGAAACAACTAAGATGTAAAACATGACATTTTAAGACCACTCCTCATCTCCTCGATCCCCTCCCCCTCCCCTACCCGGAAACAGAACTACACTGTCTCCAACCAGGGCCCAATTTCATAGAGCTGCTTAAGCAGAAAATATTGCTTAACAATGTTTTGCTTAGCAGAAATGAGCAGGATACCAGTCACCAATTATTGTACATGTGACATGGTAGTTTGGCTGGTAACCTTATTCTTGTAAGCATAATTTTGTAAGCGCTTTTGCATCATTAATAACAACTGATGAGCAACTGATTTAGAAATGTGTATCTCACTGAAGATCGAGAAGGGTTGAGGGGGAAGAGCGAAAAAGGAGCAGGATTAAGGGGGGGGTGTTACAGCACTGGTACTAAGTACCAATTTCATAAAGCTGCTTAAGCACAAAAAGTAGCTTAGCATAATAAAATTATGCTTACCAGAATAAGTTTACCAGCCAAAATACCGTTCCACATGTATCGTCTGTGACTGGAATCCTGCTCAGTTTTGCTTAGCAGCAAATTGTTAAGCACCAGTTGCTGCTTACGCAGCTCTTTGAAAATGGGCCCTGGATGGTCAGGTAACCATCTGACTACTAATAATATTTTTTGAACTCTGTAACTGCTGACCTCTAAAGACTTTCGGGTCAAAATTGACCCGGATTACGGAACCCGTGGGGCCTGACCCATTTCTGGGTCAGTGTGACCCGGAATCTGTGTCAAGCCGACCCGGAAAGGGGTCAAGCTGACTCAAAATCCGAGTTAAAATCAAATTTTTGTAAACACTTTCCGGGTCAGCCAGACCCGGAATTTGGTCAGACCCCCCCCCCCCGGTACCCGGAATCCGAGTCAATGCTGACCAGGGAGTTTTTAAGCAGTTCATAATGCCCGCACCAAAATGAAAGATGAAAAAAAAGCTAAGAGCAAGAATTTATTCTCAGAGTCGGTCGAACATTCGCTATCGAAACGGTTGATTTGTTGATTGAAACATTATTTTTGTAAAAAAGAGTAAAAACAACAATATTTTGTCTGCCATGCATGTGCAAGTGTGTTCGTGTGAAGTGGGTATCAACAGCGTGTATTATACGCTCAAGGATTGGCCCAAACTTGACCGTCACAAACGGGAGACCTTGGGCAGCCCTAGCACGGCCCGATGTCTGACAGCGACACGCTAATGAGGCATCGATATTACACGTGTCATTTAGTGTCGCCCGGACCCTGGTGCCTAATTGCAGTTTATTGCACGTACACTCCGCCTTTCATGAAATTATTGACGTTATTACGTGCTACGCTTTATTAACAATTGCCGTGGCGGCCGGTGTTGGCTCTGCTATAGAGACGGGAGAGGAGAGCAGTTCTTTACGGTCGGAATGAAAGAGTTTGACTCGGTGAGAAGTCAGAAGTGTTTACGTCGAGTTATTATTGTTTAATGTTGAATGGTTTTAATGATCGACTGTTAAAGACATGGTGCACTTTTTTTATTGTATTCAAACGTACCTATAACAAAACGGATGTTTTACAGCCAATGGATTTTGGAAAATTTATAGTATTTAAAAGGAAAGAGAACCTTATAAATTAGAAAGTGCATCCACTAATCCTTCACTCGTTTTATTCGTATTCCATTTCATGGACTCTTAAATCCATTTTACTCACCATGTTGTCAAGTAAAAAGTATTAACACTTTTTAGCTTTTCCGAAAAAAGACCTTCAGAAAAGTCTCTGATTTCTGTTGATTTTTTTTCTTCCTATTTTCTTCTTTTTGTTCAAGTTCTTCTAACAAAAAATGTATAGACGTCGCATAAATTTGTCGTTTAAGACGGCACTTGAAAGTTGGCAAATACCAAGATCTCAGACTAAAGATCTGCAAAAACAAGTGACGTCACGATGACGTCATTTGTCAATGCAGGTCATTACAATGTTTTATACAATGTTTAACTCTTTGAAAATCAGTATTAAATCAACCACACGACGAGAGACCGCATCTAGTTTTTTGCGGGAATTGATAGAGTAATATACCAATTGGACTTCATTTTTATGTTTATATATTTCTTGCGTCCTTTACATTCAATGTTTGTTCATGGTTCTTGATAATAAAAAACAACTTAGACTAAACCCCTGGGGTTTGATTTCAAGAAATACTCTTACAACTGTTTCCTTTGTCTCACATATCAATTTATGATAAAAAGACGAGAGAGGGAGAGACAGAAAGACAGGGCTGGGGTGGGGGTGGGGGACCACAACATCAACAAGTTTGGAAGAAGAATGGTTTTCGTTGTGACACATGACCTCCCCCATTGATGTCTGTGCCCAAGCCCCCCCTATTGATGTCTGTGCGCCCAGCCACCGTGGCACCATTTTAAATCTGGACTTTTGAAATTGAAAATAACCCACACAAAAATGTTACACTTCACAAGATTTTATGTAGTAATTTCAATGTTATAAAAAACTATTTTTCTATGTACACGCGGACAATGTATTTGGTTTTACCTCCACGTCAGATTATTACCAAAAAAACCCAATTTTAATGGTAAGTGTCGGTGTTTAGAAATCAATGATATTTCATTTCATTTCATTTATTAATTTCACAGGAAAAAATGCAAAGTACAAAAATAAGAACGATAAAGAAAACATATACATACACATAGTAGGGAAAGAAGAAAAAAAAATTCCCCTTCCGACCCTCATCTTTGACTTCTCCTGGTGACCGAGAGCTCTTAGAAGGTCTTCAATTAAATTAATAAATCAATAATAAGTGGCATTGGAATAAAATGATTCTTTATTAAATAATCTTAAGTCTACAAAATGCTCAACTGCTGTTTTGATCGATTGGGACACAATCCCTGGACTGAAGTGATATTCGGGGTATCACCCGGAATAGAATGTGCAAGTCCCGAGCGTATCAAAAACGAGAAAAACAATTCGAACGAAGACTATATTTTCTACGGAGCTCTTGAAGTGCTATCCAATTTGTTGAGATCCTGAGATGATTTACTGCAGGGAGATGACGTCATAAACGTAAGATGACGACATCCCGAGATGATGATTTTTCTTGGGATGACGACATCTTGGAATTAGGATGTTGTCTTGCCAAGATAATTTATCCTGAGTTCTTGATATTTCCAGGATGTTATTATCCCAAGATGAACAATCTCGGGAAGTCGACATCCTATAGTTCAGAATGTCGACATCCTAAGATAAAATATATCGGGAAGATGACATCTTAACTTTAGGATGTCGTCATCCCGAGATACATCATCTCAGAATGTCGACATCCAACGTTTATGATGTCATCATCCTGCAGTAAATTATCTTGGTATCTCAACATGTCGGATGGCACTTCCAGAGCTCCGTAAATTTCAAATGTTTTAAAGACAATTTCAATTTTAAGGGAACATGAATAATTTGTTAAAAATAGCATTAAAAAAACCTAAATTTTGGGACGAGAATGTTTATTTCATAGAAACCCCATTTGAGAACCACGCCCAAATTTGTGCGACCATTACTTGCATGGCAATATTGTCAGTGGGCAAGTTTCTTAATTGTTTTAAAGTAACCGGAAACGGAGGTCAAGTCTTATTTTCGGGTTTTCTTTGTTGAATTGTTAAATTTGTTTTACTTTCATACATTTCATGGCTAAATTTTACTTTTTCAACATTAAGGTATACATTTGGTATAGGGATAAGCTACGTTAGTAAGTCGTCTTGTTGAGATAACATTGTTATCAAGACATGTCGACTTCTTAGGTTCAATATAAGACGTCTCGGTGAGATACATTATCAAGACAAGTCGACTTCTTAGGTTCAACATAAGACGTCTCGATAGGGTACATTATCTGGACAAGTCGACTTCTTAGGTTCAATATAAGACTTCTCGGTGAGATACATTATCGAGACAAGTCGACTTCTGAGGTTCAATATGAGACGTCTCGTCTCGGTGGGATACATTATCAAGACAAGTCGACTTCTTAGGTTCAATATAAGACATCTCGGTGAGATACATTATCAGGACATGTCGACTTATTTCATACAATAAGTCGAGTTGGTGAGATAAACATTCTCGTTATCAAGTAGTATGGCTTTCCTCTCCGCACACAACACACCAAAGTTTGTCTTCTTCGTTTGGACATCATTGGTAACTGTCAAAAACCAGCATCCGCACTTTAAGTGACCCAACTTATACATGAAATAACAAACCAGTGAAAGTTTAAGCTCAATCGGTCATCGGAGTCAAGAAAAATACTGACAAATCCCGTTAAATTTTTTTACTGTTTTCAAAACAAAATTAAGGGAAGTTTTTCACTATGGCAATCTTTACACCATGTAAGTTATGTGCAAATCTGTGAACAGTTACATTTTTAATCTGACCAATCGAACCCTTTAAAGTCGTGCAATATCAACATTATTATGTTTAAGTTTTCATGCCAGCTGAAATTATTACCAGAAGTTATGAAACGGGTTTTTTTTCTCTCACTTCGACTTGTTCACAATGCATTGCGTGGAAGAAGAACCAACAAAATAAAAAAATGTCCTTCAATTATTTTCGATTCTATATTTGTCGCGAAGAATATTATATTTCTTTCATATTACGTTGGACAGAACAGTGAGATCTTCTAAGTGGTTGAAATTGTCATCTTCATGAACGAGTTGTCCTAGTTTGTCAAATGAAAGAATAAAAAACCCCATCTAATTTCAAAACGATCAAAGACTGGCCTAATTGTTCAACAGTTGTTGAACAAAAAAAGTTCAGGGGGGATTCCGCGTCAGAATTGACCCGCATTCGGGTCCCCTGGGTACAGTTACTAAGATTATAGAATAACTAATACATGCTGCTCCCGAAGTTCACAATTTTCTACGACTGCAATTTTCAGATACTTTTATGGCTCCACACAATAAAACTGAAAAAAGACAAAAAACTCATGCCACCAAATTATCGACTCCGAAAGTCTCAAGGACCCTGTCGAGAAAAATAGCCAGAAATCAATGCACTTGTTGACGGGGCGGGCCTTAATATGAGTTGTTATGAGTGATTAGGCACCGGCGTGGTTTCGGATCGATAGTGCTGGAAATTCATTATTTTTAGATTACGTTTTCTGTTGTGAGGAGCCCGTTGCTTAACGACCCGGCCAATTTCTCGACCCAGATCGAGTGTCTCTTAGAAGGTGCGGGGTGCAAAATGGCGTTGATGCTCCAATTGACGGTACCGGAAACCAGGAGCAATATTCCCTACCCGCAAGTCTCCCTACCTTCGGTGTTCCACATCGAAAGGCTTCACTTGAGAAAAAAAGGTCCTTCCACTTCTCAGAGAACTTTTTTTGTTTTATTTTCTCCTGCCAAGTTCTCGTAGATAGAATTTTTATTAAAGGCACTGAACACGTTTGGAAATTGTCAAAGACCAGTGTTCTCACTTGGTGTATCCCAACACACGCATAAAATAACAAGCCTGTGAAAATTTGGGCTCAATTGGTCATCGAAGTTGCAAGAAAATGATGAAAGAAAAAAACACCCTTGTTGTACAAATTTGTGTGCTTTCAGATAGGAATAAAAACTTCTTGCAAGAAGTTTTTATTATTTTAGTGAGAAATTACCTCTTTCTCAAAAACTACGTTTCTTCAGAGGGAGTCGTTTCCTACAATGTTTTATACTATCAACAGCTCTCCGTTGCTTGTTAACAAGGAAGTTTTTATGCTAATATTTGTTTTGAGTCATTACCAAACGTGTACGATACCTTTAAACTTAAGTTGGTTGTCCGAAATGCACTGCGAGAAGTTAATCTGACCTGACTATACTATAATATGACCATCTAAATTATGATTTCCCCACCACTGTTAGGAAACTTTCGATCAATCAGACCATTCGTTACTGAACAAATAACCTTTTTAAAAGCATGAACAGTCGTAATAGATAGGACTGCCGTTGTTGTAGGTGCCTCCTGATTGGTCTTTGAACTTGAGATTTTACACTTGACAACAAAATTAAATCTGTCAAAAACAAAAGAGACAACACGCCCACAACAAAAGAGACAACACGTCCAAAACAAAAGGGACAATGTATGTCCAAAACAAAAGGGACAATATGTGCAGAACAAAAAAGACGATATTTCCAGACAACAAGGACATCACTAAAAGGGACAGTACGTCCAAACAAAGGCGACAATACGTCCAAACAAAGGCGACGTGTCCAAACAAAAGCGACATCATGCCCAGACAAAGGTGACAACACTACCAAACAAAAGCAACATTATGTCTAGACAGAAGTTAAATACGTCCAAACAAAGGGACCGTAGGCCCACGATTCCCATTAGGGAACAGTAGGACGTTCGTCGGTACCGGAAATGTTTACCTGCAGTTGTTAGTTTTAGAGGTTGGCGGGGGGGGGGGGTGTCGTGGGCTTATCTCCCTCCATATTGAGCAGCCGTCGATTTCACCAAACTCTTCCTAACTTAGGATTAATCCTAGGCAATGCTAAGAGATAGGACTAGTCTTAAGTTAGGACCAGTACTTAAGACTAGTCCTATCTCTTAGCATTGCCTAGGATTAATCCTAAGTTAGGAAGAGTTTGGTGAAATCGACGGCTGGTTCCTAAAACTTCTCCGATTTGAAATACTTCAATCCCACACATAATGGGTATTTTTCTCACTATCCCCCTTCCACCAGGGACGACCTACCCCTGCAAGTGGTATGCCTTTATTTCCGAAATTATTACACTTTAACTTTTAATTTAATGGTTGAACAAAGAAAACTTGACAAGAGCGGGATTTGAACCAACGACCTCCGGGTTAACGTGCCGGTGCTCTACCAACTGAGCTATCTAGCCCTAATGTTGGTGGTTTCCTTTTTAAAAATATCTTTATTCGGGGTGTGAGTGAGAAACCATTCAACCTGTAACTGCCATGTAGCCAGGGATCACACCCAAGTTACTTTAACTTTTAAAAATAAAATTGCACTCGCCCCTCCCCCATACAGGTTACTAGACCGTGGTGTTTATTCTTACAAATAAAATCATTTCAAACTACAGTGTGGCAGATTGTGGTATTTAAATTCGACGAGTAAAACGTCAACGATAAACCATTTTTGTACTGCCAGGACCGACTTTCATAGAGCTGTTAAGCACAAAAAGTATCATAGCACAACAAAATTATGCTTACCAGAATACGATTACTAGCCAAAATACCATGTCTCATGCACCATCTATGACTGGTATCATGCTCATCTGTGCTTAGCAGAATTTTTTTAAACGATTACCTGATCAAGTAGCTCTATGAAAATGTGCCCTCAGAGGTTATCGTCTGTATATCATTCAACGAAGATAACCGTAAGCTGAGCGTCTTTTATAGCGGTAATACTTGTGCAAGAACCACATTATATTTGGTGATCAACACTCTAGTTACAGCAATCCCTGTCGTCCTGTCAACCAACTATTGGTCCCTTTAAAATGGAACGTACAAAACCTTCGTTTAAAGGTACCGTACATGATCGTCAACGATCGAGAACCTACAAAATAACTAAAAGGTTTTTATTAAAAACGTTCCCGTCTGAAAGGACTGTCGTGTGTGAGGAAATAGTTTCTTACCACTCATCAGTCCTTAATCTGATGTGGGTCACAATGAGTATTAAAGGGATTTTATACGTTTGGTAATTGAAACCCACTGTTTGTAACAATCATATATAGTTGTAGATACCATAAAACCAACCCTGTGAAAATTTCATTTAAAAAGGTGGTAGCGTTTTTGAGATATTGCCAAAAATCTGGACCGGTTATGTCCACGCAGGAAGAATAATCTGTAATTGGAATACACAATCTGAGAAACGTTACTGTCAGTAACGCTTCTCAGATTCAAACTTTTGGGGATAAAAGTGATATCCTTTTCCATAACCGCAGTACTTCGAAGTGAAAAGTTTATCAAAATGCATTATACATCCAAAGCTGCTGTACTTATTCAAATAGGTTTGTATTGCCATTAATTTTCAGAGCACTACCAAACGTATAGAGACCCTTTAAACGTTATAGGTTGGTTTTGTCAGCGATGCACTTTCACCGTGTGCTTTATTTCGATGTGTTAAATCGAAATAAGAAATCGAGAATTTGGGATAGAAACTTTCTCACACGACGGTGTTCAGAGGTTTATATTTATCAGCTACTGATATCAAGTTGTGAACAATAAATTATAAGCTTTGGAAACTAAAAATAGTTTGGTTATCTTTCGGTCAACCGTGACCGATCACACTTCGTTCTTTTAAGTTTGATTGAGCCGTCGAGGACGCTATATGGAAGACTCTGGAACGTTAGGGGCAGCAGACTTGTGTGGTAATTTCCAAATTGCTTTTACGTAGTTCTGAGCATCCGTACATTCCTCAGAACAATAGATTTACCCGGCAAGTTCACTGCCAGCTAGCAACCAAAAAAGGACTTTCAATTGTTGAGATATTCTTTTTACAAACTGGTGCAGATTTTTAAAATTTTTACCAACACTTTGACCACTATTTTGTATGGGCAGCCTTTAGTAACACAACATATATAATTGGGTTGGCATAAAACTGCCTTTTTAAATAAACAATATAATTTATAACAATTTGTTCACGGAGAATATGTGTGTTTTTGTTTTGGATAGCACCATTTTCCTTTTTTTTTTTTACAGTTGCTTAACCCTTAAGAGCCCATTCGTTTATTTATAGTCAATACCATACGCCCAGAATATTCTTGATTTTTTGACAAAATGTTTTCCTGCAATAGTGTCTAAACAAAAATAATATGAAACAGAAATTTGGTTTTGTTTTAGAAACATAGATACTCTGTTAACATGGGAAACATTGGAAATGTCAATTCAGGTAATGACCTTCACTTTGACCTTTTTGTTTGAGTGGAAGTAGGTCAGATCTTGCAACCGTTTTCGGCTGCTTTGGGCGTTTTGGTACAAGCCGTTTGCGGTCGCCGTGATCCCTAAAGGGTAAATAAAATGCTGTATTTTTGCTGGGAAGGCCGGCCATACTTTGCCAACCAAAAGAAACGTCTAAACAACAATAGTGTGAAGAATACTTGCTTTGTTTGAATGATTTCTTGTTGTCCTCAAATCATTACAGAAAAACACACGCTCTGTTTCGAGGTTGGTGGCGGCTTGTGGAAGTCCCTTCTGCAAAAAGATGAACAATAATCACAATTTCCCGTGAATGGATATTGCAATTTCAGTCCCTCTCTATCAATTATTTGTGGTTTGTTAACATCCAAATGGAAAATCATTGGCACGGCCGTCCTAATTTGACAGAAATTAAGTTTTACAACGAATCCATATTGTCAATGAGAATTCTAATCTGGACATACTTACGTGTTGCAATGGTACAGCGACATCAATGCCGTTTATATTAGTTTTTAATAAACTGGTGTTCATCAATTAATTCACAAAAGGGCCTTGAAGTTGTAAACAACCGAGAAATGATTGGCAGCCCAATTATGTGATTGAGCTCTAGCCTTGCTTGAAATGTTTGCTCTCTTTTTTTTTATTTATTAACCCCGAACCCCTTCGTCTATTAGAGACCCACCAGTAGGCCAAAAGAAAATGCTTAACATCCAACATTTCCGGAGTCATTCTTTTAGCAGGGGAAGTTCTTTTATTCCATTACGGGCGATCCCGGTGGTTGTGCACCAAGACCCGCTGGGGGTAGACGCGTGGACACGGTCGGAGTTTCCTGCTCCACTCACGGGTCCGTGATGATTACACGTAATTTCAGTTTGATCAAGGAACCCCCCTCCCAATCATAATCACTCACACGGGCGTAAACGTTCTCACAAGCAATCATAAACGAGGTACTACATGCATCTCTCCCCCTTACTCTCCACCCCACGAATGTATTTTGTTTTCAATCCTCGCGATATTAAACACGTTCCTTTTTGCAATCCGTACTTCCTATCGTCAATAGTTGTTTTAAAAACTGTAACAGGCCAGTCGTGTCCGAGTTCTCGGCAAAAAAAAAAAGAAAAAAAAAGAAAAGTCGCGAGGCGTAATTGGACGGGGCGCACAAGGACAGACCCGCGCTGAGATTTTGTGTGTGTGTGTGTAGACTTTCTCTCTTCCCCCCATCCTCGCTAGAAGGGACTCGCGTAATTTCCTCCGTTCATTTTAAGTGGCTGTTGGCTAAAATAATTTGGAGTGTCGTCAACACAGTCATTACAACCCTGTTTTTAATTCGTCCCGTGTCGGCAATGGTTTAGTCGAGGCGTTATATTAAAAAAGGCAAATTACCCGGGAAGCGGTTTGGCGTACACTGCTAATGACGCGGCAAATCATTTGCGTTACAAAGTGACAAGTATACGAATCGACACCGAGCCCAGACTGTTCCATGTTAATATATACGACATGCTTCTCGTGTTGAAACATATATACAGCACAGCAAGTGTTGTTCATGGAGAGTGACAAATATTAAATCTGTCACATGAAATTGTAACGACAAAACTGACCGTATTAAGGAATTTTAATTTAACACTTTAGGTCTACCACATAATTTCTTACTATAGCTCAGTGATCTTTCCTGACCGATTAAAAACAAACAAAATAAATTGGATTTGAAATAAAAACGCTACATTAAAACCGTAAAACATTGTTTTAATCTAATATTTACAAAACACTTACGAATTTTTTTCGCTAAGAAAAATGTGGATTTATTATTTTCTTTATATAGAGGCTTTGAAAATGTACTTATTATTCTCAACTTGTGTCCAACAAATTAAGCGAATATATACGTTTCTTTTGTTTACAAACATTAACAACTATTTTGCCCTTGAACAGTGAACAATTATGTGAAAAATGTCATAAGTACTTTCGATCTGTTTGGATGGCAATCGTTTATTCACTAATGATTGGTTAATTTGGTAGAATTTCTTATTATGATAAATTATTGTGAGTTTTTTTGTTTTTGATTTTTTTTTGTCTTTGTTTTTTTGCAATGAAGGTCGCCCATACGTTTGGTTGTCAAAACTCGCTGCTGTGACGTCACGGTAGAAAGATCTATGGCACATCTTCGAACTTTAGTATGGTACCCTTTTTTGAGTTGCACAGAAATAGTAGTTAATGGCCTGACGTTTCGACCCTAGACTCGAAAAAGACTCTGCTAGGGTCAAAACGTCAGGCCATTAACTAATATTTTTTTGCATTTATACCATAGGTCCTTTTGGTTGGTAAGCAGTTTGCAACAGCTAATTCTATTTTCCCTTTTGCGAGTTGTAAGCAAGAGTTACATGATCACACTTAGGGCACAAGGAACCGCGCCAAACGTGAGACTACGGTACTGTTCAAGTCTCGCGGCGTTCTAATAATTGGGATATCCGTTAAAGTGCGCGAATTCAGTTTGCTTAACATGTTAAACCAATGTACGTGGGATCTCGTGCGGAAAAATGTTAAAAGCACAACCTCGCTCCCATGCCGCGGCACCCCCTCCCCTTATGATCGACCGCATGGAAAACATTCCACGGCGAGACCGTTCACCCAAAGCATAACAGTAGCTAATATCCCATAGCAAAATGTAAGCAAACTGCCGCCATTTTGATTATTGCGTTTTGCATTTTCTGTGTGGAGTGGTGCGTTGCTTCGCAATAAACGCAACGCGCACGCATTGCACGCGCTACACACGTGGGCACCGCTGATTGGTTGTTGCTTATGGTGGGCGGAGCCTGACGGGTCGGTCCATTCCGGTGGTGGTGTGTGATCGTGGTTCATTTCTAACTCTTTATGCGAATTTAATTAGCAAGTATCACACCTTCCGGCTAAACCCAAAACCGTCCCAATCTGCCACCAAGGGACAAGACGCATTGGAAATGTGTATCTGAATACGGCAGATTCCCGCGAGTACGAAAAGGCAATTATTGTTGGTCGGGTTTGGTGACCGAGGAAAGAGACCGAAGATGGCGGCCATGGAAGCCGACTGTGCCTCGGCAGCCCAGGGCGCGATCGGGCTCCGCAACTTGGCTTAAAGAGAGAGAGTACAATCAATCTGGAATAAAAATACAACCTTCATATTGAAAACACAACAGAAGTTGTTTTACAACACACAACAATATCCAGTTGGTACGATCCATTTTAAGGCAACTTTCCCTAACGATTCCCTGTAAACAAGCTTGGAAGATGGCCGACTATATTTTGTGACTGTTACATCCAGATATTGGGTATAGTTATTTTATGTTTGTGCCAACCACTGTATTTGTGACATTGCGCAAACATTTTGATATCGGGACCATCTTTTCGATTGTGATGATCTTGACACTCTTGGTCGACTGCTCGGTCGGGTCGTTTTGACAATCTTTTTGGATTTTCTGGAGGAGCTGCTGGTTGTCCCTGAGTGCCAGGGGTTGTGAAGCTGTGTTCAACTTCCGAAATTATATATTGTATTTTTTCCATTTCGTATAAGAAATAAAATGTAACATTAAAGGTAGGGTCATAGGTAATGCCTCATTCTCCTGAAGACGAGCAGAGTACACTGTTCGAAACGTCGAGCCCCACCGGCTCTTTTCAGAGCCAACACTCCAACAAAAGAGTTTTTACACATGGTTGTACCCGCAAGTTTACTACTTATTTCTAGTTACTTCTTATTTGTCCACACCATGCAAAGCTTCAAACAACACTTGCCTCAAAACAAATTGTGTAATTTCTATCCGAAAGCCTCCTTAAAGGTATCGTACACGTTTGGTGATTACTCAAAACAAATATCAGCATAAAAACTTACTTGGTAACAAGCAACGGAGAGCTGTTGATAGTACAAAACATTGTAGGAAACGACTCCCTCTGAAGAAACGTAGTTTTTGAGAAAGAGGTAATTTCTCACTAAAATAATAACAACTTCTTGCAAGGAGTTTTTATTCCTATCTGAAAGCAGACAAATTTGTACAACAAGGGTGTTTTTTCTTTCATCATTTTCTTGCAACTTCGATGACCAATTGAGCCCAAATTTTCACAGGCTTGTTATTCTATTCTTATGTCGGGATGCACCAAGTGAGAACACTGGTCTTTGACAATTTCCAAACGTGTTCAGTGCCTTTAATATAGCATCCTGCAAAATTGTTTCGTCTGAAATGCCCCCGTTGATTAGAAGTCAATAGAAGTATGTCAAACAATTTGAAACCCCGAAACTCACCTCAAGGCGAGTTTGGGAAATTCCAAATTTACGTGGTATCCGTTTGTGAATGCTGCGGCAGGCGATGCGGTTGGTGCCCGCATCACCTCGCTCGCTACATACGAAGATTGGTTCGACGTTCTTGATGAAAATACAATTACTTGTTTCTGCTGTTTTCTCAACAAGCAGACACTGTATTCAGCTGAAACTTTCACAGGTGACTTATATTGTATCTTTATGACAATTTGGCATATAGATAAGCACTACGCTGACAAAAACCGATCTACGCCCCTAAATTTAACTGTCATGAGCTGAAGTTTAGTATGCACTGCAAAATGCACTTTACCGACCAACGAATTTGAAGCAATTTAGTCTAGTATCATATTGCAACTGTTTCTTCGTACATACAATCTAAAGTGGTTCATCTTGTTTAGAAATCGGACAGTTAAAGCATCGCCAGCAATCGTTATGGAAACGTGTACATAACTGAAACGAAATGAACTTGTATAATATTGAAACAGGGGTTGATTTCACAAAACTCTTCCTAACTTAGGACTAGTCCTAGGCAATGCTAAGAGATAGGACTAGTCTTAAGTTAAGACCAGTTACTGGTCCTAACTTCAGATAAGTCTTATCTCTTTGTGAAATCGGCCCCAGGTTGGAGTAGTGCAGTATATTATAAATAGAATACCATGCACCCGTTGTCATTGTCTTGTATCATTGACCCAATTTCATAAAGCTGTTTAGCAGAAAATTCTGCTAAGCAAGAAATGATTGGGGTACCAGTCACAGCAATGGTATATAATGGTATTTTGGCTGGTAACCTATTTTTCTTAAGCAAGAGTTTTCTGTGCTTAGCAAGTTTTTGTGCTTACATGCTTTATAAAATTGGCCCCAGGGCCCAATTTCGTGGCTCTGCTTACCATAGGCAAAGAAATCAGCGCTTACGGAAGCAGGGAATTCCGCGCTTACGCCAAGTGTATTTCACAGGTAAGCAAGGAACTGTTGCTTGTGCGTATGCGTCTACTCCACGATATTCGCTAACACAGTCAGCGCAGAAACTCGGCGCTTGCCCTGTAAGCAAGGAATGGTGATCGCAAGCGCAGAAGTCGCCGGTAAAAAGCAGAGCCATGAAATTGGGCCTGACGTCATCAACTCAATAATCTTGGTTGCGCAATTTTGGGATTTATAAAGTCAGTGAGAACTTTACATCTTTACCTGGCTCTTAAAATGGTGAGCCAGACACCGTCATCGCTGCGTGTGACGTTCGTCCAAGGGGTCAATAGACTGCTATCATAGTGCAGCAATCTTGTATAGACCCCTTGCATATGACGTCACAAGCCCAAACAGCGCCCTCATTGAGGTAAAAGGAATACATATTGGCTGAAACTTGTGTACGGCGCGTGCGGCGCACGTTTCCATTGTTTGGACCTCAGCAATGGCGGGCAACGCAAGAGGTCTATTTCCTTCAATTCCAAACCAGCCTCGCTCCCATGAGCAGCGCGTCGTATCGATCAGCGCGTGCTTCGGTAAAAATGGCGCGGCGAGAGCGATCACTGCCTGCAAACGAGGTTGATTCCAAACCATAAACCAAACTGAGGCTGGAACTGAAAATAGTCTGAACCCCACTTTACAACTTGAGAATAATGACTATCGGTGTCATTGTGTATACGGGGAATCAGACATGGATGCAGTGTAATAAAGGCCTTTTGACCGACCTTATCAATTCTTTTAGAGACGGAATTTACTGCAATGGCAACACGAGCTCCTTTTCCCCTGTCGCTGGGGAGACGGAGCCAGTATCGCGTCTAGGACAACGCTCTCTTGGGACGGGCAAAGAGAAATAGCGATTATACAAATTTAGCGGTATGGGTGCCTTGCTTATGAAATTTACATGATTCAGTCCGCGGGTGTACTGTTTACACAAATCACGGCGTGAAATTAAATCTTGCATACCTCAAAAGCGAGAAATTGTCACCCACAATGGAACCGACTCCCGTGTCTATATATCGAATGTTTCTAACTCTGTCTTACATATAGGCTGGATTTCAAGAGACTGAAAGTTGAGTGCTCACCGTAAAATGTCGAGGCTTATGCGCTCAGCAGGCTATGAATATCAATTTATACTTGTAAACGGTTGTCAATTCTATACTCATCGATGGAATAATTGTATTTGAATTCAAGATAGGAGTGAGGCTATTAAGGAAGGCGACTTAATGCTGCAAATGACTATGTTTTCCTAGTTTTTTTTTATTATCGTAATCGGGATGAAAATCGACGTCCGTAGTTGCATGAGTGGAGTGAGTCGGCGATGAACCGGACGAGATCTTGGGGGAAAGTGTGGAGCATCGAGGTGTCTCCACCTACTCGGAGGGTTCAAAATGGGCTAGATGGGGCGGCAAGATGCAGGGAGGTTTTTTGGAAGGACATGCGCTACACTAAGTCAAAATAAGAGGGGTTTCAGATCGACGTAATCGAGAAGGGGCGGGGACTCGGAAAAGGAGGGGGTGATATCGATAAGTATATCTAATCCTATAAGAGGAATAGGACTGGCGTTAATGGGAAGGGAGCATAGAAGGCCTGAACGGATAATTGGCATCGATGGATGAATCTAAACCACATGAGGGTTTAGGGTCTTTGTGGTCGAGAAAGGGTAGGGTAACATAAAGGTAAGGGGTGTAAACACATTATTGTATGGATGAGGGTTGGTCAAAATGGGATGGGCGGGGTCAATTATGATCGGAGAGGGGGAAAGCAAGGAGTGCTTGGTATCAACGAGTCAGTCTAAACCAAACAAGGTCAGTGTGATCGAAGATATCGCAGTCTGAGTGATCCATGGGATCGGGGTCATTGTGCTTAAATTGATCAGAGTCACTGTGATGGAAGGGATCGTAGTCGAAGTGATTGAAGGGATTTGAGTTTAAATTGTGATGGAAGGCATCGGGACCATTGTGATCGAAGTCATCATAGTCAGTATGATCAAAGTGATCGGAGTCGGTGTGATTGAAGGAATTAATAGGATCAGTGTGATCAAAGGGATAAAGATCAGTGTGATTAAAGAGATTATATTCACTGCAAATGAATCAGTGTGATCAAAGGAAACAGGATCACTGTCAGTGTGGAATCAGTGTGATCAAATAGATCGGAGTCAGTGTGATCGAAAGGATTAGGCTAAGCGTGATCAAAGGAATCAGGATCACTGTAATCCAAGGAATTGGGATCAGTGTGATTAAAGTGATCGGAGTCAGTGTGATCGAAGGGATTAGGCTCAGTGAGATCAAAGCCAAAGGAATCGGGATCACTGTGATCCAAGGAATCGGGATCAGTGTGATCAAAGAGATTGGAGTCAGTGTGACCGAAGGATAGGCTTAGTGTGATCAAAGGAATCAGGATCACTGTGATCGAGTGAATCGGAATCAGTGTGATCAAAGGGATCAGGATCAGTGTGATCAAAGGAGTCAGGATCAGTGTGATCGAAGGGATCAGAATCAGAGTGTTCAAAGAGATCGAAGTCGGTGTGATTGAGGAGATTGAGGTCAATGTTATGAAAGGAATCTGAGCCAGTGTGGTGAAAGGGATCAGGATCAGCAGGATCAGTATGATCAAAGAGATCACAGTCACTGTGATTGAAGGGATCATGATCAGTGTGATCGAAGGGATCAGAGTCACAGTGCAGAAAGGAATTGGGATCAGTGTGATCAAAGAGATCGCAGTCAGTGTGATCGAAGGGATTAGGCTCAGTGTAATCAAAGGAATCAGGATCACTGTGATCGAAGGAATCGGGATCAGTGTGATCAAAGAGATCGGAGTCAGTGTGATTGAAGGGATTTGGCTCAGTGTGATCAAAGGAATCAGGATCACTGTGATCGAAGGAATCGGGATCAGTGTGATTAAAGAGATCGGAGTCAGTGTGATCGAGGGATTAGGCTTAGTGTGATCAAAGGAATCAGGATCACTGTGATCGAGTGAATCGGAATCAGTGTGATCAAAGGAATCAGGATCAGTGTGATAAAAGGAGTCAGGATCAGTGTGATCGAAGGGATCAGAATCAGAGTGTTCAAAGAGATCGAAGTCGGTGTGATTGAGGAGATTGAGGTCAATGTTATGAAAGGAATCTAAGCCAGTGTGGTGAAAGGGATCAGGATCAGCAGGATCAGTATGATCACAGAGATAACAGTCACTGTGATTGAAGGGATCATGATCAGTGTGATCGAAGGGATCAGAGTCACAGTGAAGAAAGGAATTGGGATCAGTGTGATCAAAGAGATCGGAGTCAGTGTGATCGAAGGGATAAGGCTCAGTGTAATCAAAGGAATCAGGATCACTGTGATCGAAGGAATCGGGATCAGTGTGATCAAAGAGATCGCAGTCAGTGTGATCGAAGGGATTAGGCTCAGTGTAATCAAAGGAATCAGGATCACTGTGATCGAAGGAATCGGGATCAGTGTGATCAAAGAGATCGGAGTCAGTGTGATTGAAGGGATTTGGCTCAGTGTGATCAAAGGAATCAGGATCACTGTGATCGAAGGAATCGGGATCAGTGTGATTAAAGAGATCGGAGTCAGTGTGATCGAGGGATTAGGCTTAGTGTGATCAAAGGAATCAGGATCACTGTGATCGAGTGAATCGGAATCAGTGTGATCAAAGGAATCAGGATCAGTGTGATAAAAGGAGTCAGGATCAGTGTGATCGAAGGGATCAGAATCAGAGTGTTCAAAGAGATCGAAGTCGGTGTGATTGAGGAGATTGAGGTCAATGTTATGAAAGGAATCTAAGCCAGTGTGGTGAAAGGGATCAGGATCAGCAGGATCAGTATGATCACAGAGATAACAGTCACTGTGATTGAAGGGATCATGATCAGTGTGATCGAAGGGATCAGAGTCACAGTGAAGAAAGGAATTGGGATCAGTGTGATCAAAGAGATCGGAGTCAGTGTGATCGAAGGGATAAGGCTCAGTGTAATCAAAGGAATCAGGATCACTGTGATCGAAGGAATCGGGATCAGTGTGATCAAAGAGGTTGGAGTCAGTGTGATCGAAGGGATTTGGCTCAGTGTGATCAAAGGAATCAGGATCACTGTGATCGAAGGAATCGGGATCAGTGTGATCAAAGAGATCGGAGTCAGTGTGATCGAGGGATTAGGCTTAGTGTGATCAAAGGAATCAGGATCACTGTGATCGAGTGAATCGGAATCAGTGTGATCAAAGGGGTCAGGATCAGTGTGATCAAAGGAGTCAGGATCAGTGTGATCGAAGGGATCAGAATCAGAGTGTTCAAAGAGATCGAAATCGGTGTGATTGAGGAGATTGGGGTCAATGTGATGAAAGGAATGAAAACCAGTGTGGTCAAAAGGATCAGGATCAGTGTGATCACCAGAGTCACTGTGATTGAAGGGATTATGCTCAGTGTGATAAAAGGAATCAGGATCAGTGTGATCGAAGGGATTGGGGGCAGTGTGATCAAAGAGATCGGAGTCAGTATGATAGAAGGGATTACGCTCAGTGTGATCAAAGGAATCGGTCAGGATCAGTGTGATCGAAGGGATTGGGGCAGTGTGATCAAAGAGATCGGAGTCAGTATGATAGAAGGGATTACGCTCAGTGTGATCAAAGGAACCAGGATCAGTGTGATCGAAGGGATTGAGATAGTGTGGTCATTTTTAATTTAGAAAGTTGATTTCTCAGTTAAAATCATACAGGTACTTGGTGCATGAATGAAACAATGTCGAGGTCTGAATTAGATTAGAGTACTTTATCTACTCCACCAGGACTGTATACAGCATTTAAACCCACCCTATTGTAATTCTAGAGCTGACTTCCTGTACAAACACAAACCTAAATAAAACGAAATTAAATGCATTATCCACTCGTTAAAAAAAATTAGGTGAATAACAAACACTTGTATCAATATCCTTTCGGTTTTGATAAAGCACTAGTAGAAGTCTCTGCCGTTCGTCAACCGAAATATTATGCATACTTCCCTTCACCGCCGCGCCAGAAGGTGGCGGGCGCATGAATAAAAACCCTCGGCATGATATTGCGGTGATTTACGCTGAAAGTGGCTTCGGCACGGAAGGACTGCTATATTTATAGGCGTAATGGGCCCGACAATCGCAAGTTTGATGAATTTAACTCCCCATGGCCGTAGACAAGATACTTTATAATTATAGTGTGGGTTCCCCCGGGAAGTCATGTGAGTCATGAAGTAGACTTGCGACGGTCGATCGATGGGTGTCCACGCAACGCAAGCTAGCAATGCTTACGTTCATTGAAACAATAGTACTTTGTAGTTTTTACGATTGCTATACAATATGCTTGAGCCGTCAAAGAGTGTAAATAGAGAAACAAATGCACGCATCTGTTTAATTATTTCATTAAAAAACTGTTTTCCAGGTGGGGTAACAAAGGTACCACCATATCAACGAGTAGCTTTTTAATTGTCATCATTAGTGCAACGATAATATTAATTTGTCTTCCGCGTCATACGTAACTGTCAAGTGACGACGGACGACTTGTAAAAGTCTAACTGTGAATGAGACTAAAATGTTGTTCGATTACAGTTCAGGGAAGACGTCATGCGCGTCTTTGATTTAGGTCTTTTTCGTTGTTGTACATAGTGGTGATCTATCAATGCAAATCAAAGTAGTCTATAGGCCTTTTCGAAACTATGGTTTCGCAAGGTTCAGGCTTGGGCTCCGTACTCAGTAATTTTAAAAACGTACATATTCCTAACGGAATGGCGCTTTTGACCCCAGTGAGGGCGCTTTTAAGCGTGTGACGTCCTATGCAATGGGTCTGCTTGACTTCTAAGATGACAGCGGGATGACGTCAATGCACAAGGTCTATAGACCCACTTGCTTTTGCCGCCATCGTTGATGAAACGTGCACGCGTGTGAAAGACTATCATTGGCTGAGAGTCGTGCGCAGCGCGTGCACGTTTCCATTGTTTGTCATCAAAGATGGTGGTCAATGACGTCATGTGAAATCCATCTATGGGGTGCGTTTTTCGCGGTCATTGGTTAAGTCACTGACCAGTGACCAAAACAGTTATTGGTTACAGCCGCGGAAACTCACCCAAGAATGCGAATCAAAGAATTTACACCGGAATAAGGTACTTTCTCACAGTGCATTATGGGAAAATGTCGACGTGCGCTGAAATACGCGTTATTAGTCGAACAACCTACGTCCATTTTACTTTGCAAGATCGAAGTTAACTTTGCAAAGTAAAATTCGATTTATATGTGGACGTGTTGGTATTCGACAATATTCACGTGTGGGGGTTCTGAACTTTTGTGCGAGCGAAACTCAAACTCTGTCGACACATGTCGACACCTTCTTAGCCCGAACATTATGGATCAATACTACCGGCCTTTTGATTGCACAGATCCCGAGCATGCATCTGTGATCTTCCCGGCTGGTGTCGGTCGCGACATTTGAACCACCGACTCGAACTTGGTAAAGAGACTTACAATACGACAGGTCACTTTGTCGAGAAACAAAATACGGTGGATCCATCTAGGAGTGAATATCTCTATGAAGAATACATGAGGTTAAGGGAAATGCACGGATCCTGAAAAGAATCCCCCTTCCAAGAACATGTACCCACCCTCCCACATAACACTTCGGCGAGTCCGCCCTCCCACTTCACTTTGCGCCTGATGCAAACACTTGAATCCTTACAACAGAGAAAGACTCTGCTAGGGTCGAAACGTCAGACCATTAACTATTTTTAACATTAAAAAACGTGACATTACGAAATAGTAGCTTGTTTTGTGTTTTGCTCGGCGCCCATCGGTCTCATCCAAGACTGCTGGGTTGGGCTAATGAGCTTGTACACATTCTTGTTCAGGATGTAGTGATGCATGATGGGAACGCTTGTACTGCAGTCGGTGCGATGCGCACAATAAACATGTACACACACAATTATGATAAAGCATGGAGGCTCCATGGACAATGTTATGTAAACGATCTTTATAAACCAAAGTAAGAATAATGTTGCGATTGAGCCCTATTTTTAGTGTAAAGCAAAAAATGACAATAATTATTTGCAATGGATTTACACAATAGAGCTACATTATTATATTGATTGTCGAATCTTTCGTAAAAAGGAAGAGGTGACCGGTGTTTTCTTTAGGTCAGGGGAATGGTCAAATGCGCATGCGTCAGCCCATCCCAGCGCCTCTGGATGATGCGCTGGGACCGAGCGAAGTTTGGTCTAAAACATCAGAGCCAAACAATTATTATAGTTTTGTAAAGTTTCCATCAGTGTCGACTTGCAAACTAGGGACAGCGCCCTCATCGGTCAGACAAAACCACTATACGATAGCCCCCACCACCCAAACTGGAGATGCCATTGAAGATAAGACCGCATGCCCCGCCTGAAAGTTCTTCAGCGGGAAATATTAACAATTGCGGAGGCACAAAATAGATTGCCTTATTAATCTATGTAATTAAAACTTGCTTGGTTTCTCCTTTCCCCCCTCGTTCATATGTTTTAAACACGGAATGGAAATGTAACAGCACGGCACCCGAGGCGACACCAGCGCGGCTTACCTGACGCTAGGCCGATAACGAAGCCAGATAAACCCGGGCGACGTGTTGACACGTTACGCTGGGGAAAAAAACACACACACAGACGGTGAGAGAGGGAAAAAGAAAGAAACAATCCCTACCGAAGGGTATATTTTACACGATAATGTGTGAGTCGGAGCGGTTGAAAGTCAGTCTTGGGAACGTCCGGAACAGCTCAGGTTTCACCACCTATGAAATAGTATCTACCAAATCATTGGATTAGTAGTTAATTGACAAAGTGTTGCGCCGTTAAATAATTGGAAAAATAGGGGATGGGAAATCTGGTCAAACTGTAATTATTTCCAGACGGGATGTGAGTCGGAATTGATGTTTGGAATCGGTCTAGGAATACTTCGTGCGGCGCATGGTAATTTAGCAAATCTAATTATATCTTTTTCCTTCTATTCGGGGGCAATTTTTTATTTATTTATTTATTACAGTTTCTTTACTAAGTGTTACTGTTTTCCATTAGGGTCTTGAGTAATATTTCCAAAAATAGCTTACATGTTCTGTTTTGTTCAATTAGTAAAATTTGATGTAAAGATTTCATAAGCAAACTTCCTTAAACTATAAAAACTAAATTATGTTGTCAAATAGCTGAAATCATTATACTTTTACGAAGGACGATTTTGTTTTCAACAACCAGTAGAATCACTGTACTCTCTTAAAACTCCGGGGTCAAAACTGATCCGAATCAGAACTGACCGGGGCACTGACCCATTCTTGGGTCAGGTTGACCTATAGAGACTGTTTAAAAAAAAGAGGCATATTATCTTGGATTCTGCATCAGTTTGACCCATTCCGGGTCGTTCTGAAGCAGATTCCAGGTCATACTGACCCAGAAATGGGTCATGCCCCACGGGACTCGGAATCCGGGTCAATTCTGACCGGGATTTATTTTTAGAATGTAGTGTCAATGTTTAACGCGACAGCATTGACACCCCTAGTTAGGACCATTACAAGTACATTATATGTCATACTGTCTACGATCTTTCGATCTACGTTTGATAAATAATGCTCCTTTTGACATACACATACATACATGTTTTCATACACCATCTTAATTCATTCAAGTTGAATAAACGTACTTCGAACCACCTCTTTTACACGACTTTCCTTAAAGGGATCGTTTTTTAATTGGAACCCACTGTTTGTTTCAATCCTATATAGTTGTAGATGTATACAATAAAACTAATCTGTGAACATTTCATTTCAAAAGGTGGTAGCGTTTTTGAGATATTGCCGAAAATCTGGAGCGGTTATGTCCACGCAGGAAGAATAATATGCATTAGAATACACAATCTGAGAGTAGTTTCTGACAGAAACGCTTCTCAGTTTCATAATTTTGGGGATCAAAAGTGATACCATAACCGCAGTACTTCGCAGTGCAAAGTTTCTCAAAATTCATTATACTATCCAAAGCTGCTGTACTTCTTACCAAGTAAGTTCTTAATTCCATTAATTGTCAGAGTCATTACCAAACATTATACAGACCCTTTAAACACCTAACTAACATGAACTACTCGTTTAAAATTCCATTGCCGTATGATTGTATAGCAAGGCACTTACAAACAAACCAATAGTGCTTTTTTAACCATTGGCCGGTGTAATTTCATTCATTTGCTGTTTAATGATTAAAATTGTCCATTTTCTTTCGAGACGGATCGGCGGTGACCTTATGTGTAATGGTGCATAAATAATTCAAAGTAGTGGAAACATATAGAACAGTCTATGCATTTCCTTCACAAGAAATGTTTAAAAACCACGGCAACAAATTTCATTGATCAATTATAAATCATTGTTAAGGTCTTTAAAAAGACAGCAAACGCTACACAGAGTTTGACCCCATTTGACCTTGACTTCCATTTCAAACCGGGAGTTGAAGTTTGAAATTGGAAAAATCTAACTCCTGAACCAGACATTGGATTGATAAGGTAAAATGTCCTCGCCAATTTATTCACTCAAATTTGATGACATTACTCGCGAACACCTTGTTTTTGTGATGTCACAAAATTTGAATGGCCAGTTGATCCTATTTCTATAGTGCCCCCCCCACATTTTGTATGCAAGTTCGCTCCAAACAAAGCTTGGTGAGGGGCTATACATGGAGAAAAGACTTGAGTTGAAAATAACTCCATATAGGAATTGATATTCCTTGATCTTAAACCAGTCTATATTGTAGGATGGAGGGAAACATGCACCAGGCAAGGAGTTCCAAAGAGATGCAGTACGTGGAATAAAGCTGTTGGAATGGCTCTTTGTTCTACATCTCAGCAAAGCAAGAGTGTACGAGTTAGAACAAGCAGAAAGCCTGGTTTCACGCTCAGACACCTTTGATAGGAGGAACCAGGTCAGACACACTAGTGACACATTTACCATTAAATTATCTGCAGAAAAGACAGAGGCTGGTTACAGACCTACGGTGGGAAAGAGGTTGTAGCGATGATCCCAACCCTTCACAAACAAGATTAACGATACGCTTCTGCTCTCTTAAGGTTATAACTGCATGAGGGGAACGAATGTGATTCTTGTTTTACCCTTACACCATGAGGGTGACTCTTGTGGGAAAACAATCCATTGTCAACTTGTGGAGGATTCGGACTGGCACCTGGCACGCTCGGTGGTCTAGAATACAGTGGTTGCTAGGTTCGAGTCCCTTTCGAGCACTGTGTTTACCTGTTTAACGGCGTATGGGTGTACAACCAAAATAAGGTCTTAGCCGAATTTTACAGCTACGGCTACGGCTGTTGCTAAGGGTGTTGCTAAGGACGTCCTATACATCAACGCATGATGACGCGGCGATCCAGCCATAGCCACCAATTCGGCCTAATATTCTTAAACCAAATGACAGTAATTGGGACACCGCTCAATGAGTGGCATAGTATGTCTCGTCCGCCTTACAGACGACTGGGAACACGACTTCACCCACGAGTGTCGAGACCGATGTCAGCTATATGAACGTATGTGTTATCTTGTCTTGACGTCTCATTGCTTATTATGATCTTCGCAAATTGACTTTGCCAAAATAGGTCAGGCTGTTGGCACCGACAGAAATACTGAAGTAGTAATCTGGTCAATAGCCGTCAAATTGGACACAACCTTTGTGAATACAAGTCTGCTTTTGACACCTCTGGGAACGAGCCGAGAAAGGGCTCCATCCTCAACCTCGTCCCCCCTCACCCTATTTAGCCGCGCTCTAAATTCATCTTGCCTATTAATCAAACCGGTTGTAAACTCGCGCACTGTTTTATTCATCATCATCAGCGGCCGATTCCTGCGGATTACAAGTGTACCGTTTTATTCTTTAATAAATCAATTGGCTTTTAACCGGGGATTCGCCCTAATATAACGAGGGAGTGTTTCTCACATGAAATGTTAATGTTTTTTACCTCGAGGCGATGAAAGGAAGGGAGAAACTAAGTGTGAACGTACCACGGCCGGCATGTCAAGCCTTCTCATTGCGAATGGCGTCCTCCTTCGGTGTTGCATAAATTATTGCCCACTGGTGTCAAAATATCAAAAGATGAATTGCCTTGCCCCCTCACCAATATACTAAATTTTTATGCATTTTAAAAAATTAAGAAAATTATAAAACTGACGTGTGATGAGCAGGAGATTTTAAGGACTGTTGGATTGATTTCCAAGAAGGTTAAAAAAAATCAAACAAAATCAAACAAAAACAAAAATAGCAGCAAATTACACGTGTAAAACATGATTAACTCATGATAATGACAAAGAACAAAGGCAAGACAATACTAAAAAAAAAACCAGGAAAAACAATTGAGTTTCCAGAGCCCCTTAAAGAAATATTAATGAAATAAACCTATGAATGAGATCTTGAAAATAGTCGTTAATAGGATCTACATCCAGAAACAATACATCAGCGAGATTAAAGGCAAATTATACCTTTGATATTTGGATCCGTTCGATTTTGTTAATCCTATATAAATGTAGATTATGTACAATAAAACTAACCTGTGAAAATCTCATTTCAAAAAGTGGTAGCGTTTTTGAGATATCGCCGAAAATCTGTAGTGGTTATGTCCACGCAGGAAGAATAATCCATAATTGGAATACACAATCTGAGAAACTTCTCTTGCAGAAACGTTTCTCAGATTGAAATGTTTTTGAATCCCTTTCTCTAAAACCACATTCCTTAGATGGGAATCGTTTCTCAAAATGTTTTACATATCAACAGCTGCAATGCTTCTTACCGAGTAAGTTTTTATTGCCAATATTGTTTTGAGTAATTATCAAAGGAAAACCCTCCCTTTAAATCGTATATCACTACTGTTTACAATTTCACATGTCACGACGGAAAGCAGAAACGCAAGAAAACTGCAGAACTACTTTTATTAATTACAAAAAGCCCTTATAAACACTAAAGTTCACCAGAAAATTTAACCAATATGTGTTTCTCGGGGGAAAAATGTAGAACATGTCCCCTGTCCTAACTGAAAATGCTTTTTGTTAGCTTGGTTTAAGTCTCTCAGTGGTTTTAATATAGTTGTAATAGTTTTCAATATGTTTATTAGTTTTAAAAATTATTATTATGGTGTCTTTTAGTTTAAATTTTTGTGTGTTGTTCGTCTTCAATGGGTTTTTGCTCTTCAGTTACGATATTTACTTTAAAACTATACATTAATGTTCAGCGCTTTTGGGGTAGTCTCCACCCTAGGCGCTATTGCACTAATATTATTATTATTAACATGAAAATTGGACAAGTCAACAGTGGAATTTCCATTTTTTTGTTACAACATTAAACAAAGAAAACAAAAACCCAAGGTGAGGAAAATCCATACAAAATATCTCTGGTTCACGACAGATGCACATTTTATTCGATCAAATCAAATTCAAGGAACAGTGATGCGTTTAGGCGCTGATATTGTTGAAGGTGAAGATCAATATGCGCGATGTTATTCTCTTCCCGTCAGGAAGAATGAATTGTCTACCGTCCTCAAATCACGCCCCCATACTACCTGAATCACATCTGTATCTTCAACGATTAGAATCGCCATTTGATTAAATTACCTTCCATCTTCGAATGCAGTGCATTCAGGGTAGGATTTTGAAGGAGTAAGGCACGTCCAAGATTACCGGGAATCGCATAAAGGCTTTGGGCGGCAACAGCCGGAAAACTAGAATGTCAAAGACAGCCTCCAGCAAACCAACACTCAAACACAATTTGAGCGAAATTGTCCCACAACAAATTGAAGTTATGGCCTATGTTTAATAAATGATTGACGAGCTAACCTACCTCTATTATATATTTTTTTTATATAAAAGAATGAAATCATCGTGTTTTTAGAGGAATATAGACTCGTTGAGTGTTAAAATGACAATGCAGTGGCATCAGTGTTCACGCCTGATCCATCTCCAAACACCAGAGGGTCAAGCCATTAGTATTGCCCAAAATGACCTCTCGGGATACAAGAGGGGTAATATGGCGACGAAGTGGCCTCAGTACTCACGCCTGATCCATCTTCAAGGGTGACACCAGAGGGTAAAGCCATTAGTCTTGCACAAAATGATCTCTTGGGTATGAGTAGGGGTAATATGGCGACGCAATGGCCTCGGTATTCTCGTATGATCCATGTCATAACTATTGTTTATAATGACCTCTCGGGTATGAGAGGGGTAAAATGGCGACACAGTGGCTTCGGTATTCTCGCCTGATCCATCTTCATAGGTTACACCAGAGGGTCAAGTCATAACTACTGTTTATAATGACCTCTCGGGTATAAGAGGGGTAAAATGGCGACGCAATGGCCTCGGTATTCTCGCCTTATCCATCTTCATAGGTAACACCAGAGGGTCAAGTCATAACTATTGTTTATAATGACCTCTCGGGTATGAGAGGGGTAAACTGGCGACGCAGTGGCCTCGGTATTCTCGCCTGATCCATCTTCATAAGTAACACCAGAGGGTCAAGTCATAACTGTTGTTCAAAATGACCTCTCGGGTATGAGAGGGGTAAAATGGCGACGCAATGGCCTCGGTATTCTCGCCTGATCCATCTTCATGTAGGTCACACCAGAGGGTCAAGTCATAACTATTGTTCAAAATGACCTTTCGGGTCTGAGAGGGGTAACATGGCGACGCGGCGGCTTCACTGCTCTATCTCCCTTTATAGGTAACACCAATGGGTCAATCATGTAGTATATTGTCCTCTCGGGCATTGCCTCTCACCTTGCGCCTAGCCAACTGGCTGTACTGGCTGTTCTCCCCAATAACATACGAACCGTTCGGTCAAATCCGGTCATACTTCTTGTAATCTTAGAACCACCCCTTTTAGATAGTGTAGTCGTCCATGGGGTTGAGTTTCACTAACAGGTCACCATGACCCTTTGAAATTTGCCTGTTGCAGACCCCCATTGACATGCGTACACGAACCTTGAATTCTAATTGCAGATAAGGTCTGCAGCCAACACAATCATCAGGCTGATAATGTACGCCCCCACCCACTCACCCGCCCACCACCCACTCCCCGCCCACTCCAACAACCATTCACCCTCACCCCACCCCAACCCCATTACCCCCAAACGGACTTAATTACCCTATAAATAAAATTGCCTTCCAATGAGGCTGGTGGAATGAGCTAGATATTTTTTGGGAATCTCATTGCAGAGGGTTTTCATGGTCTGCGGATATCAATCATTGAACAAAATACAATTAAAAAAAAGAAGAAGTATATTTCATCTCGAGTAGCTGTAGTTGACACTATATGACCCCCAGGAATTTATAAACAAAGGCATTGGGGTGAAGTATTCATACAGCTGAACAGGCTTAACGAAGTTTCTCAGACAACTGAAATTTTGCCTGTTTGTTTGCGCTGATATGAGGAGAGACTGTACAAAAAATAATTTAGTAAAATATTAATCAGTTATTAACTAATGAGTATTGTCGGCTACAGAGCGTGTTGGTGTGCATGGTTTTAAGAAAAAAGGTTCACATTTGCAGTAACAGTAGCATTTTGGTCTAATCTTGAAAATAACAGACTTATTTACAAATAATTATATAGAGTGTTTTCTTGAAAAACGATTTTTGAAATTTAAAAGGCGATGATGCAGTTTTGCTGAAAATTTTGCAATTAAGTTTAGTTTTACCTTTGATATAAGATTGACAGAGCTGCCAACATTTGCATCTTGCAATCGAGGAGTTTTTGTACAATCAGGGAGATATTTAGACATTTGACATAACAGGAAAAAAGTTTCCATAATCAGGGAGATTTTAAAATGTGTTTATCAGAACATGGGAAGATTGCTTTATTTTCAGGGGACTTTCTGCATAATCGGGGAGAGTTTGCTGCTCTGCATTGACGGAGATCAGCAGAACAAATTAAAGCGTTTTTAATATGTCAAGCTAACGATAGACTTAAGTATTGCCATCTGAAATATTGCTCAGGGGTAAGAAAATGATCCCTCGTAACTAATTTTCTTATTTCGATCTCGCAGATCGAAATAAGCATTTGACTATAATGACAAACACGAGAAAAATCCTTACCAAGATATGAACTATTAGTATAACTTTTAAACAACACACACAAAACCCTTTAAAACTAAATCATGTAAACAAAAACCACAAGGGATTCTGACTTTGTAAAATAAATAATTTTGGTGTGAACAGAGACAAATTTACTTGAGTCGGACTAAAACCTGCGACCTCTGGATTAACATGCCGGTGCTCTACCAATTGAGCCATCTAGCCCTATGTTGGCGGTCTCCCGATTTTCTCAACATCTTTGCTCATTGTTTCTTTGTACAACCCAAAATTATTTATATTAAATCTTATTTTGTTGACACTTTTAACGACGGGTTGCAGTTTATTGCCAATCTAGAAGAAACGGGACGACTCAACTATACGCTAAAACAGACTACCCAACTTTAACTAAGGATACTATCTTAAAGGCACTGTACACGTTTGGTAATTACTCAAAATATATATTAGCTTAAAAACTGTTGAAAAAAGAGCTGTTGATAGTATAAAACATTGTGAGAAACGACTCCCTCCGAAGTAACGTAGTTTTTGAGAAAGAGGTAATTTATCACTAAAATAATAAACACTTCTTGCAAGAAGTTGTTATTCCTATCTGAAAGCACACAAATTTGTGCAACAAGGGTGTTTTTTCTTTCATCATTTTCTTGCAACTTCGATGACCAATTGAGCCCAAATTTTCACAGGCTTGTTATTTTATGCATATGTTGGGATACACCAAGTGAGAACACTGGTCTTTGACAATTTCCAAACGTGTTCAGTGCCTTTAAATATATCAGTTTATTCGTGCCAAACATAATTGGCTGAATAATGCTGTATCCGCGGTACATCGTCCCTTTCCAAAACTATTAGACTCTCCAATATTGACGCTCGCCCATTATTATTAAAGCCGAAGGGTATTTTCCAGCATGGAGGATGTAAATTCATTTTAACAATTTATCAAGACACTAATTTCAGTGGCGGGCTCACTCAAGCGGTAAGGGGCTCTCTCTTACTTAGTAAAAGAATGTTCATTTTCCATACATATTTTGGTCGTCATGGTAACCGTGAAAAAGCATTAACTGCAATGTGTTCTTGGATGGAGGCTGGTGTGGAAGGGGGGGGGGTGTTTCAGCTCTGTACCCAGGAATTATTTAAACTAATCTCCTATGATAAGTCTGGCCAATTATCCAAAATGGTACATGGTTTCGGTTTGGTGATGTTCTCTGATCCGTCACATTCAATGCATGGATAAAACACTAAATACATGAACCCACCCTATATGTATAAAAACTAACACACTAATTACTTACACTGTATTTGTATCATTTGAGATCACGATTCAGATTGAGTGATCTCACGCAGGGGAGAAAATAAACAAAACTTGTTGTTTTCATATTAGAAGAAAAAGATGAGTATACCCTCAATCGTTATAGAGGACAACAAGTTTAGTACTCTAAATCGTTACACACTTTAAAAACTGGGGTGTTTAATTGACACATGGGAGTTGCCACATATAGATACCGAAAAACATAAAACAAAATTTACAACATATAGGGTGTTACAATAACACTAATTTTTGCAAAAACAGTTACATTTGTGTTATTTTAACACCCTATGATGTTAATTTTTATTCTCTCACTCACGAGTACTCTCAATCGTTATTAAAAAAAAATGAGTACTCTCAATCGTTAAAGAGGAAAGAAGGTGATTACTCTCAATCGTTATAGAGGAAAAAGAATGAATACTCTCAATCGTTATAGAAGAAAAACGATGATAACTCTAAATCGTTATACAAAAATAGATGAGTACTCTCAATCGTTATAGGGGAAAGAAAATGAGTACTCTCAATCGTTATTGAAGAAATAGGATGAGTACTGTCAATCGTAATAGACTGGAACGAAAAAAGATGAGCACTCTCAATCGTTATAGAGGAAAGAAGATAAGTACTCTCATTCGTTATAGAAGAAAGAAGATGAGTACTCTCAATCGTTATAGAAGAAAGAAGATGAGTACTCTCAATCGTTATAGAAGAAAGAAGATGAGTACTCTCAATCGTTATAGAAGAAAGAAGATAAGTACTCTCAATCGTTATAGAAGAAATAAGATGAGTATTCTCAATCGTTATAAAGGAAAGGAGGACGAGTACTCTCAATCGTTATAGAAGAAAGTAAAGATGAATACTCTCAATCGTTGTAGAGGACACAGCGTTGAGTACTACACATCTTTACAGGGGAACGAACACAGATGAGACTCTTAATCGTTACAGAGGAAAGAAGGACGAGTACTCCAAATCGTTATAGAGGAAGGAAGATGAGTACTCCCCATCGTTATAGAGGAAAGAAAGAGATGAGCACTTTCAATCGTTATAGAGGAACGAAAAGAGATGAGCACTCTCAATCGTGATAGAGGAAAGAAGGTGAATACTCTCCATCGTTATAGAGGAAAGAAGGTGAATACTCTCCATCGTTATAGAACAACAACAAAGCAATAAAACAACAACAAAGACAACAGACTTGATTTCATGTAACTAAAAACAAAAACGTACGTTCAATTGTTTCAGAGGAAAGAAGAGACTGTAGAATGTATTCCAAAAGTACGGAACCTCTGACAGAGCATGCACAATTACAAAAGAAGCAAGTACTATCGGAAAAGTTTGAATTCCCTTTAAAAATGAATTGAAATAATGTCTTTAGCCATGATCATTTCAGACGAAGATCATTGTTATAATATTGGCCTTTGAATATGAATAACCTTCAGAGGGCTCCCGCACTTCTGATTAAATGGCGATTGGAGGTCACGTGACTGTTTGAAAAGGCCGTGTGTACTGTAGGTTTGTCAATCTAAATATGGCTTGGAGTTTTCAACCGATGTCGAATGTTGCTTCGAATGCTCTGGCACTGTACTTTCCCTGGGTCCCATTTCGTAAACTAAATTAAGAAAAATTAGAAGATGTCCAACAAATCCATCTCATCAGAAACAACCCTAAGCAGGGGGTGGGGGTGGGCACCAGTCGCAAGCAATGTAAGCACTTGTAAATGTGGCTGGTATAACCCGTTTCTTCTCAGCAAAAATCGTCAGCGCTTTTAACTTCTAGAAAACGAACAAAAATATGAGCAGGACATGCAGCCTTTCTCAGGCACCCTTCCAATGAAATATGCTAATTACATTTACGCATGCGATTATACACTCTTGGTTGGCAAACGCCATAGAGTTGTGCACTATGCAGACGCACAAACGCGTGTGCGTCATGCCACCATCAGTCCAAAACAAAAAGGGCGCGATGTGTCCCCATTAATTTTTGTTTGCCAACCAGTAGTGTTTGTGCGCATGGACGATGTGCAATTTACATATTTCATATAAGAAGGGTCTATCCTATGCAACAAGGCCTTGTTGCAGATGTAAATTGCACACCCTTGCAAGGATGTTTTTTTCTTTCTTTCATTATTTTCTTGCAACTTCGATGACCAATTGAGCCCAAATTGACTTAGGTTTGTAATTGTATGCATGGATACACCAAGTAAGGATACTGGTCTTTGTACGCCCTTGGTTTTTATTCCATAGCCGTATGTTTCATTATTTCAATCTCATGGAAGGTTACCAGACTCGATTGTCATGCAACCTCGTCCCCACGTGAACAGACTTTAAAGTTCACGTATAAAAGAGAACCGTCTACAGAATGCCATGCATGACGAGCCATTATACACACCGGGACTTTATACTGACGCTCTCGCCTGGACGTGAATTTATGGGTCTAACATTTCTCGCTTGGCCAGGTCGGTTTCTCTAATGACAACGATATCTCATGATGTTCCAAGGTGTGATAAAACAATCAGACTCTATTACCCTATTCATTGGCAATCAATTATTGACTTGATCAAGTCGCTCGTCAGATTTCTATCTAGGGCCTTATACTTTCCCTCTGCTTGTTTCGTAATACATATTTTATTAATTCATATGGGGCTATTTTATGAAGTATATTTTCATGTTTGATGCATTCACTGTATTACACTGAATTTGATCACAGGCGTAAGTGACAACATGGTTGAGTTGGTAAAACCTGGCGCTCATTTTTCTATTTTAAGTTGATCATCGAAGCGGTTTCATAAGGAGGAGGAAAGAGAAGAAATCAAATGGTAATCACAAATTGACAAGTGGTGGGAAAATTGAGAAGGCACTTAAAGATCAACTGGAACGAAATTAACATAATTGTTCTTTTGTCATAGAAATGTAAACGAGTGCGTAATGAGTACAATTGAGTAAAACTCATAAAAAATAAATTGTTTCATAATGTTTAAAACCCCCAAATTATGATAAATGTCACACTGAGAAAACAGTACGGTGACGTCACACTACAGACCCAATCCAAACAAGACAATGGAAAATGCACAGCAACGAAGATAAACAAACTTCCTCCAGTCCGTGTTGTGACGTATTAATTTACGTCGCAACACGGACTGATTTTACGCTGGTTTTCTGAGGCACTGGTACTTCAGTGTTGATTTCACCTTGCGTGTTTATGGGTCTTTGCTGGGAACCATGCAGGGCGCCGCCAACGGCGGCAAAACACTAGTACTTATAATCAAATTCCATACATGATCAAATAATAACTGAACACAAAATACACGAGGATAAGAATAGTCAAATTAGTTTGAGTGATTCCGTTTCAGTTGATCTTTAAGTTTGTCAAAACGGTTGTACATAAACATAACCACAACATAAACCCTGAAGACAATATGAGCATGTTGATCGAAACGTTTAGTTTGTTGCACCACCGGAACCACTACAACTCATACAGAGTTCATGTGCATGGTGTTACCGTAAACCTGACTAGATTGTGTTTCAAACATGGACTCAATCAAATGAGCGCCCAATTCTTTTGTCCAGAGATTGTCACGAGGTTTCAGATGCTTAAGAAAAAAATGAGGATCGGGCTAGACCCCAATTCAAGATAAAAAACAAAACACAAAACAAACACACCAAGACCCACATTTCTAACAAATTTGTATTGACATCTACTGCATTGAATTAATGCCCGATGATGAATGTGTCATTCTTATCTGTTACGTGACCAAACCTTGCCTGAGCATTATCATTTAATCTAAAACAAAAAGATGTACCGCACAGATAGAGGGGGAAAAAACCTAGCAGGGTATTTTAATTCACAACTCAGAAAAAAAATACCCCAAAACAATCTTCTTTCACACCGTGACTCGGAGAAATAAAATACCTCTACATACAAGAAGGTTTGGTGGGAGACAGAACAAGCTAGAGAGAGAGGGGGGCAGGTTTTTGGTGGAGAGAGCCGACAATATTTGTCCGATGTCTGGCACGATTTCGCACCCGTCCCGCACCTCCACGGAAGATTTTTATCGTAGCTGGCATCCGGGCAGAATCCCGTGCTCGAATTACCCGCTGCGGGAGATTTTCCCACACGACAGTTTATTAAAAACGGCGAGAGATAGAGTCAAGGGAGAGAAGAAGAAAAAAAATCCTCCAGAAAATCAAATTTTCCTGCAACGGACACATCTACAACGATGTATCTGAAGTGGTTTCCGGTTTAGCGCGTTGCCATTGATTCGAGGGCAGCAAGAAAAAAACCACAAAATTTCCCGGTGCATTTTTTTTTATCGGGGGGGGGGGGACTCTCGAGTCAGACTTAATTATATTGCGTACTTGACACGGCCATTGGAATATTATCCTCTGCAATTGATGTTTCCATTTTCCTCTTGTTTTTTTTCTTGTTTCATACGACCGCGGTGTAAGATTTTGACGATAATGCGAGCCGAAGGGGGCAGACGCATGTCACATATTGCAGCGGTGGAGAGCAAAGTACATGTAATGCACGCGTTCGTACAACATTTCAATTTTATCTGGTGTTTGCACTGGGTTTATTCCACAAGTGTTCCAACTTGACAATAAGTGAAAAGGAACAAATTTGGCTGAGCAGAACCGGCCTACTTCGTGGGAAGTTGTGCTCGCAAATAATACCGGACACCAGGAATCAAATTGACTGCTTTTTAGGGGACTTCAACACTCGAATAAATATTGAATCGAAGCTTTTTTATAGGCAGTCACAACAAAATGAAAACTATGCATGATTTAGAAACAATGTTTTTGGAAATAGACTTACAATTGAAAGAAGCAAATTTCTTCGTTGGTGGTTTAAGTCCCTTGTACATTATAACGAACTTATTCAGTGTATCAGGTTCTATCTCTTCTTTAAATAACTAAGCCGATATTTCATCTCCACTCCGAAAGAGAACATTTTTATTTTAAATGATTTTTTGTTACTCGTTCATTGTTTCAAAACTACAAGCATTCTCCCAAATTATGGTAAAGTCCCATGCTGTAGACAGTGTGACCAGGACCCCACAGAGAATTAATGCCACACCTGTCTGCTTACATTTACTGTCATACTGATTTATTGGTTTGTCTAATTAAATTCAATCAAAACTTGTCCTGTCTTTACCAATACCAAACTATCTTCCAATCAGTGGCGTCACCGGGGAGGGGAGCCCTGCTCAGAGCCCTTCTCCCCTCTTGCAACCCCACCCCCCCCCCAAAAAAAAACAAAAAAAACAAAAACAAAACCCCAAAACCCCCAAAACCCAAAAAACAAAAATGACCCCCCCCCCAAAAAAAAAAAAGTTCGAAAAAACATGAACAAATAAATAGTTCAACCATGGAGGAATGAAGTTCGGGGAAAAAATGCACAATAAAAATGAATGGTTTATGGTACAACACGTAGCCCCCAATTAAGTATTTGCTTCCCCCTCACGAAAATGTCAGGTTACACTACCGCTTCCCATCTTCCACAGATTCCATCCTTTTCTCATTACACCCCCAATGCATCGATACATGTCTTAACATTCGTTACTTTCACTCTTACATAGCCTACATCTTTTCTTTATTTCATCATGATGTTATACTGTTAAAGCCACTGAACACGTTTGGAAATTGTCAAAGACCAGTGTTCTCACTTGGTGTGTCCCAACATAATGGATAAAATAACAAGCCTGTGAAAATTTGGGCTCAATTGGTCATCGAAGTTGCAAGAAAATGATGAAAGAAAAAACACCCTTGTTGTACAAATTTGTGTGCTTTCAGATAGGAATAAAAACTTCTTGCAAGAAGTTTTTATCATTTTAGTGAGAAATTACCTCTTTCTCAAAACGATACTTAATGGGTTATTTTCTTTGATATCCAGTGCACCGGGTAATATATACTACTTCGTAAACACTCGGTGCGCGTTTTAGCCGTGGAATAAGGTGCATGCTGGTACGTTGGTGACCAAACTTATTTTCATGGTGAGTATGATAAATACAATGAATTGAATTGAACTTGTAGTGAAATAATATTAGGGTCTATTTCATTTTGCAAATTGTCAAATTGAACAAGGCATCGTTACGAATGTGTCTGACGATGTGGGCTAGCTACGGTTCGAACAACCATTGAGCATTGAATACAACATTGAATACTGTCTAAAACTCATCAACCATAGCAGGCTTAAAGGGAAAGTATATATACCTTTGATTTTCGAACCGTTCGATTGTTTTAATCCTATGTAAATGTAGATAATAATAAAACTAACCTGTGAAAAAATTAATTTGAAAAGGTGATCGCGTTTTTGAGATATCGCCGAAAATCTGGAGCGAATATGTCCATACAGGAAGAACAATCCGTAATTGGAATACACACTAATTATAAGAAACGTATCTCACAGTGACGTTTCTCAGATTCCAATTTTTCGGGATTCAAACTGATACATTTTTCCATAACCACATTACTTCGAAGTGAAATGTTTCAAAAAATGCTTTATACTATCGAAAGCTACTGTAACGAAGTATGGTTTTAACTGCCATTAATTTTAAGAGTGATTAGCCTACCAAACGTATATCTTCCCTTTAAATACAAAACCACCTCACATCGAATCTGTCAAACAAACAATCTACAGAATACAGTCAATAAATAAATATTGAATTATAAAGAGTGTTATTATGACCTTTGAGTATCGTTCACACCTCCCTATAACAATGCCCTTGGCCACCTTTTACGTCAACCTGATATCTGGACTCCTATACGGCGGCTTTCTGCGACGTTCCTTGATCAAGGTGTGGAGTTTATTTACGTTTACACTGGGAAGTACAAGAAATAACATCCATTGGGGCTTACCATAGAGAAAGGACACGGGCTTACTAAGGCCCATTTTAAGGGACAAGGGGAAGTAATTTCGACCATCCCCCGTGGCGTAACCAGACATTTTCATTAACGGACATTTTCATTTGGGGGAGGCGGGGCAAAGGCATACATGTGTGTGGGTGTGTGTGTGTGTGAACATTTTCTTCCTCCATGGTGTGAACATGTCTATACGCATTCAAACCGAGGACTTTAACAAAATGGATCCGGGAAAATGACATATCGGAACAGTCCTCGGCTTGTTTCGTGTACAAAACCAATGGGGACGTTGCTAAAACAATGGGATTATGGGATGTCCCCAGTTTACACCATTTACAAACATGTGGGTGTGGGTGTGTTTGCTGTCCTTTCTCTATGGTGTGAGCGTGTCTATCAATTCAAACCGAGGACTTTAACAAAGGGGATCCGGGTGTTTGACAGAGCGAGGACGTCCTCGCTTCGTTTTCGTGTACAAACCCAATGGGGACGTCGCTAAAAAAAACTATGTCCAAACAATGGGAGAACAAAGAGAAGTCCTCGATTTACGGGATTCACAAACGTGTGTGTGTTTAATAATAATAATAATAATAATAATAATAAGACTTGTAATGCGCACATATCCACCCTGCTGGGTGTTCCACCCTGCTGGGTGTTTGTGGGGGGGGGGGACACGGTGTGATATCGAACCATTCATTATTCGATGTCACTGGGGGAGCAAGGGGAGGGGGCAAGGGTTCCGAGTTGGGGCTCCCTCCCAATGATACCCCTTTTGGTTACGCCACTCCAAAGGGAGTTGCACAAAGTAGGCTTGCAGGCTTTTGTACTAGTGTCGAAACTTACAAAACTGCTATAGTTCAATCCTTAAAGACTCACTGATTGTAAAGTTCACACCAGTTCCAATCATCCATAGATACAATCCCGTTTGAAATAAGCCGAGGAAATAGCATCTGTTGCTTATGTCGATTACCACACTACAAAATATCAACACGTACACGAACGTGCGCAAAACCCCCTCAATTCCCAACCTGCCCTTCGTTGAATTTCACAAGAAAACGTGATCACAGAAGGTATGACGTAAGTTTCACAGGTACGGTGTACTATAGTGAAAAGTAGTGCATGGAAATAAAGTGACTTTTCTAACCACCTGTGTGTAATTACGGAATAACAGCGTGAGGACCCATCGGATCAGTCCATTGTCAGCGGCCAGCCACCAACTTGGTCATTACTACGCAGTGAAGACCGGGTCCACACACTTGTTATTCCCATAAATACAGCACACTGTTATTCCCATGAATACCTTTCACGCCATTTATTCAGTACAGCTCACAGAGTCGGTCTTTATGCCACATGTTAATAATACACCCCACGTGACCAGTCTTCGACCAATCGGAGTGCATAAACTCTCCGAGGTATTTATTAACGTACAATTAAAATATTGTACCAGTGTTACAATGATATTGTAACTAAAATATACAGCCATGCTAATTATAAAAAATGACAGAGGATACGAAGTTGCCAGTTGGCCTGGTGCTGCAAACTTTTTTTCTAATATCCAGAGAGAACGGTGGTCTAAAACTTGTTTACTATACGAGAACGACACCCTCTCACCCGTGTCAACGTATCGCAGCTCCTAATTGATGAAAATGATATGATTTTGCACTTTGGCGGTGAACATAGTGGAGGCGAATGGTATAATAGTTTGTGGTGTTTGTTGGACGGCTTCGTGTTGGGTCAGACGCCGCCTGCGTGTAAATAAATAATTGTGGCGGAAAAGGAGAGGTGGAACCGGCCGCGAAAGTGGCGACTGACCGGGTCGGTGTGCAACTTGAACCGGGAAGAAAGGGGTTCCGTGCCGCCCAGTTGATGGTCCGGAGCCGTTAAAAACAATAAATAGCTGAGGTGGTTTGTGTAAACAGTCGTGTGGTCCCGGGCTTCTGGAGCGTAACCACTTCAGAGCCGCTACCCACACACGTCGTTGCACTATCTACACCCCCCCCCCCAAAAAAAAAGAAAAAAAAGAAAAAAAAAGAAGAAAAAAAAGAGACCCTGCTTGGCGTCGACTCGGTTCCCGGACTGACCGAATTCGTGACTGGAATAAAAAAGATGGGTTTTACACCTTCCCAAAGTTTGCAAATGGAAAGCTTCGCCACAAGATGAGTATAATCACTGTTCTTGTATGGCATAGCACCCAATTCTATTATAGCACCAATATTCAATGAAAACCTTCGCCTTTCACTTCCAAACGGTTAGTAAATTAGTGTAATTTGATTAAACACCTTGGCCCAATTTCATAGAGCTGCTTAAGCACAAAAAAATGGCTAAGCACAATTTTTTTGCTAACCAGAACAGGGTTACCAGCCAAAATACCATGTCACATGTACAATTTGTGACTGGTATCCTGCTCAATTCTGCTAAGCAGAAAATTGTTCAGCAATATTTTCTGCTCTAAGAAATTGGGCCCTGATTGCTAACTGTGTTGTTATATAAGGCATTTATTGTACACTCTACAGACGCCAGGGTGAGAATTGATTCCTGGTCCGAGGGGCTGGATCCATGTCTGTGTCAGTTTGATCCGGAATCTGCATCAATGTGACCCGTAATTAGTTAATATCTGGGCCCAATTTCATAGAGCTGCTTAAGCGGAAAATATTGCATAACAGTTTTCTGCTTAGCAGAAATGAGCAGGATACCAGTCACAAATTGTACACGTGACATGGTACTAGTTTGGCTGGTAACCTTAGTCTGGTAAGCATTTTGTTGTGCTAAGCTACTTTTTGTGCTTAAGCAGCTCCACGGTTTCCAGGTCACTTTGACACTGACACCTGAGTAAAACTGACCCCATAATGGACCAGGGGTCGATTTCACAAAACTCTTCCTAACTTAGGACTAGTCCCAGGCAATGCTAAGAGATAGGACTAGTCTTAAGTTAAGACCAGTTACTGGTCTGAACTTCAGATAAGACTAGTCTTATCTCTTTGTGAAATCGGCCCAGACCCCCTTGGACCCAGGTCAATTCTGACGCGCGAGTTTGTAGGGTGCAGGTGACAGAGGTAGGTGAGCTTTTCTGTGATTATTGACTTCACCAAACAACCCCCAATTCCATAGTGAGTATTTTCAAGACCACTGCGATTGATACGAGGTAATTTAACGGTACAAGCCCATAATTTACTCTCCCACCCCCCTTCATATTCCCCCACCCCGAAACAAAACAAATCAGCCCGTGCGTCATTGTGGTCGAGGCTCGCCGGCCTTCGTGGCACAGTTGACCCGCCAAAAAAAAGTGCGCTGCGGTGAGCACAGACACAACCTCCTTTGCGAGCTCCCCGAACTTGCATATTTATGTGTGCAAATTAATGTTTACAATATTGCAGAATATGTCCCCCAATTGTTTACTTAATATGGGGCTCCAGAAGTCAGATGAATTGTCAAATGACGCGCATCAAAACTCTCCAAGTGTGGGTTGACCGTGTATTTAACCTCTATCTTCGCTTGTAGCAAAATGTCACAAAACTATTTTAAGGTTGAAAAATGACAAAAGAGTGGGGTCCGTGATACTAGCCTGTTTTGAATGTGAAGATTGTTCTTTTTGGAAATGAAGTGGATTGTTTTAAAGGGAACGTCAAGACTTAGCAATAACATAAATGCAACGAACAATCGAATGGACATCATCTTCCATTCGATATTAAGATTGTCAATAGGGGATGGGGTCACTTACTTTTGTGAGCTTGGAGGACGGCCTATTATAGGATCATCCCCCTTTGAATTTTCCACGAGGTGAAAAAAGGGAAAATCAATTATAGCCATTGAAAAAAAGAAGAAACATATGAGAACAAATTGAAATAACATTTATTTTCATGTATTTCTTATGTATTCCTAACTTTCACTTTTCTGTGAAAATATAGGCCTATGGATAATTCACCCCGGGTCATACACTATGTTAACACCCACCCTATAGAAGAGATGTTAGACCCAACATTGAAAAGAATCGGTAAACTTTCTCTTTCATTGTAAATTATTTGCTTCAATGGAATGACAGTGTACTAATATTTCCAAAACATAATTTTTTGCAGAGATGTGAAACCCACATTGCGGAAGAAATGATCAACATAATCTTTGAAAGGTAAATTATTTGCTTCAACGGCAACGAACTTTCCAAAACACCATTTTTCGCAGAGATGTGAAACCCATATTGCGGAAGAAATGATCAAATTTATAGTCTTTGAAAGGTAAATAATTTGCTTCAACGGCAACGAACTAGTATTTCTAAGCCACAGCCAACCATTTCGAAGATTTTCCCCATATTTGTAATTGAGTGTGATATCATTATGGAAGAATACATAAACGCCTCTCTCCCGCAAACACAGACAGAAAACGAACAGTATACTGTGAGGTCTAGAAGGCGAGCGAATCCACCCACCCCATTCTGTCCACAACAGCAAAACCTGCCCCTTAATTGTTTTGTTTTGCTGCTTTTTAGCTCGCATTAACCTTTAAAGCTCAACGATTTCAAAAGAGGCTTCTCCTTGAATGGTTTCAGAGACCGAAGAGGAAAACAATTAAGGGTTGTAACTTCACACGAGAAATAACACAACCACGTGTGATTTAAAAAACAAAATGCAATTTTGTTAGTCCTTGAATTGTTCTGTTTCTATACGTGCCTGACATTAGATACATCCTCCAATGGCGAACTGGTGGTACATTTGTATCTATAATGGGAGTCTCTTCGTTTTTCTATTACCCTTCTACTTCTAGTTACTCATTAGACCACCCTGGGTGAACCCGATGGATCTATACGAACTGGTTTCGCCAACAATGAAAGTGACTGTTGAAGACTTCCTTTGAAGTCATTTATGTCTAGCCGGTGACACATTGACGAAACGTTGTATGTGTCGTCGGGGCGGCTTCTTCATAGTTCCGTTTGAATCGCAAATGAGGCATGACCGACCGCCTTACACTATTTATCCCCACCCCCAAATAAAGAATAACATAATACAAAACAGGGGGAAGGAACAAGTTGAAAACAAATATAGAACCCCCCCCAAAAAAGTATAAAAATACTGCAACATGAATATTATTTAATAGATGTTAACTTTGCATTGAGGATAAAGAATATAATTTATTTTTACCCTTACACCGATGTGTATTAAGCACTGTATACTCAGTATTATTATAGTACGGCAGGAGGAGATGGCATTGTGCCTTTGATAAAACAAGCAATTTGAGTGATATTTTGTGTGTTTGTTTGCGTTGATATGAGGATTGACTATACAAAAAAAAAAGAAATTTATTGGATAATAATAATAATAATAGTTATTAACTAACATTAATGATTTTGTGGGGTCAGCTACAAAGGGCTGCCGATGTGGAGGGTTTTATACACACATGTGGCAGGCATGTTTGTTTCTACTTGTACATTTAATAATATATGTTAATTTTGCATCGGGGATAAAGGTCGTGAAAAGGTCGTGGGTTCGAATCCCACCTGAGTGATGCCTGTGGATTTTATTCATAGAACTCGGGAAAGTACGGAGTATACAGTGCTTAATACACATCTACTTGTGCATGTTTCATAAATATAAGCTGGATACAATAATAGCCTAGGATGGGGACGAGCGCGGGGCGAGTGTAAGCTGCCACTTATGCATGTAAACTTGGGCTCTAGTCAGGAGAAGTTGTCGCCCCAGGGTTAACCGCTTGCTATGCGTTGACGTTTAACGCTGCAGAGTATCCCGCCTTGGTTGGTTCACCATCATAGTGTGTCCTACACGAGGCCAATGCACTTTTACATCAAGGATGAATGGTCGCGGAAAGTTGAACGTCACCCGCAAGACCATCGGCGAAACGGTCGGGGAAGGGATAACGGCGAACATGCAGTCGAGTTTGGTTTTGAACCGACTTTAATGAGGTGAGTTGCCGAAACTCATTTTTAAAACTTCATGATCTTGAAGACCGCCCTCTGTTGATCGGACAGCCCCACGAGTCACCCGGTGATCCGATTGAACCTTTTAAGTTATTGTTTGTACTGGCAAAGCCGCACATAAATAAACAGTCCGAAAATGACTAACTTGGACGGCAAGTGATTAACTCTCAACTAAAATAATGTGAAGTGAATATGGATCTGTAGCTGTACATTGTTGGAACAGAATCTAGCCAGGTTTGCGTAACACCATGGAGTCCGGTTGGTCTCAATGTCATCAAAGCAAACCTTTAGTTCAGAAAGGACCAACAACTCTCACAAGAAGCGTCCAAATTATTTTGTTACCACATGGTTCAAAAACCCTTAAAGGTATTATACACTTTTGGTAACAGCTCAAAATCAGTGTCCACATTTTGTGTGATTCAACGTATGCATGAACAAACAAACCTGTGAAAGTTTGAGCTCAATTGGTCATCGAGGTCACGAGAAAATAGTGAAAAGAGACCTTATAAATGTGTTTTCTGTTTTTTCAAACATCGAGTTTTTATCACGCGTGATAAAAATTATTGTTTTACTCATTTCTCCGAAACGATAGCATTTTAGGCAGAAATATTTTAAGGAACCCTTTCTACCATTACTTACTTTAAATCATGTAAGTTATGTGTGAATCTGTGAACATTTGTGTTTTTCGATCTTACCAATAGTGTACAGGGCCTTTAAGCAAAATACGCAAAAGAAAACCCCAAACAAACAAAATAAAACAAACAAACAACACCCCAACAAACAAACAAACAAACAAACAAACAAACAAACAATTTATTATCAGGCAGAGTTGCCAACATTTGCATCTTGCAATCAGGGAGATTTTGTACAGCAATCCGCGAGATATTAAGAATTACATTCAAACAAAAGGGATTAAGTTTCCATAATCAGGGATATTTTCAATTTTGGTCGTCAGATCATGGACAGATTGGTTTATCACCTCCTTCAAACAAAAGGGAATAAGTTTCCATAATCAGGGATATTTTCAATTTTGGTCGTCAGATCATGGACAGATTGGTTTATCACCTCCTGCAGAATCAGGGAGAGTTGGCAGCTCTAATATTTAACAACAACCTCTCAGATAGTATCTCGAAAAGAGAGCGAATACTACATGGGTGTGATTTGGAAATTTATAGCCACTTTAGCATTATGATATTCATGAATAGGTGTTTGTGTTACCGTTACGGAGAGGCGCAAGCAAACAAAATGTCAAACAAATTGAAGACAATAGAGTGACATGTATTAAATGACTGAGGGGAGACGGGTGACAGTTAATTATTATCAATTCAGGTATTACGTTATTCAGTTATTACCAGTATGGCGGTGTATAATAATAGCCGAACGATCACAGCGTAAAGCTGGGGTCAGAACACTAGCAGAGCACTCTTCCCCGCTGCAGCCCGGTGGGAGCGAACCTGTCACCAAGCCGGTAAACATACACGGGCCGCGCCGCGCTGTGCGCTCCACTCCTTCGATTTCTATCAACGTCCTAATGATATTTGTCTTTGTAATCCCGCACTCCGGCGACACATCTTGCCGGGCAAGATCATCCCGTATCAGTGAAATACATATTTAATTATCTTTCCCCACTCTTTTTGACCGTCATTTTGTGGCCCTTGACAGATGGGCCATAGAGAGCGATCAGGGATTGCTTGATTGATTAATTACGACCATCAGTTCGCGATGATAGTGACTACGCTGATCATTCAGTTTCTTGTCTTCCATTTTATCCCCCCTTCCTTCTCTCACATTATTTGACACTCCACCGTCTTTAGTGGTCGTGGTGGGCGGTGTTTAGAGCCAAGGCACCCCGGTACACTTTGCTCGCTTCACGGTGCGGTGCAAACTCCCCCCGCGTCTTGGAATCTACCGCCAGCCAAGCGTGGAACGACACCAATCACTTGTGCTCGCTCTCACACTCTCAACGGAGAAAGAGAAAAACTATAGTCTGGTTTACGCGAGGGCTTTGCACTATTGTACGCATACCTTTTTGTTGTTGTTGGTCTCATCATCAACAGCACCTTGACTCAATCGTTTAAAGGCACTGTACACGTTTGGTAATTACTCAAAATATATATTAGCATAAAAACTGACTTGGTAACGAGCAACAGAGAGCTGTTGATAGTATAACACATTGTGAGAAAGAAGTAACGTAGTTTTTGAGAAAGAGGTAACTTTTCACTAAAATAGTAAAATACTTTTTGCAAGAAGCCTTTAATTCCTATCTGAAAGCACACATATTTGTACAACAAGGGTGTTTTTTCTTTCATCATTTTCTTGCAACTTCGATGACCAATTGAGCCCAAATTTTCACATGCTTGTTATTTTATGCATATGTTGGGATACACCAAGTGAGAACACTGGTCTTTGACAATGTGTCTTTAAACTCTTGTGTATGTGATCTCTGTGCGTTGATGAGCAATATTCAGACAGCAAGACTGTGGATCATTCCTACCTTCAATTCTCGGGGATGTGTTTTCATGAAGGTAATGACGACGCAGCTCTCCCAGTACGCAACCGTCTAAGGAGAATTGGGGAAAAGGGAATCGTTGTTAATAATTAACGGCTGAGGAGCGAAATCATCTTGATCATATGGACCATGACGGGGGCATCCAGACAAGAATGATATCAGCCTCTCTTGGAAGGCTCAGTACACACAAACAGAATTCACACACGTTCAGGCTTCTCTGGTCGCGACGCGTGCGAACGGGCGTCCGCAAGCGGAAAGAAAGGGAGTAGGGAGAGAAAAAGTTAAAGTGTTGACTTGTTTGCATTGTCGTCTCGCGAGAGAAGCTCATTAAATTGCTATTCGCTGTAACCAGAAACGCACTTTTGGTTACTAATCACACTTTTTTATGGGGTGAAATTAAAAAAACTATGGCCTGAGGGGAAAAGTTGCTTTTGAAGAAAATACGAAGACTACAACCAAGAAAGTGAAAATTTGGTCAGAGCGAATATACAAACCGGGACAAAAATCACTTTTAAAATCGATGACATGTATATATACACCATACACTGACATTGAAGCATCCGGAGTTCAACTTTGACCCCGAAAGTGCCGTTTTAATGACGGCGATGAAAAGACACAGAACAGCAAAGAGCGAAAGTCAAAATTGTAAAAATGTTGAATGAAAGAAGAAATCAAGGGAACAACAAGAAAAGAAAAACAATCCTGGAGCCTTTTTGGAATGCTTTTTTTTGATGAAGCGTCCTATGCACTATTAACCACGGTGGACAGTGAGGGATCGTCAGTGTCTCGACCTAGTATTGTTCCCCGTCGACCACCCAGCGATTCAAGCCATAAAGGCTGTTGAGAAATCGTAATGACGACTGAAGAAACATCAATAACGGCGGACATTTTTCAGTGGGTATTTTTTCTCTCTCTCTACAACTACGGACAGGAAACACACACCGCAAATGAGCAGTCCAAAGCCGACATTTGCATCTTGCAATCGGGAGATTTTGTCGATAATCAGGGAGATATTTAGAATTACATCCAACATAATACGGGAAAAGTTTCCATAATCAGGTAGATTTTCAGGTTTGTTCATCAGAACATGGAAAGATTGGTTTATTTTCAGGGAACTTTCTGCAGAATCAGGGAGAGTTGGCAGCTCTGGCAACCCATGCGTACAAAAAAACGCGTCATCATTATTCACACGCAGAATATGACGATACAGAAAAGGGGAATTTATAAAAATAAGAGTAAAATTTGAGAGGACGGTATTTTTTTTATTTATATCGTAAAATGGTTCCATTATAGCGAGGCATGGCATAAAAAGGGGCCTCGCATGTTGAGCAAAAAAGTGATAGCAAATTAATTAACCCACCTCTGAGAATATCTTTGCATATTTTGGTATGAGCCAAGCTTAACCACATTTTCTCAACTCAAACAATGGATTATACTGCATGCTGTGGTAATACAATCCTGACATAATATTTTTAAAAAAAAAATAAAAAAAAAAGTTTAAATGAGGGGTGTTGAAATTTTCTTTAAAATGTAAAAGTGTCCATGTTGGATCATGTATAAACGAGTACAATTTCTTCTCGAAAAATCAACCATGAAATATTTCGGGAGAGGTGGGGGAGGGGAGGGGGAGGGGTGGTGTTAAAGCAACCAAGGTATGAAACTTATAACCCAGGCATATCGGTTACAATTCTGGACCCATCGAATAACTTTCGATTTTGTTTTTTTAACTAATAAGTTTGAGAGAGTGACACCTCAGTGTTATAAGGTTGTTAAATACATTCTCACTATCCGTAATGATCAAAAGGGCGTTAGATGGAAAATGTGTATTACATTTGAAAAAAATACATAACAATCCACAAATAATGTTTTTTTTAAATGACTCTTTATTAATAAACTCCATTAAAGGGTCTGTATATAGGCCTACGTTTGGTAACTACTCTGAAAATTAATGGCAATAAAAACTTACTTTTATACGTAAGTATACAGCAGCTTTGAATAGTATTATTAATTTTGAGAACATTTTCGCTTCGAAGTACTGCGGTTATGGAAAAAGATATCACTTTTTACCCAAAACAATTTGAATCTGAGAAGCGTTACTGCAGTATCTCAAAAGCGCTACCACCTTTTGAAATGAAATTTCCACAGGTAAGTTTTATGGTATATATCTACAACTATAAAGGATAAAAACAAACAGTGGGTTCCAATTACCAAACGTATACAATCCGGAGGTCCAAAACAGATTTCATGAAATCCATATAAACTGCACTATAACGTCCTCATAGTCATGAGGCGACGACGTGACATAATGGTTTTCTTAATGTTGTGTGTTATTGACAACTAGACGATAAGACTATTAAATTGCACTCTTCCAATAACCAATGATTGCATCTCAGCAATGAGTGCGTACAAAAATAGGATTTAGAAACATTCATACATTGTTGTACACCCAAACTATGAAGACAAAGGAAATGTGGCCAATAACCTTTATGTACAATGAGGATATGTATTAAAGGCAGGGTGTACTTTTGGTTATTACTCTACAAGTTAATGACCATAAAAACTTACTTGGTATGGAGCACTGGAAAGCTGTTGATATTATAAAACATTGTTAGAAACTACCCCCACTGAAGTAATGTAGTTTTAGAGATAGAGGTGATTTTTCACTCATCAATTTGAATCTGAGAAAGGCTTCTTGAAGCCTTTCTCAGGCATCTGAAAGCACACAATTCCATGCAACAAGAGTGTTTCTTTCAGTATTTTCTTGCATCTTCGATGATCAATTGAGCCCAAATTTTCATAGGTTTGTTGTTGTATGCATATGTTGGGCTACACCGAGTGAGGATACTGGTCTTTGACAATTACCGAAAGTATAACCCTAACCCTAACACTAACATTAACCCTAACCCTAACCCTAACCCTGCCTTTAAGATCTAATGCAACCACATCTCGGTGTCTCCTTCTAAATTGCAGTACTATTTATTATGTGAATCAATCAGCCTCCACATTGAATCGAGAGTTGGAAACAAAATAATGAAATCACAGCTAAGGAATGCTGCGAATTAACCGTAATAATAAATTGAACGTTCTGTGAGTGGTGACTCTGTCTATTCGGTTCTCCGGATCCTGTCACATTATCGCCATCCAACGACTCCGGAAACCCGGCATTGGAGAATGACCGATGAAGAAGGAGTCATACGGTTCAAACGGTGCGCGATCTGACACGATGCACGACGGAAAACAACATGATGTCAGCGAGAAGAAATTAAACGGAGACGGGGGAAAGAAAACGATCACCACCGCTATAACCGGCAAAAGGGAAAATCTGATGATTGCTTATAACACAGTTGGGGAAGAAAATGATAACCATCGTTATAATCGGCAAAAGGGAAATCTGATGATCTGGTTTAATCATAGAGAAAGGACGTCTGTGCTTTATAGGGAAGGTATACGTTTGGTAATCACTCTTAAAATTAATGGCAATAAAAACTTACTTCGTTATAGTACAGTAGCTTTTTCGATAAAGCATTTTTAGAAACATTTCACTTCGAAGTAACGTTGTTTTGGAAAAAGATTTGTTTCGGGTCAATTCTGACCCGTTTTTTTTTTTTTTTTAGAGTGTGGACATTCACTACTGATGTGGTAATAATACACAGTTCTTATATAGCGCTTTATACTCCCGATGGGTGTCTCAAAGCGCTCAGTATTTTTCCTACAAGGAAAGTGGAGTTACGTGTTGAAGTATGAGACCTATTCCTTTGCATAGCACCATGTAATGGTTTACAAGGTGCTGTGGCGCAATATGCAGCCAATCAAACCAGGAACACCGGGGCGAACCCCTTTTCTTTACGATAAGTGCACTGGGTTCTTTTACGTGCATTACACAACACACGGGACCTACGGCTTAACGTCCCATCCGACGGACGAAGCATGTGGTTAAGTGTCTTGCTTAAGGACACAAGTGTCACGACTGGGATTCGAACCCACACTTTGCTGATCAGAAACACCAGAGCTTGAGTTCGGTGTTCTTATCCGCTCGGCCACGTAGTCATGCATACCCCCTCAAACTGGCCTAGCTGGCCCGTCAATGAGAACAGCCCTTTCGGACTCTTCGCCGGGTCAACATTCTGACCCGGCAAGTTTTTAGAGTGTACTTTTTTGAAGAGTTCTATTTTTCTTCATATAGATCTCGTTGATTAGGGGTAGAGAGCAGCAAGTCGCTAGTTATTTTTTGGGGGAATAGAGTGAGTTCCTTGTAACCAATTCATAAATGTGCACGCTCTTGTCGATATAGCCGATTCATCGATCAATAAAAATTGATTATCATGGTCAATATCAGTAAATGTGAAAAATCAGCACCTCGGTTAAAAACAGATCGATTATTTGTCATTAGGAAGAAATTACGGAGTCCCGTTTCCTCCGGAACTTATCACTGTTACTGAAAACGAAGCGAACATTCTTGCTGATTACGTCGATTTTTAGAGAGTTGAAGTTAAGCCTTGAATTAAGGCACTGGTCCAAAATATTTGGGTGACTGCTACGGTTTTGGACGCCAGTGCTGGTGAGGTTGAACCCCCCCCCCCACCACACACACACATTGACTTGTTAGTATGGCTGGTTGGTGAGATGGGATTGTGCCTTTGATGATACAAGCACGGACTTTGGCACACAGTCAGAGTATGTTATGAGAAAGATTTTTGGCTATAGGCATAGCTGCCAACTCTCCCTGATTCGACAGAAAGTTACCTGAAAATTGACCAATATTTCCATGTTCCGATAAGCAAATTTGAAGAACTCCATGATTATGGAAACTTTTTCACTATTTAGGTTGAATGTAATTCTAAATACCTCCCTGATTGTTCTCCCTGATTGCAAGATGCAAATGTTGGCAGCTCTGTATAGGGGCCGTCGCAGATTTGTTCTTTGAAACTGTAACAAGCAATGGAAGCCAATGGAAATCTTAACAGTTTCTTGTTATTCTGAAAATTTAATCTGCGATGGCCCTATTGCCAAATATCTTAAGATGTCATACTCTTTGTGCTAACACCATGCTTGTATCATCAAAGGCACAAATCAACCTCGTCCCCAAGGTGTGTCGAGCAGTACGAGGTTGACCGCTCTCTCACCCTGGTATTGGATCATTTGCATATCCAAACTTTGTGGATACGTATGCAAATTAGAATAGTCTGGCTGTGAACATGGTGAATACTGAATGAGTACAACTTAACATGTTGACGTTAGACTTTTGTACACCAGTCGTTGTCCAATCAGGGTCCAAGTAAGGAGTTTCCCTCCCAGGGCTTACTATTGTTAACATGGTTGGATATAAAGTAAACCATGGGGACGAGGTTGAGGCACAAATCCCCTAAATATTTCCTATATCATTATCTACCCCACTAGTGCCTAATGTCTGTGGGTACCAATACCGATCTTCCAGATAAGTATTTCCATCTGAAACAATCAAAACCGAGAAAATAGCATTGAAAACCCAAACATTTCTTATTTGATTGCATCAATCGAAATATTCAAGGATAGGTCTATGAACGTGCACAAAGTTCTCTTGCAACCCATAGGCCTAACAGTTGTTCGGTGTTTTCACTCAAATGAGACCACCAGATTCGATAAAGATAATCACAGTTATGTTTGCATGGTATGTTTATGGAAGACTGGGAATGGGAATTAATTTACTAAGCTTTAGATCCAATGAAGTTTCGCACCGCTGTAAAACAAAACCATCGCTGTATATCAAATTAACCGCTGTATATCAAACACCGCTGTATTGTGGCAAGAGGTTGTACAGACTGTATAGGAGATGGCGGTATCATGAATCAACTGGCAAACTCTTGATCCAAGACAGTGAGAGTCGTCCACAAAATACGATTTACTGGTTCTGTGGAGCGAGAACTGACAAGCAGCAAAAGGCCAAGCAAAACGGCATCAAATCGGATGGCAAGACGGGGCTAGATAATGGACATGGCCCGCCTAGCCATCGATCCACCCGTCTACATTGCCTTACTGACGGGCCCGTCCGCTACGTTTCCCCCCTCGCTCCGTAGTTCTCATCCCTTCGAATTCTGTCAGTGACGCCTGACCAACTAACAAGACCCTAGATTTGTTCACGGTTGAAGAAAAGGAATAATTTGGAACGGAGGTTGTTCTATGTTTATGTTTCACGCAATTTGCGTTTATGGATGAATCACTCGCGGTTTAAGTGGGATGTCAGTTTGTTTTTAATGATGAAGGCATTTCCCCCCTTTTGTTTTTCTTCTCCCGTCCGTCTTTTTATTTTATCTCAGAAGAGTCTAAAGAGATCGTAGAATAGTGGGGGAGACGGCGTCAAATTTACGGGCAAGTGATTCAAAGTGAATGTTCAATTGAATCACCACTGGGCAGGCAGGGAGCGGCAATAGAAAACGCATAAAACTCAAAGTTCCGGGTATTTAGAGGCAGATTATTACCGATGTACAGATGTTATTGCTCACAGGAGTCAATAACATACAGAGATGTGATCACCAATAATTATAGGCTCAAATTCATTAACTAAATTCATCCAGTTGGAAATAAATGTCAAACATACAGGGTGGGAAATTCCACTATTTTACTGAAATCTAACCGTCTAACGGCACTGTAGAAACAAAACATATATTTAAAATGATTTAAATTGCTGTCTGGAAGGGGGGTGTTTCACACTCTCTTCCTGTCTTGACACTTACCCTGATATGCGCTATATAGGGACACGAGACGTTCACTCGGATACCATACTAATAAATGTACCAGCCAAGGGTAAAGCCGCCTCCTGTCAACTTGCAACGTTTTATGGACACCCCTGACCCTGCCCAGGGCATCAAATTTACGGCGCACCCGGGGTGTACCTCAGCCCCTTCTCCTACCGACCCAACCTCCCCCAACCCCCGGAGGTTTGCCACTTATAACAGCGGTCTTACAACACTGTCTTAGAGCGGTATCAGCCCCCAGCTTTCACAATAGTTGCACCTTAAGACATTGTGTTGAAAATCTACAACTTCAAAGACAAACTCTTGGAGTCATCCTCTGAGTTCATTTGACAAAGATATATAAGCCTATTATTCTAAGAGGGAAAGCATATTGGATGTAAGGAACTGGAGTTGCGGGGAAGGGGGTGGGGTTGTAACCGATTAAGCCCTACGCCACTTTAATCGGCTCCACGTACACCCATCCTCGCGAGGGCACTTTTTCATTTCATTTCATTTCATTTATTCTGGTTGTGAAGCCAAGGACTCTCAGAAAAGCGACTTAATTCACCGTACTAGCCAAGAACCCAATAAGGATAAGAGATGGAAGGAAGTTTCAGTTTTAAATGTTGAAGGAAAACCCCAGAGAATTATTCCAGGGAAAACCCTCGCAGTCAGGTAGGGACTGAAAACCCAATCCACATAGTGCCCCCGGCGTGATTCGAACCGGGGTTCTAGAGGTGGAAGGCAATGAAAGATACGCCAACCCAACCATCCGACCACTTTGAACTATTCGCCCCATTAAATATTTGCTGGGACTGTCCATCCACGCTGCCACATTGCAGTGTCAACTGGAACTAAAGATAAAATATTTCACTTACTACCCCCAGTAAGAAGCAGTAAGAATTTGCATATCTTATTTACATTTTGTAATTAATCTTTTTATTTTGTTATAGTTTTTAAAGTAATATTTTTGATGAAGTCGATTTAAGGTGTGAATAACTGAAAACACGTGAAATAAAAATCCACACAAAAACCCTCACAAAAATCCACAAAAAATAACATAATTAACTAAAACAAATAAATAAATAATAATAAAATAATACAACTGTAGTTATTATACAATTGTGCTGTAATACATGACAGCTAAAAGTTACCCGGGAGTCTTTGTCTCTGACCAATCTTTAAGTCAACATCAAAAGTGTCCAGTTATTACACATAAAGACAAGACTTTTGCACTGTGTTCCCTCGAGAACATTCTCTATTATGTGTACAAGAAGGGCCTACATATTATTTGCTTTTTCAAATTTAGCAAATGTCATTATGCACATTATAATTCTCTGGGTGTTTTGCAAAGAAGCGTAAGACATAATAGTTAAAAGTATAAAGTATAAGCTTCGGTTGGCAGTGCATTTCTGTAAAAGGTCAAGAACTGTATTATCGTCAAATTGTGTTTTATTTATGTAAACAACTGAATGTTTGAACAATACCCGTGTTTTGTCATTTGCAAATACGGCGTTCAAAATGTCATTTGATGGATTTGCAAGTTTGGAGATAGTGGCAGAACTGATAACTATCAAAAAGAAAATAATAGGATTCAGTCTAAAAGCTCACTGATTATCAACTTGAAATCAGTTAATATCTTCCAGAGAAAATATCCTGACCGAAATACTGTAAAAAAGAAAGAAAAAAAAAAGCATTTTTATAAAAGTACGCCATATACCCTGCCAGCCTCCTTTTTTATTTCGATTAATGTGAACCAGGCGGGCACGGGGGCACGTTCTCCCCCAGGGCTCGATTTCACAAAGCACTAAGATTCATTAAGATGAGTTGAAAATATCACCAGAGTGATTTGTATTGTGACATCACACTTTGCTGAGCGATTTGCAGTTAAGATCAATTCTTAACTCTTTGTGAAATCACCCCCAGGACCATACAACATTTTTTTGCAAAAATGAACCAAATGGCTTGAATTGGGCCTTAATTTATTTAGAAAATATCACCATAGTGATTTGTATTGAGACATCATACTTTGCTGAGCGATTTGCAGTTAAGATCAATCTTAACTCTTTGTGAACCCAGGCCCATACAAAAAAAATGCAAAAATGAACCAAATGGCTTGAATTGTGCCTTCATTTTCAAAATTTTCCCAACTCCCCCCAAATTCATGTCCGTATCCACCGCCTGCCCTCTACGTGAAATCTGGATTTTTGAGTTTAAAAATTACCAAAACAAATGTTACATTCCATAAGCTTATATTTTACTAACTTAAATTATTATTATTTTGTTGTCATTTACTCGCAGACAATGTATTTATTTTAAGCCTTTATGTCATATTAACTTATACAAAAAAGAAGTAAATTTCTTAACACCGCTGAAAAGGGGTCTGTTTAAGAAAAACGCAAACAGTTTTAATTGGCATCAGCCAAAATACAATGATATCACAAGTACAATCTCCGACTGGTATCCTGCCTTTTTGCTCAGCAGAAAATTGTTAAGCAATAATCTTCTGCCTAAAGCAGCTCTATATGAACTTGTGCTCTGTTTCCAATTTCGTAGAGCTGCTTAAACACCCAAAATATTATGCTTACAAGAGTAAGGTTACCAGCCAAAATACCATGTCACACAATCTGTGACTGATATCCTGCTTTTTTTGGCTAAGCAGAAAATTGTTAAGCAATAATCTTCTGCTTAAAGCAGCTCTATGAACTTGGGCCATGTTTCCAATTTCGTAGAGCTGCTTAAACACCACAAGTAGCTTAGCACAACAAAAGTATGCTTACCAGAGTAAAGTTACCAGCCAAAATACCATGTCACATGTACTGTCAGTGGTGCCTTGCTCATTTTTGCTTCGCAGAAAATTGTTACGCAATAATTTCTGCTTAAGCAGAATTTAGGCCCTGGTTAGCAGAAAGACTATTGTATTTGTTTATTCATTCAGGCTTTTTAAAAAACATTACAATACAATATACAGAAGACTTAGAAAAGCAATCAGACCGAGAGTTACGAGAAACAGAGGAATATGTAGAAATACAAAACAAACAGCAGCCTCGGGATTGCCCAAAAGCGAACTAAATCACTATCTAAAAGAGCAATCCCCGTAAAAAAACGAAAGACATTTGACCAAAAAACATATATCAAAATTACATGGACAGATTAAACACTCTTATAAAAACATTATGTACACTGTTATAAAAAGTGAGTATCATACAATAATTTCCCTGGATAGGGATGTAATTTGTGTATATATGAAGTAACAAGAGCAGTGTACACGTGTAAAGCCTACTACTCGATCACCAGTGCACTGTTTGTCACTGTTAAAGCTGACGAGACGACGCGATGGCGAGATCCCATCATTGCATTTGGGAATACAATTTGTTACGTGCGATCGTTGACTGCTGCTGAATTTAGAATCCATTTAATCTAGTATTAAGATGGGCCCGAAATGCCCATAGATCCAAAAGGACAATGGGCAAATTTCATAAAGCCTGTAAGCACAAAAAAAATATTGCTTAGAAAAAATAGGTTACCAGCCAGAATACCAGAAGGTTACCATTGCTGGGACTGGTACCCCACTCATTTCTTGCTTAGTAAGCAGAATTATCTGCTTAACAAGTTTATAAAATTGGTTCCAGTGGTGTCACCAGAAATGTTCATGGGGCGGGGGGGGGGTGGGCATGAAGGGGCAAATATATTGTTTAAATTGCTATAATTTTGTTTGTTTTTTTGTTTGGGTGGGGGGGGGGGGGAGATCTCATTTGGAGGACAACAGGGTCCCCCCCATGCCTATTTTTGAAAACAATTTGATAATTTTCAATCTGAAAGCTCACTGGTTATAAAATTGTATACCAGCACCAATTCTTCAGACTAACATTTCGATCTGAGAAGCTGTCAAAATCGGGCAGAGCGTTTGAATCACCATTGCTTATAATTCGATCATGCATGCAGTCGACGTTAACATGCACAGGATACCTCACAAAACATTACACGCTATGCGTTGTTTTCACTCAAAACCTGACCACCTAAGTTGAGGACATTTTCACAGGTTTGTGGTTGGATGGTGTGGGTTTATGGAAAAATATTATAGATGGAAATAAAGTTATTCTTAACAACAAAACAAAGCTGAGCTGACAGCATTTGTATCTTGCAATCAGGGAGGTTTTGAACAAAAATCAGGGAGACATTTAGAATTGCATTCAACATAATAGGGGAAAAGTTTCCATAATCAGGGAGATTTTCAAATATGTTCATCAGAACATTGAAAGATTGGTTGATTTTCAGGGAACTTTTTGCAGAATCAGGGAGAGTTGGCAGCTCTGACAATGATGCAATACACTTTTAAAGCCATTAAAAATTGAAATTTTCCAAGCACCTTAAATCACCAAAAATATACCCCTAGGAACCGGGTTCGACACGGTTCGAATCCTACCTTGGAACACAGCCTCGCGTGTAGATTGGTTTTCAATCCCTTACCTAATTATGGAATATTTTAAATACCCAGTTGGGGTTATTCCTTTATTATTTAAAACAATACAAAGGGGACCCCCTTTGAAAGCTGTGGGAGCAAAATCATAATAACTCATGTCTGTGCACCGAATATGCCATCCTCAACTATCATTTTGTAAGTAACATGTTTTAATAGCTTGGTTGAATGGGTGTGGGTGAACGTGTATACACGTTTAAATCGAGGACTTTAACAAAAGGTGGGGAGGGGGCAAAAGACCCCCCCCCCGGCCTACCGGTCCCGCCACCCATGATTTACAACTGAATATTTCTTTATTGTCTCCTCTCTATAGTCATCTTCGTGCCTACCGGGTTACAATTTATTTGCTTTTGAAGACCACTTGGTTTCGTTATCCCAACAAATTAATCACTTTGACCACAAGAAATCCGATTTCGCTCTCATCCCAGGGTATTGTCATATTCAACTGGAATATGACAATTTCAATTTAAACATAACTTTTCTAACTCGTTATGATGCCATGACTGTATGAAGCACAATGCATAAATCCTCATAACCAATAAGCTCTCTTAAAACTAGCGGGTCGGAATTGACCCGGATTGCTGGTCTCATCAGGGGGACCTGACCCATTTCTGGGTCAGGCCCTGACCCGGAAACTGGTTTGAAAAAGATGGATATTTTAGCTCAGATTCTGCGTCAGTTTGACCCATTAATGACACAGATTCCAGGTCACACTGACCCAGAAATGGGTCAGGCCCCATGTGACCCTGAACCGGGTTACATATGACCTAACAGATTCTAGAGAGTAGGCATTTTATGTAACGTTATCACTCATTTGCCGGCATGACACAATTTTCATAAAACTATAGAACAAAACCATTTCCCCCATATTTGTTCATAACAATAACCTTCATCAAACACAAGGGGGTATCTTCTATAACTGTGCCAACAATAATGTGGCCAATTATTTTCAGATCGGAAGTATTGACGAGTTAAATTAGTCAGTCATTTAATTAGCTTGCACTATACCGTGACCTTAATCAGGCCGTATACAGGTTCCAACGTATGGCTTTAATTTCATACCTCCTGATCTCGACCAACTGCCATCTCTTGTTAGTTTCTTAACAAAGATCATTGACTCTACAAGAAGTCAATGCTCTTTGAGTGTTTCCTGTATACCTCTCCCCAATCCCTCTCCCTTTCCGTCCATGCAGTACTGAGCGGAGCTAGCGACTGAGCTGCTCCGATGGAGGCAGGGCACGGGGGGATGAACTCGACGGCGTGCACTTCGCACGGCGAGGCAACGGCGGAGGTGTCAGACTAATTTTCTATCAAGAGACGGTAATTTTTGGACTTGAGTGCGCGTCATTAACTATTGCTACGTGTAACGTGATTAAAGGCCCCTCTCCGATGGGATGAGGCAAAATAACCATAATCATAGTCATAATCATAATAAAGGCTGGAGTGACAGTTAGAATTATGGGACGTGCATTGTACGGGAGGTGGATTTTTAATGCGGTTATATATATATATATATATATATATATATAATGATTTTGGGTTGAACAAAGAAAAATTGACTAGAGTGGGATTTGAACCAACGACCTCCGGTTTAACGTGCCGGCGCTCTACCAACTGAGCTATCTAGCCCTATGTTGGCGGTCTCCCTATTTTGTCAATATCTTTGTTCGGGGGGTGCCAGTCAGAAAGCCATTCAACCGCAAACTGCCGTGTAGCCAGGGATCACACCCATACGATACAACCTGGGAAGCGGCAGCCGGGGATCACCTTATATATATATATATATAAAAGGTGGTTTAAATTTGTTCAGTTGATTGTTGTACATCTAGCGGGAGTCTCTGATGCAATCGGGCCCAATTTCATAGAGCTGCTTAGGCAGAGAACGATATTCTGCTAAGCAAAAAACAAGCAGGATACCAGTCACATATTGTACATGTGACATTGTATTTTAGCTGGTAACCTTATTCTGGTAAGCATAATCATGTTTTGCTTAGCTACTTGTTGTGCTTAAGCAGCTCTATGAAATTGGGCCCAGGGGTGGGAGGGGTTGAAGTGGGCTGGGGTGGGGAAGCCCCGCTACTCGACCCTACATAGACCAAGCATGCGAGTGTGTGAAAATACAGTACCCATGTCGTCTGCATGCCAAACGTCTATGCCAAATGCAACAATATGTGAGCTAATGGGATTGAATTTAAAATCAAAAGGACAATTTTAACACCTTTTGGTTTGAGTAGGTCCACATTAGTACGGCTGGTATATAGGTGATGGGATTGTGCAATTTGATACAAGCATGGAATTTGGCAGACAGTCACAGTATGTCATGAGAAAGATATTTGGCTATAAGGCCATCGCAGATTTGTCCTAAATAATAGGTATAATAACGAGCAATGTCAGCCGATTTGAAATTTTAAAAAGTTGCTTGTTATTCTACCCATGATTTGTTCAAAGGAAAAATCTGCGATAGCCCTATAGCCAAATATCTTTCTCATGACATCTCTGACTGTCTGCCAAATTCCATGCTTGTATTTGCACAATTCCCCGAATTTCCTCCATCTGCCCCACTATTTCCATGCTTTCTGCTCTTCTAAAATAATTTCTATGAGATAATTTGGAAGAAAATGAAACAAAATTTCCCGTTTCGCTCTCTCGCTGAAACAAGCAGCTTACAACAAAACTACATTCAATCGTTTTACAACACCCCAATCCCCTTTTTGAAAATGTTAAAAACAGTGTTAATTATCAATTTTTCAGGCTACACATTTTCTTCCGTAAGAATAATTAAATAACACTGGTTAAATAACCATTTGATTAACCCCTCTAGCTTTATTCTAATTGTAGCATCCCCGTAATTTTGTTTCCGGACCACCCACCTTCCTGGCTCATCAAGCCATTCAGTGTGGGCTCTTTAAGGCGATCACACGACAGGCGCTGCGCAGTCGGGACCCAAATAATACGGTTGTCACACGATTAGAAATTATTTTATTACCGTCGCATCAGCATGCCCGGACCGTCTGCACACCTTTTTCAATTCATGCCAAACCATTAGCTGGGTTATTGTTCACAGGTACGGGAGATTCAGCGAGCTCCCTGGCGAGTCCGATCGCGTTAACTTGTCACAATCAATTACCCGGGGCACGGTAACGAGCAGCCAGCACACCTGGACCACGGTACTCTGAGCGGGCTACTCCGACACGCTCGGCCGGCAAGTTGATGCCTCTCTACCCGCGGTGAGATCTCTGGATTATAATTCTTTCTTCCCCATCTTCACGGGTTCTTTGTTGCCGACGGACGCGAGATCAATGCTCTTCGTATCCAAAATAAAAAATGATTGCACAACAAGATTTCATTAATAATCTCGTATAGTCTGCCCGACGCAATCTGCTGTCACATTTTGGATTTGTGAACAAATTACGTTGGAAAGGTAAACCGACGCCATGTCTTGCGGACAATAAATAAGAAGGGGGAAACAAAATCATTAGTCACAAAACAACATGTTTATCTGTGTTGGTTTTAGAGCAAGACAGTAAATTGGTATTTTGTGGTTGATCTATGTGTATCCATTCAATTTGTTTGGTTTCAAATAACATCAATGACTAAAGATGTTCCTATTACAATAATTTTGAACAAGAAAACATAACTATAAATGGTCAGACCACCGGTTCTTTTCAGAACCACCACAACTCATAAAAAATCTTTACATACCGCAAATCTTATTAGGTAATTTCTGTGTTAAGTTTTATATGGGTCCATCCTGCCCTACAAAACAGTAGCATATGCATATAAATATTGTAATAACAAAATAATTTCCTTCATATGTCTATTTATAATGTGCATTTTCCAGGCTTTTTGTCTAAAAAACAAGTTTAAAAGCACCACCCCTGTTCACCGGACTAACACTCTTTGAATCATATCAACTCCTTAGGAGTGTGCAGCCCCGGTGGCCGAATCGCTGCGCCCGTGACTAACCACTCACGCTAAACAATCTCTACGGCTCGAATGCACACACAGACTCGTGGATGTTGAAGAGCGTCTTAGAATAAGTGCCTCACTCAAAAACATACACGAATGACGTGACCGGGACTCGAACCCACGCCGCGATGACTCAACCATCCGCACTGGAGCTAGTTCAGTGCACTAAACCGGTCGGTCACTCAGTGTTATAATGATGAACGCATGACTAATAACAGGTAACGCACTGCAGATTGTCATGTGGACGTCCAATGAAATTACACACACACACGTAAACACCTGCAATCGGGAACTTTTTAGCAACAGCTCCCATTGGTTTTGTACACGCTCTCCAACTGGGGACCTTTCTCATCAGGGGGACCCTATTGTCTTCTTTTGTTATAGGTCCCCAGTTTGAATGTGTATACCTACCCACCCACACACACATCTTTTTTTTGTCGTTGGTCTCCATAAGGTACCAAAAGTGAGCACAACCTTACGGATCGGGTTTGTGGGGTCCTGCTGTTGTTGTCTTATTATTCCCTTTCCTAAAGAATTCCTCAGTGGGGTCCAGATTAAACAAAGGAAAACTTTGTTGGTTAATTGCTCCATTGTGTAAAAGAAAACCCCACAAGGGCACTCCCGTAAGCCCAAGTTTGTTAACACCAACATTCGTCCCTTTTTTGTTTGTACTAACTTTTTGGCAACAGCTCCCATTGGTTTTGTACACACTTAATAACCGGGGACCTTTACCCAACTGGGTACCCTTTTGTCTTCTTTTGTATGTCCTCAGTTTTAATGTGTATACCTACCCACACACACACAGCTCTGTGCTACACAAACTCTGTGGACATTCCTTTGAATCATAGGCCTATTCGTCAACACTGTAAAAAACACTGTGTGGACGTGTGCAAGTCCACACAGTGTTTGAAGTCCCTTCATTGTGTGTACCTCTTTTGTTCTCAGGTCCACAAATGGTGTAAACCGAGAACACTGCTCTGTTCCCTCATTGTTTGGACTTGATTTTCTTTTGACGACGTCCCATTGATTTTCTACACGATGGCAAAGCGAGGACTGTCCCCGGCAGAGCTGTATATTGAAAGAGTTGCGACAACTGATTAGAAGCCATTTTGTGTCAAAAAACGCATGGGCGAACAGAGGGTGCCAGACTATTGTCTGCCCATTGGGTTGTGCTGCATTTGGACCGAAAATGGCGTCCAGCAACTACGTTACCAAAGAAAACTGGTCCCTCTATGTCGCAACTCTCTCAATACACAGCTCTGGTCCTCGGTATGTCTTTTTACCGGATCCCTTTTGCTAAAGTCCTCGGTTAGAATGCGCACACATGACCACACAAACACACACAGTCAATACTTGATTATTTTCACATAACACATCGGCCATCTTCTCGTGGCCGTTTTTTATTATTATTCTACTCTATTTCATAAAACATTCCTGATTTACAAGATGAATAATTACAAATGTCGTTGGTCATACACGTATTCAACCACCCACTTTCTTAAAACAGAAAAATAACATGTAAACAAAAAACCTACTAAAAATAGAGTATATTATGGCCGTATCCGAATTGGCGGCTACGGCTACGGCTATTGTTAAGAGTGTTGATGTGGCTGTCCTATACTTCAACGCATGATGACGCGGCGATCCAGCCGTAGCCGCCAATTCGGACACGGCCTATGTATATTTCGGCCAAGTAAGAATGTTGCCCAATTACAAATTGGAATCTCAAAACAGTCATTTAACAAATGATTATTTTCTTCAGTGTTAAACCACAAATTGATACATCAGTAACATACCGAAATGTAGCTCGCCTTGTCTGGTGCCCTGAGTACACAATGACTTGTTTAGTTACGGTTTTCCATCTGAAAATGCTGTCGGACTATTTCCCTTTACAGCCTCGGTTTGGTCACATTGATTTGTGTGTGACAGAAAAACAATATGGCTGCACTAATAGACCTTAATCATGGTGCGGCCGTCTTGATTTTCCCCCATTCACATCAATGTAACCAAACCGAGGCTGGAAGAAAAAATAGTCTGGTTCCTTTTTGTACAATGATTGTTATTTAATGTTGGATACAGGGATCATGACCAAGATGGTGGCAGCATGATAAAGGTCTATTAACGGCTTCGGCAGTGGCTATGGCCGGATAGCTGAGAAGTCCTATTCTTCAGCGTTGTGGCTGCAGCCAGCAGCCATAGCCGTAGCCAAAGTCACTTGATTCAGACGTAGCCATTAAAATAACTTTCTGCATGCTGGCACTTCAACCCTCAGTGGTCTAGTAACCTGTAACCACCAATAGGCCAACAAGAGGATTGTACAACATACTGTTGAATATGCAGGTACCAGACTGCTGACTTAGAATGTGCTTTATTTTGTGCACATGAATTTCCAACCGTTTGGATTTCATAAAAGAAAACCCCAAACAAAACTTATTAAAATGTTTTGTTTCTGCTTACTTTTTTTTAATAGTGAAGATGATATTATTAATATTTTAAATTTTCACAAAAATAATAGACTTCCTTCAGTCCCTTCTGGAAATAAATTGAAAATCAATAATACTGTCGTGCTTCTTGAGGTTATATAATACCGTGCATTGAAAATATGAAAAGATACATAACTCAAAAAATGAATGCAATATTTCAGTTAATCATTAAAAATTGATAAGATATTTTGAAGTGAAAGAAATATGGCACTGCTTAGAACGTCACTGTTATTACCACAAAAAACTTCAATATTTTGGTTTATAAAATCTTGACTTGGGATTTTGCGAATGAATTTCTAAGGAACAGTATGAAGGTATAACCACTTCTAATAATCAAACTACAGTCTCTGTGCTGATTGGTTTGAAAATGGACGCCCGTATGACAGCAGTAGAGTAAAAAGACATTTTCATGGGGGGGGGGGGGCTAGGGAGGGCGAAGACATAATTAAGGGGGTATTAATTGTATTGAACCATTTTGTGGAGTTTTGCGATGCTTTTTTGTAGGGGGGCAAGGGTTCTGAGCAGGGGTGGGGCTTCAGCCCCCATGTCCACTTCTGGTTACACCATTGTGATACCTGCGTGATTAACAATTGGCAAACATTTGAAAACTAAGTATTATTTGATCAATTCCCTTTCTGAAATGTTTTCATTTTATTTTTTCAAAATATGTTTTGATATCCGTCCAAATTGTTCGTAAAACATATTTCCGTTTGAAGAACGTTAGTATATATAGGGGAAAATGTCCGAGATGTATGGGATAATGTTTCCAAGTTAGCAAACATGAGAATTGTACACTGCAAAACCTGGGTTGTTAAAATTGACACAATGGGTGTTGTCACATATAGATACCAAAGAGAGAATCAAAATTAACATCATAGGATGTTACAATAACACCAAGGTAATTGTCCTGGCAGAAATTAGTGTTATTTTAACACCCTATGGTAAAAAGTTTGATTTTGTTTGTTTACAAGTGACAACACCCATGGTGTCAATTTTAACACCCAGTTTTGCAGTGTACACCCAACCGCAACAAAGCAGTTTGTGTTTTGTTTCCATTTTTTCCCTATTGTTCTCCGAATGCCAATGATATTTCTTGATGCTCAAAATGAATAGAGTAAACTATTTTCATTATTAAATGCAGACGTGTTTTATTCCGAACGCCGATTCTTTGAAATATGTACATGAAGCTGGATTCATTCCATAGAAGTCAGTGACCAAAATTATGGAGTATGCGTCACATTCGTAAAGCTTATACGCATTTAAATAAAAATGCATATATTATTAATTAAATTATTATTTAAATTATAATTTAAATCAACTCCATTATGTATTTTGATTATCTCAAAAGGAAAGGGGAAAAAATGACTATTTTGTTAAAGGTAAAACAACATTTTCAGTTTGTGTTTCAAGAAGTAGGGGTATACCAATTATTTAACGTATGGTCTGCCGTACAGAATACCAGCTCAGCTAATTTAAATAAAATTTGAATATTTGAATAATTTAACAGTATAGGGGTAAGCCAGCCGTATTCTTCGCTGAGCAGCCCTCAAGCTAGTCTTCTCTCCAGCCTATCTAACGGCGCAAAGCTGACTTTTAGGCTATCAAAAACACCACTCAAAGTCACATTAAGTTTTTAGATAATTATGCAAATTTTCAGAGAGCTATGCAAATTTATTCTAAATGGGTATGAGATTGCCCAATCATGCGACAATAATGTTTTGATCTTGAATGTAAGACTGCGTGATTAATAACAAACCGACGTCTATTTCTGTAAATATATTTGAATTATTTTACATACAAGTCCTGAGTGAAAAGGCCTCTCAAAATGAAGGTCAAATGAAGAAACTTTAAAAAAGGTGCATTTTGGTCAAATCCCATTTATGATTTTTTTTCTCATTTGATGCATTTTCAAATACACCAATGCGTTTAATATCACAAAGGAATGTTGACATGAATTAAAATGACATCAGTGATCATTGTCACCCAGCAGTTTCAAAGGTCAAGTGCATCAGATTTTCTGTGCATTGTTTATCCCATGACCCAGGCCCTGATACTTTGGCCCTTTTCGAAACCATAGGCTGGGCTTGTGCTTGTGCTCAGGCTCCGTCCACCTGACTGAATCCCCATACGGGAAGCACACGTCTTCTAAATAACTGACGAAGCCCAAAACCAAAGCCCATGCACAAGCCGCGGTTTCGAAAATGCCCTTTGTTCTTCATAAGGGCAAGGAAGTTTTTCCTTCGTAAATGGCACCTCTGTGAGGGAAACAGATATTTGCAACGGAACATTTCACAGGGCACCGAGGCAATGACCAAGGGAGGGGCAAAGTGGCAATTGCCACTGTTGCCTTCGTAAATAATCTGGCCTGATGGAGCAACGATGCAATAATAGTCCAACTGAACCAACATTGTACAGAATACTCAAAGTGGCTTCAACTATCTTTAAGAATTATTGAAGGCGTACCAATTAAACAAAAGCATAAAACGAATCTTTGGAATCCGAACTGATATTTGACTTGCATTTGCTCGATGCACTTTGCCTATGGGATACCATTCAACCAACAGAACACAGAATTTGCCTAAGAGCGTATCAGCTCAAACCACGCTGTGGTTTGCTAGAGATTTTAAGAGAATTTACGAGACTGCGTCGATTCTGAAGGGGGAAAGACATTAAGGACCTGACAAATTTCATCAATCTTAAATAAAAGGCAAAACATTATACATAGCAGAAAGTATCAAGTTACAGCCACTCAAAAATGAAAATGAAATCAAAAGCATGTAATAAAAAATGTTAATAAACTTTTCTTGGCAAATAAGTCCATGTGAATTTCAGTAGTTCTTAAGAAAATGATAGAGTTCCAACTGTTTTTATATAATATGCGGACTGCTTCCAGCGTACGTCTTTCCCAGAATGTCATGTCAATTCCATTTTAGTTGACTCTGTATCACTGCAGTTATCTTTTTGCACGGCTACTTTACTCTTGTGTTCCTCAGCCCGTTTCCTGAGTCGTTCCACACTGAGAGTTTTCTGCTCCTCCAGGACGTCCATTGGATTGTGCGGCAGGATTGGCAACTGCGGCTTCTGAGGCAGAAGCCGCTCCACCAGGAACCCAAGCGGCTGGGGTGAGCCGGCCGCTAATGCCGCTGAGAGAGTGTTCCACGTGAAGGGGGCCAGGGCAGCGGCGTAGGGTGAAGCGGCCAGACTGGCTGCAGCGGCGTAATGTCCGGCCAGGAACCCGAAGCCCCGCGCGCTGACATCACTTGGCCGCGGGGATAGCAAACAGTCAATGCTGAAGGAGCTCCGGAAGGCCGAAGCTGAGTCGGTACAGTGTTGTTGGAGCTTACTTCTCTGCTTGCTCTCTCGCCGGCTCTTCTCGCTCCTCGAGGACTTGCTGGACTTTTTGAGTTTCTTCTCCGATGTTAACATGTCTCTGGTGTCAGGCTTGATGAGCATCTCTGGTGAGAGGAGTGGGCATGTTGTGCCAATGGGCTCCCCGTCTCCGTGGCGTCTCTCTTCGTGACCCTTCTCTGTAACACCTTCCCCTTGCTCTGTGCTCGTCTTTATCCCTTGCTCCGTGGTAGACTGTGTCTTGCTCTTGGCCAGCGTCCTCTCTGCTTTCTCACGTTGTTTCTGTTTCTTTCTCTCCAGCCGGAGTCTCTCTCGCCTTTCTACTTCCTCTGGGGGAATCGGGTCGCCACTGCAGGTGATGAGCTGGGCGTTGTGAGCCGGTCTACCCGGGCCCTTCTTTGTGTTTTCCTTCTTGCGCCATTTCGCCCTACGATTTTGGAACCACACCTAATGCAGAAGAAAAAGAACAAGACAAATATATATTATTCTGGAATTGTTAAATTGCGCCTAGAATAAGAATCGATCTAAATATTTATCAGTATAGAATCATGCACTCTAAAAACTCCAGGGTCAGATTTGACCCGGATTTCGGATCCGACGGGCCTGAGAAACTGGCTAAAAATGGGATTTTAGCTCAAATACTACGTCAGCTTGACCCATTTCAGGGTAATTTTGACACAGGTTCCGGGTCACACTGACCCAGAAATGAGTCAGACCCCCTGGGACTCGGAACCGGGTCAATTCTGACCAAGAAGAGTTTAGAATGTGCGATCATCTTTCATTCTTGCCTGAAAAAAAAGAAGTGTTAAGGTTTGGTCGTGTTGTTTAACTGTGCGAATCACTGTTATAACCGATGACTCCCGAGTTTCAACGAATTGAGGTTGACAAAGCATTTGTAACATCCCCCCAAAATCGCGTATAGCTTGCAAACCCCCACCCTAACCACACACACACAATGTTTGTCGACCCCGTAATTCAAGGACTGCTCTTTGTTTTCCAATTGTTTGGACTAAGATTTGTTTTAGCGACGTACCCATTGGTTTTGCACACAAAAGCGAAGCAAGAACGACCTCGCTCTGTTAGACATCCCCACACACACCATGGGCCCAATTTCATAGAGCTGCTTAAGCAAAAAGTATTGCTTTACAGATTCATTCTGCGCAAAAATAAGCAGGATACCAATCACAGATTGTGTATGTAAGATGCATGTGCAAGCGCCGAATTTCTGCGCTAGCTGTGTAAGCGAAGAATGCCTAGTCACGTGGAGTACGCACACGCACAAGCAAACACTCCCTGCTAACCCGTGAAATACGCTTGACGTAAGCGCGGAATTCCCTGCTTCCGTAAGCGCCGATTGTTTGCTTACGGTAAGCAGAGCCATGACATTGGGCACTGTTTTGTTCTCAGGTCCACACTTCGTACGTAATGCTTGCCAACACAAATAAACGCATAACCTAAATTGGGCGGTTTTTCACCATACAAAGCAACCGAGACGACTAGTGTTAACGGTATGTAGCTGACCAAAATGTGACACAATCAAATACGAACAAATACAAAAAAAATCATTCAAACATTTTTCTTAACATTTCCTAGAATAGGGCTCGATTTCACAAAGAGTTAAGATTCATGTTAAGTGCAAATCAATCTTAATCGCTAAAGTGTGATGTCACAATACAAATCACTCTGTTGATATTGACAACTCATCTTAAGATGAATCTTAGTGCTTTGTGAAATCGACCGCAAGACTCGTATCGTTGTAATTATTATTTACTCTAAAAAATACACTTCTATGAGATCAACATGTTATTTGTTGGGTCTGTTATAAACTCGCAACAGTTTGCATTCAGGCTGATTGATTGCATGGTGGCCAATTCATAGAACGCATGCGCTGACTAGTAGACCTGCCAATCTCCTTCCCGAAATAGGTCAGGCTTTACACGCGTATTTCAATCGCTACATAATATAGATCGATCACAAAAGAAATATCCGAATTGTGTACACAGTAGAGATGTGGAATACTATGAATTTAATGCCAGTGGAGATACAGTTCAAAAAACCTGATGTGTAACTCTCATTAGGCAGCCTTTCTGTTTGGCGCACAAAGGCAATACTTCAGAGACTTTGTGATGATCACCACAACTCAATGCATCTTTGAATGTAGATTTCTTAATTTGCACTTTCCACGTTCCGTGGAGACCCTAGGTAATTCCGCATTGGCACAATGTCATTTGCCTTCTGTGAGTCCCTCAATGCGATCTGCGATACAAAACGGATTGCGCTGGCGTAATGGGGCAGATTGGAGTTATCCAAACACGGGCAGTAGATAGAACAACCTTAAGAGTGGAGCGTGTGTGTAGAGTGAATGGCACAGGGGGAAGAGATAGAGACTGAGAGGATGTGGACAGCGAGAGGAGAGAAGAAAAAAAATCTAAATAAGGTTTTGGCTTTAGGTTTCTTGTAGGTATTTCTCTCGAGACCGTAATGGAAAAATAACAATGATTTACTCTCGGTCGCGCGCTGGGATTCCAAAAAGATCATTTGAAAAAGGGTCGGGTGCGCTGCTGTTGCAAAAACAGTCATTGTGTCCCATCGACGTTATTATTTTTGATCTGAAATGTCAATCTGGCACAGATTGAAAAGCCAATGAATTTTGATACATGGGGGAGTAGGCCCAGCTCGGCAAATAATCCGAGAGTTCTCCGGTGTTGCCCGCCGGCCCATTCGCAGTGGCCCCGCGGTAAGGCGACGTTGGACGGCTAATATTTGGCCAGGGTTTCCATTCGATACACTAGCAATCACTGGGTATTACTCGGTGCAGGATCCACGGAGAAACCAAACTAGGTGAGTGACCTATCGGATGACACAGTGTAATACAATTGCTCTGCCCTGCATAACCCCATCGCTGGAGAATTACCCCAAAAACACAAGTAGTCTCGAGGAAAACAACATAGTCTTAACTTTTAATAAGACTCGCCAATTGAATGGGGGATAGACTTTGTCCCAGACTTTATAAAAAGAAGTTGATGATTGTAGTATTTGACGTATCAAAATTCAACCCCCGGGATCCCTTGGAGCAACAAGTTTGTTTTGTTCTTAAAATAAATAAAAATCGAAGGGGGAAAAAACATTGGCAGCGGAAATTGTCTTACGCAAAGTGGATGTTATTTCATAAAGACAACGTACAGCGTGAAATACAACGTGTTGATTTATTTATAGGCCAGAAACTACAGGTTGCATATATTGGATTCTGCATTTTGGTTGAAGGTGGGTTAAATATTCAAATGTGATTTTACTGTTGAAATAAACAGTTATTTTGTTGTTGAATTAAACATAAGAGAGTACAATTTAAAAAGAAAACACACGCCGCTAGATTGGAATAATGTCATCATTATGAATAGTATACGAACTACAATAACAAGGTCTAGCCAATCAGGAAGCTCGGTCGCAGCAGACAACCAATCAGTGTCGGGGTCTTTGCACTCTCAAAGTTATTTCATCCAATCAGAATATTGCCACACTTTTAAGTATAAATTTGAAGATAAAATAAAAAACAAAGCACACAAACAAGCTATAGTTTGGGCTGACATTTTCCTTAAAAGACAAATGAGAAGCAAACAATTTGGTGAAGTTTTTTTAAATTTTTTTTACTAATGTTACACAAAAAAGATAAAACAAAAAAGCCACCCCAAAAAACGCCGGTAAACCATGATCATGCTTGACAAAGGTCTAATTTAAAATTTGTGCGGGAGTGATAACAAAAAAGGTAAAGAACTTGTTGGTGATAATCTGGCACGAAATGGCAAAATAGAGTAAAATCTTTGTTTGCGATATTGTGTGTAAGATTAGCAAAAAAAGTAATTTGGTAAACTGTTCAAAACACACATTTAATTTGATCTGAAATTGTCATTCTTTATTCAATTAAAAAAATGGCTTAGTATTGGTACGCCTATAAACAGAAACTGAATGAATATTAAGCAGTCTTGCTTATTTTACGTTGTCCCAAATAATAATAAGGCGTTCCAGAAAGAAAAATATCTCGTGATTTCGTTCGGTAAGAAATCGGCCAATAATAAATAAAGCAAATCTTCGTGAAAGAGTTCAAACGTTTCAAACATGTCGATAGCGTTTTTTTCCCCCTCCATTAAACATGTCTTTACGTTGATGTTTTCTTTTTCTGTGAGATGTATTTTGATTGAAGGCTTGTTTGCAGAAATAATCACGTAGGCTGAACTTTCCAGGCGTGTGTAGTTGTTCTCTACCCTATTAAACAACAACTACATGGACTGTGAATACGCGCGGCTCAAATAACCTAATAACGACTGTCGTTGAAACTGCAGAATTTCGGTGTATATATACTATCACTAAATCGTATAAAGCAATAACAATTTGTCGGATGTCGCCGGGGGCTATTATAACCACGAAGGGAGAAAAAAAAACCACTGTGATGTGAGACGGCATTATTGATATAATTACATTAGGCAAGAAAGCATGTCATCTATATATTGTGTAATAATGCAGATATGATCAAACAACGGATATTTCAATAGAAAAGGAAGTCAAGCTAGCGTGTGGCGCAGACGGATGCTTCTACGGCAAACACACGTAGGGCCGATACACTCCTAATCGACAAAAAGGGTAGGTTGATGTTACACGTAAAATAGATACGCAAACAAACTCGCGTTTTTCTCCCGCGTTTTTATTCTTCTTCTTTCTCTTTTCTTTCTTGCTGTGAATGATAGTGAGTTTCAGAGGGAACAAGTCACGGCCGCCACAGCGAGTTTAATCATATTTTTCTGTGTCGTTGACGCGTGTGGACGGACAAAAGAAACACCGGGTCGGGTTGCCACTTCCACGCGGCCAACATGGACGCGTGTACCCCGGCACAAGACCGGCAGAGTACGGTGATTTGTGTAATCAGTTTTTGTTCAAGTGTAACGGACACCGCATCTCGCGTGTCCCTTTTTATATGCCGTCAAATTGGTGGTTTGTGCGGATCAATTTTAAGGCAAGACAAACGCTCGCCGTAACAGTAGCGCGGTGAATAGTGCGTACCCGTTGCTGTGCGTGTTCTTTTTCCTTTTTATGTCCTTTCGGAAAAGGGGGGTGCTCTTCGCTTCAATCTGCTCGCCTAGCAATTCACACATTACGGATCCATTACCGGCCGATTCACTCCTCCAAACGAAATATAATTTCACTAATGTTCTTACGCCTCTTTATTAAATTACGCTCTCGTTGTACGATTAACAAATAAAACACGAAAGCACTTAACGGGGAGAAGTGGGAATCCTACACTGTTACATGTACGCTTAATTCAATACGATGGCACCAGGCAATAGCTCGCTACTTTACCATAATGTTGAAGGCTTTCGTTTGTTCTAACATGTAGGCAGCTCGTTAGGTACACAATCGTAGCATCGAGGCAGTTCGCTACACAAACATGATCGGATAGTTTCCTCGCTAAATGGACCACACCGATCGGATACTTTTCTTTCACTTCTCCCCCCATTCTGTCTAGTCCGTGCCACACATTCCAACTAAGGCTAGCGGATGCTTCGCACGATCGTCCCCCCAACCTCTCTCCCTTGTTCCTTGATGATCAACTCACTGCGACGGTTTTATTGATTTTCCGGTCTTGTGTGTTTGTGGAAATCAATGAAATCAAATACCCCTGCAATTGCAACTCTACTTTTGAGCGTCATTGTGAAATTTTACGCGGATATGTTTAAACATCTCACCGATTAATATGTTAGAAAAGCCACGATGTAGCTTCGTTTCAGCAAAATGTCAAGGTAAATGGGTTGTTGCTTGAAAAGGTGATCATACAGTTTTGATCCAATATTACAAAACGAACAGAAAACATCATTAACCCAACTATTTAAATCAATATTTATATCCATATATTTCAAAGTATTATTGACCAACACGTCCCTATGATGTTAACTTGACGAACCACATTTTGATTCATTGATTCAGGTTTATCCGGCTTCGCAGTATTGCACAGGTATTTCAGTATCATTGTTTCAGAATAAAGTTAACAGACGTTTTACAAGAAACTAAACCACAGCGTATTTCTTATAACGACGGTTTTGTAACACCTTTTGAATAGTTATTTGACACGTTCGAGCAAATTTTCACAAGAAGTCTTAAAGGAATGGAATAGTTGTGAAAGTTAAGGCCCCCCTTGATCTGTTATTTCGGATGATGTCATCATTACGATAACTTATAAGTAGAATCGTAGGGGTTTCCATGGTAAAGTACGGTCATTTCAATGCGGGTTTGCGAGCCATCCTCGATATAGAAAATTCGCACATTCTGGCAAGCCTAATTTGTTGTACTGAGCCACTTTTCTGCTTAAAGGGATTGTATACGTTTGGTAATTGGAACCCACTGTTTGTTTCAATTCTATTTATACCATAAAACTAACCTGTGTGAAATTTTCCTTTCAAAAGGTGGTAGCGTTTTTGAGACAATGCCGAAAATCTGGAGCGGTTTGTCCACGCAGGAAGAATAGTGAAATATATTGGAATACACGATCTGAGAAACGTTACCGCAGTAACGCTTCTCAGATCCAAATTTTGGAGGATCAAAAGGTGATATCTTTTTCCATAACCGCAGTACTTTGAAGTGAAAAGTTTCTCAAAATGCATTATACTATCCAAAGCTGCTGTACTTCTTACCAAGTAAGTTTTTAGTGCAATTAATGTTCAGGGTCATTACCAAACGTATACAGACCCTTTAAGCAGCTCTATGAAATTTGGGCCCAGGCTGACTTCAAAGGTCTGAATTCAGATGAAAGTCTGACATTTCTCATCTGTGTACATTATACACTTCTTGTATTACTGCGTTTAGTGATCGCTTGTCATTGGCCATGTCCATACATTTCTGTTGTTTCTCAGAAGTATGTCACACAGGTCAGCGAGCCCAACCCTCTCCTTTAAACACGTTTGCGCGAACGGACAGAGGGTGGATGTAAAACAAGAAGGAAGGTGGGGAGAAAAAAAACGCGGGAGAAATGCAGCGTGGATATTTAGTTGTGCACAGGACTGGTTTCCGCCTCAGCTAAGACGGACACGTATCAGGCACGCTGTCTCTCGTCCGCTTGTCACAAGTAAAATCAGGCGAACGAAAAAGACTATCAATCCGGTATAGGTGCATCGGGTACTGACATCGGAACACATTTATGACAAAGCCGAAGTAAGGTGTTGGTTTAAGTCATAGAGCTATATGGTTTAAGTTCATGTTTTTCGTTTACAACCTCCCCCCAAAATAATCATGTCCACTCTTTTCCTTAGCCATACCGGTAACGTATAAAAAGACTGTTTTAAGAAAACTATTATACAATAGAGAAAACCTCCTTGCTGATGCTATATTTGGCAAGTTTGGGCGGATTTTATTCTCTAGCTCCCAGGTGAGCTGGAAGATTCATTTATGGTTTTACCATCATTGGTGTCATAATACGAAATCATTAAAAGGCATTAACAATCACGATGGGAGGTGGGGGCATTAAGATTATAATGTAAAGGTGTAAATGTATTAAATGATTTATGTGCACACGTCAATTAGTCCCAGCAAGAAAAGACTAAGTAAGCATATTTGTTTGTGCTGAAACTTTGAATTGGATCTATCTTATCTGACGTCATAAGAAACTCACTGGTGACCGTGCGGTCACTTTGTTCGCCAATACAAATCCATGTTATCAAATCGCAGATCGAAGGAAAACAATATACCGTTCGCAAGAATCGGTCTCCATGTTGGCTTTGTGATCAGGCATCATGGAAATATGTGACAGAATTACCCAAGTATGTTGGTACTTATATTTTGTTGCTTTGTTGCTTTGTAAACATGTGCCTTGAGACCTACATTTTGTTCAATGGCGACTCCACCATGGACCCCATTATGGTTCAATTAACAACATTCTTTTATCTCTGTCTCCCCGCATGTGGATGTAAATAAGGGACTTATTGCTTTCTTAAATGGGTCCACCATGCAGTTTGTTTTGTATCTGTTTTTCTTAAAATCTATTAAGTGTTCGGCTGGTACTGTCATTATTGTTTTGATTAACAGTGGAAACTAAACTAACCATGGACCACGAACTATTTAAACAACTTTCACTTTGCAATTCACCCCAAATATTTCATGTGTTTACAAGTGGTTTACACGGGCCTTTCAAAACACCCCACGTTGTTCCGGATCAAGGCCCGTCCCTGCACCGTCATCCATGGAAGAGGAACGCAACAATGTTACTCCTTTCGCTGTACAATCAAGATGTTTATTTAAATTAACGGAGCAAATTTCCGGATGGGGTTTATTGCTAGCGGACAATCAGAGTACACGCTGCCCGTGCTCCCTTTGTATCAGGGGAAAGCCGAAACGTCAACTTTGCCTTCAAATTAAATAGCAGGGGGTGTCAGATTGTACAGTGACACTGAGGTCATTTCACATTACTGGCCCCTTCCTCAGCTTCTCAGAAGAAGAGTGCAAGGACAGGTACAAGGGCACACGAATGGGAAAGAGATGGTGAATATGCCAGGTTGGTCTGAGCATGGAGGTAGCTGAGCATGTAGCAGATATCTACCCTCATGGTCCGAGCATGTATAGGCAGATATCTTTACCTTCATGGTCTGAGGAGGGTCACTGACCAATTCCTATCTTGGCTTATAGATATTATGATCAGATGTCCATAGAATAGTATCCATTCCTGTGGTCTTATAGCAAGGTGTACGGTAACACTGTGTACATGAACATCTCTCTATGACTTGGAGGTAGTTCTGAAAAGGACCGTTGGTGTGATAATAATAACTCGACGTTTCGATTAGTGTCTTCAAGGGAATGCTGATCATGAAGACAAACGGAGTACAGTGTCAAATCGTACTCATTTCGGTTGATGCTTCTTCCCAAGCTGATACCAGATGATAATATCCACACAGCGACAAAAAAAAAACCCCAGAAGAAAACAAACCCCACCCCCACCCCAACAAAATAAAAACAACAACAACAACAACAACATCAACAACAACATCAACAACAACATTCTAGGGTGCAACAAAAAAACATCAACAACAACAAATAGATCAGGTTGGTACGGTAATATAAGAAGGTGTATTTTTATGGGAAGGGTTGATGCCGATTCACAGAGACAAAAGAGAATGTGATTGCGCAAAATTGACCAATCAAAATACTTAACAAAAGTTCTTTGTTCTTTTACTTTTGGGGAAAGGGTTGATGAGCTTCGGCATAACAAAAGGAAATGAGACGAGAACAGAGATGATCATTTACAAATATAAATGTGTTTCAATATACAGTCGACTCTGATCGTTATAACAAGATCCTGGGACTGGCCGAATTACCACTTTATAACAGGAACGTTGTTATAAGAGGACAGCCAGACAAAGAGACACAAAGCACAAAATGAGATTCGGGACTTCAGAATGTACGCTTTAAAGCAGACATCGGTGGTGCTCTTTATAACGAGGGTTGACTGTATGTGTTACTTTCCGTGTTGTAGACAAATGAACGAACCTTGCTCCGCATAATGCAATGGGTGGTAATGTCAGTGAAAATTTAAGTTGCCTGGAGGAAGATTTCTGTCCTCCATACTTTGGGTTTGCTCTTTTAAGATCAAAGTATACTTTGAACATAATAGAGCAAGATCCTTGCTCCATGTTCTAACTGATGTGCAAAAACCATTGGTGTTCATGGTAGGCCTATAGTTAAAAAAAACATGTATGTTGCAAAATAAAAAAACAGAAATGAGGAAATGAGTCCACCACTGCAACCTCGTTCCCATTTCTAATTTTATTCACTGTGTGTGTCACAACGTGGGGAACGTTAGCATAAGATCAGGGTCAAATTTCATGGCTCTGCTTACCGCGGAAATCTGCGCTTACGGTGCTCTGTAAAGCACATAATTCTACGGGTAGTAAGCGCAGGAGTCCGCGGTAAGCAGAGCCGTGAAATTTGGCCCTGATGCTTCTAAACAATAGTCAGAAATCACGGCTAAAATTGTTGTTGCCTTGCCTTTTGAAAGTGTGCCTACTTTGGGCCGGACTTGGCCGCACATCACCAACAACATTGACATTTTTGTAATTAGGTAGAATACCGCTGAAGAGGGTATCGAATTAACAAGTCAATGGCTCCCGTAACTACTTCAAGTTTTGTTATCCCAATGTACGGAGCACAAAAACGGCATCTTAAAAGTGTTGTACATAAAGAGTTCGGAGTAAGTCAATAATGCACTAGCACAATAGGGTTGACTTTAAGCTTTACACGGAGAGGTGCAAAGTGGTCAACGCGTGTAGGGGTCGTGAATACCACCGACAGAAAGACACGCTACTGGGCTTGCGACTTGTGGCACACGGGTCGGTAAACAACATTGGCTCCGTCTCAGCAGATAGCGACAAATTAAAAAACCCACGTCCCTATTCATGACACCATCTTTGTATGAAGTCAAGGTAAACTGAGGCTTTGGGATACAATGGAACTAGCTCTGTTATGGGAACACCGGGTACCACAATGAGAGGGTGAAGAACGTGAGGTTAAAAGGGAAAGGAATTCCCACCCCCCCCCGAGTCTGAATAAGTAAAGCTCTTCAGCACACAAAATTGCTAAGCACAGAAAGCTCTCGCTTAGCAGAAAACAAATAGCACCATGCCAAAGAGTGTAATGTCTCTATAGTGTATATTATTTTAAAAAAAAATGTTTTATCATTATTATTATTATTAATGTATATAATTTGAGTATGGTACTCAGAATGTATTTGTTTGCTTAACAACTGAAATGGTTAAGCAATAGTTTCTGCTGAACTGCCTCTTGAAATCGAACCCCGCCCTCAACATTTCAAACCAGATCTTAGAATCTCACTAAGTTTGAACACAGAGAAAGGACTACGGAGAAAATAAGGATTTAAAGCAACAACAACACGCTGATCGTAGGTTATGTTTTAAGGGATCTTTCTTTTTAACGTACCCAGGTGTTGTATTTACATTGTGAAGTTCCCACGGGAGGGCAAACACACCACTAATTGCAAAACTAATAGCTGTTACATATCACCAAAGGCCAACCAGGCCATCACATTAGCATCGTTGTGTTAAGCACAATGAGCTTATTACAAAGTTTACCCACCACAGTAGATGGGCTTGGCTTCTCTAGTGCAATAGGAGAACAAAACGCGTAAATTAATTTCAGTAATGTTTGCGATGTATACACATAGTAAGGGGGGCACCCCTTGCTGTTGGAGGCAAGAAGCCTACCTATACTGACGCAATGGTGTTAATAACTTGAGAGATGTGAGAAAGTGCCCACTTATTAACGCCGAGTTGTTCAGAGTTTCGTTCACTGCCAAATCGATCGGCACGTTGCCATTTGCATACCGATGCCGTCTAAGTAGCTTGGGTTTTAATTAATGCAATTACACAACAATCGCAAGTAGTACTGTCTCTTGCGTTTCAATCAATTTTGTCAACCAATCTTTGAATTTAGTTTGCATTCTTTATCTGAAGGCAACCACAACAAGCCTAGCAGGTCATACACAATTCATGAACACATAACAGCCCACAGGAAGTTTTAAAAAACAAAACGTACAACCGGAACAAGATTTGCTGACTTGGTTTTCGCGCCCGATTTCTCATGGCAGAAATTAAACAACAATTCTGTGAAGAGGTTGATAAAGTAAGTTTGCAGAACTTAGACAACATTTTGATTTTGGATTTGCCATTCTTCTATCAGCTTGGCAAATAAGCACGACACAGGAGAGATAAGGGGGAAAAATAAGGATTTGACTGCACGGCCGGTTGTCTGTATGTTCTTCCATGACTTGTCTATCATTAAACACTCAGATACAGCAAAATGTGGACAGGGCTTACAATCATAAACTAAACAGCTTTAACAAATTGGGATCTCCTGACGTGAAGCTAATAATGCAACATTTAACTCATATGTTACCGGGCCAGATTGGATTGCAACGACACAGCGGCCAGCAGACCCGCTCCCTAAATACACCCTGATATTGCTTGCAATCTCCCAACAGCATGCAGGCACGCCGTGTTCCTGCTCCATCTCTCGGCGGGGCATGCACGGCGTCACGCGCTGTTGGTATGACGCTCGCTATCCTTGACTTTTCCCAACAGCAAATTTGCTCGCATGTCAATTAATTTTCCCCCCGGCCCATCGAACTGGCAAATTTTATGCATATATTTGTGCTTGTCATTTCCCCACGTCAAAGTAACGGCCGACTTGCCACGTATGATACTCGCCTGGGCTGAGGAGATCGGGCAAATACTGAGATGGACAGAGAAGAAAAATAAAACGCTGGCGAGATGGAGAAGCCAAACACCGCACTGACAACGCAAATTAATGTACGATACCATCGTCTAGTTTCCAGGCCGGACGGTAAAAGAATTACTCCGGGACAGACAGAGAGTAGAGTTGGATTTATGTTTATGGACATTACCACGGGCTTTCAACTCATGTTTGTAAATTACACACTCATCGCGGCAAATAAAAAGCCTTTCTCTGCTAACAATAATCGCCTATACTTTGTGTCATTCACACTTAATGGGACAGAAATATTTCACTTTGATTGCATCTGTTTATATTTTGCTGTAATAAATACGCTTGGGGGAGATAAGTGATGACTACACTGGATCTGGAGGGAAAATTGAAAGTACCCGTTATGGGTTTTTACTTAAACAACATGCCCAGGGAACTAAGTACCAGCTAACTGAACGTTGGTTATCAGCAGATTAGATAAGTGAAATAAATAATACACCGTGGATAATGATTTCCATCAACTTGATCATTAGTAACGAGCTCTTAAACTCATGTTTACTGAACAATAAATGTTAATTTACTCCAAAGAGTGCATGACGCTGGATTTTGCATACTGAGTTTACGATTCCACACAATTTAATTATTATTATTATTTTTTAGTTTATGGACTGTTCGTCTTCGTCTGAAGTAAGTCAGAAGGGAACATTTGGTTGTAGTATTAATGGCAGTGATTTGGACTGAACTAATATTGGCCACCATTATTTATAATTATTGGTTTAAATGAAATAAACGTAACTGAAATATATCAGAAGTTTTGCCGTACGAGGGAATTGGTTGCCACTCAAATTGACTTTTTGAAAAACAAATAAATGACAAGATAAAGCAAGCTTTTGAAAGCGAAAAACAAAGATTTCCTTTTCAAAAAAGAAAAAAAAAGAAAAAGAAAACAAGAAGAAAAAGAAGAAGTCAAAATCCTCCTTAGCCGCGAGGTTATAGACTGGTACCTCTGACGTACAAGAGTGAATTCATCTCGGTCAGGGGACGCAACAAGGATCGTGTGTGTGTCAGATTGGATAAGGGTCACAAAATAGTCGGATTCCCTTTTTGTACAATATGTTATAAAGTACAGTTATTGATATTATTACACAAAGGGAACATGACAAGACTGATGATGTCACTCCTTATTAGAGTGAGTCTGTGGCTAGACTAGTCAGTGTCTGGTATCCGAACGTCTTCTCACCTGTACTCTAGATTCCACGAGGTCAAGTCTCATTGCAAGCGCCTCCCGTGTGAAAATATCAGGGTAATGGCTCTCGTTGAAAGCCCTCTCAAGTTCCTCCAACTGCCAGCCATTGAAGTTAGTCCGGCTCCGGCGCCTCTTAGACCCACTGCCGTCCTTTCCGTCTCCATCTACTCGTAAAGAAGGGACACAAATAGAGCATGGGAGGGTAGAGAAAGGAGGGAAAAGAAAGGAGAAGACAGAAGAAGGGTGATTAATTGGTTTGAAACACAGCTCTTGAAAGTGTTCTTTGCTCACTCGAGGTTGAATTTCCTTCGATGGAAACCCTCGCTGATTTCGGGCAAATCTTTTCTATCATTTTTTATGTATTTGGATTGGGAACGATAAGCGCTTTCGTGTTCTGTTGACGCGGGGAGTTGTTTATCACCTCCATATAGCATTCCTAGGTCAATGATTCTAAACGAGTGAACTTCAATCTCTAGAAATGGTTTTTATCTTTAGGTTTTTTTGGGACGTGCGTGTGTGTGTTTGTGTCAGCACCGGGGTGACATCAGGAAAATGTATGTTCGTTTGACTGGAAGTTGACTCGGGTCTTTTAACGTCGATATGTCCACTGTTGCAAATGTAAGATGATTGACAACCGCTTTCTCAATGAAATTTGAGGAGAAGTAGGCCTCAGCTCGGGTCAATAAAATACCAGCCTTTTTTTTGCTGGAGATAAAACAAAAAAACTGAACCAGAATACGGCGGCGGGGATTGTGAGTCCAAGTACCGGCTTTCAATCACAGTATCCCGATCGGGCGTTCGTACCGACTTCTCGCTCCAGCCCTATTTCTTTAAAGCGTGCACATCTCAAATTGCCCCAAAATAATAATAATAAAACAAATATTGGTTTAATAGTTCTTGCAATATAAGACAAGAAAAAGTGTAATGATTGCCGGGCAGCACGACGGTGCAGATTGGAAGGGAAGAATCTCGGCCAGTGTGTTTGGGTAAACGGCCCCGGCCAACCGCGAATGACATTTCGGTGTTTGAGGACAGGAACACTGACAGCGGACTGACGAAACGTCAATTGAATATCAATCCTACCGAGGAAGGCACTTAGACGAAGATGACAATGTCGCGGAAAATATATAAAGGCCTCTTTATAAAATGTGTGCGGGAGAAGAAAAAAAGAACCAAGAGAGATTCGTATAGGTAGCGACTAGTTTCAAAATCACGGCTGAACTAAATGGAACTGCTTTGCTCACAAATTAGCTGTGAGCAAATGAACTTCATGTGTTTCTACTTTTAGAACTCCTCTGTATTATTTCTCTGCCCCTTCATTCCATCCCTCGAGTTGCCCGTTTGGGGCTCTATGATGATGGAGTTTATACCATCAAAACATAAATAAATAGTAGGCCTATTTAACAAAAATATAATACAATTACCAGATTGTGAAGGAGAAAAGATCCCCGTTCGATAAGCAATGTTTAAGTTTACTCAACAATAATTTGACAAAGCAATTTATTGCATTCATCAATATTTTAAAAAGATTATATAAACAAAGTACATATACAAAATTTGTAATAATAATTAAGTAGTAGGCCTATAAGCTAACTTGCAATGAGTAATAATAACCCCAGTTCGTACATAGCGCCTTTCACACCAAAAGGGTGTCCTAAAGCGCCCATTATTTTGTCTACCAGGTAAACGCAGAGCATGTGTTGAATTATGAGAGCCATTTTACATACATGAAGCACTTTGTGGCGCAAACTTAATGCAGTCTACCATGCCAGACACAAGGTGAACCCCTTCTCTTAACAATAAGTGTACTGGGTTCTTATAGTGTGTTACACAAATCAGATTTGACGAGCGGAGCAGAGAGCGATGAGTCTAGCTCCTTAAAAATGCTTCTTAATTAATACCTTTTGTAAGAAGTTTTCTGTAATTTTTTGCAAATGAATTTTGCAACAGTGCGCAAAAAAAGGGGGAAATTTGGCACACCGTGTAAGGGAAATCCACAAAAACAGTCTAAGTCTCAAATCTTTATTAAAATGAGGTTTCAACAAATTGCATTATGTCGGAATGTGTTATAGGGTCTATATGATTCGAATTGTGATCAACTTAGTGACAAATATAAATAACTTAACATAAACTGTGCATGTTATGGAGATGGTATTCTTGTGGGTTGAAACTTTATTGTAAAAATAAACAAAGCAACTGCCAGATCTGATGTGCATGAACGAATGAACCCGCCTCTTTTTTCACAATATTGTCACTTACACATCCCTCCTTAAAGAAAATAAATGTAAGTAAGAGTGTTTGTAGGCTGCGGACCCCGGAACCCCATGGGTTCCCCCGGAACCCCCTTGGGTTCCCACTGCACCACTATTGAGTATTATGTAAAGAATGTTATCCTGTTTAGAGACTAGCTGGCGAAAAAAATAGTCTTAAAATAGGAACACAGCCCGGTTGATATGGCAAATAACCATAACTAACATGACGGGCGTATAATGGGGATGACCACTGCAAAATAAACAAGCACTATGGTGTTGTTTTTTAATTTCCTTGTGCAAAGAAATTATTTTCCTGAGCAAGCAATTCCAGAGCAATTTTTAATAATCGGTTAGAACCCTAGACGATTCCCTGTTGTTATCGTTAAGTTTCAGTTCAATTAAATGTCTAAACGGTTCCCCGTATATAATAATATTGAACTTGTTTTTATTTATTTTTTGGGCCGGTAAAGAAGATGACATTTTACAAATTTGTTTGGAAGCGTCGCGCAGAACACCCACAAAAACAAAGGCAAACAACTGCGATGCATCTGAGTCCAGGTTCGTATCTGGATCAGCTATGGGTATACATATTTTGTGTTACATGGATTTTGTTTTAGCTGAGGCGTGGGTGGAAACGAGTAGAAGGACAAATCAGTTATTTGTCTTACTTGAGTAGAAATGGGTCCATTGAATTTAATTTCTACCACTGAACATCAGTCGTGGAGTGATAGGCAGAATGGATATATACAAACGGGTCTGGGCTTCACGACCTAATTTCACATAATGCCAGTACAAGTTATGTGTTTGTACAAGTTGCCCTTGTGCCGGTCCTCCCATTCAATTAGCATTATGTCTTATAGCCCTGGTGCAAACGATTGCCCAGATAACGAATTAAAAAAAAGCCACAACAAAAACCTTGTACTCATATCTGACAAATCAGCTGGAAAACCAAGTAATCCACTAAAAAAAAAATCCATTGTGAAATTCTTCATAAATCTGACCAGGTTTCGTCAACTTGCTTCCATCTTTTTTTTTCTCGAGAGAACGGTGTTATACAGGATTGGCAAGGATAGAAAACATCATTGTTTAATTTTAGTCTGAAAGCTTACTGGTTATGAAGTTCTACGAGAACCATATTTTCTGTGAAATACTTCCTTCTGAAATGAAGTCACATTCAAGAAAACTGTAACTGCAAACCTAAAACAACGCAACAGCTGATTTCGGTTGTTACCACCAAAATTAAGGACAATGTGTTTACATGCTGAAAATATTGTGCATGTTTTTCACTATTTTCTCCTGACTCACAAACGGATTAAGCCCACATTTTCACAGGTTTTTTATTTCATGTATACGGTTGATCACACAAAACATGAACACTGTCTGCGACTACTTTGTCTGCTCTACCAATCCTGTATTAACTAAAATAAATTTGACAAGAAAAACATGGTTGGCAGATCTCCGTTGTTGCATTTTTTTCCCCGACCATAATCTCGGGGGAGAAAATATTGTTGATATAATGTTTTAGGCCTACAGGGTGACATGGTAGGTATCAATGCACTTCAAGTTGAACGGAGTCCGGGCAGTTAACCCGCAGCGTTTTGTTTCAACTTCAAACCTGTTCGTGAACACGGGATTCAAGAACCGTCACCAAAAGAAAGAAAGAAAGACAGAAAAAACCTAACTTGGAAAACTTCATTCAAAACCAGGCTCAGATTGTCAACACATTTTACTACACCGGTAATTATATCTTGACGCGGTTGTTGGTTCGAACATTAGTTTCAAATGCAGTTGCGTCTAAGACAACCATAATCCAAACTCTAATGTTTATTTATCAGGACAATTATGCATCAAAGGGGACCCCCCATGGAGCTGAAAAAGGTTTAAGGATTGATATAAATGGCTCATTTGCCGGGGCAATAATTGTTCATGCGCCACGAGCATCCACAATTTGCGCACCGTTTAATGTTCATAATCATTAGATAAAATGCTCTGTGATTGAAGTCACAATATGGTTTCCAGACAACACCAATGTTTACACTGCAAAAACCGGGGTGTTAAAATTGACACCATGGGTGTTGTCACATATATATACCAGCCAGAAAATCAAAATTAACATTACGGTGTTAAAATACAAACACCAATGTAATTGTTTTAGCATGAAATTAGTGTTATTTTAAAACCCTGGTGTAAATTGTGATTCGTTTGTTGGTATTTTTATGTGATAACACCCATAGTGTTAATTTAACACCCCAGTTTTTGCAGTGTATCTACTTGAGCAGAAAACGCCCCCATAAATACATTCCGGTCAAAGTATACATTAAATACAATTTAATATGATATGTTAACTTGTGACATCATATTATTGAAATTATATGAGCAATCTGCTTGTCCTGCTGAACCCAAACTTCCTATTGGTTGTTAAGTGTTATCATTCCTATTTGCATATTCTCGCGAGAACTAACGGTGAACACAATCTCAGTGCATACCTCTGAAAACTAATTCTCAGTTTTCTAATGTTCATTTCCTATCCGGAAATTTAAAACGTACACAAGTGCTTCAGTAACGCCCTCGCAACAGGTGAGACCCAAGTTAGATCATGTTCCCTGAGCGCACTAGCATAAATTAAGTCTGATTCTTATCATAACATAAAAGGGACCAGGCTATTTCCCCCTTACAGCCTCGGTTTGGTTACACTGACTTGAATGCAACACAAATTCAAGATGGCCTGCAGCCCTGGTCAAGATCTTTTGTCACGACTCAGTTGAGAGAGAAATTGGCCTTGGAGACTGCTACAATCTGACCCACACTGGAATACCCATATCACGACAATTCTTCTGGTTCAACAATGCCGTACATATCGCTCAAATCCTTGACACAATAATTGATTCCGTTTGCCAGCCAGCGAGCGATGGATTTCTTTGTTGCAACGATTAACCAATTAAATCTCGGGGTAATTATAATGATTTCGAGCAGGGAGCCAACAATTCTCGATACTCCCCTAAAATAAGGGAAGAATAATAAGAAGTGAAATGCATTTACAAGGCGAACTATTAAATTAACTCGTATTTCCTGTCATGGAAGTCGATGGACATTTTTTATGGATTGACAATGACAAAAATTCACTACGAAGTATGGCAAAGACAATAAATCAATTTGCTGACTGGATTCGTATGGGGGCATTTCATGTAAAGGCAAGGTATATTTTTGGTAATTGTCAAAGACCAGTGCCCTCACTTGGTGTATCCCAACATATGCATAAAATAACAAACCTGTGCAAATTTGGACTCAATTGGTCATCGAAGCTGCAAGAAAATAATGAAAGAAAATAAAACCATCCTTGTTGCATAGAATTGTGTGCTTTCACATGCCTGAGAAAGGCTGTATACAATGAAGCCTTTCTCAGATTCAAAAATTTTGGTGAAAATTACCTCTTTCTCTAAAATTACATTACTTCACAGGGGGTCATTTCTAAAAATGTTTTATAATATCGACAGCTCTCCAGTGCTCTTTACCAAGTAGGTTTTTATGGTCATTTACTTTTGGAGTAATTAACAAAAGTACACCCTGTCTTTAAGTGAGAGCAAGTTTTGTAATTTTATTTGTAAGTTCAAATTTTAGGCATTTTTATATACGGCCCTTTGAAACCTACGTCTAGGTGATTTATAAAATATGTAGTATAGTATTATTATAACACATAACAACTGCGATGCCCAGCCCTTGAGGAGCAGTGCTGCCTTGAAGACATCATGGCAGCAAACGAGAAGGCTGTGAGATGTGCCCAATCCTGGCCAAACATTTGATTGTTTTTTTGAGTAGATGAGATGGACTCGAAAGAAGAAGATAACACAGAAACCCATAACAAGGAAGTTTGGGACGGACAAACGGACAGTTTTAAACATCATTAGTAGACAGGATCCCCTTGGCAGTGGAGTCGAGATGGACAGTGGAGACGGACAAAATCAACAACCATGATTCACAATTTAGAATTAAGACGTGTACTTTAGATAAGCTGTAGGAATTAGATCGTTTTCTTTTATGACATTCGTGGAACGATAAATAACGTATTGAGTTATAAGCTATTACTGTGTTTCAGATAGTATGATCCTTAGAAAGTCTTATAAGGTTATAATTTGCCGAGCTATAATATTCGGGTTTTTATATGATTTAGGATTAAATGATTATGAGAGAAATATCCACTAAATGAATATTAGATGAAGCCTAAAATTAATTTGTGTATTAATACAGGACGGGTTTTACGTTCATCTTGGAACACTGAGCGTCCAGCAATTCCGTATCCGTAGTCCGAGATTTATACCCAATTTAAAAATGACTTTTGACACTAATCCCTTTTAACAAGAAAACATATGTTTATTTGCCAGAAGCACTTGGGGGGCGTTTTCCCCACGGACCTTTCAACTAAAGAGGGAGAATGGGGAAACAGTTAATGTAAAGTTTAATTTCGATACCTGTGGTGCATAATGAAAACGTCTTCGAGTTGAGTCAAACTGAATGACATTATTCAAGTTGAAACTTGTCTGTACCCGGCACCCCTCGACTAACACATCAAACCAATTAAAGTTACAGCATAAATGAAAATATAACAGATCTATGTTATTAACTATTTCATTGGGGGAAAATCCGTTAACCGTTGGTCGAAAACGCAGGGGTCATTTTGCGTCACTCCAATGCTCACGCAAGTAAAACTCATTTTCGAGAATCTGTCCAATATATATCTTGAGCTTGTAATTTTATTTATTGGGCATTCGGTGTAAGATCAACCATTAAATTCTGTCAACAGTTTCGGTGATGCGTTTATGACGACGCACGAACCTTTAAAAAAAAAGTTGCTAAAAATGTTATCTCAGCAGTTCACGCTGCTGATACCTTAAAAAGGTCAGGGCAATTATTGGTTTGTTCGGAACACACGATCTGTCGAGGACGAAACTAGGGTAAACTTTTAGGGGGCACAGGGGGGGGGGGGTGCACCATGTTTTTTCCCGGGGGCACTTCTGGCCAATTAAAACTATAGTTTACGTTTGAATTGTTCTAAAACAAGCCCCTTTTCAGCACTATTAGTATTATGGTGTCATTTAGTTTGTTTATAAGATAATCTGACGTGGAGATTCTGCGTGTAAATAGTGGAATTATAGTTTTACTAACATAAAAGCTTACAAAACGTAATCTCAACATGCCCGACTTCAAATGGGGAACGGGGCATGGGGGGAGGGTGCACGGACATCAATGGAGGGGGATTCTAAAAACTTCCGGATCCTGACCCATTTCTGGTTCAGTATGACCCGAAATCTGTGTCAAAATGACCCTGAAAGAGTTCAAACTGACGCAGAATCTAAGTCAACAACCCATTGTTTAACCACTTTCTGAGTCAGCCTGACCCTTAAAAGGGTCAGGTCCCCTGGGAACCGGAATCCGGGTCAATTCTGACCCGGTAGAGTTTAGTAAATGGAAGGTTTTATACCACGAGGTGGAACTCTTCTGATTAGTATTTATATACAAAAAAATAAATAAATAAATAAATAAAAACATTAACAAATTAGTATGAGATTTTCACACGAAACTTGACTATTAGGACATACATGGTGAAACTGCAGAATCATCCTACTATTTCCTTTCACACATTGGGGAACTTTATGCCTGTCTATAATCTGAACACACTTTGACCAGTGACGATCAAAACTATTAATAATGTAAAACAATAGCACTATGCAAAACGGACTTGGCATCAGAGACAACTCCTCGTCACTGCCATGTCCACCAGCGACAAAAGCCCCCCATCACCCGCCCCCTGCCGACCACACTACTAACTCCCATAGGTTTTGATGACTGTACACGCCATATGGCCTATGCCCACCGCTACTTAAGAATTACACGAGATGTCCTGCCAAGACCAACGGCAATTGATCTGGTTGGACCATGTAAAAGGTTTGTCGGTCAATTCAAAGGGAAATGTGAATATTATGGGTCGGGTTCAATCTAAAACGTCATTCCATTTCAAGCTACAGCCATGTTGTCTGAGTCCCTGGGCGCTAAGACACATAATGCTACCGATAATTATGATTCATAAACATCACCAGTCTACTTTCATCCAAGCCTCAGTTTCGTCTCTTTAGTCGATACTTCCATAAATTTAACACTACATCAGTCGATTGGTGACTACACATTTATAAGTCATTAATATCAGAATCGTTGAAATTACATCTGTCGATACGGCACTACCCTAATCGTTGACTACAACAGTCGATACATACCCTAATTAATGACTATCAGTCGATACTACCCTAATCGTTGACTATACATCAGTCGATACTACCCTAACCAATGACTACATTAGTCGATACTACCCTAACCAATGACTACATCAGTCGATACTACCCTAATCGGTGACTACATCAGTCGATACTATACCCTAATCGTTGGTTATCAGTCGATACTACCCTAACCGATGACTACATCAGTCGATACTACCCTAATCGTTGACTATCAGTCGATACTACCCTAATCGTTGACTAAATCAGTCGATACTACCCTAATCTATGAATATATTAGTCAATACTACCCTATAACTAATGACTACATCAGTCGATACTACCCTAATCGGTGACTTTATATCATCTTCAGACCTCGTCAACAATATTTTCGATGTTGTTCTTGTGAATTCGGATATAAGCAGCTGCACTGAAAACATCATTTAGTCAATTTGCAAAAAAGATTAGTCAAACGCGAATAAAAAGTTAGTCCTTCAGGGAATGACTAATTTGTATATCAAAAATGCTAATAAAAGACGTTTTGACTAATTTGAAAAACTTGCAGACTAACTTCTTTTTTTGCAAGACTAATTAAATAAGTTGTATTACTAATTGTGTGCTTTGACTAATTGTTAAACTGCTGATTTACCAATGCAGGTAGTCATTTCATTTTGAATTTACTAACTGAAATGCACATCACTAATTGGATGACTAATGTATTCGTGAAAGACTAATTCCAATCTTTAATTAGTCAACAGCCTGTAGTTTTTGTGGTTGAAAAGTTCCCGCTCTTTTTCAGTCTGATCTTTCTGTGTTAACGTGTAAACTAGGGTGGTGGCTTGTGCAGCTCACATAAATATGTAAACAATTCATTGACTTGTATGTTCCAGTCAATGGTATTGAATGGTACCACATGTATAGATAGTGGGAACCTTCCAACTGTTTAGGACCAAGCATGGCACCGGGTAAGTACGGGAAATATCATATTAAAATTATTTCGTGACTTGTGAGTATGGAGAATCATGCATGTAACATACATGATGTCTCGATGTCAAAGTCGACTCGTCGAAGCAATGGTGGTCGAGTTGTCTCTAAGGTTTCCCGTGGTCTCAAGGTTCAGCATGTGACAGGGGTGTACCCTTTAATATGGGATATTTTGATGCTTTTACGCGGCCTACTTAGGTTATAGGGAAACTTGATGAAGACCTGTCTCAAATTGATATCTCTTATGTTGCGAATGTGCTCACTATTGTTGTAGTTTCACCAACCTTGCAACAAATGTTTGTACATTGCTTCACCTTGTGAGTGACCAATGAAGAAAAAAGCAAGACTAATTATGCTAAGTGCGACCAACTAAAATAGTCGAATAACTACTTAAATGAATGAAAATGACAAATTAGTTGCCTTGCAATACTAATTAATTTTTGTGCATTACTAATTAATTTGTATGCATTACTAATTAATTTTCGTGCATTACTAATCCAGGTGACAGATTAGTAAAATAAGACATTTTTTCACGACTAATTATAATTAGTCAAAATTACTCATGAATGACAATCTTTTAATCAGTCAAATAAGACTGTCTGCATGACTAATTTTTTTTAGTCAATTGACTTAATACAGTTTTCAGTGTGGAAGGCAAAAATTACTTCCGAGCACATGGACAATCGTATACACGACCGTTTGCTAATAATACGGTAGGCCACGTGTGAAACCCCCTCCCCCAATATTTTATTTTTGATATTTAGTTTGGGCTTAATTTGTATTCAAATGATTAAAATTACCAACATACATTCACAAGGCCTATAGTCACAAATGAAATTGAGCAACTAAACATTCTTTTTTAAAGTCAAGGTGAACACCAGGTCAAAGCTTGAACCTCTATTCAGCGAAGTCAGCAAGACGAGGTTTTTTTGTGGTCTATCAACGATGCGTTGAACACATTTTGATGGGTCGAAACAGTGCGCTCAGTTGCCTGTACAAAACAAGCAATATAGTGACATGTATTTCTTTTGCAAAATTTGTGGCCAATACTTTGATGAGTTGTTTCACTTTTGGGATTAAATTTTGAGTTGTCAATGAGAAAGGATAGGGTTAGAAAGTTGATCCCCATTGATCGACACAATTGTTAAATTCATTTCGTTGTGAAATTTATGTGGAGAAATGAACCCATTTTAGTTCATGTTGTAATTTATGTTTTAGTAATGATATGGTCGCCGAGTGTCACTCTACGTTCTGATGATTCGAGTTGTCAGATTATTATTTTTTAAGAATGGCACGAATTGGGTCACACATTATTTCTGTATTAAATTAATACTCTAGTTAGGTCATAATTATGAAACATATCTGGTATGCTGTGTTATGAAAAAATAAAAATAAAAAACACAAAAATCAGGTTGGAATTAAACTTCAGAACTCATTGCGAAAATCCAATGGGGCTGAAGGTGTTTAAAGTTTATGCTAATTGGAATCATTTTTCCAATTACAGTGCGGTGTTCGCGTGATAATTGTTTTTGCAGATAGTTAACAAAGTACAAGGTTGTCTCACACGAATCATGCTCTATCGTTAGTGACGATGCCTCTTCAACCGGTACAGTGGGGCGCCACCACCCTCATTTTTCCTTCTCTCGTCATAAAGGGAAAAAGATTAGGAAGGTGTAGGAGTCATTCCAAGCGAATCTTTTTTTTTGTTCTTCTTAAATGTTCCGGACATGCACTTCAAATATTCCGTCCCTTGTTTTCAATCGGGTGATTGGGGGTAGATTCGTTGTGTGTGTGTGTGATTTGGCTTGAAATGGGATACATTGTGAAATAATCTCCAGTAAACGACAACGCCCAAGCATTCCGTGTTCAAATTCGTTGTCGCTCCTTTAACTATAGGGGACTGTTTCTCGTTGTGTGTTGCTTTTAATGACCAAATAATTCACGACGTAACCCAATTCAATCAACGGGCACTGAAACTAATTTGGTAGTTCCCACACAAACAACATCTTTCATTTTTTGTATTTCAAGGTTACTTCATTTGCAATTTGGATAATGGCTTCATATTTTAACACATTGGTTTATTTGAATGCAAAAAGGGGGGTAAAGAGATAACGCACAAGGGGGCACCGGAGAACCTATTATACAACCCCCAGTGATGATATCTCCATTGTATTGGGAGGCTGCCCTGGATGTCCTTCAACAAATTTTGACAGCTCATCGGAGCAAAACTTTACACAAAGCGAGAATAATGGTCATGATTTAGTATTAATCAGTCGAGTTAATTGCCACCCAGCCCGCGGCTTCTCAACCCCAATGGAAGAGCCACGCCAAGGTCGACCCATTACAGACGATAGCGATGTCCCAAAAACATTTTGGCGGATAATTATTTTTGACACTTTGGGGGGAGGCTGTCACGGGCAGCTGGTACGGGCGTGAGAACTGCGCAGAGTAGTTTGAACTACACACTCGGAATCGGCCATTAATTCCAATTAATGAAGCAAACAAAATGAGATTTAATTGGCATGACCGTGGTCATGAGTAGCTGTTCTGCTCACTGTGGTGACTGGTAACACATCTTGAGACTCACCCTTCCCCTTTTCCCCACCTCTTCCCGGTACTTTATCTGTGGCAAGGGGGAAGGGGCAGGGGTTGATAAAGCAGGTCGGAACAACAGCACTGCCCTGTGTTTATCTACTGTTTGAATCTATGGTAGACCATTTTCATACTGCCACCATCTTGGTCATGTTCCCTGTATCAAATAACAGTAATGAATGCTAATATCCATTATTAAAACAAACTGGAACCAGACTATTTTTTCTTTCGAGCCTCGGTTTGGTTACAATGATTTGGATTGGAGAACAATCAAGATGGGTGTATTGGCAGGAGATGTGAGCGCGGTACTTTCCAGTGAAAAATAACCGCCTGATTGTGCACACTGACTTATAATAGCCAATGTCCTCCGGGGTTTTTTTTTTCGAAGCAAAAAACGAACCTCCACCATATTGCAGATGGGTTGCTAAACATAAGCTCAGATGATCAACGTGCAGGGGACAGCATGGCATTAGGTTAATGTGGAAGAACACAACAGCGCCTTGCTGGACCGGACAATGGAGGCGACGACAGTCGGGTCGAGGGGTTGGGAACGAGCGTGTTAGCCAGCTGACGGGGAGGCGTGTGACTAGATAGCTATTAAGCCGGGTAGGGATAATTAACTCTTCCACCAAATTCACATCTTCAACCTTTTGACTTCAGTACATCTATACACAATATCTTTGTGTGGTAATGCTGTTCTTAATCGAGGTTTCGAATAACTAATATGTTTAAAAAAAAATTTCAATCTACCATACCAGTTTTATTTGGAGCCAATGTTGCAAGTATTGACAAAGATTTCCTGGTCGTGACTTGTGTTGGTGTAAAATAATAATACGAGAAATCGAACACAACTTTCATTTTCTTCAATTCAAAACAAACTTTTCTAGTTCCCTTTTCGAAACCAGGGTTTCGGCTTGGGTGCCGGCTTTGGCTCCAACTGCCTTTTTTGAAGCCCCGTGCCGAAATCTCACGTTTCTCAAAATAACCTGTACGAGCCTAAGCCTGTGCCAAACCCAAGCCGCGGTTTCGAAAATACCCTAAATAAATTGTGTAGTAGACCTACTAATCGCATATTTCCCCCATTTTTGGGTACTCTGCGAATTCACCCGCACTCTATTCATTACCATGAGGGTCTATAACGAAACTAATGAATAAGTCAGTAGCCTCTTGCAAAGAAAGCTTTCTGACATCATCCTTTGCCATACATAATTAATCAAATCTACTGAATAATTCATGGGCCAGACCACCGTGCTAATCGCTGGAACATCGCGTCTATAACGGCCAAGGGGACTTGCTACCCATGCCGCAGAAACAACAAGCATTATTGAAATAAATTATGCACAAAGTACAATAATCGCCTGCATAAAACAACGGTATAAGTGATTAAAACACCCAATCAGACGTGCTTATGAATCACTCTAATTAGTTCTAATTGTTTGTTGACTTATTCTGTGTTGTGTGTTTACAAGCACTGGTGTAGCTCTTTTGTTTTTAGAAACGCTCCAGCACTGCATTTCGTTAATTTTTTTCTATTTATCACAATGAACTAAAGACAGCATGGGATTTCTAGACTCGAAATACGCTTCGAAGGCCCCATCGACAATACAGATGAAACAGCAATTATTTCTGACTTAGGCCTATCTGTTTATGGTAAAAAATTAAAAGACTTCAAGCATAAACTCAAATCTTTGTGTCATATTAATTAAAGTAAACATCCTTAATGCTTTGTTCTCCTCTGGGATTGCTGTTCTCAGCGCATTGCAATCGTTGGAAAAAATGCAAAATCTTCTACAACACGTGTTCCATTTTCCCTCGAAAATCTTTCCTAATAGCATGTAATTTCCACCGACTATTAGTTGCGTTCTCTGTCTATTTAAACCGATGGGGGAAATATTTGGGTGAATTGTGCCTTTGATGATACAAGCATGGAATGTGGCTCACATTCAGAGTATGTCATGAGAAAGATATTTGGCTAAAAAATATGTTTATGAACACTGCAAAAACTGGGGTGTTAAAATTGACACCATGGGTGTTTTCACATATAGACACCGAAGAGAAAATCAAAACTAACTTCATAGGGTGTTAAAATAACACCAATGTAATTGTGTTGACATAAATTAGTGTTACTTTAACACCCTATGGTGTAAATTTTGACTCTTGTTTTGGTGTCTATATGTGACAACACCCATGGTGTCAATTTAACACCACAGTTTTTGCAGTGAAGAACACCAACCACTTTTCAAAATTCTCAAAATGGCTGCCATTGCTTGTTATTCCACCAATATTTGTTCAAAAAAAAATCAGCGAAGGCCTTCTTCTAGCCAAATATCTTTCTCTCGACATACTCTGGACTGTGTGGCAAGTGTATCATCAAAGGCACAATTCCATCACCTATATACCTGCTGTACAATCATAAAGACCCTCAACGAAAACGTTGAGCAGCCCCCCCCCCCCATCAACAATGCCGGGAAGTTCAACAGTTGCAATAAATAAATAATGAACGTGTATTATTCAGATGAAAAATAAATGTAAACTATCTTTAATGTATAATGGTAAAGGCGACTATGAGATTATTAGCCGTAGAGTACCTCGAAAAAGAGAGAGAAGAAGTTTTATCTATTAAAACTAGACATACTTGTTCCCAGGTTGCACGTTGGTACCTTGTTGTATATACATTAATAAGTTGGACTTGCTATCACCTTCTCACAGATGTGTTCTAAAATGCACTTTCCAAACGACCCTGAAAGACTATTAGGAAATGCAATTAACAGATAACCCCATCAATTCAACAATTTTCAGTCATTTAGTGTTATATTATTTATTCATTTTTCGTGGCCTTGCAGGAACGGTGGAAACCAAGTTTCTTTTTTGTTATACATTTCGAGGACGGCCCATCGAAATGAATAACTAATAAAAGTGCACATTTGGGGAATGAATACCTCGACTGAATTAATTTTGTATCATATCTTCTAAAAACTTTTTGTGTATACCTTTTGAAATAGATATCAATTCAGCTTGTTATGGGCTAGTCTACGGTGTTGACGCACGTGCCTGAACACCATGTACACACCATACGAGTCACGAGTAAAAAGAAGACGACATTCGACAACCAGTAATGCATGCAATGACGTTAAACATGTTTGTTTACATATGACTAAATCCTCCCCAGCTTCATAAAAGCAAAACAGAAAGAGAGAGAGGGAGGAACAAAAAACTACATGAGCAAAGAGATCCACATTTTGGAAGATTGAATATATAATTTTCATGTTCGCATTTGATACAACGCACAGTGTTAGTTTTTTTTGGGGAGTGATGTAGCTTGGCTTGTTAGTCACGTAACAGTGACAAGGGGGATCTAGCGGCTAAGCCACGGTCGAGCCGGCCAGGCGCGAGGGTATCAAATCAAACTCGGGCTGATCCCAAGGTATGATATTACATGAGTAACCCTAAACGCAGAGTTAAGGTTTATTTAGTCACATTATATTGATTTAAGTTATGTTCGCAGCATTAAAGGGCCGTCGTGGGAATTTTCATATTTTTGCTCTTTTTTTAAGGGGAAGATGCAATCATTGTTTATGAAGAAACTTATCTTAAATCTTAGGTTTTTAGAAACATACGGATAGTAAATGATTTTATTATTATTACTGCTATATATTTCTGGTAATGAAACCAAGGATGCCTCACAAGTGAACTTAATCACTGTAGCTCACAGGCCTGGGGAAACCTGTAAACAAGGGTGCTTGCTATGTGAACCAGAAACACCGGGGTTAACCCCTATACTCTTCCACGATACAGTGTTCTGGGTTCTTTTACGTGCACTACCAATCCCATTAACGGATTTTTTTTTTTACACAAGCACTGTGCATACTCATTGCCTTCCGAATCTTGCGGGGGTAAAATCAACATGCGTACTACCTCTGTGGGAGTCGAACCCGCGACCCCGATGACCCCCCATCCGTGTAGTCGCCTATGGATTGTTTCGTTATCCCCACAGCAGTCGGAAAGCACTGAGCATACAGTACTTATCACAAATACAAATGTTAAACAGGCACCCAATAATCCTAATAAAGGAAAGAATAGACTTCAAACATATGGGTTAAACAAATTTCTGTGTATGGTCGAAGATGACAGACTAATCTTTACTTTCTAAATGAAGTCGTTGAATTTTCTCACCAAATGTCCCTTTACGTGATCAAATCACGATAAATTGTGTATATATCAATATAATCATATGCATTTATTTATGTATTTGCTATTCTCTTTAATCGCTATGTAATAGCAGTATTTTTTGGACTTCTTCTAATGTGGACGATTGGTGTATCAATGTTTCTGTTATTTGTGAATAAATGAAACTGTATAGCTTCAAAGCAATGGAAGAAAAAAAGAAGTGTTTACACTATCATAATATTATTTACCCCCCGGTGCAATTGTTTCATCTATGGTAAAAGATGTCTATCCGGTGCTGCTTCTTTATACATTTCTACCAAAATAAGAGCGCACCACTGTAGCCCGGTTTAAGCGACTTTAAATGTATTATCCAGGATTGGTTGAGCAGGCAGAATAGTCGCGCAGACAGTGTTTTGTGTGATCAACCATAACATACATGAAATAGTAAACCTGTGGAAAACCATGGGCTTACTCATTCGCTATGTGAGTCAGGAGAACAATAGTGAAAACCAGGCACAATTTTCAGCATGTGTAACACATTGACCTAAAAATCAGCTATTGCGTTTTTTTGAAGTTTTTTTTTAAGGTTTTCAGATACAGTTTTCTGAAGGGAAATATCTAGTATGAACTTCATAATCAGTAAGCTTTCAGACTAAAGTAAACAATTGTGTTTTTTATCCTATAAATATATTAGCTTTTGAAAATGTATACACTGCAGAAAATGGGGTGTTAAAATTGACACCATGGGTGTTATCACATAATTTATAGATACAAAAAGAAATTTCTAAATTTACACCATAGGGTGTTAAAGTAACAACTACTTTCTGCCTCAACAATTACATTGGTGTTATTTTAACACTCTACGATGTTAATTTTGATGCTCACTTCGGTATCTATATTTGACAACACCCATGGTTTCGCTGTGAAACAGCACAACATTTTCGTTTTCGTATACGAATTTACAATCAGGAAGATTGTTTTTCATCTAAGAAAAAATGGACACCTAAGAATCATAAAACTATCAGACAGTACACCAAATAGGGCAGTTTTGAACTTGGGTGATAATGTGCATCATTAGTACATTCTTACGGATAGTTGTGCTGGTTTTTGTTTTCTCACATTTCCCTCTCATTACAATTACAAGGCTAGCCTAATTAGTCTTCCTTGTACAATGTAGTCGTTATTGAATGGCCATGCCAGTCATCCCCATCGACCCTGAAAAACTATAGGAAATAAATTCATAAACTCCGGAGCAACAATCTGTAAAAATATCAATAAAAAGACGAAGAAACGACCGTGGTGACTTGATGACTTGACGACTATTTGCTCGTAATTACGTGTTGATTGTTTTTTCCCCCGTTTCATTATAGTTCTTTTTGTACATGTCGAAATATCCAAAACAGGCAACCAAAGCATTGTCGATGATTCCTGCATGGAGTGTGCGTGGTACTGGATTCGGGATAAAAACCCATGGTAACCCGTCACGTGACTTGTCCCCCCCCCTCAAAGCGGCATGTACGTCATCATTTATTCACATCTTCATTTCTAATTTATAGAGGAAATTAAAAATTATTTTTCAGGCATTGAATTGAGTCGAATATAGAATACTGACAAATTTGTTCCTTCATACAAAAAGGAACAAACAGTACATTCAGAAATTGCTTTTCTTAAGCTGTTTAACCAACGGCAGTTGTTTTTGTGAAAACATTGATTTGAAATAAATCCTAAATTATTAATAGGAATATTTTGCTGCACCAAAACATCAATCTGACTCGACAAATTAGGATATTATTTTCAAAAAACAAAAAAACAAAACTCAACCATCAAGATGGTAGAAAATCCGTGGTTCAATCACGAGACGATAAGCATTTAACACACCGGGGGTATCAAGTCAACAGAAAACGATTTTTCTTTCATCATCATCATTCGCCAGACTTGTATCCTTGTTTTGGAGAACATCGGGAGTTGTAGAGCTAGTTTTTTTCTTCTTTTTCAAACCAATTATCACAGATAATCCACGAAAACAACAACGACTTGAGTTTGTGCAAACAAGGGGGGTTAATGTTAGTTACTTAAGCGTACTAAATGGAGGGAGCAACGACCAGTAACGCGCCGACATTAAAATAGAAAATAAGGCGGGAAACGAAACAATCAAATGGCCGGAGGATAGACAAGAATCTCTTTGTTTAGTATCCGTGTGTAAGACGACTGTAGCGGGCGTAGGATGATTTACCCGCCGTAGGGCGGCGCAATAAACTGAGGCGGCCGACGCCGAGCATTCGACCTCATCTCCGTGAAGTAAATCTTAAATGATAAATTTACCTGACATCCTCGCACCGTCTGTAAATCCAATTGCTTTTTAACAAGCTACGGCGTTCAAAAAGGAAGCTGGAAAATTCAATTCCATTGTTCCTTTACTAGTTTGCCCTTTTGTCTTTCTCTTCTTAAACACAATCCTATATAGCTCTTTCGACTCGTGTGATTTTGTTCTAATCATTGCAGGGGAATGAAATCCGATGATTAAATGCAAACGGACGGGGCTCTCAACTTCCCCTCTCTCAGTCTTCTAAATTGGATACTTGATGATTCCTGGGACTTCCTCATAGTGACAGAGCAGGAGATTTTTCCCTCCTTCATGCATTTTCATCATCGGGGTCTGAATGGCTTTATGTCCCCCGGCCCGTCCCCTCGGGTGACCGTGCGCTACACGGGACACTATCTCCCTGGAATATATGCATGGAGCTCTCGTTGTTCTGGAGCGCTCGGAACACAGGCTACAGGGCGAGTGGGGAGACTGAGACAGAATGCCAGAGGGGTGTAGTTCAAAGCCGGGGTCCCTACTGACGACATATGGTTGCATCCACCCGGAGTAATGCTTTACCTCCCAAAATGTCAGACTTTTATACTTAACACATACACATATAAGTAGCAAGCGGCTTTAAGCATTGCGGCCGACCATCAACGGGGCATGCATTTATTTTGGAGAAAAACCCACGAAGTCAAACTCGCGGTCTGGAGTTCTTAGCTGCCATGCACAAGTGCTCAGCGCATTGCGGTATTGCGTCGACGGCAGCGGAAAATGCCATCTCCCCCGCGGCAAAAGTAAACAAATTGTATCAGAAAGCTACAGATTTGGTTCAATTAATATGACAATTCCTTCCCTTCGTCATTGCTGCGCTGACGGTGCTAGGCGAGGGCTTCTCCAACAGACCTCGGGGCACATTTTTCTATTAATTTCCGGGGAAACAAGTCTTCGGTTTGTCCCTTCATTCCCCTTGTATCTCTGTATAGTCTCCCTATACTCTGACGGCCGGGCTTTGTACGCATCGTAACACAGGACCCATCTCATCGCAATGTTATAGCTCCCTGCACCTCGCGGGCTTAAAGTTGGTTAAAAACAGCCATCGTGATCGTCGCAACGCTAGACGGTTGCAATTAGCTGGGGCTGTCAGCAAAGTTCTCCCTCAAATTCTCACCGCATGAAGTCATCACACGCGTTTCGCCTATTGAGATAGACTCCGTTTTATTCTTGTCCCGTCCCCCCATTCAACTTCCAACCCTCAGCTGTGGTGTGGCGATTGGTAAAAGAAGAGTGAAATTTGAGATGGACTTGGGAAACAAGTATCCATTTGGGACTACTGTTATACGCACGCAGTTTGTACCCAATGATTGTTATTATATACGTTTCTTGTTGATTCCATCAGCAGGAACAAGTTAAATACCAATGACTGCCTGCTCGCCGGCAACACAACGAGGTACACACACGCTGTGCAATTTCCCCCACTCTTACAAGAAGCCTCAATACCGTACGACGACACTCAAATCGCGATTCGAGAGCCGATTTATTAGTGGAGTGGCCCAACTACATTCACTCCAATTCAATTAAAGTTTCCCTTGCATCTAAGCAGGGCGTAATGACCGCCTAATGAGATATGTTTAGACGTACTAAACACCAGGACCCCTGCTGGGATTTAAAACACACATGATATAACTGGTTGTGAGGAGTGGGTTTCACAATTCTATTAAAGTGGATACATCATTGCGTTTTTTTAAAGTCTAAATTTATGCCCATCCCCTAAAGTTTTCGCTAAACGCACCACTCAACTATAAGCAGTACAAATTCTATCAAATTCTGTAGTCATATTTTAACTTACCAATGAAATGTTTTGTCATGGATTGCGTGCATGTTCATATCAAGTTAATTTGGGGGTGATTTTGGGGTGTCTCAAATAAAGGCCACTTTCTCTCCACTGGCTCGATGTCATACGCAAATCTTTCTCTCAGAGGACTGGTAGAAACAACTTTCTAGTCATTTACCTTTCAGATTGAAACTAATTGGTTTTTTTTGTTTCAATGAAGACCAATTCGTCTTTCAAAAAGATACTATATATATATTGAAATTATTCCAGTTTATGTCTCTAGAACAAGCAACGATACATCGTAATGTATTTTTCACGAAAACTCAATCATCAGTGAACACATGCGGATCTGGCTATATTTAGCAAAGGAATAATTGTCCCTGTATTGCATCTGTACGTATACTGGTCTGAATCCGAATATTTGAAGGGACAAATAAACATGATTGTACATTTTACCGTTCTGATCACGAATCTACACATTACATCAAAAAAGCTTCCCCGATAATCATTTTGAATCAATCTGAATCCTGGTCCAAGTCTATAATCTTGCATTATTAATACGTAGTTTCGACAATGAAACGAAGGGCATCCACAAAGTACCTTGCACTCTATAAAACCGAAGGCTTGTGCGAGGAGGGGACGATGGTGAGATTTTAAAACCATTTCAGTCGTAGGAGGAAAATCACAAGGGGAAAAACCCACGTAAATTAGGTTAGGATTTAAAACATGAACAATATGTATTTATATATAAATCCATAGGCTGCGGGCCGAGGCGGGATTCAGACCAGTGTACGTACAGAAGCAATACAGGGACAAATATTCCTTTGCTAAATATAGCCAGATCCGCATGTGTTCACTGATGAGTGGGTTTTCGCGAACGCTTTGTTGAACTTATCATGCAATGAACTCGAGGTCCTTATAAGTAAACGCGAAAATGTTACTTCTCTGGACAATTTACAACGATGGGTTTTCAATATTTCTATTATTATATTATTATTAAATATTTCTGGTTATGAAACCAAGGATGCTTCACAAGTGAACTTAATCACTGAAGCTCGCAAGCCTGAGGAAACCTGTAAACAAGGGTGCTTGCTATGTGAACCAGAAACACCGCGGTTAACCCCTATTTCTTCCACGATTAGTGTTCTGGGTTTATTTTACCCCAGTGCGCTACCAATCCTAGTACACGGGAACTACGGCTTAATGTCACTTCCAAAAGGACAAATTAATAATTGCTTTACAATAATATTATGGTAAAATCTCTTGCCCAAGGACAATAGTGCCACTACCGGGACTCGAACCTATACTCTGATGAGAAACGCAAGAGCTTGAGTCTGGTGCTCTTAACCGCTCAGCCACGAGGATTTCACTGCACAAAATATACGAGTATAAATAGTATGTGACAATTTCAAGGGTCTGTGACGAAAACAAGTTTCAGAGAAGTCACCATCGACATTTTATACTCATTGTGTGTGTGTTTGAGCTTTGAAGTAATGCAGGGTATAAAGTGTTTCAAATGCACAAAAATCATTCGCAAAATGTCAGAGACAATTCCGTCTATGTTAATCCCTAAACATATCAGAGACATGGGTCATTAAATAGGGCTGGCTTATAAAGCACCCCCGTTAACACCGCTGAAGACAATCGAATTAACGAATCACTCTAAATACAATGCGCATCGTCTTAGACTTGGATTGAGGCAATTTCGCCTCCAGAGAGGGTGGATCACTGAAGGGCAAAGTTCTGAGTCACACAAAATTGCATCATCATTTTCGGGGTCTACGAGGACCACCTTATAGATCAGAAAGCAATGAGCAATGAAGCATTTTAAAAGTTAATAAAAAAATGCGCGTTTGCAGGAGTAACTTAAAGGCACTGTACAAGTTTGGTAATTACTCAAAATAAATATTAAAAAAACTGACTTGGTAACGAGCAACGGAGAGCTGTTGGTAGTATAAAACATTGTGAGAAACGACTCCCTCTGAAGTAACGTAGTTTTTGAGAAAGAGGGAATTTCTCACTAAAATAATAAAAGACTTCTTGCAAGAAGCCTTTTATTCCTATCTGAAAGCACACAAATTTGTACAACAAGGGTGTTTTTTCTTTCATCATTTTCTTGCAACTTCGATGACCAATTGAGCCCAAATTTTCACAGGCTTGTTATTTGATGCATATGTTGGGATACACCAAGTGAGAACACTGCTCTCTGACAATTACCAAACGTGTTCAGTGCCTTTAAAGAACCAACGTACAAAAAAATTAAATGCATGGGAGGAAATGCTTCAAGAAAACTTGATAATAAATTGCAGTTTTATCCAGATCTTGATCTATTCCGAACAATTAAAACCCACTTTGAAACTGTACACTTCTTTAAATTTGTACAGGACAAAATAATAGTAACACAACACTGTCTGGTTGTTCTCGCTTGATGTGCAATAATAAATTATATGCGCTCTTCTCAATTGTTCAACGCCGTCCACACAGTGTTGTCACAACCAAAGTTACGAAGACAAATTATTCACCAAGATCTAAAGCGGTACTGTATCCGACATTTAAGTTTGATTGTTGTTTAAGTTTGTGAAGATCACCGTCATAATTTGTGAAATATTTCTACAATTCTCCTCTAACCTAGAAGTCAATTTCTTACAAATTTAAAGCAACGTGAGTTTTCGAAAACCGATCCCATTATTGGTTTGTAATTTATGTATAGAGTTACAGCGAATGTGATATTCTTTTGAAATATGAACTTGTTAAAATGTATTGCAGCTCACAAACAGGAACTGAACAGTACAACGCCAAATGTTCTTAATTTTTGTGACCGCACATAATATTCTTTTAAATACAATAGCATCAAACTTCAAGATGTCGTATATGAATGCACCGGGTTTGAGCTTAAAGCTAACTATAAATCAACATGGACGATAAAAAGGCTCGTTAATTTTCGTCGATCAAGGGGGGAAATCTGTGTGGATAAAATGTGGCACATGTAGGTGTTTGAACATTATGTTGTGACGAAATATGCATTTCATTACAATCTTCAAAAAAAAGGTATGATGAAACACGAACCTTGTATATTAGAGATTTACAAGGGCGATCGCGTAGGTCAAATCTCGCGCGTGTATCACTCGGCTCCACGAACAATGGTTGTAAAAGTTGGTATGAAAAAATACCTTGAAAAAGTGTCGACATTTTGTTCTGCATCACATGACTCGGTAAAACATTGTGATGTTTCTGCTCAATGGCATGCTACTTTATTCAACACAGCGGCTTTTAGTTTAGACGTAAGATTTTGACGAGGGGCAGAGGGGACTCGAAACAACGTCGTTGTATCGACTCGTTGAGTTGGATTGCAACTTGACATGCAATTTGTGAACTGGTCAGAGCAAACCTTATGTAGGCCTGTCCACTGCACTGAATTTCAGTGAGTACAAACTACACTACAAGCATATACGCTCTTTAAAATTGTGATAGAAATTGCTCCAAAAGGAGTAAAGTTTTTGTCTTAAATAATTATTCAAAACAATACATACCTAACATGGAATCTCCACTCGGGCTGGCTTTTGCTTTGGACATGCTGGATCCGCACGAGGACGACACATCGCTGAGCTGCGAGCTCTTGCCCAGGAATCCGTCCGGTGAAAAGGGTCCAGACGACGCCGACGACACGGGCAGACTGAAGTCAAAGGCACGGGAGGCATGGAACCCGAGCCCCGGCGAGCCGAAGGCGTAAAGTCCGAGCGGACCCAAGTTGTGGGGGAACTGTCCCCCGACAATAGATGTATCCATACGGGTGATTATACTGGGGGGTTCGGGCGTCCGCTTCCAAAGTGACGAGGGATCTGTGAATACTTAACAAGCCCTGTACCAAGAGCTTATATCGTCTAGATAGACCCAAGTGGGTCTCTGTTGAAATGCAATTTTTTTTTCGAACAGTGAGGATGACTGTTTCATGGAGTATCCACGACACATCGACCTTAATGTAATGCACTATAATTGCAATAGGGCTGCTTATTTTGGTTATCAATAAGCCACACTCTCTCAATGTACCTCTTCCCCCCTTCTCTATGTATGCACGCTTGTACACAACCCCCTTGACAAACACACGGATACAAAACTGCTTGCTGGTCTGCGGTGGGTCCTTGCTTGCTTTTGTTAAGGGTTTTTAATCGCCTGGCTGATTGAAACGTACCGCGGTGACTGCACAGTTATACGCAGAAGCCGTTGATTTGTCGCCCCGTGTGTATACGTACGAGATGGCGAGCATGGAGCCAAACGTCGTTACACAGGCACGAGGACTGTTTAGCGGTGATGTGGTTAGAGCGCCGCCGCGGTTCCTTCCTAGAGGAGGGAAGTGACATCAAACGTTGGCCAGCCAATGAACCTCGAGGGGGGCGGCTCAATGCACACGTCAACGGTGGGGGTGTTAAGGCATAGCTATACGATGCCGTTCCCTGAGCTACTGGGGACGGACACAACCCTTCAGCCCGCAGAGAATAATTTGAGCCAACCAGTGACTAGTTTTAGGGACAGACTTGCTGGGGAGGTATTTATTGATCCCCACGACGTGTCAGTCAATTTCAACAATTAATCTGTTGATCTATTTACTCATTAATATTAACTCTTTGCCCATGAAAGTGAACATGTTCTAATTATTCCGAAGTGTCATTTTAAAGACACTGGACACTATTGGTAATTGTCAAAGACCAGTCTTCTCACTTGGTGTATCTCAACATAATATGCATAAAATAACAAACCTGTGAAAATTTGAGCTCAATTGGTCGTCGAAGTTGCGAGATAATAATGCAAGAAAAAACACTCTTGTCACTAGAAGTTGTGTGCTTTCAGATGCTTGATTTCGAGACCTCAAAATCTAATTCCGAGGTCTCGAAATCAAATTCGTGGAAAATTACTTCTTTCTCAAAAACTACGTTGCTTCAGAGGGAGCCGTTTCTCACAATGTTTTATACTATCAACAGCTCCCCATTACTCGTTACCAAGTAAGGTTTTATGCTAATAATTATTTTGAGTAATTACCAATAGTGTCCACTGCCTATAACGTATGTTTCGCTGATGAAGCCAACTGGCCAAGCACAGCGGTATACATATTGCAGATTTAATTCAAGTATTGAATGTTTAGAGTCCAACATAATTTACAGCAGTTAAGAACATTATGTTTGTGGCAATCTATAAAAATACAACAAATACTATTCCCAGTGTTGTAGTGGCATGTGTCATTTTGCATTGTATAAATTATGACCAAATGGTCACGTGTTACCTTACCTCAGTTAAACTCCAATTAAAAGACACATCGTCGATCGATCCATGTACTTGAAGCTAATACGTTGGCCCGAGCTCGGGGATACAGTACGTGGATACGCTTCGAAGAGATAGCAATAAGTATTGGTACTGCAAATAATGATACATCAATACAATAACTGCATAAAGGCAACATTATAATGCGTATGCACTCTTCTCTACAATTAGTCTACAATAAAATTTATTGACGCCATTTCGAAAGAACAATACAAATGGCAAATCACCAGTACGGACAAAATATTGTTAGAATTAACTTTGTGTTTGTTTGACGTCACGAGCCGTCAGAAAGCGCTGCGACCCGTATACACCGTTTGACCACTGGAGCTGCGCAGGCGCGTTAATCTCTAAACGCTCGTTGCACAGGTCAAAGGGCACACATGTCTCACCATCTTGAAGGGTCTCACGAACTTTTCACATGAAGTGAAGAAATTTGCCCTTGCGTGTGTGAGTGATTCTGGATGGGTATTTTACAACAATTGCATCCCCCTTCCCTCTGTATTTGTCACTGAGCCTCGACAGTTTGAAGTATACCGGCAAAACAAAATTGCCTTAAAATCATCTCGGGACTGTAACTCAAAGTACAGAGAACTATGTGTTGAATAGTTCAACGTTAACGAGAACGTATAAATGTATTGCCTGCATTTAGTGTGTATAAATTCACCAGGGGGAGTTGCTTCTTCCTGAGTTGCGATCGTTTTTCAAAGAAGCCAAACATTGAATAATGAAATGAAGAGACTGATTCATTTAGTGTTGTCAATATAACCCCTTATCTCTAGAATCAGCGAATAATTTAAAGCTGGTTTAAAGACAAAGCACCAAGTTGGTTTGATAGAGTAGAGAAGTTTCCAATATGAAAGCCAATTGATTATAAAGTTCCAGTGTTGTGGTCAAAGTAGTTTTCAGTGGGCGAGTAGAACTCGAGTACGAGAACTTGGGGCCATCGAGTACGAGTACACGAGTGTCCGAGATACCGAGATCCGAGTACCAAGTCCAAAAGCTGAGTACCAAGTACTTGGATCTCCGAGTACAAGTACGAGTACTTTATAAAGGAAAGTACTGCAAACTGAGGTATCAACACATTATTATCTTTTGGACTGATTTCGAGGCGCCAATGTGCGCTTGTTATGATAACTATTCTAAAGCATACATAAATCAAAGACAACTTCACTTTTACTGTTTCCAGCGCTTTATTCCTCTATTCATTAGATTGCAATGGCATATATTTACTTAACGCAAGAGAATTTAGACAAAGTATTTTAACCACGACCACAAGTACTTAAGATCGAGTCCGACGTTTTCAGTCGAGTATCGAGCACATGACTTCGATGACAGATTATTTTTCAGTCAAGTTAGTATCGAGTATGGACTTCTGAGTAGGCCTACGCGTATTTTTGCTAGCTGACCAGCACCAAACCTGGAATTTCATCTCTAAGAGGACAAGGCCATTTTAAACCTGCAAAGTACAATTTCAGTAGAAAAAATCTAAAAGTGTATGGGAAGGGGCACCAAGGCCAAGATCAGGGCAACAGAGGCCATGGCCTCCGTGGCTTCCGTGTGAGTCCAGGCAGGGAGTACGAGTATACAAGTACCACCAAAACGGTACTCGAGTAGTACTCATACGAGTACCAAGTATATACGAGAAGTACGAGTACTACAACACTGTAAAGTTCTACTAGTGGCAACCTCCAGTATACTGTCCGTCTAAAATTCTCTAAATATTTAGGAAATAGCATTTTTGAAGACCTTAAATTGTTAAAGTTTATATTTTTCGATTGCAGCAATCAAAATAACCACGTACGAACGTACACAAACATCGCATCACAACAAAAATCCCTTTTTAAGCTGTTGTTGTTGTTGTTGTTGTTGTTGTTGTTGTTGTTGTTGTTGTTTCCATTGAAACCCAAAAGGATGGAATGAAATTAGCCCCCCAAAACAAAACACCCCAACAAAAACAAACAAACAAAAACAAAGTTACAATGACATATTGTGCATATACTTGTACAATCGGGATTACTTTCAACTTGTAACATGAAAGTACAAAGTTCAGCAACAGTTCTCACAACTTGAGTAACATAATGGACAAATCAACTCCTTTTTTTTTCTAAAATAAATCAAAAACATACCAAACAATAACACCGTTCCTCAAAGTCATAAACATCATCTTCGCAGGTTCGTGGAAGTTTAGTGAACTTCAAACAAGTAATTCCTCTTCTCTTTCAAGGACACCTTGAACGATCACGATCAAAACCATATTCAATTTCATCTTTAACTATAAATGCCTTATTTAAGTGATTCGTAGTTTCAGTGATTTCGTCGAACAAGTTTATTCCGGGGATTAGTGGTAGACGAAGCAAATTTGAGCAGGTTTTTACCCAGCGTCCGTCGCTAAGCTCCCAAGATTAAATTTCGGTAGGAAGCTCTATCATTGGTTTTAGCAAGAGCCATACTATTGCATTTTTGCGTGTCCTTCTTTTTTTATATTTATTTATTTATTTTACTTCTCCCCCAAAGATTTTAAATAGGCCGTGCTTTTTTGCAGCAGCATCGGTTTTAAGTGCCGACAATCCATCCACTGGGGACGTCCTGCGCTGGGAAGACTATGCATTTTTATATAGCAACCTAAGCCCTGCATAATACACGGCCTCCAATTTGCATTCAAAGGAAAGTACAAGAGATAGACATTGTATCTTCCAAAAGGAAATATCATTTTAGGACACCTTGAAAAAAGGTATTGGTATTCTTCATCGCTTGCAATCATTTTCTAAAGACCTTAAGCCTGTCTAAGTACCTTTAAAATAGTTTTATTTATTTGCAAACGACACTCATCAAATCATTAATGAAATATTGTAACCTCCCTGATATAAAATTCCCACTAATTAGAGTTTACGGTGTGAATACACTTATATTGAGAATTGGAAAGATTTTGTTTCTCCATTGGGCGAACTCCCAAGACTTTTTATTGCCATGGCCATTATGACAAAACAAGGGTCTATTATAAAGTGCGTTTTACTCCCCGAATGTTTTCTTGTTTTCCCCATACACCTAATACCATGAAATCTAAAAGTGGAAACAGACAAAGCAATTGTTTATTGCAATTATATATTAATTGAAAGTATTCATTTTGGGCTTAAACAAAGATGTTGATCCCTCAGATTAGCCTAAAGGGATTACACTGAGATCGGTAAATCTAAATCATTGTTATTTTGGTTATCAAAATATCAAATTTGAGTTATGTTGTTTTTCCAGTTCTTGAGGCTAACTAAACCCTGTTATGCTTGAAAAATGAATTATTTAACTTTATTTATACTGTATTTATATTTATATTGATATGCAAGTGTATTGTCAATCAATATGGATACTATAAGAGCGGTAACATTTCACTTGATTATTAAAATTAACTCACAATATACGTCAAATGAATTGTGCAGCAATTCTCTAGAGAGGGTGATACTATTCTGTTTATTTTGAAGAAAAACCAATTATCATGCGCAAAAACAAATTATTTCTTTCGAAATGAAATTTTAAAAGCTTTTGGATTTTTTCATTAAGCTGATTTTAAAATGCCGCACACCTCTCAGATATATAAATAAAATAATAAATAATTAAATAAGTTATCAAAGTGTTGGAATAATTATAACGGAAATGATCAGTGATTGTCCCAACTTTTGACGAATAATTTTGTTCAGATTAATACGGGCAATAATCGTTGTGATAATCAATAGACCCCTTGCACATGACGTCACAAGCCAAAAACAGCGCCCTCACTGAGGTCAATGGAGACCTATCATTGGCTGAGAGTTGTGCACGTCGCGTACACGCGTGCATGTTTCCATTGTTTGACCTCAGTGATGGCGGCCAATGCAAGGGGGGGGGGGTCTGCTGATGACCCGCTTTATCTGACGTCATCGCCACAATAAATCTTGGTTGAGCCATTTTGGGAGTCAGTTTCATTCTTGGTGAATTGTGCGCGTTTTCACATCTCTTCATATCTTTACATGCAATTAGACGCACACAATATATCAGACCATGGGTTGACCATAGCCGTGTGAGACTTCAGTGCAAGGGGTCGTTCAAACCAAAGTTCAAAACTGGTAAGGATCCAAAAGAAATATTTCAGCTCATCGATTATATAAGTTCATGCCAGTACAAGTCCTCCAGACTTTTGTACCATCGTACCTGCAGGAATTCCATTTGCTTTTTTGAGATAATGGTGGTCACCCATAGCAGTGCACTGTTTGGTTTGGGTGTACACAGTCAAATTGAACCGAGCCTACTAGTGTCATTACTGTGTCCATTGTGGCTCAATATTTGTCCATTGTAGTTCAAACGTGACGTCACGGTCTACGTGGCCTGCCAATGTCCACTATCTTAATCTCCGAGGTTGTTCATAGAATGATTAATTAATTAAATATAATACTCTCCATTCTTTGAACTGAGATACAATACAAATAATAATTAATATTAAAAAACAGTGCCCAAAACAACCTTCCTGATGTAGCGCACTAAGTGCTTTTCAATTACGCGTGTATTACTCCTGCACAAATTGTTACTTTATTAATTTTTATTCATTCCCTCCCAGGCAAGCTGTGCACCCGACTATGAACGGGAGGGTTTTTAATTAATGCACAATTATTTGATATTGATCAAACTGAAAATCCAAACATTATATCTCAAGGCCAAACATCAGGTTTCAAGTATTCGTTTTAATAAAACGACGATCAACAGTTAGTCTTAATGCATTCAATTAGCGCCCTAATTGGCGTCTATGAATTTAATCAACGCCGTGTTAATGGTTTGCAATCACTTCATTTCAGCAAGGTTATTACAAGATGATAAATCGATGAAGCTTGTCTTTCTGCTGCCCCCCCCCCGGCATAGCTGGGGTGAGGGTGGTAGGGGTGGGGAAGGGCCACGGGCACCACCCTATTATAAGGGGTGCCAAATCGACCAAGTCTGTTGGTGTTTTCTTTATGACGCAGTGGTTGTCGGCTAAGGTTGTTTTAAAAGTATTATACAGGATTGGTTAGGGTGAAAACAACATTGTTTATTTTTAATCTGAAAGCTTATACTGATAATGAAGTTCATACTAGAACCATTTCTGCTGTGAACTATTTCCCTCTGAAGTCATACTCTAGAAAACTGTATCTGAACCCCCCCCCAAAAAAAACCAACCGCAACAGCTGATTTCGGTTACAAGGACAATGTGTTAAGGACAATGTGTTTTACATGCTGAAAATTGTGCGTGGTTTTTCACCTTTTTTTTCTCCCGACTCACACAACGGAAGCCCAACATTTCACAGGTTTTGTTATTTCATGTGTATGGCTGATCACACAAAACATGAACACCGTCTGCGACTATTTTGTCACCTCTACCAATCCTATAATATACCTTCAAATATCTCAAAATAATGCTCATAATATTCATAGAAAAAAGTCAACGATGGGGCACCATTCTCTACTGCCCAGGCCACCATGAACCCTAGCTATACGCCACTTCTTCCCTCCAATCGTCTATCATTCTCTTCTTATAAATAACAAGTCACTTAAATCACTCCGCTTGTACTTTTTTCCTTGGCTTAAAGATGTTTTGTAGCATGAATAACAATCTAAAATGTTGATAGGCAAGCTGCTAATGCAAACGCTGAGGTGAATGATTCTAAGGTGACCAGAAAAGCAAGTGTATTTTTGTTAGAGCACCCATGTATGCTAAGCGCGGATAGATTGAGCTCACCAGAAACGGGTAGCAAGCCGTAACACCACGTAATAACGGCTTGTTTGAGACTGACTCCCTGCTATTTTTCGCTCAGCATTAACAGATTCTTGAGTAGTATTGTATGGGCAGTGGCGTATTACTAGACATTTTCATTTTTTGGGGGGGGGCAGTGTGGGAAAACCACAATGGGGGAGGCTTTTCACGTATCTAACTATGAATTTTTGAATTTTGTCAATCTTATAATGGGCGGAAGGGGGTAAGTTTTCAGAGGGGGGGGGGGGTCCCGTCCCCTGCCCCCCACCCCCTGATGGTTGGGCCTTTGTTAATGGTCATGGTCGCCTTAATGGAATGATGTCATTGACAAAAAAACAAAAACCACACACACAACAACTTGAGAAGTTTAAGAAATTAAAACTTGAGCCGCGGCCAGTCGGCTATACCACTTGATCCATTTTTTGTTTACAGAATTCTTTCATAAATAAAAATACAAAAAGTAACAGTGAAAATGTCTTCGTATTTAAATTTAACAAAATTTAACGAATTTAACGAAATTCTCATTTTTGTTTGTTTGGGTTTTTTTCGGGGTAGGGGTTTCCTTCTTTACATATAATTATATCGTGACTCTGGTGATGGGTTTCTATTTATTTTTTACAGAAATTTCATGCGTGGTGCTAGCTTGCTTTAAAGGGCATATATTGCCGGCTGACTGCACGTTTCCACACAACACTGAGCCTGCTGAACCCTTAATAAACTTTTCATTAAGGAAACGCATCGAGACGTGCCTAGATGATGTGCCAGGTTTCTAATGGGGCAAAGAAAGGCCAGTTAGAGTGTACATCAAGACGCGGAGGTATTCTCGCCTGTTTAAATCTTTGAAGAGTGAAACAAACGATACATGTATATTCAATGCTGTCCTCCCGTCGATTAAATTAACAACTCGTGGGTCTTCATGGAGCATCTTTGCTGACGGGAGGCTGTGCCAGGAAGGGTAGATTTTTTTCTCCATATTAAACAGAATCTCATCTGGCTTCGCTGCAATTGAATTTTGTTGAACTTTTTGTTGATAATCGTTTCTCGGTCACGCTCACAGGTAAGTATATTAATACTTGTTACAAAAAAAGAAGAACAAGAAGAAGAACCTCCTCGCGTGTATTGATGTTTGGTATAGTCATATATTTTATTTGATTTAAGTTAGGACTATTCATAATAACGTTTCAAGAATATTTATCATTTTCCGATAAGTTATTTTTGTTATCAGGTTGTCACAAGTAAGTTTTAATACACTAGTATGTTGTAACTCCTATAACGAACGAAATGTCAAAAGCACTAACAACAAGAACACGAACAACAAAAAACAACAACAAGAACAACAACAAGAACAAAAAGAACAACAAGAACACGAACAACAAGAACAAGAACAAGAACAAGAACAAGAACAACAACAACAACAACAACAACAATAATAAGAACAACCAAGACAACACCAACAACAAAAGCAACAACAAGAACAGGAACAATAACAACAACCACAACAAAATCAAGAACAAGAACGACAAGAACAAGATCAAGAACAAGAAGAACAACAATAACAAAACCAGAACAGCCACAACAACAACAACAGCAACAGCGACAACGACAACGACAACGACAGCGACAGCGACAACGACAACAACAACATCGACATCAACAACAACAACAACAACAACAACAACAACAACAACAACAACAAAACAACCACATCACTTACAACGGCAGCAGCAGCATCATTAACATAGGTGTAACTTGAACTGGGATTTAGAGTTTGAATCTTGTTAATCTATACGGTCTCCCCCAAACCATGGAGGTAGAAATAGCCCAAACCAAGATTGCCGTAATTCAGTCAGAAGCCCTGACGGACTCACTGGAGAAAGAATACAAACATGATTGACGTCACGTTCACCAGACTAAAGATAGCTCGTCGCGATGCACTTAAGTGGGATTCAATATGGCCGCCGGGCGACAAGGGTAGTTTGTAAAGATTACACACTTTCATTAAATGTATGTTGTAATTATGATTGTTAATAATAACTATTAATAAATAAATAAAGGAACGACTCGTAGTCTGTGTGACAAAATTGTCCCGCCACAAAAGTTCTTTTTGACATAATCAAAATAAGAAAATTAGGAACGACCGTAAACACTTGCACCCCCCCCTCCAAACCATAAAAATAGTGAACATCTTATTATGTGTTTCCTGAAAAACAGAACTACTTCACTTAGATGAGATTGTGTACATAATTGTGTTGTACCTCCGGTGTTTAATAATGAGAACTAGAGAACAGAAATGTATAAAAACAATCAAAAGAAAAATCAGAAAAATCAAAGACGTTTTATTCCTTTAAAATATACTCCTGACGCTGTTTATGAGCACAAATGTGTCTACGGAAAAAATGATAGTAATTTATTGAATGATACATTGGTATTTCAAACCATGTTTTTGAGAGCATCCTATGCAGTGTATGATCCTTTGGTGCCCTCTTTATTAAAAAGAAAAGAAGAACAAGTACATTTTTAGCCCAAAGTGGCCGTTCGGTGCAAATCTCAAACGCTAATGAGAAAGTTATTTGCAACGCGGCCACCTCGTCAAAAAAAATCACGTTTGTTCAAGAGGCATGCAAGCCATGACGTCATTGTGTCATGAATATTATAATCATCTGTACATAAAAAGTAATTCAACTTTTCCAAGACCTCCATGTATCAGATATCCTTTGGGTGCATGAAAATAATGACGCTGTATCAAACATGATGATGGGCTAGCTTGATGTGTCGACTTCGTTCATGAATTGATGGCCGCAATTAGAAGTCAACACTGATCATGTTTTAAAATAAGGTGGGAGGAAATTTAAGATGAATGAATCTGATGAGAAATGCACTACCTAAGTGAAGACAGCTTGAAGAAAGTATACACTTACCAATCTCTTCAAAGGGCTTGCCTGGAAATATTGTTCTAATTTTATATAACTATATATTTTTCTAAATTCTTGTAACATTCTTTCTAAACTTTAACAAGAAAAATACAAATCTATATTCTTTTGTTGTAATTGTCCTCAGTGATCTCTCTTGTATCCGAGTGTAAAGTAAACAAGCAATAACAAACAATTACATAGAATCCGATGAAGTCTGTTTGCATGTTTTACCGATGCGGACAGTGACTTGAAGAACAGAAGGAAAATAATGTAAATAATAATGAAAAGAACACAACAGCAACAACAACAGAAACGGAACATACAACAAAAATAAAAGCAGCAGCATCAAAAGCAACAACAACAACAACAACAACAACAACAACAATAACAACAACAACAGCAACAACAGGAACAACAACAACAACAACACAAACAAACAAACAACAACAAAAACTAACAAACAAACAAACAAACAAACAAACAACCAATTAAAGAAACAAAACACAAGAAAATCAAAAAGCTCATTATTTGAAATATACTCTTTCATGTTTTGTCACCCGCCGATTTGAGACAATATATTTTTATTAATTAACAATATCTGTTAAATATTGGATGATTTTACGATTAGGCAACGCTAGATGTAGCCCAAATGTTAAGACTGCTTGCAACAACGTTAATAATTCAAGTTAGATTAGTGTTTGGTATTGTCCAGATGAAGCAGACAAAAACACAATACAGCTGTCTTGTTTATTTATGGCAACTGTATTGCTAAACAGTACGGAAATCTTGAATCATGGTACATGTTTTTGGGTTACAGTTTTAAGCATAACCTTTTAGATACATGTTTACTAGTGAACTCCTGGGAATAAATCAATCCTCATAAAGTTTCTGATTATGAAAGGTGCTATGAAACCTTGTCGACGAGAACATGCAACTCTACAAGCAACCAGTTTATAAACACGACATAATTTGGCTACATTTTTGGGGGAGCCATTTTAAAAATATTTCTAAAAGGTAATGCTTTAACATCGTAGGATGGATATTAACAATTCTACTCAGGCTTGCTTTGCCTTTGCGGTAAATGACTCGCATGCGGATATATAAATATACAACATGCTCAGATGTATAAAGCACATATCCCGTCGCAATAAAACTATTACCCGTTAAGTGGGGGATGACTAAATAGAATCACTCTCGCTGGACATGCCGCTTTTCGCGAAAATACTGACATTTCGGTAATTTAATGGATTGTCTCTGCCGGGATCGGGTATAGTTTGTGCCGCAGATAACGCGCTCGTCTTCACCGGGACAGATAAGGCGCACCGCCCCCGGCTCCTTCAACAGCTTATCACTAACCAGCTAGCGTCGAAACACATCGCCCCAGGGCTACGCATTTTCTCTCCCTGATTACACTATACCTGTGCAGTTCAAATCCACTTTAGGAGGGCTAATATCAATTAGGCTGCCCGGACAAATGTCATTTCCTTTAAAATTGAATTTTTCTTTTCAAGCACTCCCTCGGTGCGGACGGGGGCTTTAGCGGTAGCGGCGTGGTGATTCACCGGGTCCCGCGTCCATTGTGCACGGGCACGGATATATCTGAGAGAAATTTGATTAATATTTCATCACCGTGCGGATTTCTGCCTAGATAATTTCATTACATGCAAAGCCGTTGTCAGTTGTTCGCATCACTTTGGATTTTCCCCTCGACTTGAAGAAAGGGGAAAAAAGGGATGAGCAAGAAATCAGCGACAAGAAATCGAAGCAAATGATATTAGATGGGCCCATTAGTCTGCCCGATTCGCCCCGTGGGAGGGGAGAAGACTCACGTTGAAATGACATTGTACAGTATAGAAGAGAAAGCCTTCACAATACAATTACAACAGTAAGTCAACGGTAAGAAGATCTGAAAGCGCGGCGTGGCAATGGGAGAGGCCCGCGCATAAAACGGCACCGCCATCACCCACCTTAAATCCCTTAGCAAAGCGCCTGGTTTATCTAAGCAATGACGTCACTCAGCTGCATAATCTGGATATGCTTTTGAGTCACTCGCCATTAGTTACCCAGACTTAATTCCATTATTTCGTTCCTCGCTCACAAATGCAAATGTATTTTTTAAGGGGGAAATGGAAACCAGTTATTGCTGAATGTTTGTTGATGTGATTGGAAATCCCTGCTACCGATTTAAGGCCTGCAGCGGGAAGGCAAAGTATATTTTCGAAACCATTAAGCCCCTTACTTAATAGAAAATCAAATATGAATGAGTAGATACAATAATTTCACAATTATTTTTGTTTACAATATTCCTGACAATTGGTAACAAATATGATTGGAATTCGTGCTAGCACTCTCCCTCCCTAAACATAGCACGCTGTATTAGTTTAATGAAATTTCAAACAGCATTTTAAATTTTGAAATTGCACGAGCGCTAACACGAATTTGAATTACATATTTTGTTACCAGTTTTAGATGTTTAGATGATCTTCCCAACAAAGGAACTCGTTAAAGCTCCCACAAGGGGATATAAACGCCAAGATGGCAACATCCGAAACTCTCTCAGAATAACATTGGTTAAACGTCTATGAATTGCACAAATCAATAAATTGTGATTTGACGACAATCCTTATTCTAGTCATTGTGCTTGGCCGGATTCAAACCCACAACCTTGTGATTGCAAGTCCTGCCGTGTAACCACTTGACCACAATGACATAATACAGTATGTCTACTGTCATATTCAAGTTCACATTACATTATTCTAGGGTGGTGATTTGTGTTTTTGGTTTCAGGCCATAAAGGGGCACATTCGGATTGGGCGCATTGGGCTATTTAAAGCGTTTGTTATGAAATTCATTATGGTTGTAAAGATATTTTAGAAGTATAATATAATGATTCACATAAATATCCCTTGAAATTTTGTGGTTTTTGTGTAACTTCATGACAGAACACGGTCCTTCTGACTCAACAAAATGGCGGACGGTATGTTCCGTTTGATGTATTTCTAGAGGCAAATGTATGATTTTTTAATCACTATTCACTAATTGCAATACACTGTAGGTGTTTTAGTGTATGAAAAACTCTTATAAAGGATAAGGAGTAATTCCAAACTGCAACCTTTTGAGAGGGTTGAAGGCAATGTGCCTATAAATACTTGAACGCAGCAGAATGAGCTGCTACGCTTAACCAAATTAACTCCTGTATTAATAAATTGGTAAAACAACAGCTTAATCTACTGGGTGTACATAGGCGCACCTTTGATATACGTGAACTGAACTGGAATAAGAATTTGTGGCATTAATAGGAATGGGTGGAGGTGGGGGAAAGTATGCACGTAATATTATATTTTGAACTCAACGTCCATCCAACCAAACCCATACAAAACTCACAGCATCACACATGCAATTCTGTGTGATACTGGGGTTTTCCCCCCGGTTTTGACGTGCACCAGGGCATTACAGAACGTTTGTTTTATTTCCCACCACATTTCGGGGGTAAAATAGGCTACACGAGGGCATCGAACTCGCCCCCGCATAATTATATTGCCCCCAAATAAATGTTTAAATCAATCAAACGACACAAAGTGACTATAAGTGTTCATCTCTCTCTTTTTTGTTACACGCTTTCCATCACAATTAAGTTTCAATATTAAACTGTCAACAGATAGTGATAACAACTAGGCGGGCGTTCCACATATACAAACACTATGCCTGGGCGCATATCCTTTTGTTGATTTTAGACGTTTCCCACAAGGCTCAATGCTTGGTCCGCCCACAACGCGCGCACTGACAATAAACACCTCCTGATTCCCACGTGAGACCGCGCCCGGCTGACCGGGCCAAAACAGCGGAGCTTTCCCATAGCTTTCCGCCTGCCCGTTTGTCCGTGAGGAAAATTAGAATAACACTGGCGTGCGATCAGCATGTCGAGCCGGGATTCAGCAAGTTTCCACCCCTTTATTTCCCCCCTTGTATTTATTTATTGTTATTTTTAGAAATGATTGTTTATCTGTTTTTATTTGGAACAAAACAACCACATTGATTTTGCGTTTATTGTGTCCCTCATTGTTTGTTTTGCATCAATGCGAAACGTCAACATTAGTTTTGTCCTTCCCGCGCTCATGTTGACGCATTATTACTGACCGTGTTATTCTCCCAAACAAATCCATTTTTTCCCCGTCAGTCGTCTGAGTCCAATGTGGCGTGCACAACGTTCGACCTAACATTTAATTGTCCGTGCATTCACCGTTGTATTCCTCATGAATAACGACAATTCCGGCGGACGGCAGCATTGGCCTTAACCTCTACATTTGAACTGTAAGACCCGAGTGAAAAGAGATGGCGAATCCACACAAAGCAGGATACAAACAATAACACTAACAGTGGTTTTGTGCTGCAACTTTAAACCCTTTGGCGGTTTGTCAATTTTGTTTTAAATGTGGATGTTGTTTTATCGAACATTGCATGGATAAGAATAATAGGTGACTGTCAGCCAGGCACATGTCATTAGACCTTGAGAGGATTGGAACAAAAAACCAAAAGCATGATCGTTCAAAGGACATAACGAATTGAATGTAAACGGGGGCAGGTTCAAGGTCCCTTCTAAAACTGCACATTTTTTATGTCGACGGGCGCTCTTTTCTAATGTACTAAAAAATTCACGAGAATGATACGTTATTGCATTACTTTCATTAAAGGTTCTTACGCATGAATGATCAGCATAAAAACTCAATTGTTTAATTTTAGTCTAAAAGCTTACTGATTATGAAGTTAATACAGAACCATTTTTTGTGTGAAATATTTCCCTCTGAAATGAAGTCATACTCGAGAAACCATATTGGGCCTATCTCAATACCTAAAACAAACAAAAAATACACGCAACAGTCGATTTCGGTTTTAACAACTGAAGTTAAGGACAATGTGTTTTTATGCTGAAAATTGTGCATGGTCTTTTTCACAATTTTCTCCTGACTCACACAATGGATTAAGCCCAAATTTTCACAGGTTTGTTATTTCGTATATGGTTGATCACAAAACGTGAACACTGTCTGCAACTTTTTTGTCAGCTCTACCAATCCTGTATACACCTTTAATTTATAACCATTTACTTCGTTGACACCCTTACATTTTGCAGTTTCAATGTCTAGTAAAATTATCCAAGTGAAATTAAAGTAAAATATTTACAGATGATAATAATAATAGTACCCAATAAATAAACAAAATATAGTAAGACAACAATAAGGTTTACGGTGAAGAAGCCGAGGCAGAAATAACAAATACAGAAGACGACAACAACATAAGCATAGCAACAGACCACATGAACAATACAACATGGGCCTAAATCTATAGGTTTCCCCAAACCATTTTACTTTTACTTGAAAGTACGTCATTATGTCCGGAAGAGTAACTTCAATTCAAACTCAATAGAACAACCGGTGGAAATTTCATTCAAATATGGTCTATAAACATCGCGAGAGCAGCAAAAAGGGGTTTTGTCTCGAATTTTGCACGATCATTATGACCTTTTTGATTCTGAAAACCAAAATAAGAAACATTTAGAGTTATGGGGGCAATTCTCTCACATTACACTTAGTAATTCAGAGGGCAATATCGCTTTTGTCAATATTGACAATTGACAATGCAATGCAATGCAATTCGTAGGACAATTGAAAGACTTGCTTTATTATGCAGTCGGGCTCAATTTATCTTACTATCACGTAGGCGTGATAAGGTCCTTTCGAAACGAAGGCATAGGCTTTGGTTCCGACTTTGACCCAGGCTCTGGTTTAGGTTCCGGCTTAGGCCCATGCTCCGGTTTAGGTTCCGGCTCCGGTTTAGGTTCCGGCTTAGGCACGGGCTCCGGCTTAGGCACAAGCTTCAGTTACGTTCCGGCTTAGGCACAAGCTTCAGTTACGTTCCGGCTTAGGCCCAGGCTCCGGTTTAGGTTTCGGATTAGGCACAGGCTCCGGTTTAGTACCGGCCCGTTTGAAGCCCCGTACCTCGGAAAGCGCACGTTTTCATAGTAACTGACGAAGCCAAAGCCAGAATCCAAGCTAAAGCCATGGCTTTGAATACATCACACTTGGCATTTTCACAAGTCTATGTTTAATATAATATTTCACTTGTAAAAGCCAATGTAAGAAACCACCGAAAACGCCCAGCTAACGGTTTGATTGCACTTCTACAAAAAAAGGACATTTTTTGGCTCAATGTCTTTGCAACAACATCTAAGAAATGTATACTTCAGTAATGAAATTACAATTTATACCGAACAAAGTAAGGTGTAACGGTAATTTTGCACAGCTGCCCGCGTTTTAAGTCCAGCCCTTTATCAGCAAAGTGACCATGGCATGTAAGATGAAAACGGTCGTCTCCAAAGTAATTGTATTTGGACTACTCTGTCCAAGTTAAGATGGAATCCCATGGAAGGGGTAACTTAGTTTGCACAAAGCGCTTTGATACAAGATAAAAACATGTCCTTCGAAATAAAACCTCTCTCTATAATAAATCCTTTCAAGTGGGAACTATGTTCATGAGTGTCGACGGGCCAATCCACCAAGGAATTGAACATGCACGTCTTAAATATTCTACAAAGGAACAAAATCAGTTTGACCGTCTAAATTCAACGGTAGCGGATCCGCAAATCTGACATCTTGATTGTATTATTGAAAATGTGCACTGCGGTAAAAGCGTTTATGATTAAATTAGAAACAAAACTCCAGGCGGGAGGGGACTAAAACCATCAAAGTATCGAGTTATAGGAGAAAGCTGCTTTGACGTGGGGGAATCATGGGGGGGGGGGCACAAACTAAACGCGTGTGGTAATGGCGCAGACGGTTTTTCTTCTGTCATCTTTCCTTGACGAAGAAAAGGGAAGAATTTTTACAACCTCCATAAAAATGAAGTGTTGAGCTGCCACTTTAAAAAAAAAATTAACTATAAATATTTTTCTCATTACACGGCACATTGAAATGTTTGACAAGAAGAGTGATCGTTGGTAAACGTTTTGCGGTCTGGAATACCAATCGTTGGGGATTTTTATTTATTTAATTTTTTTAAGGGGGAAGATATGGGTTTCATTTTAAGCGCAGTCTTTTTATAAATTCGCTTTTGTCTTACATTTCTATTAAAGGCATCGTACACGTTTGGTAATTGTCAAAGACCAGTTTTCTCACTTGGTGTATCCCAACATATGCATAAAATAACAAGCCTGTGAACATTTGGGCTCAATTGGTCATTTAAGTTGCAAGAAAATGATGAAGAAAAAACACCCTTATTGTACAAATTTGTGTGCTTTCAGATAGGAATAAAACTTCTTGCAAGAAGTTTTTATTATTTTAGTGAGAAATTACCTCTTTCTCAGAAACCACGTTACTTCAGAGGGAGTCGTTTCTCACAATGTTTTATACTATCAACAGCTCTCTGTTGCTCGTTACCAAGTCAGTTTTTATGCTAATATATATTTTGAGTAATTACCAAACGTGTACGGTGCCTTTAAGGATTCAAATTAAACTTTCTTTTTGATGCAAGTGGGGTGGAAGGGGAGTTTCAGAATGCTTTTTCTGCACCTCAAAAGAATCAGGGATTCAAATTGGAAAAAATCGATAAGTCTGACAGTGGTTAAAAGGTGGCCATGATCGTGTTCTCGTAAACAGAAATAGTTCACTTATTTTTTCCATATTTTATTGAATTATGTGTGTGTGTGGGTGTACTTGTATAGCGATGACATTCAAACCGAGGTATTATAACAAAAGAGACAATAGGTCAATGATTGCTTTCACAATGGAAAACAATGCGTTCAACGTTTGTCGAGACAAAGAGTTGAACAAAGGGAGTCCACGATTGCAGGTCATTATATATGTGTGTATATGTGTGTGTTTCTAAATATTTTTGTAACATTTTGAAAAAAGTGAGCTGATAATATCACCAAGTTGTTTTCAATTTGTGGAAAAACAAAAATAATGCACTTAAAGTTTACTTACCCTCTTTCTTGGAAGAGTAAACTCCTTAACATCCCCTTCTTGTCAATAAACACACCATCCAACCACCCTGTGAAGATTTCAACAAATTCGGCAGTCAAGTTCTGGTGAAAGGAACGAAAAAATAGTTTTAGGTTTAGTCAGGTGTTTTGCGCAGGATATCAGGCGCATTTCTGATGCGAATATCTTTAAAATTTTGGGGAAAATCAACAAGAACGTGTGGCTTGTAGCTCAGAATGTTTAAAGGGAGAGTATACCTTTGGTAATTACTCAAAAAATGAATGACCATAAACAATTACTTGGTTAAGAGCACTGGAGAGCTGCTGATATTATAAGACATATTGTTAGGAAGTAATGTAGTTTTAGAGGAGGTACTTTTTCACCCAAAAACTTGAATCCGAGAAAGGCTTTATTCTCAGGCATGTCAAAGCACACAATATTCTATGCAACAAGGGTGTTTCTTCTTTCATTTTCTTGCAACTTCGATGACCACTTGAGCCCAAATTTTCACAGGCTTGTTATTTTATGCATATGTTGGGATACACCAAGTGAGGATACATGTCGTTGACAACCACCAGAAGTATACTCTGCCTTTAATGTGACAGAAGTTTTTTTACAAGACCAGAATAAAATTGAGAAAAACTGTCTGCACAGTTTAACATGTAAACTAATTTGATTTGAACAAGCAATATAAAGAGAAGGTGATTTATCTTACTTGTCATACAGGTAAGTACATGTATATCATGAGTTTTACTGCAAATGACATTAAGTAAAACAATGCCTCTATTGGGGAAAAAAATTGTATTCAATTTAAAAACATAAGGCAACTGGACTTATTTGGTCATGAGTTTACTGCCCAACTTTAACATCACTGGCCTCTGGTCTGCGGTCCAGTGTAAATTTCGAGCCCTGAATTATTTTTAAACGGAACAATTTCTCTAGAAGATTATGCAGTTTATATTGAGTGATCTTTTAGATTGAACTAACCATTATTCTCAAAAATTTACCACTAAAACTGTCTTCATATTTGTTAAATATTGAAGCACACACAATAGACACTTTAAAGGGTCGTTGTGTAAGGCGCGTCTGTATGGAACTATCTTTTGTCTGGGTTCCGGTTGTTCCGAGTGTTGGTTGAGTCGCATAATGAACGCATTAACGACTCTTTGGTCGGAGTAAGAGTACAGTGTCGTTAAAAGCGATGGTTTCAAGATGGCGCGGCGTCAAGATGGGATCTATTGCATTTGTCTGTTGCCTGATTCAATGGATTCTATCGGATGGAGAAATCTGTAAAGAAATTAGCGCTGCAAAAAGAGTAAGCATAGGTTTTTGCTTGTATATTGTGAACGGATAATGAATGCATTGAAAAGGGAATACACTATAAACCAATGGTGTTCGGTAAGGGATGCATATTTGACCGGTATTCAGTTAAACCCGCAGGATAGAAATGCTCTGAATATATTGATCTTGCATTCTCGTGCCCCTTGGCGGCCATTTCGACACAAGATTTGTCAACACAAAGCCAATAACGACCAATAAACAACCCAAGAATGGCTGTTATTATGAAAACTCATCTCATTATCATTAGCATCACATCTTAATAATTGAATGGGGCTCGTTTCGCTTGAGCGGCCCCCGCAAACTACCAATAAAACACAAATGAGCAGTGTAGGAAAATGACCTGTCGTGCAAAAAAAAAAGAACAAATAAAAAGACCTTGACTTCTCCCGTGAGATTCCAACCTCGAGCCCACAGAGTCTGTGCAGTATTTTATCCGAGGGAACAAAAATCACTGGTCATCAGCAGTGTCCGCGGCGCAACGTACACACCGCAGTGCGGGCACCGCGCCAAAGTCCCGGGTGAATTGGTGAGGTTACCGGGCACTGAAGCGCTTCGATTGCTACCCGGCCAGGCTCGATGAAGCGAGACCCCCCAGTCCGCGAGGATTCTCTTAAATTGGATTTGGCTGGAAATTAATTCTCGCTGACACGTCAGGTGATACTGTCTTGACACTACTGAGAGGTGACTTTAACGGTTCATGGCATGAAACAAACAAAGGTCACAGGGTCACGGACTGACCAATGGTGTGGCACATGACATCACACGTGTTATAAGCCGAAGAGCCTATCATCTGAACGGTAGCAGATGGGGAAAATTTAGCTAATATCATAGACTAGTATAGTATCTATAGACTAGATCAACATGTTTGATAAACATACTTAGGGCCTATACAATGTTCAAAAAATGTAATGTCTTATACTGAACAACATTTTGAGTAACACTCCTCTTTTAAATTGATGTAACATTGCAAAAAAATGTGTTGTCACATATAGATACTAAAAAATAAAAAAATCGTTTACTACATAGGGTGTTAAAATAGCACTTACTTCTGCCAACACAATTACATTGGTGTTATTTAACACCCTATGTTGTTAATTTGGATTCTCTCTTTGGTATCTATATGTGACGACACCCATGGTGTAAATTTGTACACCCCAGTTTTTACAGTGTGCCAGGGGATAAAGAATATTGGTAAGATAATACAAAGATAATACAAGCTTATCATTACCAATAGTTAACCTGTCTCAATTGAGATTTACAGCCATCTTGAAATATTCTGCGAACATTGTAATAATATTATATCATTTTTGTAGTGAAACCAAGAGACCCTCAAAAGTACCTTGCACTGTGACCCGTATAGGTCTGGAGATGTGTAGAGAAGATGAGAAAATGTTAAGTTTTAGATGTGGGAGGAAAACCCACAAAATAGGGATTGGAAACCAAATCCACATGTAAAGCTCTGTTCCGGGATTCGAACAGGGAGCACGGAGATGAAAGGCAGCGAAGAAATCACCGAGCCTACCTGAATGTCCAGCAATTTTGCTATATCGACCCCTTGCATGTGACGTCACAAGACCCAAACAGCGCCCTCACGGAGGTCTGCAGTGACGACCTATATTGGCTGAGAGTTGTGCACGGCGCGTACGCGCGTGCACGTTTCCATTGTTTGACCTCAGCGGTGGCGGCCAATGCAAGGGGTCTTTTTATGGAGTGCAAATTTCTTATAGAGTATATCAAACATGAAATGATCTATTAGAGTTAGCCTAAAAATATGAATACAGATAATACCAGGACAATTTGTAACGCGCCAAAATCCGTTTATGAAAAGACACTCAATGCACTTCAAAATAAAAAACAATAAAAGAACATCACAAAATGAATTTCGCATTATTTTGAATTATGTCATTTAAAATTATAATAAATGTATGTTATAATGGATATAGTTCATTTTCACGACTCAATTAACAAATAATGTATAAATATTTTGGACGAGCTGTTGGAAACCGTGGGCAGTATAGGTGCGTATACCTGAACGTTGCGTTGATCCTAAAGTTAGCTAGTGATTGTTCTAAAACGCTACAGGTATCTTTTGTCCCCGCCAACGTGGCATCACAAAATAACATAATTAAAACAACAAAACATGGTGCTTGAAAAGCATTTAAAACATCAGCCACATGGAAGTATGTTTCACACAGAGCACGTAATAGCTAATGCACTTTATAGACTGCGGCTCTAAGTTTCTAATTACACACTAAGTGTTCACGGACATAGACGGAATTTTCATTAATCATCCCGACCCAGTTAGCCTTGTTGTTTTAAGCCATGACATCTCTGATCATTAGCTCGTCAAGGCCTCGGAACTCCGAGACGACAGTTATTAATATCGAAATAATCATAATTCCTTAAACCCACAGCGCCAGGCTTCACAAGTTTTAATTATAGCGCGCCCGTGTTTGCCGTTGTGAGCTGTGAGTCGGCCTCGTCCCCCAGAGTGCATAGACCCTGGGGACGAGACTTACTCAGACCCAACAGTGCACGATAAGACTTGTTAATGATTAGGCTCGATAGTTTGTATAATATCGTGCCAGGGCTCCTCCAACTATAACACCCTTTTGTTAACCTATTAAACTGTGTGTGGCGGAGCTTAAAAACAAGATGGCGCCCACATTGACCGCTTAAGCCGGACATGCGTTATGGCTCGTCGAAGCCTCATTGTTTCTGTAATTTTGGACAACTATATTTTGACAGTTAATGGGTTCTTAGGCTGGCTCCATACAGCTTAACCTTACAAAAAAACAACAAACAAACAAACAAACTTTCAATCAATTAGGTTGATTGCTCTAACGGAGGAAAATCCCTTATGACCCAACGTTAATTTGAAATCGTTTTCATACTTTTGTGAAATTTCATTTGATGGTGTTAATTTAATCTAATTTGACTTTCCACTAAAATTATCAAAATTATTCCTACCCCTATTTACCAGAAATCGGAAAAACAACGTATATGCTCTCCAGTGAAAACAAAACCAAAACATACAAACAAAAACATCAGTTTTAGATGTGGGAGGAAAACTTTAAATATTTTGGGGGGAAAACAAGCATACTGATAGAGACTAAAAACCCAACCCACAAGGTTCCCTATCCGGGAGAGAAATGTAAACATGAACAATCCATGATTTACTTTATCATTTTGTATTTTTCATAAATAATAGTATTAACATTTCGGACATCGGGAATTAATAACCATACTTTTACCCTTTGATGTCTCCGGCTTTTTATACAGTTCATGACAATATGAACCCATCGCATGCCTTAATATAATATCGTCTATTTTAATAACCCCGGAACAAGCACAACGAAACGCTCGTTGCATTTTGTCTCAACCCTAAAAACCAATTTCAGATCATCCGAACTGATACTGCATTGTAAAACGTGAGCTTCCATATTCACAAAATGGCTCATCTCTCTTTCCTGCCCGTTTTGAGTGCCCCTCACTCCGGTAGACCACACAGTCTCTCCCACACACCGCACTTATTTGATTACTTATCCATTAGTATCACCACATAAATACAGTTCGAAGACGATGTTACCCCTGTCACGGTAAATAATTTAAGCCGTCCCCGAATAGCGATCATAGTGCTCTAATGACCAACTAATTCGCCCCCACAAGAAACAGGCATGAACATACACCAGCCCAAACACGCGCGTGACGCTCGCCATTATTGCAAGATGAAGAAGAAAAAATTACTAGCATAAATATTTTGAGAGATGATTTTTTTTCTTCACCCTCTCCCCCCGTCTTCGTGCAGCGCGGGTGGCGCCGGGAACAACTCAGAAAGTGAGCTGGCAGCTCGCTAAACTTAACCGAAATGGAGCCAAGCATAAAGTGCAGGGGCGAAGCTGATGCGGGTTGCTATTGTACGTCGCTGTCATTGGAGATGTACTAATCTCACTAATTGCATCCCTGTAACTCCCTTCCCGCCAAAACCCCCCGTATCTCCCGCCAAAAAACATGCTTTTCAATTACAAGCAGCCGCAGCTCGCCTCTTGTATTGTTTGGCATTTATGTTTACACTATAATCCCCTTGCGACTGTTGACAAAAGTAATCTAGCTATGAGAACGCGGGTACGGTGAGTCTCCCTAGCGGTCCATTACGATATTGATACCGGGCTGGCTTCAGCAGGGAAAATTGATTGATAATGGGAGAGGATCTTTGGTGGACACATTAAATTACAGAATTTAATTCGACAGGGAGATGAGTGCGTTGTGCTCGAGAAAGTAGACTCTTTTTATCTCCTCTTACTCCCTCTTCTCCATCCCCCCTTCTCCGATCTGGCTTGATGTAAGAGCTCCCCAGCTCCCGCGCAAGATACAGATGAAAACTGCACAATGCCTCATCCGTAGTCAAGCCAAAGCAATCCCACAAATTGACACCCAGGACAGCGGACTGCAGCTTCCCTGCACGCGCGTTAAAGTACCATCCTCACTTTTGATTCCCCCCTTAATTGCGGGGATGAACACGTCTTATAATTGAATTTGTCTTGTTCGGACTTACCCGGTGATGTGTTTGCCTTCAAGTGAAGAAAATGACTAGGGTGTAGTGCTGCGGGGAGCTAGACACGTACTGCATATACCTTATTTAACTGAGGGTACCAAAATGGAATAGAGCGGGGTAGAGATGAAATTGATCTGTGGTGAGACGGGAACGATATCGCAAAGTAAACAACGTATCGTCAGAACCCGGAGGAGCTCCCATGGGACATTTCGCACGGGAGAAGTTTTTTTCTTCTCTCTTTCATATAGAAAGTTCTTAATCTGATGCTGCGACTAAAACGTGCACAGCCAAGGGTGGCAACGGGAAAATCATGTTTGTGCGCCGGGTGCAAAACAGATACAACTGTCACCGCAGGGCGCGATGCTTGGGCCACGGGCAGAATAGATATCCGCGTATTGCAGATTTTGTTTAACGATGGATCTTAATATTCAGTTAGAGATTGGAGATACTGAAAACACTATCCTGAAACAATCTGCCCATCGTGGTTATTGACTATATCTCTGATTCACGACAGTGAGTAATTGAAAAGGGTGTTTTTTCATATAAAAATAAAATGATAATTGTGAGAATCATTCTTTACATGAAGGGACAATTTCCCGAAAAGTAAAAGAGAAATATTGTCTTTCCTTTCTTTGCTTTTGTGTTTTGTTTTGTTTTGTTTTGTTTTGTTAGTTTGCTGGGGTGTTGGGATAATAATGTTAGTTTTGTTGTTGTTGTTGTTGTTGTTGTTGTTGTTGTTGTTGTTGTTGTTGTTGTTTTTTGGGGTGTTTGTTTGTTTGTTTGTTTGGTTTTTTGGGGGGGGGTTTTGTGGGTTTTTGTGGGGGTTTTTTGGTTTTTTTGGGGGGGGGTGTTGGGGTGTTTGTTTGTTTCTTTCTTTCCCTTTTAATTCAAATGTTTGCATTTATTTTTTTGGGAGGGACAGGGGTAGGCTGTGGTTGTTTTGTTTTTAAAATCAATTAATAAAGTTTTCTTTCACTTTTGAAACACATATGAGTACAACACAAACATTTGCCTCCTTCATGAAACGGTACGAACTAATTTGATCGTACGTACGGAGCTCCAGGAGTGCCACCCCACGTATCCAGATGCCGAGATGGTTCATCTTGCCAATGCGACGCATTTTATAGAGCAAGTCAACCGCTCATGATCATCTATAACCCCAAGATGACTGCTTTTATAGATCAAGCCAACTTGCCGTCTCGCCAAGACGATTTACTGAAACTAAGAAGCTGAATTAAGTTACCATCTTATTTTCCGTAAGTCGACTTGGCAAGACAAAGTACGGCATATATCTCCTTATCTGTATAAAGAGGTATAAGGCACTGCTGGAACCCCATACCTACTTTTCTCGAAACAGATTATTCTAATTTTTGAATGTTTATAATTAAATGTTTATTTCATACAGACTTGCGTTAATTGTATTTTATTTATTTATTTTATTTTGATTCTTTAGACAATGTTAATAATATTAAGAATGTTAGTAATAATAATAATAATTGGTTCTTTTATAGCGCACATATCCTAGTAGCTGGATCAAGAGGCTTTATACCATTATTATCTCTGTTCATCAGGCATACTTAAACCATCCTCTAACTTTCTCAACTCCCTGGAGAGCATACAGCCACAAGCTGCTTAAAATAGCCCTAAGGGGTCAATCCAACACAATACTGTCTCAGCCCTCTTAGGATCCCATTTATACACCTGGGTTAAGAGAAGCAATTGTGGTTAAATGCCTTGCTCAAGCACAAGGCTCATGACCGGGAATCGAACCCACACTCCGATGGTTCAACCATCAGAACTCGAGTCCGATGCAGTCAGACCGCCCAGCCACGACACACCATATTGCGGCTCTATTATGACAAGCGTATACAAATACATTGACAAGTGTCAGTCTGAAATTAAAAAGCTCATACCAAAGTGAAGCCTCTCGGATAAAAATCCATCCGAAATTCCGTCGAGGAAATAGCATCTGAACACCTGCCAAAACACCGTTGGTAATTTCGATTGCCGCAATTGAAATAAGCCAAACAGTTCGGCAGGTATGTGATGGGATTGTCCCTTTGATGATAAAGGCAAGGAATTTGGCACACAGTCATAGTATGTCATGAGAAAGATATTTGGCAATACGGCCATCGAAGATTAATTTTGTCCATTGAAAATATACAGGTATAACAAGCAACTGAAGCCTTTTGGAAAATTGTGAAAGTTGCTAATACCTACATTTTTTCGGAAGACAAATCTGCGATGGCCCTACAGCCAAATATCTTTCTCTTGGCATACTCGTACTGTGTGCCAAATTCCATGCTCGTATCATCAAACTAGAAGGCAACATTCCCCCAAACATTTCCCTATCATGCACCACATGAATGTGCGGACAATTTATGTTAAAACATTTCCCGGTTTTCGTTGTTTTCACTAAAAACGGAATTTGATGCACATTCCGAAGGCTGGCTGTATAGTGTTTTTATTGAAAATTAGAAAACTTTAATAAATTTACTCTCCCCCCAAAACCCCCCAACAACGATGTATTGCCCTTTAAGTGAGAACCACCTAAAATAATTATCGTTTTCAGACTAACAGCACTACGGCAAGATTCTATAAAAATTAATGTCCCTACCCTTTTTGAGCGCTGGATAAATAATAAAAGTCACTCGTTTTATTATTTAACCCAAAACACGTTCAGCATCCTAAAAGTGCAAAAAGTGAATAAAATTTTCAGTTGAGGGGTATTAGCTGTAAGTAGTCCATCATTTTAAGGTTAATCCATTGTAATGAGAGGGGCGAGATTATTGGAGGTCATTTCGGTTTGTAGGTCACTTCGCAAAATGGACTTAAAAAGGGTGTAAAAAACTGCATAAAATGTCAGTAAGGCCATCAAAAAGATACTAAGTCAAACTAAATTATACATACACCAAACCCTTGAATGACCCAGGCCAAATTCTTGGGAAGTAACGAAATATTTTCAGCCGAGAAAACAACGTGAAGGAGTGTGATACATATTTTTTTTTTTTTTTGCGGTCCGAGTTTTCAATTCGATGTTTTTCCCCTATCGATGTTCTCCGATCTATCTACAGCAGGAGTGTTTCAAAACATCCTCACTGTGTTAAAGAGTTGGTAATGGATACTGCTATTGGGTCTAAATAGCGCACGTACCCACCAATACTCACGGTGCTTGCACAAAGAGAAACATTTTAAAGACAGTTTTTTTTTGAAATTTTTGAATTATGAGACCAATTTACGTAACACCTTTAGATGGTTTACAAGGTGCTGCGGTGCACTCAGCAGCCACTGCCAGAAACAGCGGGGCAAACCCTTTCTTATCTTAAAGGGACTGGACACTTTTGGTAATTACTCATTATACCTGGTAACGAGCAACGAGCAACGGAGAACTGTTGATAGTATAAAACATTGTGAGAAACGACTCCCTCTGAATTAACGTAGTTTTTGAGAAAGAGGTAATTTCTCACTAAAATGTTTGAATCTGAGAAAGACTTCAGGCCTGAAGCCTTTTTCAGGCATCTGAAAGCACACAAATTTGTGAAACAAGGGTGTTTTTTTCTTTCTTCATTTTCTTGCAACTTCGATGACCAATTGAGCCCAAATTTTCACAGGTTTGTTATTTTATGCATATACTGGGATACACCAAGTGAGAGTACTGGTCTTTGACAATTACCAAACGTGTCCAGGGGTCGATTTCACAAAACTCTTCCTAACTTAAGACTAGTCCTAGGCAATGCTAAGAGACTAGTCTTAAGTTAAGACCAGTTACTGGTCCTAATCTTCAGATAAGGCTAGTCTTATCTCTTTGTGAAATCGGCCCCGGTGCCTTTAAAGTGTAACTGGTTTTTTTCCCCCGACGGTTCATTTTATACACAATGCACGGGTTTACGTCCCAAACGAAGGACGAAGTAATAATGGTTAAGTGTTATTCTAAAGGACATAGGTGTCAAGAACGGCATTCGAACCCAGATATTCTATTATACTTATCAACTCATGAACAGGGATCTTGGTCGAAAGTAAGTGTTTTTTATTTGGCTACTGGCTATAAACAAAACTTAGCGTCATCTTAAAAAACTGTTGAGTGTTTGTTTTCTTTGTGAAAATGGACAAGGGGGGGGGAGCTCGTTCAAAATTGATATGGTAGCTTATCTGCCACGGGTAATTAACACTTTGACCCATATGCAAAATTCCTTACCGGGAAGTAATAAAGTCTTTCCAACTTGTCACGGTATAGTACGAGAAGTTTAATTATATCTTCACAAAAAAATAATTGACAGAGAAACCAGTAAAGCTTATTCACAAATGTTGTATGGATATAAATAACTTTTTTCATTTATGCCAGTCCCCAAATGCCTCGTGATTATACAAGGTCTTAACTCAACTCCCGCGTGACTTTGAATCCCCTAATGACATAAACAGATCATTCCTACTCCACATTGATTTCTGCCAAGCTCACTCCTCAAGTTTCCCCCCTCCGTTATTAACTTATTAACTATCGGCGTCTAAACTGACGAAGTATACAGTCTCTTACTGGGCTCTCTTTATATTACGGGGTTTGCATCTCAGGTAATGCGTCTGGCAGACCCGCACCGCATCCATATGTTCACATCATACTGAATCACTTTGCCGAAAAATAATGCTCATTTAATAAAACCTATACTCATCGGTTTCGAGTCACCGGTCATGTCGGCAGCCGAGCCCCCCCTGCAAAAGCCACTACCTCTCCTTGCCCAATTGCTGCCGATTGATGTATCTTCTCTACTCAGGTTTCCCCCCCCCCTTCTCTGCCTTCTCTCTATTTTAATTTGAGTAGAGATGCTGTTCTCTTGACGGCAGCATTGGAAGACACGGTGTATGAGTCCGAGTATTGAAGCAATTTACCACGGTCGGGTGATGCGGGATGGATTTCGCGCTGCTCGGCGAGCCATGTGTGACACGCAGACGGAAAGATGTCGGTGATAATGAGAATTACAAGTTATTAATAAAACCCATAATGGCACTTGAAGAAAAAGAGGCATTAGCCTCAATTATCTATTTATCCTGGATGGCCAAATGGGGATATAATGATCTCTTAACGGCAGAGTATATGGTCTCCAAGAACCAAAGTTCATTAAATAAAGTATCGCTGTAATAGAACTTGAAATAATTCAAGCGTTTTTTTGTTTTGTTTTAGATCTATAACGTTCCTGTCAGTCACTTCCTCATTTGGCGCAAGAACATGAGCACAAACAGATAATCGAGTTGGTCAAATGATATAGAAATTAAAGTTAAGTAACCAAAACTTCATTTGCATGAAATTTTAATATAGTAGTATAGACTACATTAATTGCCTCCTGATGGCTATAGAGTGCTTAAAACTTGAAAGTTTGGAATGATGAAATAATTGTGCAAGGGCCCGAGAAGACTATACACATCGTGAAACTGACTAACTGTAAGCGAGGCTAAAGACACGCTAGCCTGCCGGCGGTTCTTGCGAGCAGGGTCCAATTTCATAGAGCTGCTTAAGCAGAAAATATTGCGTAAAATAATTACGCTAAGCAAAACATTTGCAGGATACCGGTCACAGATTATAGATGAGAAATGGCATTTTGGCTGGTAACCATATTCTGATAAGCATTAACGTTGTTGTGCTTATAGCTACTTGTTAAGTGACGCTAAAGACACGCTAGCCTGCCGGCGGTTCTTGTGAGCAGGGTCCAATTTCATAGAGCTGCTTAAGCAGAAAATATTGCGTAAAATAATTACGCTAAGCAAAAAATTTGCAGGATACCGGTCACAGATTATAGATGAGAAATGGCATTTTGGCTGGTAACCATATTCTGGTAAGCATAATTTTGTTGTGCTTAGCTACTTTTTGTGCTTAAGCAGCTCTATTGGGCCCAGGGTCCAATTTCATAGCGCTGCTTAACGGTAAGCAAATTTTCGTGCTAACTGTAGCAGAAAAATTTGCTTAAGCCTTAGCGTATTTCACAGGTTAGCAAGAAAATACGGCAGCCATCTTGCACGTTCACAATGATTTTGCATAGTTACGTCATTCATTTTCGTGCAGTAAGCACCGGAAGGTTAGCATGCCTTTTCGTGTGCTTACGGCTAGCAGCGCTATGAAATAGAAACTCGCTCAGTAAGCACAAAATCGGCTGTTAAGCAGCTCTATGAAATTGGGCCCTGGGCCCAATTTCATAAAGCATGTAAGCACAAAAACTTGCTAAGCACAGAAAACTCTTGCTTAAGAAAAATAGGTTACCAGCCAACATACCATACAATTACCATTGCTGTGACTGGTACCCCACTCATTTCTTGCTTAGCAAAGAAATTTGCTGAGCAGAATTTTCTGCTAAACAGCTTCATGAAATTGGGCCCTGATAAGTGACGCATTAATGCAAATCCGCTGTGAACGCGCACACGCGCGGTCAAGTCTTCTTTACCGTACACAAAATACACTTCTGCTTACTCATGTGTTTCTGTTATAGTAGTGAGCAGTGTTGTCGTCTAATACTTTTCAGTCGAGTATTAAGTAGGCCTACTGCTGAGCACTAGGGTGGCAGAGTAGTACTCGCGTACGAGTATTTCGGGCCATTGAGTCAAATACAAGTGTCTGAGTACCGAGTATTCAGAGATCCGAGTACCGAGTCCAACAGCCGAGTACCAAGTACTTGGATCTCCGAGTACGAGTATGTGAAAAAACTTCAACAATTAGGTTAAACAAATTTATTGGTTTGGGGTGTGTGTTTCTTTGTTTGTTTGTTTGTTTGTTTGTTTTGGGGGGTTTTTTTTTTTGGGGGGGCTAATTTATTGACGACGACAATGCGTGCTTGTATTTATAACTATCTTCCAAACAAGAATACATCATGACTAATTTTCCTCTTTTCCTTGCATTAACGCACGATGTGGAAAGGAAAGTGATATTTTGACGCGGGTATACTTACAATCAGAGTCCGCGTACATTTTTTCCAGTCGAGTATCGAGTCTTTGAGTACAGCTTATTTTTTCAGTCGAGTGTCGAGTATTGACTTCCAGTTATACGAGTATTCTGCTAGCCGAGTATGGGGTTGTTGAGAGCTGGTCCAATGTTGAGCCGTGGGGTTGTTGACGTTCCACCACGGGGCTTTATGGGCTATTCCTCGAAAAATTGCCATATTTTGTCCACAATCGTAGCAACCTTTTTCCAAGATGGAGTCTGCCCATTCGTCCAGGGTTATTTTGATTTTGGACGGGCACAGCCAAAAATGACACGGCTAAACCTGCCGAAAAGTTAAAATAAAAACGAACATTATTAAATTATTTTAAACTTATCATTCTCCCTGATGATTCCAAATACTATATTTTATCTTTGAAATGAGCGCTTTGTCTGACGTATATAACAAGGATAATATATTATGTGAACCTCTTGGAAGAACTAGGCCTACTCCTGACAAAAAACCACCAAATTAATGTGAAACCGCTTAGCAAACTGCCCTCTTTTGACTGTCTCTGAATGGTCAGTCAATGTCCTTTTAACCAATCTGGCTAGATTTGAAAACTTGTGTACTCAGATCATTGTGATTGGTGAATCAAACAAATCACATGAAGAACACAACAGACCTTTCTTTTGTTTACAAACACTGAGCGCCTTTTGTTTGCAAAATATATTGTATTGGCAGATACATTTAGAGCCCTTAAGAATAATGAGTACTTTGGGTTTTGGGTATAGCACAGTGGATTTTTCAGTGATGGGTAAATTGACAGCATTCCATATAATAAATGATTTTATTTGTGTGTGTCTTTTGTTTTTTGGGGGTATTTTGTTTGTTGTTGTTGTTGTTGTTGTTGTTGTTGTTGTTGTTGTTGTTGTTGTTGTTGTTGTTGTTGTTGCTGCTGTTGTTGTTGTTGTTGCGGGGTGTTGTTGTTGTTGTTGTTGTGGGGTGTTTTTTTTTGGGGGGGGTGATTGTTTATTTTTGTTATTTATTTATGATTTTGTTGGCACTAAAGGCCTTTCGTACTTTCGCGACTCGTGGCTGTTTCTTCGCAAAAGAAAGGTCTTTGGAAATTAATTATCAGATGCGAAATTGTATCGTTATTATTTTATTTTTGAGGGGTGGGGATGGGGGTGGGGATGATCGTAGGTTGTGACATGAATAACATAGAGTATGCACATGCACAGAGTATGTCATGTGCATACGGTCTATCTTCAAAAACGGTCGTGTAAAAAGAAAGTCCTGTTTACAGCCCACCTGTAAAGGCTATCACCAGAACTGTGTATTGAAACAGTTACAATATGAAAGGGGCCGGTTTTCTTAGGTCACGTGGTTGCTGGACACCATTTTAGGTCCAAATGTAGCACAACCATTGATCTCAATACAATAGAGATCAATGAGCACAACCCAATATGCAGTCTAGTCTGGCACCCTGTGTGCGTACAAGCGTGTTTTGACCGAAAATGGATTCTTATCACAACCCCTCAATACACAGCTCTGTCTATCGTGTACAGGAGCGTGCGTGTCTGTACGTTTTAACGATTACATTTGTTTAATGGGCCTCAAGGTAGTTTGGATCATGTTGATCCTTAACATGCATGGACGTCATCACACACCGTGTGAAACAAAGGAAACGCACATCTTTGTACGCACGGCGTACAGGGTGATCAATCTTCATTTTGACCTGTAGCAGAGGGCGCCCTACTCAAATGACGTCACGCGCATACGGTCTATTGGAAATAAGTCAACTCTAGGGTGATATAAAACAAATTAGTGCCTTATAGGTCAGTTGGAAGGATGGATTCACACATCACTAGGTAATCAGCTGGACTGTTCTATTTCACAAAGCGAAAGCGAGTAGAATGGAACAGTCTGATGACTTTATTGTACAAGTTAACATTGAACTCTGATACATCAAAGTTGCATAGGCCTATACTTTCCCTGTATCATATTCGAGTGAACTTTGTTCGTGGTTATCATCACAAGACGTTATAACCATGATACTTTCACAGAGGCAACGGAGGCAATTGCCCCAGTTGCCCATGGACATTGCCATGGTGCCCCTTGAATGGTACAATAGAAATTTACAATTTCCTTATAGAGGTGCCCTTTACAAAAAAAAATGCCTTGGTGCCCTTGCCCATTACAAAACGAAGCATCTGGCTTACTAGAGCTTTGCCTTCATGCTCGATATGTCCATGTGGTCTTGACATTTAGAAAAGGTATACATACAAATTGCTACAAACATGGTTTTCAAATAAAATGTAAAGCTTGCATAACTTGCATGATACATTATTTGTAGTGACGTAAACTAAACATTTTCAGGGGCGGGGACAGAGACATAATGGGGGGGGGGCAATGTAATGTATCGAATTACGCTGCAAAAACTGGGCTGTTAAAGGCAGTGGACACTATTGGTAATTACTCAAAATAATTATTGGCATAAAACCTTACTTGGTAACGAGTAATGGGGAGCTGTAGTATAAAACATTGTGAGAAACGGCTCCCTCTGAAGTAACGTAGTTTTCGAGAAAGAAGTAATTTTCCACGAATTTGATTTCGAGACCTCGGAATTAGATTTTGAGGTCTCGAAATCAAGCATCTGAAAGCACACATCTTCGTGTGACAAGGGTGTTTTTTCTTGCATTATTATCTCGCAACTTCGACGACCAATTGAGCTCAAATTTTCACAGGTTTGTTATTTTATGCATATGAGATACACCAAGTGAGAAGACTGGTCTTTGACAATTACCAACAGTGTCCAGTGTCTTTAAAACAATACATTTTTTGCCGGGTGGGTGACAGGGGTGGGGAAGGGTTTTGAGGGGGGGGGGCTCTCACCTGTTCCCCGGTTACGCCACTGATTATTGGATATTAGTTAGAACGAATAAGTATGCCTCCCCTTAGTTATCAATAACCTTGTGAAATTTCCATCAAATCAAATGGTCGAAATTTAGAGACAAGACCACATAAAGGGTTTAATGATTTATCGCGGGTTTAGTAAACGTTAATTATTTCGACCTTTGAAAAATCACAAAAACAAAACAGAGTGTTGAGGAACATTTTGTGGCAATTTCGCAGTTTTCCTCCTACGATAATGTTTTTCTTTCTGCATTTTATATAAAAAGCAAATTTTCAGATTAAAAATCATAACCGAGAATGCTGCGAACTCCGAATTAAACATGACTTGCTTTTTTGCTTACAAGTCGAAGACCATTGTACCATACCACACCAGCCACAATGATATTGTACCATACCACACCAGCCACAATGATATTGTACCATAACACACCAGCCACAATGATATTGTGCCATACCACACCAGCCACAATGATATTGTGCCATACCACAAACTAGCCAAATGTTCTGTCCCATTTCCTTGATGCAATAGAACTAATTTAAAAAATAATACCTGAACCAATACTGTCAATATCAAAGGAAATGATTGATTTCAGAATTGAGAACTAATTTAACAAATAATACCTGAACCAATACCGTCAATAACAAAGGAAATGATTAATTTCAGAATTGAGAACTAATTTAAAAAATAATACCTGAACCAATACCGTCAACATCAAAGGAAATGATTGATTTCAGAATTGAGAACTAATTTTAAAAATAATACCTGAACCAATACCGTCAACATCAAAGGAATTGATTGATTTCAGAATTGAGAACTAATTTAAAAAATAATACCTGAACCAATACCGTCAATAACAAAGGAAATGATTGATTTCAGAATTGAGAACTAATTTAAAAAATAATACCTGAACTAATACTGTCAACATCAAAGGAAATGATTGATTTCAGAATTGCGAACTAATTTAAAAAATAATACCTGAACCAATACTGTCTATATCAAGGAAATGTATTACTATTAATAGGTTTGTTTTCAAACTTTTTAATCTCATTACAACAAACTGTGGTGATACATGATTGGTAGCAGTCTGTTTGCGCATTGATATGTAGCCTTAATTCAAGGCGTTCCTGTACGATTCTCAATTGACTAAACAATATCATCGACAGATGGCGCACTTCAAGCAAGTTTTGAACTTTAGAGCGAAGACTTACAACCACACAGTGTATTAACAGAAGTTGTTTGGGATGGGTGAAAAGAGGGTGAAATCAGCAGCGTCGGATGTGCTTGTGGCAAAAGTTGCATCATTTCAGTTGCCGGTCGTGACTGCAGATTGTCAAGGGATTACCCAAAACAGTTTACAGTATTTGAACTTGACTTTAATACAACCCAAGGAAGTACAAGATAACAAATTGATACCAGATGAGATTGGGGAGTTGGGGGATTTCCACAAAAAAAAATGAAATATCCAGAACTATACAAAAAAGTTAATTTTGCCAAACACTTCATACACACTAATTTTAACCAAATACATCTGTTTTCTCTGTGTGCTGTTGCTTGGTGTTTTGATGAAACAAGTAGACGGGGGGGGGGGGGGGTTCCACACACACAAAAAAGCTGAAAGATTCAGAGCTAGGCCTATACAAAACAAACTTCAATTTGTCATACACATCATATACATATTTGCCCGATGGCATTTGTTTTCCCCCTTTGTGCTGGTGTATGGTGTTTTGATGAAACAACTAGAGATGTGCATCATTAAAATAGTCCCCACGGGACCTACTAGTGATAATCACCAGACAGATTACAGCTGCAGACCAGCGTGACGAAAAGTCCACGCACAAACCCATCAGTAGCCCCTTAACCTGAACTTGTCATTATTAGAACTTAGTAATGGCATCATTATGATGCACTGGACTCTAATGGCCATTCCGCTTGTGCGAGTCCAATTCCCCATCCGTAATTTCTTGAATAGATTAATCACATTTTTGTTTTATCAAGTACCCCCTCAGCTAATTAAAGTGTTGATTTGTGCAACAGGTAAAATCCAATCATATTATTGTGACCGTGTGAGTCTTCTATTTTATTTGAGATATCTATTCATTGAGGCACTAGTCAATTCCAGAGTCTGGGAACCACTGTTTGGAAACAATGAATCTCCTCTGCTCGGCTTCATCCAGCTATTTGGTGTGTGGGGCTGGGGGAAGGGGGAGGGGGACGATAGGCAGCTGTAATTCTATAATTAGAGTGGATTATACCATCAGAAGAGGGTGTCTATCTCCATAATTGGAAGGTATCAAACAGACAGGTTCCGGTATCATTGGGCAAGCTAATTATAACAAAATATTGTTGACAAAAGTATTTTGCTTTTAACAGCAAAAAGTCACGGGTAACCTGTCAAAGTCGCCTGCAATTATATTATTGCCTGGCAGCCCGAAAGTACAGGTTATCTTAGGGGGGGGGTTGATGAGCAAATTGAAGTTCTGTATGAGAAATCAACAAAGCTGGAAAGTTTGTCTCAATAAAGATGGACTCTGAATTTTCTTAAATAAATACGGAGTTACATGCAGGATGGAAAAAACTTACATTAACTGTTTCAACCTTCTAGTATCGTTGCTCTTAAATCCCCTTCTTGTAACGCGTCTTCACTACCCAGTCTACCGTATCAGAGTTTGGGTACTGATATTTTTACGGGAAGATTCCACGGGGTTTAAAGCCAGCTTTGGTAGATTTTGACTACGGTATAGTGTGCTTTGGGTGGTGGGGTTGGCGTTGTGGTATCTTTCGTCGCCTTCCACCTCTAGGACCCCGGTCCAAATCCCGCGGGGGAACCTATGTGGATTGGGTTTTCAGTCCCTCTGACTGCGTGGGTTTTCCCTGGAATAAATCTCTGGGGTTTTCCACCCACACCTAAAACTGAAACTTCTTTCCTTGTCTTCTCCCCATAGGGTTCTTTGGCTACTACAGTGATTACGTTCGTGTGTCTGAGAGTCCTTGGCTTCACAACCAAAATAAATGAAATTAAATTAAATGAAACGTGCTGGATCTTGTTTATGCTTCAATTTGCTGGTAAATATGGGTTGTTCACTTTAAACACATTATTTGTAATAATACATCATGGGTTTTCGGAAGCGTAAATTCTACCCATCCTCTAATTTTCCAGAGACACACCGTGCGATGAGCCTGTGAAAATGTCATCAAATAACGTGGTCACGTCTGAGTGAAAACTACGACAAAAATATTGGAGTTTTGTCGGGGATTTTTTGCACGTTCACGAATGTGCTTATTTCGATTGCCTCAATCGAAATAAGCAGAAGTGATTATGTACAAGCCTGTGAAGAAAACATGACTAGGTAATGTAGGGGCTAACTACATTAATATGTGGACTTACACGTACACACAATGTTTTCACAAATTAGCAAAATATCACTTTTCTTAAAAAGTGAGTACTTTCGTGTTGAGATTGTTTGTCTAAAAATCAGTCCTTAAAACAGTTTCTGGAGGAAATGGGAGTTTTACGAATTTTCTTTTTCTTAACTACACAAAATATATCAAGAGAATGTCCACAGAGCATATGTATGCAATCAAAAACTGTGTGGCAGTCTAGACTTTGAAAGTATCGTAGAGGGAAATACCTTTCTCTACATATAGGTTTCAGATTAAGCGAAACATGTTTTCGATAATTACGAGTCAATGTACTTTCACTTGACTGTGAATTAATGTAGAGAGAAGATTTACAAATTTAAAACAAAACCAACTTGTATTGAAATATCTCACTATGTGCTAACTGCAAAATATCGTAGTTCTTTCAAGAACTGCAATTAATCTTCTCTATACGTTTCGATCAGCCTCCATCGGGAGTCAGCTTGACAGACCCAAATGTGGGTGACATTTTCGAGATAGAAAGAAACAAAGCAGAACTTTATGTAAATAGTATCAATTTCAAGAAGATTGTTGGATTCTCGAGATGACAAATTTGATACAAGAGGGCACGTGCCTGTATAGGAGTGTGGGACAATGCTGGGTTTAAAGAAATTTGAATTCCTTTCCGGTCTAAAACAGGATACCATGATTTCATCCAAATAATTTTCTCCACAATGAGTGAGAAAAACAAAGAAGGGGGGGGGACACACACAGAAACAACAAAAAAGCTTGGTTGGTTGATAATGATGATGATGATGATGAAGCGATCGGTTGCCATGGTAGTCCGAGGCCAAATATTGATGATGTCTAATTGTACCTGTGCCCTGACGCTTGCTGTCTGTTAATGAAATTGAACTAGTGGTATTATTGTCTTCAATTATTTCAACTGGTAATCCAAACAACACCAGGCATGCTGACTGCTGGTGTACGCTAACCGCTGTATACCGGGCACGGGCCTGGCTGTTGGGTTAAAAACCTTAGGTAATTAAAAATGACTGCGCCTATGAAGAGTGGGAGGAAATTGCACTTGTACCAATAATGGTTAGCGTATGTTATGACAATACTCATCATAATATAGCCTTGTATTGACACAGAGTTCATTAAATTTTCCATGATAGTGCAAATGGAGAACTGAAAATACGCGGATGTTACGCCGTGCTCCGGGGGCAGCGGAAGGCCGCTTGCTGGCAGCGGAGGTAGGGGGCCATTGTTACAAGTAGCCGATTGCTGTGATAAAAATATCATCAAAAACAATCGCTCTCAAATAGAAGACGGTTATCAATAGAATGCGACACAGTTTTTGTTGTTTTAGAGCGCGCTCCATGAAATCAAATAAAGTGCCACAGGTAACTGCGAAGGTTACGGAATTTCATATAACTTGAAGTAAGGAATATTTCGAACTGCGATTTTCGAATACGTGTTGTTCTACTTCTAATGTTTACACGATACCTTTTCTCGTGTTTTAAAGCACAAAAAGTCGTTCAAAAGTGAGTTTCAATAATATAATGACGAAGATTACGTATAGAATTAAACTAAAATGGATTTAATATACACAAAAGTACATTGCAAGATTCGAGGCTTTGTGTTAATAGATAATACTGTTCCTATTTCACAGAGCTGTTTCCGCTTGCCACTAAAAATATTACCAGTCTTATACACTACGCTATCAAACAATTCGTGACTGGTTCCCCACAAATTGTTGCTCAGCTGAACAATTTTAAGCAACATTTTCTGCTTAAGGAGCTCTATAAAATTGGGCCCAGCTCTCAGGTCCTTCTCTCAGGTCCTTCACGCAGTACACCATAATAAATTTGACAAGTATCTCAAAATTATAATGAAAAGTTTACATCGAATATTTGAACGTTCTTACATTCTAAAATATGGGTCAGTTGACCCGGTTTCGAGTCCCGGGGGGGGGTTGGCCAATTTCTGGGTCAGTGTAACCCGGAATCTGTGTCAAAATGACCCAGAAACGGGTCAAACTGACGCAGAATCCAAGCTAAAATCCCTTTTTTTTTTAACCAGTTTCCATGTCAGTCTGAAACATGAATGAGTCAGGCCCCCCTGGGACACGCGATCTGGATCAATTCTGACCCGGAGGTTTTAGTGTAATTGTTGATTTGGCTAAACAAAATTATTTGCTTAAAGGTATTGTACACTTTTGGTAACAGCTCAAAATCAGTGTCCACATTTTGTGTGATTCAACATATGCATGAACAAACAAACCTGTGAAAGTTTGAGCTCAATTGGTCATCGAGATCACGAGAAAATAGTGAAAAGATACCTTATGTGTTTTCTGTTTTTTCAAAATATCGCGCGTGATAAAAACTATTGTTTTACTCATTTCTCAGAAACGATAGCATTTTAGGCAGAAATATTTTAAGGAACCCTTTCTACCATTACTTACTTTAAATCATTTTAGTTATGTGTGAATCTGTGAACATTTGTGTTTTTCGATCTTACCAATAGTGTACAGGGCCTTTAATCTGAGATTAATTTACATTTTCATTAGTGACAACAACGTACACACTTGTATTAGCAAACTTGCTGTTCATCCCTTCTTCCACTACTTACAGCTTACAGGTATTACAATCAATAAAATCAGCTCTCTACCTATACTCTTATGTCAACTTTGAACATGTCAGTGATTGGTTTATACATTTGAATTGAACACCCCTCTTTGATACTTTAATAAGTAATGCTTTCTTTCCTTAACACTATTTTTTGCTTACTCTTTTGTATGCATTCTGTGTGTTTTCAAACTTGATGTTTTACGTAAATTCGTCACGCGTACCACGAAGTGACCTATCGTGTTCACAGCCCCCAAAAACGTGTTTCGAGAAAATCGCGATTGAAGTTGCACTATTTTTCAAACTGCTGTTTCGGAGTCTGCTGACTATTTTAATTCAATTTTTCAAGACAAAAAGCAAGCTGAATACTTTATTCGTACATAACTGCCAGTGTGTGTTTATTACTGCAACTATTTTAATTAGTAATTAATTCCTAAACACATATGTCACTTCGTGAAAATGAAAAAAAGAGTTTTGCCCGCAGCGCACTGTGTACAAAAACATTGCATGGGGAGACCTATCGCGACAGGTCACTTCGTGAAAATACTGCGCTTCCAGATAGGACACTTCGTGAAAATGTAAATGATACACACGCGCACCGAACTGTGCCGTAGCGCTTTGTATATCATTGGTAAAGTGGCCCGTCGAGATAGGTCACTTCGTGAGAATACAAAACGGCAAATTTAGTGATCGTCGTTTTTACTAATTAGTGTAATTTTGAAACTATGACGTATTAGGCATTGAAACTTGCTGAGAATGTTAACAGTAATGAGTATATTAATAATTTGAACAAAACCCGATTTGCAAAAAACTATATATTTTTTTTCAGATAGGTCACTTCGTGGTACGCGTGACGAATTATGCTGTATTACTTCATATTCTGTATTCTTAGCTTTCTGAAAAACTTGTTGTACATTGCAACATTGTTGATCTTTAGTTCACTTGATTCAATTTACAAGTTTTCAAAAAAGGACAAGTATATCTCTAACTAAAAATGTTTGAACGTAATTTTTATCGAGCATAACAATTACTTATTGCATGTTTTATTACTATGCAATGAATTCAGCAATTACTTGGTGCTATTGTCCAAGTGTTCTTTACACACCCTTAACGATCACTGAGTACACCGGAGTTCAACAGCAGTAAAACAAACAACTCGTTGTTTTGGAAAGTCACGATCCCCGAAGGAAAAACGCCAGTTCAAGAAACCTCAAAGCCCACCAAACCTTGAACCAACGAGCACTTGCACTTTCTCAAAATGTTCAACCCTATGTAATTACGTGCGGGCTGAAGTAATATTTTTAATAAGTCAGTGTTGCATGACTTTCAACGAGCAGTTAGTAGATGTATACTGTGCAAATGGAATTACCGGCTTTAATTTCTATCAAAGGTGTGTGGCTTTTTTTCATTGGTCTACTGCCTTTTGGAGGATTCTTCGGGGAGTTTTTCTATTATTTTGTGGATTGTTTATTTTCTTGAAACAAGGCACGAATACGTTCAGCATTTTAAGCATAGAGTCACAACTCGGCAGCAAAGCATGATAGAACTGCCTCCTCATATACATCTGAACCCCCCCCCCCCCCCCAAGACCACCCATTTACTCTCCCAAAGAGAGAGACACAAACATGTTAGCGGACCCGGATGTACTTGTCTATGCTCTCCCTTCGTTTAGACTTAGGTCTTATCCGAATTGGTGGCTACGGCTGTTGCCGAGGTTGTTGCTAAGGACGTCCTATACTTCAACGCATGATGACGCGGCGATCCAGCCATAGGCGTAGCCGTAGCCGTAGCCATAGCCACCAATTCGGATACGGCCTTACACTCTTAAAACTCTGGGTCCAAATTTACCCGGATTCCTGGTCCCTGGGGACCATTTCAAGATCAGGCTCACCTACACTGGGTAATTAAACATGGGATTTTAGCTCGGGTTCAGCATCAGTTTGATTAATTTCGGGGTAGTTTTTGACATAGATTTCGGGTCACACTAACCCAGAAATGGGTCAGGCCGGCCACTGTGACTCAGGTCTAGGTCAATTCTGACCCAAGAGTTTTGTCAGTGTGTAGATTTTTTTTATCGACGTCGCCATTGGTAAAATTACATAAAATCAATCGGATGACGTCTCGGTTTGTCAAACTATTCGATCGCTTTTGTTAAAGTCCTCGGGCTGGACAGGCAGACTTGCTCACACCACATTCACATGTACATTACAAAATCATTCCATTAAACCTAACCAAGTATTACAAAGTCTTCAACTCATGTATGAATCAACCTGAGGTAACAAGTGTATTATTTGTTACCTCAAAAGTCACAAGAAATATAATCGCTAAATGGCCGTGGTCCCTAAATTGGTTAAATGGGACAGTGTCAATTTCAAAAATACCGTTTCAAAAAAATGTCAGGTTTCGAGTGATATCATAAGGTGAAATACATGCATTCACCTTTGTTCAGGCAACAGCCGTACTTGCGTACACACAAAGTCATGTTGACAGGTTTCCCGTCTGAGACAGTTACCACGAGAGATCGGGGGTGGGGAAGGGGAAGGGTGGCCACTGATCGTGTGACATACGCCGGCCTATAGGCTTGGACTTTAGACGCCTTCAAGCTTCCCAAACCTTGGATCTGCCAGGGGTTTATTACGATTAAAACAAGATCGCACTCTATACCAGTGTTCTGATAATCAGTAATGTATTTTATGCAAAATGAATTCGAAAAGGGGCCGAGGGTTCGCCCGCATGCGGTCCCAATGGCACGTGCACCGCGAAGTGATTCTTGTCGACAGAGGGCAGCATTGAATGTTGCTGTACACGGCTTGTGTACACCAACACACCCTGCTAAGGCGCTTGTCCAACCGAGATCAGTTGTCTTGTAATTTCAAGATATTATAATTAGTTTTTTCCTTTCCTTCTTCTAATCAAATGGCAGTCCATTTTATATCTAAATTATAGTTGATGAGTTCCAGATGATTGAGCTGATAATGGGGGAAAATATATCGTCATCAATCAAGTTTCGGTTTGCAAATTGGTAGCAAATTATTTAGAACTATGGCAAAATTTACTTGTTTCTGTTAATCCATTTTAATTCTTCTAAAAATATCTAAGGTTTTGACTTGAGTATGCCACAGCATTCCCTTTTTTGTGTCTTCTCAATAGTTTAAAGGCACTGAACACGTTTGAAAACTGTCAAAGACCAGTGTTCTCACTTGGTGTATCCCAACATATGCATAAAATAACAAGCCTGTGAAAATTTGGGCTCAATTGGTCATCGAAGTTGCAAGAAAATGATGACAGAAAAAACACCCTTGTTGTACAAATTTGTGTACTTTCAGATAAGAATAAAAACTTCTTGCAAGAGGTTTTTATTATTTTAGTGAGAAATTACCTCTTTCTCAAAAAATACGTTACTTCAGAGGGAGTCGTTTCCTACAATGTTTTATACTATCAACAGCTCTCCGCATGCTTGTTACCAAGTAAGTTTTTTATGGTAATACTTGTTTTGAGTCAATACCAAACGTGTACGATACCTTAAAGAAGAAAGTCTCTTAAAAAAACAACCATGCACAATTTCAGGCTTTGCATGGGGAAGATAATATTATTGGAATTCTTTTCGGGCACACATTGTAAAAAAACCCAAACTCAAACCAACTGGTGCCTTTTATCAGAGCCAACACTTCTTCTAGCAGAAATTAATATGACATGTGCTTGAAGTTATTACAATAAAAACCCAGTACATCTCCAATTTCCATGATAACACCATTAAAAACAGACAACTTGCAAAACCACACAAGAGTATTACTAAGACAAAAACCACCGTTTATACATGACGACATGTTCACTGCTGATACATTATGTTAATTAAAATAATTCCATTACAATTTCATACCATCAGATAATTATTGAACTACGATATTAAAGGGAAATTTCTTCATAGTTTTGGAAGAGTATTTTTCAAAGACCCCCGCTCAGAATTGACCCGGATTCCGGGTCCCATATGGAGCCTGACAGATTTTAGAGTCAGGCTGACTGGGCCTGGGAACTGGTCAAAACAAGTGGATTTTTAATAGGATTCTCCCTCAGTTTGACAGAGTTTAGGATTAATTTGACACAGATTCCGGGTCAAACTGATCCGGAATGGGTCAGGCCCCCATGATGAGACCCGGAATCCGGGTTCAATTCTAGCCCGGGATAACCGGGTCAATTCTAGCCTGGGATAAACACACCACCCAACCAACCTATGAACATTTCAACTGGTTCACATACCTGGGCCCAATTTCATAGAGCTGCTTAAGCAGAAAATATTGCTTAATTGTCTGCTTAGCAGAAATGAGCAGGATACCAGTCACAAATCGTACATGTGACATGGTAGTTTGGCTGGTAACCTTTTTCTAGTTAGCATAATTATGTTGTGCTTAGCTACTTTTTGTGCTTATACAGCTCTATGAGAGTGGGCCCTGGTGATGAGAGCATCAAAACGCGGTTTACGTTTTCCAGGGATTTTGTGTACATTCATTCCGGGTTTATTTAGATTGCGGCAACTGAAATAAACAAAGATGATTTTGAGGAGTCTTCAAATACGATTTCCTTGACATCAACTTCTTCAGAGGGTAATAACACTGTTCTCTTTGGGAATTTATTAAGTACAAACTTTATATAATCAGTGAGATTTCAAATTTAAACTATTAATATTATGCTATTGTTATTGTTGTTGTTGTTTGTTGTTGTTGTAAGATTTAAAACGTTGCATGGTGAGAATACAACCAAAATAAAAAACGTTTGCGGAGACACAAGGTACATACAACTCTTTTTATAACTTGTGGTGGTTCTAAAAGGAACCTGTGTTTGTTTGGTTTGTTTTGTTTTGTTTTGGGGTTGTTGTTTTGCGGTGGTTTTTGTTTTTTGTTTTTTTTTGGTTTTTTTTGGGGGGGGGAGGGGTTCTCGAAAACTACCGGTCTTGTTTCCCTCCAAAACGAAACTAGGCTCCTACATTTTTCCTAGAATTTTCTTTTCATGTCAAAGACACTGTTAACTATAGTGTAAACAATATTTTCATGTCTATATGGACTCAATATTCGGCCGGTATTGCGTATAAAATTGAATCCATTTCAATTTGCTAAAATTTAGTTTTAGTTACTGGCCTCTCAAATGAAAACTCAAAAATTCTGAAAAGTAAGGCACATAGTTCATAATTTACAATTTAGTGATTATAACTATAAAGTTATTTTTAATCATTTACACATTCACTTTATCGTGATGTTTTGATACATCAAATTTGTCACGTTGATAGAACTCTTGATAATCCATTTAACCCCCCGTTGATGAGCTCTACGTCAAATTTGATGTACAGATAATCTACTCTATGTACATACAGCTTTTGTCATCTTACAATAGTACAAGACCATCTGTCTCCGTATATTACGAGAAGAAATTCAAGAGAAGCGCTTGGTAGCAGACCGGCAAGAGGTTACAGCGCCCTCAATCTGTAAGCACTCCAATCATTAGAGGGCAACACCAAACAAAGGAGCGGCATTGTGGATCTTTTTGATAAATCCTTACGACACATATACGAAAAAATAACGTCACAATGACGTCAACAATACGAAGGACATTTCCATAGGGTTGCCCAATCAAGAATTTGCCAAGAGCTAGCATTTTGCCATGGAAGAGGCTGTAGAAATAAAACCAGGGGTGCATTTCACTTGCTCGACCGGTCACCAATATTATTATTGCGAAGAACAATTGGTGGAACGAGTTGTGCGCCGCCAACGTTGCCAAATGTTAGCTACACACGGTGAACTTTGTGTTCATGTGGGTTCTTAACAAAAAAGGCCGTACGTTTTCAAGATGGTGGAAAAATAAGCAGGGCAAAATGAAAATGAATGTTCAGTGGTTGTATATCGCAGCAGTCGAGGTGAAGTTACTTTTTGTAAGGGAATAATAAGTAGGAACACTGAAAATAATGGTAATGTCATGACTATACGGGCCGCAATATTAACATCAATCGGTATCACTGAGTGCACACCAAGCCCAGAGGAAACAATGTGTTTGATCTATAGCCGTGTCTGCGTTGTACGCCCTCTATGTTAGCCATAGACAAACAAATATCCATACACCTTGTGATCAGCGTACGCCAAAACTGCAGCACATCGACAAAAATAGCCCAAGCTGCAAGTGCGGTACAGCCAAATTGGCAGTGCACATGAATTTCCTCAATGCTACCATTATCATTGATCATAGCCCCCCCCCCCCCGGGGAAGCTTAAAACAAAGTTAATCAAGAGGAAAGTTAATTGCTCAGTATACTCACTCCATTTTATTGTACATAAAAGAATAAGTCGTCAAATTTTACCCGAGAATACTGTAAGGAAAAGGGGCTCCCAGGGGCGAACTCTTGTTGCGAATTTGAGCGTAGGCCATACACAGATACTTTATTTTGCTAATGCGCATTTGACATCGACTTTGCGCAATAAAATTAAACTTCAGTGCAGCCTGCCAAAGTACAGTTTACGTGTATAAAGTCACTTTATTTGTTTTAAAATTTTATCTCAGACATGGAGGTCTTTTACTTTTGTTAATACCACAGCACAGATGATGAGTCCCACTGTAGAGCAGCTACCATCTGCGTGTACTTTGATAAACGTTCCAGCAATGACAATTTATTGTGCAAGTCTTGCGAGTATCAAAAACGAGAAGACTATGTTCTATGAAATCAAATCTTCTTTTTAAATTCTATTTATACAACACTCTTGAAAATAGAAATGCCCATAGCAATTCGATATAAATACTATTTTAATTTGTATATAATACACATAATTTGTTAAAATTAACATTAAAACAAAATTAAAACTTGGAACAAGGATGCTTGTTTTTCAGAAACCCTATTTGCCCGAATAATTCTGTGCGACCATTACATTGGTTGGCAAAATTCTTAATTATTTACAAGTAGGCCTAACCAGAAACGGAGGTCAAGTCTTATTCTCAGGTTTTCTTTGTTGATTTGTTAAATTTAGTGGCTAACTTTCATGGCAAACTTTTTACTTTCCCCCCAATTATGGTATGATGTTTATAGCCATAAACTACATTAAACTAACATTTTTGAAGAAACAGAATCGCGGAAACGTAAAATTTAGTGGTTGGTCGCAACTTGGTCCCGGAAGTTCGAATACGCGCGAGACTTGCAACAGTCTATCAAATTTGGCTATCCGCACTCACTTATAGATGTAAATTATAGTTCATGTAGGCCTATATGTCATTATTTATAAGTTATGCCATCCCAATATAACAAGAGCTTTCAAAAACGTCGAGATGCTATTTTCAGGGACATTTTGTTACTCATTTTGTTATGATGGGTGTGGCACATGGGCTGACACTCAAAGTTCAGCCAAAGACGCTGTGACAAATGACTTTGTTTTTATAACCATCTCTCGTTCTGCAAAACGTCTTCACTTATCAAAACCAACTTGAAATATTGTTTTTGTAGATATTTACAATCAGGGAGAATTATTTATCTTGAGGTGTCCGTTTATCAGGACTCACAGTGAGCACTGGACGAGAACACAGGGGAGAACCCGACTAGGCGAAGGTTGTCCTTGTGCTCCTTTGCACGCTCACGTAGTTCGGCAATGCTTGTGGTTCGTCGGGTCTCTGGACTCTTATCCATCATAAGGTCACCCAGAACTGCTGACAGTGATGCCCTGGCGGCCATGGGCGGTAAGATGCGGGGAACAACGTGGATGAACGGTAGACCTTTAGTTGAAGAACTTCCTCGGAGACAACTCGTCATAGCATGGCAGTCTGCGGTGGCGGGGTGCCTGCCAACGACAGACGGCTCATCGCAAGACGAAGTTGATGGATTCGTGGTCTGCTTGGCAACGCTTCCTCCGCCGAATATGCGACCATCTCTCTTCTGCGTCCCTGTGCTCTTTTCTTGTTTTCTCCACTTAGCCCTTCGATTCTGAAACCACACCTGAAAAAGCAAAAGATGTTTACATTAAGAGCGACGGCACTAAGGACGCGACAGGAATGCAGCTCCGTAATGCGGCACCTGAGTTCACCGCATTGCACGGTTTGTTTGCAAATTGGCGCGAAATTAAAAAGAGGGGCGGAAAAAAGGCGGGAGAAAATGAGAACGAGAACGATGAAGAAAATTGATCAGTAATCGTCTGTGTAATAGATACATCTCAGAAACAATTGAGATGTCAGTCTTAATGCGCTTAAGTGAATTACACTCAGCTCGTACACGGAAAATGATGTCATTAGTGGGAGAGAAGGGGTTGGGGGAATAATTATGGACGGTTGAAGCTGGGCCGTGGAGCAAGCAGGTGGTATGAGCACAGGGCAATCTGAATGCAGTAATAGCATCGATTAAGAAGCATTTATCAACGCTTAGTGGTCGGCGGTGAGTTTAATGGATTGGTTTACAGCCTTCAGACTGCAATACTTCTTTCTCAGGAATGGTATACTTTGTCTGACCTCATAACGGGAGAGATATATTTGGACATTCTTTAGTCGTGTTGAGTCATTTTGAGAGGTAAAAGTGTTTCCCAAAGTTTGTTTAGCCCTCAGCTTAGTTTCCTCCATGTCATCTCCCATAACCGCCCCACCTCAAAGTCCCACCCTCTCGCTATAAACCCTCTGAAGGACAACATTACTCTGTTGTTATTTTTGTTTTGTGTTTGCTGGGGTATTTGTTTGCTGTTGCATGAAGTTTTTGTTTTGGTTTTTCATTTCGCGATTTGAGTTTTACGCATCACATGCCACCCCAACCTTACACGACACACAAATTTTGTAGCAATCGTGAATTGGGGGCGCCATTATTGACAATTACTATCAAGGCAATCTGGTCCCCATGGTTTACTTTATTTCCAACCATGTTTACAATAGCAAACCCTGGGAGGGAAACTCCCTACTTGGACCCTGATTGGACAACGACTGGTGTAAAAAGTCTAACGTAAACATGTTAAGTTGTACTCATTCAGTATTCACCATGTTCACAGCCAGACTGTTCTAATTTACGTATCCAAAAAAATTGGATATGCAAATGATTCAATAACAGGGTGAGAGAGCGGTCAACCTCCTACTGCTCGACACACCTTGGGGACGAGATTGCTATCAACGTCCATACACGAAATCATACACAAATGGATTGTTTTTAGCCTAGTTTCAAAATGGCCACAGTATAAAAGGTCCTACTGATCAACCCCCGAAACGTGTTCACAATTCTGGCCTCAGTTTGAATTGAGTGCAAATAAGTGCCTGATTTGAGTTTGTGTGGGTTAAAAAAATACAAACAAACTTACTTGACAATCTTTTTCAAACTTAAAAAAAAAAAAAATTAAACTCCAGTTTGCACTACAGCCTATTTCATTTACACCAAGTGAATTTTGTTCAGATGTTATTTTGTGCAAATATTCTTTCACTTTCATTTTTTTCTTTTTCGAAGTGCTTAAGTTTAAAAACTCCTTGACTTTTGACAATGGCTAACCGCATCTTTGACTTCGTCTCTTTTCTTGCAGTGTTATTTCCTAAAGTCTTACATACAACACCTAACTGGACCACTTAGATCGGTTGCTAGGATCTGGGTCATCTCTGGATCGATTGCACTCTTTAAACTAACCATTTAGTTGGAGCTTGTCTTACTATGTAATGTGTTTGTTGTCATACACTGCGTTATTAACTTACACAAGTAGTATCGACCCATTCCGTTGAATGATGTAGACTTTTCTCTGTTAAAGTCACTTTCATTTTGATTTTTTTTATTAAAAACCCTTTATATCAAGTGTGGAGATGAGAAAAAAAATGTTCACAGAATCTTGAGACGTTTTCACTGATAACAATGTTGTAATAATTAAATCCTTGTATATATCTACTTTGCTGTGTAGATTTTGTTCTTTGTCGAGGATTTGTTTTGCTATACTCCCGGAGTAGATTTCGGAATTTGGGAGATACCGGGTACTAAGTTCTGAATTAAATCCTTATGTCTGAAAACAAAAACGTTTGTACAGCAAAAAAAAATAAAAATCTCAAAAAATTATTTTAAAAGAAGGCATGCTAACCTTCCATGGTGGACGAGCAAGCTGGCTGCTTAATTTTCTTGCTAACCTGTGAAATACGCTTCCACTTAAGCAAATTGTTCTGCTAAAGTTAGCACAAAAATTTGCTTAACATTAAGCAGCGCTATGAAATTGGCCCCTAAACTTCTTGGTAAAGATCTCAGATTTAAAGGTAACGTACACGTTTGGTAATGACTTAAAACAAATATTAGCATAAAAAATTACTTGGTAACAAGCAACGGAGAGCTGTTGATAATATAAAACATTGTAGGAAACGACTCCCTCTGAAGTAACGTTTTTTGAGAAAGAGGTAATTTCTCACTAAAATAATAAAAACTTCTTGCAAGAAGTTTGTACTCCTATCTGAAAGCACACAAATTTGTACAACAAGGGTGTTTTTTCTTTCATCATTTTCTTGCAACTTCGATGACCAATTGAGCCCAAATTTTCACAGGCTTGTTATTTTATGCATATGTTGGGATACACCAAGTGAGAACACTGGTCTTTGACAATTTCCAAACGTGTTCAATGCCTTTAAACTGATCATTTTGTTTTCGGCAATTATTCATTTTTGTCTTTAAAAGACACGAGTCTGACATACTTTATATCTCTCATTGATTATGAGCACCATTCCCAAAAAGTAGACTTCCACGATGCGTTGATTGCATTATTGTGTCCAACAGTATTTTACTGATGGGAAACAACACTACCGCGCCCACCTGCAAACCCCTTAGTGGGTTATTTATTAACCAGTGTTTATGCCCTCTATCGCTTTACTGTATATCAAAATGACGGCTTCTATTTTAAGAGGGTCGTAATTTTTTTTTACTGCAATTTATTGTAGCTTAATTCAATTTTGTGAGGTTGATTTAAGCTCTCTCGTGCCGTATCGGGGCCCCAAGAGTGGGCCCCTCAAGTGTTGGTTAATTTCGACTGCCAGCTATAAAACAACAAATTGCCTGTGATGTTTATTGAGCAAGACAAGTACCGAGGTTTGGCCGTGCGTGTGCTCAGAGTGAGGCCGCCGATAAAGCAGTAGTTGGTGCGTGTTTTATAGGGAAGGTTTTTTATGGTGGGCACGGGTCTGGCGCGTGGCGTGCCGACGGTCGTGTGTCAAAGGAATATAATAATACACAATTTTGTCAAGATGTAGGAATAAGGTTCCTCTGGAAGTATCCCTTTCCATGCCTTCTTTCCGGTAAAACCACCCCCAAGAATTTATGTATATAAATTGTTTTGACCATAGCTGTTGTGTTTGTGTGTGCGTGTGCTGTTGTTGTTGCTGTTTTCTCAATGTTATGTTTGTTCGAAAAGCTTTCAACGAATGAAGACAACCATTGAATCACTGATAACAAAAGAGACATGAAAAGAAAAGAAAACAAACAAACAAACAAACAAACACCCCAACAACCCAACAAACAAACAAACAAACAAACAAACACCCCCAACAAACAAACAAATCTTGCCCAAGGAGAGTTTATTTCTCACACGTGATTTCATTCAGAAACATGTCAGTCTCATGTGATTATGACGATGAGTACGATATTGCTTCGAACACTGTTATGTGTTGAGAATTAATCGGTATACCTGGTGGTTTCGTAAAGTGTGGTTGGACAGGGATTGTATGGTGAGGAGAATGAGTTAGATTAATAAGAATCTATCTAGTGGACTGGGTTGGGGTTGGGAAGGGGTATGTGTAGTCTGGGTGGGGTGGGGTTGTTTGTAGTCTGGGCGGGGTGGGGTTGCCCTTACCAAACCCCACCCCACTCTGATTAACCGTGTGGGTTGGGAGAATTAGTTATAATATTAGTAAATATACCTGGTGGTAAACACCTGGGCCTAATTTCATAGAGCTGCTCGAGCACCCCCCAAAAAAGAGCTAAGCACAACAAAACTATGCTTGCCAGAACAGGGTTACCAGCCAAAATACTATGTCACATGTACAATTTGTGACTGGTATCCTGCTCATTGCTGCTAAGCAGAAAATTGTTAAGTAATATTTTCTGCTTAAGCAGCTCCCATACCTGGTAATCGGGGTATAGGGGGGTACACAGCAGGGGGTATGGGTTATGGGAGAATGATTAGATTAATCGGTATATCTGGTGGGGTGGGGTTGGGCAGGCATCTGGGGGTCTAGTTAATCAATACACCTGGTGGAAGCGGGGTTGTTCAGGTTTGGGAGGGGAATGGGTGAAGAGAATGAGTACGTTTAATCGCTACATCGGTGGGTGAGTGGGGTGTGGATGGGAAGAGGGTACACGCGGGGAAAATGATGGGCAGGGGTAGGGATGGGCAGAGGGTATGCAGGTGAAATGATGGGCAGGGTGTGGATGGGCAGAGGGTACATGCAGGGGAAATGATAGGTAGGGGTGGGGATGGGCAGAGGGTACATGCAGGGGAAATGATGGGCAGGGGTGGGGATGGGCAGAGGGTACACGCGGGTAGAATGATGGGTGGAGTGGGGATGGGCAGAGGGTACACGCGGGTAGAATGATGGGTGGGGTGGGGATGGGCAGAGGATACACGCAGGGGTGGGGATGAGCAGAGGGTGCACGCAGGTAGAATAATGGGTGGGGTGGGGATGGGCAGAGGGTACACGCAGGTAGAATGATGGGTGGGGTGGGGATGGGCAGAGGGTACATGCAGGGAAATTGATGTATGGGGTGGGGATGGGCAGAGTGTACACGTTGGGAAAATGATGGGTAGGGGTGGGGATGAGGAGAATGAATTAGATTAATCAGTATATCTAGTGGGTATGGGTTGGCAGGGTGTGTGGGGTAGTGTGTGGGGTAGGGGAATGAGTTAGAATAATCGGTATATCTAGTGGGTATGGGTTGGCAGGGTGTGTGGGGTAGTGTGTGGGGTAGGGGAATCACTCCAAAAATATATTAGTCAAAACAACACTTATTAGTCATATGAGACATGATTTTGATGTAAGTTAGTCAAAATCATGTCTCATATGACTAATTAGTGTTGTTTTGACTAATATATTTTTAGAGTGAATGAGTTAGAATAATCGGTATATCTAGTGGGTATGGGTTGGCAGGGTGTGTGGGGTAGTGTGTGGGGTAGGGGAATGAGTTAGAATAATCGGTATATCTAGTGGGTATGGGTTGGCAGGGTGTGTGGGGTAGTGTGTGGGGTAGGGGAATGATTTAGATTAATCGGTATATCTAGTGAGTTGGGTTTTGGCAGGGGGTGAGTTATAGATTAATCGATATACTTGGTGGGTTAGGAATGGGCAGGGGTTAAAGGAGATTGAGTTAGGTTAATCAGTGTATCTGGTGGGTTGGAGTTTGGCAAGGGGTGTGGGTTTGGGAGAATGAGTTAGATTACTCGGTATATCTGTTGGGTTGGGGTCGGGCAGGTGGTGTGTTGGTTGGGTAGGGGGTTGTGGTTGGAGAGAATGAGTTAGATTAATCAGTCAAGACAGTGTTGTAGAACTCGTACTCGGTACTCCATTTTGATGGTTTTGTACTCGCACTCTGCTAGCTGAGCAAAATATTCATATTCAATTCCACACTCAACACTAGATTGAACAAAAATCTGTACTCGAAATCATGTACTCGTATGTCAAAAAATCACTTTCCTTTACGTTTTCCTGTAGATGGCAGGGGGTGTAAGTTGGTGTGATAACAAGTAAGATCAATCGGCAAACCTAGTGGGGATGAGGTTGGGCAGGGGTGTAGGTGTGGAAAAGCAGTTAGATCGATAGGTATACTGGTGGAGGTGGGTTGGGTAGGGGCAGAGCTGTGTATTGAGATAGTTGCGACAACTTGCGATTAGAAGCCATTTTGTCTCCAAAAAATGCATTGGCGAATACAGGGTGCCAGACTAGTCTGCCCATTGGGATGTGCTGCATTTGGAACAAAATGGCGTCCAGCAACCACGTGACCGGAGAAAGCTGGTCCCTCCATGTCGCAACTCTCTCAATATACGGCTCTGGGTAGGGGTAGTGTGGGAAAGAGGTTGGGGTCTGGGGAAAATATGTTCCAAAAATAAACAGTATACATGTTGGGCGAAGTTGGGATGGGGCTATTCGGGGTTTGACAGGAAGGGGTGAGAAGAAGGAGGGTTAGATTTGTACCTGGACCCTGGCCTCCATAAGATCCAATCTCATTGCAAGTGCCTCCCTCATGAATATATCAGGATAATGTGTTGTCTCGAACGCCCTCTCCAGTTCCTCAAGTTGCCATCCACTAAAATTCGTCCTAACACGCATGCGCCTGGGCTTGCGCTTTTCATCGATGACGTTGTGACTTTCTGATAAGAACCATACAAAATTAAACAAATTAGCCATTTTGGAAGTTTTGTTTATGAATGCAATAGATGAGTGGGTTGGGTTACGGCAGACCAACTGATTGAGTTGTTTAGTTTGATCAGAAACACAAAGAACAATGAGTTGTGCATTTATCAAAAGATTGTACCATTACTTATTATACAAGTGTCACATTTGGATTTATTAATCACTTTAAAATGGCAAGTTGGGTGTTAGCATAGACAAGGAACAGACCAGTTAAACATTCAACATGCCATCAAATTAAAGTATTCACAGTCTACAATATATCATAGAGAAAGGACCCACTTCTATACAGTGGCTATGGGCCTAAAGTGATGAAGCCTATACTGTAAAATATTAGTTTAGCATAATAATCAACATGGATAATTATTAGTTTAGCATAATAATCAACATGGAGATCTTCTGTTTTTTTGTACAGAGTGTTTTTAGATGGAAAGAGGGATGAATGTCCAATTATGGATAAGAGCACCGTTTCTATAAGTTTGCTTAAGTTATTTTAATCAATAATCAGTTATCACAAACAATTTAGCATACTACCACCAATTTGTTGAATGGTTTGTTTATTGGATTAGAATTACAGAGGATAGGGAAAAATGTAATGTATTCTTCGACCAAAACATGATCGTTCATTGATCAGCCTCACTAAAAGTGCACCTGTTTTTACAAAGTGCAGACCGGGCCTTTCCTTTCTACCCCATGCTTTACACCGAGAACGATGACGTATCAACAAAACCTCCACTTTTCCTGAAGGTGAATGTACCTGTAAGAAAATCCCGTCATACGAGAAGGCTTCCCCGACCCTGCCAACATTCCTATGGGATGAATATGATGTCAGATGACACCGCGAAATGTGGGAGTACTTGGTTTAGCTCTATTTAATACACGGCCAATTAGCGTAGATTATCATAACAGCCCGCAGGCTCTTCGGGTATTCCACAGTACTCCACGCTAAACGAGCGTGAACGATTAAAATTTGCTGTGGAAGTGACGTTACAATTTAGGGTCAGTTCAGACAGTCTGTTCCTACTTTCTAACTCTGCTCTAATCTAGGGCGAAATTGTCAAGTTTCCATCTAAAAGCTCACTGATTAAAAAGTATTTTACTTATTTTCTTCGGCACCGCTACCACTGACCGCAATAACTTAGAATAATCTTCATCATGTCACTAGGAGTTGTCACACATTCCTTTTCAAGTTTAGAGGTAAAACGATATGATTTGTAACCATCGAAAAAACGCTTGCAAAGTTCATATTATTATCAGATCAACATTTTCAACTGAAACGCTTTCCCCGTCGAGAAAATAAAATTTGAAGACCCAGACCCTCATAAACACATTTGCTTTATTTCGATTGCAGCAGTCAAAATAAGCACACATATAAGACGGGGAATCCTAAAGCTTACTTTTTTTCTTTTTCTTTTTCAAACATGACCAGAAAGTTGAGGAATTTTCACAGGTCAGTTGCCTAGTGTTTTTATTGAAAAATAGTAGATGTAAATTCATCGTTCGAATAATTGATGAAGTATCAATATCATTGCGAATGCAATCACTGGTTTTGTGGCAGATCGTTTTAATCTATATAAACAACAATAGTGTTATGGGTTTGAAGAGCAATATTTAAAGAGCAAGGGAAATGTCAAATTCAATTTTGTATTCAAAATTCAAAATGTACTCATTTTCCAATAGATAGAGTCCTCATGAGTGGGGAAAAATACAAGTCTCTAACCTCACGTTAAAATGGGTTGAATAGCCATTGCATTCGATAACCTTCCGGGGGGAAAAAATGTCAACATCCACAACATCCAATACATCATTCTGAGAAAAATGGGTCTGTACATTTTTGTACGAGGACGTTTTGGTTCATTCCTGACTTTCAATCAAAAAGGCCTTGAATTTGACATTTTGTCTGACAAAATATTTCTCCTTGGAATGTAAAGACCCATTAGTTGTTGAAATGACGTCATGGTTCAAATTTCGCTCTAAAAAAGTCAGGAATGAACCCAAAAAATTCCCCTAGCAAAAATGTACAGACCCATTTTTCTTAGAATGATGTCATCGGATTTTTTTGGGTGTTTACATTTTCACTGGAAGGATATCGGATGTTTTGGATGTTGACAAAATTTGCACTGCCATCGATCGCAATGGCAATTTAGACCATTTTTAACGTGAGGTTAGAGATTTGTATTTTTTTTCCCACTCACATGAGGACTCATTGGAAAATTAATACATCACAAAATTGAATTTGACATTTCCCTTCCTCTATAAAAGATGTGGTTCTTAAATCTTTGACTATGTAAATTCCAAATAGTTATTTATTGTACATGGTATCTTTTCAAAGTGCCGTCGGATGAAATGTTTTTTATGGGGCAGGACATTTTGTCCAACATGGAGCATTATGTTCGACAAGATTGTGTCGGACACATCGGGTTGTACGAAATGGTTTGTCGGACGCGATGGGTCGGACATGTTTCGTCGAACAAAATAGGTTGGACATAATGGGTCGGACGTGTCGGTTGTTGGACATAGTGTTCCGTGTCGGATGTGATGGTCCGTAACAAAAGGTTATTATTTTAGTCGACTACCGATCGCTGGAAAGTTTATTTGCGGCACGTTGTCAATCTTCATTGGAAATAATTATGGAAACCATCCATATGGAAACATTGAAATTAAATAATAATTCTTATCGATTCTTCGTTATCTAGTTGACGATTCTTCTGTTTTAATATTCACAAAATAATGTGTATTATGGGGTTAGCCTAATTATTTTTCTGGAAGACTGTAGTTATTTTTAATCGGGTTCTAAAAAATATTTTGAAGAAAAAGTCATCAAGTTTTTCTTTTAACAAATAATACTTAGCCTAAGAGGTTTGGATCGTTTTGTCCATGATGACATTTTCATCTTAACAAATGTTGCATCTAGAGCGAGGTTTCACGTCGAGCTAACATTATAAACAATTATTATGAACTTTACAGAGTAAGAAATGAAGGTTTATATTGCCAAAGACTACCAATCCTACGGGCAAACTGTGTTTAATACTGTGAAAGCAAGTTTAATTTCTATTATTGTTCATATTAGTCAGTGACGGCGGTAACGGTTGGTAAAGGGGGAATTCCCCCACCCCCCCCCAAAAAAAGTTTTCTTCGCCCCCTAAAAGTGAGAACGGTGTTGATTTTTGGCTCTGTGGGTGCAGTTGGCTCATTTTTATCATCTTCTTTTGTTTTAAAACAAAAGACAAAACAAAAGACAAAAGACAAAACACGTACTCGTGTCGTCGCTGCCAGCAGTTGCAGCCAAACAGAGGCAAGGAGGCCAAAATAGTCAGGCTCCCTTTTGGTTTAACAAAAAAACTTTATTCATTATTTCATTTAGACATGAAATACTCTACAAAGAAGGTTAGTACCATCATCGAGGTGAATGTCAACAACTTTGTAGGTGGTAAAAGATTTCCAATTAAAGTCATAAATAAATGCTGCTTACTAATTAAATGAGATGGGTGGCTAATTCCTCAAGATGCGCAATGAAGAACTAATTTCAAAGCAATTAATATTAATTTTAACATAGGCCTATTACTATAACAATGAAACTACATGATAATATAAGAAAAACTAACTGACTTTCATATCAAAATTATTTTATTTAATTGCATTAGTACAATAGCGAATTCTTACCATTTCGAGTTTCACACACGTGTCTCGTAGTTTTGTCTAGATGTTGTTTACTTTCACCAAGTCCGAGTATACTCTCAATGCTGAACCCCAGGCTCTTCGAACCCTGCTGCTGCATGGTGACTGAGTGGAACATTTTCTTCAGGGAAATTCAAGCTAAAATCTGGTTATCAGTCGGAACGAAACTCTCAGCCCGTGGACTTTCTTTTTCAAAAGATGCGCAAGTTCGTATCCCCAGAGACTTTATGATGAACCGTTTGTCTTCACAACCGAAAACAAGGTCATCTGGATCTGTTAAAATGTTTTGACTGATTTATGATCTGGTTATATTCCGTAATGAGAAGTGCCAGAAGGAGTGTGTCATTGACCAATCAGTGCCGGGGTTGCGTTATAGGGCTGGGTTACGTTGTCCAATAAGAAACGAGTATGTAGATGACACAAGAGGACACCAATGTGTTGTTTTAAACCAGTGTTCGTTGCGGAATTTGCTTTAGTAAGGCTTGGCATTTGTTTCTTCAAGTTGAGTTTCAATTTCGTACGACGCAGTCATAATACATCAACCAATGCTGCAGAGATATAGTTCATGTAGTTAGGTTATTCTACTTTTTGCAGACCCATTATCACCCTCGAGGTTGTCTGATAATGGGTGGCAATAAACGAGCGAAATTAGGGTAAACAAACACCCAAACGTTTAACCTAAACTTATCATAAAATGTGGGTTAAGTGGCTGGGGCACAGAGGGCTAATTTTGAAGGGGGCCTCAGGAAGCGACCATCAAGCCCATATCACCTGCGATCCAGTACCGATGTTGCTAGGGATATTCCAATACAACAAGCAACAAGCAACCCCCACGCCATTTGCTGAACCCGATGGCGATAAGATAACATTGTGACGATTGAATCGGGAAAAGTGATTTTATTCTCTTCTTCCTCTATGCGTTGTGCTGAACCCGATGGCGAGTTTCAACGACGGAGGCTCCGGCGCGGTGTGAGCGCGATGAGTACTCGGCACGTGCTGTGGGTGATGGGAGCAGGGAAAAAGATAAAAATCTCCCGTTCGCGTGGCGGCCTCTCGTCGCCTCTTCATATACGGGGTGTCTGCACCACTATAAGCTCACCCCATATATTCAACCGGTCTCTTGAACTACTTCAAAAACGGTCAGAAGGCCCGTGACACTTTCAAATTAGCCCTAGTTTACGGCCACTATTTACAAAACATGTTCTATATGGGGCAATACTTCAAGTTGACATGCCCATTATAAACGCGCTAAAACTGCCCCATTGTCCTCATCCATTGCCCAGTCAGACTAGAACATTTATTTGGGGCTAGCCCAGCGACGCCGTACTTCTCTAGTTTTGCAAGTCTTAATTAACAGAATTTGCCTTTTAATTAAAAAATCAAATTGTATGGTAACATAAATTCTCTATGTAGTCTAATTACGAGACTATGTCACCAGTAGAAACCAACTTCGTTAGGCCTTATATACCCTATGTTGTTGAATTGTTGTACTCACGAAATGCAAGTGCCTACACAAAAGTGTAGATTAAAAAAAGTTACATTATGATGAATACTAATATGTGAGAATACGATTATTTTAAAGATGATGCTTTTTAATTTGTTCTTATGCTTTATACGTTGAAGTTCAAGGCTATTGTCTAAAACTGACAAACTGACATTTCTTCATCAACTTCTACACACAGACCTACGGATCACAGGCAGTCAAGGCACTTTTGAGGGTCCCCTTGTTTCATTATAGAAAGACAACATACACGAGATTGCCTTCTTCTGGGCCCAATTTCATAGAGCTGCTTAAACACAAAAAAATAGCTAAGCACAATACAATTTTGCTTACCAGAATAAGGTTAAAGCCAAATGAGCATGCCAAATGTACAATTTGTGACTGGTATCCTGCTTATTTCTGCTTAGCAGAAAATTGTTAAGCAATATTATCTGCTTAAGCAGCTCTATGAAATTGGGCCCTGTTCTGGAATCACTCACAGTATTATTAAACCATTGTCAAGCTGCAAATTTTGAAGTAAAATCTATGAAGTCTTATTTGTTTATAAACGAAAATTAATAAAAGATCTATTGAATTATTTTTTGAATTATGACCGCTTGCACGTTTTACTTTTTTAAAAGGATGTTTGGACCATGTCCAATTTGATTAATGGAATTAAGGTGTTGTTATCGAGTGCTATCATTGCATTATAGACCTTGATCATGGTGCAGCCAAATTGATTATCTCTCATCAAATCAATGTAATCAAACCGAGGCTAGAAGGGAAATAGTCTGGTTCCTTTTTGTACAAAGGATATTAGCATTCATTACTGTTATTGGATACAAGGAACACGACATGGCAGCTTGATTGAAGTACTGAAAATAATTATACTCTTTAAGACTTTTACTTTGGACGAGTCAACAATACAACAATGGAAGTGCCTTGGTTTGAACCTGTGAGACCTTTTAAAATTAGCTTATTGCTGTAAAACTGCATATATTTTTGGATATGTCTTTACCAAGCAGCTTTTTTGTGTTTTTTTCATTTTCAAATGAACAATCTTGCAAACTTTTAAAATGCTGTCATTACAAGAGGTATCTGGAGATTGGCCTTTGGGAGAGGGTGATTCCCAGAGAGTCATTTGCTTTTGGGAGCCCCCCCCCCCACACCTTCATCTGATCAAGTATGACATTACACACAATAATGCCTTTGAAATATTCCTTGGGGGTGCCCCTTGATACACCATTGGGCCTCTGTCTTAGAAAGTTTGTATTATATGTTACAAACATGTAAGGTTGGTCTTAGGACTGCATGCACAGATATTGTACACCGTATCTTAATATTTATATTACATTTTAAGAACATGTATAGTCTTACTCTTATCATGTCATTGTGTGGCTTGAATAGATTGAAACAATGTTAATTCATTTCTTTTATATGAGTAAAGCTTTAAAACAGATGACATTTTTGATAAAAAATAATGCTTACAATCAGGACTTTCAAAGCGGTTGGATGACAGAAAATGTCCAAATGCCTTGATTATGCAAACAATGGAAGTTTATCTGCTACAGATGTATGTCTGCTGCCACCAATTGTCTCTCAGTCTTTAGTTGATTGTGGCAATAATGTACACAGTACATGTACATGTACATGTACATGTAGTCTTGTAAACAAATTAGACTTTAATGTACTATACAAAAGTCACTACAGGTGTGTTGGAGATATACATGGATTTAAAATTTAAAATTAAAGATGGGAATCCCAATAAAGTTAACTTATATTACATGCAAGCTACACAGCCACTTCTCTTTTATTTAATTTGGTCTATGATTCTGACAGTGCATGGGGATGGAAGGTATCAGTAAGTTCAACCCCCCCCCCCCGCCCTTGCCCTACAAACACACCCATCCAATTAGGAGGTATACAACCTCAGAGTAAAAGTTAACCTTGCAATAGAAAACTGATCTTAGGTTGAATTCACCCTCCACTAAAAATTACCATCATACAAGAGCTAAATAATTTATAAATTGTTTATTTTATTTTATATTGAAAAACCTAAACACCAAAATCAACCTTCCCATGTCATCACAATGGTTGGCCTGTCACCAGGGTTGGCACGGTCACCAGGGAGGGAGTTGAGAGCTGATGATATTAATGAAATAACTTTCCATTTAATTCTTCAGCCATTATTGGTCAGGCTTTATCAACATTTGGTTTTTATTTGTACTCCACCCTTCCCCAATTCCATGATATCCTTGCTTTCTTTATTGAAGCACCTTCTACTATGGAGCATAAAAGGGATAAGTTTTTATTAATTTTTTCTTTCGTCCTTTGAAATATCATTTAACTCTTTTGAAATATTATTTCGCTCCTTGGAAGTATTCTACCACCTCCATAGTTCACGGTGGATGTATGCCACTAAGACAGTTGTCTACATGATTTGTTAACAATTGTTGGTTTTCACAGGGGGAGGGGACCTAAAGTGAAGTTTTCTAGGCTACAACACAGGCATACATGTATTAAACTGCTTTTCTCCAATGTTGTTTTCAAAACAACACACTGTACAACACTTTTGTCAAAATGGTGTATACAAGGTTACTTCATTCTAGTGTTGTAGTACTTGTACTCGGTACTCGGTACTCGAACTACCGGAGTACCATTTTGATAGTACTTCTACTCGTACTCGGCTACAGAAGTACTCAAACTCAATACTCGACTTAAAAATAACCTGTACTCGAATTCATATACATGGACTCGATACTAAACTGAAAATTGACGCGGACTTGATTTCAAGTACTCATGGTCAAAATACTGCTAAGTCCAAATGAAGTCGGTCGCACTCCGATGTACACTTATGCCATTGCTATCCAAGGAATAGACCGTGCAAGTGACGCGCGTATTCAAACATTTTTTGGACCACTTTGGTCCAACGCACATTGCTTTAACGCGTGAAGGGAACAAACTCACGGGCTTTAACGGGTCCCAATGTTCGAATACGCACGAGACTTGCACAGTCTATAGAGAAATAAAGCACTGGTAAAAGTAAAATTGAATTGAAGTTGTCTTTGATATTTTCACGTTGAAAAGACAGCAACAAAGACACATTGTCATTTAGAAATTAGCAGACCATGCCCCCGCCCCCCCCAAACAAAATGTGTTGATACCTCATTTTGCAGTATGTTTCTTTATAAAGTACTCACAATCTTACTCAAAGATTCAAGTACTTGGTACTCAGTTGCCAGACTCCGTACTCAGATATCAGAATACTCAGTACTCCCTACTCAGAGTCGGACACTTGTAGCTCGTACTCAATTGGCCCAAGTACTCGTACTCGAGTACTGCTCGGCCACCATAGTTCTCAGAAGTACTTGATACTTGATTAAAAAGTACATGTATTTGACTGCAACGATAACTGCTTCATTCGACATTCAATTATACTATGAGTATGACTACATGTGTACTAAGATGTGCAGTACCAAACGTTCATTGGCACCACCAGAAACAGCAGAACTTCAGAATGAGAAGGTTTTATGGGTGCAACTCGAGTAATTATGTTCAAGCTAACCTTGCACCCCTTCAAACACCATACCACTCATAGTAAGGCATTGTACGTTTATACACAGACTGGGTAAAAAGTAAAACACTACACTACAATAATGGCTGCGCGATGCTACTGTACTGTGTGTGTAACGGTATCACATTCAAAAGTCACGCACGACATGCACGAAGACGAAACCCCGAATTAGTGTCAACAAGTTCGACGAAAACTCCCTCAAAACACTGTTTACACGGACCATTCTCCACAATGTTCCAACCTTTTAACTACATGTGCATCCTCAACATAAACAACTTAATCTGACACTCACCCTTTTTAAAATTTCAGTCACACAGCGCAGTAATTATCTGCACAAAACTCTGTCCATGTGTGTCCACGAACTTGCAAAGAAGATGGCGGATCCCGAGTTGCTATGGGCGTGTCTTAGTGACGTAGTGACGAAAACTTCGTAGGGCTTCGCTCATTGGTTAAAACCATTCTTTGCAACTTTTGCTGCAATGATTGACGTTTAAACTTTTTAATGAATAACGTTTCACTTGAGAACCAAGTTTAGGCTATAGATGATGATGATATGTGTTTACGAATTAAATAATGGTTTTATTTAATGAATCAATCTGAATTGTTTTAAAGAGGAAGTCACATTTCATGATATTAAAAATAAACACCGTAATTTGAGTTTTAGATTCAGAAGAATTACTTTCTGTTCTTGTGAATTTACATTTTCGGTTCAGGACGAACTGTCTCACATTACATTCTAACTTTCCAGCCTTCTCATAAAAAAAATCTGTAGGGCCTAAAGATTTTACTCAGAGGTCAAGCTGGTCTGACGTTCCAGCCTGGTGTCCTGTTCTTTGCATGAACCTATTAAGACAAACAATTTGAAGTCTTCAAGTGCAATACAAAAAAATGGAACTCTTTCAAAGCAAACAAGCTCGTGGTGTTTTTTTTTTTTGTTTTTTTTTGGGGGGGGAGGGGGGTCATTAGTAAGGTAGTAGTGGCAATTTTCATTTACATTTTGAAATTTCAATGCTCCTATTTCACTTTTTGCTAAGATTCTTATAAAAATTGTGTAAAGTCACAAAATATTTTTAAAACAAGTTTTTAACAGTATGTGACTAAACATTATAATTAAATCTCTTCAGATTAATAACTAAAAATATGTTTGCAATATTGATAAGATTGATTTTCTCTTTTTAAAACCATGCGAGCTTAATGGTGCCAAATTACACTACCCATCAAAGGCACCTGTAGTGGAAAAACGCACTGTTTGTACCAATGAAAAACATTGTTTTACATCTTCTTGAAGTTATTGTTTTTTTCTTCTGAGGGTCTCTAGATATCAATCATTAAAATGGTATTAAAAATAGCTTCATCTGGGAGGCTAGCTAGGTTTTTTCTCCAGTATAATGACCCCGGAGATTTGTAAACAAACGTAGTGGGGTCAAGTATTCACACAGCTAGCTGCAGCGTTCTTGCTTAACAGTGGTCCGCTGGCCAAATGCCAGGTAGAACAAAGGGCCAGCCAGAATTCTGCTGGCTAGTTCAGTGTTGAAAAGCATCCCTATTTCATTTGAAACATTGACTAGTGAAAAAGCTGATGGACTAGTAAAACGAAAGCTAACTGGTCCTGCTGGCCAGTCACTAAAAAAGTTAAGGGCAACCCTGAGCTGTACAGGCTGAGCGAAGTGTCTGAGACAAGTAAAAATGTTCTTGTTTGTTTGCGTTGGTGTGAGGATAGACTGTACCGAAAATTAAATTAGTTTATACAAAATTAATTATCCTAATTTTAGTGATTTTGTGTTGTCAGTTTACAGTGGGGGGGGGGGGGGTCATGATGAAATTGACTGAATGATCCTACACGTGAATTGAACGCTCACTGATGATGTAATTTGATACAATTTGTCAAATATCGCCGGAGGTGTCAAGTTATGAAATGACAAAAGACCTATACAAACGGTAGCCAAAGACACAGGGTTAAACAGTTTCGTCCATGCGGTTCGTCAGACACTTGCACACGTTTTGTGTTCCTTATCTTTGAGGACTCTGATAAGCTATGAATAACCCATTACGACCTTCAGACCCCAACTTGGACTATCAAAGCCTTGAGGAAATCAATATAGAATGGGGGTGAAGAGAATGGCAGTACTTGGCATGAATACCAGGCCGTGTCCGATTTAATGGATTCGGTAGTGGCTATGGCTGAAATGCTGAACATTCCCATCTATTAACGTTGTCGTTGAAGCCAGAGGCTTTAGCCGTAGCCGGTTGATTCGGGTACGGCCTTGTTCTTGCTTGATGACCCTTTCAAAAGATGGCGCCAGTCCGACGCCATTGAAGAGCCAATACGCTCCGTTCGTTTGATATTGATTTCTGGCACGCGATTACGCCTTTCATGCGAAAATAAATCCGGAAAGTTTGAAATAAACCCATAATAGCGGAGGATTTGGTTGAAGTAGACAGAAACAACCGTTCCTATCAGTGAAAGACAGCCAGTTGGTTTTTAACTCAGCGGTGTGTAGTGCACCTGGGCTAATTAACACAGGGAACGTATGTTTGTGTTAAGAGGGACCCTGATGGGGTGGGGCTCTCTGTGTATGGGGGTGGCGGGAACTTTGGTATGCAGGAATGGTTATGAACACTGCGGGTTTTTTGTTCGGTCCAAATATTCTCTGCGGGATTGGGTCAAAAGCAAGTTACTTTTATTAAAAGTTACTCAACATTAAATAGGGGGATAGAGTTATCACACGGTTTAAAGTTTACCCCCACCCCATCTAGTCCTACAAAATCAACCAATATGCATTTATGTAGAATCTCTACCGCCTCAGTCTTCACAATCAACAGATATGGGTTTATGTAAGACCTCTAGGCTTTATGAAACAATCATTCACAAAAACCAATTGTGAGTTTGTGTAGGGTGTCTCTGCCTCAATCCTAAAAAATCAACCAATTATGAGTTAATTGGTGTTCCTACTGCCTCAATCCTCCAGAACCCTGATGAATTTGGTAGGATCCTCTAGTGCATCCCATAAATCAATAAATAATTTCAAACGTCTCTCAATTCTTCAAAATCAACTAAAACCAATATATTTGTGAAGGACTCGTGAAAGTGCGAGTTTTAATACCACTTATTCATTTTGAATGTGATCCTATTAACGAAAACGAGGGGAATGTCAGTGCTTCAAGAAAGAATCACAGGAATCCGAGAAAGACATCCCTTGATGAAAATCTGAGATCCAAGAATTCGGACCCGTCTTATTTTAGGGCCAAGCGATGTTTTCTTGTGACACCCTATACCGTGTGATCGGAGCGATCGACCCCATCAGTTCTTGAGAAGGAGGACCGGCGTATCAACCTGTCGTGGGAAAACACGAGCCTCGCCCTTCAAAATATTAGCATGAAACTTAACCATGGCGAAGAAAATCATATCATCAACCTCGTTAGATTTAAAGGGTTTCCTAAAAGCATGTTTACACTTTATTTACTCTCACCAACACTCACAAAGCAAGACATTAATAAGTGGTGGGTAGCCGTGTTAGTCAGGTAATTGCAGAAAGGAAAATACATTGTTGCACTTTTAATGACTAACAAGTAAGAAATATCTGCATAAGCTTATGCAGATATTTCTTACTTGTGCTACAATTTATTTTCCTTTCTGCAATACATTGACAGTTGCATCAGGTATGCGAGAAGTTTGAACTCAAAAATATAAATTAACTTGTTAAAATAATTATAATAATAATTACAACAACATACATGAAATTGGCATGGGAGGCGGTTGCTCCCTATTCAGAACCCTTGCCCCCCCCTGCATCCCAAATGAGTTTTTAAATGCACAAATGAATGGTTCAATACATGAAATAGCCCCCAAAAACAAAACAAAAATGAATAAAATAAAGTAAAATAACATAAAATATGTCTTTGCCTAGGAATAAAAACTTCTTGCAAGTTTTTATTATTTTAGTGAGAAATTACCTCTTTCTCAAAAACTACGTTGCTTCAGAGGGAGTCGTTTCTCACAATGTTTTATATTATCAACAGCTCTCTGTTGCTCGTTACCAAGTCAGTTGTTATGCTAATATATATTTTGAGTAATTACCAAACGTGTACAGTGCCTTTAATTTGATGAAATGTGTATGGTGTGTTCATGGAAAACTAGTGGATAAGAATTAATAAATGCACTATTCCAAAAATTTCCCTTTCTTATAACTTATAAACTCTGATGACTTTTGTGTCAGTAAATTCCTCATCGTGACATCGAGTTGCCCGTGGCTCACACGCCCTAAGCCCCGATCCCTCCCACCGCTTATTGGCTGGTGGTCCATGGTTCTGAACTCATCGTCTTAAATTTAATATCGCCGCACTCAACCGTCTACCATCAGTCTACGAACATTTCATGCCGAAATTCTTCACATTTTATTTTTAAAAAAAGCTCCGTTATCATTGCTTTTAAATGAAGTTACAATTAATTCAGATATGCAGGCACATAATTTGTATGTGCAATTTGTAACAATATTGATGACAAGCTATTGTATAGTCCTGTTGAAATTACTTTGTACACGAAACAGTCGTCTACAAATGACAAAAAAATGAAAATGCCGCTGGTATTCGTTAAAAGTGCAGCGATTAGTAAGTGTAAAGTGTCTGTGGTAAGTGGTCCTGATGTGATAATTGTCATTAAACCCGTGGGAAGAGTCATTAACAAATGATTCCATAATAGCCGCCGATCACGTGATCCTTATTTTTCGAATGCCGCTGGCTGCATAACTGTAATGTTATTGTGGTGATCAAGTTGATGCTGCAGGCAGGCATCATGCACATAGCCCTGACCGAAATGTATACTATAACATTGATGACTAAACAGGGTCAGTCTCTATTTCACGGAGCATGATGGGTGCACCCCACTAAATAAACTCAGATAGCATACAGTGCAAAATGCTAAATACTCAAAAATACAAAGTAAATACTTAGAAGTCTCACAGCTTTTTACAGCACAGGGAAAATTATCCATTGACTCTTGAACTTTTATCCTCTGCTCAATTTAATATGGGGAGTCCCAAGGCCCGGAGAGTTATTCTCCCTCCAAATAAAAACACCCCTACAGCAGTGAAATTTTTCCAAACGTCCGAGCATCAATCTGGAAAAATGTCCCTAAACTTCTCGGCAATTAGGACCAATTTTTCTGGGCCTATGTCATCCAAAATACCTCAAGTTGGAAGTCAACAACCCCCAGGTCACAATTGGGCAAAATCTTCACGTTCCCCCCCCCTTTTGGGGCTGTCAAAAACATGTCTATTATTGAACATTTTGAGGGCCTACAAAATATTTATGAGGTCAACGCTCTTTGTTCTCCTTATTAGTGGGGTACACCATGGAGGGTACACCCATGAGGCGTGTTTTATCTGGCAACCCTGAACAGTAATAAGAATTTTACGTAAAAATCACTGACCGAAACATATTTTCCGAGAGCTCCGTAAAAACTGATCGGTTCCAAGAACAGTTCATGGCGTAGGTTAATTTTTTGAAATGTCATTTTCTTCAAACATACGACCTTTAAATAAAAATGTATTTCACATCATGGAACTTACAATTGAACTTTGTATAAAGACGGCCATCTTGAAACTACTCTCTCAAAACTCCTGTATTCCAGGAACCTTGGAGCCTGACCCATTTCCGGATCAGACTAGCCTGATGGAAAGTAGTTGAACATGATATTTAAACTCTGATTCTGCGTCGTTTTGACCCTTTTCTATGTGTCATCTTTAATGTTTCTCATTATCTATTAATTATTTGAAGTATTTTGCTAGAATAACAGCAGCCTAGCAATTACAATGCCAAACATTAACATTAGTACTGAAGGGTGGAACAAGCTTACCTCTCCAAAAGCTAGTTTCTGGCTTCTGGTGACTTTCCATGACATCATCTGACATTAGTTAAGCCTATGAGTTGGATCGTCTCCATGGTAGGATGATTGTACTTTGTGCACTGTTATAACAAAATGCAAATGTTGTGGGTTCAAATCCCGGTGTTACCTTTTAAATCACCAGCTCTATCAGTTAGAGTCCAACCATGGCTTTTCGAGAAGATAAGAAATACTAAACATGGCGAGGAACGACGAGGTTTAAGCAGAGAGCTTTTACGAAGATTTTAAAGCCGTGGGTTCACATCCAGTCCCCCTCAATTCCTCAATCGAATACATGCATGGTTGTCATTTTAGTTTCCATTTTGAAGTTAGATCTTTGTCAGTGTGGAAAGCTAGAGACCACCTGGCTGCTCACCGTTCACAGACCATCGTTCCAGTCGTCGTAGGTTCACATCCAATTCTGCTATACCAATTCTGCTATACACGAAGTATCACTGTCAGTATATCCGGTATAACTCCATGTTTAAAGTGTCATGATGTGACTGGAACATTTCTAATAAAATGTCACCTGCTTTGCAGAGAAGGAACCAGTCTTATTAATTCTTTTGCCTTGTATTGCAACAATGCACACTCGTTGGGTACCAATTATAAGAGGGCATTCCTTGGGCAATGGTGCAGACACCTGCACTGCGGTTTACTGTAGGTAGTACCAGCTACTGTGGCCAGGTATACCTTTGTATAATTTTCTTTGGCTCAAAGAGTTTCTTAAAAGGCTTCACTTCACCCGGGCTTTAAATATGAAAGAGACAGCCGCCAGTGGCCATTTTGTTTGAATAAATAAAATCAACACCGAGACCGAAACAAAATAAAACATAATAAAACTAAATTTATTAATTGATTCAATTTGTTTTTAAAATCGCATTTGCGTATCTCAAATAAGAACGTAAATCTCATTGCCGACCTAAACCTAGACCCAATGGCACCCCCACTGCCACCCCCCACACTGCCACCCCATACCCGTTCAAATGAATGTAACTAAACCGAGGCTTAGAGGAAATATTTGTAGTCTGGTCCCCTTTTTGAGGAATGAATCCGTATCTATGTTTGCTATTTGACACAGGAAACATGACAAGGAAGCTCTTAGTGTCATAAAGTATATGTACATAATCAACTGTACTGTATGCCTTTGTGATCTCAGTCAACTTGCCCGCCAGAGCGGTCAGGAAAATGATGCGAACTCCAGCAGGTTGACAGATAGTGTGCATAGCGCCACCTATCCAATGTTTAAACATCACCAGTGACATTTATTGACCTGACTGACGAGCGAGGGCGGTAGTTCATTAATGCGGAAAGGATAGATGTGACGGGTGACGTCAACCGTAAATCGCAAGAACAGACGCAAGGGGAATAAACGACAGGATATAATAGTGTACAAACCCGGGGTTTACCCATGTTCCGAAGTGTTACTAACAGCGATGATGTTGGTCTTTATATAGCGCACATCTTAATAACCTGATTAAGAGACACCCCTGGTCATAACTCTTAAAGCGGTGGCAGGAGATTCTGTCCCCCGGAGAGTCTGTCCCCCCATCGTGTAGAAATTTCGTCTGATAGCGCCCTCTTTTGAGTGATAGTGGCATATTTAAAACCAATCCTCCCGTTCCAGCTTCCTGACTTACACAACCTCATAACGTGTACAACCTCATGCTGTAGAATTTTGAGCGCTAGGGGGTTAATTATTGAACACAATGCAACCTGAGTCCTCGCGGGTACCCATTTTAAGCATCTAGCTCAAGGAAAGCAATTATGGTTAAGTGTGTTGCTCAGGGGCCACAATGTTCGACTAGGCCGGGATTCTAACCCACTTTTTAGTTCTGATGATTGTCACCCGTAGAAATAGAGCCCAGAGAATGCTGTTTGTGTGGTTAAGCACATTCACCGTTTTGGGGCAAATTCATGTGCTCTGCCATTTTGGCAAATGTCAGTTTCCCATTGGTTGATCCGGCTAATTTGATCATGTCGCATGATATTGTAGACTGGTCCCCTGTCTTTATCCACTATTCACGAGCCTCGAAGTGTGACGTCAGATGTTCAGGCTTATGGTATTGATAGTCCACAGTTGACATAGAGGGCGTGTACAGCAGTCACATGCGTCAACTGAGCTCGGCATTCTCCTTGTTTATTTCTACGATGCAACTCTGAATCATGCACTCTGGAACGAGGCTCAGCCATAATGTAAAAATCAAACAAACATCTACATATTTTCAACGCAGTAATCCAAAATCAACCGTGGTATGTAGATGTTTGTTTTGTTACTGAAGTTTAAAAAGGGACACATTGCCTTCAGATTGGGCGCTTTGGACTATAAAAGGCGTCTGTTATGAAATGAATATGGTTGGAAAAATGATGGAAAAATATTTTAAAAGTAGAATATAGGCTTATGATTCTCATATACCCCATTGAAATTGTGTGTTTTTTGTGTAATTTCATGACAGAATAGGGTCCGCTATTTTGGAACCAAATGTTTTAGTCCACAAAATGGCGGACCGTATGTTCTGCTGCATGGCTGTATTTCCAGAGGTAAATGTCTGGGATTTTATAATACTCATTTATTACAACACACTGTATGGGTGGTATGAAATTGTACCATAACATGAATAACAACAATGTGTTCGTGTATATGCAACTTGATATGAATTCGTGAAGGGACAGGCATGTCAAAAATCATGATTTGGGGGAATCGTGTTTTTTCGCTAATTATGATACTTTACAATCCCGAATCATTCCAAACGAGAAAAATGTTGCTAATTTGTTAATTACGTTAATTATGAAAAGGACGGGCATCCCAAGATTACACTGTTTATGTTTTCACGAAGGGACGGGCATCCCAAAACATGTGCAAAATACATTGTACAAAAAATGGTCAGGCATGTAAGTCAAGTCGAATCTGCGCGTGCGTGATAATGTGACATGCCCGCCCTTCAGTATGTAAAAGCATACATGTACAAAAAAATAGGTCATCATGATTTTGCGTTTTCACGAAGAGACTGGCATGTTTGACTAATTATTGTGTCAATTAATCAACGTTTTTGGAATTTGTTTTTTTGTATATTATTGATAAGGTTTAACTCCTACAAAAACGCATTAGGGCATTTAATCTGCAGAAGATATAGTTTTGATACTGCAGAGTTTTCAGTTTTTAACACCCTTTCAAATGCATAATATCTCGAAATGCTCTTTTAACGCATTTTGACATGCCCGTCCTTTCGTGAAAAAATTGGCGAATAAAAATGATGACATTGCCAGATAGAACGCACCCACTGGTGAAATTGCTGGAAAGGATTGTGAAATAGCAGAATTAATTGATGAAATTGCAGAAAGGAATAAGGCCAACGATCTGAGCTAATGAAGCAGCTAGAAATGGCATTCCATTATGCGCGGAGTTGACTTTCTTGTCATTGATATTGATGGAATAATAAACAATTAAACGCGTTGAATGACAAGACGGCAACTGCAAAATAAATAATTCATTGATGTTGCGCATCCAGAAGTGGATCATGGTTGACGATGATTAACGATGGTTGTGTAACTCTATGGCATGGCCATTCAACAAAGAAATGAAGGATGAAGTAAAAGTAACATTTTAACCTCAAATGTGGCACCTCTTTGATACCAACGAACCCGTGGTACGTTGTCAGCGCTCATGTGTTTTCCATAAGTTAAGAATGTTTGTTTTGTACTTTCTCAGCGATTTTTTTTTTTTTTAGCAAAGTGTATTATTTACATGTCTTGGGATTTCCTCGGTTTATTTGAGCCTATATTGTTTGTAAAATTCAGTTGTATCATTACGTTACACCTACCATTGACCAGAGCTGATATTGAGAGAGTTGCAACATAGAGGGACCAGTTTTCTTTGGTCACGTGGTTGCTGGACGCCATTTTGGGTCCAAATGCAGCACAACCCAATGGACAGACTAGTCTGGCACCCTGTGTTCGCCCATGCAGTGTTTTTTTTATACACAAAATGGCTTTTTATCGCAAGTTGTCGCAACTCTCTCAGTATACGGCTCCGCCATTGACAATTAATTTGTTTGATGTATCAACTTTGTGCACAAACGATGCTGGCAGATATTTTTTCCCTGCCCCCTCTTGAACAGGGCCCAATTTCATAGAGCTGCTTTAAGCACAAAAATTAGCTAAGCACAACCAAATGAATCTTACCAGAATAAAGTTACCAGTCAAACTACCATGTCACATGTACAATTTGTGACCGCATCCTGCTAAATTTCTGCTCAGCCAAAATTTTTAAGCAATATTTTCTGGTTAAGCAGCTGTATGAAATTGGGCCCAGATCGCTGACCTCTGTTGATTGACACTCCCTCTAGGTTTGGTATGGTCCAGCTTAGGATATCAACATTGTGAGCTTAGATGGTATGATGGTCATAGTGGAAAACCTCTCATGAATTATTATTTGTGCTTGAAATGCTGTAGTTTTTGTTTTGATCCCATATTATACACCTTTCCTTCCGCTTTCATGAATACTTTATCTTTCAGAAAAATTAATGGATCACAAAATTGGATTTGACCTTAAAGCCCCTCTTTAATCTTTTAGTCATCATTTTTCGTCCGTGTTTTCTTATGCATGACAGCCAGTTAATATTTTATACAACAACAGAGGTCAAAGTGAATCTTTCAGAAACTGTGAGGTTGGCGTTTTGGCAGGCTCTGCTGAACTGAGTCGACACTGTCAGGTATCCGGGTGTTTCGTCCGCAATCCTCCACTGGTTGACAGATTAAAATGCCACCAAGCTTCTTGACGCGTTTATTCCGCCTGGTCTTCCAGCGAAAGCAACACAAGTCTTTAACCTGAGAAAAGATTCTATGTGCACATAACCTCATGACAGATGTGCACATTTCATGACAGAACACGGTCCGCTATTTTGTATAGAACCAAATATTTGACTCCACAAAATGGCGGACCTTATGTTCCGTTGGTTGTATTTCAAGAGGAAATTTTTGTTTTGTTTTAATCCTTACTCACTAATTACGACTCAATGTAGGTGTTTTTGTGCATGAACAACTCTTAAAAAGGAAAAGTAGTAAATCCGAAAAGCAAAATTTTTGCCAAAATTTGAAGGCGATGTGCCCCTTTTCCTTCAGTGCGAAGCTCAGAAATGATTTGCTTCTCAAAATAGAAACTCAAAATCTGTGTGAATTGTGATAACTACTTCATGCGTTGTTTCGTTTTTACAGAAAATTCCCTCTTTATTTTCGTCTTTTGGTGCTGCACTTTATTGTGAACTTAGCACCCGAAAAGTACATCACGAAAACCGCGTTTGGCGCGTATACCGTATATTATGTCCATAAATTTATTTCAATTTTCTCGGAACATTAGTGTTTAATATGATCTAAAATGGATTGTGATATACTTAACATTGGAGCAGAAGTATAGAAAATATGAATAAACAAACTACACTTCTTAGGCCTATGAGGTGATTGTTATCCTTTGATCGGGTGGGTCTGATCGATGTGCACACGCACACTGCAAAAACTGGGGTTTTAAAATTGACACCATGGGTGTTGACACATATAGATACCCAAGAGAGGATCAAAATTAACACCGTGGGGTGTTAAAATAACACCAATGTAATTTTGTTGGCAGAAATTAGTGTTATTTTAACACCCTGTGGTGTAAAATTTTAATATTTTTTCGGTATCTATATGTGACAACACCCATGGTGTCAATGGTGTCAACACCCCAGTTTTTGCAGTGTATACACGGAGTAGGCTATCGCGATTGTTTCACCAAAGGTCGGCAACAGAAAATGCAGAATAGTAAATGCAATTATTTTCAAAAAAGGGTCTAAAGACACACCTGAGATTCCCTCGTTTATTTACATACCACATACAACAATAAACCCCCATTGTACAACTAGAAGCACTGCCCGAACCATGTTGACCCATTTGGCAGAAGTAAACAATTACGTTCGCTCGCAACCCCTCGCAACCCGAATGCCCGAAACAACACCTTCCCGGTTTTAACTCACTGTGTCCACTCGCTCATTGCTCCCCCGCCCCCATCGGCGGAGGTTCCTTACCCCGAGAGCTTTAAGTTCATCAAACGGACTCAAGAATGGTGAGGGGCGGTGGACTTTTCTCAGCCACCAGGCCTATGCAGACAAACAACCGTAATTGAGCAATGATTGATGGAAAGAACCCTTAAGTCATTGCTCATTGCCGACCCGCTCCGTATCTGACACACGATGTCTCTTTCTAGAAGAGCAACCGACCGTTCTTCGACAAAATGATCGGGTGGTGGCTGTCATAAAAGGGACCTCGATCGCAGCCAAACGTGGGGGCTGGTGACATGGGGGCCAGTGTCATCTCTCTCTGCAGCTCCTTTTAGAACACACTTGGCACATTTTCTCGGTGGATCCACCCCATCAGGATATTTGGTGCTCGATATGGCACGGTTTTACCCCCCCCCCCCCCATTGTGTTTTCATTGTGTGCTTGGAATCTCAGGAATTCTTGAGAGGATTTTCTAAATTTATTTACAACCTTTTTAAAAATGTTGCTTCTAACCATAAAACACACAGTTGGGTCCAGCGTACAGTCTTTAGCTTCTTTGAAAAGTTTGTAGAATCATAAAAACAGAATGCATATAATCTGAAAAGACACTGGTTTAAAAAAAATATTTGACTGAAAAGTAAACAATAACAAAACGGGGATGTAAAACAGCTGCAGCGCAAAAAGGGCCTAATTTGTTGCCCTGTGTGTTGTGGGTCATGTCACGCAGGGCAATTTACAGGCAACAAGTTCTAAAAAATCTCAAAGAAGAAAAGTTATTCACATTTCAATTTTTCACATGATTTTCTCAAGGATTGTATTGACATCGTTAGAAAAATAACTCCTGTGCTACCAAAGTGTTCATTTTACATGCAGTGCCAATTGTTGCCTTTAAAAAATTGCCCTGTGTGACAAGGCCCTTAGGTCCGCGTCCAATACATAATAAAATGTTTCCATCTACGTTTTTCCATTCTGTTTACAATCTTTTTAAAATCGACATGAACACAGAAAACTATAGACTTGCTGCCCCAGGTTTCTCGGCCCCCTTGGGTATAGGCTACTGATGTTTGTGTGTACAAGGGCGATCAAAAACAAAAACACACTCACTCAAAATTTGCTGTTTCACAACAGCTGGACCTCTGAGGTTTCACTTTAAGAATATTGAGAAGATCATGAAACTTAGCAAGCAAGGCAGAGTGAAAATACTAGACAGACAATCCTCTGGGAAAAGCAGGTGCAGTGAAATAAGCCGACGTTTCGAGTAGTATGTTCTGGTTGTCTTCAGGAGGGAACATGATCAGGGCATTTGAGGTTTGATCTTCAATCAACCTAACCAATAAGCCGGTTTAAGATTGGATTTTCGTTTCTCCGGGCATGGGCTTAAACCTTCATGTTTATGTTATTGCTCTCTTTCTAACATTTGTATTACTTTTTAAGATGCGGTGAATCTGTATACACACGACTCTCGTTTTACTACGGCGACGATTTAAAAAAACATCTCTAGTCGATTGAATACAAGTGCAATGACAGTAGTATGTCGTTACTGGACAAGCGAAAAACAATCAAAGATGGATTTAGATGGTGCAGTATAGAGCGCCTAATCACATCCTTCATTTATAGATCCTGTGGTTTTTTTATTTGTTTTATTATCCCTTGGTAATGACACGAGATCAACATTGCATGGATCAAACCCTCTGGGAAATTCACGATTATCTTGCACTGCGCTTTACCAGCGGAAGATTGGATTGTTGCCTATTATATAAAACGGCTTGCTGCGGTAATGTAAGCTGTACTTTTGTTCCGCTTAGGAGTATGGTTACCCTCTGCTATACAAAACGAGATCTCATCTCTCTATAGACAATTCTGATTTGAATGATCGATCTTCAGAGGTGGGGGGGGGGGGTGTAAGTAAAAAGAACTATCTGCCTTAATGTGCTGGGGCTCAAGTCAATCCTGCCCCTCCCCCTTCTCGGTCAACATTGGCTTTAGGCTCTGGCTCCGGGATCGGCACCAAGCTCCTGGCTCTCATTGATGTTGAAGCACCGTGCAAAATGCACACTGCTCCAAAACTTATGACGGAACCCAAGCCGGAGCGCCGGACCCCATCAAGCCTATAGGTTTAGACAAGCGCTTCTGGTCAGAGTTGAGTTGTACATGGGTCTTATCAGTGGGCGTTCCGGGTCAGCTTGACCGGTAATCCGGGTCGTACTGACCCGGAAGTTGAGTTTTGATTTTGATTCCGGATCAATTTGAACCTTAAAACTGTCAAAACTGACACGGAGATTAGTTCGATCATACAAAGGAAATTCTACGGTCAATTTTGACTCGGTTTCGTAGGGAAATCTGTCTCCCGGAGATTTTACCCCCCCCCCCCCCCGTTATTAAGGGAAATTAACACGGACTGAAGGAGGTTGATTCAAAGGAGGGCGCTATCAGAAGAAGTTTGTACACAGTTCGCCGTATGTGGGGACAGAATCTCCTGCCACATCTGCAGTTTCTTGAGTGTACGATAGAAACAGTAAATTAACCACGGGGAACAAACTTTACTAGTTTCTTTTTTTGGAAAGCTTCCAAAACGTGTTGACTTTTTTCCATAAGGTACGCCAATAGTGGTAGGCCTTTATGAGAACCATTAACCATCCCTGTTCAACCATTAAATATTTGTCCGAGTTCCTTGCTGATCTCAAAATGACATCCATAATTAGCATGAACCGTTTGCTCGCTGAAACAACAGTTGGAATGTTGTCTAACGTGGGCAACTTCGAGTGCCCTCAAGGGACTAGTATTTTCCTTCCATTAAGATTTCTTTGTAAAAGTCCACTTGAATTTAATGGCGTTCTAATTCCTTGTGGGCACAATGGGAATTGAAAAACCAGCCGAGCGAAGCTATATAGAGACCGTTTAGTTATCGATCAATCATCCAGTGACCGGAAACATTTGACTTTATGGCTGTCTTTGAAAATAGCAAATTGGAATTTGTCGAGAATATGTACGAAAACAAAATATACTAAAATGAAAATGATTTTTTTATATTTTTTTTAGTGTAGGTACTATAAAAATATTTATAAACCAATCAACTTGGCAGCATTATCAATTTAGGTTCAGTAACACTCATAATTCTCTTGTGGTTTTTGGGATGGACATAACGAATTGACACAATAAAATATAAACGTAAGTTAAACTTAAGCATTTTGTTTTATTTGTCCAAGTAGGGTAAAACATACATCTATAATAAGCGAATATTAATGCCCTAACTGAATAACATATTTATGAAATTTAAAAAGTATTACGAGGACAGGCTAACTATCTGAGTTCCTCGAGTCCAAAATATCTTCTTGGGTTTTTTTTCAGTAATTTCAAAACCAGATACGTCCCAAATTCTAACCTAGTTTCCCGTAATGGAAAGAAAATAAATTGATATCTTTTGTTGAACCATGCACAGCACTTAGCCCACATTTAGATATAAAAGCTCATGTCACACAAGGCGATTTTTTCAGACAACTTGGAGGCAACCACTTGCACTGTATGCTAAAGGAACACTTCAGCAGCACAAGAGAAATTCTTCTAGCTGTAACTCACTACTCTCAAGAAAATACTGAGAAAACTGAAATGTGAATGGATTTTCTGATTGGACATTTCCTGCAGCTGGTTGCCTGTAAAATGCCTTGTGTCGCATGATCTAAATGAAATGATGATGTCATATCTACATTTACTCCAAGTGCAGCACGACCAATTTAAGAATTAACTACCCACAGAAATCACACGACGCAAGTGACGACCCAATTAACATCAAACTGCCGTGTACTCTACAGACGCCATTATTTTTTACCTAAAGTTGACCTAAAGGTACCCAGGCCTCATGTTTGATTCTCCGTAACAGTCAAGGCCCAATTAGACGAATACAATTAAATTTGATTTCCGATGTATCGCAATTCGCTCTCTGTTTTAGTTCAACTACAATGACTTTCTACGTTGAAGGTCTAATTACTCGTTTATTAGAAAGACTCGCGCCACTTTAAGTAATGCACTTCTCAGTGACGTAGCGACGGAGGGGATGAGGGTGTTCGAACTCTTTCCCCGACAACAACATAATAAAATGAAACTGTTGGCGGGCGTTGGTGAGGGGGGGGGAGTGGGAAATACACAACCCACCATCTCCAGCTATTCATGTAGGCCTACTATTATGTGCGGTTCACTCAAACTTTGCGCGCGATCTCACACGCTTTGAAACAACAGGCGCCACACGATGTGCTGCAGAGTTGCTGTGTGGACGCATAACACAAATCTGAATCTCGCCAGGAACCCCCCCCCCTTTCTAACCCCAACCCGACACATTTATCGCTACGCCACAGAAAATATCCGATGAGACATCATAAACCATAAACCCGAACCCAAAAATGCTTAGTGCAGAGAAAAAAATGCAATCCAAATTGCTGGTCAGTATAACACTATAGCGACTGGTGCCAAGCCACAATTGTCCATAAATCCTTTTTGTTAAGCGTCTTAAGGACGTTTGTGCCCTGCTCTTCAGAGATCGAGGTCGTCATACTTCTGTAAAACAGTTAAGTGGATTTAAACTTATCAATTTTTAACACGCATAATCATAAATTGCTCAACAATAACAATGATTTTAAATCTGATTACACATTAATTTAAACAGTTAAAGACCGTACGATATTTTATTGCAACAATCCAACAAGTGTGAACTGGATAGAAACGGAGTTCCTCCAACGGGCGACTTTGTAACGCTAGGTGGCAGCAGAGGGCCACTTTCCTGGCACTGCTTACTTCAACATTCTACACTTACTACACATAGAATGATGCACTGGTGCCCCGTAAGCGTAAACATTGATGTAAACGAAGACATGAATATGGGCCTAGGTTGATTTCCCATTGCTTACGTAATTCTGAGCATGCGTACTTCGAGATCAATGGTTTTGTCTGGTATGTCTGCTGCCACCTAGCGTCCACAAAAGTATCCGAAGGCTGTTTTTAATAAGGAATGTTTATAGCAGTATTGCTACTATATTTTTCCATTGAACATGATTAATACATATACATATCTTTAATGTAATCTTAGCTTCATACTTGTATATTTAAACCAATCACAGGTAGCCCCAAAATACTTAGTAATAACTAAAAGACTTGGCTACATTCAAAATTACCTACTGGCGGTAAAACACAACAAGAGTCAAAGTTGAATGTACTATACAAATTAAATACACAATTTATCTATATACAAGTACAATGTAATAGTAAGCCTGGTGAAGAATTTCACACATGCAATTGATTCCAAGTTTCAAAATAGATGAATCCTTTTTTGTTGTCGGCAAAGAAAAACCAAAACTCAAATGACTAACTGTTTGAGAGTTATTCCTTTAACGTTATGACACTACATTTTGCGGATGACCCAAGTCTCCATCTCAGATACCGTCTCTCACGTGTCCAAAGAGGGCGCTCTCCGAATCCTGAAACGAGGAAAAGAAAATCGAAAGCGTTCGGATTCCACATCGACGTTGACAAAGTACATGGACTGGACATCAGCCGAACCAATAAAGAAAAACCAAACACCTTAAACCAAACATAAACTTACAAAAATCACATTTTCTATTCAATTTTGGATGTTTTTTTTTTCTCAATTGGACATAAAGATACACAGATTTTCTTCGAACTCATGAAGGGGAGGGTCAAAGAGTGGGGGAGACCTCAAATCCCTGTCCCCTCTGAAGCCCCTAATGCTTGTACTTGGATTTGTAAAGTCGAGGGAAGGACATTGTATTTTGGGAACATTTTTATGTGAAAAAGTGGTGCATACGATACGAAAAAGGGTACTTGCCAGGCAAGACAAAAACCGTGCAAGTCTCGCGCGTATTCGAACTTATTTGGGACCGCTTAGGTCCTACGTACTTTACTTTAACGCGTGAAGGGAACAAACTCACGCACTTTAAAAGTTCCCAAACTTCGGACACGCGTGAGACTTGCACAGTCTATTGGCACCGATGCCGAGTTAATGACGCAAAAGAAATTCACATAAAACTCATTGGTTTATTGTTCCGATCGTCACTAATAATGTGTCACATACACGGCTCGTCTGGTGCCCGGTAGAAGAACGTGAGACTCTAGCGCCGTTCTGTCGGGCACCCAATGTACCATGCACAATCCATACCGCGTGCAGAAGGTGGTAATAGTGATAACGTGACTGGACATTTTAAGGCAATTAGTCATAATTCGGACGATTTTTTCTTAATAATATTTTGTTATTACTTTGCTGTATTTAAACATTGGACGTTGACGGTTACAAATGTCCGGGAAACCATGCTGTTTATCTCAAATCTACTACAATTTCCAGCCTCGCTATGGGCAGCGCGCCGTATCGATACCTCTCATGATCGAGCAAGGCATTCTGGGATAGAAAGAAAAATGGCGCGGCGAGATCGTACACCACTGGGGACGAGGTTGTACAATTTCATCCATGTCGGTTCGTTTCTGTGTTCAGCTGACTCGTATAAGTCGGTCGCTTACTTTATTGCTTTGCCCATTTGTGTGTTACCCAAGGCCGCTGCCTTTTTTATACGATGTCATTAATTTCATTTTCTTTCTCATTCGTGTGTGTGTTTAGTTGGGAAAAACCAGCCATGCATTATTAATGTACAGTCTTTTATACCTACATGGTGGGAAAAACCAACGAGGTTTGAGGCAGCTTGGCCGTGCTGGGCTTAATTCTCCTACCGCTGAACGGGCACCGGCGCGCGGCGTGACCAACCCGTTACGAAAACATCGTAGACTCCCGCATCCCTTATCAAATACTGTGCACTTATTGGGTTATGAGGCGCGGTGTACTTTTCAATTGCAAAATTGTAAATGTGTGCTCGCAATACACGCTTCATTCAAAGTCCTATCTAAAATGCCAAGATGATGTCAGGAAATTATCCAGAGCAATTCTCATGACACCTTATATTTGTTATGGAAATAAATTAATGTTTTAAGTTGTTTGTAAAATAACGCAGATATTGTCCTGTCTTGTTTAACAGTGCACAAACCGCCGCCACTGGACTTATAACTTACAGCTTTTCAATTTCCAACTCAGAATTTCATTTCTATTCTCCAATAATTTTCTGATATCAAGCACATGCGTCTTCTGTCGGTAAATGACTGACATTATGCGAAGCGACAGGTTGTACGCGTATAAGCTTTTTTGATACAGTCTGTCAAACTACCCGTTTTTAAAGTCATCGGCGACAATGGGTATAGACGCGCTCACACGAATTCAACGACAGATGATAAACTTGCATCATGGTGCGGCCATCTTGATTTTTATCCCATTCAAATCAATGTTACCAAACCGAGGCTGGAAGGAGAAATAGTCTGGTTCATTTTTTTTTTGATGAGTATCAGCATCAATTACTGCTGTTGGATACAGGGAACATGACCAAGATGGTGGCAGCATGATAAAGGTGTTCAATCATACACACTCACCTGTTCCTTTGCGCCTCAGTACCTGGGCTGGTGGTACACTACTCCTATATTGCTGTATTTGCAGCTAGCGTCATATTGTCTCCCCTCTGCCACGCACTTGGTGAAGCCTCCGCAACGGCACTTAAAACTGCTCTTTTCTGCCTGTTTGCAAACTTGCTTGGCGCGACATACCTAAAAAATGAACAGGAAGAAAGAAAGAAAATATTACTAGTATGTTGTATTGTTTTTGGTTCTTGTCTGCTGTGTCTTGCTGTTTGTAGACAGTTTCTTTGATTGTTTTCTTCATTTGTTCGTATGCCAGTGCTTTTAGAGCAACCAGATAATAAACCTAGATAAATGGTGTTGTTGCTGTTGTTGCTGCTGTTGTTGTTGTAATTACTCCGCCCATGAATTTTCTAAAGCTTCAGTCTATGGGGTCATCCAATATACCTTCCAGAAACACATGCCAGAAGTTGAATGCACTGGGGTAGTTGGTTCACCTGAAACATCTGTGGTTGTAACACTAAAAAAATTCCCGGTCAGAATTGTCCCGGCTCCAGGACCTGACCCATTTGACAAGGAACATTTGTCAAAATGACCCAGAAAAGGGTCAAAATTATGCAGAATCTGAGTTAAAAATCTACATATTTTAACCTCTTCCCGGGGCCGCCCTGACCCGGGCTCCATGAGACCCGGAGTCTGGGTTCATTCTATCCCGGGAGTTTTAAGAGTGTAGACAACGTCACGAATTTTAAAAGTGGTAAAACAAAATATCCAATCTAAAAAAAGAGTGGAAGCGTCGAGTATTGTTCTTTTCCGCTACAGTTCCCATCCAATCTATGTTTTAAAATTTGACTTGTGCTTAGACACGTTAGAACAAAGCTTATCGGCCTTCATATTATGTAGATTTGTATAATGACCAGAAACAAACAACATTAAAGGCACTGTACACGTTTGGTAGTTACTCAAAATATATATTAGCATACAAACTTACTTGGTAACGAGCAACGGAAAGCTGTTGATAGTATACAACATTGTGAGAAACGACTCCCTCTGAAGTCACGTAGTTTTTGAGAAAGAGGTAATTTCTCACTAAAATAATAAAAGACTTCAGGCCTGAAGCCTTTTATTCCTATCTGGAAGTACACAAATTTGTACAACAAGGGTGTTTTTTCTGTCATCATTTTCTTGCATCTTCGATGACCAATTGAGCCCAAATTTTCACAGGCTTGTTATTTTATGCATATGTTAGGATACACCAAGTGAGAATACTGGTCTTTGACAATTGCCAAACGTGTTCAGTGCCTTTAAGTCTACCGTATCCAACAGGATAGAAGTTGAAATTCAAAATTCAAAATTCAGCAGACAAACGAAGAGAATGATAACGCTAATTATTCGCCTCTTCGTCTCTAGAAAGCTTATATACAAAAGCTTTCACAATTGACTAGATCATAATTCCATTACCAACTATTACGAGGTTTACATTATATTATGGACTTTACCGTCCTAGGTGGTTCAAATTACAAACAACTTGCTACATGAGTCACTACGACAAAGAGTGCCCCGATTGTATTTCATAAAAAAAGCATTAGCCATGTTACTGTCAGTTTGTCATCACCAAACGTCAAGAGTGCCTCATACTAAAGTAATCCACGGTAAGTCTTAAATTTCACATGGGTTTGATGACAGGTGTCGATGGAAGGTCCGGAGAGCGCGAATGGCGTTGTCTTATCCGATTGAGGTAACGCCTCCGGCTTTGCACTGTCATTGCACTTTTAATGCCCGCAGATTCACCTCCCTCATTTAAAGCCCCTATTCCCACGCCCCCACCCCTCTTTAGTTTTGTTTTCAGTCACCCTGCTCGCCGCACTGCAACTCCACATCAATCCACCAGGGAGGAACTGTGTTTAGCCTGGCGTTATTACCTGCCATGGTCCACGGATGCCGCTGAAAAACATGATGCAACGCATTCTATAAGAGTGGACAGTTAAGCCAATTCCATTATGAAACAGTAAGGTGGCACACACGAGCTACGCTTGCTGCCGTTCGCTCCTGACTTCTGACGGTACGCACGAGTGCCTCGAGACGGTGATACTGCACCGCAAGCCGTACCGCAGGAAGACAAAATTAAAGGCCGGCATTATTGAGTTGAAACTCCTTTTTCGGGCCCATAAAGACTTAGTAATTAATAACCACCTCACCCAACTTCATTAAAACAGAAGACAGTTTTCCGAAAACCACAAATACTTTTATTCACACAGCTTTTGCTATTTTTAATTAAAATATTCAATCAAAATCTAAAAATAAAGATCTTGGAGACTCGGCTATAGTTAAAGGAGTAGATTGCCAAGTCAAAATTCCGGTAATACACAGGAGTCTACGTTGTCAGTCACTCCATCACTGTCTCTTTAATCATTGGTGTCCATTTAATTAGGTCATAATTATCCGTATAGATCGAGAGAAGATCTCGTCTAATTGATTACCTGTTTTCTCTAATTTGTACACTTCATACCACTGCAACACACCATTGCACTCCTAAAGTGATTCCCAATTTATTTCAACTTTGGACGGACAATCTCCTGTTAGGGCTGAAGGATTGGATTCGATGTGACAATTGGGAAGCTCATCGGAGAAGAAAATTGGTCCGGTTACCTCCTCATCACTCTTCCTTTTCGTCTGGTTTGCAAAAAATGTCAAACTATAGCATTTACAGTCATTTACAGTCATTGCCAGACAATGCCTGAAACTAAACTGATCACAGCCGTAATTGAAGAATAAACTTCGCTACTCACACAGGTTTGCCATTACTTGCAAGTGCGGGCCCTGAATCATAGCGCGGATCCACAAACTGACCGGGTCAGAATTGACCCGTATCCGGGTCCCATGAGGCTTGACCCTATTTCTGGGTCAATATGACCCGGAATCTGTGTCAAAATGATCCAGAAACTTAGGACAAACTGACGCATAATTCGAGTTAAAATCCCACCTTTAACCGCTTTCTGGATCAGCTTGACCTGAAATGGATCAGACACCCTGGGAGCCAGAATCCGGGTCAATCCAGGTCAATTAATTCTGAATTGACCCGTATCAGGGTCCCGTGGGGCCTGACCCATTTCTGGGTCAGTATAACCCGGAATATTGTGTCAATGACCCGGAAAAGGTCGCAGAATCCGAGTTAAAAATACCACTTTCCGGGTCAGCCTGTCCCGGAAATGGGTCATGACCCCTTCGACCCGGAATCAGGGTCAATTCTGACCCGGTAGTTTTTTAAGAGTGATGATTTTGCTTACACCTTACCAGTCCCTTACAACCTTGTCATAATAATAGTCCACGTTCATTTCTTATTAAATATTTGTGATCTCGATCTTTCGTAAGAAATCTCATGCTGTTTACTTTAAGGTGTGCCACAAAAAAGTGCACTACTTAATTTGCTGCGAGTCAAGTTTGTAGTCTCGATGACAAGGCTGAATGGTTGTACCCGTCAACAATCGATTTTGTATGTAATTGATTTACCGCGCAAGTGTTCTCTAAACACTCCCGCCCTTGCATTTATTAGCCTTGATCGTCCCTCTACCTTCATCATTCGTCACCATTTCAAATGATATTTCGATTGAAAGAGAGACAGTAGTGAGAGAGTGGGGAGAGAAAAAAACAGACTCCGAGCCGTAGGAGTGCAGTTCTCACCGTCAGTGTAAACACGGGCATCTTTTCATCAGAGATGTGCCGTCTAATATAAGATAAACAAACAAGCTGCACACCGGAAGTGACTTGCTGAAACCGGAAGTGAGCGGAGGCGGATCACCGTACGCGAGGATGGGGCATCTTCAATAGAAACGTAGCTTTCAATTATTAATTGTTGAACAAATTCATAGGAACGAAGTTGGATTTTTGTATCGCTCTTCTTTTGGTCCTATACCTTATTTTAATAAGACTGTTCGCTTATGAGGCACACGTCAGGCAGTGTTTGTTTTATTTGTGCTTACATATGGATGGACTTCCTGAAGTTCAGTTGGTTGTTTAGTTTGCAAATTATGTTTTCTTGATGTTTCATCGAGCTTTATTTTCCTGTCTGAAACTTTTGGCGCGGACATATGTCAGGCATTCGTCCTTTCTGCGAAGAATATTGGTCGACTTTTGGCAAACTTAGTTTATATAAAAGAAAACTGTGTGTGAATTGTTAACAGATAGAAATGTCAAGTAAAAAACCACAAGGGAGTGCGAGTACATTTTTTATAGTATAATAATTGTGGGTTAATCAAAGAACAATTTACTAAGCGGGACTTGAACCTGCAAACTCCTGATTAAGATTAACGTGCCAGCGCTCTACCAACTGAGCTTTCAATAATGAACATGTTTTAAGAAGAAAAACATTATTAAAACAAACCTTACTCGAGTCAAAACTGAATATTACTTTACGGAAAAAATGTAACCCGACTTTTGTTGTTGTTGCTGTTGTTTTGTAATAGTTGTTGTTGTTGTTTTTAACGGAAACCATCTTTGCATGTATACACACTCTGTTGCTTACCAATGCATAAATCCACTCTACGATTATGTGGTGAGTTTCACATCTCCTTTTAACAAGACTTTAATCATTAATAAAAAGTTAATAATGTAATAATGTTCATTAATAATGCGCCATGTCTGTCATAAATGACACTCCTGGCGCTAAATTATCAAATCAGGTGGAGATTGTTTAGAATAATTTTACGAGACGAAACAACCATAATACAACACCTTGAAAGGGTAACAAGGTGAAGTGGAGCATATTGCTGCCAGATTATGCAAGAACCACCGGGGCAAACCCCTTCTCTTTACGATAAATGCACTTGGTTCTTTTGCATTATACAACGCACCGAACCTCCTACTGCTTAACAACCCAAGCATCTGAATGAAGAAGCAATAAGGGTTAAGAAAAAGTGTCTTGCTTAGAGGCACTGAACCCTTTTGGTAATTGTCAAAGACCAGTGTTCTCACTTGGTGTATCCCAACATATGCATAAAATAACAAGCCTGTGAAAATTTGGGCTCAATTGGTCATCGAGGTTGCAAGAAAATGATGAAAGAAAAAACACCCTTGTTGTACAAATTTGTGTGCTTTCAGATAGGAATAAAAACTTCTTGCAAGAAGTTTTTATTATTTTAGTGAGAAATTACCTCTTTCTCAAAAACTACGTTACTTCAGAGGGAGTCGTTTCCTACGATGTTTTATACTATCAACAGCTCTCCGTTGCAATTGTTACCAAGTAAGTTTTTATGCCAATATTTGTTTTGAGTCATTACCAAACGTGTACGATACCTTTAAGGAAACAAGACTGGGACTCGAACCCGCACTCTGCTGATCAGAACACCAGAGCTTGAGTCCAGTGCGCAATTTTGATAAAAGACTAAACAAACCAAAAAAATAAAGATGAGAATTAAAAACAATACATAAGTGTGATGCAATTCGTTGGGTCAAAACGTAATGTTGGAAAAGACAAACAAAATAAAAAAATTAGCAGTGGGGAGAAATTTCTGGCAAATATTCGAAGAGCATTCTTAATAGATTCCCTTAATATCATGTCATTGACTCGTTATTAAGTATGCCAACAAAAATATAATATCACAAAAGCTCTCCTGGCGCATTATTAATAAATTTAATATTCCCAACCGGAACGGAACCCGTGAGAAGTCGTTTGAAAATTCGCGATCCAATTAATTTCCACCTCAATGTTGGTAAATCTCGGGAGATTTGGGACTCAGAGAGGATGAGCTTAGGGGATTGGATCAGCGAGTGTGCATTAATAGGACGTGGGGAAAGATTTACGGTTTGATTACTCTTGGGATTAGATTAATCACGTGCTTATAATACATTTGCATTAATCCCTGTTGAAATTTGGAGGTGACGAATTTTAAATTATGCATTGACAATGTGAGGTAAATTTTGTAAAACATTTTTTTGGGGATCTTTCAAAGTTGTTTATTGTCAAGGGTGGATCCAGTTTTGGTGTTTCATTTCATTTATTAATTCATTTATTAATTCTGGTTGTGAAGCCAAGGACTCTCAGAAAAGTGAACTTATTCACTATACTAGCAAAGAACCCAATGGCCCAATGGAGAGAAGACAAGGAAGAAAGTTTCAGTTTTAGTTCTGTATGGGAGAAAAAACCACAGAGAATTATTCCAGGGAAAACCCATGCAATCAGGTAGGGACTGAAAACCCAATCCACATAGTGCCCCCGGTGGGAATTGAACCGGGGTCCCTGTCAAAGGCAGGGAAAGATACCACTTCACGTACCTGACAGCCTAACCCGTTAGTTAGTTTTGTTTTTGTTTTGTTGTGTTTGTTGACAAAGGGACAACTACACACGATGCGAAGTGCGCAGCGCGACTCAGCGACGCCGCAGGGACCGGGGGCCCGCAAGGACCTTGAAACACATTTTCAAATTGTTCGAGTGCAGTCTGTACGTGGTAATTGATCTGGCACCTTGATCTTGAAATGTGTTGCTTGAAATAATGGAATTAAATGCCTTTTAAGTTGATGGGTCAGTTGGAGGTAAACGCCGTTGGAATTTGGGGCGAGTGCATCCATTGCGATCAGCTAAAGCTCTCAGTACGGACGCTATGAAACAAAAGTCTGGAAATTTCTTGATTAAATCAGGCAGTTACTGTTTCAAAGAAAACAAGGATATTTTTGTTAACGACCAATCGAATTAAGGAAACGAGGGTTTTAGGGAAATCTTCCAGCCATTATGGCAGTATCTTGGACAGAGGCATTTGGCAGCCTCACTTTCAAATCAACCATTGACAAATTGTAGAACCATAATACAGACGTTTCAATGTATCAGAAAAACTACACCGGCCGGATATCGTTATTGAAACCAAACGATATTACGGGCCGATTGAACCAAATAGCATCATAGCCAAGTAGCTTAATGAAACCAAATGGTATTATCCGGAACTTGCTAATACCATAGTCGGGTTAACGGTATGATCCAAACTCTATTAAAGGATATATTTATGGGTTATAGGTTTATAGGTTAGTGGCAGGTTGTGTAGTTTTTGAACTCTTATTATTTTATGATTTAACTATTATTTACCGTTATTGTGAATGCTTTTAGGATATTTCTTCATCTATTTCTTTGTTTTCTTCTCTTTTGTTTTTGTGTGTGCATGATATAGGGTGTTTGTTGGGTGTGATGGAGTATTTGTTTGTTTGTTTGCCATTTCGGGGGGGGGCTGGTTATTAGTATGGTTCTATATATTATTGGATCTCGTGAATCAACGTTTGATCTCGATGGCTGAGGTGTTAACGGGAGAACCTAATAGGCTCAGTTACTTCACTTCGGGATAATCTTAATCTTAGTTCCTTAAAGTTTCATTTCAAGACAGTATCCTAGGTATGACACTAAGGAGTTTTCCCGTAAACATGTTGACCAAAAGAAACCTTTGAAGAAAAACTAAGGAAGAAACTCCCCTTGTATCTCATATGCCATGATATTCTTAGCTGGACCAAGCCACACGTCCTAGAGGCGGTGTCAATCAACAGGGGTCAGTGATTTGGTTAGAAGGAGGCAGGAAGAAAACTCTGCTAGCATCCTTTGTGTACAAAATCGGTAAGTCAATTGTCCATGGTAGATGGAACCAAATTATAAAACTTAATTAAGCAAACAAATAAGCTTAAATTTGCAATACCTGGACATGTAAACAACAAGCTTATTGAAAAAAATCTTTGGGGGAAAGGCAAAACAAACCCTCTTAACCTATGGAAAAAACTTGGAAGCATGTGCTGTCAACGTATCGCGGTGGCGTTGCTACCAAACAGGACCCAATTTCATAGAGCTGCGCTGCTTTTAAAAAAGTAGCTAAGCATAACAAAATTGTGCTTACCAGAATAAGGTTACCAGCCAAACTGCTATGTCATGTACAATTTGTGACTGGTATCCTGCTCATTTCTGCTAAGCAAAAATATTTTAAGCATTATTTTCTGCTTAAGCAGCTCTATGAAATTGGGCCAAGGTCACGCGCTGGAGAACGGACGACGTGCTGACAAGCGTCAGATCCGGTCCGGTAAGGATCTGGTCCCAGATAGGTGAAGTGCATTTCAGGTACTTTATGTGTACCCATCTTACCCAAGAACTACATCCGTTCATTCTAAAACCCTCTTTTAAAAGTCCTATATCATTGCGATGAAATGAAACAAAACTTCATGCACTTGGCAATGTACGGTTGACCTACAAAATATTGCGTAAACCTCAAAAAGGTTAGTGGATTATTATATCAAGCATGAGTTGTGTTAGTTCTGAAAAGATATTTCGATCAGAGTATGCTCTGATCGTCTCCAGAAAAACAGCATTAATGTCTACCGCCCGAGTGGCTTTCAAAACAAAAAAATTGTCAATATATAATTTATAGAGTGTAGCGATATTGACTTTTCCCATAAGAAAAAACCACAACACTTTGCTTTTTCAGGGTTACCTTCATCGGGTGATTAATTAATCAGAACGGAGTTGGCTAGAAAGGAAAATGATTGATACCGTTCAATACATATATAATTTATTGTGTTAGCGCTGGCATGTATAATCATGCGTTTGCGTCCCTGACATTTTGGTTCGAGAGACAATATAGAGAGACAATATACAGATTTACCTGACCATCGGAAGTTGCAGTACCATGTTCTTAATTATTAAAGACACAAGCCTCAATTATAAATCATCGCCATCAACTATATTGAAGATGACTCGATATTTGAAGGGGGTAATTTATGGTTGATAGATTTAAAATGTGGGTTACGGTCATAAAGGCGGCCAGTGCTTGCAATACAAAGAGAGCATCTTTACGAAGAGTAAAGTATTCATGAACTTATTTTCTAGAAGTCTTCTTCCTTCATGAGCTGTCATACTTTGTTTTCCCTCTGCGGTGCAATCCCTACTCCACACAGTATCCCCTCCTTACTGGCATTAGAAGAGCCACAGACCCTACTGGATTAAGACAGATGTTTTGTACCAGTCGCTGCAAACTTCTGAAAATAGGTTTTCCCCTGATGTCATCGGGCAGTCTTCAGAAGATGGGGGCTCAGTGTTTTAAAGGCACTGAACACGTTTGGTAATTGTCAAAGATCAGTATTCTCACTTGGTGTATCCCAACATATGCATAAAATAACAAGCCTGTGAAAATTTGGGCTCAATTGGTCATCGAAGTTGCAAGAAAATGATGACAGAAAAAACACCCTTGTTGTACAAATTTGTGTGCTTTCAGATAGGAATAAAAAGGCTTCTTGCAAGAAGTCTTTTATTATTTTAGTGCGAAATTACCTCTTTCTCAAAAACTACGTTACTTCAGAGGGAGTCGTTTCTCACAATGTTTTATACTATCAACAGCTCTCCGTTGCTCGTTACCTAGTAAGTTTTTATGCTAATATATATTTTGAGTAATTACCAAACGTGTACAGTGCCTTTAAGGAGTTTGTGCATCATTGCTTTGATAGGCCATACATATTCCCTAGCTTCATATAATAATTCAGAGTTGCCCAAGTACGTTTCTAGGCCGTTTTTCTTTACTTTAAAGGCAGGGTATACTGGTTGTTTTTGTCGAAGACCAGTATCCTCACTTTGTGTATTCCAACATATGCATAAATAAAATAACAAACCTGTGAAATAATTTTGCTCAATTGGTCAGAGTGTCACATTCTTAATTTTGCTATTAATGACCAAAGTGCTTCCCGCCGTAATTATAGTCAAATACATTAGAAGCTTTACACACGATGTCCTTAAAGTGACAATAATTTGGAGACAAGCATTCAGTGGCCACTCTGATGCACATCTATCCAGAGCAGAGTCACTCAGTACCAGATCGATGCTGGCAAACCGAGTATATAGACAGACATTTAGCACAACGTTACTTAACGTTCACTGCAGATAGACAAGACACCGACGCCGGTGATGAAGTAACCGTTGGGGACGGTCGGTACACCCTGCGGGCGTTAACCAAATTTGCTGCAAATTGACACAAATTATGGCCAGGCGTAGTATTGATCAAAGAGCATGTCAAACACAATGTTGTTACGTCGGACCGCGGGCGCCCCCCCCCCCCCACCTTCACTCCCCCAGCAACCCGTTCGTTAAATCTTCGCTCTTACAACCTTGTTTAAAGGCACCGAACACGTTTGGAAATTGTCAAAGACCAGTGTTCTCACTTGGTTTATCCCAACATGCATAAAATAACAAGCCTGTGAAAATTTGGGCTCAATATTGGTCATCGAAGTTGCAAGAAAATGATGAAAGAAAAACACCCTTGTTGTACGAATTTGTGTGCTTTCAGAGGGAGTCGTTTCCTACAATGTTTTATACTATCAACAGCTCTCCGTTGCTTGTTACGAAGTAAGTTTTTATGCTAACATTTTGTTTTGAGTCATTACCAAACGTGTACGATACCTTTAACAAACTTCACCATGTGCCAATGTGCTTGTTTTACCTATATTCAAATCAATGACGAGCTCTTGAAGGCTAGCGAGAACATTCATGGGATGGTTGTTCTATCTACAGCTTTACAAGGTTAGAAACTCTGAAACTTCAAACTGTCACTTTTGAAGTCAACAATTTATTAGGGATGGTTGTTCTATCTACAACCATGGAGGAAATTTCCTTCCTCCATGCTACAACTTTACAATGGTTAAAAACTCTGAAAAATCAAACTGTCACTTTTGAAGTCAACTATTTATTAGAAAGGAATGACCAGTTGTGTCATTCTCTTACACAATAATTATTTAATCAAACGTTTGTAGGTCCTATGGGCTTAATGTAATTAGTGGAGCCACTTTTCGTGAAATGGGCGTGGCATTGGAATTACGTCACACTTTTCTTGCATAAATCATCATAGGAAAAACTAGCTCAATGCAACTCCCATGGGCTTCTGGTAATCGGTGGAGCCCGTTTGTGTGAAGTGGGCGTGGCTTACAGTGGCATAACGTACGTCACACTTAGAAACAGGATGGAACAGGATTGCATGTAAATTAGACCCTTTACATTGGCCGCCACAGTTGATGTGTGAGTCAATGTTGGTTATGCAAATGATCCAATACCAGGGTGAGAGAGCGGTCAACCTCGTATTGCTCGACACACCTTGGGGACGAGGTTGGTACACAGTATTAACACAAAGGAAATATTTATTGTGGTGATTACGTCAGGTGAAGTGAGCCTATTGAATAATAGATGAACAAACTACGAAGAAACTATAACTTTGAGAGTGAATAATGTTTGTCTTTATCAAGGTATTTATAGATATAGACCTAATGAAGAAATTATAAATTCCTTGTTTTACAAGTGTGTTCTAGTTTTGCTGTAACTCCTCTTTTCTTTAAATGAATAAAAACCCTGGTGGCCTCCCGATTTCAGAGCTATCTCTTGATGATTTCCATCGTCTGATTAATTAAATTCACAACTCAACTGTTGCTATCCAAACAGAGGCAGGAAAATCGGCTGCTTTCACAAGGACATGCACTCATCACATTCATTACAAAATTAACACATGGATTCGCCGTCACACACGCGTATGAATATCCAGGGTATTCTTTCACATTATAATTGGCTATCTGAGAGTTGGGTTAATCTGTCGTGCTTGTGTGTATGTTAGGTGTCAAGTCTAGTGAAGATTCATAGATGTTTCTGCGCCACTAATGGTTGGCGAGTCGGCTTTGAGTACCGGACTGGGAATGCATCGGTGGCTATCACTGTGTGGGGTAAAACCAAAATGCTGCATGTGTTACAGTGTAGAGTTACTCGTAGTACTTATATACCCTTGCCCAAAATTTATACTCGTAGCTATACTCATATCATACTCATACCCATACTAGTACTCACATTTTACTCGTAGACATACTAGAACTCATACCATACTCATATGTACTCGTCCCCATACTCATACCCTTCTCATAACCATACCAGTAGCCTACCGTACTTTAGAGCTCATATCCAAACTTATACATACCGTAGGCTAATCATACCAATACTAGTACTCATACCATACTCATACACAAACTAGTACTCATACCGTACTCATACCAACTAGTACTCATACACATACTAGTACTCATCTAGTACTCATACACATAATAGTACTCGTACTCGTATACAGTGCTTTACACACATCGGTGTACGTGTAAAAAAAAATAACAATATTCTTTATCCCCGATGCAAATTTAACATCTATTAAATTATACATACTACTCATGTTGCACTCCTTTCGTACTAGTACTCATAAATACCCATTCTAGTACCCATACCGTACTCATACAAATACAAGTACTCATACCACACATACTAGTACTCATACCGTAGGCTAATCATACCAATACTAGTACTCATACCATACTCATACACAAACTAGTACTCATACCGTACTCATACCAACTAGTACTCATACACATACTAGTACTCATACCGTACTCATACCAACTAGTACTTATACACATAATAGTACTCGTATTCGTACTCATACCAACTAGTACTCATACACATACTAGTACTCATACCGTACTCATACCAACTAGTACTCATACACACACTAGTACTCATACCGTACTCATACCAACTAGTACTCATACACACACTAGTACTCATACCGTACTCATACCAACTAGTACTCATACACACACTAGTACTCATACCGTACTCATACCAACTAGTACTCATACACACACTAGTACTCATACCGTACTCATACCAACTAGTACTCATACACACACTAGTACTCATACCGTACTCATACCAACTAGTACTCATTCACATACTAGTACTCATACCAACTAGTACTCGTACCCGTACTACTCATGCTTATACTCTAAATTGTAAAACAACAAGAACTGCACCCCATCAGGCTTGCGCCAGACAAGTACAACAACTATAAGTGTTGGCTCTTAGAAGAACCGGTGTGGTCTCGACGTTTCGATAAGTATACTCTGCTCGTCTTCATGAGAAGACAAGCAGACTATTCGAAATGGCTTACTGTTATCAGCTACGAGAAGACGAACACAGTGTACAGTTTTTCTTATGATCTGCACCATCATGCAAAGCTTCAAACATCACTAAATGATAGTTTAATTGATGTGGCAGAATTGAGGTTGATCTCTTCTATGCATCAATAATGATTCGATTAATTACGGTCCCCCTCATGTGCCGGGTCTCGTCAAAGCTCTGAGAAGATTTATAAAGCCTCCGTAGTCAATAAAAACTGGTCTACACTTTTTCCAATCTCCTCGACTTTAATTAATTACAATCTGAGAGACTAAAAGGTCACATGATGTAGAACATAAATCACTTTAGGAATTTCAACTTTCCATTTCACGTAAGAGTGAGTTTCAATGGTTTCGGCATTTGGTTTTCGACTGAAATTGTTTAAACTAGAAAGGATGGAGTGCAGTTTGTTTATATTACTAACGAATGCTTAAGAAATAGACGGAGTTCAACACAAAAATAGGGCAGGGGCAATAAATATGCTTTTAAGCGAATGCTTTTTTTAAAGAGTGGGCATTGAGTCATATTTGGATTAGTAGGGTTTGTAGTAAAAATAATATGGAATTGTTGCCTCAAATGGCTGAGATGTTGTTTTTATTTTTTAATTGTTTCTTCTATTAACCCAGGATGAGCCGAATTAGTACTGTTTTTATTTCTGCCCTGCATCCTAAAAGCTGCTGTATTTCTTACCGAGTAAGTTTTGATTGCCATTCATTTTCAGAGTCATTACCAGACCCTTTAAGATGTAATATTGCTTAGTAAATAACGTCACAAAACAAATTACTGGTAATACTGACATCTCATCCTTAGCTGAATCTTAGTGCTTATGAAATCGAGCACAGAGTTCGGAATATATCTAAGCTATCTTAGTATAGAGGGAGGCACGTGAAGCACGCCGGCCCTCTAATTGAAAAGGACGAGCATTCACCAATAATACAACAGCAGAATCCACTTGATGACTTCTAAAATTCAAAATGATCTCCTGAACTTGAATTAATTTGAAACCTGCAATCAACAGCACACAATACAAATGGAAATAGCACAGCCCAGTCAAACTTGGATGTGACGGGCAAAAAGTCAACGCTGGCTACATACCTAGAAAATTACAACTTTACAAAAAGAAATCCCGATTCAACAATAGCCCTAAAAAGTACAGTATTATTTTTCTGATAAATAAAGATAATTTACCCAGTTCAACAATAGCCCTAAAGAGTACAGTATTATTTTTCTGATAAATAAAGATGATTTACCCAGTTCAACAATAGCCCTAAAAAGTACAGTGTTATTTTTCTGATAAACAAAATGATTTATACACAAAACAATAACCACAGAGAGTTCTAGGACATTATTCCTCCCAAGATCGGAGCATGGCCAGGCTCCCTACAAAATAGAGAGAAATACCCACAGAAAATAAATGTGCTCTCTCTAGCTCAAAGCTGAAATGGCAATACAGAGTGAGTCTAAAGGTAGCAGACCCAAAACATAACTTCTTATTGTGATGGTAATTGCAAAGTTGGATCAGACACTTGAACGCTGAGGGCGCACTTGGATTCCCTACATCGGGTTGTGCATCTTTCTACGATAACATAGCTCGGAAAACGGAAAAAACCGGATGATCGCTCTAAGCTTCCGTATGTTAATGTTTTTCCAAGTATATTTTCACTGCGTTTTATAGATGGAATTAATCACGTACCGACGTGTTTTATAGCTGAGGGTTATAACAGTTCTGAAGCTGGACAGATCTGTTCACAGAAGAAAATCAAGTTACTCCCCGGTGTCACATTTCTAGAGTGACTCCAGAGGTATTAGTCCCCGAGTCAATGTTATGTTGATCGACACCTCCTTGGTGTCAAGGAGGGTGAAGGAGTCGGCTCCAGAGGGTAACGCGAGAAAGGTGTTTAGCAAAATAGATTACCTTACACCTGAGACCCATCCAATGATAAGACTACAACTGGTCCAATTATCAAACATGGCTCACACCGACACTCAGCAGGCAATTACGAAAAATGTTCTGTCAGGTAGCCCGACAACATTTTAGTGTTCCAGTATGAAAGTTAATTAATTATGAAGTTAATACTGTACGGTATCAATCCCCCATAGAAATATCACCGTCTGAAACACAAAGTTGAGAGAAAGTACCCTGATGACCAACCCTAACAACAGACAAACAAACGGGGGAAAAACACCAAAACTTTACTTATTTAGATTGCTGCAGTCGAAATAACCACATAAACCTGTGGTATGAAATGTGCATAAAACCCACATATAATCCCCACCCCTTTTCACTGTGCCTTTGTTTTTGTTTTTGTCATAACAATATAAAACCAGTTATGGTATAAAATGTGCATAAAACACCTAATTACCCCCCTTTTTTCACTGGCCTTTGTTTTTGTTATCGATTTTATTTTTGTTTTGTTTGCATGTTCGTTTGTTTTCCTTTTGCAATTTTTTAAAATCTTGTTTTGTCTCTGCTTTCGTTAAAAATTATACTTTCACATATTTTAGCTCTGTGCAGCCAGTTAGATTTTTCAAAGAAATATAAAGAGAAATGAAATGAAATGAAGAAAATAAATTTCCGGTTTGTCTGTTTGGATGTGTTTCTTTTTAGAATTTCGTTTTATTTGTTTAGTTACTCAAAATAAATATTAGCAGAAAAACTTACTTGGTAACGAGCAACGGAGAGCTGTTGATAGTATAAAACATTGTGAGAAACGACTCCCTCTGGAGTAACGTAGTTTTTGAGAAAGAGGTAATTTCTCACTAAAATAATAAAAGACTTCAGGCCTGAAGCCTTTTATTCCTATCTGAAAGCACACAAATTTGTACATCAAGGGTGTTTTTTCTTTCATCTTTTTCTTGCAACTTCGATGACCAATTGAGCCCAAATTTTCACTGGCTTGTTAGTTTATGCATATGTTGGGATACACCAAGTGAGAACACTGGTCTTTGACAATTACTAAACGTGTACGATGCCTTTAATATTTGTTTGCCACTAGACGGTACGAAACCTGTTTACTTTTTGGTTTGACGGTGTGTTTATTAAGAAAAAGGGATGAAATCATTTGACTCTACCAACAAACCAATGGTTATAATTATCCCCGTAATAGATGTATCTGCCACAGGGGTGCTATTGGGTGTTCAACTGACTGTTGTCTTACATCAACCACTGGGAAGCATTAGGGAAATATTACCAACAAATGATAAATTGCGTTCCAAAGAGAAGAAAAACGATCACGTGTCTACATCATTTCTTCATGCAGTTCTCGGTCGTCGAACTAACGCGTTTTCTCGTGATGTCACGAGGGATTTGTTGTATAGTTAAATCATGAGTCAAAAAGCCCGAGGGGATAAACGTTTGTATTAGTTTTTACGCCACTGATCCCAGGTAACAAACGTGTCTATGACACGGTATCTCCACGAACCGGCAATACTTGATGGATACAAGACACTGGGTCGTCCGTACATCTGTCATATATATTTTACCTTTTTATGATTAATGTCCAAACAATACAACTTAAAAGTCGCCTTAAGTGTGCATCAGTTCTTCGGGCATTTAGGCACGTTGTGGTAGACACCGAGTGCATCTGAACCAATCAACTGGGATGTATTAGTTATTGTTTTAACCAACTTATTGACAGCATACTATGGAAGCGTATTGCCGCCACATGAATGAAAAAAAATATCTCTTATCGTGTACGTACACCATAACTTATCGTGTACGTACATGATAACTTATCATGTACATACACGATAAGTCCAAACTTATCGTGTACGTACACGATAAGTCCAAACTTATCATGTACGTACACGATAAGTCCAAACTTATCATGTACGTACACGATAAGTTATCGTGTATGTACACAATAAGTTATCGTGTACGTACACGATAAGTTATCGTGTACGTACACAATAAGATATTTCTGTTATTCATGTGGCGGCAGTATTGCATTATCTGTCTTTTTTCCTTTCTTTTCTTTTCTTTTCTTTCTTTTCTGTTTCTTGTATTTTGTTTTATTTTCTTGTATTGTCTTTTCTGTTATTATCTTTTCTTTTCTTGTCTGTTCTTTTCTTCTTCCGTTTCTCCTTCTTCTTCTTTTTGTGTGGGGGTGCAAATAATGGCCAAGTTTCTGCTGGCCTATAAGCTCGTGTAAGTCTCATAAGCGTGTGATTGTTAAGTGAGTTTTGAAAGAACAATGTTTAAATTTAAGAAAACGCCAATATTAAACCTGTAATGGAAGCAAAGCTCCCATTACAAATAGACTGATATATCCATTTATCATAAGGGTTTAAGAACATTGTGGATAATTATGGAACACTTGAGTAGATGGTATTCAAGAACAAATGACAGCATCTTCGTCTACCTGAAGAGGGCAGACATGCAATTCCATTGCAATTCAAATAATGTGAAATGGCACACGAACGGTTGTATAATGTATGCAAACCCGTCTATAGCTCGTGACTTGCCGCTTAAAGTAGATAGGAAACGCGTTCGAGGTGAGCGTCATTGCGAACTTCGAGATAATTTGTGCACTGCGTGTTGCTTATGGCATGGAAGTTATGTACACACAGCCCTTGGCATCCATTATGGTGTCTCCTTCATCAGTGCATAGATCAGTGTAGTCAACCTCCTACCCACTGATGTAGGAAGTCAAGTCTGTAAACGTTTCCTTGTCACTCAGGAGCGAATTTGAACCGGAAGGGGGTATCACCGATACGCAAATTGAGACATAATAGCGTGTTGGTCAGATTCACTGAATGCATTAGGAATGATCGCCGATCTGATGACCGTAAACCGAACACGGGGCCAGATGAAATTCTTATCAGAAACCCAGTTCAGCTTTCGCATCGATTTGAATGTATCTACATGCACGAATGAGCGTTAGTCATTCTAACCTTTTTTAGTTAACAACAAGAAAAACCTGCAGGGCAGAGGTTCCTAGAACTGGACTACACTCTTGGAAAACAAAAACAAAAACAGGTCATGCAGAATTGACCAAGATTTCAGTTCCCAGTGGGCCTGACCCATTTCTGGGTCAGCCTGACCCATTTCTGGGTCAGGCTGACCCGGAAACTGTGGGTTTTTTGTGGGTTTGTTTAAATGGGATTTTAGCTTGGATTCTGCGTCAGTTTGACTCATTTATGCATCATTTTGACACAGATTCCGGGTCACACTGACCCAGAAATTGTGGACCCGGAATCCTAGGGTGCGTTTTGGCGGCTGTAACCAATAATTGTTTCTGACTTCATAACCAAAACGGTAACCGAGCTCACAACTCGGTTATCGTTCAGTCTGAACAGCAGAACCAACGACCAACAACCGATACAGTTTTTGGTTACCGCCGCCAAAACGCACCCCAGATCAATTCTTACCCGGGAGTTTTTGTTTTAATACAGGAACATATGCGTTAAAATACATCAAAAATAAAATGAACTAACAGTTACTGCGAGTGGTTTTCTTATTTTATATTTATGGTTTTATGTTTGTTTGTATGGTATCCCAGAGGCCAAAGAAAACCAACTTCACTTGTGAAGTTTAGCCTACACACCCCAACGTGTACTTCAAAGAAAATGTAAAATTATGCAAATCAACCCACAGTGATTGGCTCACAGTTATCCAACGTCATATAGTCCACCCAAACGGCACTCTAGTGGGATGTGGATGGGGTCTCATGTGACAAAGTCAATGAATATTAATGTTCTTGGTTGGGGTATATTAGTCGACTGTCAAAATTAACTATACGCGGGATACGGGGATTCAAAACAGCAAATCGCTCCATAGTAGCCATCTTGAAACGTTCCTACTTAAAAAAAATACACAGATCTGCATTATGCAGCCAATGGATCTAGATCACGAACAGTTCAATTACTGTATTGTTAATGTTCTTTCTTTGTACATTCTTCAGAACCCATAATTTTTACAATTGTACCAATAAAACACTTGCATCTATCATATTCATATATGTCAAAAGGCAAACATCAATTTAAATCCTGAGCCGCACAATGAGTGTCACATCATTCCAAATGGCCTCAAGTGACGGTGTAGATAAATATACTTTCGGGAAAAATCAAGGAAGTCAACGAAACAAAAACACCCACGTCGAAAGAAAGTAAATGAAGAGAAAGCGAGGAAACTCAAGACCACGGGAGAGGAACGTATGTTATCCTTAAATAACATTAAATAATATCCTCTTGGCGAAATAGAAGAGACAAATTCCACCTAAACGTGACTCCCTGTTTGGTTCCCCTTGAGCTGAAGTCTAAAGTCTGGTTAATATTTGAATGCATTGCCCCATCACGTGTACAATTGGTTACCGTGTAGGATATAGCGAAAGGCATATTGGGGATTGAAGCTACGGATATACCACGGGGGCATCAGCGAGTCAGTCCCCGGTGGCTGAACAAGCCCCTGACACGGCGCTAGGTTAGAGTACGGGTGAACCCCAAGCATGGTTGCATCATTTAGAGATGGACACGCAACAGTGTCTTCACGGTGAGGCGATCCCGCTCTGCCGTTCAAAGTCCGCAGGTTTGTGGGGATATATGAGAGTATAGGGTTAATTGGGTTCGAATGACTTTCTAAATTGAGGATTTGCAACGCGCTATCTCGACTTGCAGTACGGATTCATTGATGATGGGGAACAGGGAACTGTATTCTCTTTTCTTATTTATTGAGTTCCAGTTACAGTGAACTTTGTGGCTTACATGCACAAAGTTGGACAGAATTCGTCTCATCAGTGCAACGAGGCTGCTGCAACTTGTTTGCTTTTGTTTTGTTTTTTGTTTTTTTGTTGGGGGGGGGGGGTTGTGCTAACTGAGCGAGTTTCACGTTTTGTGCCAACTGTGCGAGTTTCCATTTCATAGCGCTGCTAACCGTGACAATGACTAAAGACGTGACAATGCAAATTCATGGTGAACGCGCAAGATGGCCGCCTAATTTTCGTGCTAACCTGTGAAATACGCTTATGAACAAGCAAATTTTTCTGCTACAGTTAGCACGAAAATTTGCTTACCGTTAAGCAGCGCTTTGAAATTGGGCCCAGGGCAGTGCTAAGTCCTCAGCAAATCTGAGGTATTTTGAGGTTGCTCAGTCGGGTTCATGCTAGAGTGATTACTACAGATTGTTGTTTAATTTGTCAATACATAAGTTAATCCGACTTAAGCATGCTTCATCAACCACCGAGGTCTCCGTTATGGTTAATGACCCGTCGGGGATCAAGCTTCTGCAGGTTGGGGCAACAATATTGACCGTAAGCAATCCAATGCAGACTTGTATTACAACTATGTATTTAGCACAGTAGAATCTTGCTTAGCAGAAACCTAAGGAAACACAAGCCACCAGCCGAGATGCCATCTCCTCCTGCGTCTGGTACCCGGTTAAAATTTTGCTAAGCAAATATACTGTTTACTTAAAGGTACTGAACACGTTTGCAAATTGTCAAAGACCAGTGTTCTCACTTGGTGTATACCAACATATGCATAAAATAACAAGCCTGTGAAAATTTGGGCTCAATTGGTCATCGAAGTTGCAAGAAAATGATGAAAGAAAAACACCCTTGTTGTACAAATTTGTGTGCTTTCAGATAGGAATAAAAGGCTTCTTGCAAGAAGTCTTTTATTTTAGTGAGAAATTACCTCTTTCTCAAAAACTACGTTACTTTAGAGGGAGTCGTTTCTCGCAATGTGTTATACTATCAACAGCTCTCCGTTTCTCGTTACCAAGTAAGTTTTTATGCTAATATATATTTTGAGTAATTACCAAACGTGTACGATGCCTTAATAAGCAGAAATTTTGAGCAACTGTCTAACGGCAACCTCGGTAGCGCGTACGGAACTTGTGTCTTGCCCTGCTCTGCCCTGGCGCTATAAACGCACAGGACATGACATGGCAATCCAAACGATGACAACTTGTTTACATTTTTATGATGGAATGTTAAAGTGTCTGACTTTTGGCGCGTGTTCGAAATCGCGTAAGCTTTAGCACTAAACGCTTGGATCCGAAGTCTGGGTCCACACAGTAGTCTGGTGCCCATTCGTCTCTGACCTATATCCATTGTCTTTACTCGTCATCTCTCTGCGGAGACTTGAAGATGCTTTTCAGGCTAAAGTCTCCGTTATAATAGCAATGAAATGTAGGGCAAAATGAAATCAAAACATCCGGAGCATGCTCAGCAATAATTACGTGCCCCTTAAGAGTGTGAACAATATGCAGTGGCCTGGTCGCTCCGGGAGCATTTTTGTCACAGGGCGCGCGACTTGTGTTATAAATAAGTAACAATTTACTGTTCTGATCCTAAGAAGGTAGTATTTGAAGAGCAAACATACTGCTGCTTGAACGTGTACAGCGCGTGGATTCTAGTAATTAAACTCGAAGTCTGTGTATCTTCAGGGACACCGTACGCTAGTAATCCCGGGGTTATGCGAAAGTAACTTCAGCACGTGCGTTGCCTATGAGTTGAAAGGTGTCAGGAATGGAAATTGACGCTGTGTTGTATTTGGGTCAATTTGGTATTTGGGTCAATTTTCTGCAGAAGGATAAATTCTCCCAAGTGATCAATGTATTCATTATCAGCCTAGGAGATGATCTTTATGAATTCGAAATAGGATTATCATCACGTCTTCACTTCCCCCTATAAACGGGGTTTTATAACTATAACCATCCTTGCTTATCCAAGTTGATAGACTTTAACTTGTTCTCAGACTTCAAAGTAAACATAGCTGCTTCAGAGTTAGTGGCTACGGCTATGACTGGATCGCCACGTCGACACGCGTTGAAGCAAAGGATGCACTTAAGGGCCTTGTCACACGAGGCAACCTTTACACGCAACTTGGGGGCAACCAACTGCAATGCATGCTACAGGAACACTTTGGTAGCACATGAATAATTTTTCAAAGAGTGTCTTACGATCCCCAAGAATATTGTGTGAAAATTTAAATCTGAATGGATTCTCTTCTTGGAGATTGCCTGGAACTGGTTGCCTGTAAATGGCCTCCTGTGTCATGACCCTTAACATTGACCTTTATCATGGTGTGGCCATCTTGTTTTTTCGCATTTGAATCAAACCATGACAGGCACTTTTTTGATGCAATATAACATACAAACATTGCTTTTGCATTCAGGGAACGTAACATCATGATCAAAGTTTGGTTTAAGAACAGACACAGAATAATGGGTAAAGGTAACCCCTCAACTTGTTGACGGTTGTTATAAAAAGATAGCAGGGAATTTTGTATCATACCCTTTAACATGCGTCAAAAAGCGTTACGACTCGTCGCGTCATGTCATGACGTCGATGTGTCGCGACATAACGGGACTCTCTATAGACGTCTCCAAACGCTGTCTTGATTCGCTGGACGGCTAAACTCTGTTCCTAGTCAATGGTTTCTTTGATTAATTTTTTAAAATGTTTATGAAACTACTGGCGTGCAGTTTTTGCCCTGCGGGAAAATGGTGCTATGCAAAGACAATGCCGATGTCAGCACTCAGCAAAAAAACCTCATTTTTTTTAGAGACAACATAACTTCAACTTGGTCTGACTTAAGAAGGCCACTATTTCCAACCATTGCCGACTGGAAGCCAAGTAGCCGGCTGGCATGTATATGGGAGCCAGTTTGCCTACTGGCCTTTCCTTTCGGGTGTATAATGGAAGGCCATTTCCATTCGAGAGCTTAGAAGCCAGTTTGCCGAGTAGCCTTTTGTTTCGGTGGTGTATAATATGGGAGCCAATTTGCCGACATGTGTTCCCTTTCGGGGCGTTTACGGAAGTCAGTATGCCGACTGGCGTTTCCTTTTGGGTGTATGGAAGCCAATTTGCCGACTGGCATTTCCTTTCGGGTGTACAAGAAAGCCAATTAGTCTGGTACCCTTTCTCGAATTATTGTTATGCTTCGTTTGCCAACTGAGGCTCAAAATGCGGACCGAGAAAAATGTTAGGGAAATGTCACCTCCCTGGTCGCTACAACCCTTTCCACCAGAAATAAATAAACCGTTGTTGTTAAAAGTCACTTATATCAGTTTACAAATACAGATACCAAGGCGTTTTCTCCTTTGTAAAGGGAACATCTAGCTATGAGGAAATTGTAATTTTCTATTTGGCCATTTCAAGGGGCACCGAGGCAATGATCAAGGCATTGCCTCCGTGAAGTATCAGGCCAGCAAATAGCTACGTCAGTTTCGTCTCAAGCAATCTGGATAGAAACAAAACTGCCATTGGGCATTTTTAATCGGGAGTTACAGTTCTTGCACTTCGCATCACACACAGGCAATCCAAAGTGTGAGACACCTCTCTGAAGCTGTCACAACCACGTCTGAGTTGGTCTCATGCGCTCTATACCGGGTACCTTCACGACGGGGGAATAGCACATCATTACGTCCGAGTGAACGGACGCTACGTTGAATGACATTTCCCGCGTGGTTGTGTGTTCGTTGACTGGTGTCAAGTTGTCGACGGCTCTTTAACGAAATGTAACCGTGAAGGTGTCTCGCAGTTGAATAGTAATGTACCGTGCGTGAACCGCCATGAATTACCCAGCAACATGAGTAAGGTATATAACGTTTATAGGTGTTTCGATTGAACCTTACTCGTAGCTAGTTCACCTAAATACGTAATCATGATGATTTGTTGAATAGTAAAATCATCTTGCCTCCTCAGGTTTTCATCAGAAATATGAAACGCTGACAATAAATTATTTCAGATTCACAATCCGACAGGTTCGCACTCGGTTAATACGGATTTGCAATTGGTTATAACGTATTCACAATCCGTTATTACAGATTCACGCTCCATTATTACTGATCCACACTCCGTTATTACGGATTCACACTCCGTTATTACAGATTTACGCTCCATTATTATGGATTCACGCTCCATTCTTACGGATTCAAACTCCGTTATTACAGATTTACGCTCTATTATTATGGATTAACGCTCCATTCTTACGGATTCAAACTCCGTTATTACGGTTCACACTCCAAAATAACAGATTCAAACTCCATTATGACGGATTCACATTCCGTTATTACGGACTCACAATTCATTGTAATACTACAGATTCCCATTCCGTTAATACGGATTCACTACGTTGTAATACTACGGATTCACATTCCGTTACTGCGGATTCACAATACGTTATTATGGGTTCACAATACCTTATTACGGGTTCACAATCCGTTATTACGGGTTATTACGGATTCAATGATTTGCAGAATGAGAATCCGTAATAAAGAACCGGGAATCCGTGCTAACAAATTCCAACTGTTGATTGTTGTGGTTGCCGGTAATAGTTCGTACTAATATATACCGACGATGTTTAATTGGAAATTAATGTCAACTCCTCTCGAAACAGATGGTGCGTCATCCTTTTCATATATACGTCTGATGGACTCGGCTCTATGAGCGCCCTTAAAGATGAAGTAGTTATCTTTTCTCTGATACACTTCGAAACTCATTTGCATTTGGGCTTAATTTGCATAATTGAATCAATATCTAAGAAATATTCGCTATATACGGCTAGGTTAAATGAATCATACACTAAAATAATAATATTATTACAAATCTAGTGCCTCACTCGTAAAAAAAAACCCACTTAGAATATTATTGGTGTACAAATACACAGCTTAAATTACGAGAACATGATTCTTGAACCAGTTATCATACGGTAGCTGATAGAATTTTGTTCTGCCGCAGGATTGTTCATCCTTCCTCGTGTATAACGAACGTGATTTGAAGAAGATGTTGTTGCTATCGATCCGAGTGTTGTGAGTGGCTAACACTCCTAAATAGCGTACAGATTGCAGGCACACGTACTGGTTTATAGCAGTATAATGTACTTAGAAGAGGAATCTAATTTGGTTCAAAAATATAGGTTTTGAGGTTGTACAAAGAAAGGTAACGAAGCACTTGGTTTCAATTGAGCGTCTTAATGAAAACGTGATGTTTGTTTCTGTTAATTTGTTTTAAAGAAAAAACAAGATTTCAACTCTAATGTTGCCACTCAAAAGTCTCAAGCTTATCTCGGAAATTGATAGACGATTTTTATAAACTCAAGTGTTTCACGCCGGACAAGCTTTCATATTAAATTAATCATTTTGTTCATGATGGAAACTGATCTTGGTCTTTGCCTTAAACCAAATCAACGCACCGTTAATTTTTAGTGCTCGCCTTTACGATGGGCCAGAAGGCGTGTTTTACACTCATTCCCAGATCAAGTCAAGGTATCTAATTAAACATGCAAAAGAATAAGCGCCGCTCCGTCTAACGAATCTTAAGTGACTTCGACGGGTTCTTGTTCCAGGGCACAGGTTATAAAAGGCATCACGACAAACTAACAGAAGCAGGTGTTTATAGACTAGGACAGATTTGTAAAAAGGGCTCTAATTAAGAGTGTAATCGGCATTTTTGAGTAAAATTTGCTAACCTAATTTTGGGGTGCTGAATTAAAAAAATGGGGATAGTGAGCCAAAATTAAAGGTGTCTAATCGACAACATAAATAAAAACAATTACACTCAGAACTTTGGTACCTAGTACAATAACATAGCGTTGGTAACAGGGTGCCTGACTAGTATGGTATCCTGACAAAATCTATAGGGAAGTCCAGCAGAACCTGACTACTAATAAATTTAGCATGTAAAGTACTGTCGTCTGCTAGGTTTTCTGTGCTGTTTTGAACGTGATTGTTCAGAGACAAGGACTACAAATTAGGCTTGGTATCCACCATTTTCGGATTCAGCACCCCCAAATTAGGTAAATAGGTATATTACCAACTTTTACTCAAAAAGGCCGCTTGATATTACTTTTTTTGAAATCTAGCCTAGTCTATTAAGTGCCTTGAGAGAAAGACTAGGAGTGGATGCGAGAATGGTATTATCCAAGTATTAGCCACCACAAATAATTAAACAATATGCCATGCAAAAAAACCTTAACAGAAACTGCTTACAATAATGGAGTCAATACAAATCTCGATCACCCCAATGAGGTGAGCAGTCTTTCAAGAACTTACTGATTACAAAGACTACAAAGCCTTGAACACCCAGCAGGGTGGATATGTGCGCATTACAAGTCTTATTTTTATTATTATTTATTAAAGCCATGTTCTCTATGCTCTAGACTCCTTGAACTGACGTCACAGTCTGCCAATGGTCTGCCTTATTGGGAGTCAAAATGCATTACGGTGCGCGTATCACCACGCGTACATCGCTACCATGGGCAGTGCGCCGTATGATCAAGGCATTCTGGGGGAAAATTGCGCGGCGAGATCGTACACCACTGAGAACGACGTTGACTTTAGAGTATAAGGCCGTGTCCAAATACAGCTACGGCTACGGCTAGATTTCCGCGTCATCGTGCGTTGAAGAATAGGACGTCCTTAGCAACACCCCTAGCAACAGTCGTAGCTGTAGCTGTAGCCACCAATTCGGATACGGCCTAACACTTATGAAGTCTGACTCCCAAAATGGCGCATAGGTGATGACGTCAGGTGAATTGGGTCAATAAAACGGGGTTTTTTCTCGTCAAAAAAGTTCTTATCCACAACATTTCTGTAAGAAGTAAAAGTTTCTGATACTATTAATTTTCTAGCAACTTTCACACGTTGATGGCGTCTCCTTATCAACGGCCAAACCTCAAGTGTAATGTAAAATATATTTAAGGGCCAACAAAAGCATAATATCCGGGGAAATAGAAAACCTTTTTAGCACAGTAAAATCTTTCCCGCGACAAAGCTTGACAAATTAGTCTCAAGGGTACGATTAGCTGTCACAATCCTATTCCCTAAAGTCTATTGTGACCTTCCAATCTTGCTGAGCGGCTCGATGTGACCGAGTCCCTACCGTCCATGAGTCTCGTTTCACGGGTTCACATCGTGAGCCTGACACGCTAATACCGGGGAGACAAAGGGGAGATGCGTGGAAAATTTCCTGCCATTGGGTGGCAAATTTACCGCAGAAGCACTTGGGGAATCTTGCTCGAAAAGCCGTCTTACAAAAGTTCCCATGGGACGTTGATTTCTCTCAGTGATTTGTAAGTTGAGAAACGCTAGACGTGATTTGTAGCGCAGTTAAGGCTGCAGAACGCACTTAATATAAACATAAAAATAAAGTCAGTCCGTATCTTAAACCCCTTTTATTACGATGTAACCGCTAGGTCAACTTCCGATTTTAGTGGGAACACAGGATTTTACAGTTTTCCACTGGGTGTTTTATGAAGATCACACTTGGCATTCATAGAAATAACACTCGGGTAGGAACTGAGTATAAAAATGAAGCAAATGATTGATACAGACTTTAATAGTGCCAAGAGCGAAATCGGTGGTACTTTATTTGTACAGTTGAGTTGAGAGGTGTAAAGAGAATTCGTGCAGACTGAAATTAAACTTAAACTAAAATGGTAAAAGTGATGACGGTCGGTTTCCTCCAATAGTGAGGAAGTGGGTCCAAGTTAAGTGCAAAAGTTAGAGCAGGTTGTATTCGTGCAGATTGAGTTGGTAATAAAATTGGTACTACGTTTTACCTAGTCAAAGTTGTTAGTGCGGAAATTATAATCAAATTGATAAAGTATTGACAGAGTGTTCGTAACTTAAAGTATCGGTGCGTTTTTTAGGGCTGTGTACAAGATTTGAAAACATCGAGAGTATAGTATTTAGAATTACGACTGTAGTTCCCTGGCTGTTAGTGACATTGCTCCGCCCCAAGTATATAGACAACCACATTTGGGACCGGTCCAAACCAATTATTGTGTGGGTCAAGCCGAAGTCTTGTGAGAGTCAAGCCAAATCTTGAGTGAGTCAAGCCAAAGTCTTGTGAGAGTGTAGCCAAAGTCTTGTATGAGTCAAGCCAAAGTCTTGTGTGAGTCAAACCCACATCTTGTGTGAGTCAAGCCAAAGTCTTGTGAGAGTCAAGCCAAGTCTTGTGAGAGTCAAGCCAAGTCTTGTGTGAGTCAAGCCAAAGTTTTCTGTGAGTCAAACCTACTTCTTGTGTGAGTCAAGCCAAAGTCGTGTGTGAGTCAAGCCAAAGTCTTGTGTGAGTCAAGCCGAAGTCTTGTGAGAGTCAAGCCAAAGTATTGTGTAAGTCAAGCCAAAGTCTTGTGAGGGTCAAGCCTAAGTCTTGTGAGAGTCAAGCCAAAGTCTTGAGTGAGTCAAGCCAAAGTCTTGTGTAAGTCAAGCCAAAGTCTTGTGTGAGTCAAGCCAAAGTTTTGTGAGAGTGAAGCCAAAGTCTTGTGTGAGTCAAGCCAAGTCTTGTGTGAGTCAAGCCAAAGTCTTGTGATAGTCAAGCTAAAGTCTTGTGTGAGTCAAGCCAAAGTCTTGTGAGAGTCAAGCCAAAGTCTTGTGTGTTGTGCAACCATACACTGATAGATTTGATGGGATTGATAAGTCCCTCTGTCATGATGCACACCAGGGAGGTTTATCCTCCCCATGTCTCTGAACATTCTTCATCCTTTCCTCTTAAAATGTCTCTTGGGGTCTACAAGTTGCAATGCAAGGCACTTTTCGAAGTCCCTCGATTACATAAACATCAAACAAAAAATCGCAGTACTTATTTCTTCACATCATATCCCTTGACTTGAATGAGCAGACTTGGACAGATGGCAGATTTTGAACCTACAACATTTGGAGTGAGGGAGACTTTGACGTCTTTGTATCTATTAATAAGATACGGATGTAAGCTTCAGATGAGACGGGTGTTACCGTTGCACAGACGAGTCGTGTAAGTGTCCTGGTCTTTGTCAACCCACCGCGTGCCCTTTCTAGCAATCCTCTTTGGGAAGCATCTCTCTATAGCAGCTTTCGTGGACGGTGGGAATTTAACTTCAAAAGTACAATTTAGAAAGTACATATGAGAATTAAATGTGTACACTTTAGCATCGGATACAGAAACCCACTGGGGGTCAGTTACCTCCGTGATTGAAAGAATCCACCGCTTAGGTCAATTTGAATCCAATTAGGCATTTTATTATGGATTTATTAAAAGTGTTTAATCCTTCCTGAGTTTTTTATTCATTTTTTGTTCAGTCAGTAGCTGCATGTTTAACCCTGGGGATACAAGGTGTATTTTCGTGTGGGATTCCTTGAGTGTTGCTGCTGACGTTTCATTTGCCTATGCATCATCAACATCGTGTTACAATACCCCCCCCCACCCCACCCCATTATTCATCAGCTGGGCTCTAAGATTTAAGAATCACACCACAATGCGAAGAACGTCAACAACAACGATTGTATTCTCATCAACAAATTAAAACACAGTAAGCCGTTGAATTATCAGATTTTTGATGGCAACAACATACTGTCATGTGTTTAGTTTGATAGAGTTGTTTGCAAATATACTTCAATATACTTCACGATCATGGAGCCGGAGTAGACACACTGTTTTGAATATTTCTAAAGAGGCAGTGCCCAAGGGTTATTTCACGCGTGGGTACCATTCTAGCGATAAAGGAGCACATCGCCTTCAAATCTCTCAAAGTTTCGCTGCTAGGAATTGCTCCTTCTCCTTTTCAAGAGTTGTTCATGCACAAAAACACCTACAGAGTTTTGAAGTTTGGTGAGTAGTGATTAAAACAACTTAAAAGTGTCTCTTGAAACACGACCAGCGAAACATACGGTCCGCCATTTTGTGGAGTCAAATATTTGGTTCCTCAAAAAAGCGGACCCTGTTCTGTCATCAAGTTACACAAAAACCACATAATTTCAAGGGATATTTATGTGAATCATTTTATTCTACTTTCAAAATATTTTTCCAATCATATTCATTTCAAAACAAACGCCTTTTACACCCAAAGCGCCCAATCCACAAACAAAATGCCCCTTTGAGTCCGTGACAAAGTAGCCAAAGTGCGAACATTAAAAACAAATTAAAATTCTGAAATAGTTTCTCAGATTTGTAAACAAGTCAATAACTTTGACAAATTCACACTGACAGGATAATGGTACAAATTATAATTTAAACCTCTTTGGTTGACTACAGATCGGGTTTTCGTGTAATTTACACACTCCAAATTCCCCACTATCATGTACTCATTTCCAATGTACACAATCTCATATTGCGCATTGTTTATAATTCAATATGGCTATTTTGATTTCCCAACTGCACTTGAGTAATCCGAGATCAGTGAATACATGCCCCGAAGAAAGCGTCCACCAACCCATCAAGATATTATTGGCTTCCCCTTGGTCATTACAAAAATCATGGAGACGATTGCATTTTGTCAATCCAATAGATTTGCCCTTATCACAAGCGAAAAAGCTTTCAAAAAGTGAGACAATAATCGTATTTCAAAGTCTTATATTTCCAAATGATTATCGACAACGTGATTCGCGTAAAAAATATACTTTTAAAATTATGGATCAGGAGACACCAACTTTTCGACCAATGTTGGACAACTTGGCGTCTATCCTCACAAGTTTTGTCGGACACAATGGATCAGCCATAAGGGTTTGTCTGAAACAATAAATCGGACAAAATGGTTTGTCCGACACCATGGATCGGATATAATGGTTTGTCGGATACAAAGGGTCGGACGTATTGGATTGTCGGACACACTGGATCGGACGTAATGGGCTGTCGGACAAAGTTGGCCGACTACAATGGGTCAAAATCTGTTGGACACAACGGTTGTTCGAATACAACGGCCAGACATATGGTTTGTTGGTCATAAATGGTCGGACGTAATTGGTTGTTGGCCACAGTGGGTAGGCTACATTGGGTTGTCGGACAAAATATGTCGGACAAAATGGTTTGTCAGACACAATAGGTCGGACATAATAGTTTGTCGAACACAATGGGTCGGATATAATGGTTTTTCGAATAAAATGGGTCGGACATAATGGTTTGTCGGACACAATGGGTCGGACACAGTGGTTTGTCGGACATAACAGGTCGGACATAATGGTTTGTCGTACACAATACTATTCTATAATACAGCTTATCTGTTAGTTTTCCATGTTTAGGTGCTGTCTTGATCCAACTGTCTGTGTTCTTATTCTTGTTTTGGTTCTGAGTCTGTCCAAGACATCTCGCCACAAGCCGAGGCTTCTAGAAGATGCCTTCGTACCAACATTATTTTTGCTTCTTACATCATTGTTGAATTCCATTTCCTTCCTCATGTCTTTTCGATTCGATTTACTTTTTCATTCAGTATGGAAATACACGTGCGTTGGAACTGAATTGAATTGAATAAGTTGTCGGACATAATAATCCATGCAGGACATAATGGTCGACAACAAACATTTAAAGGTATAGCAGTAAACTAGGAATGGGGATTTAGTTTTGCAATCATTATACAGTCAGACAGAAAGAAACTGATGAGACAACCCACTGGTTCATCGATAATAAATTGATGTAGATTGATGTTAACTGATTGCAAATAAATTGCTGCAATTCACGTCCCGGCTGTACATTTCAGTCATCCAATTCTCCGGTAATCGGTCAACATGTAAACCCTCTTGTGGATTGTTATCCCTGACAGTGAGTTGCCGATTGTTTACCACAGATATACACAATTAGTAAGCGAGCAAACAAACAAAAATCCAAGCGCACATCAATTGAATTGGGGATAGATTGGTGATTTATGCTGATTTCTGTGCGAAATCTTTACCTCGGGGGCTTTCTCCAGTGAGATATAAATATGTCGAGCGCTTATTAAATCCGGGGAAGTTGATCAAACAGCTCCGATGACCCTATGGCTAACAGCTGTCAGCATATGGACACGGCAAATCGCACACTGTATTTCCAAACTCGATTATGGCGATATGGATGTCATAATTGCAAGTTTCGATTAAGTGGTGTGAAAAAAAGAAGAACGGAAAAACACACTGTCCGTAAATTCAGATCTGCGTGTGTTTTTATTAATTTTTAAAAAGTGTTATCATCATGAATGGAAATCTTGTAAGGGAGCACATATCAATTTAACCGCCCGAGAGCTAGGCCGAATCTGGCCGAATCTGGCGGCCCGCCCCTTTGAAGGCTTTTACAATAGAAATGACTGGTGTCATGAATAACCCGCATACCAAGGGTCAAATTTGCTCACCTTCTTTGCTCATTAAACCTTCACTACCTCAACAATGGTTGTTGGGTCTGGATGTACCATCAAAAACTTTAAGAATATATATTTTACACATCTGTAGGTACCAATTTATACTCAATTGTTTAATTGTATACAGGATCACTATTATATAAAAATCTATATTATGCGTTATTTAATATATCTTGCAATGCATTGTCCTTCAGTGTTTTGCTATAGCGATTAAGTGTCCTTAATTAACGACGAATGTGCTTAAAAGGCGGTCCAATGCATTTGTACAGCGACATAATGAGTTTTATAAAGCGGTCGGTGCTCTTATTACTAGCGTACAGTGACCTTCATAGCATTGAAGTTCCCCTTATAAGGAACTGGGGTACTGGTACCTTTATACAGCGTTGCCCTTGTGCCAAACTTCTCATACAGCGGCTGTGTTGTTATAGCGGCACAAGCCTATACAACAGCGGTTCAGTGCCCCTTTACAGCGATTCATAACCCATGCACAGTGCCCTTGCAATGAAGTACTCGTTAGAGCGATCAAGTCCAACATAGTGATCGAAGCTCTGATAGAACGACAGTTCCAGTAGCGGCAGAGTCATACTCATAGCGATTACAATTAATATTCGACGAGTGGCTTGAAACAACAGTGATAAAGATATGTTCGGGACTCGGATTTGGACATGAGGAATCGGACTTGGACTCGGAATAGGAATCGGTTCGGACTCGGAATCGGACTCGGCTTTGTTGGGAGGCCTTTGACTATGAAACATAAGGATAGGATCCGGATCCGGCCGGACCACAGGGACTCGGAAACCGGGGGTGTCGACCACAGCACTGTCGCCAAGTGACGTACTTCAGTGGAATCGATACCACCATGTTTTCGAAAGAATCGGTGAACGGTTGCTGCAGATAGCCGGTTATCAAGAGAATGATCCCACGGTGTCACGGCGAATGATTACGCTTAAGTTGTCTTTAAAGGCGAGATGGGTTTGGACAATTTAGTCCTTAAGTACTTAAGGTTTATTTTTGCTCCACAGTGATTTGTGACAGAACATGTTTCTCGGCAATTAGTATCGATTCCCTAAATCGAATCCGAGTGCTTTTTGAAATCGATCCTTAACCACACCCACGGACACAGTAGACGTTTCGACTGGATGGCTACATGAAAGTTGCGATATGTGATTGCCTTTGGGTAATCGTCAAAAAACACCACACACACACACACAGTAAACCTTCAATCTAATTTGTATGTTCAAATTATACACTTAGTTACAACAAAAAGTGCAAAAGTTTCATGTGTGCTAATGACACAACAACTTCTTGATGCCGCCCTACAACTTTCCGAAGCTTATGTATATATAATTAGATTGGTTCAGTCTCCTGACGATGACTAGAGCAAGCTGGTGGAAACGTTGAGACATATTTAGACTCACTCCGCGGCAGTGTAGTTATTAACGAGAAGTCCCCCCGATCCACATAGCGAAAGTAGTAGTCCCGCCCGATTTCCTACCTCCCGCCCAGGTAGTAGTTAAAAGAAGGACAGTTCTTTTAAGAACTGAGAAGTCTCCCGAATTCCGAATACTCTACTTTGCGGCAGTAGAATAATAAGCAAGACAAGTTCTCATAAAACAAAATCTACCTAAGAACTGAGAAGTCTCTCGAATTCCGAATACTCTACTCTGCGGCAGTAGAATAATAAGCAAGACAAGTTCTCATAAACAAAATCTACCTAAGAACTGAGAAGTCTCTCGAACTCCGAATACTCTACTCTGCGGCAGTAGAATAATAAGCAAGACAGGTTCTCAAAGAACAAAATCTACCTAGCAAGTAGATATACACATGGTGTTACTGCAAACCAAATATATATTGATACTTCACCATGCAATGCCTCAAATCCTATATAGATTGGTTCTGTTCGAACTGACTTTCAACATTAAGACAGCTTACTTTTTGTTGATCAACTGAGATAATACAAATAGTACGACATCGTCCATCCAGTAAATTAATTCGAATGGTAGGTTGTAGACAAAAACATGTTGTCATCCAGCGTAGAGATGATGTTACTCCTCACTCCCTCGTCGAAACTGACCCAAATTCTGGTCACGTGGGGCCTGACCCATTTCTGGTCCAGTATATCCGTAATGTGTGTCAAAATGTCCCATAAATGAGTCAAACTGACGTAGAATCCGAGTTAAAATACAACTATTTAAAGATTTTAACCAGTTTCTGGGTCAGGCTGACCCGTAAAAGGGTCAGGCCCCCTGGGGCCCGGAATCTGGGTCAATTTTAATCCGGGAGTTTTTAGAGTGTATGACCTTTATGGAAAATCATCACTGCAAGGTGTTGAAATTGCCAGCAAGAGGTTGACCGCACGAGGCAGTCTGGGGAAACACTGCCCTCAAATACCAATCTTCCCTTTAAAGGCACTGAACACGTTTGGAAATTGTCAAAGACCAGTGTTCTCACTTGGTGTATCCCAACATAATTATGCATAAAATAACAAGCCTGTGAAAATTTGGGCTCAATTGGTCATCGAAGTTGCAAGAAAATTATGAAAGAAAAAACATCCTTGTTGTACAAATATGTGTGCTTAATTATTGGAATAAATACTTTGTAAGAAGTTTTTATTATTTTAGTGAGAAATTACCTCTTTCTCAAAAACTACGTTACTTCAGAGGGAGTTGTTTCCTACAATGTTTTATACTATCAACAGCTCTCCGTTGCTTGTTACCAAGTAAGTTTTTATGCTAATATTTGTTTTGAGTCATTACCAAACGTGTACGATACCTTTAACCTTAATGGATTGTTACAATAACATTTTTAGCTTTTGTAATTGTCAAAGACCAGTAGGCCTATCCCAACATATACATGAAATAACAAACCAGTATAAAATTAAGCTAAATCGGTCTTCGGAGTCATGGGAAAAACAGTGAAAAACCCCATTATATATTTTCACTGTTTTCAAACATCAGTGATAAAGACTAATTGTTTTACTAATTTCCTAAAAACTATAGTATTTCAAGCCAAACTATTTCAAGGGAAGTTTTCCACCATGACCATCTTTATACCATGTAAGTTATGTGCAAATCTTTGAACTTTTATATTTTCAACCTTGCAAACGCTGCACACACCCTTTAAGGAAACTTAACCTGATGAGAAAGTGTGCATTGAGTTATCACTTGGCAATAATTATTACATCTGTCCAATTTGCCTTCCCTACGGAGATGTTTCAGGGTCTGTTATCACATCCTGTGGTAAGATTTCAGGTTGGATCATATTGAAGGGGGGGGGGTGGAGAAAAAAATAATAATTGGCGATTCGACCTAGTTAGTCGGAGGCCAGGGCCATCATTAATACGGAAAAATTTATGGTGGAGTTATAAATGTAGATTATACTAGAGTTTCCTTGAATGTTTCGTCAACGTAGGTACATTTATTTATGATTTGATGTTATTGTTTTGTGTTGTTTTGATTTGTTTACAATGTACTATCATTACTTATTATCATTGGGTTTTTTAATGTGTTACTGAACTCAGCGGTAGCTGCAAATTTTTATAGAGATGTGAATCAAGCATATACAGATACATCAGAAGTTACAGACAATTAAAAATAAAATATATCTAGGCCCTATATAAAATAATTTGTATACAAAGTGCAGGATAAGGGAGGTTTGTTTGTTGGGGTGTTGGGGTGTTTGTTTGTTTGTTTGTTTGTTTGTTTGTTGGGGTGACGGTTCTTTGTCTGTTTGTTTGTTTGTTTGTTTGTTTAGATGATCTTCCCAACAAGGGAACTCGGCAAAGCTCACACAAGGGGATATAAACACCAAGCTGGCAAACAGCCACATCCTCTCATACAACGTTGGTTTAACGTCTATGATCATGAATTGCACAAATCAAGAAATTGCGATTCAGTAACTAAACGACAATACTTATTCTAGTCATAGTGAAATCAGCGGTTACCTCGGTCGGATTCGAACCCACAACCTTGTGATTGCAAATCCTGCAGTCTAACAACACGGGTGACCCAATTTGTCCCGTAATTTAAATTATTAAAAGGCAAACTTATCATCAACCTGATGATTTCATTTTCTGAAGAGGTCGGTTGACAATCATTTATTATGAATTAAGAACATTTTTATGACCAGATGTTAATTCATGAAATGTTAACGAGCGTTTTTTTATAAAACTTTGATCAGTCGCTGATCTGTATGTAACTATTCATCTTTATGTATCAATGACCGCAGTGGGGAGGCGACGAGGAATGTCTTCATCTCGCCAGATCTTCTTGTCGCAATATTTCTTTAAAGGTAACAAGCAACGGAGAGCTGTTGGTAGTATAAAACATTGTGGAAAACGACTCCCTCTGAAGTAACGTAGTTTCTGAGAAAGAGGTAATTTCTCACTAAAATAATAAAAACTTCTTGCAAGAAGTTTTTATTCCTATTTGAAAGCACACAAATTTGTACAACAAGGGTGTTTTTTCTTTCATCATTTTCTTGCAACTTCCATGACCATTTGAGCCCAAATTTTCACAGGCTTGTTATTTTATGCATATGTTGGGATACACCAAGTGAGAACACTGGTCTTTGACAATTTCCAAACGTGTTCAGTGCCTTTAATTAAAGGAGAAGTATACATCAGGTTTTTTCCCTCATCTAGAGAATGATATTTCCATTTGAAATACTCTCACAGTCCAGTAAGCAACATCTTGAAGACCCCACAAATCACTCAATTAGAGTTTAAGTATTTTGATTTTATTGTTTTAATTTATTATAATACAAGTTTGCCCCAAACAAGGCTAAAAGCCACTCTTGGTAAGGGGCTACAAGATGAAAATACCTCACGGGAGCTGAAGGTGGGAATTGATATTCCTCTTCGAAACAGTCCATATGTTAGGATGGAGGGAAATAATTAAGCACCAGGCAAGGAGTTCCAAAGAGATGCAGTACGTAGGGGAAAAAAGCTGTTGGGTTCTAAGGCGAGGGTGTAAGAACAAGCTGAAAGCCGTGTTTCACGCTCAAACACCCTGATATAGGAGGAACCAGGTCGGACACACTGGTGGCACATTCAACATGAAAATATATGTAGAAATAAAAAGGCTGGCTACAGACCTACGGTGGGAAAGAGGTTGCAACGTCGACCCTAACCCTTCGCCAACAAAATTAACAATACGCTTCTGCACTCTAATAAAGATAAAATGACAGGCAGAATCTCTGACCCAGATGTGACAACAGTACTCCATACGGGACGCATAGTTGTCTTTCAGGTAGACAACAGTACTAATAACCACATGTTCTCGATTGATATTACACTATAAGAGTTTACTTGTCTTCATTGATTATCGCTCACCTAATTCTTCAACACGATTTTATATTTACGTAATACGTGGAAATGTATGTTTGGTATATAACGACGAAGTAGCCTGCTACAGCGATGTTTTGCACGGTCCTGTGGTCCTCGTCAATCATAAGATGAGGGCAATGGCTTGTGACGTGTGCAAAATAAGAAACAAATCAGTAATTTGAAGTTCACCCATAACAACAGTTATAATTGAGTGAACATGTTTATTATTAAATTGTGCGATCTCTGTTAAAATAATCATAGAATAATCACATCAGTCACAAACCTTTTGAACAACGCTGTATGCATGAAAATGTGCAATAACCATACAAAGTTGACTAATATTAATGAACAATGTGTAGCAAAGTAAATTCAAACAAACGCTCTGTTTGTTTAGTTCTGTTCGATTAAGGTTGGCTGCAATAACTGATCACAGACTGCTTCCGTGGTCAGAGTTGACCCGGATCCGGGGTCCTAATGGGCCCTAACCCACTTCTGGGTCAGGCTGACCCGAAAACTGGTTAAAGAGGGGGGATTTCAGCTCGAATGCTGCGTCAGTTTGACCCATTTCTGGGTCATTTTGACACAGATTCCGGGTCAGAATTACCCCAAAACGGGTCAGGGTCCATGGGACCCGGAACCGGGTCAACTCTGACCCAGGAGTTTTTAGAATGTGTTTGGCAAATATTTGGTCCTCGGAACAAATTGAATACCGTTTTTAAAGGCATCGTACACGTTTGGTAATTGTCAAAGACCAGTGTTCTCACTTGGTGTATCCCAACGTATGCATAAAATAACAAGCCTGTGAAAATTTGGGCTCAATTGGTCATCGAAGTTGCAAGAAAATGATGAAAGAAAAAACATCCTTGTTGTACAAATTTGTGTGCTTTCAGATAGGAGTACAAACTTCTTGCAAGAAGTTTTTATTATTTTAGTGAGAAATTACCTCTTCCTCAAAAACAACGTTACTGCAGAGGGAGTCGTTTCTCACAATGTTTTATACTATCAACAGCTCTCTGTTGCTCGTTACCAAGTAAGTTTTTATGCTAATATATATTTTGAGTCATTACCAAACGTGTACAATGCCTTTAAAAAAGGTACAAATCAGGCATTTAACAATGTTGAACTGTTTTTTTTGTTGTTGTTTTTTTTAAAGCAATTGCTTGTACACATTGCAAAGTTACTTGCCAAAGGACAGATGAGCTCAGCTCGGTCAGGATGCAAGATCTCTTTTAAAAAAAAGCATGTTCCAATTAATACTTCAGAACCGCTAAAGGGGCCCGCATTATAGTGTCACCTTAAACCTTAATTCAAATTGATGTAACACTACGACTACCCCTATATACATTACACGTGTTATTCCCCTCTTTGCATTTGAACAGTTAACGGTACATCATTGGGTATTTGGAAAAGCAAATCCAATCCCGCATCCAAAAAGTACATCCAACCAGCCTCTGCAAATTGTCTTTAGAATTGAGGCAATCAAAGGACAAAATTATGATTGTGGGTGTCTTAAGGAACGCTAATCTTGCCATTGACAGGAGGTTAGATGCAAGGAACTCTCGAAAAACACCGACGGTTCATGATTGACCAGGTTTCCGAGTTCCAGCTGGTAGCCTGACCCATTTCTTGATCAGGCTGATCCGAAAAATGGTCAACACTTGATTTTTACCCGAATAATGTGTAAATTTGAACACTTTCTTGTCATTCTGACACAAATTTCGAGTCATAATGATCCAGAAATGGGGTCAGGCACCACCCGGATCCGGATCAATTCTGAACCAGCGAGCTCCGGACTGTAACAAATTATTGAAATATTTCGGAATTTACCAAGACTGTAGCTTGTCTTTAAAGGTATCGTACACGTTTGGTAATGACTCAAAACAAATATTAGCATAAAAACTTACTTGGTAACAAGCAACGGAGAGCTGTTGATAGTATAAAACATTGTAGGAAACGACTCCCTCTGAAGTAACGTAGTTTTTGAGAAAGAGGTAATTTCTCACTAAAATAATAAAAACTTCTTGCAAGAAGTTTGTATTCCTATCTGAAAGCATACACATTTGTACAACAAGGGTGTTCTTTCTTTCATCATTTTCTTGCAACTTCGATGACCAATTGAGCTCAAATGTTCACAGGCTTGTTATTTTATGCATAATGTTGGGATACACCAAGTGAGAACACTGGTCTTTGACAATTTCCAAACGTGTTCAGTGCCTTTAAGAAGCTCTTTGGATATAACACGAAGTGTCCGTTGTTCGGCATCAACCCACGAGTGGGCGTGTAATTGCCAGGGGCGAACGGGCCGCTAACGTGTATCGACTAGCAACGCCACAGTTTTGATTAATCACGTGTTGTTGGTTCTTGAGAGGCTTAACGATGTGGTCCACTGGACTATGAAAGAAAGTGGGGGGCGGGGCTTCAAAACTTATTGATGTTATAATGTACAATTATATCATTTAAAGGTAGGGTCATACTTAATGACCCCGATACTTAATTATTACTCGAAAGCCTATTTGTTATAAAGAAGGTTATAGTAGAAAGCATCCCACGAAATTTTTTCTTCTGAAATGCCCCCATTGATTTGAAATGAATACAATTAGTATGACGACAAATTTCCGTGGTGCCCGTTTGTGAACGCTGCGGCCAGTGATGCGGTTGGTACTCGCTGTCACCTCGCTAAATGTGAATGGATTCGACGTTATTGATTGCAAATACAGTGACAGTTTGTTGCTGTTTTCTCAACAAGTATAGACACTGTATGCAACTGAAACTTTTATTGTACTGTATCTTTATTGATAATTTGGCCTATAAATCAGCATTACGTTGACAAAACCAATCTGTGACACAGTACCTCGTAGTTAACAGTTTTGCAAAAGTGCAAAATAAATCAACTTGTAAACACTCAGATCATATTTACAAACTCTAAAACCTCCCGGGTCAGAATTGACCCGGATTCCAGGTCTCGGGGGTGGTGGTCCTCTTTCTGGGTCAGTATGACCCGGAACCTATGTCAAACTGACCCTAAACTGTTTCGAACTGACGCAAATTCTAAGTAAAAATCCCATTTCCAACCAGTTTCTGGGTCAGCCTGACCCAGAAATGGGTCAGGCCCCCGGGACTCGGAATCCGGGTCAAATCTGACCCGGGTGTTTTCTAGAGTGTGAATCACTCTGACCCAGAGACACCGGTCAATCCAGACCCATCATGTCTTGGATCAAACAGGAGGAAAAGGCCTGCTACGAAATCTAAACATTGCCCTGAAAACATTCCCTTAAAGGCACTGTACACGTTTGGAAATTGTCAAAGACCAGTGTTCTCACTTGGTGTATCCCATTATGCATAAAATAACAAGCCTGTGAAAATTTGAGCTCAATTGGTCATCGAAGTTGCAAGAAAATGATGAAAGAAAAAACACCCTTGTTGTTCAAATTTGTGTGTTTTCAGATAGGAATAAAAACTTCTTGCAAGACGTTTTTATTATTTTAGTGAGAAATTACCTCTTTCTCAAAAACTACTTTACTTCAGAGGGAGTCGTTTCCTACAATGTTTTATACTATCAACAGCTCTCCGTTGCTTGTTACCAAGTAAGTTTTTATGCTAATATTTGTTTTGAGTCATTACCAAACGTGTACGATACCTTTAAGGTTTGACCCCAATTTGCGGCTCAACGAGACCTAACATTTTCATGGAAAATTTCGACGGTTCATTAACACTTTCAGACCATCAAAATTGCCGACACACGGCAGGAGGGCTAATGGACTAATTTCTGTTCACAGCCGGGGTTACAAGGCAGTCGACTGTTTCATCAATAACAAAAATGATCACAGGATATAATAATCATATTTTAGTTTATTCAAACAAAATATAATGTTACGGTGAACGAGACATGTTCAATTTTAGATGTGGGAGAAAAAAAACAAATGGGGGAAACCCAGACGCAAACAGGTACTGAAAAACAAAATCCACAGGTGGGATTTGAATCGGGGTCCACAGAGATGAAAGGCAGGGAAAAGAAACCGCTGAGCCAACCTGATCCCAAACAATAACTCCCGGCTTAAATGCAATTAATAGTATATCTCGAAAAAGAGTTGAAATTGTGTTTACTCTCTGATTTGTCTAAACTACCTCACATTTCTGGGTCAGGCTGACCCGAAACTGGGTAATAAGGGAATTTGGCTCGGATTCTGCGTCAGTTTGACCCATTTTTGAGTCATTTTGACACAGATTCCGGGGCACACTGACCCATAAATGGCTCAGAGCCGACCCGGAACTGGATCCATTCTGACCCGGAATTTTTCAGTGTGTACAACAACGAAGATACCAGGTTTTGCAACGGCTCGCTTATACAATGGAGCTACTTTGTGATTTCATGACTCTGAGTTCACAAGAAAGGGCAGAGATAAATTGTTAACAAGAATGTCTTAGCATTTTAAAGAAGATTGGGAAAAATACCAAATAAAGACAAAAACTTGCGCGGGCATAATGCAACTCAGTGACTCCCCGGACTCATAATATTATTATCAATTACTTGTTTGTATTATCAATCGCAATTGCTCCACATACGACAGCCTTTTCCCATTCTCCATGCTTGGTGGTGTCTTGAAATACCCATCCCACGGGAAATATGAAAAGGTTTCCCAGGTTTGGGATTATCTCCATATTAACATCATTGATCTCTCCAGGGGGCATCCCTCCGTTCCTAAATTATTTATAATCCGCCCGAGACATTCTGTACGGCACGGGTGATTACGCCACCTTGACCGCACCGGGGACCAAGAGTGATTTATTCCCCGTGCCGTTGAGTTAGACTTCGGCGATAAATTATCAGTTTTCATGATGGCACTTTATTAAAGGTAATGTATTCAATTTCGAAATATGCACCATCTGCTCGTTGCAGAAAACAGATTGGCATGATTGTGGCGTCCTTTCCTCCCTATCTGTCACTTTTATGGAGCTTGGTTCAAATCCAACTGCAGTCATGACCCTGAAACGGGTTTTCAGTCCCCCCTGATTCAATTCAATTCGATTCAGAAATAATTATTTGTTTGTACAATGCCATTATCAACACAGAGACATTTATTCAACGAGTTGATTTGCATGGGCTATCAGCATCTGGGGTTAATTGCATAGAGTTGCTTCAGCAGAAAACCATGCTTACCAAATTTATGCTAACTGCAATTTCGCAGGAAACCAGTCACAAATAGTGTACTATGAGAATGGTGTTTTGGTTGGTAACCTATTGCTGGTAACCAAAATGTGTTTGTGCTTCGTTTTGTGCTTAAGAAGCTTTATGAAATTGGGCCCATCAGTGTTTTCTTTCCATACCTCGAACACAAATGTATGGAAGCTGAAAGTGATCGCTCCTTTGCTTAACCAATTTCTGCTAAGCGCAATTTAGCAGGAAACCAGTCACAAATTGCACTAAGTGAAATGTGTTTTTGGTTGGTAACCCATTGCTGGTGTGCTTCGCTTTGTGCTTAGGAAGCTCTATGAAATTGGGCCTAGTGTTTTCTTTCCATACCTCAAACATGGAAGCTGAAAGTGACCGCTCCTTTGCTTAACAAATATCTGCTAAGCGTAATTAAGCGAGAAACCAGTCAGAAATTGTATGTGAAATGTTGTTTTGGTTGGTAACCTATTGCTGGTAACCAATTTGTCTGTGCTTAGCAACTTTCTGTGCTCAATCTTGCTATGAAATCGGGTTCTGGTGTTTTATTTCCATACCTCGAACACCAATGTATGGAAGCCGAAAGTGAACATCCACATTTCCATGTTTCTTAGCTGATCATAACGGAAAGACGTCTTTCTGATATGCTGTCTCCAAGATTGGTCTTGAATCGTGGAAAATAGATTCATCAAATCAAAAATAAATCTTTTCTGGTATGAGAACTCTGAAACACATCTTATGTATTACGTCTTTGGTAATTTGGCTTGCAAACCCAGAAACGCGGATGGTCACTTTAAGGCTTCCGTACCACTGTCTGGGTTTTTTTTTGGGGGGGGGGGGGTTTCTTTGAAAATTTATCATCCGCTGGATGCTGAGCCATCACCACCTTTGCTTTCATCACCAAGATTTGTGTTACCTATAAACGCTGGTGTAACATCACAGTTCTATATCGAAGGCGTGATGCATAATTGGATTTTTTAAGAGCACATTCCTTACTAGCATCTAGTGTTTGATACACACACCATACCAGCTGTGAAAATGTCATCATAGTAAGAAACAAAATCACCGAATGATTTGTTTTCTTGAAATCGGAATAGGCATACAGCTGTTTAGTTGAATGTTGAAGAAATCTCAATTAATTTGGATTCAAATGTGGCGGGAAAGCCAAGCATTCAGGTAGGGACTGAAAACCAAATCCACATATACAAGGCTTCGGTCCGAAGTGGGATTGGAACCGGAGTCGACAGAGGTGAAAAGCAGGGAAGAAGCTATACTGAGCCAACATGAATAATAAATCAGTTCTTATGAAGCGCGTTATAGACGGGCGTCTCAAAGCGCTTATTACGTTTTAAGACATGTACGTTTTTTTTAATGCAGAGACCCTTTTATAAAGCATATTGTGTTGGGTTTCCAAAGTGATGTTCAACGATGATGGTGTTTCTCCCCCCCCCCCCTCCCCCCCGTAGAAACACATCTCGGGAGCGGTGCGATCACAAAGACAGGCTTCGTGTACATCCAGCTGACAGGTTTCCGTAATAACTCGGACAAGACGGTGTGGAAAACGACAGCTTTTCCTAGCAAGGATCCATCATTGATTGTGTCTTCAGCCGGCGACACAATATTTTACTACCATAGTTCCTGCAACCAGTAAATCCCGCCTCTTTTCCCCGCTGAGTTCTCGACAGTATGATCAAGCAACGACGTACAAATGAGGGACAGCTGCAAGTGACTTGCAAGGCTGTTTGTGCACCGTGTGTAGAGATCAAAGACAATCCACGGCTCCAGATTATTTCATATTCCACCCATAGACATGAATTGTTTAAGCTATAGCTTTATGGTGGATCGCTTACGGGAACTCATAACTTATATAGGATTTGAGGCATTGCATGGTGAGGTATCAATATATTTGGTTTGCGGTAACACCATGTGTGTATCTACTTGCCAGGTAGAGTTTGTTCTTAGAGAACTGTCTTGCTTAATTCTACTACCGCGGAGTAGATTGTTCGGGTGTTCGGGAGACTTCTCAGTTCTGAAAAGAACTGTCCTGTTTATTAACTATGGGCGGAAGGTATAGAAATAGGCTGGGACTACTACTTTAGCTTAATAGGATCGTAATTAACTGTACTGCCGCGGAGTCAGTTCTTGGATTGGTCTCAACGTTTCGACTAGCTTGCTCTAGTCATCGTCAGGAGACTGATAACTCATAACTTCTTAATAAAAGACACAGTCATGTTATTATCGCAAGAAAAATAGTTTCTGGAAGCACATTGATTATAAACCAATCCAATCCTACAGAGAAATAGTTCCGTCTGAGTTACTGTCACAGTCAATGAAATAGCTATAACATATATGTATATAACAGTTTCTTATTTCGATTGCAGCAATCGAATTAAGCAAGTTAAAGAGGCGTTTACGCTTTAACGTGAAAGTGAATTTTTCAGACGTGTCATATTTAAGGAGGAAAAGGGTAGACCCCTTGCATGTGACGTCGCAAGCCCAAACAGCGCCCCCACTGAGGTCAAAGAAGACCCTTGGCCGACAGTAACCGCGTGTGACGTCAGTGCAAGGGTTCTAAGGAAATAAATATCCTTTTTTCAAAAACTTATAATTTTTTTCCATGGATATGAGTATGACATGGCTGACAAGTTTCTAGTGTGAATGTTTGGTTTAACGTACTTAAACAACCCGGTCATCATAGAATCTCTTCTTTATAAAATTTAAAAATTAAAATATGGCAAATTCTATTGAATATGGCAATATTCTCCTCTTCAAATATTTAAAAAGAATTGCTTTTGTTGTATTTTATTTTAGGTCCCCAAGACTTCCACAATCCGCGAGTTCAATTCCTCAGAACTATGACAAATATTGTCACAAATGAAAAATTACCCTACTTCTTGTGACTTTATTGAAACAGTATATATACAAAAACCCACAGCTTCAGGGGAAAAGAAGTGTGTCAAAAGAGTAATGGTTGATAAATCTCATCTTATTTAATCCACATTTTTTGTTCACTGCTTCCCTTGCGATCTTTCTGTTTTTCAATATTTTTTCAGCAGATTGGCCAGCGCAATCCGACACCGTGCTCGCAGATGGTGCAAACACCTGCCCAATCCGAAGCACCCTGTGATGTGACAGACGGCTTAGGGATATTGTGAGCATTCGATACAAGAAACTCTGTGCTCAATATGGCTGCATGAGTTCACAGTTGGAAAAGTCACATGACTGCAGAGACGCAAATTTGTTTCCATCGAGACACAAGACGGACCCTAAGTCCACTTCAAGACCTACATATTACCGTCACAAATGAAGAAGTGTTACTTTTGGAAGAGATGTACACGCTTAATGTAATAATGGGAGCTGTTCCGCCCCTATCGAAATAATCGATCATTCTTTGGAAATAAAATGTTAGTTCTCAACCCTCCCATTGTTCAATAAGTCAATAATCATCTGCATCGTTTTGAATGATAGGTGAACTACATCAGCCTGCAATGTGGCGAATACATATCAGTACACAGTCAACCCTCCTACTGTCTGACCATCCAGTATTATACAAATGGTTTTGACTGATAGATGCACTATGCTAGCATGCAATATGAGACAATGTGCAGTGAACGCATCTACACAATACATAGTCAACCCTCTTACTCTCTGACCATTCAATTTCATCCACTGTGGTATTGAATGATAGATACATTATTAAAGGCTGCAATTGTGTTGCATTGAATGCATATACACCATACACAGTCAACCCTCCTACTCTCTGACCATTCAATATCATCCACTGTGGTTTTGAATGACAGATAAACTATGCCAGCCTGCAATATGATATCTCGTGGTGACTACATCAACACAGTACACAGTCAACCCTCCAACTGTCTGACCATCAAGTACGCATGCTTTTGAATGATAGATGCACTATGCTAGTATGCAATATGAGAACATGTGGTGAACGCATCTACAAGGTACATTGTCAACCCTCTTACTCTCTGACCATTCAATATGATCCATTGTGTCCTTGAATGATAGGAAAAACTATGAAAGGCTGCAGTCACGTTGAAGTGAATTCATCTATACAGTACACAGTCAACCCTCCTACTGTCTGACCATCCAGCATCATACACACGGTTTTGAATGATAGACGCACTATGCTTGCATACATTATGAGGTCTTGTGGTGAATATATCAACACAGTATTTCTAGATAGTCATGAGCACGGGCTGCGGTTCCACCAACCAACACACAGGTCATTAATTGGTTCCGACATGGAGTGTATAGGAAGGTTACGTACAATTTGTATTTAACAAACAAGAGGAAAAACAACAGGGAAATATTGAGAAGGGTCTCATGCCGGTACAGACTATACGTTTCGCATCGTTAGACCGTTCATGTGGGTGCGTCTTCGTCTGGTACCACATTTGCCAAAACGATCATACCGTCGTTCCATTGAGGCACGCCCAGGAACTAGCCTAATGACTTATGAGCCTTTCTGGCTCCATTCATGCGATATTAATTTGTGCGATTCGGTACCCTACGTAAGTATGACGTTTCAGTAGAACCGGAAGTGCGGTGCAAATGAAATATTGCTTCGTGCGAACGCGTTGCTTCTTACGTATTCTGGTGCCGGAAACACGTCACTACTTAACCGATAAAAAGAAGAGTTTGGAACTTACCGATATTTGTGAGTCGAACGATCTTACACTGTCGTCCACGAGGCTGAGCCGGTCGTAAGGCTTCCCCCTCCAGGTCTTGCGTGCCCTGGCATCCCTGGGCGGGATCCCCGGGTACAGAGATTGGTACCACGTATTAGCTGGGGCTCTCTTGTTCGCGTAGTCACCGTCGTCCTGATCGGTCCGGTACATGTCCATCGGTACGGCTGCTGCCACACCAACAACAATCAAAGCGAAGAGGCCGACGCCCAGACATCTCAGATCAATGTTCATAGTAGAGGCTATCTGTGTGTCAACGAAGATACCAATAATACTAGTTATGGCTCCTCCAACAAAGTAATGTATTCTTCTTTCAAGGGGGGCCTGGTGTCTAGGAACTACGTTATGGAAGACAAGTCTGACTGATGTTAATTTTTAATTTTATTTTTTTGCTCTTAGCGATGGCAAGATGGATGATGATGATGATTTGCCACGCTTCAGGGAGGGTGGATCGGACGTGAAGCGTGACTGTACCGAACATGCCCGCTTGCATATTGAATGAGACAGGGTCGTTATAGAGAGGAAAAAAGCTACCAATGGCGTCAGGAACATTTTGTTAGCGTTTTCAATTCTACTTTTCAATTCCATTTAGGTCAAGCTCACATTTCTGTCCACACCAAATGAAAATACAGAGAATATTAACAACAAGATGGTACGGAGGTACATTCTATGGAAGCCTCGGCTTGTGGCGAGATGCCTTCGACGGACTCAGAACCAAAACAAGAATAAGAACACAGTTGGATCAAAACAGAGCCTAAACATAAAAAATTACCGATAATTTAGAAAGGTATGCATTGAAAGCAAAACTAAAACATTTTGTGAAAAACAATGAGAAAAGAAGCAGATTAAGCTAAATATTTTGCATGATTTCACTATCGACGTCACACATTTGGAATAGTGCGTCGAAGCTACATCAGGAGGGAGGTCGACTTTTCCAGGAAACAAGAAGATAATTAAGTAAGTAAGATTTGCGGTGACACCATGTAAGAAGTTTCTTCTGAGTAGAGGTGGCTCTGAGAAGAGCCGGTTTCTGCTCGACTTTTCGATCAGTATACTCTGACTGTCTTCTGGAAGATAATTATAAAGTTGTAGTTTTCGTGTCGGGGGAAATGTATCTAACAGAATCAACGAGTAATAATTTAACAATGCCATGTTTTGATCAATGTTATTAATATCGGAAAGCACTTGCACTTCCCAATAGAACTGCACTCTAAAAAATCCCGGATCAGAATTGACCCGGTTCCAGGCTCCAGGGAGACTGACCAATTTCTGGGTCAGTGTTGACCCATTTCTGGGTCAATGTGACCTGGAATCTGTATCAAAATGACACAGAAATGGGTCAAACTGACGCCGAAACGGAGCTCAAATCCCATCCAGTTTCTGGGTCAGCCTGACCCAGAAATGGGTCAACCCCCTGGTACCCCGGAATCCGGGTCAATTCTGACCCTGGAGTTTTTTAGAATTTTATGGGGTATAGCTTAGGTATTTCTATAACTGCCTCTGTGGCAGGTGCTTCATCTAAATTGATTTCACGATGAGTATTTTTCATTATGAACCTTTTGTGTATTGTACTTTCTACAAATTTAATTTTGAAATGCATTAATATATATTTTCAAAGAACGTGGTTTGTACATTGTCAAGAATATGATTTCGTTCTAACACAAAGCAAAATAAACGGAACTTCAGGTATGTCGTCAAATCCAGGAAGGCCCTTAATTACGGTAATGACAGCTAATCGCGAGCCTCGAGACATCAAAGGAAAACGAGAATATTATGCATGTTTCAAAGTGCACTCAAATATCAAGAAATTGGTTCAATCGTAAATGTTAATCGTTTTGAACTCGGTACATTCTGAAAGTTCAGGGTCAGAATCGACCCGGATACCGGGCCTGAGGGGCCTGACCCATTTCCGGGTCAGTATGACTCGGAAACTGTGTCAAAATGTCCCAGAAATGGGTCAAACTGACGCAGAATCCGATATTTTCGTTTGAAGATCTGCTTACGTTGCGTATATTTTTAGTTCTACGTATTGTATCATGTCAAAAGGTTGAGCAAATTTTCATGAACTAAGAATTTGATCGTCCTCAATAATTTGTAATTAATTCCCTCATCGTTTTGAACATATGGCCTTTGTAGTTTTTGATAGAATGGCTGTTAAAGAATGCATTTATTTTTTTGCACGATTTGATGATGCCCTTAGAGGTTAGATAAAACAAGTCTCGTGTATTTGTTTTTCATTTGCACGAACTGACGAACAAGCAAGCCCGTGCGCAATTTGTGTTTTTTTCTCCTACCAACAAACATACTCAAGAAGGCCCCCATACATCATTCAAAACATTTCATGTTAAGTAATAACATAAAGCAAAAAGGAACAAAAATTGTGAATGAAAAAAGATATTCAGCTTTAAACTAAATTTACTCGTAACGACCGTTTTTCAGAAAATTGCACCCTTGAAAAATGTTCTTCACAACTGAACAACCTCTAAATACAACGCAAATTACAAACACATATCTACTTCTTTCTAATAAGGGTGGGAACATCTTCGGATGACGTGCGTGCACCTTTAATGTTTTGATATTTACAACATCAATGGTGTGGAACCCTTTAAACCCGGATGTAAAATGACTTACACGCATCGTTTGTCTACATTTCATAATTAGCTTCATGCTCCGTAAAAAAAGGTAGGCCTATGTATTCTTTATCTTAATAATTATTTATGCACTTTTAAGGAGAAGAAAGTTCTGTAAGACTGTATCAATATATGACCCCAAAATGACAGTTCTTTTACTTTGTCTACCGTACTTTATAGTGTCCATTAAAAATGCTAACGCGTTAACGTGGTTGTATTTTAAAAACCGCTATAAAGGAATTTTAATAGCGGTGTTTTAATACAACGACGGTTGTATGGAAAGTAACGTGACACGTAGTATTTGATTCTGTAACTAAACTAAATCTGCTGGTTTTATAAATCGTTATTGAACATCAACTCGGGGCTTTCCCATAAAGGGTTTGTGCATCTTGTTCCGATCAAGCAATATTATTGGAAATAATGATGGTGCAAAATATCATTCTAAACTCACAATGTTAGTAAGGCACTCATGTTATACCAACTCAATCAATTATCTTGAGTCACAACAATTTCATCTTATTTGTCGATAAAATATCAACAAAAGCTGTATCTTATTGATCGATGGCTGCTTGTGCATTTCAGTTTTTAGAACACTCTAAAAAAAAATCCCGGATCAGAATTGACCCGGATTCCGGATCCTCCGGAACCTGACCATTTCTGAGTCAGGCTGACCCGGAAACTGGTTATCACATGCCATTTAAACTCGGATTATGCGTCAGTTTGACACAGATTCCGGGTCATACTGACACAGAAATGGATCTGGGCCCCTTGTGACCCGGAAAGGGGATCAACTCTGACCTGTGATGTTTTAGAGTGCAACGTTTGCGGCAGAATGTTTGTGAACAGACCTCTGGTTTTAAGATGTCTATAACAAATTTTACAAATAAAGTCAATCTTCCATAATTTCGTCAGTTTATTATGTCGATCATTACAATTAGTGGAGCAGATAGGGGAAATATTTGGGGGGAATTGTGCCTTTGATGATACAAGCAAGGAATTTGGCACACAGTCAGAAAATTTCATGAGAAAGATATTTGGCTATAAGACCATCGCAGATTAGAATTTTGAAGAAAAACAACACAGATATAGATTAGCAAGCAATTTTCAAAATGGCTGCCATTGAATGTTAAAGCTTTATATTTTTCAAAGGACAAATCTGCCATGGCCCTATCGCTTAATCTCTTACTCATGACATAATCTGACTGTCTGTAAATTTCCATGCTTGTATCATCAAAAGCACAATCACACCATCAACCTGCTGTATTATTGCCATTAACAAAAAATCTTTTCATGATTGAGTGCTTTGTAAAGGAAAAAGATATACATGTCTATCAATTATAATTTCCCAAACGACGTAAAAATCCTTTCAGGCGAAGGTTTTTCTATTTTTAAATTGATGGCAATCAAAAATTAACCCAGGCCTCATCTTCCAAGATAATAAACAATCTTGAATGTCTCTTCAATTAGTCTGAAATAGCCACATGCATTGCTCTCCAAACGAACATTACGCTGACAAACTCATTTCCATGATTTGATTTCAATATTATGGGTTGACTGTTATAAATTCATCTAAACTTACAGTTTCCGCAGATAATTTGGAATCATTTATGGAATTGCTCCAATAATTTTTAATTAATTGAATTAGTGATACATAAAAAGCTGCGTAGAATCTCTTCTAGTGTTGGTTCTGGTTGGAAGAACCAGGCTTAAGATATGGTAAAGTCTCGACGTTTCGTATGTATGCTCTCCTTGTCTTCAGGAGACATGAAGGTGAGCAGAGCACATGAAGACAAAGGCAAACTGTTCGAAACGTCGACTGTATCTCAAATCCCGGTTCATCTATAAACCAACATTTCTCCCAAGAGAGTTTGCTGTTCCTGTCAACCATCAGGCTGTTCAAGTCTCGCCTTAAGACTCATCTTTTCAAACAGTATTTTTGTAACGTTGTAACTTATTTAGAGTTTTTATTTATTATTCAATTTGTATATACCAACTATTTTTTAATTAGTTCATCTTTTTAGCTTACAATGTATTTGGCTAATCCAGATGTAATTTTGTGGAACAAAATTAATTATCGTTGTTTTTAATTTATTTTGTTTAATCCATTTGCTTGTAATCAGCGCCTTGAGGAGGAGCCGATTTGCAACTTTATTATTATTATTTTTTTCTCTTTTTTATTATTATTATTATTATTATTACTTAGTTATTACTTCCTACACAGCAAAAAATTACTCATGGTTGAAAATAATCGGGCAATTTTTACGAAACGGTTTTTAATCCAATTTCTTCCACACATTATTGTTATTATTATTTTTAAATTTCTCTCCACAAATAAATTACACGCAAAAGAGAAATACTAGAACGTAAAATAGATATGGAGAAGGCTAGTGATGAGGAAAAGGTTAAAAAATGTCCCATAACCAAAAGGTTCAGAATTAAAATGAGAAAAACTATCCACACAGTTTAATGTTTAAACTGCTTTTATTTGAACAAACACTAAGAGAAGATTTACCTCATTATTCTGGGTAAGTATACTTTCACTCAACAGAATTGAAAGACATTTATAAGACTCAAAGTTAACATTCGAACATCATTGTTTGTTTTTAAAGATATATGTTCAATTGAAAAACACAAGACCACCGGACTCGTCCGGTAGTGAGTTTACTGGCCCAACGTTGAAATCACTGTCAACGGGCCGGCTGTCCAGTGTAAATTTATAGTTCTTGGAAGTAAGATTGTTACGGGTTATAACAGAAAATTGTCTCCCAAAACTCAATTTCTCCTTTCATTTTGCCAAATTAATCAAAACTATCGCAAATGAGAATGCACTCGATTTTGTTTGGAAAAAACTATTAATACGCGCTTTCTTGAGAACGTTACCTACTAATTTGATGAAAATTTCCCAGGTTAATTGCAGGGTATGTTCTTTGAAAACTATGGGGCATGGGAGCGAACGAGTAGGTTTACGGATAACAAAAAAATTGTCTCCCAAAAGTCAGTTTCTCCTTTCACTTTGCCAAATTAATCTAAACTATCGCATACAATGAGCATGCACACAATTTTGTTGGGGGAACATACGCGCTTTCTTGAGAACGCTAATTACTAACTTGATACAAATTTCCCGGGTTAGTTGTAGGGTACACTCGTTGAAAACTAAAGGACATTGGAGCGATCGTTCTCTTCCCAAAACCAATCTTTAATACCTTAAAAAAATACCTCTTGAGCCAGTAAAATATTTGGTGGTTTGTTTACTAGGTTGCATGGCCCGATTTTCGTCGAAAGAATTTTATTTTGAGAATATTTTTCTTTCTTTGAACGAATTTTGACAAATGATGATACTTCGAAACGAAAAACACACAAAAAAGTGCAGCCTATGTCACTGACAATTCACAAAATACAAGTAACATGCAAAAGTGCTTTCACTTTCGTTACCTTATGGAGACCAAGGACTAAACAAAAAAGGGAAAATAAAAGGATCCATAGGGAAATTCTATAAACCGGGGTGTTCCACAAGGAAATTTGGGTACAAAGTCTATGGGGAAATTGTTATGTGCAGGGACAAAGGAAAGAACAAAAGAATGCTCCACAATGATGCATTTTTCAAGATGTGGGTGTGTGTTTCTTGTTTTGTTTGTTTGCTTTTTTAATAAAATTCAAAAGTTTAAACTCAATGATGAATCAGTAGGCATATCTTCTAGATGCATTTACTAATAAATCTTCAACTCAGAATGTATTATAATCTTTTGAGCAGTCAGTCAAATCCTACAGAAATGACGTTCTGTAAATCCAGGGGATTGCATGTGCAGTCATGTCAAAATGATGACGTAATTGTATAATGCATCAGAGTGGAACAAATTCAAGCGACTGTTACAGTCATATTTCTAATAGGCAACCGAAGCTAGCATAGGGTACAAGATGATCTATACAATTATTTCCATATGGATAGAAAATATTTTCATAAAAGGGCAGCATGGCCTTTTGAACGTACAAGCGAAACAAAAATTAATGTTAAACTTTTACAGACAAACTTTCAAAACGGCAAACGTAGAGCTGCCAACATCTAGCAATCAGGGAGATTTTGTACAACAATCAGGGAGATATTTAGAATTACATTCAACATAATAGGGAAAAAGTTCCATAATCAGGGATATTTTCAAATTTGTTCATCAGAACATTGAAAGATTGAGTTATATTTAGTGAACTTTTCTGAGAGTTGGCAGCTCTGCAAATGCGATCAACGGGAAACTGTGCGATTTTGCCCGGATTTATTATTAAGGGAAACTTATATTTAAACTCTATGTAACTAAATTCTGGGATGAACAAAGAAAAAATTGACTAGAGAAGGATTTGAACCTGCGAACTTTGCATTTACTTGCCGGCACTCTACCAACTGAGCTATCTAACCCAAATGTCGGCGGTCTCCCTATTATTTTTTACCACAATCTGAGCATTTCGTAGTTTAGTTTATTCTCAATTTAGTTTTTTCTCAATCAATTTGATAATTCTTGCGTTTTTAAATGATGATGTATCCTTCCAAAAAGAAACATCGATCAAAATCGTTTTAAATTAATCGTTGCTCCATTTTTTTCTGATGATTTTGTTTTAAATTTTTGTCTTAATTTGAATAATAAAGAGCAAAGCGTGGTATAAACGTGGAGGATTGGAAGCGGAGATTCAAGCAAATGTTATTTCGATCAATTGTGTTTATTGGCTGACTACGGCAAATGAGAAAGTGAACCGCTGTGTGCATCTCAGCATGGTAAAATCATAATGTATTCGCTGCCTTTATTAAAGAAAAATAACATCCTCGTTATCTCATAACTTCTCACTTGAACCGAGAAGGTAATTACAATGACATACATCTAATTTATGAAAGCATTCCACACATACCTGTTTCTTCCCTCTCGAAAAATCAGTGAATCTTGACGTTTTCAAATTGAGAAATTTGGCACACAAAATAATAGCGTTGAGTAACTGGCGATGATGGCTGTTTACGCGTATTGGTTCCTTGAGACTCCCCTCTGCGTTTTGAGTCGCTTCAGCTACCCGCTCTATCTCTAATGGCCCGTTGCAGCAATTGTATCCGATGCTATTGGATTGGATTGGATTGTGCGTGTGTGTGAGGTTTGCGCGGGCTACAGTTTTTGGCTTCCTGTGTGCACTCTCCATGTAGCAGTGTCTAATATGAGGAGAGATGTGATTGGTCGGTGGAAGTTCCAGGCAACGCGCGCTGCGCATGGAGATTTTGGTGGTGTGTCGTTGGTAGCTAGCGAGTCATGAATTATGCAGCACGGTGTCAGCGAGTTATGAATAATGCACGAGCAACACCGGTGGAACGAGAAACGGTTGCAATTACAAGAGCACACATTGACTCAGTACAAAGTGATCTATATTTCACATCATTTAAATTCGATATTGTACTTAAATAACTTATGGCGTCAAATGACCAAATTAATAATTAAGTACGGGGTAATTATGGTTATAAAGAAACAACAACCATTTAAGAAAAATATGGCCACCAGCCCTGTTTTTCTCCCTGACAGGCAGCGATTACGATCGTGAGGAGCATGTCGAGACAGCGAGCTACTGGGGGCAAGCGCCGCTTCACACCGGGGGCGGGCATTGACATTTTACGGCAATTTATTGACACAATTCCGATGCGACCTATAAGTAGTTAATATTAAACATGGCTGACGGTGAATTTATTTAATCTTGTTCCCTTCTTCCTATTACAGCAATCATCATTGTCTTTAATTAATAGCATTAGCGGTAATAGACTGTGCAAATCTCGCGCTTATTTGAACTTCCTGTATACCATTGTGGTCCCAACCATATGGAGTTTTACGTGGGCGAGATTTTGTTTCGTCTGTTATTTTAGTTTAACGTATAGTTTATGACCCTGAAAATTATATATGTTGTTGTGAATGTAATTTTTAGTGACAACAAATATGAAAGTAAAATCAATTCAACAATATAACGAAGAAAACCCGATATTTAAACTTGACCTCAGCTTCCGGTTACTGCAAAAAGTAAGAACTTTGTGCTCACCTCCGATCACAAAACTTATGTAAACGCTTGTTTTGGATGCGCGATGATAATCGCCAGATGCTGTAAATGCAACGCGAAGCCTTTTCATTGCAGTCTATATATGGTTGTTGAGGCATCAGCGTCCTCTATAAACTGCACCAAGCGTCAATTTTAGGGGTCTCTAAAAAAGTTAAGATCAAATAAGCATCCTTGTCCCATAGTTTTAATTTAGTTTCAATAATGATTAACACATTAATTGTGTGTTTATTATAAAAGCTCAAACTAATTTTATAAAAATTGTAATGAGTATTTTTGTCGTTCAGATTTTTTCATTAGATATAATTTAAAACAAAGATTTGATTTGAAAACAAATGTTCTTCGTTTGACGTGTTTTCTCGTTCCGATACGCGCGAGACTTGCACAGTCTATTGCCACATGGCCTGAGGGTGGCGTGGGTGTGGCCGCCCACTTTCCTGTTATTCATTGACCACACTGTAAATATTATTACATTCAATTTTCGAGAAAATTTACGATTGATTTACTTCAGCTCGTCTTGTCAAACTCACTGGAACAAGTGCCTCTAACTTTGTTTTAGTGGACAAACACATTGTAACGTCAAACTTGCTTCTCTGAATTATTAATGTTTATTCGTCTGGTTCCTTGGAATCAAATATTGCGGTAATCACCAGACCTTAAAGGGATTGATACGTTTGGGAATTGGAACCAACTGTTTGTTTCAATCCTATATAGTTGTATACCATGATACACTAACCTGTGAACATTTCATTTCAAAAGGTGGTAGCGTTTTTGAGATATTGCTGAAAATCTGGAGCGGTTATGTCCACGCAGGAAGAATAATCTGCAATTGGAATACACAATCTGAGAAACGTTACTGCAGTAACGCTTCTCAGATTCAAATTTTGCAGGATTAATAAGTGATATCTTTTCCGAAGTGAGAAAGTTTCTCAAAATGCATTAAACTATCCAAAGGTGCTGTAGGGATACTTCTTATCAAGTAAGTTTTTATTGCATTTACCAAACGTATATAACAGACCCTTTAAAGGAACATTACAGAATTGGTTTTTGCTAACAAAACAGTGTAAGCACTCTATATAATCCACCATATACATAAACTGACAAACCTGTAGAAGTTTGAGATCGATCGGCCATCTGGGTCACGAGAAAAAAGTGAAAAACCGATTACACATTTGCATGTGTTATACAATGCATGAATAAAACGCTCATGAGCGATAAACTCCAATCGGAAATTAGTTTTATTTATTTCTCATCAAATATGGCATTTCAGACAGAAATATTTCTAGGGATGTTTTCTACTATCATCATCATTAGACCGTGTAAGTTTTATGTAAATCTGTGATCTTAAAGAAAATTTGAATTACCAGTTCTGTAACGTTCCTTTAACCAAGCAAGGCACACGACCGGTTTTCTTCGGAGAGTTAAAGATCGTAGACAAATCGGCGGCTTAGGGTCCGATTATGGTCTAGGCCTGGATCCAAATTCATAGAGCTGCCTTTAAGCACTAACAGTAGATAAGCACAACAAGTTTAGTATTAAGGTTCAGGTTGGGTAAGAACTTGGGTTTCAGTAAGTGTTGAGTAGGGATTTGGGCATTATTGGAGGATTGAGGATTGCAGAAGGATTAAGGTTGCACTGGGTTTTGATTTGATGGGTTATAGATCATAGTGGATAAGGACAGGATGTGGGTTGATCTGGATTACCATTCACCTGTTTCTTGAGTTTGATGGAGTTTGCTCTTGATGTGAACAGGGATGAATAAGTTTTGATTTGGGTTCATTGTTGCTTTGGGTGGAAACTTATTCTAACTTATTCAAAATAAAGACAGAGTTTGCTCAGGTGGACAGGACAGGGCTGGCTATAGGATTAGAGTGGATAGGGGTGACGTTTAACGTTGGGTTAGTTGTTGGATTTGGATTGGATTGGATTAGGTTGGATTGGATTAGGATACAGGATTAGTTGTTAGGATTAATATTATATTATATTAAATGAATTATATACAGGGTTATTATTGTAACACAATAGTGCGTTCTGCTGGAGAGATTTGGGTTTAGGATTCTCTATGGATTAGGGTGGGCATTAGGTTTTGAAGGTAAAACGCTACACCATAATTATACCATGCCCGATATGGGGCAGAGGGTACCCCCCATGTTCCCATAATTTAACACACTATTTTCCTCTTGTACAGCAGCACCCCCCCCTAAAATCCTCTATTGGATTTCCTGAGATTCCAAGCACACAATGAAGACACAATAGGAGGGGTACACCATACCCCATATCGAGGACAAAATGTTACATCAGGCGTCATCGCGGTGAAACATGATTTTTAAACTTTATGCATTTAGATAATTTCATTGTTGTTAATTTCCTGTTTAACGTGCACTTTGGTTTAAAGCCACTGAACGCGTTTGGAAATTGTCAAAGACCAGTGTTCTCACTTGGAGTATCCCAACATATGCATAAAATAACAAGCCTGTGAAAATTTGGGCTCAATTGGTCATCGAAAATGCAAGAAAATGATGAAAGAAAAACACCCTTGTTGTACAAATTTGCGTGCTTTCAGAAAGGAATCAAACCTTCTTGCTAGAAGTTTTTATTATTATAGTGAGAAATTACCTCTTTCTCAAAAACTACGTTACTTCAGAGGGAGTCGTTTCTCACAATGTTTTATACTATCAACAGCTCTCCGTTGCTTGTTACCAAGTCAGTTTTTATGCTAATATTTGTTTTGAGTCATTACCAAACGTGTACGATACCTTTAACATTACGGTAAATTTTGCGGCATGTGCAGTTACTTTAATTAAACACCCGTAAAGCATTTGAGTTACAACTCGGCCTAGATACGGATCTCCCTTTCTCCCACTCGCTCGTCTTGTCTGTAAAACCCTCCATGGTAAAACAGACATACAAATCCTCACGCTGAAGTTCAGACATTTGGCTTTGATTTTTGTTGTCCAATCATCATCGGGGGTGAGGAGAGTGATCTGGTGCGGAAGAAAGAACGGGGGAGAGGGGGGCAGGGTCCGGGGCTTACCCACGCACCGGCGGCCGCTCTGAGCGATCGATCGCCCGATGAAAATCGTTCAGACCGAAAGGGGGAAAGTTCGGTGAAGCGATTAGGCGAAAACAGCGCCGACGGACAAGGAAAACTGTTGCATTTCCTCTTTTGTGCAGCAGCTCATTTCGGTTCGTGAGTCGTATTCACATTTTATGGAGGCGATATCGAGCTCAAATACACTCTGTATCATGTTGACAAGGTGTTCACCTCTTCCTTGCCATGGCATACCTTGATATTTGTTTGTCTGTTCTGCCATATGGTTTGTCCGTTCACTTTTGTTCTCCTCGTCTTTTCATTTACTTATTTGATTCTTTAAAGCTTATATTCGTTTTGGTTGTCATTTTGTATATTTTTGCCCGCGTGTTATTTGCCCTGAATTATTGTATGATCATAATAGCAAGCTAGTCGAAACGTTGAGACAATCCAAGAACTGACTCCGCGGTAGTACAGTTAATTACGATCCTATAAGCTAAAGTAGTAGTCCCAGCTATTTCTATACCTTCCGCCCAGGTAATAGTTAATAAACAGGACAGTTCTTTTCAGAACTGAGAAGTCTCCCGAACACCCGAACAATCTACTCCGCGGTAGTAGAATTAAGCAAGACAGTTCTCTGAGAACAAACTCTACCTGGCAAGTAGATACACACATGGTGTTACCGCAAGCCAAATATATTGATACCTCACCATGCAATGCCTCAAATCCTATATATGATCATAATACTTTCTTACATTATTAAGTTTTTGATGCATTATTTTAATATTGTGTAAACATTGTGTATATTATATGCGTCCAAAATGCCGAAATTAACAATAATATTTGAACAGAATAACAACATCTGGTGAACACAACGCATAATGTCAGCTTTACGAGTGCACTCTAAAACTCCTGGGTCAGAATTGACCCGGATTCTTGGTTGCAGGGAACCTGACCCCATTTCTGGGTCAGAATTGACCCGGATTCTCTGTTGCAGGGGACCTGACCCATTTCTGGGTCAGGCTGACCCGAAAACTAGTTAACACTTTAGAATTCGACTCGGATTTGCAACAGTGACACACAGTTTCGGGTCAGTTTGACATAGATTCAGGGTTATACTGACCCAGAAAGGGTCAGGCCCCGTGGGACCCGGAATCAATTCTGACCAGGGAGTTTTAAGAGAGTAACAACTGCAAAATGTAACTTAGCTTTCTCTCCCGTCTCCACTTCTAGTTTCCAGCTCTCTCTTTTTCAGCTGCTCTTAATTTGGATCATTATGCCCTGGCATTATCTGTTTTATTAGCTCATTACCGGTTCATTTTGCATTCTCTCATGTTTATTTGTTTATATTTAGTATTATTGTTTTGTTAATTGTTTATTGAAACGTCAGGTCATTAACTATTTTTGCATTTATACCATAGGTCCTTTTGGTTGGTAAGCAGTTTGCAACAGCTAATTCTATTTCATCAATTGTTTATTGATTAAAATATTTGGGTTTTTCTAGGGCTGTTCCCAACAAACCTTGGCTTATTGAACAGCCTCCTTACTCACAGCTTCTATTGTTTTATTGTTCATCCTCTTTATCACTGGTCATGTATATAATACTCTTTGCTTGTATTGTACTACTATATTTTTTGTCCAAATGATTCTGTCTATTATTGTGAGTATGGAAATAAATGTTACATTGAATTGATGTATCCAAATTAATGTTCTCGTTCGTACACATTAATTTCGTAATAATCTCAAATGAATCATTAACACAGTTGGTGATGAAGTTGTAGCCTCCTCTAACAATTAAAAAAATTTGGAAAGCCAGGTCACAATGAAGTGACATTCTGTCTTCTTTGGGTTGAGTCCTTACGGTCAGTTCAGTTCAACGTAATTGGAAAGGCTATGATGGCCAGAAGTGTCAGGACTACGTGATCAAAATACCACACGGGAAACAGATTTTTTTCCCAGTGGGGGATCTTTTTTCATATCATAATTGAGCCAGAACTTGGTTCAGGTGTACCAGAGACCACATTGTGATGGGCACGAACTAGAACGGAGGGTCACCAAGATTCATCTTTATAAGATTTATTTTCGACAAAGGTAGTTTTTTCCTGAATAAGTAATAAATTCAAGTCCTATAGATTTGCAATATGATTCTGAAACCTAGCTGATAAAACGATCGGTATGAAAAAGGAATTGCCCCAGTGTCGTCATTACATGATGAGTCGTGCTAACGGCACTTAGGTTTTTCAGAATCCCCGTATGTTCAACCTCGTTCCCAGTGATTTACGATCTCGCCGCGCAATTCCCCCCCCCCCGAATGCCCTGCTCGATCATAACCAATGGTGAGTGCAGCCTCGCTACCACGGGGAACGCGCCGTATCGATACCTCTCGTCATGAACCCCTGGTGTACTGAAAAACAACGCTGATTTGCTCCCAAAGGTGACGAGCGAGCAAGGCATTCTGGGAAAGAAAAACAAATGGCGTGGCGAGATCGTACACCACTGGGAACGAGGCTGGGATTAGTGACAAGAGGTTAGTGCCCATGGTAGCGAGGCTGCGTGTGTATGTTTACACCGAAAATGGCAGACTATGCAAACAGTGGCTGCGTGTGACGTCAGTGCGAGGGTTCTTTTTAAAAGTTATTTGGCTTGCCTGACACAGTATAAGCGCAGCATACCCAGTGCTCTCCGCGTCTTTCGAGGACAATTACATAGGCTCCTTGTAGGATTCGAACCCAAAACCTTTCGTACGTTCTAGTCAACAGAATTCTTAACCGATAGACCACCAAGCTCAACCGGATGCGATGCACCTGGGACTAACTTCGTGCTTACCACTGTTTTCGTGCTTTCCGCTGCTTACCACAGAATTATATGCTTACAACCGAGAATCACGTGCTCTACAGGGTGCCGTAAGCGCGGAATTTCATGCTAAGCAGTGCCATGAAAAATAGAGCCCTATACTCAAACTCCATGTTTCCTTATGTAATGTCCTTTTTCTTTCTTTTCTTCTTCTTCTTATTTTCTTTCTTTCTTTTCCTTTCCTTCTTCTTTCCCGCAAACATTATTAAGTTACATGCAGAAGTCAAATATATATATTAAACAAACCAATAGGGGCAGAAGAATAGTGGGAGGACATGGGACGGTATTCAATTCATCAAGAGGGAATTAATTACACAATGCGTTTCTCTGCCAAAGATTCCACAGCCTTCAACCCCCACCCACAGGACGAGCCAATATATACCCAGTGTTTGATTTCATAGCGTTATGTTTGCTTTCGTCATTCCGGACCGACCCGGTAGACTTCAAAACCTCTCACTCCCGCACAATTGTTTTGTATCAATTTCGACTGGAGGCTTGCCCGGGGGTGCGTGGAGAATGACTCGGCAAAGTCCATCCGAGAGAGGCATATCAACTTCTTCATAAATCAAAACATTTAATTGCCTTCTACACCGATGTACAATTCCTTCACATTCGTCCAGAGCTACAAGTTGGTTTACATTCCATGGCAGATTTTAGAAACTCTCTTTTTTTCAGACGTGGTTTCGGTTTGTTTTCTCTTGTTTTATAATACAATTTTGTTGGCAATGCTGTTTTTGCTTTACCGAAGAAAGCTCCCCATAATTGAACAATTTAATACAGTAAGTACACTGAAAAAAATGAGGTGTTAAAATTTACTCCATTGGTGTTGTCACATATAGATAACAAACAATAACCAAAATTACACACATTTCTGACGAACGTATTACATTGGTGTTATTTAAACACCCTATGATATTAATTTTGATTCTCTCTTCTGTATCTATAGGTGACAACATCCATGCTGTCATCTTTAACACCCCAGTTTTTGCAGTGCAGCGCCGGCTTCTTTCTCCGTATAAATCTCTCCCGTCATGCCACACTGCATGCGAAGTTACTTCACAAAGTAGTGAACTAATTATTGAAATTGAACATTCACATGGCGTTATAAAACTAGTGAGATCAGGGTCCAGTTTTAAGCAGATACTTTCTGCTTACAGAGCATTCCTTAGCACAATTTCTATTTCATTAACACTGCTAACCGTTAGCAAAGCAAAATGCACGCTAGCTTACCGGCGGTTCTTGTAATCAGGCGACGCAACAATATACTCGATCGTTTATTTTTAAAAAAAATACACTTTTGCTTACGCAAGTTCTTCTGTTATAGTAAGCACAACAATTTGCCTACCGGTTAGCAGTTTTTAACTCTCCCGCGATGCCAAACGGTTAGTGATTTCACAAATGAATTGAAAGTGAAAAAACACAATATTTCTTTTTAGTCACAAAACAAATATCGAATAATTCATTTCATTTTCACGTCTTACCTCAAACTTTTAACTGACTCGCTCTAGACTAGTTTCCAATAACTAAAGAAACCCCCCCCCCCCCCAAAAAAAAAAAAAAAACATGCATTGCATTTCATTAAATTCCCCCACCCATAATACTATAGTAGTACACGGTGCAGGGCAGTGTTCATTTCCGTTTTTTACAGATGAAGACGCGTGTCATAATAAAAATGAACTATACGACAGAAGTGCCGAGCAAATGACAGTTTTAAAGACAAAGGGACAAGCTTAATTGAGTTTAGAGGTACTTCAAGAGTTCAACTTTACAGACCATTACTAACACCTCTACATATCTTAGAGTAAGTTTTAAAGACAAAAGGACAAGCTTAAAAAATTGAGTTAGAAGTACGCAAGAGTTCAACTTCACAGACCATTACACACACCTCTACATATCTGAGGGTCATTTGTATATCAAGACAAACCTGCTTACATTATACGAACAAGCTTAACAGTTTAGCTTATTAATAAACAGGCAAAGTGTCGCATGTAATGTATAGTACATTTGATCAATTACCTGCGGCATCTCAATTCGTAAATAAGTCTCTTTTGTGATATCTGTGAATTAGGGGAGAATAATTATGCGTCGCGCGTATTACTACTGGAACCTGGGTTCCCACGTATACTGTTTTGGGAACCTTGGGTTCCCACATACAATGCTTTGGGAACCTTAAGTTCCCAAATACATTGCTTTGGGAACCTTATAGGTTCCCACATACATTGCTTTGGAAACATTAGGTTGCCACATACATTGCTTTGGGACCTTATAGGTTCCCACATATCAATGCTTTGGGGACCTTATAGGTTCACACTTACATTGCTTTGGGAACCTTAAGTTCCCACATACATTGCTTTGGGAACCTTATAGGTTCCCACATACATTGCTTTGGGAACCTTAAGTTCCCACATACATTGCTCTGGGGACCTTATAGGTTCCCACATACATTGCTTTGGGAACCTTAAGTTCCCACATACATTGCTTTGGGAACCTTAAGTTCCCACATACATTGCTTTGGGAACCTTATAGGTTCCCACATACAATGCGTTGAGAACCTTGGGCTCCCGCAAACATTGCTTTGTGGAACTAACCTTAGGTTCCCACTTAGATTGCTTTTGGAACCTTAGGTTCCCACATACATTGCTTTGGGAACATTAGGTTCTCACATACATTGCTTTGGGAACATTAGGTTCAGGTTCCAACATACATGTGTACATTGCTTTAAAAAACCTTGGGTTCCCGTCATCATTGCTTTGGGGAACCAACCTTGGGTTCCCACATACATTGCTTTTGGAACCTTAGGTTCCCACATACAATGTTTTGGAACATTCCGTTCCCACATACATTGCTTTGGGAACATTAATTGGTTCCCCACACATTGCTTTAGTGTATGTAAGACACAATCGCACACCCTTATCAGGACCAAACGGATAAATGCGAATTTTTTACAACGATGACTACAAATACCAAAGTGCATTTTGTAGCGCCTATTCCAAATAAAACATCACAAGCATTTACACCTTCAAATAAAAAATATAATAAAATAACTGCAACTAAAGATGCATTTTCAAAAATAAACAACCATTACAGTTGCGAAAGAAAGCATGACTGACTGTTAATTAGGCATTTAAAATGCATAATGAACCAACACAAAATTAGTTCCTACTTCATAATACAAAACTCTGTGCACACAAATATTGATCACGGGTCAAGGTTTTTTAAATCAGTCCATAAAGGGAAAGAACTCGGACGTAGACTTGGGAAAATATGAAATGATACTTGAGATAGGAACACAATGACAAGACTGCGTTTGAGACGAGAACGCATTCAAGTGAATCAGTTAGGCACAAGCACTTCTGGTTATTATTATTAAAGTTCAGAGTAATTTACGGTTAAACGGCGCATAGCTTTCGCGCCGTGTCATTTCGATTTTTTAAAAACAATTTTCTCTTTCAAAGGCCCTGTACACTATTGGTAAGATCGAAAAACACAAATGTTCACAGATTCACACATAACTTACGTGATTTAAAGTAAGTAATGGTAGAAAGGGTTCCTTAAAATATTTCTGCCTAAAATGCTATCGTTTTTGAGAAATGAGTAAAACAATAGTTTTTATCACGCGCGATAAAAACTCGATGTTTGAAAAAACAGAAAACACATAAGGTCTCTTTTCACTATTTTCTCGTGACCTCGATGACCAATTGAGCTCAAACTTTCACAGGTTTGTTTGTTCATGCATATGTTGAATCACACAAAATTTGGACACTGATTTTGAGCTGTTACCAAAAGTGTACAGTACCTTCAAACGGCGATCAGCAGTGTATAAGTCGGCATTACATGGATTCAAAACAAATTGAGACAACCATTCAAGTTAAATTAGAAACAATTACGTACAAAAACGGACAATTGTCTTCAAACCGATTAGATTGGTTGATCCTATGTATCTTTGTTTTATATTATTTTTGTTTTACTGTCTATTTTTTCAAATTAAATTACTTTGTGAGTAATCGATTCGTTTACGAAAAGGGAATGAAATAATAGTGTCACAGTTTGTTTTCTTCAAAACAATCAAGTTGGCCTTCAGAACTGATTTCTTATGAACTAATTTGGGGTTGATCAAAGACAAATCGACTAGAGTGGGATTTGACCCTACGACCTCCTGATTAACGTGCCGACGCTCAACCAACTGAGCTATCTATACTTCCTTATGGAGTATTTACATTATTAGTAGTGACAAGGCTTTATGAATTTCATGACAGGCCGTCATTAATGACTGCAAATTTGATTTCGCTGTTGCAACGACCTTTCCTTTCCCGACAGATAACGCCATAACACAAATCAAAAGATAACACAAAACTGTATCGTTGATAGTTACCAACAATTATTTATTGATTTGGCAATGCTGGGTCAGCGGTTCATGACCATGACCAATTAATTCGCCAATTAATTTGCCCTTACCGGTGTCGCGTCCCGAGTGGCAGTCCGCAGCCCGTCGTGACGGGGTGACTTGTCGCGATGCTCCCCCCGTGGGACCTCCCCTCCGGTTGATGCTTCGTGTCAGATTGGATGGGAAGATTGTAATTAATGTATGGCGTTGATACCTTGATGGTTTGACGACGCTACCTGAATGAATGAATGAACAGCACAGGGGGATATCATTGTTGGCTCTGGTGTTTGCTCGTTCGACTTCACCTTGATTTGTTGTTGTGTATGTGTGTGTCAGGATGGGGAATTAAAGGTGGGGTCAATGTAATGCGGCAATACAGGCAAAATTATCAAGAAAGATACAATTAAAGTCACCTGTGAAAGTTTCAGCTGAATACAGGGTCTACTTGCTGAGAAAACAGTAAACACATGTCATTAAGAATGCAGGGGCGGATCCAGGATTTTCCAAACGGGGGGGGGGCGTGAAAATATACCAAGCAGCAAAATGATAAATGAAGTTTGTTGCGCCTGCGTAACACAAAGCTTCCCCATTTCTCCCTCCCCTTCTCTCTCTCTCCCTCTTTTTTTCTTTTCTCCCTCTATTTTTTTTTTTTTTTTATATTAAAAAATGGGGGCGTGAGCCCCCACGCCCCCTGGATCCGCGCCTGGAATGTCAAATTCATCCACGTTTAACGAGGTAACAGCGTGTACCAACCGCATCTCTGGCCGCAGCATTCACGAACGGACATCAACCCTCAACAAGCTGAGAAACGATTCATGCATGAATCGTTTCTCAGATTCAAATGTTTTGGGGTGGAAAATTATCCAAACCATATTACTTCGAAGGGAATCCTTTCTAAAAAAACAAAACGTTTATATTAAACAGCTGCAGTGCTTCTCAACAAACCGATTTATGGTCATTATTTGTTGAGTATTTACCAATCTATGACCATACCTTTAAACTAAAAAGCTTGATATTGTATAACAGCGGGTATCTCGTGAGCAATGGTCATATAGTCACTCATACACTGCATAAACTGGGGTGTTAAAATTGACACCATGGACGTTGACTGTCACATTATAGATACCGAAGGGAGAATCACAATTAACATCTTATTAGGGTTTTAAAATAACACAAATGTAATCATTTTGGCAGAAATTAGTGTTATTTCAACACCCTATGGTGTAAAATGTGAAAGAAAACACATCTTAAAAGAAAATATGCAGTTGTTATTTTGTATAGTTCTGGATTTTATGTGGTAATGATGATCAAAACTGTATGTTGAAACACATATTATACATTAAATGAGCTTGTTGGGTTGATCTATTCTGCCATAAGCAATCTTCAGCTCAATATGTTACTCATAAAGGCATACGTAATATGTCATTGTTGAGTGCATGCTCCGCTGCAAATTCAGCCTATTCAGACAATTATTTCTAATACGATTCCAAGCTTCATCCATCAAAAATGTAATCGGTCAACCTTAGTGTATTCTTTTATTCATCCTTTCCACGTATTAAAGTATTACATTGGATAAGTTTGTGTAGAGGGATCACTATGTATACTAGGGCTAATGGGCCTTTCCCCAACCTCGTTCCCAGTGGTGTACGTTCTCGCCGCGCCATTTTTTTGTTTGTCTTTTCCAGAATGCCTTGCTCGATCGTAACCCCTGGAAAAGTGACGTTGAAATATCCAAATATAGATGTATCGATACGGCACGCTGCTCATAGCGAGGCTGGCCTTTCCCATGAATTATGTAAATTGCACATCGGGCGTGCGCACTAACACTACCGGTTTGCAAACATCGCGCCTTTGGTCCCACGTACATTGCTTTAACGCGCGAAGGAAACAAACTCGCGCACTTTGACGGGTCCCAATGTTTGAATACGCGCGAGACTTGCACAGTCTTTTGCGTTTCCCAACCATGAGGGTCTGTGCGCATGCGTGAATATAATCAGCACTTTTTATTGGAAAGGCTAATGAAGTGTATGTTAATGCTGCTAATTTAACAGGTAAGACTTTGATAAAATGCAAACTGATAACCTATTAGTATTACGATAGGTTTGCAGATTGAATTATTGGACTTCCAGTAAACAACATTTTTCTGTCGTTTCTGTACATTTTATAAATAAGAGTGATTCATTTTATATTAAATCATATCTACAATATTAAGTACTTATAATTTCTCAATAACTTAAAAAATCCCCGGAAATGTTCGAATTTTCTCAATCTCAAAGTTTACTTATTGTTAAATGTTTGCACCGGGTTTGGTTGTAACAAACCCTACATCGGTTGTTTTTTACTTTACACTTCCCCGCGAATATGACCTCATTTGAGAGAGAAATATTTCACAGAAAAAAATGCTGTTATTATGAACTTTGTTGTTAGTAAGCTTTCAGACTAAAATTAAACAATGATGTTTTTTATCCTTACCAATCCTGTATATAATCCCTTTAAAAACACACAAGTCACCGATACACACTCAATCACGTCAACAAACCAATTGCTATCAAGACATTTTCGTAGCGGATGTCTTCGACACAAACTAATGAAATATATTTGAATTGTTCACATTGTATTCTCGACGTACCTCGTGGCTCCGAACATTAGGCTAAGTGTTTATATGACTGCAGTGCGGATGATAAAAGTGTGAAACAAAGGGGAGATAAGGAAATACCATCTCCATTTCATCCCAACTGTAAATTGTTTCCAATTGAAAACACGAACACCACAGGCATGTTTAAACCGGATAGAATACACTACATAACAAATCCTAAAAGATGTTGGCCCATTTGCTCCTAAAATGTACAGTGCCTCCACGAAGAAAGCATTAGTTCGTAACACTGTCGACTTGTCAACGAGTAAAAAGAGACAGCAAAGGTTCTGTTTCTCCTTTTTTTCTGTCTCCAAGTATCAACTTAACGGTATGATATGTTGGCTTTTGGAAGAGAATTAAAAACACTACCGGGGTCTATATAGCGCACATATCTACCAATAAGGCACTCAAGGCATCGAACAGACAGAAACATTTTAAGACAGCTTTTTGAATTTGTGTTGAATTTTAACACCGATGTATGAAGCATCTTATAAGGGTTTACAAGGTGCTGCGGCGAAGCAGCCACTGCAAGAAACACCAGGGCAAACCCCCTTCTCCTATAGCGATAAGTGTAACTGGGTTATTTTATGTGCATTACACAACACACGGGTTCCCTCAGAAGGGTGAAGCAATACCATTTAAGTTTCTTGCTTAAAACCAGGACATGAAGTGTCAAGACCGGGACTGGAACCCACACTATGACCCATCAGGAACACCAGAGCTTGAGTCCAGTGCACTTCGGACCACACGGCAGCGACACGCAAATAATGGGGTTAGACCTGAACCAACTCCGCACCTCAATGTTACCCGAACTTTAATGTGACCAGGGCTCGATTTCACAAAGAGTTAAGATTGATCGTAACTGCAAATCCATCGCAGTTGCTTAGCAAAGAGTGGTGTCACAATACAAATCACTATGGTAATACTGATAACTCATCTTAAGATGAATCATAGTGCTTTGTGAAATCGACCCCAGGACCCAAATGCGGTGCTTTTCAGAAAGATTCGCGACAAGCCCTAATACGTCTATGTGGGTGCTCCGTTTAGTATAGCCGTTTTTTGCAGCATGGAGGTATAACAAAGCAACCTCCCACAAATTACGTCAACCTATCGTAATTTTGACGCACGCCCTCAACGACAGAAGTGTTTCTAGTTTTTCAAAACCTTGAGGTTGGGGACCTAATTTTTTGATCGATATTTATGAACAAATCTGAAGTGTATATCAAAATTACATTTTAAACAAGTTTGAATAGACCATGTGAACTTTGTTTACAATAAGTGTGACCTTGTGCATTCTTTGGGCATTCTGGCAGGCAAGATACTACACAGGTCCTATGGGAAAGTTGACATTTTGTGTCATAATTTCCACATAAATCCAAGAATTATGAAAGTAAAAGCTGGACATGTTTTAAGATGTGCCCCCTTTCATCATATCAAAAGTTGATAGGAATTAGACAGTGCAATCTCCATAAAATATAAGATTTTATGTTTTATTCCATTAGTCTGTGTACAAATCGTGCCTGCAGGAAGTCCAGGCTCTGTGGCTCTTTTGTAAACATGTGATGTCACAGGTCACATCGTCTATAGCATTCCCGTTAAAATTGTTTCGCCCAAGTAGCTTTTTAATTAATTAAAGGTGCATCTCTATCTATCCAAAGCAAAATGTCACTTTTGATGTATGCGCCTGAGGTAAGGCCAGGAATTGATAAATGGTTTAGAGCAAATTAAAACATCAATTTTTGATGGGGGCTATAGGCCGGAAGGTTTGTTTTGAGTAAATATTCATCTGTCAAAGGATATCAGACTCGACGAGTTTGAGGGAAGTTTCCTCCGGGACGCATATTATTTTTATTAAGGAGATTTTCACACGAGCAGTTCGCCAGTAGACAATTTTTGATCTCATCTAGATGGGGTTAGAGTTTAGCATTTAGCACTAGTTCGGTTTTAATTACCGAGTGAATACCTAAATGGATTATGGTAGTTTTTTTCCTTCGTGTTTGTTTTCTGTTGCAATAAGTTAGCAAAAACTTAATATTATTTATATCAAACTCTATTGGGGTTACAATCTCAATTCATTTATTGTAAGTTTGCACTTGTAGGAAGGTCACAGCGCTTGAGGTCGTAGTCGTTATTTGTAAAGGTCGACATTTTAGGTCATAACTTGATGTTATTATTGCTTTTATTGAAAAAGGTCATAACCTAGGTTCGTAGCTTGATTTTTAAAGGCTGCAATTTCAGGTTATTTGTTTTCATTTCTTAAGGTCAGAACTTGAGGTCACTTTAGTTTTCATTTGTGAAGGTCAGAAATTTAGGTCAATTTATAGTTTTCATTTCTAAAGGTCATAGCCTGAGTTCACTTTCGTTTTTATTTCTAAAGGCCAGAAAGTGAGGACACTTTAGTTTTAATTTCTAAAGGTCATAACTTGAAGTCACTTTAGTTTTCATTTCTAAAGGTCATAACTTGAAGTCACTTTCGTTTTCATTTCTAAAGGTCATAACTTGGGGTCACTGAAGTTTTCATGTCTAAAGGTCATAACTTGAGGTCGTAATTATATTTGTTTGCTATACGTGTCATTCGGATACTGTTGAACAGTGGGACCATGTAACCCTTGTTTACCAAACTAGTTACCTTGTACATTCCAGGGCCTTTCTGGCAGGCAAGATACCGGTACTATGTACCATGATGTACCTATGTACCATGATTTCAGCATAAATTCAAGAGTAATAGAAATAACAGCTGTAATACAAGTTTTAAAATGTGCCCCCTTTTTCATATCAAAAGTAGATAAAAATTGTGTATTGCAATTTCCATAAAATGTATGATTTTTCGGTTTTCTTCCATTGAGCTGAGCACAAATCGTGCCTACAGGAAGTCCAGGCTATAGGTGGCTCTTTTGTAAAACATGATGTTGTCACAGGTTACATGTCATATAGGCAGTCGTTTAAAACGAAAACAACATTCATACGACAACTCTCTTTTTTTGTTTACTTTATAACTGAATATGGAACTTCACAAATCCTATCTCTGACTGAGAAACGGGGGTCATGTCATCTCAACAATTTACGCAAATTGTCCGTGGTGCTTTTTTCTATTCTAGGCCTGCACACCGGGAAAATTCCGCTAAGAACACGTTCTAACGGAAACCCCCCGACCGCGTTCACACATAATCGCTCGGCCGAGCTTGCCTTGCAAAACAAGGATCTTCCACCTCAAGCGAGTTAACATCGGTTAAAATTTTCCCCCAAAATTGTTATCAAAGATGACTTCTATATTTAAGGTTTCTGTTAATGAAACCAAATATTCACCTAAATGCCCGAAGCAGTGACTCGTGGAGAGAGAACAAAAAATTGACTTGTCTTGAGTTAGTATAGGCTACCCCAGGAGTGCCCTAAAACAATGACGCAATGCCCACCGCAAGCGGGGGGGGGGTCGACAAAGTTGTTCCCGTTATGTGTATTTTTTGCCGTCTTTCCCCAAGGGGAGGGAGTGACGAAAGTACAAGAACATATTTGCAGATTTAAAAGGGGCAAACGGACTGGGTTCCATTTATTTGGTAACCAGCGAGTTGCCAATTGGTTTTTAAGAGTGTAAATAAATTCTCAACCCTCTGGTTTTCAATAAACGCACCATACATCCAACTTCATCAAATTAAGTGATCACGTTTTAGCGAAAAACGACGGAAAACAAATGTTTTTGTTGTGGATTTTTGTGCACGTTCATCATTTTTATATGCTTACTTCAAAATTCAATTTTGCAATCAAAATTGGCACCTGTAATCTTTTGGGGTATAAGAAAAAATCATTTTCGACTTTGACAATATTTCAGACTGAAGTTTAAAGTCAGTGAGCTTTCAGTTTGAAAGTAGTAAAACATGTTTTCGATTCTTATGCCTGTACTTTTTCCTTAAAGCAAATGTAAAACATTGGTAATTGTCATAGACCAGTTTTTATCCACACTTGATGTGACTCAACATACTATAGTACATGAAATAACAAACCTGTGAAAGTTTTAGCTAAATCGGTCTTCGGAGTCATAAGAAAACAGTGAAAAACCCCTTTATATTTTTTCACCGTTTTCAAACATCGGATTTTATCACCAGTGATAAAGACTAATTGTTCTAAAAACTTTAACATTTCAAGCAAAACTATTTCAAGGGAAGTTTTCCACCATGACCATCTTTATACCATGTAAGTTATGTGCAAATCTTTGAACAGTTATATTTCCAACCTTACCATTGTTGTACACACCCTTTAAGGAGTCGTTTGAAAATGCTATGTTTGCAATTATTTGCGAGAACAAATTATACACTTTAAAGGTACAAAAACCATGTCATCTCACCTTACGGTCCCCAACGTGAATTAATGAAACAAGCCATGATACAATTAATTTAACAGTCGGTCGTGAGTGCAAGATTAAATTGAAAAGAAAACGTCCCTCAGAGTCGTCACTACTTAGACATTTTTTTCTTCTTCAATTTAATCTTGCACTCGTGGCCAACTATGGTCCGTCTGTCCTAATCATTTACATCTGCGAATTACTTTGCATTTGTTTTAAGGAAATAAAATCCGCAGGCCTGGAATTACACGGAAGGCCACGCATTGCCCCTTGGCTTTGGGGCTCCTTCAAAAGTTTCCAACAGACTTTAAGATTTTCCAATGGAAGTGCCCTTTGCAAAATGAAAACGGCCTTGCCCTCTCAATGATGAAATTCCAGGCCTGGGTCCGAATCAAGGGGGCTCGGCTATTGGCTATGACCGTTGGCTGCAGCAACATCGTTGAAGAATAGCCCTTTCATCGATCCAGCCATAGCCACTGCCGAAGCCCCTTGGTTCGGATCCAGGCCTGGAATTTCATCCTTGAGCGGGCAGGGCCATTTCCATTCGGACACGGCCTGAAGATACTGAGTGGTGGGGGACTACTTTTTCGCACATGGCAGCAATCGTCTCGCGGAAATATTTCTCTTTACAATTTGAACTGGTTATTATAACGGATTTTTTCGGTCATTTACAATCATACTACTTTTCTCTTGATTCTACAGCAGATTAAGTTTACACTTCCATTATTCTAAGAGGATCGTGGTAACACCCTTAACAATACAATGTATTTGTGGTGTTTCTGAAGAAAAAAAAGATGGTGAAACAACTTGACGTTTCGATCAGATGCTCTAAATGTCTTCAGAAGAAGAAAAAAGTTGAAGGAGAATGGGTGTTCTCCTGAGAACGATCAGAGTATACTGATCAAAATGTCGCGTTGCAGCAGCACAGGGGTTGCTGCAGCACAGGAGTTTTCAATGGATTTTCCTGGCTTTAAACATGCAACTTTGTAGTTCAAACAGAAGAGGAAATGTTGCCATATTCCCATCAGGTACGGAGGTAGGCTATCGAAACAAGGTTGACTGATAACAACGGACAGCACAGACATAACAGACGGACAATCTGGAAAGGCCGCTGGTTTTGTTTTAGTTTTTTTGTTTTTTCACTTTAACAAATTGTTGGTGTATTCCTTTAATTTAATTGTTATACCTGAATTTCCATTTCAAGTTATTTCTCTGTACCACCCACCCACAATTTCGAGAAGAACACAAAGATAGAAATTGTTAAACATTGACTATTCGAAATGGCCTCTAAGCAAATGCATTACTGTCTAATTTCGTATGAAAGACAACATGGTGCTCGAGGTTATTTACACCTGGAATGAATTCAATTCCTCGATCAGGCGCTGTGCTATGAAACGGTCGGATATACCCAAGCGCAACTGCCATGATTGACAACTTCCTTTATAGCTCACTGTCAGATTAAACATTGACAAGATCCCATGGTAGAAATTGTATGGGGAAAGGAAGAGATCAAGACTGACATATAAGAAGGAATTGCCAAACCGATTGGCATTTATCACTCCGTTGATTTAATGTAGAGGGTCTTTGTTAATACCCATGCCTCGTGGTGTTTTTTGGTACGGAGCTCCATTAGTGACATACCACTTATCCAGATGACAAAAACAATTTAGCTTGCCAAGTCGACTTACGAAAACCTAGACTAAGCATGACTTACAGAAACCTATTTGTCGACTTAGATAACTCATCTCGCCAAGTCGACTTACTGAAACCTAGATGTCGACTTAGCAAGACATTATTAACATTGCCAAGTCGACTTACTGAAACCTAGACTGAGCATGACTTACAGAATTGTCGACTTGGATAATTTACCTCGCCAAGTCGACTTACTGAAACCTAGACTTAGCATGACCTAATACTGAAACCTATTTGTCGACTTAGCATGATAACTCATCTCGCCAAGTCGACTTACTGAAACCTAGATGTCGAGTTAGCATGAGAATTTATCTCACTGGGTCGACTTTCTGAAACTAAGAAGACAAGTCGATTTGTTAGATTCAGTAAGTCGTCTTGGCAAGATATCCCGAAAAGTCAACTTATTCCGACTTGGCAAAATAAATCTCGTTATCTGAATAAGTGGTATATGCCTAAGGCACTTCCGGAGCTCCGTATATTTGTTCTACCGTCTAAGGAATTGGTTTTCATTATAACTATGTGAATGATATTAGAATGCCACGCGCAGTAAGTTAATCGACGCGACATTTAAACATTGGTTCATTCTCAGGAAGTTTTGATTGGAACATAAACTCAACATGATTTCAAGATCTCGGAGCAATATCCGTGTGGTTATGTTTACTCGTAGGTTTGATAGGTTAAGGACGTCTATAATAACACTTGACGTGCTATCAACAAATAATCAAATCATAATAGTGGCTTCTTATATAGCGCTCAAATCCGTCACTCAGTGACGTTCATGTCGCTCGAACGTTATCACCCCTGGTCACTGGGCCATTTATCTCATTCCTTAAAACCATCTCAACTACCTTGGGAGTATACAGCCTGTGCTGCCAATATGTAGCGCACCGAGCTAAATCAATCACAAGAACCATCTCTGCCCTCACACATACCTAATTACCCCTGGGTAAAGAAAGCAGTTATACTATAGTGTCTTGCTATAAGGACACAAGTGTCTTGACCGAGTGTCGAACCTACAACCTGATGACTTAAACAGCCACCACACTATAAAAACTTCCGGGTTAGAATTTGATTCCACGTCCCAGTAGGCCTGACCCCTCTGGGTCAGCCTGACCCCTCTGGGTCAGGCTGACCCGGAAACTGAATTCTCGGATTCTGGGTCAGCTTGTTACATTTCTAGGTCATTTTGACACAGATTCCGGGTCACACTGACCCGACAATGGGTCAGGCCCCCTTTGACCCGGAACCGGGTCAATTCTGACCGGGAATTTTTTAGAGTGAAGTGTCTTGCTCAAGGAGACAAGTTATGACCGGGATTCGAACCCACACCCCGATGACTTAGCGACCAGAACCCGAGTTATATATCGGATAAGTACCGAATTAAAGCCATGATATAGCTATGGTAAAAAGGGGTGGCTTTGGTTGAAATTTGTAAAAATAGTAAACGATTCGTTATTATTGAAGAAACATTATTCGCATCAATCTGAAATCACATTGATTATAAAGTTTATACTATACCCCTCCAGAGAAATATTTCAGCCTGAAATATTGTCCGCAATTTCGTACATGCGACGTTGTTTTTTGGCTGGTAACAATTTTCTGGTAAGCATAATGTTTGTGTGCTTAGCTACTTTTTGTGCTCTTTGAATCTGGGCACGGTTCTGTTGGGGGAAATTGCAACTCGGAAGCGTTGATTTTGTCTGACCTTTAAATTTACTCTTCCAAAAACCATTGATGTACATGTACAATCCCTGTGCATCTGATTGTCTTTAGCTTCAGAAATTATTACTCTCCTTGAAAATTGGTGTCAACCAGGGGCCAATTTTACAGCGCTTAAGCAGACAATAGTGCTTACAAAATTCTGCTAAGCAAAAATTAGCAGGATACCAGTTACAGATGGTACATATGATACGGTATTTGAGCTCGTATATACCCTTATTCTGGTAAGCATAACTTTTTTTGCCAAGTTACTTTTTGTAACTTAAGCTTTAAAGGGATTGTATACGTTTGTTAATTGGAATCCAGTACTGTTTGTTTCAATCCTATATAGTTGTAAATATATACCATAAACTAACCTGTGAAAATTTCATTTCAAAAGGTGGTAGCGTTTTTGAGATATTGCCGAAAATCTGGAGTGGTTATGTCCACGCAGGAAGAATATTCTGCAATTGGAAAACACAATCTGAGAAACGTTACTGTCAGTTACGCCTCACAGATTCAAATTGTTTGGGATAGAAAGTGGTATCTCTGTCCATAACCGCAGTACTTCGAAGTGAACAGTTTCTCAAAATGCATTATACTATCCAAAGCTTGATAGTAAGTTTTTATTGTCATTAATTTTCAGAGTCATAACCAAACGTAAACAGACCCTTTAAAGGCATTGTACACGTTTGGTAATTACTCAAAATATATATTAGCATAAATACTTACTTGGTAATGAGCAACAGAGAGCTGTTGATAGTATAAAACATTGTGAGAAACGACTCCCTCTGAAGTAACGTAGTTTTTGAGAAAGAGGTAATTTCTCACTAAAATAATAAAAACTTCTTGCAAGAAGCCTTTTATTCCTACACCTGAAAGCACACACATTTTTACAACAAGGGTGCTTTTTCTTTCATCGTTTTCTTGCAACTTCGATGACCAATTGAGCCAAAATTTTCACAGGCTTGCTATTTTATGCATATGTTGGGATACACCCAATGAGAACACTGGTCTTTGACAATTTCCAAACGTGTACGATGCCTTTAAGCACCTCCATGACATTGGGCCGCGTACTTGGCGTGAAGGTAACACCTTGAATCTTGATATCAGATCTGATAAATAATTTCACAATATGGATGAAGTTTCCAAACTACCTCTGACCTCTCCCACCGCGAGGCAAGGATGTGGAACCCTTCCATGTTCAAAACAAAGGATAAGCTGATTGACTAGACCATGAATGTATAATTCTTTGATTTCTATTGTTGAGAATTGAAACTAATTTACAAAGAAAGTAACGAATGATATAAAGGCAAAGAAGAAAAGACTGACCTACCAGCGTTCTCCCTTGACAGTGGTCCGCTGACCGAATGCCAGTTAAAACACCTGAGGACCAGTCAGAATTCACTCCAAGTGATACGACTGGCTAGTTCAGTGTTGAAAATCTCCCCTGTTTCATTTTAAAAGACAAACAAGTGAAGATTAGGTGGACTTGTGAAATGACAACCTATTCCAGTCCTGTTGGCCAGTCACACAAAAAAGTTTAAGAGAAAACCCTGCTTACAATGCAATCATAGTTATCAATCTCACTCAAACTTTCAATTATGTTTCACATACTATACATACAATATCAACGACACAGACAGACTGGCTTACCAGCGTTCTCCCTTGAGATCTAGCTTCAAAGATCCCAAAGTTAGAAAACATTTATCCTGACAGTTAATGTGATAGGAGCAGGTGGTGTACCAGTCCAAAGCTAATACAGTTGCAACAACAATGGATTACAACTCGTATTACATGTACATGTACATACTACATTTCTTTTATGAGTTGACGAAAGGAATGCAACAACTCGTTTTACATGTACACAGCAGTAGACATTTCTTTTATGAGTTGACGTAAGGAATGCATGAAATTAGTCTGTAATTAACACACAGGCACAACGACAACACAACGTGCGTGTATACAATTAACAACGTACATGTATGCTTTATAAACACAACACGCCATCAAACAGTGCAGCTATACATTACTGCATCATAATGTTTGCACCAAAGTTGCAGCCAATAAAACAGAAATATGAATTAAAAAACTCACCTAAAATCTTCCTATATATATCCTATATAGGGTAACTAAGCAGCACTATCGACGTGTAATAATGTTAAGAAATAGGGATGTTTTCTTGGGAAATGTGAGACTTTTCAGCGATTACAAACTACAAACAGCAACCACAGCAACTGTCATGGCCGACTTGTTCTGGGGCCTAATTACCCACATTCACATATCATACGCAGATCAAAAAGGATGAAGAATAACATCACACCCACACAGGAGCAATTAAAAACATACTACATTACCAGTATTATCTAAAAACCATACTTTAATACAATGTCGTACCAAAAGCTTTAAACAACTTTGTCTTGTTGATTGTTTTAAGTCTGATTTTAATGAAAGGCGGACTATTTCGGCTCGGCGTATCAATACAATAGCGGTGGTGATAGGACGTGCTAATGAGTGCATTAAAGGGACATGTTCTTTTTTTAAAGGTGACGTTTCAGGAAGAAACAAGAACTCAGATTTCTCAGCGTGATTGCATTTGAACAAAGAAATATGTCATGTGTTTCATGTGTTGTCATTTAATAGATACCTGACAGACGTCATAATGTGACACGTAGACAAAACAAACATTTCCTGAGTCATCCATAAGGAGAAATTAATCGACCTTAAGAATAGGGAGGGGGGCGTATCAAGTCGTACAGATTCTCTACCAGCAGATGCACTACTTAAATGCCATAAGTTTCCCAGTTTGAAACCAGACTGCATGGCTATGTGAAGAAATTGGTGACGTCACAAAGGGGCAAGGAGAACAACTTACACACCTTAAGCATGTATTTTAATCAAATCCTTGCTAGGGCAAAGCAGCCACTCGTGCGCAAAGTAATCTGCCTCAACCTGCTAAAAAAAAAACAAGTCCTTTTTTATTCAACCCACTATACCAATCGGCTTCGAGCCGGGGCTGAACGCCATTATTTGCATAGTCCGAACGTTCCGATATCTACTCAAGCATGTCAGCGGAATCAACCAAAAAAGCCGTGTGCATGGAGTTGAAATAACAACAAGTTGGCGACAAAAGATAAGTGTTGTGCTTGGTGGCGCCCTTGTGCCGTAGGTATCATCGGGGGTTGTCTGTCAGCTAGGCTGTCCGCACAAGCACGCCGTCCGCTAGTATGAGACGGCAAGACCCCCAGTGGTTAAGATTAAAGTGCAAAAACTCAGGTTAAAGGGAATTTGTATTTTAAAAATACTATAATTCACATCCTCTACTTTTCAATAGGCACACCATTCAATCAACCTTTGACAATTTCATTGAATAAAATAGCAGCGTTTTAGTGAAAACAACGAATATTGAGTCATGTTTTGAAAGGGATTTACTGTTTATATCGTCTGTCCTTATTTCGATTGCCAACATAGAAATAGTGGTTGGGCTTCAATGATGTCTCCCTAACTTTGCCAGATGAAAGCATTTCTCTGGAGGACTCTGAACTTCATAAACAATGAGCTTTGAGAATGAAACTAATAAAACAAAATGTATGTTCGATACCGTACTTTGGATTCATATTGCTTTAAACTTGAATTTTTCGTGTATAGCAAATCGCTCCTTTCATGTGGTTCGCCCCGCTTCAACATCCCTATCAACGATGTTTTAATAATTTATATGATAACCAACTTCCTAATATCCCAATGGATCAATGTTTCGTTTGCTGCCGGAAAAACCGGACAGTGGTCGTGTTTGTGTATCGTTACATGCCTCCCTGTCTCTGTTTAATGCATGATTTCAGTCGATCCAACAGTCTATTGGGCATGTATGTAGACTACACGGCTGCTTTGGGAAGCCATGTGGGAGACATAACACTGTCATCAATACTTTTGAAGCTTGCACTGCAATTACATGCCCGGATTCACAGAGTAGCTTTTGGTAAACTTACCATGAAGAGTTTTAGCACCGGTTGCTTGTGTGCTGAGGTGTGTAAAGACATGAGGGGCCCCAGTATCAGTCTGTTTTTTAAAAATGATTTCCGTTTGGAGGGGCCTGAGAAAAATGGACAAGTATATGGCGATCTTTCCCGCAGCCTCTTCTTGCCACCGCCCTCCCCTTTTTGGTTTCCCCGCCCCTTCTTTTTTCCTTTTAATTTCCTTCCTCCATGTACTGGAACCCTCTGTCCATTCTCGATGCCCCTGCACCCCCCCCCCCCGCTTCTCGGTCCTCCACATTCTAGGATCACCGTGACCCTCTTCGGACCCCCCTGTCTCGGTTTCCCCTCCCCTTTCTCGGTCTTGTCTCCCCATCAGTTCCCCTCCCCTTCATGGTCGAACCTTCTCAATCGTCCCTGCCCTTCTCGGTTTCCCCGCCCCTTCTTTGTTTCACCTAACTGTATAGGTCTTTCCTCCCATCTGGGTCGCCCCACCCCTAATTTGTTGTTCCCCCTTCTCGACCCCCCCCTTCTTGAACCTCCCTCTTTGTCGGTATCTCCTCCCTTAACTCCCCCACCTTCTCGATCTCCTCAAAAAAACACTTTCCTTCCCTTTATTTACTACATTTCTCTTTATCTACAAATAAGAAAAGTGGCAGGCTGTTTGGCTATACCCACCCACCCCCCCCCCCCCTTAATGAGTGGCCAACCAGTGACTAAATTGTAACCATAGATAAATGACCTTTCACTCTGTTATAACATGGAGGAAGAAAATCATCTGGTCCTTGCTCTATGGTTATAACCATGGAGGTAGCTATCTCCATGGATATAACACATGAGTTAAACACAAACAAAACGAGTTCTACATTATAACATTGAAAAACGTTTACCATTTTGCCCGAGTTGAGGCAGCAAGTCGACCGGGTGTCTTCTCACACTCTCTGGATTATTGACGTCCAAGTGAATCGTCTTCCCATAATGTAACCCTTGGTTGTAGACCGTGTCAAACACTTCCTCCATGGTCGAACTGTTGTTTTTAGTCATGGTGGAAGGGCTAGTAAATGCCGGACCAGGTAGGATTTTCTCTGCTGTAACCGCACACACAACATGTGCACAATGACAACAACGGTTCTGCCGTCTGAAAAGGCTTACGTAACAGTCTTCGGATGGCCCGTTTCGAAACCAATAGACTGTGCAAGTCTCGCGCGCATTTGAACTTCCGGGACAATTGTGGTCCCAACCATATGGAGATTTACGTGGGCGAGATTTTGTTTTGTCAATTATTTTAGTTTAACGTGGCTTATGACCAAGCAAAATATATATGTTGTTGGGAATGTAATACTTCGTGATAAAAAATATGAAAGTAAAATCAATTCAACAATATAACGAAGAAAACCCGAGAATTAAACTTGACCTCAGCTTCCGGTTGCTGCAAAAAAAATTACAATTTGTGCTCACCTCCGATCACAAAACTTATCTAAATGCGAAGCCTTTTCATAGTAGTTTATGGTTTTGAGGAGTCAGCGTCCTCTATAAACTGCGTCAAGCGTTAACTTTACGCCCGTGCGACCATCGCGAACGTAAGTGGTTTCTGAAAAGTTAAGATCAACTAAGCATCCTTGTCCCAGAGTTTTAATTTTGCTTCAATAATAATTAAAAAAATTATTTGTGTATTTATTAAAAACCCAAAAACTGATTTTATTAACATGTAATGAGTATTTTTGTTGTTCAGATTTTTTCAATAAATATAATTTAAAACAAAGATTTGATTTCAGAGAAAAAAATGTTCTTCGTTTGACGTGCTTTCTCGTTCCGATACGCGCGAGACTTGCACAGTCTATTCCTCGGCTTGGGCTCCGGCTTCAAAGGCCGAATTGGCGGCTACGGCTACGTCTGGATCACCATGTCATCAAGAGTTGAAGTAGGCCTACAGGACGTCCTTAGCAACAGTCGTAGCCGTAACTGTAGTCGCCAATTCGGATACGGCTTACAGCTCCGTCTGACCGTTCCTGAACCGAAAGTGCCCGTTTTCAAAATAACTGACGACGCCGTATAGACGCCATTACAGCCAATGTCATACAAGTCACACCACTATAATATTTTAATCTAGAATCAATCATTTATTTGCATCTGTTTATTCTAACAACAAGTGAAAAATTTCGAATATTACAATGGTGGCACTATTATTGAAATCAAAAATATAATCATCAAATACAGATTTTGAGCTCATTCTTTCTAAATACTTATTTTCACTGATAGTTACACTTCAGAATGGTTTTGATCGAGTCATATTCAACATTCATAATTTTTATTAAGGCCACAGTTAAACCTTTTTTCGTCTCATTTCGTTTATAAAATATTTATTCGATTTAAAAACTAGAAGATTCATTCTTTATGGGTCATCACACTCCACAAAATCACCCCACAAGTAATTTGTATATATATGATTTGTTCACAATTTTGGCAATATTTATAATTTGTTCACAATTTGACAATATTTATAATGGTAGTTTTTATAATAAGACTACAAATAAAGTGAGTACTGTGCAGTTGAAATACACACATTAAAAATTTAAAAATATTTTAATTCGAACATGATAATTTTAGTGAACAAATAGGGTTTTTTGTGAAGTTCTTTAAAACCATAATTTTTAAAGTTTTATGCTACCGCACAGTCTGGATTTAAAAAAAGTCAGGCCTTTTTGTTTGCAGGCCTTTATTATTTCAACCGATGAGGCAATGTGGAGGCAACCGAGAAAGTAAATTCTTGAAATCAAAAAGTTTGTTTCAATCTGAAAGCTCACTGATAATAAAGTTCAAACCAGTACCAATCCTCCAGAGAAAGTGTTCTGTCTGAACTACTGTCCAAGTTGAGAAAATGGCACTTGAAGGCCCATAAAAGCGTTGCTTATTTCGATTGCCGCAGTCTAAAACAAGCCCGACGTGAACGTGCACAATTACCCTGACAGATCATAATCGTTCATCTCCCCCCCGTTAAATATACATTAACCCTCATTGAAATCCTTATAGGATGTGAACTTATTACTTAAAAAATATATATCTTTCCATTTAACTACTATAATAACATTTTCAACTAAAATATCCGACACAATAATAAGGGAATAAAAGAGTAGTGACTCGTTCTTAAACGGCCGTTTAAAACCGGCAGGGTCGTGGCCGTGTAATAAAGGCCCGAGCCGAGTCACTACTCTTTTATTCCCATTCATAAATGCCCTTTTGTTAAAACCGGAAAAAAATAAAAGTATAGGCCTATATCTGTGACAATCTGTGACACTCTGTTTAGCGAATTTTCGAAGTTTGTACATTTTCAAAAACTTTTGTAAAATTCAGGGGGGGCGGAAGGGGTAACGCCACCAACGCGCCACCTTCGTTGAAAACAATCTCATTCGACTCTCGCGACGTGCATGGACTGGTCGAAGCTCCACAACAAAACACGGCCTACTACACGTACATACACAGGGTATACACATTCCCTATGTGTATAGGTGTACATGTAGCCTATCGTACAAGATTTGAATTACACGCGTGCCGTTAAAAATACTTGGGCGAGTCCATTTTATCAGAGGGTATCGTTATCTTCAAATCTTGTAAATTCACCAAATCTTTACACTAAAGAACATTCGTAAATGGTTTTTGTTTGCGTTACCAACTGCTTCAGTAATTTTATAATTTAATAAACAACATACATTTAACGTAAACGACATGTATTACATATCTGTTTAAGATTTGTACTTTGCCTCATAACTAATATTACCTACGGCAAATGTTCCCGTCCGTTGACATCCGTTTGACGGACGATCGTTTGCACGCAAACCAAGTATAGTAGAAACCATTTTCTCAAAAAAAACATTCTAAAAATCTAAAAATCGTAAAATATCTAGAGGATGTACGGAGGGATTTTGTTTAAACTTTCAGAAATGAAAGATCTATCCTTAAATATTACGTTCAGCGAAAAAAATCAGAGGATGAACGATACGAATTTTCACATTTTGTCGATATTTGTAGCCATTTTAGGGGAGACGTTTTGTAATGAAATTCCCACCTGGACCCATTCATACACGTTAGCTGCTGCAATAAACCAACGGAAAATTTTCGGTAATATTTTTACGCATTTTACATAAAAATAACCACCTTAACAATTGAAAATGCTCTTACAATATATACTGTTATGTTTTCAGTGCTGTTAAAGAGAAAATTTTAACGGTATACATGGTTTTCTTTTTCTTTTTTATTGGTCTTCACCTCTTTTTAAAATGGAGTGTACCCAAACCGCGATTGCAATTTCTTGCGCAATACCCCTTCCGCCCCCCTGGTAAAATTCTGTTTTGTGTGCGTTGGTTTGTGTGTACACGCGTGTACAAAAAGATTACGCATGGATTACGCGCGGATATACAGTACTAATACTAATAGCTGTGTACTGCGTTCCGCGTATAAGTAAGTTGGCGTAAATGAGCGTGTGCGCCCAACACGCGAAGCCAGCCGGTCTTAAACAGCTCCAGCTGTTGTGTCTTTATCAGCCGTTTAAACACACCCACGTGACGTGCTCTCCACCAATAGGAATAGCGAAACTGTCTTGGGTATTTATGAATTTAATTTTAAAGTTACAGCAAAACAAGAATAAATCACAAATTCCCGCACACGACTTTCTTGTGCGACCAAATTAATTTGGTCTCAGATTAATTTCAAACTGACCTTTTGCTAACAAAACAGGTCGATTATAGTGCAACCACATCGCCTTAATTTTTAAATAATTTGTTCGATTCCATCTTAAACTGAACATGAGCTAATTGCATTTCGTGACCACTTTACCAACTAACTATCAACTACCATCAAATTTGGTTTTGTGTGAATAATTACCAGTATTTTATAAACACACAAAAAACCTGAAAAATTTGGCTAAATAAGTCATAGAAAGAGAAAAGAATCAATGTAACTTAGACATTATGTAGGCCCTTTTCGAAACCACAGTTTGGGCTAGTTTGGGCTTAGCTCTGTCTGCCTGTTTAAAAACCGAAAGCACACATTTTCATTAATGACGGAGTCTAAAGCCGGTGCTCACAAGCAGTGTTTTCGATAAGGCCATATATGAACAGAAATCATTCTGGCACATTCACAAACAAAAACTATTTTATGCATACTTTGGATTCATCCTTGACTACTGCATGCGTGAATAAAGAAGGAGTAAAAACCCTGTTTCAGCCCCAGGAGTAGGTGGCAACGTGCCCCTGGTGACAGTTAATTTGGGTCGACAGCCCAATTCAGTTAAGTGTAGCCCTCACCTTGAAGTGGCCGTCTGGCCTTGAGGTGTTAGGCGATTTCTCTTAAATAACAAAATTAAATAAACGAACACCTTATAATATTATGAAATTGTAATGATTTGTAATGATCTCCGTTTCTAATAACTGTAGTTATTGTCTTAACTTTCCTTAGATTCTTAAGACTAAAGCAACAGCATGAACGGTGGCAAACTGAAATAACCAAAAAGGTAAATAAATAGAAGGGGACAGACTTCATGTACTTAATTTTGACAATTACATGTAGTCTAAAAGAAAATAATAATAATTGATTGTTCTAGAGATAATGTGATATCGATTCCACTGTATATTATTCTCAATCTTATGATATTAATTTTAAATACATATTGATTTTTTTTAAGAGATGGAAATGAGTCATCCAGTTGCAGCAAACTATCGATTGGCTCCAAGCAGAAATTGAAACAAATCAACTTTTTAATATTGCAAGCGTCAAATCCGATATAATACAAACAAACTCAGAAAGCTAAAAATTAAAACATTAAAAAACCCGACACCCGATCTCACTTGCTTCACTCCATGGGGGTTTTACATTATGAAACAATAATGAGACTTTGAAATGTTTTTCCTGTATGACAAAGATGTATTTTTTCCTCTTTCTTACGAAAAGTGGGTGCATTTATTGCGCTCTAAACACTCCTGGGTCGGAAGTGACTCAGTTCCGGGTCGTAGGGGGCTGACCCATTTCAGGGTCAGTGCGACACGAAATCTGTGATAAAATGACCCAGAGATGGGTCAAATTGACGCAGAATCAAAGATAAAATCCAATTTTGTTAAAACCAGTTTCCCGGTCATTCCTGGCCCATAAATGGATCAGGTAAGCTATAAAAAAAATAACCGGGGTCTAGGTAAATTCTGACCCGGGAGCTTTTGTTTTTAGAGTTAACACAATGATGATAAATCACGGGTATGACTGAACAAACTTATGAGCTATTTTTTACCAACAAAAATCACTTTATAAACTGTGTTATTGGACCATACCGTCCTCAGAAATATTTCATGGGCATTGGCACCGCGCATGGATAAACTTACTCCCAATTATGGAGCGACCAACGGTGATGACATCAGTTGAATTGGGCCAATACAGTGCTTTAGAATCATCACGCATGAATTATTCCAACGATATCGCCAACCAATGCTCAACAGAGGGCGGTATTACATTTAAACCACGGGGAAGAATACTAAGTCCGTATCCGAATGAACAACTTCGGCAGTGGCTAGCCGGATTGTCAAGTCCTATTCATCAACGTTGTTGCTGCATGCTGCCAAAGCCGTAGCAGGAAGTCGCTTGATCCGTCCACGGCATAAGAGTATAAGACACATTGGTTTAATCGGCCTGACTAAAGTACATTACAAATTGAAAACCAATTCTATGTGATGTAATTGCTATACGTTGGGTCACAGTGGAGATCCTTTTCTAAATAATTGATTTAAAGGCACTGTACATGTTTGGTAATTACTCAAAATATTAGCATAAAAACTTACTTGTTTAACGAGCAACGGAGAGCTGTTGATAGTATAATACATTGTGATAAACGACTCCCCCTGAATTAACGTAGTTTTTGAGAAAGCGGTAATTTCTCACTAAAATATTAAAAGACTTCAGGCCAGAAGCCTTTTTCAGGCATCTGAAAGCACACAAATTTGTACAACAAGGGTGTTTGTTCTTTCATCATTTTTTTGCAACTTCGATGACCAATTGATCAAAAATTTTCACCGGTTTGTTATTTTATGCATATGTTGGGATACACCAAGTGAGAATACTGGTCTTTGACAATTACCAATCGTGTCCAGTGCCTTTAACACCCTTTTTGTAGAAAAAAAACCCAGCCGATTTTGATCACTGGATGAAGTTACAGAATGATCATCAATGTAACAACAGCTGACAACACAAGAGTGGTCAGACACCCTGATACATCATTGCCCCCATCATTACCACCATTGACGTGTTTATTACACATGTCTGTACCACAGCACTGGGTGCATTTGTGCACTTCGAACGATTCCTGGCAGTATTTGGAATCGTCATCTTCGTGCATGTCGCTGCAGGAGTCCGAGTGACAGCTACGAGTCAGGTTAATCATAGTCTCACCGTTCCCGTACCAGGTTGACTGGAAAAAGATTAGAACAAAATGGTTGAATAACACATATAAGTTTGAAGTTACATGAACTGAAATTCCCTGCCAAATGAATTGATTTAAAAACTAAAATTATAGAAATAGATAGTTTATTTTGTTTTGACTGTTAGTTTCTCTTTTAACTTGAGCACCGTGTGCTTTTAAATCTCCACCTTTTCTTGACTATTAAAAACAAGTAAACAAGTATGTTTGATGGGGTGTTTGTTTGTTCGTTTGTTGTTGTTGTTTGGGGGCTTGTTCACTTGTCGATTTTTGTTTGTTTGGTTGTTTGTTGGGGGTGTTTGTTTGTTTGTTTTTGTTGGGGTGTTGTGTTGGTTTGTTTTTTCGTTTTTGTTGGGTGTTGGGGTGTTGGGGTGTTTGTTTGTTTTTTTGTTGGGTGTTATTGTTTGTTTGTTGGGTATTGGGGTGTTTGTTTGTTGGGGTGTTTTGGTGTTGGGGTGTTGGGGTGTTGGGGTGTTTGCTAGCTTGTTTGTTTTTTTTGTTTCTTTGTTCGGTTGTTTGTATGGGGGGGTTGGGGGCTTGGGGGCTTGGTTGGTTTTATTATTTTATTCTTTCAATGTTAAATGTACTTCTTTATATTTATTTAGACTACGGTAAAGCTCAATTTCAACTCTCTATTTTTTGTTTACAATTCGACTATTTCGATTGCTAAAACTCGAGATATCCTCATCAAAACAGAGTTTACTATACAATTACAGTGTCATGTCCTCCACTGTTGGCATAAATGTGCGGTAAAAGGTTCGAATCTCAGAATTCTTTCCAAAACACATAGATGTGAGGACAACACAAGAACTTCAAGAAGTAAAAGAGGGTAGAGTGTTTCGGTCGTTGCTATGAAGACAATCCATCTTCCCCTCCTCGGAGGGTTTTAAATCAACGTAAATTCTCACCCAACATTTCTCTCCTGCGTTGCACGTCATATTGGGCTGTGAGGCAGCAGACTGTTCATCATAGCATGAGCTCTCAGTGTCGTTGGTTTCACATTTATAGCATGTAATACCACCAGGCTGGAAAAAACCCAAAAAGTTATCACAAGGATTTCTGAAAAGTCTGCACTTGGCATTTAAGCGACTAGTCACAGTTGTGACAAGAGGAGATGAGCTTTCTTTTGTCACGTGGTTGAAACCCAACAAAACGTATAGGTGCGTACATTGGATGCCAGACTAGACTGCACATTGGGTTGTTGCTACAGTTAAAAAAATGGCGTCCAACGACTGTTGTTGGACGCCATTTTTTATTATTTGTTTCATTGTAGCACAACCCAATGTGCAGTCTAGTCTGGCAACCTTTGTGCGCACCTGTGTTGTTTGTTATTTTTTTGTTAAAACCGAAAATGGCTTATATAGCAAGGTGTCGCAACTCTCTCAATACAGAGGGGTGTACCACACTAAATAGGCCTGATTATCATGATTTGTATGCCCTCAAAATCTTTTGAATAATAACGTTTTAGGGGTCATGCAGCTAATAGACTGTGTAATTATGACAAGTTACCACAACTTGGGGGTTCTGTGTTTCAACTTCTGAGGAGATTTGATAAATTTAGGCTTTAAAGTTGGTCCTATTTGGCTTGGGAAGTGGAGAACTACTTCATGAAAACTGGCAGCAGGTCGGTTTGGGAAAAAGCACATTTTCGGGGGTGGTTTTTTTTCTGGGGTTATAAGCAAAAGTTCCAAACGGCTGACCTGCCAACAATTGAAAAGAAATCTGTAGTTTAGTTGTCCGAAAATATGTTTGACTGTTTTCAAAAGGCTGAGAGACTTTAAATACTGTTTGAGTATTTTTGAATATTTAGCATTAGCATCGGTTGCTATGGGAGTTTATTTAGTAAGGTGCACCCACAGCTCTGCCGCTAGCCAGAGCTGTGTATTGAGAGAGTTGCGACATGGAGGGACCAGCTTTCTCCGGTCACGTGGTTGCTGGACGCCATTTTGTTCCAAAATGCAGTACAACCCTATGGGCAGACTACATTTTTTGGAGACAAAATGGCTTCTAATCGCAAGTTGTCGCAACTCTCTCAATATACGGCTCTGCCGCTAGCCAGAGCTGTGTATTGAGAGAGTTGCGACATGGAGGGACCAGCTTTCTCCGGTCACGTGGTTGCTGGACGCCATTTTGTTCCAAATGCAGCACAACCCAATGGGCAGACTAGTCTGGCACCGTGTATTCGCCAATGCATTTTTTGGAGACAAAATGGCTTCTAATCGCAAGTTGTCGCAACTCTGGAGGCTGCTAATCAATAACGGGAACATTATTTGTAACGTTTGCTTCCAGTGTCTCGATAAATCGTGCCTGGGATCGCTGCCAGAGAAACAAAACAATATTTTCTGCATGTGAATGGAAAAAAATAGTTTTAAAAACATCGACATTATATAAAATGTAACATTTTACTCTGGAAATTTCCAGTCACAAAAGTCCAGATTTCAAATGGGGGGGGCACCCGGGAGCACGGCCATCGTGCCCCCCCCCCTTTGTTACGCCACTGACGTCATGCCTTTATATATGAGTGCAACTGAGATGTTTGTAAAGGACCTAACCGATTTACTGGTAGTGCCAGTGGCCTTGGCGGTGCTTTTGGTCACCGTGGAATCGTGGTCGGTAGCAGTCCCCGATGCTGAAGTTCCCGTCATCGTGTTCATTGTAGACGATGTGTTCTCACCGTCGTCTCTCGCTGAAGTCCCTGTAGCTTTAGTCGAACCTGCAGTGGTCGAAGAGACCGGGTCACTAACCCTTGTTGTCCCCGCAAGTGTTGTTGCCGCTTTCGGTGTAGTGACTGTTGTTGTTGTCGGTAGTGTAGACGGATCACTGGCAGGCGGATCGGTGGTTACTAGATGTGTGAATAAGAATTACAATAACAGTTGGGAAACCAACATAGTCTTCTGTTTGTGTAAACTCAATATCCTAAAATAATAATTAAGCAGTACCGGTATTCTTTTAGAGAATAACTCGCGGGTCAGAATAAACAGGGGTCCACAGGGGCCTTGATCCATTTCCAGGTAAGTTAACCCGGAAACTTGTTAAAAGATGGGATTCTGACCCGGATTCTGACCCGTGAGTTTTACCAGTTTCTGGGTCATTCTCCCTGAGCTTGTAAAGTGTACAACCGTATCTTAAAAGACACCACACACCTGGACCTGGGAATGTTTGCTGGATCGCATGTCCTTGTGATGCCAAACATCATTAAGCTGGCTTCTTTTGACTCTCCTCCAAAAAATACTATAGTGAATCTAAAGTGTGAACTTTGTCTTCTACTCTTCCTCTTCTTCCTCTACATCTTCAGGATATCCTAGAACTGTGGTTGCCTGTAAATTGGTATTAAATGACAAACAAATTTATCTGACGCTTGGCTTGCGTTTAGTTATAGCGCCCTCACCTGTCATAGCTGTTGCCATCGTTGCGGCTGGCATCGTTTCCGCCACCGTTGTGGCTGGTGTCGTTGCCACCACCGTCCCACATAACACTGTGGGCAAAATAATTATGACAAATGTGATGAAACAGAGCAACGATTCCAATGGAAATTTAACAGCCTTCTGGAACATAGGCCTAATTATAGGATCAATTACTCTTAAAGCACAATGACAACATTGATAATTGTCAAAGGCCAGTATCCACTCCTTTTATGACACAACACATACAGGCCTACATGAAATAACGAAAACATGTAATGATCTCAATCGGTCACCGGACTCACGAGAAAATAGGGGTTTTTTTGGTTTATACTTATATTTTCAAACATCGGGTTTTGGTCTCGCAAGATCAAACCTAATTCGCCGTATTTTTGACCGCGTGAGGGCGTATGTGAGCCGAATTCACGTGATGCAAAACAAGTAAACAAACTGGGGGTTTTCATTGTTGTTATTATTATAATTATGTATTTCGTCATTGATGCAAAAAAACTACACACAAGCAATTAAAATAAGATGAAACTGTTATTGTGATGCAAGACAATTCCTGATGAAAGCGCCCTCGTGCGGTCAAAAATAAGATCAATTGCTTTAATAATTTCTCAAACACTTTAGCATTTCAGGCAAAAATATTTCAAGGAAAACTTCCCCCATGCCCGTCTTTATACAATAAGTTGTGCAAATATGTTATTTTTTTCCACCACACCTTTACCAATGTTGAGCACACCTTTCATAGTCAAGCGAAAATGAATTTAATGTAGGGCCTACTTTTTCAGCAAATCACTTTCCCCTTCGCGTTGGATTCCCGCCAGGCACAAAACCCCGTGACCGGCAAATTGTTGCCCTTTGGCGGTGTACAGCAGTTTGGTTGTAAACTGATTTTTGAAAAACCTATGATATTCTCTAACTATTAGATGATATCATTGAATGTGTATTACTTTTCTAAAATCAATTTACAATCATATAATGAGGACCGTATCAGAACACTGGGACTTATGTATTTAGCAAATAGAAGGGATGTAAACATGTCTTTTTTTCCCAAAACTACTTGTCCAACCGTATAATGACTTCATGGGTAGCTTTTTAAATTCACTTACTGTAAATTCCAGACATCTTGATGTACTTACATGTTATCATGAGCTCGTATAGATTGGTAAATGTTAAAGGTAATTCGATCGTCTGCATGCTGCGTCTGAGTGTTTGGCAAGTTTGTATGTAGTGTAGTTTTATTCACAACGGGTCAAATGGTACATCTGGGCCCAATTTCAGAGAGTTGCTTAAGCAGAAAATATTGCTTAAACAGTTTCTGCTAAGCAATAATAAGCAGGATACCAGTCACAGATGCTAAATGTGACATGGCAGTTTGGCTGGTAACCTTATTCTGCGAAGTATAATTTTGTTGTGCTTGGCTTCTTTTTGTGCTTAAGCAGCTCTATGAAATTGGGCACTGGCAGGCGGGCAAGGCCGGTACCTGGCGTTATTCACGAGCAGCGAAGTGTGACGTCAGATGTTCAGGCTACTCCTCCTTTTGCCTCGGTGAGGGCACTGTTTGACAGAGTGACGTCAAAGGGTCTATTCCACAGCTTGGAATTCATCGACTCCTCTTTGAATTCAAACCAAATCAATCATCTCTCACTTGTTCCCAATGAGGCAAATTTATCTGTCACATCGTCATGTGTGTATTTGATTGTTAACGAATGTTGATTAAATCTAATCTATAACCTAATAATGTAATAATTACCTGTCAGAGTAAACATGGCTATGCATGCTGTGCGGTCTAGTTTTAGATCCGTCCCAACGGGCGGCTTCCGTACCATCCTGGTCCACGGGTACTGTTGACAGATAAACCAAATTAACAATGATAAGGCTCCAACTATATAGCTAACCGATAACGTCTAGGTTCGGTATGAACAAAATGACAATAGATACCAATTGGGTCTTGTAAAGAGCAGTGCACAAACAACACGCTCAGTGAGTAAAACAGATGGGTCAGGGAACAAGAAAAAAGTTCAGAAAATGCTTTTGACTTGAGGTGCGTTTTGAGAAAGACTGAATGGTTTGGAGTTCTGATAATGGTCCATAAGCCATTTTGAGATATGTTGGACACAATACTATAGCACTATATAGGTTAGGGTGATCTTGTCTGTATATACACCCAAACCAAATAGTGCACTATAGTGTCCACCATATCTCAATTATGCAGCAGTGCCATGGATAATGATCTACCCCCCCCCCCCTCTCAAAAGAGATAAGATTTTGTTTCTTGAATATGTTAACTGCCAGGACAAAGGTAGCAGGGGATTTTCCATTTAGAGCGTTGAGAACCACCAACATCATGCTGATAAATGATTTGGTGTGAGTGAAACTGGGTAGACCATGTATTCAACCTTCGTATACAAAAAGAATGACGTTGTACATTTCAAGGTCTTTCTGCCGATGAATTTCGTTACAGCTGAACATAGAGAAAGGACGCTGAACAAGTCCATGCTCTGTGGATCTTTTGTAAACATGTGATGTCACAGGTCACGGTCTATAGGGAGTCAATGCATGTGTATAAGAACTGATGTTATATGCGAAATGTTTCTACAGCCCTTTTCACACTGCGTCTCTTATCCCCGTGGAATACAGCCCTGGGGAGGCCCCAAGAGTTTTTTTACCCCACAGTTACCCCGGCGCATTTCCACACTGACCCCACCTAGGTCCCTATTCTACGGGGTTCCGGTTGCACGTTTCAAGAATACCCCGGGGTTTTACCGCTTACCCCTACTCCAGAGCAGGGGTGGCTATTCCCCGGGGTAAGCCCATTTGCCGGGGTAGATCAGGGGTAAAGCGATCCAAGTGTGAAAGGGCCGGCCGTTATTCCCTGGGGTTGCCCCGGGGAATAGAGTATAGGGGATTTATAGTGAGAACGCGATCTCCATAAAATATCAGATTTAATGTTTTCTTCCAGTGAGCTGTGTACAAATCGTGCTTGCACTAAGTCAAGGCTCTGGGGTGTGGGTTTTTTGTTAACCATTGTGATGTCTACAGGCCACATGGTCTAGGGAGTCAATGCATGTTAATAAGAACCATGGTAGTATACTATATGGGAATGTTTCTAAGTTATAATTTGAGAACGCGAGCAGCAGTCCCTATTTATTACCCCCCCCCTCCAAAAAAATAAAATAAAAAAATAAATAAATAAATAAATAAAAAAATAACCAACGATTTATACGGAATGTACGTCATGGGGCTAACAAATTAATAATATTTTTAATGAGCCACGTCTGTTTAATAACATTTCTTGCGCCAGATCTGACGCAAACAGGAAAGTATAGTTAATAAATAATTATTAATGAATGAAAATGCATAGTAGCCTGTATAAAACCTTGAACGGTATCCAAGGTATAGGATGCAAAAAGAAATGATGTAGGCCTGCCATAAACACAAAAGCAGCTAAGCGGGTCGGCAGCCTAGCTTAGCTGACCCCACAAAATAACTAATTAGTTGATAACTTATTATCTGTTCAATCAAATATTTACATGTTTTGTATAGTTCATCCTCATATCACCGCAAACAAACAGGAAAATTTCAATTGTCTGAGAAACTTCGCTCAGCCTGTTCAGCTGTGTGCATTTTTCTTCACCCCAATGCCTTTGTTTATGGGTCCTATTCTGTGTGTACAAGACAAATAGCCTCCCAAGAAGAAATGTAATTTTTACAAAACAAAATGATTATTTTTGTAATTATTGATATCTACAAATCCTCAGAAGATAAAATAGCTTCGGACCCTGAAGATGAGTAAGTGTAAATTGATACCTCTAAGAGTTAGGCCCCCTAAGCTTTTTTTTAAAGTTACAATACAAGCTTTCATTTAAAGGTACTGTAAACGTTTGGTAATAGTCAAAGACCAGTATTCTCACTTGGTTTATCCCAATATTTGCATAAAATAACAAACCTGTGAAAATTTGGGCTCAATTATTGGTCATCGAAGTTGCAAGAAAATATTGAAAGAGAAAACACCCTTGTTGCACAAATTTGTGTGCTTTCAGATGCCTGAAAAAGGCTTCAGACCCGAAGTCTTTCTCAGATTCAAATATTTTAGTGAGAAATTACCTCTTTCTCAAAAACTATACGTTACTTCAGAGGGAGTCGTTTCTCACATTGTTTTATACTATCAACAGCTCTCCGCTGCTCGTTACAAAGTAAGTGTTTATGCTATTATATATATTTTGAGTAATTTTCAAAAGTGTCCAGTGCATTTTTTAGGTACACTTGCGAGAGAAAAAAATCCATCAATGATTAGTAGTGTACTTTGCAGTTAATAAAAAAACTAAAAATAAGTTATTGTCTATATATGTTAATGTTTTAATTCACGTCCATACAAGCGATTTTGCACGTTGCATGTATTTTGCACATTGTCAGTGGCATACGCGAACGGTGTTGTGTGTTTTTCCTTTTGAAACAGCATCATCTGTAAAAATTCGCTCAGAGAAACAAAAATCTTCAAAACAATTATTTCAGGCCATGCAACTTTAAAGGCATCGCACAAGTTTGGTAATTGTCAAAGACCAGTGTTCTCATTTGGTGTATCCCAACATATGCATAAAATAACAAGCCTGTGAAAATTTGGGCTCAATTGGTCATCGAAATTGCAAGAAAATGATGAAAGAAAAAACACCCTTGTTGTACAAATTTGTGTGCTTTCAGATGTAGGAATAAAATCTTCTTGCAAGAAGTTTTTATTATTTTTAGTGAGAAATTAACTCTTTCTCAAAAACTACGTTACTGCAGAGGGAGTCGTTTCCTACAATGTTTTTTACCATCAACAACTCTCTGTTGCTCGTTACCAAGTCAGTTTTTATGCTAATATATATTTTGAGTAATTACCAAACGTGTACGATACCTTTAATTTAAAACCAGCATATATAGCGGATCATTTCGAGGCCCTCATTATAATACACATATATTACGATTAGATCCAAGCAAAGAATATAACAAAATACATACAATAAAAAGCACTCAACTCCCACGTCCTATATCTGAAGGACGAAGTAATTATAGTCGCGTCTGCTGGGGGGGGGGGGGGGCTCACAATGTTTGTGGGGATGTCTAACCATTCAAACTGAGGACTTTAACAAAAGGGAATTCCGAAAGAGTGAGGACGACCTCGCTTCGCTTTTGTGTACAAAACCAATGGGGACGTCTCTAAAAACTAAGTCCAAACAATGGGAGAACAAAGAGAAGTCCTCTATTTACTGGATTAACAAACACATGTTGGGGTGTGTGTGAGTGTGTTGTTTTGGCAATCCGCAGACAAACGACTTTCTTAAAACTTATAGATACCATATTATTATTTGCCAAAATGTACACCTCTTGGGTGATGCGCCACTGTGCTGAAGGACACAAGTGGCACGACTGGTTGGATCCGAACCCATCTCTGAAAGCAACAGAACTTGAGGTCCGGTGCCTTGTAGAACCCTACGTCACTACACCGACATACCACGTGCCTACTAAAAGCAATAGACTGTGCAAGTCTCGTGTGTATTCGAACATTGGGACCCGTTCCTTCACGCGTTAAAGCATCGTACGTGGGACCAAAGTGGTCCCAAAAATGTTCGAATACGCGCGAGACTAGTGCACGGTCTATTGCTAATTAAAGGGGCACGTTGCCTTCGGATCGAGTTCTTTGGGCTATAAAAGGCGTTGTTTTGAAATGTTGAATATAATGATTCACATAACATCCCTTGAAATTGTGTGGTTTTTGAAATTTCATCGAGCACGGTCCGCTATTTTGTAGAACCAAATTATTGACTCCATAACAAAAAGGCGGACAGTTCGTTCCGCTGGTTGTATTTCAAGAGGCAAATTTATGGGGTTTTTTTATTATTTAATCACTACTCACTAAATACTAAACAATGTTTTTTGTGTGCATAAACAACTTTTAAAAAGGATACGGAGTAATTCCAAACAGCAAAGTTTTGAGTGATGATGGCAATGTACCGGTACACTTTTACAGTCAGAATAAAACTGGATTAATCTATATTATGCAGATTGCTGAAAATACAACTTTGATCTTGATACAAGTTCAAGTGCCTGACCGCTTTTACAAAACCACAGTTTTCACAACATCATACATTCTCTAGTGGGTGATGTAATTGAATAAGCAAACGTATTGATTTCAGGGAACCCAACGTTGTTTTCAATCTGTATCTTAGCAATGGAAAGAAAACAACGGCAAGAGTGCCCGGATAGGGGGTAATGATGTTAAAGCACAAGATTCGATCGGTTTGGAATTTCAAGTCTACAATGTCGATTTACCAGGTGGTTTCAAAAGCGGAAATTCGGGATGAAAATCAAAGGATAACAAAGTACAAAATCACCTCTTAAAGCAAAGGTACAGCAAATGTACAACATACAACATTGTACAATATTTTTTAACCTTACCAATGTTGTACACACCCTTTAAATGGGAGATTTCATGACAAGATTTTCTTCCACACTCCAAAACCTGTGTTAAATTTTGAAATCAAGCCCTTAAAAACAAATCATTTTCAAACAGGATCTTCTAACAGCCGTCGTTGCGAGAAAATTGCGAGATATAAAATTGTTCCCTGGATGGCTGTAGAACTTAGGAAACTAAATTGAGCTAAATCACTGATTTTTAGTCGCCATCGTTTTGTCAATTTTGCCTCGGGAAATCGTACATAACTTTAATGCGTTCACTGTCTGTTACACAAAAAGAGATTTGGAAAAACAAACATGACGTATGACCTTTGAAACGCGTACACCTGTCTAGGATAATGTTTCTTGCGGGATTCGGTAGGGGCTCCCCCTAATGTTTACCGCAACTCTGGGTTACCATAGCTACTGGAGACACTTCTCTAAGGTATCATAAGCTGCAAACTCAGATATGTATCTACCAAGGAACAGTGTTGTAAGTGTCGTCGACCAGAACAAACGCTAGACGTGTAAAGGGAAACTGGATCCGGGCTTCTTATGTTTTTATATACTTTGCGTTTTAATAAAACTGGTCAACAGTTCAGCTTTTTTCTGCCAATATCCCCCTCCAAATAAAGCATAATGTAAACCTATACTTTATTGACTTTATTTCCAGAATATAAATGGAAAGCAGGGTATCTGAAAGGTTACGAGTTTCTTTGCATTTGTGAAGAAATGAATCAACGGGGTTATTTTACCACGAAATCTTGTTTTGTTTTGCTTTGTTTTGTTTTGTTTTTCTTTGTTTGTTGGGGTGTTTGTTTGTTTGTTTTTTTGTTGTTTTGGGGTTTTGGGGTTGTTTTTTCGGGGGGGGGGGTTGCCGGTTAAATCCCCTCTTTTTGAACTGGGGATGACACAATTATCATCTCACAGAGTTGTCCATGCAGTGAAAATAGTAATAATAGATAATACTTGAAAAACAAGCAAAAAAATGTATTGCTCACTCTTCATAACAATGAAAGTATGGCATAATTTTGACAAAACCATTCCCCATTTTTCATCACGATTCTGCACAACATGCACGAGGCGAGCAATGAATTAATAAATATTGACGGTTGGTATAGATCAATACTGTACTTTGGATTTTGAAATGATCAGTGCAGACGTGTCACACTTAGATAATATAATAATCACTGAATTTGATTAATGATAACACAGCTAGTGAGAGGTCTCTTTCGGGTAAGAACAGAAATTTAAGTAAAGTATTTTTGGAGAGAGCCAAGTGTAATGAATAAGTCTGCCTTTGTAAGCCTTTATCTGCCTTTTTCGACAAAAGAGCGGACAATTTAAACGTTGCGATGGTTTTTTTGCGCGTGTACAGTGTAAATTTTACAAACCCAGTTTTTGCAGTGCACAGAATCCGAGTCAATTGAGACCCTGGACGTTTTAGTTGAGTGTTTACACAACATACAACAAACACAACCATGCTTTTCATTGCGAAACTCAATCAAACTTATACATTGGCATCTGTTAAAAATGTCCGTAAATTTACGTGAAACAAAAATATAGTTCCGTATTCCTGCAGCTCTATTACCGGAAAAGTTTTTTAATTCCGTAAAATAAAAAACCCTTAACATGAGTTTGTACATGTGTACACGGTTGTGGGTGAAATAACAGTATGTACTTACATGTACTATATTATGTGTAGGGGTTTGGGCAAATGTGGTTGATTGTAATTACGCTTATTAGCATAAATAATATTTACATTTACGGAAAGTCCGTAAAATTACGGCGAAAATACGGAATATTTCACTTTACGGAGTCCGTAAATTTACGGACATTTTTAACAGTGAATGGTTAAGAAAAACAAATCAAAGAGACTTTAGGAGGAAGTGGACACTCAAAAGAAGACTGAAAACACAATTTCCCACTGCAGTTTAAGCTCAACTATTGTCATCAGCATAGACAACATATAATTTGCAGAAGCAAAATAACACACAATCGGATTGCTGTCTGTCTGGTTTCACTGCCAGCAGGTATCGTACACGTTTGGTAATTGACTCAAAACAAATATTAGCATAAAAACTTACTTGGTAACAAGCAACGGAGAGCTGTTGATAGTATGAAACATTGTAGGAAACGACTTGCTCTGAAGTATATAACGTAGTTTTTGAGAAAGGGGTAATTTCTCACTAAAATAATAAAAACTTCTTGCAAGAAGTTTTTATTCTTATCTGAAAGCACACACATTTGTACAACAAGGATGTTTTTCTTTCATCATTTTCTTGCAACTTCGATGACCAATTGAGCCCAAATTTTCACAGGCTTGTTATTTTATGCATATGTTGGGATACACCAAGTGAGAACACTGGTCTTTGACATTTTCCAAACGTGTTCAGTGCCTTTAATCACATGATAACGACATCAAATTACAAATCTCTCAACATGACCGGTTGGCTTCTTCATTGCTTTCCAAAAATATGTTTAAAATAAGATATCTACAGCAGTATGTACAAAAATGATGGTGAACACTCTAATCACTTTGAGGTCAAAATTGACCCGGATTCCAGATCCCAGGGGGACTGACCCATTTCTGGATCAGGCTAACCCAGTATCTGGTTTTAAAAAATGGATTTTGTCTCGGATTCTGCGTCAGTTTGATATATAGTTTTGGGGTCAGTTTGACTCGGAATCCGGGTCTTCCTGACCAAGAAATAGATCCCTGTGACCCAGAATCACCTACACACTGCAAAAACTGGGGTTTTAAAATTGACACCATGGGTGTTGTCACATACAGATACCGAAGAGAATTATAATTATTAACATCATAGGGTGTTAAGATAACACCAATGTAATTGTTTTGGTAGAAATTTGTGTTATTTTGGTGTAAATATGTATTCTTCTTTTTGGAATCTGTATGTGACAACACCTATGGTGTCAATTTTAACATCCCAGTTTTTGCAGTGTAGAATGATTAAGTATCTTCTTTTAACACCCTAGTTTTTGCAGTGTAGAATTAGTGTAGACTCATTAGTAGAGTGTATAAATACACAACATACAACAAACAAACCAGGCTTTTCATTGCGACCTTGGGGCTTTTTCCAAATAAGTAGCCTTCGTTTTCAATTACTGCCACAACAAACGAGCCACCGCCTATGTGCGGAGTTGAAGGCAAAGTCCTATATATATCATATATAAAATTAATAAAGAAAAAAAAAGATAACGCTTCAATGAGCTGTAAAACGACTGATAAAACGACAAGCTGCTGGTAGTTACTTGTAAATGTCAAGGGCAAAGTCCCTACAGGACACTACACAGAATGTGTAAACAAACATATTATTTCGTCACACTCTCATTCTCAAACAGTGCCCTTACTGAGGCAAATGGAGGCAGCTCATTGGACGATAACTGTTCTTAGTGCGTAATTACGTGCGCGTGACCTCATCAGCGTACCAGCAGCGTTGAACGCAATAGACTCTGCAAGTCTTGCGCGCATTCGAACTTCCGGGACCATTGTAGTTCAACCATCATAATTAAGGGAATAAAAGAGTGGCGACGAGTTCTTAAACGGCCGTTTAAGAACGAGTCACTACTCATTTATTCCCATTCATAAATGCCTTTTTGTTAAAAAGTGAAAGAATAAGGAAAATCGGTGGTAAAAAGACAATCTCTGACATCTAAGTTTGTACATTTTCAAAAAACGTTTGTAAAATTCTGTTTTGTGCGCGTTGGGTTGCGTGTACGCGCGTGTACAAAAAGATTAGGCTACGCGCGGGAACTATATGTTGCGTTCCGCGTAAGTAAATTGGCGGAGCTTGGGCGTCCAATACGCGAAGCCCAGCCGGTTATAAACACTCTTGGCCGTGCATTATTAAGGGAATAAAAGAGTAGGCGACGAGTTCTTAAACGGCCGTTTAAAACCGGCAGGGTCGTGGCCGTGTGATAAAGGCCCGAGCCGAAGGCGAGGGCCTTTATCGCACGGCCACGACCCTGCAAGGTTTTAAACGGCCGTTTAAGAACGAGTCACTACTCTTTTATTCCCGTTCATAAATGCCCTTATGTTAAAAAGCAATATAATATCACAATTATAGACAATGTCACACTGTTTCTTTTGCGAATTTTTCGAAGTTTGCAAATTTCCAAAAACTTTTGTAAAAATGTTTTGTGCGCGTCGGTCGGTGTGTATACGCGCGTGTACACACATATTACGCGCTGTTACTAATAGCTATGAATTGCGTTCTGCGTAATTTAAATTGGTTTACATGAGCTTGCGCGCCCAACACGCGAAGCCAGCCGGTCTTAAACAGCTTCAGCTGTGTCTTTATCAACCGTTTAAACACCCCCACGTGACGCGTTCTCCACCAATAGGAATAGCGAAACTGTCTGGGGTATTTATGAACATCCGTTTAAACACCCCCACGTGACGTGCTCTCCACCAATAGGAATAGCGAAATTGTCTGAGGTATTTATGAATATGGAGTTTTACGTGGGCGAGATTTGGTTTCGTCAATTATTTTAGTTAAACGTAGTTTATGACCACGAAAATTTCATATGTTGTTGGGAATATAACACTTAGTGATACAACAATAAGAGTAAAATAAATTCAACGATATAACGAACAAAACCCGAGAATTAAATTTGACCCCAGCTTCCGGTTACTGCAAAAAAAATAAGAATTTTGAGCTCACCTCCGATCACAAAACTTATGTAAACGCTTGTTTTTTATGCGCGATGATAATCGCCAGATGCTGTAAGTGCAACGCGAAGCCTTTTCATTGCAGTGTATGGTCGTTGAGGCGTCAGCGTCCTCTATAAATTGCGTTACGCGTCAATTTTACGCCCGTATGACCATCGCGAATCCGCGTAAGGGTTTCTGAAAAGTTAAGATCAATTAGGCATCCTCGTCCCCGAGTTTTAATTTTGTTTCAATAATAATTAACACATTATTTGTATATTTATTATAAAAGCTAAAAACTAATTTTATAAAAATTGTAATGAGTATTTTTGTTGTTCAGATTTTGTCATTAGATATAATTTAAAACAAAGATTTGATTTCAGAAAACAAATGTTTTTCGTTTGACGTGTTTTCTCGTTCCGATACGCGCGAGACTTGCACAGTCTAGGGTTATTAATGGTTAATCGCGTCAGTGTAATTTTTGAGTACAAAATTCCGTGGACAGTTATAGCCCTATACTTCGTAAAGTCCACATTATGGTACGGTGAAAAACGTCTTCAGTTTAATTCCACATCTTTTGTCTTCCTGTTAGACCGTCAGCTGCGCTGTTTATGACAACGTTTCAGTTTGTTTAATAAGTGAACGATGTTTGTCTGTTCCCCTGGCAATATATTAACACACGACGAGAATCAGTATTATTGACTTTCTGAGCATGAAAGAGGGGGGTAAAAACCCATCAATTTTTTAATTGAGTGGGATGGACCATGAAATCATTCACCTAAGAGCATTGTTTGGTTTTATTTCAGTTCAAAACGGAGCAGATGTGGACCTTCCCCTTATATCACACACTCATAAATATACTGTCATACACCCCCTAAAGGGCATCTACGCGATGTGACCTGGTCCCAATTCCAAGGAGCTGCCTAAACGGCAAATATTTCCTAACAGTTTTCTGCTTAGCAAAAATAAGCAGGATACCAGTCACAGATTGTACAAGTCGAATGGAATTTTGGCTGCTTGCCTTATACTGGTAGGCATAATTTTGCTGAGCTTAGCTACTTTTTGTGCTTAAGCAGCTCTATGAAGTTGGGCCCTGGGCCCCTTTCATAAGATGTTCAGCACAACAAATTGCTCAGCACATTACAATATTGCTTAGCAGAAGCAGGTTACCAGCCAAAATGTCATGTCATCATGTACAATACATTGTTTGTGACTAGTTCCTCGCTTATTTGCTTAGCAAATACATTTGGTAAGGACGGGATTTTTTTCCAGGAATATTCAAATTACATCATCACACTTCGTCAACATTATTTATTTATTTTAAGTTGCACATGCAGTGTTTTGTATACATTCGGTCCGCGGTCTTCGCTGGATTGTCCTAATAAGAACTTGCCCTGCTATTTGTCTACCACAACCGGGAGATACCTAGTTCTGAAGTAAGACCTTGTCCTGTTGTTAATCTATTACCTCAGAGTAGGAATCCGGGACTTTCTAGTTTTTCTTATATGGATTGAGGGACTTCTCGCAATCTTCACTGCCGCAAAGTTGGATCACGATTTGGCACACAATTTTTTAATGCACAGAACCAATAAAAAAACATCATGTGACGAACATCATGCTTTTATTGCTTTATTTTACGACCTGCCTACACCTTTATTTAAATTTTTCCCAGGGAATCATCGTCATCAATCGTTTCTTTTAATATAGCATTCCGCCAGGGAAGGAGGCTTGGAGTGCCGGCGAGACAGTTGTCAATAAAATAATACCTTGGGTGGCCTCGGGTTTGGTTGCTGAAATAAAAAATTATAATCTTGGACTCTAGACTGCTTTTGAAAATTATGCACACGTATGTGAGTTTATGAGCTATGCCTTTCTGAGATAAATAAGGACGTGGCAGGAGGCTTGTGGTGACAGCAAAATAAAGGAACAAAATGTTTCCACACTGAATTTTTAGAAAGGGATGTTAGGCAAGGAATCGCGCCCTCACGCCAACTGACGGGGTACTTTACACAAAGAAACAATGCTACCCCACAAGATTTTCTTTGTTCTATGAGGTCACGGAGGCCATGTCCTCCGTTGCCCTGGTCTTGGTCTTGGCCTTGGCGCCCCTTCAAAAAATTTCAACAGACTTTAAGATTTGACATTGGAAGTGCCCTTTGCAAAATGAAAATTGGCCCTGCCCTCTCAAAGATGAAATGTGTATTTTTTTTCTTCACTGAACGAAAGAAATTTGACAAATTACGCTGTTTCAAAACAAAAACCATACAAAACTTTCGTTGCAGCGATCGAATATAGAAGTAGCCATTTTTAATTAAAATCTAAATTTTCGGGTCAAATCAAACCAAATCGGACCTAGCATAACATAAATACTGAACCATCCTTGGCATTTTCAAAACTATTGTAATTAAAGACCTCGTCATTGTTGTTCTTTTTCTCTTCTTGTTCTTAAAATACTTACATACATTCAGTTGGAGAAGTATTTTTCAATGTGGATTGTTGAGTTTTTTGGGTTTTTTTGGGGGGGTGGTTTTTTTGTTTTTTTTGGGGGGGGTTGGGGGGTTCGGGGTTTTGGTGGGTTTGTTTTTTTGTTTTTTTTGTTTTTTTATAGCCAATCATGAGGTCCCGTTACCGCCTTTACAAATAAATTGTACGATGATACCGTATCGTTCGTTATATCCATTGCGCCTTTTGAATATTTAGCGAATATTAACTTTACAAAATTATTGATTACTGTTGTTTAGGTTTTGTCCTTCAGTATGTGTTAGAACAATATTTCTATACAGATGTTTGTCCTGCGTTGACAGTCCGGACTGTGAATGTGTTGACTCCGGTCGATAAAGCCCGTTTTTTTTTTAATAATAAGTACGGTATATAGATAGGCCCTACTCCCGAGTACTTGGCAATGATATACTGCGCCCTTTCAATGTGTGCACCGCAGCCCGCTCTCCGCTTAATGTGTACGGAATATGGTTGCGCTTATGTTTGTGGAAACCCGCATCATCAACGTATTCTACGACTCCATAATGAAACAAAATTAATAGCGTTGATTAACATACGATTCCCTGCTGCTCCCCGTGGATCGTAGGTTGAGTTTCGTTTGCTAACAAAATATCTAACACCGTCGAAAAAAAATATCTTTCCACTGTCGATATTATGATACAGTCAAAACATGAGTATATAGTCTTGGTTCAAGATGTTACTCATCACGACATACTTTCAAATTCTTACACGGATTGCTATTATAATAAGAACGCATCATGAGTAGTCTTGGTTCAAGACGTTACTTTGTACATTACACACTTAAATTTTTAAGGAGGATCACAAGATAAAAGCATGGGTAGTCTTGGTTCAAGACGTTACCCAGTAAGGTATACTTTTAAATATTTAAAAGGATGGTAAATATCGCAAATATCATAATAATCAACAATGAGCCGTCTTGGTTCAAAGACATTGTTGGTCCAACTTTGTACATTCTGAAAAGGATAAGTCATTTCTCAATTATTATCCGTTTTCTATATTGTTGTTGTTTTTGTTATATTGTTGTTATTGTTGTTGTTTTTTATGTTGTTGTTTTTCTTCAACCAATCTTTCGTTCTATACATGACGCTGACATTGACAAACGGATCCCTGTTTGAGTTCGGCTATGCCTGGTCAGCAAGCTGCCCGTTTACCGATGATGTAGGTAGGTCGAGAATATATATAAGTGACTTGTGGACAAGGCTAACAAAAACCGTTATGTAGCCTACTTCGGGGTCAACATCATTGCTAATTAAAGTTTCAATGATAAGGCTCGGTAGTTTTTTTTAATGTAGCAGAAGTGCTATTCAAATAAGTTCCAATGCGTGTGGCGGTCAAGTTCAATGTTGAAACATTCCAAATTCCACAATGGGATTTCCCGTTGTGCAAGGCAATCCATGCACTCTATACTTGCAGTACAGGTCTAGAGCAAGAACAAGTAATGAATACATTGTACTGTAATACGGGCTAAAGTCACGAACAGTCTCCCTCCAAGGCTTATATCAAGATGTAGACTGACGCTAGACAAAAACAAAACCCAGGGGATTTCTATACAGACAATGAACACATGTTCAAGTATCCGACGGAATTATACAATTTTTTCTTAATATTTTTTTGTTATTTGTATTTGTTTTGGAAAGGGAATGGGGAACATTCAAATTATCAGGTTGTGATTTCGGACGTCATGTTATGAACACCCGTAACACCGTTTTCGAATCAGCGCATGTTTGTCTTTGGATCGTCAAACCACATAGCAACTAATTCTTCACCTTGACCGAAGTATTAGAATGATTAAACTCCATTCTTCGTCCGGAGTGGGTAAGATCTTATTCCACCGCTCCCGTCTTGTGCACAACCGTCAGGTACATATTTAATTTAATTTTATCAGACAAGAGGCAATTCAATAACAACAGTGGCAGAATGAATCTCAGCATGCGTCAGCAGTATCGGTACAGAATGGCACTCAAGGAAATTCAAAACCGACAATCAACGCATTCCTGAGTCGAAGAAATCTATATATAGGCTGGCTACACCGGATCGGACGTTTTCCCGTTCCTCTGCTACATTTTGGTCGAGCCTGAAGTTTGTCAAAATCAGACAAGATCCTGATGTTTTGTCATTATGCAGCATAATTGTAATATTTTCATACAAATGGCATTATGCACTTACCATTGGCACGGAGATGAAGGAGCTAGAGAGCAAGCAATGATGAATGCAGCAGCCCACGAACGCCCCTTGACAAAATTTGATTTTCAACCTGCCTGTACCGTCTATATGGAGAACGAACAGCATGCGCACTTGTGTATGCACAAATTCAGCTGGGCTGTATTATTATCAGCAGTCTCAGCCGCACCGGTGCGACGTATTGGCGACTTTGGCTGATGGCAATGGCTTCAGCGATCTGGCCATATATAGCCACAGCCGAAACATGGCCTTATGTGTTGGGATTGGGGAAGGTGGCTTTACTCGTATGATCCGAAAACAATGATTACTCACAAGAAACGTGTCGGAGAAAACGAAGTAATAATGGACTTTCTGTTAAATATTTCATGGTTTTTGCCGAGGTAAAAGCTCTATCAATAATGTCTCATCATATTCCTAGGGAATGCAGTGCCGCCCATGATCAACTATATAGGCAAATAACCATAAATAACCATAATTGTACAGCGGAGCTCTCTGTGTGTACACCCCATGGAAAGCATACGATGAAAAGGATGTTTTGGGATTTTATTTACGTAAAACCATTTTACAGTATTACCACACATTTCCCTTCAATGGCATTCCCATGTCAAACCTTTAATTTTTTCTCGGAATTGTTCACAAAGAATTTCCGATTGTGAAATGAACACCATAATATGGCGCCTTCAATCTGTCACAAATTATTGATTATCAGTGGTTTTTAGAAAGACAAAAATACAAATCAAACAAAGTTCACGGTATAATTGTAATATATGGTGAACAGCGCAACCTCATCATCAGTGATCAAATTCAAATGGATCTTTAAATTGATTTTAAATGATAAGGTCAAGCGAGGTCACCGCTACTGGTTACTCTTTTGAGTCAACCCATCTTCAACAATAATGTCACGAGCAGAATTCCAACTTTGGTTGTCTGTTCCAATTTTATGGCACTGCTCTCAGCGCTGTGGTACGGCCCATCATGGAGGAGGCCTGGAAGGAGGTGGGCCATAAGACAAGAATCACGCAGGAACGCCCAGAATTCTGCAACAAGCAGCTCCCTGCCTCTCCACATCGTGCGTGCGTACTAACACCTGGCTGTCAAACTTGGGGAACATCGTGCGTTCATGATATGGGGCTGATGATGGCGTGACGCATACGCGTTTGTGCGTCTGCCTAATGCACAACTCCCCGGCGTTTGACAACCGATAGTGTCTGAACGCATGCGTGTATGTAATTAGCATATTTCATGGGAAAAGCTAATTGAGCCCTGAGTGATAGGTCAAATGAAAATCATGCAATCCACATGAACTCAACATCAGTGTTTATCTCATATTGCTTTCCCCCCTCCTACAAGCCTACCCATTTGTTTTCATATAATACTATTATGGAATCAAAATACACTGTTTCAGTTTATTACCTTCTTTTGTTCCAACGCATGCTACTGTTTGTTTCACTGAAATTGTCTCCTATATGTTTTTCACAACTATACACCGCATCTTGCCACTTCCAGATCTAAAGAGAGAAAAAGGGGTAGGGTTCCCTTTAAAACAATTCTCTTTTCAAACAGGTATCTTTAAAAAAACAAAGATCAGAGTTCCCCGTTTATCACACACACAACCTTGATGGGATCTAATTAATTGTGCACAAATATAGAACTCGACGTTTATTCAAAACCATTGTAGGTATAATAACCTTTTCTGCACAGTAGCTTACATTTAAACGTGTGTAAGTTTATAGCTATTAGTAGGAAGTTCAATTGAAACAAAAAACATCAAAATTACACACCATGGGTAGAAAGTAAAGCCCAAAAAGTGTATACTTGGAACGAAGCATGTCAAGATCCTAGTTAGATCCTAGCAAGACTAGAATTATAATACATATCTTGTTTGATGCTTACCAATGACAAACTTTAAACGAGACCCTCGGTGAGTCCGTCCCTAAATGTAGATGCAGGCCAAACTTATCAAATTGGCTCTTTAGACCATTTCGCTATTTAGTCCAATTGGAAAAAGTGACAAAACACAATTGGCGAACATCCCAAGGTTCCAATTGGAAAAACGAATTGGAAATGAGTTGATTAATTTGGTAAGAGAATGACAAGGCTACTGTCGTCATGGGACAAGATAATAACAAGCCGGTGACAAGAAATTATCTTGTCACTATGACAAGAGAAAACCTGTGAATTCTGACACCATGGCAAAACAAGAATTTTCTTGTCAACATGACAAGAATTTGTTTAGAGTGCATATACGGTTATCACAATACGATAACTGTGATATTTACATATTATTGCCCCTTTGACTCGCAATATTGTATATACATCGTATACATTTGCATTACATTACCCAAAGCAATAATACAGAACCTAAAAGTTCATGTCAAATTTGAATGTAAAACTTGTGCATAAAAGCTAAAAAATAAATCAATGTATTTATTGACTGCCACTCTGTTATGACAAGAACACGAAAGTTAAAAAATATTTGGCTATAAATTACAAATTGAACGTTTGTCTGAATAAAAACAAAAACCAAGTTCCAGTTTTGAGTTGTGAAAAGAATAGAACATCTGATATACCGGTAAGCTCCCCAAAACACTACAAGTCCATCTACCACATTTTCTGCCAGTCTTTTCTTTTTCTTTTTTGATAAACCAAATTTCAAGTTGAAGCCTTAGCTCTGCCATTTCAGGCTTTGTATACAATTAGCAAAGTCAACATATAAAGTGTTCTTCGGGCTTCATTGAGTTTAGTTTGTGACAATGCATGTATAGTCACTCTAAAAACTTCAGGGACATTGACACGGATTCCGGATCCCAGGGGTCTAACCCATTTCTATAGGTAAAAAACAACAACCGGAATCTATGTCAAAATGATCCTAAAAAGGGTCAATGAAGACGCATAATCCGAGTTAAAACCACTTTCCGGATCAGCCTAATCCAGAAATGGGTCAAGTCCCCTGCCTTGAACCCGGAAACGATTCACATAGGAATCAGATTCAAATGATTTTATTAATTTCGAAAAAAAAAGAAGAAAAAAAATTGGGGGAGGGTGGGGGTGTCACTTCCAAAGTATGACCCCATCCTTGAGGTCAACAATTAATTCTGTACATGCAATATTAAAAGCTATAAACCAGTACTAAATGGAGATATCATCGAGTTATTTATCTGTAGAATTGAGAGCAATGAGTGCAAAGTACAGTATTGTGTAGAATCTGTCTGATTCCTCAAAAGAGTATAGTTTTCAAGGACATGGTTGTTGTGTCCGGATCCTGGACACAAAGTAACTCCGTATACAAGGAATTGACAACAACAGTTCTCGATAATGATAATCATGATGAACTTCTCATGTTCGATCATAGCTTTTTGTGAAATCGACCCTGGATAACAAACAATCAAAATGATTTATTATTAGAACTATACTTCCCAGCATTGCATTTTGTCATTGTGATTGTGTTGCGTTTTGTGTGTATGTGTGGACACACGGAAGGGCATATGTGGGGTCCTGACAACAATGGAACAATTGACCCCACAAGGTCATTTCAATAGGAACAATTGGGCCCCACAAGGGAATTCTTCAGAAAAGGGAATAATAGAACAACAATAGCAGTACCCCACAAACCGGATCCGTAAGGATGTGTGTTATGGAGTTTGTTTGTTTTTGGTTGTTGGTGGTTTTTTCCAACAACTTCCTTGTAGAACTAGACTGTATACGCATCCAAACCATTACCCAATTGTTTGTCAATGAGGAGTGACGCCTAACAGAGTTGGGGATTTCCCTTTGTACCTACCATACAAGATTATTGAATACATTGTGTATAATCGTGGTTCCTTTCTCCATTGTATACTCAAGCAATACAGGTCCACAGAGGACCTGTGTGTGAAACCTTCAGGGCTGTTGCGCATGAGTGATGGACTACAGTGGCAAGGTGATGGGCCAATATCAGGTACCGCGCTGTGTTCCCATGATACGCAGTACAACATAAGGGGGTCGTGTTGCTTATGGTAAAAACAGCCCAGTTCGATTTACACTGCCTGGACCACTTGAGTGAGTACATAGTTTCTGTTAATTTTAAAGCATTCTTTAATTTTCTACCTCTGTGATTGAAGTAAGTCCCAGTCCATATGATTATACGAAGTGTTTTGTTTTAACAGAGGTATTTTTGTATGCAATTGGTTCGTACACGGATGAGATTTCTACCTCCATGATTTGCAATACGGTGTGTTTTTAGGTAGGGCGGTCAACAACAAAGTACATACAATCGTGAGATTTCGCTCTATTGAAATATGAAGGTCGTTTATTGAATATGTTTCAGTGCAGCCTTTGTGTATAGAAGTATTCCAGACTGATTGTAAATTTTGCTGTGCCTGGGATTTATAGGGACTCTAATGCCGAATCCATGACTCCATCGGCACCGCACTAAAACCCGAAAACGGTTCTGGTGAAGAAGCTAGTCACTGCATAGAGAAAGGACCCACAGGGTCACTGTGGGTAAAAGTCATTGGCGGTTGAATGGTTGGATACAAGTTGAAACGAGAAACCTCTGATGGTGGTTGGCTGTCTACCCATTTCCTTCCTCCATGGTCTACCCAGACTGTTTGATACTCTACTGATTTTTTTTACTAACATGATTGATCGTTTATAATTTTGATATTGTTTGTTTTTAGTGATTTTGCCTGTTTACTTTTTAGTGTGTTAATTTGTTTGTTCTTAACAATGTGGGCCCGAATGGAAACCAGTTATTTTTACCGATTTGGCTCACCCTGGGTAAATAAAGGAAATAAATAAATAAATAAATGCATAGTTATACCACGTTGACTATAATTAAAAGTTCTTATACCCTTTGTTGATGAACTGCTCTTTTGTTTCAGATTGAATCATGGAAGAGAATAATTCTGACGCCCCAATGGAGGGTTATCTTCAGAAGCGGTTCCAGGCCGGTATAGTAAAGGTATGACGATTTGATATCGGTCCCTGTACATATATAGTATAGTAGTTTGCATGGGTCGTAGGTGGCCCCCCCCCCGCCCCGCGCTTATTTCACTCAAAATATCAACTAATATTTGGCAATGACTCTAAATTTGTCCACAACACTTACCATGAAAGCTTATTTTCTGCCTCCATGTTCGAAGTTCACACTTCAACTTTCAAGTGAATTGTTTGCTTGCATTTTTGTTTTGCTTCGTTTGGGTCCGGGGTGCACGCATATACGTACTTTGACAAGTAACGACCATGCTTGGGTTATGCATAGGTCATGGTCGGTCGACCCCCCCCCCCCCCCACCCACAAGAGGAAAACTGACACTTACAGTGACCGGGGCCAAAAGAGGTGGGATGGCGTGGCAGTAATCAATTCTCATAGATGCACATAATATTTGTTTCCACTTCTTCAGTTACAGCATGGAGGTGGTTACAGCCATGTGTACTTTTCGCATGTAGACTACTATATTTGTGTAATTTCAACCATCTGGTTCCTGGTGCATTTTTATCAAGTTAGAACATTGAGGCATAGATAACACTGATTATTTTGACCACATATTCCTCTTCCACGCAGTCCTTGAAAAAGAAATGGTACGTGCTGAAAAATGGGGAACTGAGATGTTATCAAAATGAGGATGCCTGTAAGAAAAACGTAAGTCACACAAGAACATTGAATTTTTTTATTTTTTTTAGAATAACGAGTACGAAAAGCACTGGCATACATGTATACATGTACAAAACAAAAAATCTACACAGCTTTGAATCTATGGTACATATTATATGGCCTATACGTGACAGTTCTAAAAAATACTTTGAAGTTTATTGTATGATTGGTGCTGTAATAATCGAAGACAAAATTTACGATTTTTAAGTATAGAGAACATATTTGCTTCAGTCTCGATACCTGCATTAATGATATGTGCGAAAATCATTCCCATACACTGCAAAAACTGGGGTGTTAATTAGTGTAGTCACATACCGAAGAGAGAAACAGAATTAACACATTAGGGTTTTAAAATAACACCAATGTAATTGTTTTTGTATAAATTAGTGTTATTTTAACTTCGTTATTTTTGCCTATATATTTTGATTCTTTTGGGGGTACCTTTATGTGATAACACTCATGGTGTAAATTTTAACACCCCAGTTTTTGCAGTGTAAGTATTCTGTTATTTTGTTGTTGTGTGTTTATGAGAATGTGAGTTATTTGTTATGTTATTATTTCAAAAAAGAATAATGTGTTATACCTTTACTTTATTTAGCTGGTTAAACTTCTTCCAAAACAAAAACTGCGAGAAATACTCCATTATGGACAAATAGTCTATAAAATAATCAATGCATTATATGATTCTAATTTCTGACGCTGAACTCATTGCAGAGGAAATGCTCAAAACAACATTGAATATTCTTGGAAAGTCTTTTTGTAATACAGGGGCCGGAAGGGAATGTTTTTACAGCTGACATAATACACGAACAAACTAAAGACAAAAAGTCACAGCTCCGTTTAACTTCTTTACTTAAACAGTCGTCTGCAAAAGTAAAGAAGAGTTGTGCTTATTCGTACCATTATTTTTACAGAGGCTATAAATACGAAATACAACAATTAATATAGTACCGTAGGTTATTGCCTGTTATTGGACAATTCATGCACGGGTACTTCTTTTGATTTTTGTCAAATCGACATAAGAAACTACAATGTTCATTCATGTTTGCCGACCAGTTATGTATAAGTGCGCACGCGCGATGTGCAATTTACATATTTCAAGAGACGGTTCTATGTTTCTATTTTGCAGGCGGAGATGTACCAAGATACGGTAGCAGTGAGTCATATTCAGACAGTCCGCATTGCCAGTGAAAACCACGGTGTAGAGGTTGTCACTCAACAAAAAAAGTTCATACTGGTTGGTACTATGTTGTCTTCTACCAGTTTTAAATTAACCGGTTACTTGCCACCTTTTTTGTTCATAGTTGTAATACATCCAGCACCGAATTGTTTTTCGGGGGACACAAGGGGTGCACCATTTTTACTAGGGGCACTTCTGGCCAGTTAAAACTGTAGTTTCCGTTTGCATCTCTCTTTAACGAGCCCCTCTTCAGCGCTCTTGTTATGCATGCCATTTACTATTAATTTTTCAAGGCAATTATGACATGAGTTTAAAAAACAAACAAAAACCTGCATGCGTGTTAGTGGAATAATTGTTTTAAAGGCATCGTACACGTTTGGTAATTGTCAAAGACCAGTGTTCTCACTTATGTATCCCAACATATGCATAAAATAACAAGCCAGTGAAAATTTGGGCTCAATTGTTCATCGAAGTTGCAAGAAAATGATGAAAGATAAAACACCCTTGTTGTACAATATTGTGTGCTTTCAGATAGGAATAAAAACTTCTTGCAAGAAGTTTTTATTATTTTAGTGAGAAATTACCTCTTTCTCAAAAACTACGTTACTTCAGAGGGAGTCGTTTCCTACAATGTTTTATACTATCAACAGCTCTCCGTTGCTTGTTACCAAGTAAGTTTTTATGCTAATATATATTTTGAGTCATTACCAAACGTGTACGATACCTTTAAAAACATTAAAATTATATTAAAATTTGTACGGGGCACGCCCCCCCCCCCTTATAGTAACGCCACGGAATACATCTTGTTTAGATTGTTATGGTGGACGTTTTGGGTTGGTCTTTTTTATGTGCTTGTTTATGAACAATATAGCTTTCAGATTTCAAAATGTCAATTTAATATTTCTCACCCGTATATTTAAATCGAAAGAACGCTTTTAAAAAATGTGAATAATAAGCATATTTTATAAATAGAATAGAAGCTATCAAAGTGGAGATTGCAGTAGGCTATCCGATAATCGGTTTCACTGCCCTATTGTGCCTTTGTTCAATCGAAAACCGTTATACAATTTTCCATATCAAAGAGGAAATGAATAAGCAAATAAAACATGGATCAACATGAGCCTTGGTGTTTCGGGGTTGGAGTCAGTTGACTCGCACATCAATACTACACTGAAAGATTTTATATTCCATTGGTTAAAAATAATAATAATATGTGTAAACTAGAGCACAACAAGGCTCGTAGTTGGCAAACTTGGTATGGACGATTACTGTACTAGAACAAAGGGGATATGGGAAAATAATTCGATAAAACTGAGAGTTCGCAGTGTTTTTGACCACGTGAGGGCGCGTTAATTTAGAACGATGTGATGTTTTCACGTCTTTTTCTTTGTCAAGGTGGCATCAAGTGAAGAGGATCAGAAGAAATGGATCAAGGCGATTTATGAGGCACTGAAAGACAACGGCCCTCGGTCAGCGTCATACCCAACTGAGAAGACATCCCCTACCAGGTAAGACTAAACGAAAGTGTCCGATCAGCCAGGAGGGCTGTCCACGCGTTTTGGGGGTATAGGCCTAAACACACTATTATTCGCAGTTTGTAATGGCGCGCCGTGAGTCCAAAATAGACCCCCTGCACTGGCCGCCATCGCTGAGGTCGAACAATGGAAACGTGCATGTGTGAACGCGCCGCGCTTTGACCTCATTGAGGGCGCTGTTTAGGCTTTTGAAGTCATATGAAAGGTCTATATAGATATTTAACAAAATGATGGGGCTATATTCAAGGAATCACACTCTCATACTCTCGCAAATAAATCTGCCTATAAAACGTAAAATAAATTCAGCTGTGAACAAATTATGGAAATCATTTTAAAGAATATTTTACTGTATACCGGTATCCGTCTGTCTAAATGTATCTGATATAATTAAATATGCAGAGTGAGATTAAATAAATGTTATGTAATCATTTGGGCATCAGTTTTATACATCAAATTTAGTTTCTAACATTCGGTTTTGTTTGTTTGTTACATAAGAAAAATCTCAGCATCGAAGTTTGGTCGCATGTTCACCTTCAACCGGACGTCCTTAGATGAGGCGCAAAACGACTCAGTTCAGACTCAGTTCTTCGTCCCTCCTGTGACTGCAAATGAACCTTCGCCTGCTGAAGTAAGTAAGGAATGTCACGCCACCACAGTCATGAAGACTGAAAATACTGACAATAACCGTCACTCCATAACTGAAGGTTCGCATCTGATGGACGAACCTGAGCACGGGGAAAGCAGCGGTGTTGAATGCAAACCAAAGGAAACAACCGACAACTCGATCGGTTTAAACGGTCAAGTCGAATCGCAGGACACCCCTCGTCCTAAGCCCTGTCCCGATGTGCAAGCAGGGCTCGATCAGGCATTGATGAAACAACATGAAGTGAGTTACGAGAACGGTGACATCACTCGACAGGAAGTGACCGAAGCAGGGAAAGAAAGCGAACCGTGTTTCGACCCTAATGTACCGTCGGACAGTTCGGACGCTTATGGTCAAGATCAGGTAGACACACTCGTTCAAGCCACAGGGTCTTTTTCCCTCAACGAACCCCTGCATGAGAAGGAAATTTTGGAGGATGAAGACGAAGAGAAAGTCGGTGGTGCAAAGAAAGAAAAGGGCATCCACGAGCTGCAGGCTCTCCTGAAATCACTTTCAGAGGGAAGGTTTAGTGATTGTGATGATGAGGTTATCTCCGGTGACGATGAGCCCATAGGAAGTGATGATGAGAGTGAAACCACACAAGAGGGAAAATCTGCATTCGAACAGCTGCAAGAACTATTAAAGGGTTAAATTGCTCTAAAAAAAGGTACAGATACTGCTGCGATTCAAGTCAAAAGAGGGCGATTCAAAAGTCAAAAGAGGGCGATTCAGATTGTTTTTTTATTTAACATATAGCTGATGGCATGTCGTTTTTATGATCAGTTTTGATAATTATAGAGATAGGCGCATTATGATAAGTACTGTACATCGTAGTCTCTGCCTGATCTACAGTTCGGGTTAGGGTTATGAAGCACAATCATGGAATATGAACTACCCACTTTTATCTAAGTTAGTCTAAATACTAGGCCTTTATCACAATTTTGTACATCACAAATCCGAGGAAAGGCTGGCCCAGCTTCTTGTTCTCTTTTTTTCTCTCACATCCCATTCAAACATTATTTCGTTGACAAAATAAAATAGAAATGTTCATGATTATCAGTTTATTTTTTTTTTCGCTGAAGAATTACTTTTTGTCTCTTCAGAGAGTGTTGAAGAAAATAATGTGAGCGAATAGAAATGTACATGATTATCAGTTTAATTTTTCTCGCTGAAGAATGACTTTTTGTCTCTTCAGAGAGTGTTGAAGAAATGATTCCTTTCTCGCTCTTCATGTGTTGTAGCAAGGAGGTAAGATGATACTTTAAAAACGTACAGTTCATAAAGCAATTGAATTAAGAAAAATAATTTATTGTGTAAATAAAGAAACAATAGTTGCTTTTGAATTGTTATTGTCATGCTGGTTGTGATGTGGGAATGAGGATGGGATTTAGCTTGAACGCTTAGATTCGTGACGCTCGAAACGATCCAACACCCCCCCCCCCCCAAAAAAAAGACATGACAAGCCCAACATTGTCTGAGAGACATGTGATGACGTCCCCCACCAAAACCAGGCAGGTCTCGGCACTAACAAAAAGTTAGCAAAAAAATGCGTGATGACGTAGAATTTGTAATAAAATTGAGAAATATCTACTATCTACTTTGTGTTCTGCAAATAACCCCCGTTACCAGTTTTATGTCTGCTGCCCTCTGTTGAAAACCTTGGGTACTGGAAGAATGTTTCAACCGGTAAATACTGTAGTGGAGGCCTAGCATGTACGGCGTGGCAGGAGATTCTGTTCCCCCGGAGATTCTGTCCCCCGGCCGTACGGCAAACTGAGCACAAACTTCTTTTGATAGCGCCCTCTTTTGAATCATCCTCCTCCAGCCCATGTTAATTTCCCGTATGGGGACAGAATCTCCGGGGGGGACAGATTTCCCTGGGACACCTGTGATAAATAAATCTCAGCCCTCCAAACTTTCTCATAAGCCCCCCCCCCCCTGTATTAGTCCTCTGTTGAAAACATCGGGCATTGAAAGGTTCTAGACACGTTTGGTAATTGTCAAAGGCAGTATTCTCACTTGTGTATCCCAACATTATACAACAAATAATAAACCTGTGAACATTTTGGGATCAAGCAACAAGGGCCTTGTTGCAATGATTTGTGTGCTTTCAGTTGCATAAAAAAGGCTTAAAAAACTACGTTACTTCAGAGGGAGTCGTTTATCACAATGTTGTATACTATCAACAGCTCTCCGATCCGTTGCTCGTTAACAAGTAAGTTTTTATGCTAATATATTTTGAGTAATTACCAAGCGTGTCCAAGGGCCTACGTACATGGGCAAAGAGTGGCCGGCCATAAATAAACCTCCAGCACTTTTTCTGGAAACTACCCCCCCCCCCGTCCCAGGTTGATTCAATCATGATTCAATGTTTATAAATAATTAAAATATATTGAAACAAAACGAATGAAACCCTGGTGACAATGTTGCTTTTGTTTTCTTATGGCAAGTATATCTACATTTAATAACAATACCGTAATATTTCAGGATAAATATTATCACAAACTCCGTCAAATTAAAGTTATATCATATACAGTCCTCAGTTCTTTCCACATGAATCATCACAATGATTCCCGTTCCGAGAGAAATATAGTTCGTTCGCCGAGTTGTTGTCAAGCATCGCTGACAGCGACAGTTTAAAGTAAAACAACTGTTATTACATCGCTTCAAAAGTCCAGCTTGAGTTGATACACTGCAAGAATAGGTGAGTAACTGCATCCAAAAGGTTGATTAACGTCAAAAATCCAGATGAAGAAGCACAAAGAAAGGGTAGACAGGTTCACGTTGTGTTTTTCCACACGAGTATCGAAATAAAACAAGTTTTTAGTTTCCTACATACAAGTTAAAATGTACAGTCATTGTTCATGGTGGTTGGCAGTTTATTTCTTGCCACCTTTCTTTGCGCCCTTCTTGCCTTTCTTGGGGGAGCTTTTCTTCTGCTTGGCAGCTGCAGCCTTTTTCGGTTTTGTTGACGCTTTCTTGGGAGATGCCTTGGGCTTCTTGGCTGCAGGTGCAGGTTTCTTGGACTTCTTGGCAGCTGGCGATGGCGCTGGCTTCTTTTTCGCTTCAGTCTTTGCAGCTGGCTTCTTGGTCTTTGGAGACTTAGTCCTGGCGGCCTTCTTGGCAGACACTGGAGGCTTCTTAACTTTCTTGGGTGTTGACTTCTTAGGGGTCTTTTTCTTCCCCTTTGCAGCCTTAGTGGAGTCAGCTGGAACACGAAAACTCCCTGAAGCCCCACTGCCTTTGGTGTGGGTGAGCACCCCCTTGCCAGCCATCCGCTTCAAAGCAAGCTTAATGCGGGTCTCCACATTGGCTTGTTCGAGTCGGTGAGCGTTTTTGATGAATTTGATGATCGCCTGGCGTGATGAACCTTTCTTATCATTCAATGCCTTGACAGCCTCGCTGATCATCGACTCATACGGTGGATGCTGGGGTGCAGCCCTCTTCTTTGTTGCGGGCTTCTTTGCCTTCGGAGCAGCAGCAGTATCAGCCATGATAATGATTGTTTTGATTGGCAAATTTTAGCTCGACAGAGGGCAGAATTTCAGTGTTGATGAGCTGTTCGTATCGGTTTGACTGCTTTGTGTTTTGATGTAAATGCCACCGCTGGTGACGCGCTCCTCTAAATACTGTCCATGCGGACGTTGCAGAAATCACTTTTCACAGACTCTGCCAACGTGCGTAAAAATGGCGAAGTCAGAACACAATGTGCTTGTTGGCATACATAAATGCCAATTATTTCTTATTTACGGACAGTTGCCGGCACAATTCTTCACGATTCCAGGTAAAGCGATAGTTCATACATCATATACCTTTGTTTTGGTTGGTTGGGCAAATTCAGTGTTTATTTAGTGGTTCATAAACACGGACAATGCAATGTTTACAAAACCGATTTTCCGAATTCGATAACGTGTCATTATTTCCCCTTTTTGCGCAGGGAACCATTATTAGTCTCAAAGTAATCCCAAATAAACATATTTTCACCTCACTCAATGATTTGGCTGAAAACTGCAGGAAAATACGAAAAAAAAATCGACCTAAGTTTTGATATAAACACATACAACGGAGTTTCGCCATGTTTTTTTAGTCATTGAATTTTGCAGAAATTTTAATTTCCCTCGATTTTCTTCGGAAACATGGCCCAAGACTTTCTATATTTGAGCAAAATGAAGCCAGAGTTGGTGATGTACCTCAAAAACCAGATTTACTCGACACGAAATGGTCAAAAATGCAGATTTTCAAACATAATCTTTCGCGTGCAGAGTATTGACCTTATGCCGAATTGTGGCGTCATTTGACAGAGCGACTGCAAATTTTCTTCACTGAAGAAATAACTTTATCAATTAAAATTGCATAACTAATGTAAAATTTGATATTTTAAAGAAGTTACAAAACAATATTGTCTATAAATATGTCAGCTATTGATTTTTATCAAAATTCAAGTTCAGACACCTCTGTAAAAAAGAGAAAAACGAGGATTTCAATCTACAGTTTAAGCGTCCTCTACGGCTGAGATTGGAACAAGTGATGTCATTTCAGTTTCGAAAACCGACTCGAGATTTGATTTTGCGGTAAATGTTTGCCTCAAAAAAAGTGTGATTTTCTTCTTTTGAACCTAGGACACAACAAAATATTTCAAAGTATTGCCCTTTCAAAGGAGAATTTAAAATTTAAGTGCATTTTATACGGTTTTGGTTTATGTTGTGTTGGTTTATGTACAACAAGCAAGCGATCGAGTATGTGGATCACACAATACGACATTGAATTTGAGTTGCATTTTCCAATCCTTCAAGTTGAATGCTTGCCAATACGGTCGGTTTGGTCGTTTGGTCGGTACGCTTACAATATTATTGTCGAGACCGGCGCTGAAGTGTCGGTGTACATAGGCACTCTGTTTCTAATTTCAAAAAAGCCAAACTTAATTTTAAGTTTTGTCTTAACGAATTGATTGTTTTATTTATTAATTTACTAAAAGATGTAATCAGTGTTGTATTTACAGGCCTGGGTTTATTTATTATTACGTTTTTCTTCGGTACGATGCGTGCATTCGAAAATTGGATGGTGCTACTGCTAGTTGAAAACATGCAGTAGAGGTCTCATTATGTTGTAACAATCGGTGTTCCTTTAATCGACATTCATTCACCTAAAAAACAAACTTTACAAAACTGATGACATATATGCAAAAAAGTCTGCAATGATATTTTTGGTTAGTATTTTTTTCTCTGGTCATGCTCCATATGACTAAAAACTAAAACGTTTGCCGATTTCCTATAAAGTTTCTTTTGCGACATTGTTTTTTTTCTAGAGAGCACCGGTATGCGAGGATTGGCCATATTGGTGATTGCTTAGAACTACTGTAGCAAAATCCAAGTTTGTGGTTGCAATTGGTTTACTCCTTATCAGTTTTCGTTTTATGTTCTTCTTCTTTTTAAATATGGACAAAATTTAAATGGAGTTCATGGTCAGTTGGTTTATTTTGAGTGCGGCCTCATTTAGGCGTAGCAATTTCTAAAATAACACCGGCCTAGTCTAGCAGCTGGAATTTCAGTCAGTTGTCATTACTGGGGCTAAGCTCTTTCAGTTGTCACCGTGGTAAATTTCTAGTTTCCCACAGCCAAGTAGTAGGCCTAAACCAAAATTGCTCAAGGATTAATCTGAACCAGAGAGCATCACGTGCGAGCGAAGGCACGCTAACACTTATTAACAGTTTTGCGCACAGAAAAACAAACAGCACATTTTGATAACAATAACACGTGATAATGAACTCATTTCAGTGTTTCTGGTAGTTGTAAAGACCCTTTCAATGTTGAATATTCTTACCTGTCATCTTTGTTTCATCCATTCTGGCGTTGTCCAACACAGAGTGATATAGGAAGACTGGCTGCATTAAAATAATATAGCAACCACGTCCGCTACAATGAAAGATAAAATCGGTTAAATAGCTTTTGTACCGATACAACTTATCATTAATCTATTTAATCCCCCCAAAATACACATTTATGTACTTACACTCTAATTTTTGCGCAAATGAGCAAAGAATATAGAAACCGGACACTTTTAATTCATCCCAACCTTTGTTTACCCCGACCGCGGTAATCGCTGAGGTTTATTTTTGAAACAAATGGGGATGTTTTTATTTTACTTTGCCAAAACACACTGTTTTTCGACAAACCTTTCCCTTGATCAAGTTTCCGATCTAATGGAGTACCATCTGATCTCATAAGCCCTCGGTGAAAGTCCTTATTTTAGTCATGTTGTACAGGCCTATATACACATCTGGCACAACTATATCAACAGTCACATTTTGACATTTGTTAATATATGACTCCAGCTCATCTCATCTCAAACTGTGAAATGTTTTGGAACAGTTGTCAATCGTCAATTCAAATCTACTTTGACCTTTGCATTATAATAATTATAACATCAGTATATGGGCCTATAATTGTATATAAATCAATCAGTGTATATTTCAGATACTTAGTGGCGATAAGAAGACATGTAAGACGGCGGGACTTGATAACACAAACAATGTATTCGTTATATTTCTGTTGTATTCTCACACCTTTCCAAAAGACCTAAGATCTGTATCATACTAACATTTTGATGAGCTTGAATGGAGTCCCCTGAAGGTCTCCACTCACTCTCACTTTGAGAAAGTATCATTTTCAGACCATGTGTACATAGGTAGTAAACCCCTTACTAATAAACACAAAATGTGTATGTTATTTGTAGTATATTTGCTACCTCTGCAGTAATGTGTCCCTTTAGGCTTTAAAATATCATCAAAATATTGTAATCTTTATGCTGAAAATGTGTATGCATGAAACTCTAAATACGGGCAAAATGGCAAAGTACAAAGTACAATAAATGCTTTGCACATAAATTTTTATTATTCAACTCCACCACAGTTTCGGCAAATAAAGTCTAGAACATAATCAATTACCAATAATGCACAAACGCACATGAATGATGTCATTTTTATAGCCAAACTGTTACAACTAAAGAGTAACAGCAAAAGGTACAACCACATTTTTTCATTATAAACTTTCACATAATAAAAGGGTTTCATACTTCCATAACCAAACTTTGAGTAGCCGCCACACACTACATAACGAGATAATAATATTTATTACAAACGAAATTATCATGCTCTTTTGTCATTTTTGAGAATTCTACAAAAATTTGCTCACAAGCCTGTGAGATATCATTTCTTAAACTTGTTTTCACAAAAGAAGGGTACAATGAAATGAGCTTAATTCACATTACATGTGTTTCTTTGCATATTATTATAAATATATTCTGTTTCATCATGGAGGTAGAATGGCATGTCTTGGCCGAGCGGTCTAGTGAATCAGACTCAAGTTCTGATGGCTGAATTATCAGATGATGGGTTCAATTCTCAGACATGAAACTTGTGTTGTTGAGCAAAACTCTTATAACCATAATTGCTTCTCTTAACACAGGTTTAAAAATGGGAACATGCGGGGGCTGAGATAGTGTTCATGTTTGATTAACCCCTTAGCAATAGCATGTACACAGCTTGAGGTCACGTACATGCTCCCCAAGGAGTTGAGAAAGTTTGAAGAATGGTCTAAGACAGGGATGTTGTAAATAATAATAATAAAAAAGAGTAAAACGCTTTGATCTAGCTACTTGGATATGTGCGTTATATCTATAACTAACTGCGTACTATTATTATTATTATAAATTTTAAAACATCCAGTTTATCCTTTTACAAGCCTTCTTGATGTGGCATGGAGATGATTTCATAGTTAGAGGTAACATTATTTTTTTCAGAAGACCAGATTCATTTCAAATACACCCATAAACCAAACTGAAAATGGCATCCATTTTGGTGGTACGTTCGAGCAAAAACATTTAAATTTTGCAAATTAAAATAATAAAATGAGTGCACACTGCACAGAGACTTATTTTCTCACACATGACACTATTTTATTTAAGCCACAAAAAATTTTCTCAATAGTTGGTACTATGTTAGGATTGGTGTTTTAAAAGGGAAGCTTTGAGATAAAAAAATGGTTTCGTGAATTTGTCCAGTCATAAATCTTTATCATTACCTATGGCGCTGGACAATTGAACTTCATATTTCTAAATTTTAAAAAAACAGCACCATTTACAAAAGCATGTCAGCCCATGGTCGGCCAAATACTGTCTTGAATTGAGCGCTGTTGGATAAGGCATTGTTTCAGAACTATATCTTATGGGTAATTGATAAACAACTGGTCAATCAATCAATACTTTATTTCTACTCAATCATGGATACATGTGGCATGGCATGGATGGAGGAAGGAAATTTCCTCCTTGGCCATGGCCCATGCCATGGATACAGACTGCTGAGAGAACAATAATAAATTGGTGATTAAGTAATGGAAGACTTCAACTAACAGGGTTGTTGACATCGTGAAGAGATCATAACTGCCAATAACTGACTTTCATACATGTATGTACTGTACCATACAAACAAGGAAGTATGCATGCATGTCCCCAACTCACACTTTACATCATGTACATATATTGTACATGTACATTGCATTGAGTTTTGTGTTACAATGAGCCACCTACATGACCTACAAATACATATAAAATTTGAATTGAAGTAGCCATGAAATTCACGGTATTTAAACATAATAAGCACACGACGTTTTCGACAATGATTTTCATTACAATATAAACACTTACGTCTTTCATCCTTTCTATCGGAGAGAAATTTTGACAGCGTTTTTGACTGAACCCTGCGACGTTGCACGTGGAAAGTGACAATTGTGTCGTGATTTATCAACATCCGGTTCAAAGTGTAGATTTCGTACGCAAATATTTGATAATACTACTTATTTGAAGGTGTCGTAATTCTTTTACTCTAAACGTTTGAAGATTAAAAGATGTAAATTAAACTTGAAAAAACAAAAATTATTGATTAAATGTACATTCTAGGTCCCTAATGCATTTAAATAATCTAAAATGTATAAATAAGCACAATTTTTACGACGAGTTTAGAATGCGCTAAATAGTTACCCCCTTTGCTAAAATGCAATATTCCTAAGCGTAAAGTCTTAGTAGAACGTGCAGATAATGTTGGATCAATGATGTGTGTATGATCTATACGTTTTGCTAATTTTGTGGTTTATCGTCTGCTAGCTAGCTGCATGCGTAGGTACGTGCATGCTGCATGCACTGCTGAAATGTACTGCGTTAACCGTAGGATTGATTACCGAACCGTCAGATCAGCTACAAATAAATTGGCGAAGAAAAATGTGCACTACGACCTTTTGTTTGAACACCATTTCCATACCGCAATAACCCCACAGGAACAGTTGTGGACATATGTACATGTAAGTATGTAAACGAATATTTGTAAATTTACAAATAAAACAACCAAGTCCACTACTTACAATACAAAGTTACACTTCTGTGACGCCGAGTGCAACTTGATTTGTGCACGACAAGGTTGGCGTTAATACTTCCACATTCCCTGCCGCCCCATCAAAACTTTCAGGAGAGGGGAGTTGTAAAATGACTTTACTTTCGTCATACTTTCGTCAAAGATGAGGTCGGGTAGAACTCTGTAAGATCCAGTTCTATTTCACCTCGCCCACTAATTTCATAATTCGAATTTGTTTTCTTCGCTTCAGGACTATTTATTTTTATTTTTAGTCTAAAGTTTCTTGGGAATCTTGCTCTTGCAGAGTTCCTTCTGACCTCTGGAATTAACTTCAAAAATCAAATACAAGAAGTAGTCAGTGCCACCTTCAGTCTTAAGTTCAAATAAATTGGTAGGGGTAGGCATGGAGGTAGGAATTAAATTCCTACCTCCATGGGGTAGGGGACTGCACTCATTGACTAACTATTCATGGATGGCTTTCTTAAGAATGTTATTGTTAGGCCTAATGAATGTTTGTTAATTCAAAAAAAGTGTTAAAAACTTTTAAATGTTAAATTCACAGAGCGGCACAATTGAGGAATACCGGCTTGTTAATGTACTGGCTTGTTAATGTACTGTTTACTGTTGGGAGCCATCTTTGAAAATGGACATTTTTTCAATTTGCACGGTGTGCCATTTTTGGCGGAAAACTTTATTTCCTTGCATGGTTTTGAAATTAACCCAGGATAGCTCGGTCAAACTTTTTTGTTCAACCATAATTCTTACGACTTTATTGTGAAATGAAATATTATAATGCTGTATGAATAGAATTACCTCCAGAGATTAAACGGGTAAGTTCGACGTGGCATTCTGCTGGATCTTGACTTCTGTCTTAAGCGTTACTTTTGTTTCAAAATTTAGGCGCCATTCTCCATATCAAAAAGCACACATTTGCGAATTAGGCTAAGCCTCACTACGCCAAAGATGAAGCCGGGGTTTCAAAAAGGGACTTATCTATGGTAACACAGTGCAGGGTACAGGGCTAATGTTAGTTGCGACAATCGTAATCCCCCACCCCATCCTCCAAATTTTCTCTGGTCTACAACTATTGTAGGGAGGATGGAGTTTTACGATAGGTTATATCTCAAACGCATACAAAGGCTAACATTAGCACTAACTGCAGACTGCTTCTTCCACTTTTGTCTTACTTTTTGCTATAAATACTAGTAGGCCTATTGAAGTAGACCACCATTGAAACAAATGTGTGTGTACATACATGTATGTACAATCTATGTTGTGGTTTGCAGGGTTTGCCCTTTAACTTGTTTAGTGACAGGCCAGCAGCACCAGTTAGCTTGTCATTTCACTAGTCCATCACCTTTTTCACTGGTCCATATTTCATAAGTATTAGGGATGCTTTTCAACACTAAACTAGCTAGTCGGACCACTTGGAGTGAATTTTGACTGATCCTCTGGTGTTTGAACTGGCATTTGGCCAGCGGACCACTGGTATTAAGGGAGAAAGCTGGTTTGGGAGGCATCAAATTATTGTCAATCGTTTGTTCAGAAAGTGTAACAAAATAAGCTTGAGTCCACAGCTTTCCAAATATAAGTGAAGAAAACTTACTAAAATCAGTGTACTTGTGATGCGTCTATGAAGTTATTGTCAATACATCTGAACTACATGTAGGCCTATAGCTATTAAATCAGCAGGCCTCATACTGCAAGCATCAGTCCTTTTGCTTCATACTTCAACACACTTCCAATTAAATGAAAGCATGCTTTTTTAATTGATTTAAAATTCAGTTTGTGGTTTCCAATTGTGTGAGTATTAATAATTTTTTATATTTCTAGTGTGCACTCTCTTTGACTGAGGGTGTTCGAAGGCGCAAATAACAATAATAATTCCATTAAAATGTACATCAAAATACAAACAATAAAAAATACAAAAATGTATCAACTACATACAGATGCTGCCAAAATTTACACAAGCAAATATTTTTAAAAGCAGGCACCCTAAACCCTACATGTACATGAGGGGGAACAATTAATGTAAAAATTAATTACAGACCATACATGTATGCCTCCCTGAACAAGCGAGTCTTTAATGTAGCCTTGAAAGACCCTAGCAAATTACCCCCAATTTCAAGCTTTAAAAAAAAAAAAAAATTATGAGATATCGCCCAACTCACAAGGCCGGACGGCCACTTCAAGGTGAGGGCTACACTTTACTGTCACCAGGGGCACGTTGCCACATACTCCTGGGGCTGAAACAGGGTTGCCCCCTTTACAGTCTGTAAGGATGTAGGCATGGGTATCATCCACTAGGAGCCTGGCTGGTAGAGCAGAATGCACTACCTTCCCAACTTTTACGAAGCAATTATGGTTAAGTGCCTTGCTCAAGGGCACAAGTGTCACGACCGGAATTCGAACCCACACTCTGCTGCTGACAACACCAGAGCTTGGGTCCGGTGAACTAGACCACTCGGCCACGACAGGCTTGCTTTACAAGTGTGAGTAGTTTATTTTTTGTATTATGGCACATAATTTTTTTATTTTTTGTTATCATACACTTGGAATGTCTTTTTTTTAATGACAAAGTTATTGATGATTGTTGGAAGCGAAAGGAAATTAATTTCAATTTGCATCAACTCTAGTATTCGATAACACACACCGAATAACCAACCTCTGACAATGTAATTAAATTCAGTAAAAAAACCATTAACATATGTTTTTTCAGGGACTTTGTTCACATATTATATTTTGGGTTTATTTGATTGTGACTGTCAAATTTGGGTGGTTTTTTGTAATGCTATTTTTTCAACACCGTCTGGAGGATTGGATCTGGTATGTGAGTTCACATATTATATTTTGGGTTTATTTGATTGTGACTGTCAAATTTGGGTGGTTTTTTGTAATGCTATTTTTTCAACACCGTCTGGAGGATTGGATCTGGTATGTGAGCCTTATAAAAACCAAAACCAGTGAGTTTTCAGATTGAAACTAAGCCCATTTATTTATTTTCTTTCATAATTGTTTTATTTGTATAATCAAACCTGTACTTTTCTCTTAAGTGTTTTTATGTGGTTTGTAAAATCGTTATTAATTGTTCCGATATAATGTTTTTAAATGAAAAATTATGAGAAAGACCTGAAACCGAAACTAATGTAGCGAGCTACTCATGACCCTGGAGGTAGAAGATAATGACACACACTCTTAGTCTCTCACTATGTCAGGCTTGAACACTAAACAAGTAACTTATCTTTCATTTCATAAAATATGGACCTGGGGTCAGTGTATAAACCACAACTGAGACAGACCTGTTGGTTCAGTATGTAGCTATGCGCTTTGAAACAGCATGCCTGCTGAGTGCCATCACATTGTGTTTGAAAGAAATCTTAACCTTCCCAGAGGCTTTGCTAAAGAAGTCAGTGACTTTTACATTGTAATCGAATGAAAAGACTGACATTCTTCTCTTGTTAGTGAATGAAGTCAGTGACTTTTTTCCCTTTGTTTTCGAAAGAAGTCACTGACTTTTTTCTCTTTGTCAGCGAAAGAAGGCGCGTTTTTGCCTTGTTTAAGGAAAAGCAGTCAATGACTTCGTCTTCCTTTTGTTACTATTCCTTTTGTTGTACACAAAGTTGTTTATTTTGTTTGCAATACTTGTAATACTATTCTGTGCGGGTCATTTGGCATTTTTCGGTACATTGCCTCAGACAAATGTGTTTGTAAACTGATAACAAGGCACGTACAATGTGCATCATGTACCTATACACAGTGTGTTAAGGAGGCTGAGAAAGTTGCACATTTTAACCATTTTTATTTTCATTTTTTTTTTGGAAATCTGTTTTTTATTTATATATTTTAATATCAAATTCAAACTGACCATGCTAGACACAAAGTACATAAATACAAATTTGACAATATTTATTAAACATTCCAATGAGTACATGAAAAAGAATTAAAGTGACTTTGTGTCACATACAATTTAACATCTTTTTACTAAAATAATTAAATTTCCTGATTTGTTTTGTTGTGGTATTAAATTTTACATTTTTACTTTATTATTTGGTTTCACTGCATTTTCAACATGTCAAGGTGAAAAAAGTATATTCCTTAAAATCTGTTTGCCAACTAAAACCTTGATTAAGTACATAATGAGTAGCAGTGCTTAGTAATTTGTAGTGAGGAAAATTGTGTGTCAATTATTTAGGCAAATATTCTGAAATATTCATTGCTTTTCCAAGCTTGATGAGCTCTGACGAAAAATGGTGTGTAATACATTATCATTGCAGAAGACAGTGATCGGTTAGCATAATGCAGTATGATCACTCGAAAGCATCTCACAGGCCCCAAAACGATACGCTCTGTTTCACAGGCGAGCTGCCCTGAGAGAATCGCCACAGGTAGAGTGTGGATGTTTTGTAAGCCGTATAAGAATTGGCAGGGAAGCATCCTCCAACTCATCCTGTACAGGATGCGTGACTTTTTTTTCCCGTGGACGATTCTGTGAAATATACCAGCCAGGCCTGGATGCTTGCATATTTACTCGCCCTCATTTATTTTTCTTTGTTTTCCGCCTCCGTGAAATAAGATTCGGTGTTAGAAAACTTCCAGAGGAGACATCAGTTTGAAACATTTTTTGGCCGCTGACTTGGTTGTTTGATTTTGAGAGATGATATGCATACAGCGTGACTGAAATCTGTTCTTGTTTCCACAACCTAGATGCATGTGGTGAGTGGTTACAGCCTTGGTCTGTCTGCCATATGCTACTGCGGGGATCTCCATCTGTTTTGACCGAGACGGATCTATTGAATCTTGAACGACCACAAAAAGACAGGAAGCGTGCATTTTAGTTAAATGCGATGTACCCGTATGCATAGGTAATTCTTTTATTAAAATTCAATTGGGAATAATCCATCATTTTATTGAGATGGGCCGTTTGCAAGTTCATTGTTTTGCAAACTAGAAGTTTGTATACTTTAATTTTGTTTAATGCTGTTTTTTTTAAACTAAAGAAAACTTGATACATATGTACTTGTACGTGAGTTTATTTTTAAAAAGTGCCTCATAGTAATCTTCATAACTTATTTTTATGATATCTTAGTAGTGTTTTAGTAATAGATTTCCAGAGATGAATGTTAAGACATGTATTAGCAGGCTCGATACCTCACAGAGGTAACGGAGGCAAATGGAGCCTCACAGAGGTAACGGAGGCAAATGCCCCTATACCCCCTGGTCATTGCCTTGATACCCTTTGAAATCTTCAAGTTAAAATAAAATAAATTCCTCATAGAAGTGCCTTTTACTATAAAAAAAACCCTGCCTTGCCCTTATTCCAACAAAGTATCAGGCCTTATCAATATCAATATCAAGAAAAAATTCATCTTTCATGCTGAAACTACATAAGATGTCAAAGGTTGTTTGTAAAAGTGAAAACATTGCTTGTTTACATTTTTCTCACCAAAACACCTGCTGTGGATGTGGGAGTAATATTTCAAAACTATTGCTTTACAAATTCCCCAAAAGAAAATATTTAGGTTTCGGTTGACAACGATGCCATTCATATTTTTGTGGTTCTCACCTGAAAAGTTGTTATTTTTCTTACTTCCCACACCATGCAAAACTTCAAATTGTACTTAAATTCACGATATTTCAGAGAAGAAAATTCTTCTTATATGAGAATTTGATAATCTTGGTTGTGATAATGAAGTAAAGACTTTAATTTGTTGTTTCATGTATGACCAGTCATGATGCAAGTCACTCATCTGTATAGCCCCTGCTCCAACTCGGACCCAGAACCCAAGGTCTCTGATGGTCAAGCCACGGTAGAATGTACAACTAACTGTGTGGCAGGTCCGTCCAAACAGCCAGAAGAGCTAGTAGTACCACTACTAGTACTGCCAGCGGAGCAACAACAACTTTTGCAACCTCTGCCAACAATTCCGGAAGATGTAAGTTAAGGAAGATCTTTCCTTGGAGCTGTGGCTCTGAGAAGCTACATGTATACTTAGTACTTAAAAGTTAAAGACAATTTACAATGTAATTAGCAGGTCCATAGTACAGGTTTTTCAGGAGCTTTAGTCAGATGTTATGTTACTGATTGAAATTTACCATGATATTATTTGGGGCTGGGAGGGAACCACGCCATCAAAAAGGTGGGAACTTTCCAGAGTACATACCTGCTAGATAATATGGTTGGAGTGACTAAGAACTCCAAGAAAATCCATACTGAAGTACTTGACGGATGTTCCACACCCAACACTGTGTTAACCAATGGGTGACGCAGTCTCAGAAGATCATTTCAGTACCGCTATAACCAAGACGCAAAGTGCAGTGAAAGTGACAAATTATACAGGCATATTCCTAACGAGGTTCCTTTTTTTTTTGTGGTTTATGAAACTATTACAAAAAGTCCACTCGTCATACCCAATTGATTTTCATCGTTTTTAAATGCAATTTTCAGAGTCTGGTCATTCATTGGTGTGCTTGTGTATGGCATAGCTAAGTGCGCTACAGGATTTAAGGGTGTAGCTTGCTGGGTTGCTTGTATTTTGCAACACAGTGCATTATATGTTTGGCACTAAAATGAATATCAACATTTATAATGCATACATTACATCCATTACCCCTACCCCAATTATTTCTAGATGTGTTGGAGTCTACAGGGCCAAATTTCAAACCTCTGCTTATACTGTAAGCGAAAAATTTGACATGTTAGCAAAGCTTACACAGCTAGCGCAGAAATTTTGCACTTGCCCTCTAAGAGGAGATTTGGTCACTGAAAAATGCAGAACTCCTCAGTAAGCTGGCCATAAAACTGGGCCCAGAAGTTAATCAAGAGGATATTGCTGGGGAGAGGGGGGGGGGGGACATCCATACCCCCTTTATCTGCCACTAAAAAGTATGAAATACTTTGCTTGCAATACATAAAGGATATACGTGTACATGTATGTATGCAACACAGCCCATAGCATTAAAGATCCTTTCACAGAAACTGTAATTTGACTGGGTCAGTATTCGTGACGGTGTGTTATAAATATTACAAGAGCTGACTCCTTTTTTTTAGGTTGGGGGGGGGGTTGGTGGCTGTCGAAGGGACAGGGAGTTTTAGGATCTTGTCAGTCCTGGTACCCATTACATCACCGACAACGCTGGATGAGTTATACATGCTGGTATTATTCAAACAGGATGACTGATGGTCTCTTGCTGATTTGTCCATTATTGGGGGTGTCAACGGTTGAAATGTCAGCTTGAATCGTCACAGGGTGATGACACTCGGTCAAGATTATTCATTGATGACCAGTTTTCTTTTTCCAAGCAGGGAAGAATTGTCCGAGGATGAATTTATTGGTATGATCCTTGATTCTGAGGGACTATTTATTCTTTGGCTACCATGGCAGTTACCCCTTCCTTTTATTCATTTAAAAAGAGGTACAAATATAAATTGGTGGCTTATAAAGTTGTTACCTTTCTCAAATTGAAAGCACATTACTTACCATATTAGCCTATAATTCAAATTTTAAGTGCAACTTAAAAAAACCTATTTTTCCCAATATCTTTTCTTGAACACTCACTAAAGATTTACTATCAAATTATTTATTTAATTTTTGAGAACAATAGTTTTTTTATAGATATTTTAGAAAAAAGTAACAAGATGTGTTCAACTCGGTAGACAAATTTAAATTATGTAATTCATGGTGACCTTGTTAGGAAGATCTACTTCAAGACACAAGAAATATATGATCTACATACAGCATGCAGATTTCCTCTTTCACTGTCAAGTCAGAAAGGAGGGATCATTTCTCAAATCCCATGAATATCTAATTAACTTAAAGCAAAACAAATGCAACATTCCAATATAAGTGAATTGCATTGTTTTATCAGTCATTCAAACTGAAACAGAACATGTACATTTATTTTAATAGAGTATACATGTAGTGTTGTTTGACACTTATTGTAAAAAGTCAAAAACACAATTCAACTTGACAAGGTGGCTTGGCTGGGTCAAAGCCTTGTAAACACAATGTCAGACAAAACCACATCCTTAGATAAGCACCCAAGCCCCAGGAGTGTGGCTGTCATTCAAGCAGAAATTTAATTAGTGATTTTACTAGAACAGTTGACTCTTGCCAAGCCACAACAACTGTCACAACCACAGTGATGAGTACCAGACTTGGCAATTTGTGGTCACATAATTGGCTTTTGGGGTTATGACCAAGTACAGAACAAATATGTTTGTGTTTTGTTTATTTTGATTGGACATACAAAATTCAAAAACAAATTATTGTGACCCCGAATTTCCAAACTGTTTGAATGAAAGAGTGAAAGAGTGTTAGAATTTCACTCAATTTACCAAAGTGGTACCATATTTTAATTCAAAGAGAGTACAGCTCTCCAAGGTTATCTGTGTTGTACATTATCTTGATTCAAAGACATTAAGATAATGGCCTAACTTGGAAATTAGTACTACGCATAATCTAAACAATACTTTAACAAAAATGCACACAATTTGTTTAAACAAAACTCAGGGTTCTCCCCATGCAAAAGCTATTGCGTGCTGATACGCAAGAATTTCGGCCGATACTCAAAAACAATCAGCCTATACTCAAACAAAATAAAAATATTACGGTAGTTTTACAAAAAACATGAAAAGAAAACCATATAGAATGCTCCAAATTGCACAGGGCTTTGAAAACCAAGAAAAACACCAAGTGGAAAACATTTTGAGGACCTTGTTTCAATTCAATGCGCTTCGGCCAAACATCCCAAAATTTTTGCTCAGAATGCCCCACAGTTTTAAAAAAACCTAGGGAGGAAACTTTTATTTGAACAAAATTTTCAGAGGATAGTTTGATGGTACATGTATTTCTTGTGAAAACTGGAAGGAACAAACCCCAAACACAGTCTAATTCATCACTTTAAATCACTGTGTCTAACTGAAGCCCTGACTAATTCTCACTGAAGTACAAGAGATAATTGCTTTCACACCCATTTGCCTCAATGTCCTTGAAACTATCAAATGCTATAAGAGAAACAAGATGACTTTGAAAACAGACCTATACAAAAACAGATTCTTCACTAATGACAAATTGCTCAAGTGCTTATTGAAGAATGAAGGAGATTGTCTGTATTTTATACAATCACAAATATGATGCTTGACCAGTAGTGATAGAAAAAATTAGTTATAATTGTTAATCTCAGCAGTTACTTTGTATAAATTTTAGACTACTGCAGATCTTCCTGGAAAAAAAATCTGCTTAAAATTCTGTGAGAAATTTTTTCAGACATCTACACATTACCTAGTCTTGGTTTAAGACGTTCCTGATTGGTTATACTCCTTGATTCACTGCAGTCATACTGCTCGCTATCACCTACAAACTAGTGAAGGTCTTGGAGCCAAGACTATGGTCATACATGTAACCTCGCATCCAATAATAATGGCTCTTATTTTGGGGATGACTTGTCACGTTGTAGTTCTTAGAAAGGGGTGACCTAACCGCAAAATTTGCCACATCTATGTATCTGTCATCCCAACAACAAAAGTTGAACGGAAGAAAAACATTTGATATTTTGATAATCACTTAAGGGATGACTGGACGTGGTGTGTTCAGTGATGCATGGTGGTAAAGGATCATTGCTGTTATAATGGTGTTTTACCTTGTAGCATTGAGGTGCATAGCTTTGGATTAGTGTCTCTTATCTTATGGCATTTTTTTGCAGGGTCATGACACCCACACAAAGGTGACTTAAAAGTAATTTAATCCAATGGTTTTTCAATTCTAAATGATCCGTATATCTTCCTCTTTTCCTTTTAGCAAGAGGAAGACATAGGATAAGTTGCTGGAAATGTGGGCTATTTTTTTTTCTTTCAACTTTTTAATTCCAACAAATTATCGAACAAACCAGTGAATTATTAATTGGTTGAATCTTTTGGAGGACGTTGTGGTTCTGAGAAGATTGGTGTCTGTTTTAAGATTGTATCGTGGTGAAATGTTGGCAACAACAAACATTTATTAAAACGTTTGTGGTACCATGGTACCGTATTACAGGATTCGAGCTCGACTCTCGTCACTGGGCAAGATCGGTGGTCACGAGCAGTTAAGTTTTCTGCTCTAGAATAGTGAGGGTCAAGGATTCAAATCCCCTGCCAAGTAGCCTATGGATTTTTTTTTCTTGCAGGACTTCAAATTTTATTTACTTCTGGTTGTGTTGCCAAGGATTCTCAGAAAAGCGAATTTAATCACTATCTAGCCAAGTATCCCCACGGAGAGAAGACAAGGAAGGAATTTTTAGATTTAGATGTGGGAGGAAAACCCCAGAGAATTATTCCAGGGAAAACCCATGCAATCAAGTAGGGACTGAAAACCCGATCCACATAGTGCTCCCGGCGGGATTAGAACCGGGGTCCTTGAGGTGGAAGGCGAGGAAAGAAACCACTATGCCAACCTGACCGCCTTCAAAAGCAAATAAACTGAAATACTCAAACCATACATTGAACCAGTAAGAAAATTACCTAACAAATTATGTACAGAGGAATGTGTTTCATAGAAATACAATCAACAACTTAAACAAATAATACTTTACCATTCGTAGATTTAGAATTTCTTTTCTTCAAAACTTGTGTCAAAAAAATACAGCAACCGAATCTTCTTTCCCCTGTTTGCACTTTTTCTCAAATTATCAACAGATAAAATCAGTTTTTGAAACTGCAATTTACACTACAGCCTATGTTTTTGTATGAAGGAAATGATTTCCTATTCATTTCCCTTTCAAAGTGCTGCAAAGTTTGAAAACTCTTTACCGAAGTGGTAAGTTTGTATTCACTTTTGAAGATTGTGATTGTGATTGTGATCTTTGAGTTTGTCACTTTCTTGCAGTGTTATTTCAAAGTTTGTTACTTTGAGTGATCTTGCACAACCCAGCCCAATTCTGCTGCACCCTCCCCCCCCCCACCCAACACACACCCTGCATTTGCACCTATCCAAAAGTCAAAAGACAACAAAGGAAGCAAACATGGGGCAGATTTAATTTGATTCTGATAATACTTGATAGTCACACCCTGTCCTTCGCCACCACGCCAAGCATTATGCCTGCACCGTCGAACCCCATCAATAATTCACCATCATGATATCCGCATCGACACGAGGCGCAAATAAATCTACTTAAAGATTCGGTCTCATCATGCATACATGCACGGCGGCTCGGCTGGATAATACATGAAACTTTGTCACTTTGACTCCGCTAGTCATCGTTTTTGATGCCGTCGCACTCCGCTGCCCCCATACACCCATCAATATTAGAATGTATATTCTGGCACAGCATAAATCAGGGTGCATCAAAATGCAACAATCAGGAATTTCAACAATCATTTTCTCATTAAAGACCCATAATTTGTGAGTTTTCATGAGCAGGAGTGGGGTTATAGACCCTCATTTCAGGGGTTAGGTTGAAAGGAAGAAATAGAAGGGGATAAAGCTATAAAGGAGAGAAGTTGGCGGGTTGTCTTGCCATTGATGATTAACCATTGATTGCTTTGTTAATGAGATGCAGCCTGTCTACTCACTGGAGGGTTCTGCGATTCCCCATTGAGTAGCCTCACTGTAATTACTAGTCAGGAGTCCTCACGCTTTTTTTTTCTCTTGGTCATTTTTCTCCCGGTTGCCGACCACGCCGACACGATGCCTGACTCGGCCAACTTGTGTTTGCTGAATCATAACTCTGTGCACGCTCTAATGGCACCTGAACTACAGAAGTGGAAACCGTACTTTGAGAAAGTAAGTAAAAGTCTTAAAACTTTCAAGCGTAGACTATCCCTCAATTTGTTTTGTTTTTGTTAGTTTTCCTCTTTGTTTTTCTTAAACGTTGTCGTCCAGTTGAGGTACAAGCATGGAGTAAAAGATTTTTAAAGTACAGTCTTCTGAATTCGGAGTGTAAGATTTTCTCTATATTTTGATTTTATTTTTGACCAAAAGATCATTAGGTACAGTGCAGTTGAAGATTCAGGCCTGATGCTTTGTTTTTGAAAGGGATGGGGCACCAAGGCGTTTTCTCCTTGGTAAAGGGCACCTCTTTGTGAAAATTTTAATATCTATTGGAACATTTCAAGGGGCACCAAGGCAATAACCAGGGGTTGCCTCCTTGAAGTATCAGGCCTGAGATTCCACTAAAACTTTGTTTCCGTTTGTTTATTTGTTGTATTTGGGGAGGTGAACTTCTGGGCAGTTTGAAAAACCTGCATTTTTTGATGGACATCAAGAGCACTGTACAAACATTTTAAGGGATGCTTAGTGCTTACCGATCCAGTATGACATTTTGGGCTCTTTTTAAATAGATGAATATTTAGCCTTTGAGGGTTGAATGTGAGGCCATTAACAGTATTTTGCATTTATACCAAAGGTTCATTTGATTGGTAAGCAGTTTGCAACAGCTTACTATATTTTCTCAGATTATGAATGAATCGCATGTATTTTATTGTTACACAAAAATGAATCAAAAGAGTTAGGATACAATTGTATATTTCAGGTTTTATTGACAAACTCATGCTCAAGTAACGATCAAAGAATCACAAGCACCTTGAAATAAGACCAAGAAGTCGACCATCTTTTAATGTAGCATGTTTCAGCCAATCAAGTGTTTACATCAAAGATGTGCTCATGAATATGCAATGTACAGGATTCACATTGTTATAGATGAAATATCATACCAGTGACTTTGTAAAGGCAAGCCACATTTATTGTTTATTTGAAAGTTTGCCAGGTTCAATTTATTATGGGTTTTTTGGGGGTCCTTTACTCCAATTTGTTAAACTTAATTGGCGGTGTTTCGTGGCCAAGCGGTCAGTCACACTGAGTCAAGCTCGGGTGTTTCTGATCAGCAGATTGTTGGTTTGAGACCCGGTCTTGACACTCGTCCATTATTGCTTTGTCCTTCGGATGGGTAATGCACGAGAAAAACCCAGTTACACTTATCGCTAAGAGATGGGGTTTGCCGCAGTGTTTCTGGTAGAAGCTGCTGAATTCACCGCAGCACCTTGTTAACCCTTATAAGGTGCTACATAAATCGGTCTCATAACTCAAAAATCTCAAGAACCTGTCTTAAATGTTTCTCTTTGTTCAAGCGCATTGAGTACCTTATTGGTAGATATTGCACTAAGACTCCACCCAGTACTAGTATTATCCGTTTTGGATAAAATTTAATCTTTGTTTTGGGTTTGTTTTGTTTTTTATTGTTATTGATAAATACACTTCTTAACATTTTCGCAGGATCATTTGTACCTAATTTTAATAGGCTTTTAAAAATATTTTCTTTTTGTAATGAACTTAGACTGCATTTTTTTTATAAATTGTATGAAATTGATGCATAGCCTTTAGAAGTTGACATATCAGAAAATGTTGGAATACCATAAAAATAAAAAGTACATACATGTACCTGTACATGTTGCAACAAGGTTGGATGGATGGAGTGTGGATCCCTAATGGCTACTGGACAATTATTTGTAGTACCTCAGGCCTAATACTTCATAGAGTCAAATGAAAGCAATGCCTTGGTGCCCTTTGAAATGTTCCAGTAGAAATTTAAATTTCCTTCATAGAGGTTCTCCTTTTGTAAGGAAGATTGCCCTGCCTCACAAGAGCAACGTATGAGGCCTGGGACCTTTGACCACCACTACAAAAACCATAAAATTTCAGTAAGCCTTTTTTGAGAATGTGCCGCATTTCTTATAAGAAAAACAAGGCAGTTGAATGAATGTACAGTTTCAAGAACCAATAATGTAGCATCCCTTTAGGTTTCAGTGTTCTCCCCAGGATTTGTCAAAACAGTGGGGCATTCTGGACCCAAATTTTGGAAGTTTGGCCTAAGCACACTGAATTGAAACGAGGTCCACTGACTATTTTTCACTTGGTGTTTATCTTTGGTTTTAAAAGCTAAAACTGTCCAATCTGGGGCATTATAAATGGGGTTTTTCTGTATGATTTTTGTTTGATAATGTTACTATTTCGATAATGGCGTAGTCACCCAATTGACTACATTTTAAACTGGTATTGCTTTGTAACTGGGCTTGATTAACAGACAATTAACAAGCGCCTCTGGGTAAGAATTGGATCTCAATAAGGTCATCTAAGATGGACATTTTCTCTACGAGTGTCACTTCCTAAATACTAGATGACTGGCAAAGGTTAAGTGGACTAGTTGACATTAAGAACGTGTCAAAGTCTTGCCCATGGCATCATGAAACGTCCAAAGTTCAAAACGATTTCCATATTTCTTCCCCATGGGCAGTCAATCTATTCTGGTCATGGCTTCTTGTTGAGTTATTGTTTTGCATCTTGCTTTGGTATAGTGTACAGCGTTCAAAAAGTTAATTATCAACTTCATAATCATAAATATTAACACAAATTTCACTGTATGTAAATAAAGTTCTGTAAAGATTGCCTTGTTCATGATGCTTTCCGTGAATATTTCATCCGCCAAAGTTTGACTTTTGACCTGATGTTGATGCCGCCCTCCTCACTCCTTCCAGTGCCAACCTCACGCTCAATTTTTGCCAATATATCACCACCTTGCTGTGAAGTTTTTGGCCGTAAAAGGCAACACAAAGTGTTAATTTTGTGTTATTTATGAGCTTTTTCCTTGATCTCTGTGTAATAAAATAAAACATTTATGTGCAGTTTGACTCCCAAAATGGCAAGCAGGGCAGCCAGTAGCCGTGTGTGACGTTATTGCAAGGGGTCAATACACGTACCCTATTAGTTTTGCGGACAGTGGGATATCTTCCAGAAATATGAACAATAAGGTCGTGATGCATAATTTATAAGTATATCAAAGGTGAGAATTCTGTATATGCCATTTTTTTTAGGGGAAAGCTGGACATTGTAGTACTGTGCATCAGAACTTCTTAGTGTTCCTCTCATTGAGGAAACGATGACAACAAAATAAAATACAAATTTCAAAAGTTTGTGTTTGTGATGTGCACCATCTATATGTCAAAACAGTCGGTGCTGCTGACAAACTTTAAACAGCTTCCTTTAAAGATTTGCCTAAAAAAACTGCTGTGAAAAGACAAAATGATTGCGCTAATCCAAATGTGTGTTACCCTTTTCATCCACATGCTTAAGCATGTACTTTCATCATCCTCTCAACCGTGAGTCAGCTTAGCTGAGTTCTGCAAAAAGTTTCTGCATCATTAAATATGCATGGATCTCTGATGAACCACTCACTTGATTCATTAAATCACCGCCACACCTCCACATGCCCACTGCAAATTCAAGGTCGGCAAAAACTTATACATACAACATTTCTATTGAGCGGGTGCAAGCCACGCCCTCTCCCCCTCCCCCTTCCTTCTTTTAGAACTGTATATATACTGTTTCAAGATGTGGGTCAGACGGAGGAAGAGACGATTGGGTTACCGAACTTCATCAGCTAAGGTGCTAGTGTGGAAAGCTAGACGGGTGGTGTAGCCTGACTCATGATTGATGACTCCTCACTGATGGTTAATCTATCACCATGAAGTCTGTACTATCCACAGGATCACATTGGGTTTGGGGAAGGGGGGATTGCAATGGTTTGGAAAGAGAGTCTCGGATACATTAATTGTGGGAAATGTATCTGAGAAATGGTTGTACTGAATGCTGTAGTGCATTCAGTTCTGGCATCCATCCATAATGATATGTCTAATCATTATGAAGAACGTGGAAAAAGTACACTGAATCACTTGATAATTGGAGCAAATTTGATGATTGGGTGTCGGCCATTCTCATAACTGTATGCATCTTATTTCACAGATTCTCTGTCAGATTCCCTGTTTACAACATCAACAAAATTGTAATGTTTCTAGTATAAAAAGGGACCAGACTAAATTTCCTTCCAGCCTCTGTTTGGATCTAATGAATTATATGACAGAAAAGCAATACATCTTCACCATGATAAAGGTCTAAAAAACATATATCACCTTACAAACTTATTATAGTCAATTATTAATTTGAATCTGATGATACATCAATAGACCAAGCAGTTTGTGTTTGTAACAAGTTTGTACAATAAATACATGCAAGGTAGCAGTTTGTAACAAATGTGTTCATGTGTAAAACAATTTGCAAAAAATCTTTCTTTGAGGCTAAATCCTTTCTTGAAAGGTTTTAGGCTTTGAGAAAGACTCTGCTAGGGTCGAGTTGTCAGGGTCTTTCTCAAAGCCTAAAACCTTTCAAGAAAGGATTTAGCCTCAAAGAAAGATTTTTTGCATTTATAGCATATAGGTCCTTTTGGTTCAGTTTGCAACAGCTAATTCTATTTTCTTTGAAGCAATTTGGTAACAAATGTGTACATATTCAGCTAGGGTATACCTATACATAGAAATTTGTAAAGAAAATGTGTACAATACATTATGTAGCAACATTATATACCACTAATGTTGTATGGTTAAAGGGATTGTATACGTTTGGTAATTGGAACCCACTGTTTATTTAATAGTTGTAGATATTAATACCATAAAACTAACCTGTGAAAATTTCATTTCAAAAGGTGGTACTATTTTTGAGATATTGCCAAAAATCTGGAGCAGTTATGTCCATCCACGCAGGAAGAATAATCGACAATTAGAATACACAATCTGAAAAACGTTACTCTGTCAGTAATGCTTCTCAGATTCAAATTTTGTGGGATAAAAAGTGATATCTTTTTCAATAACTGCAGTACTTCTAAGTGAAAAGTTTCTCAAAATGCATTATTTATACTATCCAAAGCTGCTGTACTTCTTACCAAGTAAGTTTTTATTGCCATCACCATTCAGAGTCATTACCAAACGTATACAGACCCTTTAAACAAAGAATACAAGGTGAAGAGATACACATTTTGAAAGTTTTATATTTCCAAAGTTTTGATTTGTCTTTGTTCTGCTCATGACATTATTGGCATACAAATTTGTTCATGTGAATAATTTACAGACTGACTTCCCATGTGCACCTGGGTCACTCTCAGATTTTTGGCAACACCTCTTGCCTTTTCTTCTGTTTTTTCCTCTACAACATATGTTTTTTATATCTTTGAAACTCAAATCAGGTCTATCTTATCTACCTAACAAATCCATCTTTCATTATTTTCTATTCAGTATTCATTTGTATGGTTAATTATTTACTTCGTCACTTTCTCAAAGAGAGATCATGAATTCCAATTAGATTCCTGTTAATGGAATATATGTAGTCTGCTGGATTTAATATTTAACACTACATTCATACACAGCTTAATGAATAAGTTTCTTAACTTTATGTTAACTGATGATAGTTTTAATCAACCGTCCCAATCCAAAAGTTTTGCGAGAGCTTGGGAAAGGCTAGGGTTTACTTGTTTTAGGTATGTATGTCAGACTGGAATATCTTTCATTTTGAATTAATAAATCATCTCAATAATTATTTTCCTTCAGTGTTGCAGTCGATCAACCTCAACCAAATCTGAGTCAGTCAAAGTCTGAGTCCTTATCAAATCCAGACAGTCCAAGTTCAAGTCAAATCCAAGCCCGAGTCCAAAGTATGCATCAGAAATCAGAATTCAAGTCCCAGTCAGACCTCAAGTACAAGGCCAGACAAGTCAACAAGTCCAGTCTAAGTCCGAGAACAAGTCCAAGACCAGACAGTGTACATGTAAGTCTGAGACAATGTCCAAATCCAGGCTGTCCAAGTCCAGTCAGGCCAAGTCTGAGACAAAGTCCAAATCCAGACAGTCCAAGTCTGGGACTAAGTCCAAATCCAGACAGTCTAAGTCAGATACCAAGTCCAAATCCAGACAGCCCAAGTCAGAGACCAAGTCCAAGTTCAGACAGTCCAAGTCAGAGACCAAGTCCAAATCCAGACAGTCCAAGTCCGAGACCAAGTCCAAGTTCAGACAGTCCAAGTCAGAGACCAAGTCCAAATCCAGACAGTCCAAGTCAGAGACCAAGTCCAAGTTCAGACAGTCCAAGTCAGAGACCAGGTCCAAATCCAGACAGTCCAAGTCAGAGACAAATTCCAAGTCCAAGACAGTCCAAGTCAGAGACCAAGTCCAAATCCAGACAGTCCAAGTCAGAGACCAAGTCCAAGTTCAGACAGTCCAAGTCAGAGACCAAGTTCAAATCCAGACAGTCCAAGTCAGAGACCAAGTCCAAGTTCAGACAGTCCACAAGTCCAAGTCAGAGACCATGCAAGTCCAAGTTCAGACAGTCCAAGTCAGAGACCAAGTCCAAATCCAGACAGTCCAAGTCAGAGACCAAGTCCAAATCCAGACAGTCCAAGTCAGAGACCAAGTCCAAATCCAGACAGTCCAAGTCAGAGACCAAGTCCAAGTTCAGACAGTCCACAAGTCCAAGTCAGAGACCATGCAAGTCCAAGTTCAGACAGTCCAAGTCAGAGACCAAGTCCAAATCCAGACAGTCCAAGTCAGAGACCAAGTCCAAATCCAGACAGTCCAAGTCAGAGACCAAGTCCAAATCCAGACAGTCCAAGTCAGAGACCCAGTCCAAATCCAGACAGTCCAAGTCAGAGACCAAGTCCAAATCCAGACAGTCCAAGTCAGAGACCAAGTCCAAGTTCAGACAGTCCAAGTCAGAGACAAATTCCAAGTCCAAGACAGTCCAAGTCAGAGACCAAGTCCAAATCCAGACAGTCCAAGTCAGAGACCAAGTCCAAATCCAGACAGTCCAAGTCAGAGACCAAGTCCAAATCCAGACAGTCCAAGTCAGAGACCAAGTCCAAATCCAGACAGTCCACAAGTCCAAGTCAGAGACCATGCAAGTCCAAGTTCAGACAGTCCAAGTCAGAGACCAAGTCCAAATCCAGACAGTCCAAGTCAGAGACCAAGTCCAAATCCAGACAGTCCAAGTCAGAGACCAAGTCCAAATCCAGACAGTCCAAGTCAGAGACCAAGTCCAAGTTCAGACAGTCCACAAGTCCAAGTCAGAGACCATGCAAGTCCAAGTTCAGACAGTCCAAGTCAGAGACCAAGTCCAAATCCAGACAGTCCAAGTCAGAGACCAAGTCCAAATCCAGACAGTCCAAGTCAGAGACCAAGTCCAAGTTCAGACAGTCCACAAGTCCAAGTCAGAGACCATGCAAGTCCAAGTTCAGACAGTCCAAGTCAGAGACCAAGTTCAAATCCAGACAGTCCAAGTCAGAGACCAAGTCCAAATCCAGACAGTCCAAGTCAGAGACCAAGTCCAAGTTCAGACAGTCCACAAGTCCAAGTCAGAGACCATGCAAGTCCAAGTTCAGACAGTCCAAGTCAGAGACCAAGTCCAAATCCAGACAGTCCAAGTCAGAGACCAAGTCCAAATCCAGACAGTCCACAAGTCCAGACAGTCCAAGTCCAAGACAAAGTCCAATTCCAGACAGTCCAAGTGAGAAATAAAGTCACGGAACAGAAACGGCACCTCTTGGTTTGCAACCCATCCAAATGTGAAGCAATAGTGGTTAAGTGTCTTGCTTAAGGACACGGGTGTCAAGAACCAACACTTTGCTAGTCAAAAAAAAAACAGAGCTTGAGTCCAGTGCCCTGGACTGCTCGGCAACAACACGCCCAATAGTCCAAATCAGAGACCAAATCCAACTCTGAGACCAAATCCAAGTCCAACGTCATGTTTCCACCTGGGAATACACCTCGTATGGCAGACAGTGATGATAGGTTCCAATATCTGAACAGCCCAAGTCCAAGTTCAAGTCTTTCGTATTCAAATCCAAAGCAAACAGTGACTTTGAACCCAATAGTGCCAGTCAAGGCATGAGTTCTACAACATTTGTTAATATTCAAATTAATTGTGTTGCTTCATGCCAAAGTCATGCAGTTCCTGTCAATAATAAAGAAGGAGTTTATTCGCTCATTAAAAGATGGGAATATGAGCTTTCAAATAAACACCTTCATGTATATTGTCATTTATATAGACAGCATTGTACAGGAAAGTATTCCTCAACATATAGAATGTTTAAAACATCACATCCCATTGTTATTATGGCTGGTGCTTCGGTTGTCTTCACTTTTAATGCTATTCATTAATTCTGAGAAGTGTCTTGCTTAGCATGGGTCGTCACATTCTTTTAATTATGTGCAAATGTGCACAAACTTGAACTGATGTTCACTGCGTTGATGTAATAACTGTACAATGCTATTTTGTTAGCTTGCATGAATAGAGCACATATACAAGAATGATTTTACTGAATGATTTGTCAGTTTTGGAAGGTTGATTGATTGCTTTGGAAATGAATTTACCACATGATATCACATATTATATTACAGGCTGGTGTGGTGCCTTAATCATAAAAACCATTGGAAGGATCAGTCGATACTATAGGAGGGTGGACTGTGAATTTTTCAGACACAATCACCACATAATTTTGTATTACCTGATGGCATATACAGGGTTTGCCCTTCATTTTGATAGTGACTAGGACCATGCTAGCTTGTCATTTTACTAGTCCATCAGCTTTTTCACTAGTCCATATTTCATGTTGAACAGGGATGCTTTTCAACACTGAAATAGCCAGCCGGACCACTTGGAGAGAATTTTGAATCCTCAGGTGTTTTATCTAGCATTTGGCTAGCGGACCACTGTTAAGGGAGAATGCTGATATACATGTATAGTCTATTCGTCACCGTTTTCACAAAGAAAAATGACAAATTATTGAATGATACAGGAAGGAGTGTATCTCAACCATGTCAATAATTGCTAGTTTCATTTTCACGAAGAGCCACACATCCCCAAAGATGCTTTTAATACATTGCAACAGAAGAGCGTAGATGTAGGTGAAATTATTTTTGGGGTTTCACGAAGAGCCACTTACATGTATGTCATGTAAGTAATTTGCACGTAACATGCGGTTGACAAAATGCCCAGTTCTCACAGAATCATTTGAAGGAGATCGAGTGAGCAACAGGAGGCCAGGAGGGTTGAGTGTAGTAAACTGTGTATATTATGTCATAAGCGCAGGCTGGCATTAACATGTATACATCAATCATTCAAAATAACAGTGAATTATATTAAATGGTCTGACAGTAGGAGGGTTGACTGTGTACTTTGTAGATCTATATGCATTCAGCACATAATATCATATTGGAGGCTAGAATAGTTTATATGTCATTCAAAACAACAGTGAATGGTATTAAGTGGTCTGACAGTAGGAGGGTTGACTGTGTGTAGATCTACGTATGCCTTCACCACAAAGTATTATATTGCAGGCATTGTTTATCTGTCATTCAAAAGCATGGTGGGTGGTATTGATTGGTCAGAAAGAAGGAGGTTTGACTGTGTACTGTGTAGATGTATTCACTACACGACATAATAATATTGCATGAATTCATAATACATAATGTCTGTACCTCAAAAGGATTGATATTGAACAACCAATATTTGCTGTATTTACATCGACTTTAATTTATCTGTTTGTAGTTTGACGTTGAAGGGAAGGGTAATATCAGCATGGAAGCATTCCAAGTGATCCTTTACAAGCATGGATTGAAGGATGAGTTAGACCCCCACAAGCTGGAAGTCCTGGAAGCCACCATTGAGGATAACACCTGTGGAAGGCTAAGCTACCAAGAGTTTGTCAATATTGTAAGTCATCCTCATTATACAAATATTGTGTTCACTCAAGTCATGTAATAATAATAATAACAGTTAAACATTTATACCATGCACATATCTGTCCAGGGACACCCAAGGTGCACAAAAGAAGAAAAAAATGGAGACTAATAAATAGATGCAGTCAACAGAAGATGTGTCACTGGTTTATGAGAAAGATTTGTTGAACAGAAAAGTCTTTAGATTGGACTTGAAGCACTTTAGGGATGGAGATGGTTGGAGATCTCTTGGGAGAGCGTTCCAAAGTCGTGATGCAGCCACTACTTGTCTCCCCACGACAGTCTCTATGTGGTCTCAGACAGCATGTAGGTGATGAAAGAGCAAAGACCAGAACGGCCGGGAACTTTGGTTTGAAGAAGTTCCGATATGTATGTTGGAGCTCGACCGTTAAGTGCTTCATAAGTTGTCATGGAAAGTTTGTGTTGGAGTCGCTGTTTGATGGGGAGCCAGTGTAGTTGGTGTTGGGATGAAGACTATTTTTCCTTTAAGCCTAGATTTTGTTAAAGTTGATTAGACAAGAAAAAAGCAAGACCATGGTATAGTTCTATAAATCAGAGAGAAACAAATGTACTAGACAGCACAATGTTTCACCAGGTTGTCAGCCAGAATGCAATGAAATTTACTTTTTTTGTGAGTAGTTACCAAGTAATCTTTGCTAAGGAGAGAAAGTTGGTAGAGCATTTTTCTGAGTGGTATTAGGAGGTTAAGCCCTGGGCCTGATTTTACAAAGTGGTGAGCTAAGATTCACTTTGATATGAGGAAGACAAATATAACCGCGTCGAGGAAACCAATAATATGTTGTATGTCATGAATCAGAATGGAAATACAGTTTGCATGAAAAAAAACATTTTAAAGGTAGGGTCATTGTTTGTTTTTTGTCAATGTAATGCTGATCTTCAAGCAAAATTATCAAGCAAGATATAATAAAAGTCACCTGTGGAAGTTTCAGTTGAATACAGTGTCTACTTGTTGAGACAAATAGCAAAACACTGTCACGGTATTTTCATCAAGAACGTCAAATCCTTCCACGTTTAGTGAGATGATGAAAAATCACTGTGCTCATTTAAACGGGGTACAAACTGCATCTCTGGCCATCTTTGGCAGCATTCAAATGAACACCTTGAAAATTTTTAGACATACTTTTATTGATTTCTAATCAACAGGGACACTTCAGACAAAATAGTGTAATTTCACAGGATGCTTACTACCATTGGCATCTTTATTTCCTTAGTACACAACATCTTTTCGAGGTCAATACCAAAGTACCTTTAGAGGGTCTGTATACATTTGGTAATGACTCTGAAAATTAATGGCAATAAAAACTTACTTGGTAAGAAGTACAGCAGGATTTGGATAGTTTTATGCATTTTGAGAAACTTTTCACTTAGAAGTACTGCGGTTATGGAAAAAGATATCACTTTTTATCCCCAAAAATTTGAATTTGAGAAGCGTTACTGACAGTAATGTTTCTCAGATTGTGTATCCCAATTGCAGATTATTCTTCCTTCGTGGACATAACCGCCCCAGATTTTCGGCATTATGTCAAAAACGCTACCACCTTTTGAAATGAAATTTCACAGGTTAGTTTTAATAGTAAATATCTACCATCACATGTATATAGGATTGAAACAGTGGGTTCCAATTACTAAAAGAATACAATCCCTTTAACTGCAGGGAGAGAAGTATAGTGACATCAGATTTTTCTTTGCAGTTATAAATACAATCTACATTCTCATAGGAGAGAATGTTTGAGTAAAATGACCTTTCTAAACTGGCGTCACACACGGATACTGTCTGCCATTTTGGGGAGTCAAATTTCATGTAAAGATAAAGTGCAAGTCTAACCCCACGTGCGTTGCCTAAGATGTGCACTGCACAGTAACGCACAAGGGATCAAACTTCCAACATCAAGATTTATTGTGGGTGATGACATCAGGCATGTCAGGTGAATTGGGTCAATAGGGCCCATTAACATCATGGAGTTATTTTGCTGAAATGATTGCTTAGCAAGGTTGTGTGCTATGCAAAATTTGTGGGAAAACGTGGTATACCCACATTGTACAGAACACAGCTAAATTTCAAAAGCGGTTAAGCGGTTAAGCTCAAACAGTTTTATTTGCTGAGCCAGAATTATCCTGGAACCAGTCACAAGCAGACAGCATACTGTTTTGGCTGGTAACCTACAGTGTATTTGTGCTTAAGCAAATCTTTTCTCTGCTTAGGAAAATGTTGTACTGTATGAAATTGTGCCCAGCAGGCTCAGTGAAATTAGTCAAACTCCAAGCATAGGCCTAGTAATATTGGTTTTGTGGAACTGTGGAACCATCCTCTCCAAAATGTGTGAGTTTACTTTGTTTTATTTATTTATAACACATCCAAACTCAGCACAATTAGCGCCAATAACGGATAAAGGGAAAACAAGAAGAAATGTTCAGTTTTAGATGTGGGTTCATAAGGTGAAGAGAAGGAAACCACTGAGCCAACCTGATCCTCTCTTGATCATAGCTCATCATTACTTGACAAACGCATCAGAACTGTAGTTCTGCTTTTTGCTACCACCTTAATGATTTATTGTGGCATGACCCTCTTTCCTCTATGAAAGGAGGTTGAACCCTGCCTCTGGATATAAGTCCAGACTGACTATAAAACAACAATCCCTGCATGATGGAAAACACTGTATTTAAGGCCTGTAAGGGCTATGCACTGTGCAGACAGTGCACTGATGAGCCTAACAGTCCATTCTGACTGTGTAGTGTGTACCATTAGAGACATCTCTCTACATCCCCACATGCATCAGAGAGGATCACCGACAGTCTGGAATGTAATTCCTCTTTATCTACTGGACTCATTTTAACTCAAAAGTCAACGCCCTTATTTTGGTGAACTTTCTTTTTTTTGCCAACTGCCGACGAGTGTCTTGTACTTTTGGTCTGCAATTCTCATGACAGACTGTCTTGATGAGATCAAGTTTCAAAAAGTATTGACAAACAAATGTGGTATTCTTTTGATTGATGTAACAGCGTTACAATTTTAAGTGGTTGCTGAAAGCTTAAAGGTGATATACAGTCAATGGTCACAGGGCTAAATTTTTACACTGGACCACAGGTCAGAAGCAAGATATTATATAATGCTTGGCCAGTAAACTCATGACTAGACCTTGGTGGTCTTGTCTTTTTCAATTGAATAACAATACCTTACTGTGTAATATCTTGAAAAGAAACAAATTATTTTCAAATATTGATTTTGAGTTTGATAATTACCTTTCAATTCCATTGCGTAATACACTTAGGCCTAATACTCACAAAGACATGAAAGACAAATGAGATAAATCTTCTCTATATAAATGTCTTAGTTCAAATAAAAACAGTTATGTATGTTAAACTGTGTCAGGAAGTTTTTTTCTCATGCAAATTTTGGCCTTAAAAACAAATGTGGGTCCAGTGAACATTTTGAGCTATACTACGACCCTGTGGTCTAGTGGATTTTGACTCCAAATTCAAGCCCAGAATCAATATAAAGATTCAATGGGACTACGGTAATGAGATGTTAGAAACAACCACGAAATATCAAGAACCACAGTCAGGAGGACATTATTATTATTTTAGTAGTAGTAGTAGAAGTATTATTATTGTTTTATTGTTGGTAATGAAACCAAGGATGCCTCATTAGTGAACTTAATCACTGTAGCTCACAAGCCTTAGGAAACCTGTAAACAAGGGTGCTTGCTTCGTGAACTAGAAACACTGGGGTTAACCCCTACTCTTCCACGATAAGTGTTCTGGGTTCTTTTACGTGCACTACCAATCCGAGTACACGGGACCAACGCAGAGCTGCCAACATTTGCAGCTTGCAATCAGGGAGATGTTTAGAATTACATTCAACATAATAGGTAAAAAGTTTCCATAATCAGGGAGACTCTCATACTTGTTCATCAGAACATGGAAAGATTGGCTTATTTTCAGCGAACTTTCTGCAAAATCAGGGAGAGTTGGCAGCTCTGCCTACGGCTTGTCCGAAGGACAATTAAAGCAATTATGGTAGAGTATCTTGCTCAATGAGACAAGACCCACGACCAGGACTCGAACCCACACTCTGCTGATCAGAAACACCAGAGTTTGAGTCCAGTAAGCTTGACCACTCTGACACGACACGCCACAATGCCATTTAACAGCAGTTTACAATCTTCTAATTCCTCCCATTGATTTGTTCCTTTTGTAACAGATGAGCGACAAACGAACCCTGAGTTTCTCCATAGCTGTCCGAACTCACGGGGAGAACTACAGTGCTGAGAGTACCCTACAGCTGACCACGCCCGCCCCTCCGTACAGGGAACGACTCCTCACATTCGTAGCAGACGAGGTCCTGACCAATGATGATGACAGGAGAAACTTCCGCAGTAACTTCCTTTGGTGTCTTCCCCCGCTGGTCATGCTGTCAATCAGCTGCGTTGAGGTGAGAAAAAAGGATTTGTCTCATAATCTGTGCTTTTTTTGTATTTGTTTTTTTGTTTTTTTAATTCTGGTTGTGAAGCCAAGGATTCTCAGAAAAGCAAACTTAATCACTATACTAGCCGAGAGCCCATGGAGAGAAGACAAGGAAGGAAGTTTCAGTTTAAGATGTTGGAGGGAAACACCAGAGAATTATTCCAGATGCATTTAGGTAGAGACTGAAAACCCAATCCACATAGTATCCTGGGGGGATTCGAACTGGAGTCCTAGATGTGGAAGGTGGGCAAAGATACCACTACGCCAACCTGACTGCCCCTGTTTTGGGAAGTTTAGAGGAGAGAATGAGTAGGCCTACTTTACAATTCTTTTTTGTTTTTCAATTCTAGGATGGAATGAGTATTCCTCGGTTTCCGTGAATTTGTAATGGTTATTTGGCACTCGTTCAATATTTCAATATAGAAGGATTGATTACAGCAATCCTGTTGGTATGGGGTGTAGTTCTGGAGGATAAATGATGCTGGCAGCTGGTCTTAGCTACATATAGATGGGATTTATTTTGATATTGCAGCCACATTTCCACATCAACCCTGAATAAACATAATGCGTTTCACTAGTGCTGTGTTAAATCATGACATTATTCATAAGCACTTGAATCAAAGAACCAGGGTTAAATTTCGTTTAAAATAATATTGCTAATTATTGGTAAGCAATATTTAAAAAAATATTGCTTAATATTGCTAAGCATGAAATGAGTGGGTACCAGTCACAACAACATAAATTTTATGTATTTTGGCTGGTCACCTATTTCTGCTAAGCCAGATTTGTCTTTGCTTAGCAAATGTTTGGGCTTATAGGCTCTTTATGGATTATCTCAGTGTTGTTAGAATTCACAATGCATATTCTGCATTCCTAGGTTAAAAAATGACCCACTTCAGCAAGCAAGCATTTTGAATGCATCAATAGAATAAAATATTATGTATGCCCTACATTTTGTCACCTCATTATCACTCCTTGAGTATGATCTGAGTGTGGTTGCTGTCTGCCGGTCACAGTCATGTCTTGTTGTTCAGTGGCGCACCCAGAAAACACATCTCTGGAGCGAGCTGAGAAGTCAAGTCTGCCTTTAGTCGGAGTAGAGAAAGGCCTTGGCGATGGGGAGGGGTCTCATGTGAAATACAAAATGAAACACTAAAACACAACAGGTTTTTATGGGGGGGTGCCAGGATCCTTTCAATGCCCTAAACTTAGTGGTGTAACCAGAAAGGGGGGGGCAGGGGGAGCAAGGGTCCTGAGTGGTGGTACGGGCACCACCACTCAGATTCTCAGAACCCTTGTCCACCTCCCAAATGAGATTGAAAAATGTACAAATTAATGGTTCGATACATTAAACAGCCCCCCTCCCAAATTATGTCTTTGCCCTCGCTTGCCCCGCCCCCCCTCCATGAAAAATGTTGGTTACACCACCACTGCCTAAACTCTCCTTTCAGTAAAAATTTCTCCCTGAGCCTCCCCCATGGGTGCACCACTGTTATTGTTAGATTACCCATTAGAAATAACACTTATGTATTTAATGAGTGTGTCAATGAGACTGTAGAACTATGTATGTTAGTTTATAATCTAATTTGCATGTTTCGGAGATCAGTTTTACTGTTCACTAACTCAAATCCAAAGAAGAAGCACTGAGAACTTGAAAGGATTCATAAATTATCAAAACTAAAAAGATTAGTAGTTTCAATCTGAAAGTTCACTGATTACAAAGTTGATATAAGTACCAATCCCTCAAAGAAATACTTCCATGTAAAATACTGTCAAAGTTGAGAAAATAGTGTCTGAATACCCCCAAATTGCCATTGCTGATTCCGTTTGCTGCATTCAAAATAAGCATGTGCACAAAATCATGGCAATCGTTCGCTCCTATGCCATTAGGGTTTTTCTCCAGGCCCTTCGGTTTTCTTCCCTCCGGAAAAATCAAACACTTTTGATCTCTGGCTGTGCTCCATGGTCATGGGTCGAATTGGCTGGTTGCCAAAGGCACCCTTGCGTGCCTGCCACTCGACCAGGTTGTCCAAGCTTCTCAGCTGCAAGTCAGGATGAAATTAAGCATGGCAAATTATTATTGTTATTATTATTTTTATTTGCTGACAAACATCGCCCATTTTTCCTTGCATCCATTGAATCAAACCACTTAATTCGGTTGGTTATGGTCTGTTCATTGAAAACTAGATGATTCACAATAATTTACTCTTCCAAAAAACTTGTGATGTAATACACCTTTAAAATACAACCGCATACTATATTCACTGCATGAATATTTGTAGTACGATGTCCAAATAGTTTTGATGGTCCTTCAGGCCTGTAATTTCATCTTTGAGAGGGCAAGGCCATTTTCATTTTCAATTCCAGTGGAACTTTTGAAGGGGCAACAAGGCCAAGACTAGGGCAACGGAGGCCGTGGCCTCAGTGTAATGCAAGGCCTGGTTGTTTTCATTCCTACAGCGCTGTTAGAGCATGATCGCACCCCGTTAACTTTTGCATCTTGCAGCAACGTGTGAGATAGTGAGGTAAAACTGACACATTACGATACAAGCTTGCACCGTCAGGTGTGATATGCAAGACGTTGCAAATCCACTGGGAGTCTTTGACAGTGCACTGACGATGACACTACTCCTCCGGGGAAAAAAAAATTGTGTACAGAAAAACCTTCAAATGTGTGTCAAACAGTTCGTGAAAGAACACTTTGTATTCATTTTTTGAATAACTTTCCTGTGGTAATTTATGCAAGGAACTTCACTTTATTGAAACCTTCTCCTACTTGGACACGTACACAAAGAAATTTCAAGTAAAATAAATTTTCAATTCCCTGATGTAAGCGAAGAATGCCCTGTGAGTTGGATCAATGAAGGTAAACCGGTTCCATTCCATATTGTGGTTTATTGCTTTATATTTGAAATAAAAAGTTGCATCCCCTTAAGGTGATCCCTCTCCTGCCATCTCCTATATTGTATCGTAAACTTTGGGTGTGGTATGATCCCTGGTTATACAGCAGTTGTATGGCTTCTAACAAGTACCCCTGAACAAAAATATTGACGAATTAGGCAGATTGCCAACATTAGAGCTAGATAGCTCAGTTGGTAGAGCACCAGCACGTTAACCCGGAGATTGCAGGTTCAAATCCCATTCCAGTCAATTTTTCTTTGCTCACCCCAAAAATTCCATATGTCTGTAATGTGAGTTTCATAAGAAAGCAAAACATGGTGAAAAAAAAGGAAGTCACTTTTCTCATTTTTGGGGTCAGTTCCATTTCATGTATTAGAAAGATGCAGCAGGGTTACTGTCAAAATCACTCTAGAACATTGTGTGTGATGGTCTATTAAGAGGGTGTAAGGGGTCATATTTGAGGTCCAGCCTTTGATGTCTCTCGAGGGTTGTCCTTTCCCAGGGAATTTTGTATTAATTTGTTTAACTCAGAAGTCAAAGACATATTTTCATGCATTTGAAACATATTTGTTACCCAATGAGCATCCTAGTCAGGGGGCATTATTGTTTAAAGATATTAACCCACTCGCCTACTTATCAAGAGTTCAAAGCTTTTGTAAGTTTAGCTTCCAGTTTTTTTAAGAGTCTCTTCAAAGTGTAACACTTGTCTTCTAAGAATAAAACATTACAAAAGAGTGAGATGATTTTCTTACGGACGGGTTGCTAAATATTACACTTACGCACTTCAAATTCTCTCAACGTACTCGATTTGAGCTCTTTGTTGTGCGCCCTTGTGTGAGGCGAGGTGTTATGCGTTCACCCCTCGTGGGAATTCGATCAACCGGATCCAAGGCAACTGAAATTATTCCATGTTTGCACAGTCAAGATTATGTTGTCCTTGTTAATGACTAAATGCTATCAAGGATGATTAAAGCAAACACCATTTTTTCTGCCCAGAGATTTAGGTGCTTTGAAGCTGTATGTTTGTTGACACCAGCAGCAATAACGATCCGGTAGACATGAACCACCCCAGGTCATTCCATGTCAGCCAAAATCAATTGGGAGCAGATTCATTGGAGTCTTTCGGGAGGGGACACACTTTATGAGAAAAGAGCTTACCACAAATATTTGGCAAATGAATATTTTATGTACATGTGTACTAGATAAGTTAATGTTTTTGGGCTGCGTCGTTAAAATACAATTTCGCAGATGATCGGTTGCAGAGACGAGCACTATTCTATGACTCCAGTCAAAGTTGCTCATAAGTTAAATTCCGCCAAATTAACCTGCAATCTGGCCCCTCTACCAGTTACAAAAAAATGACAAAGATGCGGTGCCATTTTTATACAAATGCAGGGAAACTTTCAAAACACAAGGGCATATCAAACGAACTTTCTTGTAGCAGTCAGTCCATAACTTCATGAATCCCTTTTTACTTGCAGCTTGTAAACACATGTAATTGACTATATGAAATGGCACCCACGCTGTGCATGCACGTTAAGTTTTTCCTTGGCATTATATTCCGACTTACGGACATTGATTAGAACAACGTAGAAGTAGAAGAAGAAGTTTCAATGGTCTAGAAGTGTTGCAGTACATAGTCAAAGTTGAAACCATGAACATGATGAAATGAGATTGCCCTTTCTAAATCTCCTGCAAATTTTGTTTTAGTGATATGTACTTGCACACCTCTGTGTATGTTAAATTGTTACATTTATAGAAAGTTTTTTTTTACTATTGACTTCGATTAGGCTTCTGGTGTTTTCTTCGTTTTCAAACACCATCTTGCATTTAGGAGCAAGTCACAAATGATTCATTTTGAATATACATTAATAGCTTCCTTATGTATCTCTAATGTTTTCTTACGAACCCAATATGCCGTTGTTCTCCCTGTCTTCAGTAGCTTGGCTTCTACATTGGCATTGGGGTCAACATGACCCGTTCGGACATCAACGCTACCTTGGCTGAATTCTGGACAGGACCTGTCCCCAAAAGCAGCTGGATCATCTTCGACCCGGAGAACAAGATTCAGTTCTGGAGATTTGCTACATATATTTTTATACATGGAGGGTAGGTTCACTTACTGGTGTCTCAATTAATAAAAGTACACTGCACTGGGCTGTAGGACCATCCAATTTGGATGCACTTATTATGAAATCTTTTAATCCTTAGAAAATTATCTACATGGCCACCAGTAATGAAGTGATACATGTACATTGATAAATGTCATGCACTAATCTAAGCAACCTCTGCATGTATTGTAAGCATACAGAGACTTGCACAGCATTGCAGTACATATACCAATGGGTTGTAAAACAATCCTTGAGCAGCTACATGTAGAGGGCGCTGTTTCTCTTTTGTTATGTTGAGTCAGAATGTTATGTTGAAGAGATTGTTTGGAAGGTCATTTTGATTCACAGCAATTGAAGGTGAAATGTTAGTTTTTCGTTTGTGAGTCTGGCAATCTGAAAGGATGTGTAATGCATTGTGTATTGGGACATTCTATACCAGAATCCAAGATAGGGAGGTGACTTTATACATGGCACAGACACCTCGTGAATCCATTCATCTCAGAAAAGTGCACAGAAAATTAATGCTACCAGCGAGCAATTTTATGTCTCCCATTCTATTTGAAAGTCATATTTTATATACATATACATGAAAGTTTGAGCTCATTTCAACAAGAACTCTTTTGGATTCAGGCATGCAACTTTTTTGGCAGATCAGCCACACATAGAGAATTTAAAAACATTGTACAAAGTTGTTGATGTACAGAGTGCTTGCACCAACATTATCTACCTTGGTAAAATTGCTTCCCCAAAATAAAGTTGCATATATCTATGAATTGAATAAACGAGAATGGTTGTTGCCTACCGACCTTGCAAGCCTTGAGTGTATTCAAAATATTTTGGGAACCCTTGGTTACCCACATACAGCTGCTTTAAAATGTGAATAAAACAAAAGCACCTTTAACAAGTCGTGGAATATGCACGAGACTTGCACAGTGAAAACTCATTCATTCCATCAAGCTTTTTGGAAGAAAATTTTCGTAATGCTTGTTTTGATAAATTAAGAACAAAAAACAAGAAAACTTGTCGGATGCTTTTAGTATTTTAGAAAGTTAACATCAACGATCATTTACCTTGTTGCATGTTGTGGCCAAGCGGTCTAGCACATCAAACTCAAAATCTGGTGGCTGAGTCACCGGAGTCTGAGGTTCGAATCCAGGTCGTGACTTGTGTGTCCTTGAGCAAGACACTGAACTATAATTACTTCTCATCACCCAGGAGTAAATGGGTACACTGGGTAGAGATTTTTAGATGTGAATGATTGGTAAAAACCTGTGCACCCATTTGGTTTCCGGTGCTGCATACTCCTAAGGAGTTGAAATGGGCCCAATTTCATAAAGCCTGTAAGCACAAAAACTTGCTATGCACAGAAATATCTTGCTTAGCAGAAACAGGTTATCAGCCAACATTCCATCACGTTGACATTGTTGCCACTGGTCCCCCGTTCATTTCTTGCTTAGTACATAAATTTACTAAGCAGAATTTTCTGATTAACAGCTTTTTGAAAATGGGCCCTGATGAACAGGGGATGTAAGATGCTTGGCTTGGAAAATCACATAATAAACACACTTTATACTTAATCTTTTCATTGCAGTTTAGAGCATCTCCTTTTTAACCTAGCTGTACAAGTGTTACTTGGTGTTGCCATGGAGATGGTGCATGGGTCAAGGCGAATAGGGAGTCTTTACCTATCAGCAGTAGCTGCAGGTAAGATTGGGTTTTGTTTATGGCCCAGTTTCCTAACTCTGCTTACCACCGAATTCTGCGCTTGTGATCACCATTCTTTGCTTACAGGGCAAGCGCCAAATTTCTGCGCTTGCTGTGTAAGAAGAATGCCTACTAGTAACACGCACAAGCAGAAATTCCCTGCTAACCTGTGAAATACATTTGGCGTAAGCACGGAATTCCCTGCTTCCGTAAGCGCCGATTCTTTGCTTACGGTTAGCAGAGCCATGAAAGTGGGCCCTGATTTATTTTCTTTTTTAAGGGGGACATAAAACCTGGTAAGTAGGATGAATTTGAATTTATCGATTGTGACAATTTTCAATGTCTGGGTTGTAGAAAACAAATTGTGACTGGGTTTTTTCGCAATAATATTTGGTGCTTGATATGCGGCACAGTGTATACCCCTCCTAATGTGTCTTCATTGTGTTCTGGGAATCTCAGGAATTTTGTTGAGGATTTGTGTTTGGGGGGTACTTCTGTACAAGAGGGCAAGAGTGTATCAGAGTATGGGATTAGGGGGAACTCTCTCTGCCACATATCGGGCATGGTACTTAAAATTAGACCGATTTTTGTGAGTAAAATTGAACTGTTAATGTTCCATTTCACGTACCACAACATAGTGAAATTGAAACTGTTATCCTTCAGCCAACAATGTGGAATTTGCTCATAAGGAATTGCGTAGCATTTCTGGAATACCAGTGTATGAAGATGAAGAAAAAAACATGGATGCTGTATTATCTCTCAGTATAGGTGATGATAAAGCAGCTTCTGTAAATACACACCCACACTCAAACTGCAGGTTACAACTCAGAAGCAATTACTGGCCCCATGTTCCCTTGGTGCAGTACCAAGAAAGCCAACATACTTGCTTACCTTCAATCAACCTTGGCAATAATCCTGTTGGGGCGTAGTCTAAATAATATATATGTATAAGTTAGAAGGAATGAGGGCTTGTCCCATTCTTGCTTTCTGCTAATGAAGCAGGTGTAGCACACTGTACATACAACTACAAGCTGCATGCAGGCTTCACTCCAGAAGCAATTACAGGTTCCATGTCCCTATTGTACACAGAAAGCCAACATACGACCCTACCTTCAACCAGCCGTAGCTATATGCCCTGTAGGGATCTATTCTAAATGTATGAAGCTATGAGAAGGGTTCGCACTAGTCTTGTTATTTACCAAATGTGTAAATGTTGCAGACTAGCACACAACCCACACGCTGTAAGCTTCAACCCAGAAGCAATTACTACTGGCTACAATGTGTAACCCAATAGGGAATTCAGTTGAAATGTAAGCTAGGGGGGCGAGGGGTTTACACAAGTCTTACTTTCTACTGACTGTGCAAATAGCCGACTCTTAGACATCACAAGATGTAGGCTTTAAACCCAGAAGCAATTACTGGCTACGGTCCCTATTGTACCCCAGAAAGCCTACATAATGTACTTCAGGGATGTCTACCTGTCCTTCAAACGACCTTAGCTGCAACCCATCATGGATACATTCAAAGCGTAACCTAGCAGGTAACCTCACTCTATCTTTCTACCTAAGTAAACATTACATGCTCTGCGCACACCCACAAGATGTAGGCTGCAACCCAGAAGCAATTACCGACTCTTCGGTCCCCCGGTACCCTGCATGTAATTCTTAATCCTTGTCTCTAATCAATCTAGCTTTGACCATGCCAGGGATTCACTATGACTACAGGTAACCGTTTCTCCTATCGGATGGGTCGGTATTCAAGCTGACTGCACTTGCAACCCATAAGCAATTAACCAAATCAAGTCCCTTGGTACTCTAGCCTCCATATTCTCGAAGCAGACACATTTAATCCTTACTGTATGATACTCTCTGCCAAGGGATTGTGAATGTGGAGTAGCAGGAAGAAGATGTTTCTGATGTAGATGTTTGTACTAGGCGGCCGATGAATGCTGCATTACCTTGGGACTTATGTTCACTCAGCCGGTATCCGATGTGGCATGTCATGATTAAAACACTGCAATACATAAAATTGACAATAAGCGTCTGGGACTTGTTGGAGTTATCAGTTGATATGATAAAGACAAAAATAATTAGGAAAATATATGTTTTGAAATATTCCCGATACTCTAAAGATAAATGATGAAATCTTTTTTGTTGGGTCATAATCAGGTCGGTCGGGTTGGCGTGGTGGTCTCTTTCATCGCCTTCCACCTCTTGGACCTCGGTTCGAACTCCACCAGGGGGATTGGTTTTCAGTCCCTACCTGAGTGCGTGAATTTTCCCTGGAATAATTCTCAGGTTTTCCTTGTCTTTTCTCCACGGGGTTCTTGGCTAGTATAGTGATTAAGTTCGCTTTGCTGAGAATCCTTTTGGATTCACAAATAAATTAATAAAATAAATAAATTAATAAATTACCGGTACCTTGTTGCCCCCAAAAAAATTCATCATCAAAAAAGTCGGCAAGTGGCCTGTTGTTTTTTTACCGTGTTAATCATCAGCATGTTTTGTTGATCAGCCACAGCTTTGTAATTCCTGCTGAATTTGCCTGAAGCTCTCCTTCTAAGCTTTCATGTAGCGTGTCTTCTGACATGCTTGCATGTACCTGTGGCCTGGCCACATTGAAATCCAGAGACATAGTCTGACTGGAGCTCTGAATCAAGCGAGTCTATCGTTGCCTGCAATGCTCGTTCACATGGAGAAAATATGCCTCATGACTTGCGCAGATGGCGTATAATATTGGGGCATCTCATCACTCCACTTCACTGGTTACCAGTCAGCAAACGAATCCAATACAAGCTTCTCCTTCTTACATATAAATGCATCAATAAGTCTTCACCTGAGTATCTTCAAGAACTCATTCACACTCACACACTCTGCATCTTCATTACAACTCCAAACACCAGTTACACATACCAAGACATACGGTACTCTGGAACTCTCTGCAACATCACATTAAAATTACCAAGACTGAAAATCCGTTCAAATCCCTGCCAAAATCCCATCTATTCCAGTAGTCCACAGTTGTTTCTGCTGCTTTCGTGACTTGCTTCCTTTTGTAAATTTTTGTAATTTCTGTATTTTGTATTAATTTTCCTTGATAAGCGCTTCAAGACTCTTGTGTGAGGCGCTATATAAAAGCTGTGTATTATTATTACTATTATTATCTCCCATTGGATGTATTTGAATAACATACAACCTTTGAATGTATTGTGTGATCCACAAGCCATCTCATGTGAAGGAATGCGATCTCTGTTCGTACGTTTTATTTTTCAAGGAATTCTAATTATATTTTATTCATTCATAATTGTCAAACTATTATTCCTAACAACATCACTCTGTCTAACAATAAGAAGGAATAAAGTCAAGTTTCTTTGTGGCTGTTACGGTCATTACGGCAAGTTTAATTGCATACACTTGGAGCCAGATGAAGTTGGACGGCGCATGATAAAATGATTCATTATTGATAGTGATGACTCCACTCTATATTATTAACCTTATTAGGCTATACAAGTTTCTTTATCATCTGTGCCCATCTTTTTTTTTTCCTTTCTTTTTTTCACCCATTAAAGTAAATGCAATCAAATCGAGATTGGAATGAAAAATAGTCAGACTCCTTATTGGTGAAGGGGCATTCATTAGTCATGATGCTTATGGCCTACACTAAACAATATGTTATTTGTTGTGTCTCCACAGGTTCCATGGGTTCGTCTGTTCTGGACAGGACTAGTTTTCTATGTGGTGCTTCAGCGGGCTCATATGCACTCTTGACTGCTCACCTTGCCAATGTATTGTTGGTAAGTTGTGTTCCTTAACCCCTTTCCTTTACCATAAGATGTGGCGTGTCTTAGCTGAGCGGTCAAGCGCACTGGACTCAAGCTCTGGTATTTCTGAGTGTGGGTTTGAGTCCCGGTCTTGACACTTGTGTCCATAAGCTTAATCCATTTTTGCTTGTTCTTCAGATGGGTCGTAAAGCGGTAGGTCCCGTGCATTGTGTAATGCACGTAAACAAAAACAGTTACACTTTTCTCATGCAGAGAAGGGGTTTGCCCCAGTGTTTCTGGCAGTGGCTGCTGAAATGCGCCACAGCACCTTGTAAACCCTTATAAGGTGCATAAATCGGTCTCATAATACAAAAGTCTCAACAATTTGTCTTATCAAGTGCCTTGAGTACCTTATTGGTTTATATTTGCTCTATATAAGACTCTGGTATTATTATTATTTTTATCATAGGCGACTTAGCTGATAGCACTCACACCACCTCTTCCTTAAAAGGCACCCAAGCCTGAGCAAAAATATCTAGTTTTGTCCATGTTCACACCCGCTCTGCTAATACTTTTTAAAGAGCGCCCTCAGGATTAAAATTTGTAACCTTATGTCTTCCATTAACACAATAAGGCTGTGTCCGAATTCATGGCTACAGCAGCGGCTATATGGCCGGATTGCTGTAAAGGCCCATTCTTCAATATTGACACTGCTGCCAATGGCCACAGCCATAACCTTGAATTATTTGGAGGCTATGGCCTTGGTTGACCTGGCTTGGTGCCCCCTCAAAACTTTCCCATAGATTTTAAGACTCTCAAGAGAAAGGTGAAAATAATGCTATTTGGTTTCCAGCTCAAAAAGTGGTAGAATCTCCTTATTCGCCAATTTCAATTAAATCAAAGAAAATTTGACTAGAAGTCATCAGATTAACCAGTTTCACCTCAAATGGCTTTTATCCTCTGGAAATGTTTTAAATAAAAACATCTAAAATAGATTTTTCTCCCAAAATCCTGAAGCAATTTTTCAAGATTTTACAAAATGGAAATGGCCTCCCAAGGATGAAATTCCAGGCCTGGCGCCCACAGCCAAAGTCACTTGATTCCAACACAGCCTATGACGAACTCTAAGTGTTTCCTTGAATTAGACCATTTTAATATGGTGTTTTCTTCTCTCTTTTTGTTCTTGTCTTGTAGAATTTTTCTGAGATGAAGATGGGAGCCGTGCGAGTTGGTTTCATTTTAGCCTTAGGTGAGTGTGATCCTGTGACGAAAATGATAAACTGAAAGTAGAAAAAAAAACCTCTTTATAACAGGAACGTTATTATAACAGGACAGCAAAACAAAGAAACACAAAGCAGAAATGAGCTTCGGGACTTCACAATGTACTCTTTATATCCAGAGCCTCTTTAAAACAGTGCTCTTTATAATGAGAGTTGATTGTAGATGACGGCGCAGGTTTAAAGTTTACAAATACAGAACAATTTATTGTTAGAACAGAGATTGGGAGGGGGTTCCATATTTCAATAAAACTTCACATTTAATTTGACACAACATAAATGTAGTACAGTGTATATAGTGTTCAGCTAGTGGTAACACCATGTCATATTATCTACTTTGGCATAGTAGAATTTCGTTTTGCAGGCATTGTATTCTTCCTACCTTTAGTCTGTTTTCCTTAAATTCCTTTCTTTTTTGCCACTGGGAAAAATCAGAAAAATTGTTATTAATGAGGCCTGAAAAGACTGTTAGAGCCTACACCATGTGTACATGTAGGCCAGCCCTTGTACTCGATAAAATGTTCCTACTTTTTTCCAAGGACCAAATATCTGTGACTATATATCAACATATATAACATATGCATAAAATAACAAACCTGTGAAAGTTTGGGCTCAATTGGTCATAGAAGTTGCAAGTAAATAAGGAAAGAAGAAAAAAAACCTTGTTGCACAAATTTTCTCAGATTCAAAAATTTTAGTGAGAAATTACCTCTTTCTCAAAACTATGTTAGTTCAGAGGGAGTCGTTTCTCACAATGTTTTATACTATCAACAGTTCTCTGTTGCTCGTTACCAAGTAACTTTTTTGCTAATATATATTTTGAGTAATTACCGAACATGTCCAGTGCCTTTTAAATCACCCAGGAGTATATATGTGTACCTGCGAGGGTAGAGGTTGATATTGTGTTTGAAAAAGCCTTTGGAGCGCCACGGCTGTATTCTCCCCAGAGAGCTGAGAAAGAATAAAGGAATGTTATTGGCCCAATGACCAGGGCACTAATGTAAAGCGCATTGATACATTATTGTAAAATGCACTATAATGAACTAGTTATTATAAGGACTAGTTATTATGAATCTTCGATGTTATCCCACACTTGCTTGTCTTTCAGTGAGTTTAGACTTTGGTCTGGCAGTCTACAGACGCTACTCCGGTCTCAAAACGGCAACATCCTTCATAGCCCAACTCATGGGAATTGCAATCGGTCTGACGATCGGTCTCTTCATTGTCCGCAACTACGACCAGAGGTTACATGAACGGCTGACCCTGTGGGTACTCACGGTCCTCTACATCGCCTTTGTTATCTTTGTTATATTCTGGAACATATTCTACAATCCTGCCAAGCCAGCCGTATAGCATCCAGTCATGGCGCCACTATTTCTGTGGCGAAGCTTCCAGTTTTTGGTTTGTTAAAACAAAATTGTAATTTATAAGAGAAGTTTACCAGAGGATTTAGGAGCTGATCAGTTTGATCGATGCCCTGGAATAGTTTTATTGTAATAATTAGATGGTTTTATAAACACTGTTGTATGAGTGGCAGTTTTTTTGCAGCTTTTGAGAACTACCCCAAAGAATTTTGTCACAAACAATGAAACATAAGCATTTCTAGATGTCTGGTTGTAATTGACGTATATTAATATATAGATATTTTTTGTTGATTAAATGTCTTTGTACTTTATTGATTTGCCGTGTGCTAAAGTTGCTGATTTACTGCATCACATATGTGCGTTTAGTGAAAGATTAATCTCGTGGACCAATCAGAGAGCCTGTTTCTCAGAAATTGCCAAAACTTAAAGCATGGTCAAAAGCAGTTGGTTTACACAACTTTTGAAATGTTTTTATAAGAAGTAGTAGAAAGGAAACAGTAGACCCCATGTTGAAGCCATCTTGATTTTGCCCTGTTCAGTAGGGAAAGAAGTCTGGGTAGAAGCAGCCTCGCTACCATGGGTAGCGCGCTGTATCGATACCTCTCGTCACTAACCCCTGGGCGGGAAGCACTGGAAAACAAGCTGATTGGCTAACAAAAAAATACTGCTCTGCGCGAACGCTTGTTAAACCATTTTGAACACTTGCAGGGCACTTGTCAGGCGCTAAGAACGCGCGTGTAAAAATGCACGTATTTCGACGCAATACCTTTCAAATGAATCATGTTTTTATATGGTCACCCTGAACTGCAGACAGTTAGACGTATCACAAGATTGAAAAAGAATGAGAGGGGCAAGTTGCTCTATGACTTGATGCGTCTTTTGACAGCGCGCTCTGGGTAGTCTCTAACACAGAATTGATCAACCACAGGACTAATTGAAATATCCAATATATTTGGATATTTCAAAGTCACACTTCCAGGGGTTATGATCGAGCAAGGCATTCTGGGAAAGGAAAAAAATGGCGCGGTGAGATCATACACCACTGGGAACAAGGTTGGGGTAGAAGTGACAATCTGTATTCATACGTGCTAGTGTATACGGGGAACAAGACCAATATGGCAGCAGCATGATGAATTAAGGTGTGTGTAAACAAAACAAAGCTTTCATATAAGCTGTAATGATGTTAATTTTACAGACCTTTCTTTTGCCACGTCACAGCCGAGAGTCTTGCCAACAGTAGGGGCGGCCTTCACTGCACAAAATACAACAATTTATGATAATACATATAATGCAATAATGCAATCAAACCATATCACTGATAAAGCAATTGTGCTACCCAAAACAAAAGTACACATATTCTTCATTCTTCAAGTTTTATTAGAAAGGACAAATTTGTGCCAAGCCAGTTGTGGTACTCGAGGCCGCCCGTACAAAATGTTGGTCAATATTTGTAAACAAAAGAAAGGTCTATTTGTAGTGAAGTAAGTTGTCAACAGGGGTTCTTGCCCCCAATGTATTAACCATACACCCTCAAAGACAACTCGAGTCTGCTTTGCTGAATTAGACCCCTTGTACAAGACCCCAACAGCGCCCTCAATGAGGTCAATCAAGACCTATTCATTGGCTGAGAGTTGTGTGCAGTGCTTACATGCACGGTTTCTATTTCTTTTACCTCATTGCTGGTGGCCAATGCAAGAGGTCTATTGCCCATTTTACCACATGCTCTCTGCCCACCATGTGGTTTCTAACCAAGGTTTGGATACATTGCATAACTGCAGAGCTGCCAACTCTCCCTGATTATGCTGAAAGTTCCCTGAAAATAAACAAATCTTTCCATGTTCTGATGAATAAATTTGAACATCTCCCTGATTATGGAAACTTTTACACTGTGATGTTGAATGCAATTCTAAATATCTCCCTGATTGTTGTACAAAATCTCCTTGATTGCAAGACACAAATGTTGGCAGCTCTGTAACTGTGTACTTAATAAGTACACCAAGAGCGATCCTTTTTCTATGGTAGACCATAGTAGCGTGTAAGATACTTCAAAACTTTACAAGATTTGGCCATGGTCCCAATCTCTATAGGCTGTTGAGCACTCATGTTGCTCATCGGAATTGGGTTACCAGCTGAAAGTGTGAACTTCGCTCATGAGTTACCGGCTAATTTTCACTTAGCAAGTAGAATTGATAAGCAATAACAGCTTAGCAGTTTTTTGAAATTGCACCCGGGTCGAATTTTGCATTGGATACAAAGTGCAGGTCTTGCTCAGAGAATACCGTAGACCGTTATCATGGTGCGGCCATCTTGTATTTTCTTCTCTTCCAGTCGTATCAGTGTATTCTAAACCGAGGCTGGAATGGCAAAAGTAGCCTGGTCACTTTTTGGGTCTAAAGGGAATGGGTGTCCATCATGGCTATGTACACGGGGTACAAGGCAAAGAGGGTGACAGCATGGTTAAGGTCAATAATATCTGGAAGTGCATCATTTATAGATTCAAGCCATGTTTGTTTGTTTGTTTGTTTGTTTAGATGATCTTCCCATCAAGGGAACTCGGCAAACTCCCACAAGGGGATATGAATGACAAGCTGGCAGCAGCCAATCTCATACAAACATTGGTTTTTTATCGTCTATGATTATGAATTGCACAAATCAACAAATTGTGATTCAGTTACTAGACGACAATACTGATTCTAGTCATTGCGAAATCAGCGGTTAGCTTGGTAGGATTCGAACCCACAACCTTGTGTATGCAAGTCCTGCAGTCTAACCACTTGACCACGGTGACAGGTTTGTTTGATGCAGTTGATGCAGTGATAGGGTGGTGACGCGGGAAAGGGAAAGTGTATACGTGTCCAATGCTGAGCTCTTGCCAGAGTACAAGTACAAAGGGTGACTTGAAACTCTGAGAAGGAGGTGATGACAAGGGGCGGGGTGTATGAGTTTATCACTGAAATAGGTGATGGTGTCTGTGAGATATGAAAATACAGGAAATAAGTGGTGTAGTAGGCATTATAGATTGTATTTATATTGCCAGTGCTGGAAAACACTGCCGTAACACTGGAGTTTGATTGATTGAAGAAAGTGTTCTCTAAACACTTTAGGAATTAAGTAGGCTATCCGTCTGGAAAGGTTGTATATATTATGTATCATGTTGGTCTGTAGAAAAATTGTGAAGGTTTGTATCAAACTACTCTCCCTGGAGGAGAGACGGTAAATACATTTTGATAATGTAAGTAATACATTTTGAAATAAACCTTAACTTAATTATGATTGTAATGGGAAACTTTCGGGAACCCTAGGTGGCAGCAGACATGCCAGGTAAATCCATAGTTCTCAGAAATGTGCGCATGCACAAACGATGTATACAATGGGAAACTGCATGGTATGCCTGCTGCCACCTAGCGTCCCAAAATCTCAAGTTAGGTCAAACTTTTATAGAGGCGACAAATTAGCAAATGCTGGTGGGAGCCAGTCATTGATATAAATGTGTCATTTTGGTTGGTGATTTCTGCTTAGCGAAAATCTGGGTCCAGTTTCGTAGAGTTGCTTAAGCAGAAAATAGCTTAAGCAGAAAAAATAGCTTAAGCAGAAAAAGTAGCCGAGCACAAGAAAGTAATGCTTACCAAAATAAGGTTACCAGCCAAAACGCCATGTCACATGTACCATTTGTGACTGGTACCCTGCTTATGTAGAAAATTGTTAAAGCAACATTGTATTGTACATGTACACTTTTGGTAACAGCTCAAAATCAGTGTCCACATTTTGTGTGATTCAACATATGCATGAACAAACAAACCTGTGAAAGTTTGAGCTCAATTGGACATCAAGGTCACGAGAAAATAGTGAAAAGAGACCTTATGTGTTTTCTGTTTTTTCAAACATCGAGTTTTTATCACGCGTGATAAAAACTATTGTTTTACTCATTTCTCAGAAACGATAGCATTTTAGGCAGAAATATTTTAAGGAACCCTTTCTACCATTACTTACTTTAAATCTTGTAAGTTATGTGTGAATCTTAAGCAGAAAAAGTAGCCGAGCACAAGAAAGTAATGCTTACCAAAATAAGGTTACCAGCCAAAACGCCATGTCACATGTACCATTTGTGACTGGTACCCTGCTTATGTAGAAAATTGTTAAAGCAACATTGTATTGTATTGTACACTTTTTGTTTTTCGATTTGTGTTTTTACCAATAGTGTACAGGGCCTTTAAGCAGCTATGAAATTGGGCCCCGTTCGGTGCTAAGCAATTTGTGTGCTAAGAAGCTCTTTAAAACCATTCATTGATATTCAGGTGAGAACACTGGTTCTGAACTTGTTATTGCAGGCCTGGAATTACATAGAGGCTGTGGCCGATCTGTTGCCCCTGGTATTAACCTTGGTGCCCCTTCAAAAGTCTCCCATAGACTTTAAGATTTTCCAATGAAAGAGCACTTTGCAAAACAGAAATGGCCTTGCCCTCTCAAAGATGGATTTCCAGGCCTGTTATTGAGGCTTTGGTTCCGTATTCTTGGAGGAGTTTAAAATACATGTATGTGCCAGGTAGAGGAACTTTTACTTTGCATATTGTTATTATATCTTTCTGGTAATGAAACCAAAGGACCTTCAAAAGTGACTCGTTCTCTGACACGTATAGGTCTGAAGATACCTGTGTGGAAAAGATGATGAAGAAATGTCAGTTTAAATCATGATTTAGCAGGGCCCAATTTCATAAAGCATGTAAGCACAAAAACTTGCTAAGCACAGAAAACTCTTGCTTACGAAAAATAGGTTACCAGCCAAAATATCATAGAGTTACCATTGCTGTGACTGGTACCCCACTCATTTCTTGCTTAGCAAAGAAATTTGCTGAGCATAATCTTTTGCTAAACAGCTTTATGAAATTGGGCCCTGGTGATTTCTAAAGGTTTTAACTTCAGACCCTTGCTCATCTTGCCGAATGAAAAGACGTGCAAACACGGAAGAGCAAGTCTGTTGAATTGTAAAGCGGTTTGGAGAAGCGTCTACAAGATTTGAAGTTTGGACTTTAAAATTTGTGTTCCTATATTCGTCAAAGCAAAATCGATTATGCCCACCCTTGAAAGAAATACTGAAGGTGATGACTCTTTGTTGCTAAACCCTGTGCCAAAGGGTGAAGCCAGTTTTTATGATTAGTGTTTAAATTTGTGTAAATAAATAAATAATTTTGTATTTAAAAGTAAACTTAAATAATTGGATTTTACAGAAACGATGGGAGACTTTTGAGGAGATAGCAGGCATCCTACTCACCAGTCCCTGTCCATTGTTCTCAGTGACAAGAACAAGCACATTTTTCTGCTGAGCAAAAAATAACGGTCACAAACAATCTAAATTAGTCCTACATAATATTTAGCGAGAATTTTATGAAATGCGGCCCTGATGACGTCACGGCGTGTTTTTGGCTGTTAAAGGCATCGTACACGTTTGGTACTGACTCTGATAAAAAAAATGGCAATCAAAACTTACTTGGTAAGAAGTACAGCAGCTTTAGATAGTATAATGCATTTTGACAAACTTTACACTTCGAAGTACTGCGGTTATGGAAAAATATATAACATTTTATCCCCCAAACATTTGAATCTGAGAAACGTTACTCAGAGTGTGTAGATCCAATGCAGATTGTTCTTCCTGCGTGGACATGACCGCTCCAGATTTTCGGCAATATCTCAAAAACGCTACCACCTTTTGAAATGAAATTTTCACAGGTTAGTTTCATGGTATATACTACAACTATATAGGTTTGAAACAAACAATAGGTTCCAATTACCAAACGTGTACGATGCTTTTAACCCGTTTCTGCGCAGTCAACTTTCGGTTAAATGTCTGTAAAGCCATAACTGCTGACTATAGGCCAGCATATATGATGGCTGGCATCCTTGAATTAGTTTATGTATTTGTTTTAGCAGAACAAAATTGAGGAAAGTCGTTTGTTCCGGTACAAAATCAGTATCCATGTGATGGTGTAGCTAACGGTGAAAGTTTTTTGGGAAGTGGTCTCAGAAAACGGCACATTCTTGAGCAGAAAGTTTCGATGGTCGAAGCTTGTGCAAAAAAATGTTGAGAATATAAGAAAAGCAGGATGACTTTTGGTATTTTTCTTGTAGGTACTGGTCGAAAATCCAGACAGACATGTTTGTTTTTAATTGTAGTATATGAAACAATGACAAGTACAGCTGGCGATTGTCATTACTGTTTTCAAGAGGTAAACAACAATCATTTTAAAAATTGAGTAGTTTGTGAAAGAAGCTGGAACTTCTTGTAATGTTTAAGGAGTTGGATGTTTTGACAACATTTGTATGGGCTGTCGGGTTTAATGATTTGAGTTGGACGGATTTAGTACTCTGTTGTAAAAGGGTTGGTTTCAGTAATGATCTAGAGCAGTCTAAGGAAGTTCTCCTGGAAATCATTGTAAGGAAGTTCTCCAGGAAATCCGGTTAAGGAAGTTCTCCATAAAATCCGTGTAAGGAAGTTTTCCAGGAAATCCATGTAAGGAAGTTCTCCATAAAATCCGTGTAAGGAAGTTTTCCAGGAAATCCGTGTAAGGAAGTTCTCCATAAAATCCGTGTAAGGAAGTTCTCCGGGAAATCCGTGTTTAAGGAGGTTCTTCGGTGCCAACTTAATTTCAGAGATAGTTCAATGGTGTTCAACACGCACCTCCTTCGACTGTACATGTATTCCTTAGATTGTTTATTTTGGGGTGGTGTTTGTCAGGCCGAGGGTTTTTATCGGGACCAACTTGATGTTATGTATATTTCTAAGGTGCTCCCCCCACACCACCTTCGACTTCATATGTTTGATTTTTGGGAGTGTTTGTGTGTTTCTGGGTTAGTTGTCTTTTTCCGGGACCAACTTAATGTAAGAGATATTTCCTTGGTGCTGCCCCCACGCCTCCTGCGAATGTAATCTTTAGATTGTTTGATTCCGGTTGGTATTTGTGTGTTTGTCGGTTGGTGGGGTTTTTGGGTTGTTGTTTGTTTTTGTTTAGTTGGTGTATTTGTTTGTTGGTTTGTTTCGTTGTTTCTTTGTTCTATAGTGGGTAGGGGGTTTTGGGGGAGGGGTTTCGGGGGGTCGGGGGGAAGGGGATGTTGTAACGGGATGTTTGTTTGATTTGTCTGTTTTTGTTTTGTGGTGGAAGTTCTGGGTGTAGGTGTCGCTCGTTTGTGCTTGTGTGTTGGGGGAAATAAATAAATAAATAAACTAAATAATTAGGCTTGCAGTAAGATTCTCCACCCCTATAAGCTAACGTCTTTTGTTTTGTTTTGGGCTATGGTTTTTTTCCCCCAAGTAAAATGTTTTCTTAACACTTTCTCATTACCTAACTCAATAAGTTATCAATCTTCCGACTAATTTCAATTGTGTGTGTTTTTTTATTGTTTTGTAATATTTTGGAGAAAAAAACGTCGTGTGATATTTGTGTGTAGCTGTTGTGCATCTACCTTGCGAATGTCGATAGCTTTCTAACCCTTGGCCATATTTTACGATGTCACTGGGACTAAGGTAGTTTTTTGAACGTGAAAACAAGTGTGATTTTAAACGAGTGTGTAGTAAACCATTGGTTAAATTTTTGTAGTTTTTAATAGATGTTAAATTTGCATCGGGGATAAAGAATGTTATTATTTGTGTTTTACCAATACACCGATGTGTGGCTGTAGTCTGTCGTGTAGTGAGATAATAAAATATGTGATATTTATAAAAACTAAATTAATTACCAATAATGTGAGATGTTGCTATCAAAAGGCAAATAAAACCGGATTTTGGTGTGAATTTATATTAGAGTTGACATTATATTAGACCCGTCACCATTTTGTGTTCACTGACTTTCAACACAACGTAATCCCAAAGCGAGGCAGGATGGAAAAACAGAGGGGTCCGTTTTTTCATGAAATATTCAACAAACTATCAAACTGTGATAAAGATACCAGTTTGTTGAAGGGTTGCAGTTCCTTCGTGTTCAAAGGATTTTTAATATTTTTAAAAACAAAACCTATTGATTTTTTTTTTTTTGATATACCATTGCCAAATTTCCAATATTTTCCCTCTGAAATAAGTAGTGCGAGAAAATAGAAAATATATTCCCCAACTCATTTGGGTTTTGGGGTTTTTCCCGAAATGCCCAACCAAACAAGCACTTGATGTATTATGCACTCTAGAAAACTCCTGGGTCAGATTTGGCCTGGTTCCAGGTCGCAGGGGGCTGACCCATTTTTGGATCAGTGTGACCCAGAATCTGTGTCAAAATGACCCAGAAATGGGTCAAACTGACGCAGAACCTGAGCTAAAGTACCACATTTTTTTACCAGTTTCAGTGTCAACCTGACCCAGAAATGGGTCAACCTGACCCAGAAATGGGTCAACCTGACCCGGAACTGGGTCAACCTGACCCAAAAATGGGTCAACCTGACCCAGAAATGGGTCAGGCCCCCTGGGACCCGGAACTGGGTCAATTCTGAGTTCTGACCCGGGAAGAGTTTTCAGAGTGTAATGAAAAACACAGGATGACACCTCTTAGTCCGTTTCAATACTGGTATCCGGTGATTGTTTTAAAACTTAAGTTCATACTCTCTGAAATAGACCTGCCAATAGTTTGTGGTGGTTGTATATTTTCCTTAAGTATCTTTTAGAGAATTAATTGTCCATTTGTGATGGTTTCCGTTGCATGAATAAACAAAGCAGCATTATTCTAGTGGGCGAATGGCTCTGTCTGTTTTTATATTAATTTATTACAGTCTCGGGTTCCATGACAAAGTTTAGTTTGAATGAAGATTGTTGTACAACCTGACATAATAAAGGTTGTGTACAACATTGGTAAGGTTGAAAATAATGTTCACAGATTTGCACATAACTTACATGGTATAAATATGGTCATGGTGGAAAACTTCCCTTGAAACAGTTTTGCTTGAAATGCTATATAGTTTTTAGGAAATGAGTAAAACAATTAGTCTTTATCACTGGAATGAAATCCGATGTTTGAAAACAGTAAACAAAACTGGGGGTTTTCACTGTTTTCTCATGACTCCGAAGACCGATTTAGCTAAAACTAACACAGGTTTGTTATTTCATGTATGTTGGGTCACATCAAGTGTGGATACTATTACTAGTCTTTGACAGTTACCAATGTTGTACATAAAACGAGATTCATTATTTAAAATCATAAAACCTTCCAACTTTTCGGAAAGTTAGTATTATAAAGGGCAACATAGTTAGTTTAAACAAAAAGGAATCTATCAGAAAGCCTCATGAAAAATTAGAGTGAAAAAACAACGTCGTCCCTCAATGGACTTGGTCCCCTTTGGGCCGCGAGTAATTTTAACTGAAAAAAACACTATCAATGTAAAACATACCATTGAACAAAGGACATTTTTGTCCCTTGCTTTCCAACAACTATAATATTGCCTATAACAGGGATGATATTCTCCCTACTTAAAGGCATCGTACACGTTTGGTAATGACTCTGATAAACAATGGCAGTAAAAACTCACTTGGTAAGAAGTACAGCAGCTTTGGATATCAATGCATTTTGAGAAACCTTTCACTTCGAAGTACTCTATGCGGTTATGGAAAAAGACACCACTTTTTATCCCCAAAACATTTGAATCTGAGAAGCGTTATACGCGTAACGCTTCTCAGAGTGTGTATTCCAATGCAGATTATTCTTCCTGCGTGGACATAACCGCTCCAGATTTTCAGCAATATCTCAATAACGCTACCACCTTTTGAAATGAAATTTTCACAGGTTAGTTGTATGGTCTTATCTTCAACTATATAGGTTTGAAACAAACAATAGGCTCCAATTACCAAATGTGTACGATGCCTTTTAAGTCTGATTTCCGATTTGTTTGGACCTCAGAAAAATCAGCAAAATTAAAAAGCCTGAAAAGTCTATGAAAGCCTGGTACATGTAGGTCAGCCCTTGCCTCTATGAAATTTCCAATTTTTTCCAAGGGCCAAATATCATGCCTGAATATAAATAAGAGTTAATATAAAAGATTCTCGTGACGACCCCAGAAATAGTTTAATCCCTTTACAGCCAGAACCCAGGCATCAATGACAAGAACGGTTGCTTTCTATCTACCCATTCAAATTAAATTATTCAAATCTACCAACCAGCGCCAATTCAAATTCCCACTTACGTAATGTCACGCCCTGTAAAGCACATAATTCTATGGGCCGTAAGCACCGATTCCTCGGTAAGCTGAGCCATGCAATTGGGCCCCGTTGACGCGCTGCCGAAACTGACCAATGGTGAAGCTCGTTTGATAAATCAAAACAGGTGATTTGAATTCCTCAGCCCAGTTACAAAAGAGCGGGAACCCATGCGTTGGGTATAAAACGTCTCAGCACACCTTGCTCACTCGTCATTCCGTGTCTGCCTTGCCCACTGCTTACTGCTACTAACTCTTTGCTGTGTGACAAACGAGATTGTTTCTACCATTCGTATTTTTCTGCAAATCTGCTGGTGAGTTCTCAACGTAAATTCTGTCTGAGCTTGGCAACAACATGTGCATGCATTTTTGGGTGGAGGCTGGTGCTTGAATCTTCCACAGTAAAAGAGAACAAACCCAACAGTCGGCTTGCAGCTTGATGTTGGCATTCTCGCACCGATTTCAATTTCAAACCATTCCTTGTTCCTCGATGTATTTCCTTGTAATGTTAATATTATCTTACCGTTCCTTTGCAGTTCTCATCATGACTAAAGCATCCAACCGGGGCGTTGCAGGCGAGAAGAAGGCCACCAAAGTCAAGGCGCCTTCAGCAACCCTGGGTGGAGAGAAGAAGATGACCCGCAGGAAGAAGCGTAAGGAAAGCTACAACATCTACATCTACAAAGTATTGAAGCAGGTCAGTATAATTATTCCTCCAACTCACAACCCTACCTTACAAAAAAAAATTGCCATACATTCCCCCTTGACATCGGCCGTTCACTTTTTGTGCACTTTTTGTGTGTGAAATATTCCCTCTCTTCATAGTATGTGTTGTACGCACGTTGGTTATCAAAAACGATTGCTGGAAAAAGCTCTTGAATTAATTACGGTAGTATTACGAAAACGTGCCTAGATTGTCATTCCAAATTTGCACCATACTTCTAAACCATTGTTCCCATACTTTTACGCACTATTCTCCTCTTGTACAGAAGTATCCCCCATAAAATCCTCTAAGAATTCCTGAGATTCCAAGCACACAATGAAGACAACACTATGCCCCAAATCGAGCACCAAATGTATACTTCATGTCTTGCATTTCAAATTCTGTCAGTGTTTCATACTTTTCTTGATTTTTATATTTCCCAGGTCCACCCTGACACCGGCATCTCCAGCCGGGCCATCAGCATCATGAACAGCTTCGTCAACGACGTGTTTGAGCGAATCGCCGGGGAAGCCTCCCGCCTCGCCCACTACAACAAACGTTCCACCATCACCAGCCGTGAGGTCCAGACCGCAGTCCGCCTCCTCCTGCCCGGTGAGCTGGCCAAGCACGCCGTGAGTGAAGGAACCAAGGCAGTCACCAAGTACACCACTACCTCAAGATAATTCCCACCGATGCCTAACTAGACAAAACTTTTAGAAACAAATTGAATAAAAAAATAAATTATTAATTGTCAACGCATTGCGTGTATAGGTATAGTGAGTGGAAAGATGATCTGATTTCAGCTATTTTGTAAATAAGAATTTGTAAATTTATGTTTGTTATATGTAAATTTCCTTTTTTTAATCGTTTGGAAATAAACTTTGAACATTGAGAATTATCCTGGTTTGAATAGTGTTTTTTTGCCAGTGTTGTCGACTTATTACCCAACAGAAAAAATATAGGGCCTAATTAATCATTAAAAAACTAGTTTGTTTGTTTGGTTTACATGTAGCCTATAATAGTTTTGCAAAGAACCTCTAGAGATACCTAAATTTATTCGTATGTAGTTACAAAACGCAATTTTGCCGAAAATTTATTTATGAACTTTTCACAATTAATATCACTTTGGTCCCAGTACTGTTCAAGAAAAATGGTAGTGGGAAACAAAAGTAAACGAAAGTCAAGAAAAAAATTAACTAGGCAATCGGTACTACAGCATGTAAATAAAAGGGGGAAACGAGAATTATTGTGTAGTGCTAATTTTCATAGAGCTGCAAACTAAAGCCCAAATAAAAGCTTTACAAAAATATTCTCCGTCACTAAAAAGGCCTACCGTCATAGAGTTCTTCGCAAATACTCAGTACGCGCTCATTTGCCGTGGAATGAGGTGCATGCTGGTCTAGTTTGATCGCTAACTAGACCAGCATGCACCTCATTTCACGGCTAACGCATGCGCACGGAGTATTTGCGAAGTAGTCTCGACCATCCTGACTGCCTGATTATTTTTCCACAGTAGAATGTGTTTAGTAGCATTTTCTATTTAAGCATAGAGGAAGAAACTCTGAAATTGAGTCCCTGGTTTGTTTCTTGATGTGTGTTTTTCGTTTGGGGTCGTCCCCCCCCCCTTTTTAAAGGCAGATTTAGTCTCGCGCCCTCTCGCGGCAATTTCTGTTCGTCATCGATAAGAAGGTTGGTTTTAAATTACAAGTGGAATGCATGACAGCGTTACAAAATGGCTGGAAGTTCTATTTATACTGTTTTCTAACAATAGAGGGAAATATTCCACCCGGTTACATCAACATCGAGGCAATTTTATTCTGTCAAGGCTAGATTCTAATCGCGTCAAAATATTCGACGGCCATCATTATATGGAAAGGAATGCCCAACACACGCATTATTGTTGGAGTACAAATTATTGTTATCAAATGACAGATCGATTTACACGGTTCACGGTCGACGTCAACGGCTGCCTTTCATCTTTTTTTTATAGTTCCATGCTTCCATCAACATTTGTTTAGGTCTGTGTGAAAAATGTCGGTATTCTGAGTGAGGCTGAGCCACGTGTTTTTCCCAGAGCCTGACGGGACAGTTATGTTGAATATTTTGTAGTGACTATTTTCTCTCCTGAAAGTACAATATTGTCATGACTTTCCTGTACAGTTTCGTTTGTCTCCAGTTTCTCTAGACTAGCAAATATTTGCATTTCGACAGTTTGACGCTGGCAGGAATGAGGTATGTAGTAACACTACGACTCTGGGCCCAATTCTATAAAGCATGTAAGCACAAAAACTTGCTAAGCACAGACAACTCTTGCTGAAGAAAAATAGGTTACAAGCCAAAATACCACACAGTTATCATTGCTGTGACTGGTACTTAATCATTTCTTGCTTAGCAAAGATATTTACTGAGCAGAATTTTCTGCTAAATATGAAATTGGGCCCAGTTTGTCTGTAATTATATAACCGGTAGTGATCAGACCAAACTATTGCAGGTGAGTGACACTGCATGCATTTAGGGAGGGTGGTGTATTTCACTTGATACAAGTCTCTATAAATAGTAAATAGGGTAAGGGGTATCGTATAGAAGATGTAAATTGGCGGGCCATAGCAATCCCCCCTACCCCTCATATCCCTCCCACTCCTGCCTGATCCACCAAGATGTGGGATGGAGAATTTACATTTTATTTTATTTTTAGACTTCACGTTGAATACAATATTGTATACTTGACTCTTTCAACCCAAAGTTGTCCATGCCTTTCTTATTATTAGAAATGCACTCCGTCATCAAGTGTAATATTAGATCGACAGCATGACTACAAATTACATGTTTGCAATTATGGACTTCTCAGCCATCATCTCCAAGTGAACCGTCCTACCTTGCTCCAGCAATCACAGGTAACATTTCACGGGTGTGTAACTCGACGGCAATCAATTTCAAAAATGCTGCACATCTGTGAAAATGCCTTGTGTTGTGATGATGCACGCGCGGTCGTGGATGTCCTTGACTTGTACCAGTCTTTTTTACATTGAGCATTTTTCCCTTTGAGTTACACAATAGAGCCGCATCTCTGTTTGAGTTCCTGAACCAAAGAAGGCTTTAAAAGGCATTTAGTTCATCCGCTCCATGGTTGCATATCAGTATTTTCAAAGGCAAATTCCTTGAACTAAATGAACGAAGGAATGCGTCAGTCCATCCCACAAAAGCAAAACCTTTGATCTCTGTCAAATAATATTCCATTCTTCCATTCAAACACGTTGGCCTAATTTGCCATCACACATCGCTGGGCCCTTTTTGTTCAGGCAAATTCCACAGTGATCTTGACAATTTTTTCAGTGTCATGATTGGTTGATTGATGATAGATATTATAAGCTATGTTGAAAGCTCACCTTTGTATAAATTCAGACGTATTGTCACATTTTGACACGAACACCGCACGCTCAAGTATGTCAGGGCTATCAAAATTGAAGAGATTGAGTTGGGCTGCTTTCACTTTTCCGTCCTAATATTTTGCCCCAAAAATTGCCTTCGTTGCTTTCCGTCGTCTTGATCAAGTAAACCTATAATCCGAATATAACAAACCTACACTGCAAAAACTGGGGCGTTAAAAGTAACACCATGGGTATTGTCCAATATAGATACCGAAGAGAGAATCAAAATTAACAACTCCAATGTAAAAACAAAATTCAGAAATTTTTAACACCCTATATGGTGTAAATTTTGATTCTTATTCGGTATCTATTATGTGACAACACACATGGTGTCACTTTTAACACCCAAGTTTTTGCAGTGTACATTAATAGCTAAAGAGAACATGTGACTGTGGCAGGCTGTAGTTTCTGATGGAAGAAAAATTTAATGATAATAATTTGAAGTAGATATTGTTTGCAAATTTACTCTCACTATTGTAAATACATATGAATTGTTGACGTACTGAGGTGTGCCTCGAGTGCCAAACCCTGCCTGTACGTATTAATGACGTCCAGGGCCCAATTTCATAAAAATGTTAAGCAAAAAATACTGCTTGACTAATTTCTTTGCTGAGCAAAAATTGAGTTGGGCAACAGCCACAACAATCCAAACTTAACCAGCCAAAATTACGGTAATTTTGGCTGGTAACACTGTAAAAACAGTGTTTAGAGTATAAACACTTTTCTAAACACTTTCTTGCTATCACTTTGTAAACACGTCCTAATGATTAACATGTTTAATAGCTAAACGTCTAATGCACTAGACGTATAGCTATTAAACATTTTAATGTTTAATTTCAAAAATCTAATGTTTTAATCTAAACTTCTAATGTTCAATGTCTAAACATATAATGTTTAATATCTAAACACCAAGTGTCCTATACTGCTAAACACTAAACATGTCTAAACATGTTAATCATTAGGACGTGTTTACAAAGTGATAGCAAGAAAGTGTTTAGAAAAGTGTTTATACTCTAAACACTGTTTTTACAGTGAACCTGTTTCTGCTAAGCAATATTCTGTGTTCAGCAAGTTTTTGTGCTTACAGGCTTTATGAAATTGGGCCCAGATAACATGCAAACAATTTGATTTTTGTACTAGAAAGAGCCTCTCTCTACAGGCAGAGTTTACTTTTGGTAATTACTCCACAACTTAACGACCATAAAAACTTACTTGGTAAAGAGCACTGGAGAGCTGTTGATATTATAGAACATTGTTAGAAACGACCCCCTTTGAAGTAAGGTAATTTTTGAGAAAGAGGTAATTTTTCACCCCAAAATTTAAATCTGAGAATGAAGCCTTTCTCAGGCATCTGAAAGCACACAATTCTATGCAACAAGGGTGGCTTTTCTTTCATTATTTTCTTGTAACTTCGATGACGAGTTGAGCCCAAATTTTCTCAGGTTTGTTATTTTATGCATGTTGGGATACACCAAGTGAGGATACTGGTCTTTGACAATTACCAAAAGTATACCCTGCCTTAGAGTTTTTTCATAATCTGCTTCTAGACCATTCACTTTTGATTACGAAGTAGCCTCTTGAGTTCCTTGTCTACAATCAGACCATCCTACCCGCCTTTAATTCCTAGCAACAGATCACTATTAAAGTAATTTCGATTGCGTAACACCTCGCTGCTAGCACACCGGTCATGTACCCGTACATTTCTTTACGTACCAGATACAATTTTCATCAACATGACACTGACAGCACTGTGGCCTGATAAACCACAAACGTACAGCGTATAGTGTCATCCAATCTCCCTCAAAATATGGATTTACTGTTTCTAAACAATGTGTGCTGAAGTGGATTGTACGGAAGGTAAATATTTACTAAATGTATTATAACTATTGTCGTTCTTGCCATGCCATTCTTAGCTCACCACGCTTCAAGACATCTGTCATTGTTGCACTGCTGGTGGACTGTGCGAATGGTCACACGGTGAAGGAACTGCAGATATTTCCAGTGCATTGTGGCATTAGAACTTAGTAACATGAGTAAGAGTGTGTTTCGTATGGAGGCTGTCAAGTCGGATTGAAATGTACACGTGCTTCCATGTATTTCTTTCTGGCAGTCCATAAACAATCTCCATGTGGCTACTGAGTGCTTACGAATGGTGGTGAACCCGTCTGTTGTTTCAGTGGTGCAGTGTCTTGTATTTGCATCATTGCACCATAGATGATAGAGCAAATTACATCAAGAACTTCAATACCCTAAGCACATCCCTGCCCAACTTTGGTACGTGATGCTGTTAATTGTTTGTTCATAAATTGACTTGCATGTTTTCTTAAGGTTATATCATAGTAATGGACATGTAATAGAGGTTCTTATCTATAGTGTTGTACCTTCCTCCATGGTTCATTCATAATAATAGCAAGGGTTGAACCATTCTAGACCCGCTTCTGCCATGTTTAAGTGCGCAGAAAGACAAGAAGAACATGTACAAACATGCTTTATACCTACATGTACATGTGGATGTACTGTACACGTACAATTGGTTTTAACATTGTAGCTATATAGGTTTTACTTACAAGCTTGTAGGGTTTTAAAGGTAATTATATATTGTGTATTATATGTTTGAGTTTTAGAAGAGTACATCAATTGTCCCGTTGATCACCATTGAACCATGGTGTCAAATTTTGTTGACAACATTGAATAACGGTGTGTGCTTTGTTATTATACAATCTAAACTCTCTGGTCAGAATTGATCTTGATCCGGATCCCGTAGGGCCTGACCCATTTCTTGGTCAGCATATTAACCATTCATTTGTATTCCGCCTTTAAAGGTATCGTACACGTTTGGTAATGACTCAAAACAAATATTAGCATAAAAACTTACTTGGTAACAAGCAACGGAGAGCTGTTGATAGTATAAAACATTGTAGGAAACGACTCCCTCTCTCCATGCTCTGAGTAACGTAGTTTTTGAGAAAGAGGTAATTTCTCACTAAAATAATAAAAACTTCTTGCAAGAAGTTTTTATTCCTATCTGAAAGCACACAAATTTGTACAACAAGGGTGTTTTTTCTTTCATCATTTTCTTGCAACTTCGATGACCAATTGAGCCCAAATTTTCACAGGCTTGTTATTTTATGCATATGTTGGGATACACCAAGTGAGAACACTGGTCTTTGACAATTCCCAGACGTGTTCAGTGCCTTTAATATCAACGAATCTTGGCCGGGTCGGCATGCTGATTGATATTCATGTCAAATTGTGTCACCTCGTCATGCGAGACTTTCCGGGTGATTTCAGCGTGAAAGTCCGTAGGCGTTCAAAGGTATTGTTGGATCAGATTTAATGTAATGTGAAAAGAGCCGTAAGGTGAAATCCGATCTCAAGGGATTAGGATTAGTAGAATAAACATTGTAGTGCAAGAGGGGAAGTGGATTGGAAACCAAATCTGAAATTTTAATCCCTTATATTGTTCACGGCGATATTCCCTCGCTGTAGGTAATGTTGTATCATGTGGACTGGCGTAATTCATTTTAAAGGTATAGACCTGAAAAGACTGTTGTATGAAAGAATACTTCTTAGGCGTTCGGGCATCGTCTGGTTAATAAAGGTATTATACCGGAATGGTAAGGATAACAAATATCATTGTTTAAATTTAGTCTGAAAGCTTACTGATTATGAAGTTCATAAAACCTTTTTTAAAAACGCAACAGCTGATTTCAGTTGTTACAACTGAAATTTAGGACAATGTGTTTACATGCTGAAAATTGTGCAGGGTTTTTCACTATGTTCTCCTGACTCACACAACGGATTATCCCAAACTTTCACAGGCTTGTTTTTTCATATGTATGGATGATCATATCTACAACTATGTAGGATTGAAACAAAGAGTGGGTTCCAATTACCAAACGTATACAATCCCTTAAAAAATTAAAGCTGAAGGTAGGCATGTAAAGTTGACTAATTATAATTATTCGGAAATAATGTTTTTTAGGCGTTCGGGCATTAACCGAACACCTCTGGTTGATCCTGTATCGATATCCTTTGAAGTTATTCGTCTGAAATTGTATGTGTGATAAAATTGTCCACAAATCTCCACTTATTTTGAGTTTGGATTAAGCTCTAAATCTCTGCCAAAACATCAATCGCTATTTGGAGCTATTAAAAGCTACCACCTCTTTTGACGTAGTGTGTTTAGTTTTTCCAAAACCGATGTAGCACTTTGGATATAGTGAGAAACTGACAATTTTGGCATTTCCAAATTGTGTAATATCACAGGATAAAATCTTAAAGCAATGACTACTAATGGTGATGAACACTCGTTCTCATAATAATTTCCCTCAGAGCTTCACTTTGATTACAGTGATTTGAATAGAAGAAAGACAAAATGGCCACACAGTGATAAAGTGCTATTGCTCAATTTTTTAGGTGCATGATCAGTGTGGAAATTACTGCCGAGTCGAGGTGACGTTTGTGACACCCGTATACCAGACAGTTCCGTGAATGCGGTAAAAATGCACAAGTTCGTAATAGTTGGTGAAGTGTTTTTACGCCGTGTAACAACAAAAACACACAGTCGGAAACCACATGCATTAACATATTGGGGCCTTGAGACTTTTGTTTACGAATACAATACAGCGTACAAAATTAGATTAGGCCTATATGCTTAATATGATGTAGCTTTTATACGCAGGAAAATACGTGTAAGAATTGATGGATTGATTCGCGAAAATCACTGTGAAGGATTTTTCTTGTGAATTTGATTTGAAACGAAAAGGAATATTTATATTTCGGTCAGTATAGGCCTACCGTTGTTTTACTGTCTTCGGGGAGACTTCAATGGGTGACTGGAACGAGTTTAATTCAGATCAACCGTTGGAGCAGTCGAGGAAGACACAAAAATGTGTTTCTGGTTAAGGATGCAATAGGCCTAAAAAATAACTAAATGACATTAAGTGGGATGCTGCCAGGCTTGATCATTTTCTCACAATTGTAATTAAAGGCACTGTACACGTTTGGTAATTACTCAAAATATATATTAGCATAAAAACTGACTTGGTAACGAGCAACAGAGAGCTGTTGATAGTATAAAACATTGTGAGAAACGACTCCCTCTGAAGTAACGTAGTTTCTGAGAAAGAGGTAATTTCTCACTAAAATAATAACAACTTCTTGCAAGAAGTTTTTATTCCTATCTGAAAGCACACAAATTTGTACAACAAGGGTGTTTTTTCTTTATCATTTTCTTGCAACTTCGATGACCAATTGAGCCCAAATTTTCACAGGCTTGTTATTTTATGCATAATGTTGGGATACACCAAGTGAGAACACTGGTCTTTGACAATTACCAAACGTGTACGATGCCTTTAAAGATAGAATAGAAGGCGTCTACTTAGGTTTGTCCAATGGAGGTAGAATTAGTCCCAAATTACTTATCTTTATAAAAGTGGAGACGTGGTTTCATTAACTGAGACGAAAACTATACGGTGGTCCTGAAGGGACAAGGAACATATATAATGTACGTAAATATTTACGTAAATATTCGCGATTTGAAATAATCACTAAATATTTACGTAAATATTCACGATTAAGTCCGTGTCGCTAATATTTACGTAAATATTTACGTGAGTATTCACGATTTGTGCCCCAAATTGCAAATATTCACGATTTCACGAAAATCGAAAATACTTCGTAAAAATTGTTTTGCATCGATATATTAGACGTCCCTATAAAGCCACCATATGAAGCTGAATTATCAAAATGTACATTTCGAGGGAATAATCATTAGTACACGAAGGCTTTGTATTATTGGAAGTTTGTTATCAAAGATGTGGACCCAATGCGGGCATTAGTGGGGCACTAGTTATGTCTAATGCCCGCTCCGGGAGAGAACTAGGTTATTGAATTAATACATAGATGATGAAGTCGTGTGCTGTATTTCCCACATCGCAGCAGGGCCTAGGTAATCGGAGCGGCGGGGTCGTCTTGCACGTAGTCGGCAAACAGTCACGGACTGTTGAATTTGAGAACGTGAAAATGATAATTTAATTGCCACCGGGAACTCCAAAGCTCGTGTCGTGTCCTCTCCTTCGTTTAAAGGCACTGAACACGTTTGGTAATTGTCAAAGACCAGTATTCTCACTTAGTGTATCCCAACATATGCATAAAATAACAGGCCTGTGAAAATTTGGGCTCAATTGGTCATCGAAGTTGCAAGAAAATGATGAAAGAAAAAACACCCTTGTTGTACAAATTTGTGTGCTTTCAGATAGGAATAAAAACTTCTTGCAAGAAGTTTTTATTATTTTAGTGAGAAATTACCTCTTTCTCAAAAACTACGTTACTTAAGAGGGAGTCGTTTCCTACAATGTTTTATACCATCAACAGTTCTCCGTTGCTCGTTACCAAGTAAGTTTGTATGCTAATATATATATTTTGAGTAATTACCAAACGTGTGCAGTGCCTTTAAGTCGCTGTGTGGAATCTATTAAAGGGGATTGAAGCGTTGAAAACACGATGTCAAAAGTATCAAATGAATTTTACGTTATTTGGTGCTCGGTGTAAAGTTAAACAGAACACCGTCCCAACTTTAGAATCGTCCCGTGTATGGGACTTGTCCCAACGACAGTTAGGGCAACCCAACTACAGCTGGGATCTAGAGATCTGTCACCAGGGAACCAGTTGCTGGTGGGTAGGTGCTGAGGGTGAATTCAGTTGCGTTTATGTGATGGAGAAACAAGATATTCTTCTCAAGTTTTTCTCAAGTGTTGCCATGAGAATACTGTGTATCGCATGAGCCTCGTCTTAAAGGGTGTGTATAGGTTGAAAATATAAATGTTCACAGATTTGCACTTAACTTACATATAAAGATGGTCATGGTGGAAAACTTCCCTTGAAATATAGTTTTGCTTGAAATGCTATGGTTTTTAGGAAATGAGTAAAACAATTAGTCTTTATCACTGGTGATAAAATCCGATGTTTGAAAACAGTGACTGTTTTCTAATGAATCTGAAGACCGATTTAGCTATAAACTTTCACAGGTTTGTTATTTCATATATATGTTGGGTCACATCAAATGTAGATACTGGTTTTTGAAAATTACCAATGTTGTACATTTGCTTTAATCCGAGAGAAACTTTTGAGGATTGAAAATTGCTGTAAAGGAACGTTACAGAACTGGTAATTAACATTTTCTTTAAGATCACAGATTTACATAAAACTTACACGGTCTAATGATGATGATAGTAGAAAACATCCCTAGAAATATTTTTGTCTGAAATGCCATATTTGATGAGAAATAAATAAAACTAATTTCCGATTGGAATTTATCGCTCATGAGCGTTTTATTCTTGCATAACACATGCAAATGTGTAATCGGTTTTTCACTATTTTCTCGTGACCCAGATGGCCGATCGATCTCAAACTTCTACAGGTTTGTCAGTTTATGTAGATGGTGGATTATATAAAGTGCTTAACTGTTTTGTTAGCAAAAGAAAATTATGTAATGTTCCATTAAGGCCCATCATATTTGTTGTACTTCACTATCAGTGTCATTATCACAATGGAGGAAGAAGCATGCAATCCCAGCTATAGTTGAGCCGTCCCAACTGTAATACCCAAGATGTTACCGGTTCCAACTGTACCACCTACCACTCACACAAAATGTTTCGGCTGGCATGATTGAGAAAATAAAATGGCGCTATCCGAAACAAGTCGATACATGCAAAACTTGTTCACGAATTAGCTGCAGTTAAAATTCATTGGTGTCCTTGCACTTTGAAAGGAAATACTCTTCCAGAGGCCAACTTCACCCTGCCCTTTAAAGTGAAGTGTTTCGAGCGACGGCTTTACGCGTTCATGAGCCGTGGATTGAAGTATAGGCATTGGTGATGTAGGTAGACTAAGAAGGGTGCACCATATCCAAATAGAGAGAGAAACTCATGCATGGAGCCTCATTAAAGGCACTGAACACACGTTTGGTAATTGTCAAAGACCAGTATTCTCACTTGGTGTATCCCAACATTATGCATAAAATAACAAGCCTGTGAAAATTTGGGCTCAATATTGGTCATCAAAGTTGCAAGAAAATGATGAAAGAAAAACACCCCTGTTGTACAAATTTGTGTGCTTTCAGATAGGAAAAATAGGCTTCAGGCCTGAAGTCTTTATTATTTTAATAGTGAGAAATTACCTCTTTTTCTAAAACTACGTTACTTCAGAGGGAGTCGTTTTTCACAATGTTTTATACTATCAACAGCTCTCTGTTGCTCGTTTCCAAGTTAGTTTTTAAGCTAATATATATTTTGAGTAGCCTACCACCAAACGTGTACAGTGCCTTTAAACCCACAACTTTTTCTGTGATTCATAGATTTGAAGGTCGTGGCTTTTATATGGGTTGAAAAATTGTGAAATATTGTGCCCCTTGGGTTGTTGACTTTCAACCTTGAGCAGTTGGGGTACACTAGCCCTCTAAAAATAGCCATTTTTTGCCAAAAGGTGTAGGGTATATAGCCTATTATAGGGGTCATTTTTCCAAGATTGATTCCAGCCAGTTTAGTCGTTCAGGGGTGTTTTTATTTTGAATGAGCCTAGCTCAAAAGTTTAACGGCTATTCTACCAATTGAAAGGAAAAAAAAAGTTTTGACGTCAGAAAACAAATATTGTGTTTGTTTTCAAGAGGCTGAGATACTTTTAAATATTTGTTGACTATTTTTGAATGTTTAGCATTTAGAATTGGTTGCTACGGGAGACTTATATAGTGTGCTGTACCCAGCAGGATTTCTGGGGGGTTTTATTTAAATTCTTTATGAGAGATCGCCGAACACCACAAGGCCGGACGGTCACTTCAAGGTGAGGGCTACAATTAACTGATTTGGGCTGTCGACCCGAATCAACTGTCACCACAGGGGCACGTTGCCATCTACTCCTGGGGCTGAAACAGGGTTACCCCCCTTCACGGCGCGCCACCCCCTTCACGGCGCGCCACCCCCTTCACGGCGCGCCACCCCCTTCACGGCGCGCCGCCGTAGATCATGTGAACTTGAAGAAAATTAGCAGAGTGGAGTTTCTAGTAAAGAAGTTCATGTTGCTGTTGGTCGTGAAGACGTCATGCTAATTGTTGCCCTGTGTTTCCGATTATCGTTTGTCAAATTTGTCAATTGTTTTTCACCTTCAAATCTGTCTTTGCTGAGTTTCCTTATTGCTTCCTGTTTTTTCTCTAGTGTCGTTCGTTGTTGTTTTGTTCTTTGTGTAACGATCAATCGTTGAACTTTTTAAATGGATTGATAATTATGTTAAAGAAGTCTGTAAAACTTGTAGTACGTGCTAATTTGTGCTTCATTTTTGTTGATTGATTCTCCACCAGCCAGGGCCCAACTTCATAAAGCTGTTTAGCTGAAAATTCTGCTGTGCGAATCTCTTTGCTAAGCAAGAAGTGAGTGGGGTAGCAGTCACATGTAACTGAATGGTATTTTGGCTGGTAACCTATTTTTTCTAAGCAAGAGTTTTCTGTGGTTAGCAAGTTTTTCTGCTTACATGCTTTATGAAATTGGGCCCTGCTTGTTCATTTGTTCGCTGTCTGTTGGGGTGCTAGTATGTGGTGTTTGTCAGGGCTGTTTAAATTATTGCTTGTTTTTCGTCTGTTTAATCGTTTTATTTGATCGGTTCTTTTTTAATTTTCAAAATACAACAATTGGCCATTTACTTGCTCCAGTGGTTTATCAGTTTGTAACAAGTCAAGGTTAAAATCACTCAAGCATCGGGTACAAAAGAATCTCCCATAAAATAGTTTATACTCAATTTTCCAGTTGACTTAACTTCCAACCCTCATGACTGGGTCCTTTACGCTCCAGCATTTAATATAAAAAAAGTTACAATATTTAATTTCTCTCCATTATATTACACAGATGTTCCGATGCAAGACTTTGCCCCGCCTCCTCCTGGCCACAACATCGCGTGAAAGAGGCGAAAGGGGGAATAAAAACAATCAACTGTCGGCAAAAAGGCATTCCGGTTTCCGACTTGCATAAATCATTTTGGGAACGTGTGGAATAATACGGGTTGTACGTATGGTAGAATGATTTGTGGTTTATTATTATTATGGGCAACTGCACGTGCTGCTGTGACGTCTCTTTGCTGGTGGATATGCTAACTGCGTAGGGATGTTATTCGACTTCTGACAACAGCCGGTCATTGCGGCAACTGACTCTCGTATCTGGTAAAGTTATCACGGCGTGGATTTACTGCAGCCATGACCGTGTTGTTAGGGCCCCCCGACTGGCGTGTTACACCGGCAGATCCAACCATGATTCAACTACATACTGTTTATCAGATCATTATCTGTGTCTGTACTCTATGAAGGTACCATGCGGCTTCGCCTGTGGGCTGAAAGCAACATGGAGACCAACATAGCAATGGAAGAGGGTGGACTCCCCACCACTTTTAATAATAGCTGGAAATCCGCGGATGTTGCTGGGGTGTTTAATATCCTCATGGAGTTGGACGTATTTCTGGAGGATCAGGATGAGGTCAGCGGACAAATGGAAGACAAAGAAGTGATGAGTAATGATGGTGCATCAGTGAAACCCGGAGATGTTTCAGTTAAAAGCAAACAAAATGCAGCGTGGAGTACGGAGTACGACGTGAGTTACGAAAAGGATATGTGTTCAGTCTCCGTAGATAATGACTCAGGAATGGGTGATGAAACTAAACAAGTGCATGTTGACAACACTAGCTTTGTGACCGGTGCATGTATAGAATGCGTGGATGTGGATGTCGACTCGGCGTTAATGAACGCCGTACGGAACGGTCATGCACCGTGTTTACAGTGCATCATCAATAACTTCGACAAGGTCAGTCAACTCAAGGAACACCTCAACTTCTTCCGGGAGGTCACCTCACATCTGCCTCAGGGATTCCCTCTTCTGGAGGCGGTGGAGAGGGGACATGAGGGTGTAGTGCATTTATTTCTCAGGTTTCTTAAAGATTGCGGTTGCCTCGATGAGGCACTCAAGTCGTCAGATGTTCACGGCAGGATGCCAGTGCATCTTGCTGCGTACCACGACCACCCCGGGTGCCTGGAGCTTCTCTTAGGCTGTACACCGATGGAGGAGGCATATTGGAAGGACACCCAGACACTGGGGACGCCTCTGCATCATGCTGCGGCAGGGGGTGCTGTGAGGTGTTTGAGGAGACTACTGAAGGTTGAGGATGCTGAGGTACTTAACCAAACCGGTAGAACGGCAGGTATACTTGATAAATAAATAAGTTTATCATTATGGTTTTTATTAATGTGTAACTGCCTGGGGTTCTGAAGTGCTCTGAAAATACATCAGGCACTGAACACGTTTGGAAATTGTCAAAGACCAGTGTTTTCACTTGGTGTTCTCAACATATACATAAAATAACAAGCCTGTGAAAATTTGGGCTCAATTCATCGAGGTTGCAAGAAAATGATGAAAGGAAAAACACCCTTGTTGTACAAATTTGTGTGCTTTCAGATAGGAATAAAAACTTCTTGCAAGAAGTTTTTATTATTTTAGTGAGAAATTACCTCTTTCTCAAAAACTTCTGTTACTTCAGAGGGAGTCGTTTCCTACAATGTTTTATACTAACAGCTCTCCGTTGCTTGTTACCAAGTAAGTTTTTATGCTAATATTTGATTTGAGTCATTACCAAACGTGCTATACCTTTAAAGAATATGAGTTGTCAAATATTCATGAAGTACACTCTAAGGGGGCTTGACCCATTTCTGGGTCAGTGTGACCCGGAATCTGTGTCAAAATGACCCAGACATGAGTCCAATTGACGTAGAATCCGAGCTAAAATCCCAGTTTTTAACCAGTTTGGTCAGGCCCCCCTGAAACCCGTTAATTCTGACCTGGTAGGTATGGCAATAATTGCATTTTAATTTCAAATCGATTACTTCATCAGACAGTAGGCTAATGGTTCTGTAATACAAAATCCATGACGTTCAAATCGTGTAATGCATCCGACCAAACGTGCGCATTATAATTTGCTGCATCGCTGCAGCGAAACCCGTCAATTCTTGCACATGTGGTTGTGATTTACGGCTCCTGTTATCTGGACGGCTTCAGTTTCGTGAAGGTAAATACTATAATGCCTGTGGTGAAATCTTCATGTACGTGAGCATGGACGTCATTACAGGATCAAGCTTATAAATCCATTTATTTTCAGGACGGGATTTACTTGGAGGTCATTGCCTCTGTAAGGCTTGGTCTTGGTGCCCCTTCTGATATTTTAATGGAAATGCCCTCTGGGAAAATGATAGTGGCCTTGCCCTCTTCAGAAATAAAATACCAGCTGAGGCCCGACTATTTATACAACAAAGTGTTATAGAGGAATACTTAAAGGTACTGGACACGTTTGGTAAATGTCAAAGACCAGTATTCTCACTTGGTGTAAAATAACAAGCCTGTGAAAATTTGGGCTCAATTGGTCATCGAAGTTGCAAGAAAATAATGAACGAAAAAACACCCTTGTTGCACAAATTTGTGTGCTTTCAGATGCCTGAAAAAGACTTTTGGCCAGAAGTCTTTTTGAGATTCAAATATTTCAGTGAGAAATTACCTTTTTTTCTCAAAAACTACGTAACTTCAGAAGGAGTCGTTTCTCACAATGTTTTATATTATCAACAGCTCTTCGTTGCTCGTTACCAAGTAAGAATATGCTATTTTTGTTTAGTAATTACCAAACGTATACTCCATCGCTTAAACCTTTTCAAGATGTTTTATTACGTCTTCGGGCAGATGTTTGCTCGGATCGTTATTTCTTGCACTAATTGGTATTTAAAGTAATGTGCACGAGGTCTTTAGTGCAGACAACTTTAACCCAACATTGTCAACGTGCTTTTAATTTTCGAAATTGACAAACAACACGCGGTCGGAGCGACCGGAGCCTGCAGGCTGTGGCGGTGGAGGTAGGTCGGCGTATAGCATAACATGTCACGGAGGAAGAAGCTTCGAGACTTGATATTTGAAATATTATACTAGCCAAATAAATAACCTAAACATTACAGTATGTGTTTTAATCAAAGAAGCTGTGGTTAAATTATGCAGGCAGTAATTACTAACATGGTTGGATATCTCCTCGAATTTATTTGTGGAAAATAGCCAATACAAGCTTGCCAATCTTTATACATTGGCAGGGACTAATTGGATAGTCTCGTTAACTTGTTGTGTTGAGTTCTGCCATGGAGAGTAGACAATAATTTATGCAATGTGTTTAGGGAAGAAGATATGCGAAAATATCTTGGCTGCCACTGTGTAAGATGCCAAACAAACAGAACAGGGAAATTGTTTGCCAAAGCGGCCACTGCCGTTCTTCCTGGTTAATTAAATGATATATTTACGTACACCAATTTTGAACTACAGCATGGGTCTACTACTGTGATCAAACAAGCCACAGGATTAAAGTTGATGATATACTCTCGCGAGGGAAACAATCTTTGAGAGGCCTGTGTATACCGCTGTTAAACCATAGGGTTAACCAACTCGACCTTTCGATTGCTGTTGTCAAATCGCTTTACACGCAGTCATGTTATTTGGGAACATTGACAAGTTGCTCTAATACATGTAATATTGATCTCATTGCGAAATGAGGGAAACTACGCACCACGGTCGCTGGTACGCACCAAGGTCGCTGCATGGTATCATCCATGTGCTATATAATAGGTGAGCCCGCATAGCCCATTTACGGAAAAGGAAATCCTTACACTCCAGGAAGTATAGGAAACCTTTAAAAATCCAGGAGGAAAAAACATTGGCCCAACATCAAAATTACGAATTGCACATAATGGGAATTCCCACGCAGAGACACTCATTTCGCATATGATATTATTTAAAGTTATAACGCCTACATACACTATTTAGCAAACTGTCATTCATAAATGCAAATGTTTGCTTTTCCTGGCCTCCTGTCAGTGTAGAGAAAATACACAGAGTGTGATTATCATTCCGGGCTTTATGCTTGGTATTGTATCAAATTCTACAATCTGATTTCCTGACCCGTAGGCCTAATATGGAATTTAATCAATTATGTATATTTACTGTGATCCTTTAAAGCGGTTGTGTAACAATCATACATTGATTTCGTTACTATCAGACAAAGTACAAGGCTCGATTTCACAAAGAGCTAAGATTGATCTGAAGATTGTGTATCAATCTGAATTGCTCAGCAAAGTGTGATGTCACAAAACAAATCACCATGGCGACATTGACAACTCGTCTTAAAGGCACTGGACACGTTTGGTAATTACTCAAAATATATATTAGCATAAAAACTGACTTGGTAACGAGCAACGGAGAGCTGTTGATAGTATAAAACATTGTGAGAAACGACTTCCTCTGAAGTATTTAGTTTTTGAGAAAGAGGTAATTTCTCACTAAAATAATAAAACAACTTCTTGCAAGAAGTTTTTATTTCTATCTGAAAGCACACAAATAAGGGTGTTTTTTCTTTCATCATTTTCTTGCAACTTCGATGACCAATGAGCCCAAATTTTCACAGGCTTGTTATTGCATATGTTGGGATACACCAAATGAGAACACTGGTCTTTGACAATTACCAAACGTACGATGCCTTTAAAGCGGTTGTGTAACAATCAGACATTGATTTCGTTACTATCAGACAGGGTACCACAGGGCTCGATTTCACAAAGGGCTAAGATTGATCTGAAGATTGTGTATCAATCTGAATTGCTCAGCAAAGTGTGATGTCTAAAAACAAATCACCATGGCGACATTGAGAACTCGTCTTAAAGATGAATATGCGCGTGGGATAGCGAGCGAAATTCGTGTACATTGTTTGTACATGGCTGTTGATAACGTAAGATAATAATGAGTCCCAAAATAACTCATCTGTATATTTTAAATAACGACAGGTAGGCCCATTTCTATATTGTTGATGGTTTTGGTTTTGGTTTTGGTTTTGGTTTTGGTTGGGTTTTGGGGGTTTTCGTTCGGTGTCTCAAATGAAAGCATCACTCCCCAGATTAAAGGAAAATATTAATCTAATATTTCAATCAATATTATGTCACCATCAATTCTGGCAAAAGAATCCTGTGATACATCTTTAATGAAGTGGGCATTTGAATAAATATATTCGGAATTCGGAAGTGAGGCTCGACCGAACACAATCTCTTCAAGCTTTATGTATCAATGATGGACTACCCTCGACCTTCGTACCTTCGATTAATCATTGTGCAAATACGTAGTGACAGAATCTATGAGATTACTGTCGTAATTTGTTTATACATGCACATCGTGATCCGTACATACAATACGAGCATCGCCAACCGCTGTCTGTGTGTACTACGTCACGGGGCTTCTTTAAAGAGAACATTGGCCAAGTTCGTGCAAGAAATATCGTTGACTATCGACCAAGTTAGGCCTAACTCTGTTTAGTCGACGATGGTTGGACTACCCTAGTCGACTATTTGGAACCAGCCTACTGAGTACCGTACTAGGCCAACCTCGTCCCCATGGTGTGTCGAGCAGTACGAGGTTGACCGCTCTCTCACCCTGGTATTGGATCATTTGCACATCCAATTTGTTGGGATACCTATAAATTAGAATAGTCTGGCTGTGAACACGTGAATACTGAATGAGTACAACTTAACATGTTTACTTTAGACTTTTGTACACCAGTCGTTGTCCAATCAGGGTCCAAGTAAGAAGTTTCCCTCCCAGGGTTTACTATTGTAAACATGGTTGGAAATAAAGTAAACCATGGAATGAGGTTGCGTACTGGGCATGGTCGCATCGCTGGTTATCAATAGCCGTTTTCATAGCACAGTGCAGAGTGGACCTGCCAGTTATAAGAAAATGGTCGGGTTATGTGCGCATGCCCTTTGGTCCTTGTGCGAACTTGACCCTTGCCTTCGGATTGGGCACTTGTTGGCTATAAAAGCGTTTGTTATGAAATGAATATGGTTGGGAACATGTTTTAAAAGTAGAATATAATGATTTCACACAAACATCCCTCGAAACTGTGTGGTTTTCCTTTTACTTTGTGAACTAAGACGGTCCGTATAATTTTGTGTCAATAAATTTTGAGTCTAAAAAATGGTTCTTCAAAATGGCGGACCGTGTCAGTTTACAAACAAAAAGGAAAACCACACAATTTCGAGGGATATTGTGTGGATCATTCTACTTATAAAACATCTTGCCAACCATATTCATTTCGTAACAAGCGCTTTTTATAGCCCTATAAGCGCCCAATTCGAAGGCAGTGTGTCCCTTTAATTGCGCTGAGAGGCGTGCCTTGGGCGAACTGAGCGAGAGTGCACTGAGGTTTACCTCATGGTCTAGGCATAGAGAAAGGACCTTAAGCTAAACAGAGCTAGGAGTCAAATTAATGAAAACGGAAGGATGTGCTGACAGATAATGGTTGCCTCATAAACATAGTTGTGTTATTATGCAGCAGATACACTGTCATCACAGCTTACATATAGAGTACATCGTCCAAGATATTTTTCAGACCTGGGACCACATTTTGTAATGAATGAAAATCCGCACTTAATTCAGCCTGATGCAATAGGTATAAGAGCGATACAACAATTAAAGACATTTGTTTTGTTTGCATGGGTCAAACAATGTTTACAACAACACGGTGAAGCAGTCAAAATGTTCCTTGATTCAAGTCTGTATTTATAGAAAGTGAACGGTTTGTGTATGGTACGGATCCAGGAGTGCCAACTCGACTTATTTGATGGAATAAGTTGACTTGTCTTGATAATATCTCGCCCAGACAATCTGCAGCTAAAACTAAGAAGTCGACTAATCACCATCTTTAGTTTCAGTAAGTCTTCTTGGTGAGATAGATTTTCAAGACAAGTCGACATCTTTAGTTTCAGTAAGTCGACTTGGCAAGACGAATTATCAGGACAAGTCGACATCTTTAGTTTCAGTAAGTCGACTTGGCAAGATAAATTTTCCAGGACAAGTCGACATCTTTAGTTTCATTAAGTCGACTTAGTGAGATATTTTAACTGTCTCATTATCTTGTTCATTATCTATTTACACAGTTTCGTTGGCCGCTCAGGCAGGTAGTGTTAGCTGTCTGGAAGAGCTTATTGATCAGGCCCAAGTCGACCCTCAACGCGCTGACCATGACGGCATGACCCCTGTACATTATGCTGCACTAGCAGGTAAACATGCTCGGCCGCAGCACTCTAAAAAAAACCGGGTCAAAATTGACTCGGATTCCTGGTCCCAGGGGGGCTGACCCATGTTTTGGTCAGGCTGATCCGGAAACTGGTTGATAATGGGATTTCAACTCGGACTCTGCGTCAGTTTGACCCATTTCGGGGTCATTTTGACACAGATTTCGGGTCATACTGACCCTTAAATGAGTCCGGCCCCACAGGACCCGAAGTCCAGGTCAATTCTGACCAGGGAGCTTTTAGAGTGCATGGAACAAAGATATTACATTTTCCCACGGAGCAAACGGTATTAAATACAGCTCCATGTTTAATTCACCAGTGTTACCAGCTTTCCTAATCACCAAGGAATTTTAATTAAAGATTAACAAAACGAGAAGGCTTAATTGCTCATGCATTCCAATAACATAATCCAAATACAGCCTGTAAAACTTTCAAAACGGAACGGTGACGTTCTTTGTTTATGGATGTCACTTTACTGTGTCATTTTCTCAGAATTATGATTCCTTTATGGCTTGTTAGTGATGATTGGTACATTATCTTAAATATTAAAACCACCAGGGCCAAACATAGAGCTGCTTAAGCAGAAAATATTGCTTAACAATTTTTTGCTTAGCAGAAATGAGCAGGATACCAGTCACAAGTTGTACATATGATATGGTATTTTGGCTGGTATTAACCCTGTTCTGGTAAGTATAATTTTGTTGTGCTTAGCTAATTTTTGTGCTGAAGCAGCTCTATGAAATTGGGCCCAGTTGGTTAAGTCAAGTGTTTGGTTTCCATCAGAAATACCTTATGCTTATTATAGGCTGTTTTCGAAACTACGGCTTGTGCTTTGGCCCAGGCTCAGGCTCCGTCTGCATGTTTGAATCCCCGTAAGGAAAGCGTACAGTTCTCTAAATAACTAACGGAGCCTAAGCCTCAAACCCGTGGTTTCGAAAAGGGCTTAGTTAGACCACGCAAGTCTCGCAAATACGAGAAAACAACTCGAACTATATTTTTCTATGAAATCAAAGCTTCTTTTTAAATAATTTCTGCACCATATTATTGACAATAGAAATACCCATAGCAATTTGTCATAAATACAATTTCAATTTTGTATAAATTATAATATAAATAATTTGTTCAAATTAACATTGAAACAAAATTAAAACTTGGGACGAGGATGGATATTAGAAACCCGTTTGCCAATCACGCCCAAATTAATTGTTGCGACCCTAACCGAATTGTTGGTTGCAACTCGTTGAAAAAAAAAAATGTCGGTGTTACGGCCATTGGCATTGCCGAAGCAATTCTTGTACACTACAACATACAAGTACTTTAAAATGTTCTTGACCTGTTAAATACGCTTACGTTAAGCACAGATTTGTCTGCTAACGTAAGCGCCAATATTGTTCGCTCCTGGGCATGACGTGTAAACTGTCAACCTTCGCGTTGGTGCTTTCCAGGTCAAACCGGGGCGAAATGTCAAGTGCAGTACTAGTGTGTACTTCGAAGATGTGGTATACAGTGTTTGGTACTGGGTATTAAAATACCAATATTGTTTTAAAAATAATTCAAGGCTGAAATCTTGTGAAAATTATGTTGAAATCTTGTGAAATTCTTGTTGGCAACTCACTGTTTGCTCGTTTCAAGGCAAGAGAATTGCAGAACTTTTCTTGAACATTCTTTCAAAACAAAACACTAGTTTATAATCATTTACAAACCCACTCGTAAAAACCTTTCTATGTTTTTGTTTGACTTGGTAAACTCTTATCAATATTGATTGTATTTTTACTGGATGACTTCGGGGACCTACTCCCCACAGATCACAAGTGAGTCTAAGTCAATAAAAGAATCCAACAAAATCCAAACAAATTGCAGAACCCGTCAGTTTTTCAGTTTGAAATTCAAAGATAGGTAACAGGAATATAGAAGCTATATCTGTCAATAAGATTGTCAACATCCTTGACAGGGTAAAGATAGTTTGTTCACCTTTGAGGCTCAAAACATTTCGACGAAAACATGTCTTTAACTTGTCAAGAAACAACAGCCCTTACTCCATCTCCATGGACATGCATAAGATTGAGAGTGGTTTTGTTTTTTTCGGTTTGTCTCTCCCCGGACAGGGCATTTAAATTGCACTCACTGGCTGATACGACGAGCGAGGTGCTCCCTGAACGAGACCCGGAAGAAGGACGGTGCCACGGCGATACACCTTGCGGCGGGGAAAGGTACGAGGGAGTGGGGAGTGGTACATAATGGCTTGATGCCGTTGGGGAAATTCTAGTGTCACTGATACCTTGGGAAATGAACGCTGTTTTCTGAAAATACTTTCAAGTGTAACTCGAAACGGTGTGACAAGTTTTATTACTTTACGTCGGAATATGATCTACAATAAACTAATTATATTGGAATGTATACATTTATTCGTTCGTTTAATGTAGAATCTAATTATCAGTTTTAATATTTTGTAATCTAAATCGTTAATGTAATTTCGTCTCCATTAATAAGTTTGATATTTCCTCGTGGCTTCAAATATAAATTATAAACACTTTGGGAGAGAGCCTTTCCACTTTTATGACAGACCTTGATCAAGGTGCAGCCATTCAAAACAATGTAATCAAATGTAATCAAACCGAGGCTTGGGGATAGTCTGGTTCCTTATTATAAATTGAGAGTTAACACTATCAGCGTCATTGTGTATGCAAGGCATCTGACAAAGATGGCTACAGCATGATGTCTCCTAATGTCTCTATTTTGTGCTTGTTGTTACAAATTGACTATCCCCCAATATTGTTCCATCATTTTCCCCGGTGCCCTCTATTCCGTTTGTTCCCATGGCCATATGGTGTTATTTACCAAGCCTTAGCAAGCTATGTGACGTCACACTTCGAGGCGCCCATATGGTGTTATTTACCAAGCCTTAACACTATGTGTTAGCCTGAACATCTGACGTCACACTTCGAGCGCCTTGAGCGCCTGGCCGGATCCCGCCAGATTCGCAGTGTTTCGTATAGTCAATTCACATGTAGGCCTACTACATGATACACATAGTGAATAAAACAACATTACATGCATTACATGCATTACAAACAGTATGCACACGATGCATGCAGACGACCGAAAGTGTAAGCTGACAAACTACATCACCTCGGACCAATCATAACACAGATATCAAAAGCTTACATCACTGCACGTTTATCCAGTGAAATCATTGTATCCAATGACATAATCGGGCCTGTTTTACCAGTGCCTGTCTTTATCCTTAGGGACCAGTCTAGCTGTGTGTTAGATTCTCAGAGTGTATGGCAATTTAGTGTATTGTTTTTTGCTTTTTTGCTTTTTTATTCTCACTACTAAGCATTTATATGACCCCATGGGATATATCCTTAGTTTGCTTGTGGAGCCATATTAAGTTGTTTACGATCCGAATCTCGTTTTCCCATCCACAGGCCGTTGTCCTATTCTGCAGTGGGCGTTGAATCGAGAGCTTTCATTTGCCGATGAGCTGGACGTCTTCGGGCGCACGCCTGTGCATTACGCTGCCGAAGAGGGCCACATCACGGCACTCCGGACATTCTCCAAGTTTTCCAGGGTACATCTTGACGTCAAAGATTTTCTTGGACGAACTCCGAGGTCGGTATCCAGAGAGAGATAAGACGATTGAGGACAAATGATTATTACTGGAGAAAATTATGTCTGGTGTTTTTTCTATTGACAGTATTTATATTCCATATCAGCAGAGAAAAACTCATTAAACAGGCACCAGCTTGTAGTGATCTTTTGAGCTATTTCGTTCGGCCCCACCGGTCTCATCCAAGACTACTGGGATGGGCAGTTGCTTGTACATATTCTTGTTCAGGATGTAGTGATGCATGATGATAAGGATGCGTTGAAGTTAGGAAGTCCTTAGCAACACCCTTTAGTAACAGTCGTAGCCGTAGCAAAGCTGTAGCCGCCATTTCGGATACGACCTTGGTTTGGTTCACTGACGCCCTCACGCGGTCAAAAAATACTGCGATTGTAACACGTTATCCCTTTTATTCTGCTCCAGTAACCTAGCCGAAAGAAGGGGCCACAGTGCATGTTTACGTTTCCTCGACTCCTGCCTCCAGCAGAGGCATCCTGACGGTGAGGGAGCCCTTCTTGCCAAGCTGACCAGATCCATATCCAGTCCCGGTGGGTTGAATAAACTCAACAGAAGGAATTCAAATAGGAGGAGTTCTCGAAGGAAGCACATCTCATCAGTGAGTATGAGATTCGTTCCTGCTCGTAGAGGAACTCATTTTGGGCCTCATTTGGGGCCAAAATTGGGCTATGTAATTATGTATAGTCTATAAGCAGGCCTGGAATTGCCACAGAGAACATGGCATTTGTTGCCTTTAAAAAGTTTCCCATAGACTTGAAGATTTTCCCATGGAAGTGTCCCTTGCAAAACGAAAATGGCTTGCCCTCTAAAAGATAATATTCCAGGCCAGTATAACAGCTTCCCAATGCTTGTAGAAAGGCCATAAACGGTGCGAGTGTTGAGCCGAAAGAACCTACCTAAAAAACAAGTTACAGTCGACCCTCGTTATGAAGAGCACATTTAAAGAGGTTCTGCTTATAAAGAGTACATTCTGAAGTCATAAAATTGCATTTCTGCTTTGTGTTTCTTTGTTTTGATGTCCTTGATTACAACGTTCCTGTTATAAAGAGGTAATTTGGCCAGTCCCAGTGACCTTGTTATAATGAGAGTAGACTGTATTTGTTAAAAATGTAACCGTGTAAAGTCAATGGCCAACACGGGAAAATAAAATGCTAAATAGTTGTCCGTTTTCGCCTTCTACGTATGGGCTTGGTCTATAAAAGTCTTAGTAAACTGCAATCATTAAGATATGAAATTGCTGCAGTCACAGAAAGATTTTGGTGCGGAGTTTGGTTTTTTTAAGGCCGAGACCTTTATCATGGTGCGTCCATCTTGATTTTCTCCCATACAAATCAATGTAACCAAACCGAGGCTGGAAGGAGAATAGTCTGGTTCCTGTTTGTACAATGAATGTTAGCATTCGTTACTGTTATTGGATACAGGGAACATGACCAAGATGGCGGCAGCATGATAAAGGTCTATTTCTTCTGATCTTCACAGGTGTATCTCGAGGAAAAATCTCTGACAGACACTGAGGCAGGACCGGGGATGTCTGCGCTATTGGCAACAAACGACGGGGCCGCTGCCGGTTACCGTGTGTCAGCTCTTATATCACAAGTCGGCCTGATGGCCATCGCTCCGGCCGTTCCGGAGATTTCTCTCCACAGACGGATAATTAATACTTTATTTAAGAAACTAAGACGTCAGGCGAATGTCGAGGAAGACTTCACGGTGACAATGTGATTGGACCGGTACACGATTGACAAGCAATATTATGTAAAAAGGATTAATGTCAGGGTGGCGGCATGGGTTTCTGCTGTAACTTTTTGTTACGTGTTTCTCAGGCACAAGACGATTGACTGATAGTACCGGTACTCTTTTATAACAAAAGTGTCGAAACTTTGAAGTGCTGAATATGATGACGACCTTTTGGTCCGAGAAGAGTCGACAAGTGCCTCGCTCAACCATCGTGGGACGTTAAGGACGTCCATATTCTTCAACGCATGATGATGTGGCGCTCCAGCCGTAGCCGTGGCCGCCGATTCGGACACGACCTTTGACACCATTGTTTATATACCTGTGTTAAAGGCATCGTACACGTTTGGTAATTGGAACCTGTTGTTTGTTTCAATCCTATATAGGTGTAGATATATACCATAAAACTAACCTGTGAAAATTTCATTTCAAAAGGTGGTAGCGTTTTTGAGATATTGCCGAAAATCTGGAGCGGTTATGTCCACGCAGGAAGAATAATCTGGAATACACACTCTGAGAAGCGTCATCGTAACGCTTCTCAATATTCAAAATATTTTGGTGATAAAAAGTGATATATTTTTCCATAACCGCAGTCCTTCGAAGTCAAGTTTCTCAAAATGCATTATACTATCCAAAGCTGCTGTACTTCTTACAAAGTAAGTTTTTATTGCCATAAATTTTCAGAGTCAATTACCAAATGTGTACGATGCCTTTAAGTCAGTTTTGAATTGTTGAACAAGATTTTGAAAGGACCTGTAGGACGTTTCATCCTACTGTCCACGGAGAAGGTACAGCTTCGACAGTTATGTTGGGCAATAGTAAACAACAACACATTGGTAAATTTTTAAAAATATATTTATTTATTTCATGACATATCCAACAGCGTAAGCGCCAATCAGGATGGTGAATGTAAAACGAGAAGAAATGGTCGGTTTTAGATGTGGGAGGAATGCCCTAAATGGGCAAAAACCACGCAATCAGGTAGGGACTGTAAACCCTTTCAGGGTCCAGGGTCTGAGGGTGGATTCGGACTGGGGTCCACTGAGGTGAAGGCAGGGAAAGAAACTGAATCAACCTGATGTATCGTAACACAATGGTAAAGCTGCAATCTTAACCCTAACCATAAACAAATAGATAATATTTTGAAGAAGTTTGTCTAACAGAGAAAACATGTGTTTGTTAAGAAAGGAAGACAGTGTGATGATAATTTTGTGAATTTGATCCACAGACGGAAGAGAGTCGTCAGGTTTCCCCAGAGCTGTGTATCGAGAGACTTGCGACAACGTGCGATAATAAGCCATTTTGTGTATAAAAAAACACGCATTGGCGAACACAGGGTGCAGACTAGTATGCCCATTGGGTCGTGCTGCATTTGGACCGAAAAATAATGGCGTCCAGCAGCCACGTGACCGAAGAAAACTGGTCCCTCTATAACGCAACTCTCAATACACAGCTCTGGGTTTCCCTGCAGAAGGACGCCCTCTGCCGGCCAAGCATCAAGAAAGTCGAAAGCAATAAAATGACTATAATAATTATTGGTAACAATAAATGAACTATAAAAGTTGCTAAAATAAAATTAGGCTTTTCCTTTACGTTGATTTCAAACATCCCACATTGACTATAACATAATTAAAAACGTTCTCTGAACTTTTCAAACTTTCCGACTCGATTCACTCATTTTGGCACAATCATTGCTTTTAATGAGCATGATTTTCTTTTTTTCTTATATGAGAGATCGCCTAACATCACTAGGCCACGGACGGCCACTTCAGGGTGAGGGCCAATCTTAACTGATTTGGGTTATCGACCCAAATTAACTGCCACCAGGGTCTTATTGCCACCTACTCCTGCTGGGGCTGAAACAGGTCCCCTTCACAGTCCGTAAGGATGTAGGCATGGGTATCGTCCACTGTGAGCCTGGCTGGTAGAGCAGAATGCACTACCTTCTAACTTACTAACCTTCCACTAACTTTTTTTACGAAGCAATTATGGTTAAGTGCCTTGCTCAAGGGCACAAGTGTCATGACCGGTTATGGAACCCACACTCTGCTGCTGACAACACCAGAGCTTGGGTACGGTGAACTAGACCACTCGGCCACAACACGCCACGATCTTGCTTGATTCCCGTTACTTTTCAGAAGATGTCCAGGTACAAAGACCGTACCCGATAAGCGGCTGCGGCTTCGATGCGGTTGCGGCTGAATCACTAAACAGGCGTTAAAGCATAGGCTGCCCTTAGCAACATCATTAGCCGCAGCCGAAGGCCTTCAAGGAATCCATTTGCCAGTTCCAAGACGGCAACCATTTTGCTGACAAGTGGACAATCCCTGTTCAACAATCTTATTATTTTGGTCGTGAGTACCAGGCAGTTTTTTGTTTTACCCCAAGATGGTCAATGTGTGAACCTTGGCCCATTGTTAAAAGTCTGTCACCTGGAAGTGGCTTGGCGTGTCCGGAACATTGGAAGTGTGGATGGTTGACCTCAAATTTCAGCTGGGTCATACGGGCGTAGTCAACTTCTAATTTTTGACGTGGAGTTGGGACAGGCCGGGGCAGGGCTTAACCCTTTAAATTTGAGTTCGTACGTAAGAGGGCCAACCAGCGTATTTTTGTCCAAAATTGGGTTGAAATTCAGAAACATTGTCAGTACAGGCCTGGAATTTCATCTTTGATTGAGGGGGCAAGTCCAATTTGCGTTTTGCAAAGGGCATTTCCGTAAGAAAATCTTCAAGTCTAATGGGAACCTTTTTAAGGGTCACCAATTAAGGCCAAGACCAGGGCAACAGAGGCCCCCAGTGGCCTCCGTGTAATTCCAGGCCTATAATTTAAATTCAGTGCATACGTGTAAGAAGCTTACAACAATGTAAGATTTGAAGAGGTGGAGTGATAGCTTCGTTTCCAACACATCCTTGAAATTCAACAATTGTGTTTTAAAATTGTGTGAGATGTAAGTTTGGTTTGTCACCATTAACAAAGGAGTCTATGTTATTCATTTAGGATTTTGATAATGGAGAGTTTTTTTCCTAATAACCAAGTTTTGTTCTGACTTTTATATCCGGATATCGCAACGTGTGCTTAACGCTTGTTTCCCAACAGTAAACCATGAAGGTATACACAGAGATAATTAAAACAAAATAATAATATTAACTGACTCTTGCCCTAGTGCCTTACGTATAAACCAGTATTAATAGACTGTGCAAGTCCCGTGCGTATCGAAAACGAGAAAAAAAACGAACGAAGACTGATTTCTATGAAATCAAATCTTCTTTTAAAGTTATATTTATACAAAATTCTTGAAAATATAAATACCTATATAGCAAGTTGGTATAAATAAATGTTCAATATTTGTATATTAATATTATTATTCAAATAATTTGTTCAAATCGACATTGAAACAAAATTACAACTCGGGACGAGGATGCTTATTGTTAAAAACCCCATTTAAAAACCCCATTTGCCAATCAAGCCCGAATGTGTACGTCTATTACATTGGCTTAATGACAACATGACCGCCAGTTGGGCAAAATTCTTAAATATGTAGTAACGGGAAACGGAGGTCAAGTCTTATTCTCAGGTTTTCTTCGTTATTTTGTTGAATTGATTTTACTTTGATATTGTTCATCACTTAGTATTACATTCCCAACAACATGCATAATTTTCATAGCCATAAAAACTCCGTTAAACAAAAACAACTTACAAAATCAAAATCCCGCCCACGTGAAACTTCATAATATGGTTAGGACCACAATGGTCCCGGAAGTTCAAAAATGTGCGAGCCTTGTGCCGTTGCATAATATAATTGCATTACAGTGATCGATTACACGTAATCGACTCTTTAAGTTCATTGGTATAGCAAGTATCGAACAAAATTAACACATGAAAAGGAAAGTTGTATTTCGACGACGGGTAATTTACATGATGTGATTCGAGTCCGAGCATTTTGTAGTACAGTATCGAGTACCTTACTTCGAGTCCGAGTCCTATTTTAATAAGTCAAGTATCGATTACGGTCTTTGAGTTCAAGCACCCGACTTCGACTACGAGTAGGCCTGCCGGTAATTTTTAAGTCGAGTATCGAGTACGGATTTCGAGGTTCGAGTAGCCTATAGTACTAAGTACTACATGGCACTTCATGTAGCCTATAGGCTAGTTCATTTCTGCTTTTGGTGGAGACAGTAGCACTGGAAAAATTGGGGGCGGGGGTCCCTGGCTGTTGGTTGACAACTGGTCCCCTTCATCTTTACTTTGAGTGAGGACGGCCAGTGCTTCCCACTCTTTTCATCCTGTATAGGCCTGTTGAAAATAAGTGGTCCTAACGTCTGTATCGCCGGGGTAGTAAAACGCCATAGCAGTAATATATACTACCAATTATCGGCCAATGGGCCTACGCCCTCAAAGTCGTGACCTTTGAAGGGCTTTCGATCATTAGCAATAGTTATGTGCTAGTGCGGATCGAGAGAGTGCGGACTTCCCACCCCGGCAAAAACATCAAACCAACAAACGCGTGCTTGCTGGACTGTCTGGACCATTGGCCAACCAAGCCCAACGACAATGACCCTCAGCGGCCACCTCAACACTTGAGCTGTCTTAAAACAAATGCAGGCTTCGAGACACCCGTCAGCAGATGTGATAAGGTATACGAGAACGCTGCGGGTATTATCATTGTTTATTAGTTGACGCAGGAGGGCAGCAAGCAGGTTATCTGTTATGAATGAGCAATGTACGGTAGCAGCTATGTAAATATTTAAATCGCAAATATTCACGTAAATGTTTACGTAAATATTCACTTGATTTAGGCCGTGTCGCAAATAAATACATATTAATTTGCGTAATATAGGCCTACGTATGGTCGATGTCCCTTTAAAGCCACCGTAGAAAACAAGACGACGGAGATCATTATTTTGCTCATAAACGCTATTGAGGGCGGTATATAAAGCATCCGTTCAACAACAATGGTTAATTTGTCACGTCAACCACGTCAGATGAAACTAGAATTAGATGCCTTGGGTTGTTTAATTTGATAGATGGAATCACAGACGGCGTTCAGAGGGACTACTACGGGGTACCTGTTTGTAAATGCACAGTTTGGCGTAAATGAATTCCGATGTTTGCATAAAATTATAAGATAGCCTACATAATTATTCACGAGCCTATGTCGAACCGTGCTTGCATAGCGTGAATATTTTTCCTGGTGTGCCATCCTATAATTAGTTCAACCATTCACAGGCGCACACGTCGGCCTAACTAGCTACCAAAAACATTGCCATGTTCTCTCATCACACAGTGCCAATTCCTAGTAGTGGTAGGCTCTACTTATTTTAATTATCAACTAGGCCTAATGGACGTTGATCAACCACTGATTGGAATATCATTAGTGTGTATTGTGACGATCCAATTATAATTAACCGCACCTGCTAGCTGTAGCTTTGGGAAGCCTTGGGATGGATCTCGGCATGGTTGCTGTATAATTAGACCATTACTATTGTTTTTTTTGTGGTGGTTATTCCATTCTCTGACCTAGCCAATTTCCGAGCCCAAATGTTTGCATTTTTTAATGCCGTTAGCAATCGGCGCTTACGGTAGCAGAAACTCTTACGCGCGCACAATTTTATTAAGGCTACTTTACGTTATCTTTTTCACTTTGCAATGTGGCTCCAACCCATGAGGAATTACAAGGACTGATTCGACCTTTTGGTCACGAGTGGCACATTATATCCTAAATAAAAAAATTTCCTCCAAAGATCCAACGCTTCAGTTCCATAATGCATCTGGAAGGCTGACCAGACTCGATCTCGTCATGGAGGAAATTTTCTTCCTCCATGATTTCGTACACCGTTGTTCCGATGATGGAGGGGGGGGGGGGGGTTGGCTGATTCTTCACAACCGGCTGTATTACTATTTTGGCAAGGGAAAAATTCCGAATCGACGACAACCAACAACCAACCAACAAACAACATTAGTTGTTTTTGTCTCCTTGTTCATTAAATAAGACCGATAATACAATAACGGTTCCGTATTATCTTTTAAAATTAAATGTCAAAAATATTTACACATTTTAAAACTCATGGATGGCCAGAATCTGCCCCTCAAAAAAAAACCACCAACAACAACAACAACACCCCCAAACAACAAACAAACGAACGTGCAGTGCAGTATCAGCTATCCCTACTACTTTGCTTGGTAGTGTATATTACAAAAGTATAGATGAATAATATGCATAATAACTAATCATTGGGTGCAACGGAGCAAGTAATCCGTTGGGTTTATTCATAGAGCAATTAGGGTGATTGGTCAATTCAAGATCACTCTTTAGAGTGACGTCGGCCCATTTTATGCATCCGAGACTGGAGTGGCAATATTGAAACACTAAGTAGGCCTACCGGTAGGTAACAAAGAGCTCGGATCAATGTCTATGCATAACAACCAATTCAGAACTCATCATTATTTGACATAGGGAAATTTCTACCGTCTGCCTCAAGGATCATGGTGGAAGTTGTGAAATCATGCATGACCGGTAACCCAAGCCTATAATACGTGGGGGATCGAGACATTACAGGAATACAGGATAAACAATCCAGCTGAGTTCAGAGAGCATGCAGACGACGCGTGACCAAAAACTCTGGTTACTGATTGGTCAATCAGTCTGGGTGGTTGGTAGCCGGCGTTACACCGACGTTGTGGACAACGTAATGGCGAACTGTCAACTAATCGAATCCCTCCACCACATAGCCTGGAATTTCCGTGATTAGCATAAACAAGGCTCTTTACGCGGGTTCCATGGGAGGAATTCCATGATAAGTATGGCGGCCATCATGGAAGTTATCATGGAAAAGTAGCGGAATTTCCATGGGTCAACAAAAAGAGTGTGGTGGTGTCGAGTTTATCGAGCGTGTCATCGCCTGAACGAAGTTAATGAATGAAAAAGAATCGTGATATGGATGGAAAGCTGAAATGTGAGAAAGACAATTCATCGGGACAACGTGTTCTCGTTATAAAAAGCTGTGCCGTGTTCAACTGTTCACGTGAGTTTATTATTTGGTCGAATAACGTGAAACGTTTTCATCGTAGTCGTACGGTTAGTTGTGCATGTTTTTGTAACGTTAACTGGTGTTTGGGCATGGGCAAACAACAAGTCAGACGACACTAGTCGACAGTTTTTCAGTTTGGCCATTGTTTTGACTGTCTGTCAATGTCTGCATGTCTTGTCTGGCGACATTACGTGCATGTCTGGGGCTACAAATTATTCTTATTTAGGCCTGATGTTGGATTTGGTTGTGTGTCATTCGTAACTCAGTAACTCAACTGTATCATCAACAATGAGCCTTGTTGAGTCATTTATTAATTATTTATAGTATTAAGTGGTATTTCCATGACGGTGTTCGCTCCATCCATGGTTCATGAATCATGGGATGGCTACAAATGCTGCGATAGTCGTACAGATGTAGCTTTGTCACATCCCTCAGATCTATCATCTATCTAGTTCGATACGCACAGTTTTTATACAAAGTAACAACCTATTTTTACTATGGTCGACCCGACCAATGTTTACAAATTTATGTGAACTACCTGAAATTTGATACTTAACATAATTTATTAAACTATTAGGTGATTAGGGAAGGTCATTGAATTCCGTAAAATCCACTCGTCTTTTATTATTGATTTCGATAGGACCTACAGCTAGGAAAAATATACTCCTAGAACTATGACTGAGGTTCGTTCCGCTACGTGGAGGCGATAGCTGAACGAACCTCGTAGTTCTAGGAGTAGGAAAAATACAATGTTCCACATACAGAGCTGCTTTCAACCTAAACAAAAATAGACCTGTATGGTACTGTCGCACAAATCGTGAAATACCGTTTCTGCCGACTTGCGCTGAGTAAACTACCAGCCCGTATACGGGATGCAATCAGACTTAGTTGCGATAATCGTTACCCTCCATCCTCATGCTCCCAACTCACGTTACGAAAACAGCAACTACAAATACAATAGAATAGAATCAGTCTTCTTCATTTTATTTTTTAAGAGATTTATGTGTAGAGCCGTAAACTGCTCTCATAGGACAGTGCTTTGTACCCCTCATCCTCAGAATCTATCTTCACACTAATCGTTTAAATTACCAGTGAAATTAATACATGATTTTACAAAATCTGACAGTTTAGTAATGTTCAAACATGACACGTTAAGTACCTCAGACAGGCCTCAACCTTAAGCTTCAGAGGGTCAAGGCCACTTGGCCTTGAAGGCTCCAAAAAAGAGAGGGGCACCAAGGCCAACTGAAAGGGCACCAAGGCCATTTTCAAACTTTTATTTGTTAATGACATGTATACTCCAACACGCTCACTTGACAAAAAATCGTTGCCCCAGAACACAGAATTCTTGGAAAAAATCATACAGAAAAAATATTAAGAAAGTTAATTCCCTGCGTGCTCATCTGAAAAAATATCAATCCTGGATCACCATCGCCCCATCTCCCCACCCAACCCCAATGCTCAATCAAATATGTTGTTCCGGAAAATTCAACCAGACCTTGAAGTTGAATATAAAATTCTTGAAAAACAATATTCTTAAAAATAAATATGATTATGTAAATTGAAAACGAATCCCCAACGTCTAATAATAATTGGCCTATGTAAACGTGCATGCCGACCATGACGAGGTTTATGCCTTCCGAGTTCCGGCTTAACAATCTCACCAAAATGTATACATTCCGTGAATCCAGCAAAGGACAGTTACCAGTTTTAACCTAAACAAAAAAATTAAATTAACTAACATGTACAGTACACTGGTACCACAGACTGCCACAAAGAACCATACATTGTGCGGTACATTGTACGGTGTATGTACTTTTCAGGGTATTATTATCAGGAAACCCCATGTCGTGTGTACTGTCTCCACAGTGTCTCCACAGTCTCCTGTGGAATTTTGTGGCATGGATGTGCTGGGCTGGAGAGTATACCGATAGTAATAACGAAAGAGCATTTTAGCCATTTTCTAAACTCCAACCTCCAAGATACATGTTCGTTAAGTTTGTGGCATGGATGTGCTGGGCTGGAGAGTATACCGATAGTAATAACGAAAGAGCATTTTAGCCATTTTCTAAACTCCAACCTCCAAGATACATGTTCGTTAAGTTTGTTTTGCAGTTACTTGATGTCAAATGATTTTAAAATGTTCCCATCAATGCATGTCAAGTTTGTAAACCACTTATTCCTAAATTATTGAGGTTTTGCTCTAAACAGCCAAACTTCACATGTGTGTATTTGTCTAAGAAGTGAAACTAAGACTAAGACTGATTATAAAATCATAGTGTTCATGAAATTTCATGTGAGGACGTACCTCTGATGATTCATATGCACGTACCATAACCGGATTGCAGGATCTGGCAAAAAAAAATTCCCAAATTGTTTAAATCCCCTTTAAAATTGTTTGCTCTCTTAGACAAGGTTAAGTAGTGCAGAAGAGTGCAACTCGCACTTAATAATTATGGTCTGCCATATGTAATAACTTCAGTAAATATTTTGTGTGTTTATATTTCAGGTACACTAGACCAGCACGGTAATTATGCTAAAAAGTAAGTGAACATAAAATTCTCTTAGCAGTATTTGATACCAGCAGTTCCTTCTTTTTTTTACATTTGACTATTTTTATTTCAAATTTTTTCCTCCTTCTTCTTTTCTTTTTTCTTTCATGACGTGTACATTCTCATAAATCCGCTGGGATTTATTTTTCTGTTTTCGAAAAAAACAAATTGATTTTTGTTCACTGTGTATCGGCCGTTGGCCACAGCTGATAATCAGCCATGGCATGCTCGAATCTCGGGCTTGCCACTCGTACTGAGAACAATGAAAAACAATACCGGCAGACTGAAAGTCTTTCGTAAACTTTGTTTGTCAGACAAAAGGACCTGGTCTGGAATTGTGGATTACACAATACTCTCTGGTAAAAGGGAGATTTGGAGTATGAATTCCAGTACCGTTTGTACCTCACGGTACGGAGCGAACAAAGCTTAGCACTCACACACTTTTGGTGTTATGCCGACTGCATAAGGAAATGTTAGGGTATATTATCATGTTGACCTTGTGAATGACACCCTTAACAGTAATATCGGGCAAAATGTTGTTAATCTAGGGCAAAAATACAACGAAAATCAGCAAAACGGTATCCATTTTTAAGGTGCGTGTATGAGCTCCCATATCCGTTGTCACTGTGCATGCAAAACACGGAAGCCGTGGTTACGCGTCAAGTGAACACACAAAGTGTTGACGTATAGGTATCCATATGTATCCGTAGCCTTGCGATTGCGACACCTCTCTATTGTTTGGGGAAAAGGGTGAGTTTGGTTAGGTTGCCATATTGGCAGACATGGCGCCAGTCCTTCTGATTTGAAAATCACAGGCGTGTGAAAAAAAGCACTCCTGGATTTGTCTAGGCATGCGATTTTGCCAAGTGCCAAATTCGTGGTACAGGCTGGGACTGAGACCAATAAACAATCAACCCGCAAAATACCCCCCCCAAAAAAAACCCCCCCCCAAAAAAACCCAAAAAAACATAAAAACATAAAAACAAAATAAAATCAAGAAGAATAAATCTTACATTATATATACAGTAAAGTACTCTTTTTGTTCATTCAGGGTATCCTAAATTGATAACTTTTGTAGAATGAAGCCTACATGTTCTGTAGTTTTTCGTAAAAATAAGCTGAAATTTCCACGGAACTTTGCTCCGTTGACCATGCTGTCGACACAATGTGCGTGCATACCAGCAACGACAATGCTGTATAATGGTTTAGCGTGCCCGCACCAGGGATGAATAACCGCTTTTCCCGAGCATGCGCGGAACGTCAAGTCTTTGGTCAATGCGTTTGTAACTTGGTTTTGTATGCTATCGCGTAATTTCACCAATGGAGGGCGTTTACTCTCGCGCTATCTAATTGTTCTAAAACGCCCTCTAGCGTTCAATGTTTATTGCAATTATTGTCGCACGCAAAGTAACAAAATAAAGAAGACTACAAGCCTGTAAACTGGCAACAGTGTGTCGCACGGGATCGGATCGCGCGTTTTGTACATCTTGATCGTGCTTGATTTAAATTTTACAACGTTATTTTCTTCAAAAAAAGCCCACAAAAATCAGCTTAAGTATTCAGAGGATGTACGGAGGGATTTTGTTTAAACTTTCAGGAACGAAAGATCTATCCATAAAAAATTATGTTCAGTGAAAAATATCAGCGATAAATTTAGTGTCTGCGTAGATTTACGGTCATGTTTACTGTCTCAAAATCATGGTCAGATTAAGGACCTGGATCATGTAATCATAGTAAAATAAAAACGGAACAGCTTTGTGTTTGCCAAAGGACAAACTCCTAGGACAAACTCTAGTTATTATTATTATACTTCTTTCCAAAAAATCTCAATGCTTTAACACAAGAAACTTGTAGATTGTCGATCTCAGGAACTACAGTCTTAACAAACACAGACAATACAAGCAAATGAAAGCCTGTGCTCTAACTTGGATACAATTAACATGATGTTATCATTGTGTCATTGTAGCCCGTTTTTCAATTTGTGGCGGTTACGATTTGGGCATGTGGGAGGACAATGTAGTCATGTGACTCCTTTGTTGACAACATTTAAGTTTTTTGGTGTTCTCATGGCTACAAATCATCTTGTCTCGAGCTTATGCAAAGCGATATGCATTCATGAGAAATCTGTAAAAATATTGATGAACTTGTAATAGCGCCCTCCCGTGACTGCTCCCATTAATTTTGTTTTGCTATTATTCTCAAAGTATTTGAACACTTTGTAAGCAGACAATCTCATACTTAACATTGTTTTATCAGGACAAGTCACCGTATTGTAGCTTATGACTTCAGGTAGTTGGTGAAACAAATGGTGTCATCATGACATTATCAGGTGTCAACTTACATCAAATCAAAAGATAGGGGCCTTCTTAAAAAATAATAACCTTGAGCTGCATGAAATAACTCATAATCTGTATTGTCACTCAATAGATGGTGCATCTTTACAAACACTTCACCCAAACTTGACCATTTCATCCGGTCCAAACCTGAAGTCCAATATTAAAGAATAAGAGGCTTCTATAGGGAAAGTGATCAAGTTTATTCTTATTTTCTACGAAATAATCAATGAAGTCTCAGCTTTTTGAAAATGTGGAAGGCTTGCTGACGTCTGGCAGGAAGTTCCATTTCGAAAACTGAACTTAACATTTTCATGTAGGGACAACTGCTATACCAAATTACCTTGAGACGGTGATGACTTGCATGACGCGCTGTGACATTGTGCATATTCACAATCATTTATTCTATTATTCTTAAAACCCTTTTGTTTGATTTGCAACAAGCACGTTCATATCTAACTATTTTTTATTATTTATACCGAGCCAATGAAGTGTGACACCCCTAAGTGCAAACATAATGCACGCTACACATTAAAACGTTCAGAGCAAGTCAACATGTCATCCACTGTTGACCTTTCCAAGCAGATTGCCATGTCAACTGGTCCCACACACAGAACATTAGCCGAGTAAATAAAAAAACATGTTTAGTGCCGGGTTCCTGAAAAAAGGGAAGCGGGAGGGGCTTTTTATGTTAAATTTTGAGATGGCCAACATTCTTTTTCAAATTTTGAACAACCATTGGTTTTTCAACTGTTCAATACACAATAATGAAAGAAACGTGTTAGACAAGACATTGAACATGTTTACAATGGTTTTATTTATTTGTTTGTTCAATAAAACCCCTACTGTAGCTCACTTTCACCAGAATAAATGTAAATGTGTAACTAAACGTTCTGTTTTTAACCATGTAACCGGCACTGGCTGAGTTCTGACTTGCAAGTATTTTATTTTTCTGATGTATCAGTTGACATTGTATGGTTTTTAAATCGCATTTTGAATTGGTAAAAATAAAAATAAAATCCATGCAGCCCCCAAAAAGGAAGAGTGCGGGGACGCTAAACATTTATATTTTTTTAATTACCGAGTTCAGGCAGCTCCTAGCCATGTGTCCTTGAAAATTATGCTTGCAATTATGCACAGCATGGCGTCCGATGGTCAAGTGGTTAACGTTTCACTTTGACATGATGTAATTGGGTATTGAACATTAAATCAAATATTATTATTTGGTTTTACCCTTACACCGATGTGTGTAAAGCACTGAATACTCAGTACTTTCCCAAGTCCTGTGAAAATAACAATCCACAGACATAATCGGTGGGGATTCGAAGTCGATACCACTCGAGTAATATGCCTGTGGATTTTGTTCACAGGACCTGGGGATAGTACTGAGTATAAAGTGCTTTACACACATTGGTGTAAAACCAAATAATGTTATTTATCCTCAATGCAAATTGAATGACTATCAAAAAAAATATTGTTATAAAAAGATCCATATCTCTTGAAACACATGATGGCGTAAAGATTATAAGCACCATTTTTTAGATCGGAACTTAAGATTCATTTCATGCACAGACATGACCCCTTTTTGACCCTTCCTAACACTTCCAAACCGGAAGTTGACATGAAACAATTTCCTCAGAGGTCTACAGCAAATTTGCTTCAGAGTTGTATGTATGGCTTATGTGTATGAAATCATCAGTGAGGTGTAACCTTTAGAATTTTAGGGTTGATGAGGTCATCTGTATGCAAGAGTGCCCTCAGTGACAAGATTTTAAAAGGCCATATTTTAAATTTTACATTTGGTTTATCATATTAACCCTGTTTGACACCATCATAAAAAATTTCACACGCTTACATTCAGGTACTGTTAGCACGTTTTTTAGTTTTGGGTGAACATATTCCTTTCAAATGGTCTGAGACATCAGATTAGAGCCTTTGGACTCAATGAAGAAAAAAAACCTTAAACCTGTCAAGCCATCTGGAAGCCATCTGTCGAAGACATGATTGATTACACCAGGAGTATAGGAAAAAACTCACACACTAACACCATGGTACTGTTTCCAACAGTACCTTTTTACTGTTTTCAACAGAAGCTTCGCGTAAGTGTGTGTTTATCTTTTTGTGGTGAACATTTAAAGGGTCTGAATTATCAGATAAGTGCCTCTGGAAGCCATCTGGCGAAGACATGGTTGATCACATCCAGGTGTGGCCTTTAGCCCTAGGCTAAAGAGATAAGTTTACGACTCCTGTGGGAATTCTGAAAGGGGAGGTCATTGATGGAATGTTTTTAGTCAAAGGATCAACCCAGGGCAACTTCCTTTTCACATGCTATTTGGCTGGATCTCAAGAGGGAATGTGATGGAATTTCAGATAAACGACGCGTCATTTTGTAACTTATATAAACTAAGCTTTACCGTCAAAACTAAATATTTTCATCGTTACAAGTTTAGTTTAGTTTGTAGAGGATGAAATTAACCTTTTGGAATGATTTGCACATTGGTTTGTTTTCGCTTTACCAAATAGAAGCCTTGAGGTTTGAAACATAAGACAGATTAACTACAATTGCAAAATAGTGTTTGTGTACATAGTAATGTCTGTTATGAGGAAAGATGTACCCAGGAGTTTGCTGAACTTTACTGTTGTCTCGAACAACCAAAATGTTAACATAGTGATCGAGAGACCTAGACCTCTCTCGCCTGGATAGCTCTTACTGCTCCTGAGAATGGTTGGCTGGTGGAATCACCAGGCCTGGAAAAAATCATCTTTGAGAGGGCAAGGTCATTTTTTATTTTGCAAAGGGCACTTCCACTGGAAAATCTTTAAAGTCTATTGGAAACTTTTGAAGGGGCACCAAGGCCAAGAACAGGGCAACGGAGGCTGTGACCTCCGTGTAATTCCAGGCCTGAATCACTCCAACCTGACCTCCAAAATTACCTTAAAGAAGAGACCTAGATCTCTTTGATCCTCGACTCATTCTCCCGAAAGTGGTTACTCAGAGATTTAGTGGTTACCTCAGATTATTAAATCTGACCCTCAAGGAGCATCCTTGCAGAGGAGACCTATTCTTTCTGATCAGTAGCTTCCCAGAATGACTAGCTGATCGGATCGCTTTTATCTGACCCTCAGGAGCACTATCAAGAGTGATCCATGTTTCCTAGACCCTAATATACCCTTCAGAGTTGGCTGCTAATCAGGTGATTCTGAGCTGGCCATCAAGACTTCCTAGATAGGAGGATTGGTATCGTCTTAGGTCGGTGATGTTCTTTGGACTCTAGTTCTAATCTAGCTAATCAGATCGCTTTGATCTGACATTCAAGGAGTACCATCAAGAGTGAATTATGCTTCCAGTAGATGCTAATACCCGTCAGAGTCGGCTGCTAATCAGGTGATTCTGATCTGGCCATAAGGACTGCCTAGATAAAAGGAGTCGTATTGTTCTTAGGTCGGTGATACTCTTTGGACTCTAGTTCTAATCTAGCTAATCAGATCACTTTGATCTGACATTCAAGGAGTACCATTAAGAGTGAAGTGTGCTTCCAGTAGACCCTAATACCCGTCAGAGTCGGCTGCTAATCAGGTGATTCTGATCTGGCCATCAAGACTTCCTAGATAAGAGGAGATTGTTCTTAGGTCGGTGATGCTCTTTGGACTCTATTTCTAATCTAGCTAATCAGATCGCTTTGGTCTGACATTCAAGGAGTACCATCAAGAGTGAATCGTGCTTCCAGTAGACCCTAATACCCGTCAGAGTCGGCTGCTAATCAGGTGATTCTGATCTGGCCATCGAGACTTCCTAGATAAGAGGAGTCGTATTGTTCTTAGGTCGGTGATACTCTTTGGACTCTAGTTGTTATCTAGCTGATCAGATCACTTTGATCTGACATTCAAGGAGTACCATCAAGAGTGAATCGTGCTTCCAGTAGACCCTAATACCCGTCAGAGTCGGCTGTAATTAGGTGATTCTGATCTGGCCATCAAGACTTCCTAAATAAGATTGTTCTTAGGTCGGTGATGCTCTTTGGACTCTGGTTCTACTCTAGCTGAATAGATAGCTTTGACACACACAACCTTACGGATCCGGTTTGTGGGGTCCTGCTAATGTTGTATTTTTCCCTTTTTAAAGAATTCCCATGTGGGGTCTAGGTTGAACAAAGAATTCCCTTGTGGGTCCATTGTTCCATTGTGTAAAAGACCCCACAAGGGCACTCCCGTAAGCTCAAGTACACGTAAAGGGTTCTCCCCAGGCTTTTTCAAAACTGAGGGGGTATTTTGGATCCAAATCTTTGGATGTTTGGCTGAAGTACGCTGACTTGAAACAAGGTCCTCGGAATGTTTTCTACTTGGTGTTTATCTTGGTTTTAAAAGCCCTAGTACTGTGCAATTTTGAGCATTCTATGTGGTTTTCTCTTGACAGTTTTTGTGATTTCCTTTTCCTTTTTGTGTCGGTCAAAATGTGCGCGTATCGGCACGCAAATCCGGCGTATCGGCCCGATATGCTAGCTTGTGCATGGGGAGAACCCTGACGTACATCAGTTTAACAGAAGCAATCAGGTGGAAAAGTTGCTGCGGGGTGAAAAGCAAGGAGGAAAGAGCAGACCTATAGCCCCTGTGCATGTCTCAACGCGCATGATCGGCGCGCAAAGGATTCTTGGTTGAAATCCAAGTCCAAGCACTACCGAAGCAATGTGGTACACAACTAAAAAACCTGGCGTAGTTGCATGTAAAACTACATCATGTCATCCATCTTGGTAGCTCGATTTATGTTTTAAACTGTACCATACTCGGTTTCCCAAGATGCAGTGCAGTATATTTTTAAGATAAGATGGCGCTTGTGCATATGCAGAGCTGCCAACTCTCCCTGATTCTGCAGAAAGTTGCCTGAAAATAAACCAATCTTTCCATGTTCTGATGAACAAATTTGAAAATCTTCCTGACTTTGGGAACAACTTCCCAAATTCATTATGTTGAATGTTATTCTAGAAATCTCCCCGATTGTTGTACACAATCTCCCTAATTGCAAGATGCAAATAGCCATGCACGTGGGCTATGCAGAAGATGAACAAAGAAGGGATTTCGGACAGGTCACAAATACTCGAGACTGGTTGAGGTTACAACACGTCCCTGACTGTTTTTACAACTCGTTGGAGGAGCGTTTTGAGAGAGTTCATACACATGCACATCTCAGAAGAGAGATTATTTACATCACGTTACCTCAAACCTCATAGGTTTGTATTTCCATCTGGGATAGGACTACATCCTGCATATGTTCATCCTTCCAGGCAGTATCTGTAGCATCGTCAACAGATATGTTTTTATTCTTGGCTGATTAAGCCCCACATTCTCCAGCTGAAACCCACCCGTATAAAGCAGCATGCAAGTGGACCTATCCTTATGTAGGTTAGGAATTTTCATCGAGCATTGAATTCAATTAGTTTCTGTTTCCTTGTTTGGTAGTGAGATGCAGCATAGAGACAGTCTGAACTAAAGATTCGTTTGACAAAGATGAAGAGATGCAATGTTACAGATGAATAACCTAATTCTTCATAGACAACAGAATGCATGACAATGAAGATTGCTGGTTGAAGTAGACATGAGAGTGCCGTCCTCCATGGCATTCTCCTAAGCTGCTCCTTATTGAGTTAAAAAAACGTAAAAGGTTTTACGTCAACCCACATGTCAGTCAGTTACTGCTCATTGACCCTCCATTCCGTCAAAACCATTCACGAGTGAGGCTCCCTGCTGGGTGAAGGAAAGTGCAGAAGGGAATGTTTAGTTCCGTTGTGTTGTATCTGGAGTGCCGGATGAATGGACTTAATCTTCACATAGATCTGTGGCAGTAATAGAATGGCACATTCTTTGTATTGTGGCAGTTTCAGAGTTGCTGGTTCAGTGGTCTCCCTTAAGAGTGGTCTGCTGGCCAATTGCTAGTTAAAACATCTTAGGACCAGTCGAAATTTCTCTCCAAGTGATCCGGCTGGCTAGTTTAAAGTAGAACATCATTCCTAAAAGCCCTTTTTAATATGAACCATGGACCAGTGAGAAAGCTGGTGGTCTAATGAATCGACAAGCTGACTGCTGATAATATTCAATCAAAACAACATTGAATTTGACCTTTTGACTGACGAAAAAATTCCTCCTTGGAATGTAAAGATCCATTAGTTGTTGAAACTCAATGATGTCAGGTTTCAAATTTCGCTCAGAAAAAGTCAATTATGAACCAAAACATCCCCGTATAAAAATGTAAACACCCATTTTTTCTCAGAATGATTTCATCAGATGTTTTGGATGTTGAGAAATTTTGCACTGGATGGGTATCAAAAACAATTGCAATTTACACCATTTTAACGTGAGGTTAGAGACTCGGAATTTTTCCCCCACTCACATGAGGACTCTGTCTATTGGAAAAGGAGTACATCACAAAATTGAAATGGTCATTTCCCTTCCTCTTGAAGTTGGGAGCCCTAGGAGCCTCTACTGGGCCATCCCTCCTCCGCTGCTCTGCTTTGTGGCATTAAAGGGGAGGTATACCTTTGGTAATTACTAAGCTTGGGCGATACCACGGTATTATTGAATATCGCGATACTAGTTCTGAAACGATTACGATATCGGGTAGATTTTTTTTGAACGTGATATCGGTAAATCGCGATATCGACTAAGTATTGCTATGCATTTCCTAACCGAGACGATCTTGCAACAAAAAATCTCCTAGTGGAGACGATCTTGCAACAACAAAGAGCTGCAAGTCACAGACCGCAACCGCAAGATTCCCCAACGGATCCGACCCGACCGGGTTTCTTCGAAAAAACCAACATCAAAGCCTTATTAGCGATCAGGCGGTCTCACACAGACTACTGAAAAACTACGACATCGCGCTTCCGGGTGTTATCACGTGTTGCATCAACCTCGTCCCCATGGTTTACTTTATTTCCAACCATGTTTACAATAGTACCTCGTACTGCTCGACACACCTTGGGGACAAGGTTGGTGATCTAATTAGTTATGCACACATATAGAACAGTCTGTCATGCGTAGAAGACACATTAAATGTGTGTAAGTAATAGGCCCAGGTTTTCACCCCATAGGTTTAGAGTAAAACCCGAAGAATAGCTCATTGGAAAAAAAGTAGTATTGAGACGGTTGCTTCTACAACTAAATCTTGCACAGTGTGAGATTCGTAGAAGATTGACGTCATCAAAATTTAGTCGCGATATTATCGAATGTCGCGATATATATTCTTGACGATACATCGTGGATGAAAAAAAGCGATATCGCCCAAGCTTAGTAATTACTCCAAAAATGAATGACCATAAAAACTTACTTGGTAAGAAGCATTGCAGGTGTTGATAATGTATAACATTTTGAGAAACAATTCCCTTCAAAGGAATGCGGTTTTAGTGTGAGCGATTCAAAAACATTTTAATCTTACAAACGTTTCTGCCGAAAAAAAATTCTCAGATTGTATATTCCAATCATAGATTCTTCTCTTCCTGCGTGGGCACAACCGCTCTTGATTTTCGGCAATATTCCAAAAAGGCTACCACCTTATGAAATGAAATTTTTACACGTTACATAGTTTTATTGTTTATAAAACAATCAAACGGTTCCAAAAACCATTGGTATACTTTGCCTTTAAGCCTGTTGTAATATTATTAAGACGTCATTGGCAGTCTGACACCCAGAGCTTGTAAACAAGCTCTTTAATTGTCAATTTAATAATTAACAATATACATCATCCTTGAAATCTGTTAAGTCTTGAATCTGTGTGGATACATGGTGTATCCATTACAGTCTGTAGGCCTTTTCACGCGTAAGGGAAATAAGCAAGGGGCCCATGGTCCTAAGAACACAACGTTGTTAAGTCCACATCGTGTAAAATGTACCTCTGCTAAGCACAAGCACGAGTCCTAGTCTTTTTATGACAACGATCGAGACCAGCGACAAAAAAATTGCCACAACGTTGTGAAAAATCACCACGATCGTCTGTGCATGCTGTGTGAATGAACACCCCATGCACGCGCGCACACATGGACCAAGACCATGGTTTAGCTAGAGCTATCACGCATGCAAAAAAAAATGAAAGTTAACAATTAACATACATTTTAAACTGTGTAGAAAGTTCTCTCTCATTACATTCTGGTCTTGTAAAATAAATGCTGGTCCAGTAAATAATGTAACCTACAAGCCCTGCAGTCTTTTGAATTTTTCCTTTAAATTCGAGCCCTGCATTACGTATATATTTGCAAGTGTAATATAAATCACTTCCATCGAAGTGCACTTGGTTAACACTCTCGTTACCAAATTCTGTTGACAAGACAAACTGCTGGTTGCATATTGTTTGGCTATTCAAGCGCGTATCTTGGGTATGGTGGGTGAACATGGACAAAACTACAGCTTTTTAACAAATGGCCTTTGTGCTCAGGCTTGATTGCTTAATTGTGTGTTATATTGGTCGACTAAAGTCGCCATTGGGGGCTCAAGGAGGATATAGTGCACTGTCGACTTAGGTCGCCATTGGGGGCTGAAAGGGTTCAAAAGTATTTTGGGGGATGCAGTTACAGCTTTGACTTGTTGACTGTGAGCTGTACATTTACATTTGAGCCTGGTGCCTTTTGGATTCTGGTCAAGTGTATGCTGTGAATCAGTCCAAACCTGATACTTCGCAGCTAGGCAACTGTCTCCATGTCCCTGGTCATTGCCTTGGTGCCCCTTTGAAATGTTCACCAATTTGTATTTCCTGCCAGGCCCTTTTGGTAGTGTCTCAAAAGTTGGGGCATTTCTGGCACAAAGAAACGTTCCCACAGGCATCACCCGGAATCCATTGGACCTTAGGAATGTTCTGCCGGACCGTGACATTGTGCCGAACTACGAGAACAATCCTACATTAAGGAATATGTGCATTAGCTTTCTGAATGTTCAAATGGAACCTGCAACAGACCAGTCCGTGTAAGCCCTCTGGAACACTTAACAGATCCATTTTGAACGTTTCTACTGTTTTTATAATTTTGAACCGCTTCTATTTCTACAAGTGCAAAGTCTCAGACCCGTGAAGCCTGGTTCATAATTCATGCAAATGTGACTGCGAAGCACTATCTGACATCACAAATTCACAACGAACAATTTGCTCAAGGTGAAATGTCAACTCTTGCCATACATTTATTTAGAGACTTTGTGATGCCAGAAATCACACTCTTATGAATGATGTATGGTCCTCTATTTCTTTTGCAGCGTTTTCAGTTTTGCAGGGTAGGCACACACTCCGTTGTGGGGACTTTAACACAATTGAACAAAGGTCCACACAACATTTTTCGTTGTTCAACTCGGTCCCTATAAGGGAATTCTTTAGAAAAGGGAATAATAGAAACAACAATGGCAAGTCCCCACAACTACATGTAGGTGTTCAAAAGACTGTGTATTTTTACACACACAAAAATTGTTAATGGCCTGATGTTTTGCCTCTAGCAGAGTCTTCCTCGAAGGCTAAATGTCAACACAAGACACATAGCAGGTATACAAGTGTAACAGAAGCAGTCAATTGGAAATACATGAATAGAGAGGCAGAAAGCACACAGAAAAAGCAAGGGGTAAATAATGAACGAGGAGACAAAGAAGGTGGGGGAAGGGGCTGGTTTGACCACAAGAGGTTGGAAACACAAAGGACGACATCAATGATGGGAAAAGGGAGAAAAAGTAATTAATTTAATTTGTTACACACTTATAGACACACTGTTGTATAAAACAGACAGTAGGTATTTTTAACTGTGAATCAATTCTGTTATTTTTGCCTTAGTTGACTTAATTTAGTTAAGGTTAGTCCAATTTTCTTTTTGTCCGGGCATATACCTTCCATAAGCTTGACTTTTCTGGCTATGCCCACATTTCCAATTATCCTCTAACTGACTGTTCTTTACGATTGTTATAAAAAAAATTCTCTGTTGGGGGGGTTGCTTTTTCTGTGTCCTTTCTGCCTTTCTCTCTCTATTCATGTATTTCCACTCGCCTGCTTCTGTTTCACTTGTGTACCTGTTTATGTGTGTTGTGTTGTGTTGTGTTGTCATCTAGCCTTCGAGAAAGACTCTGCTAGGTTCGAAACGTCGGGCCATTCACTACTATTTTTTGCATTTTATACCATAGGTCCTTTTGGTTGGTAAGCAGTTTGCAACAGATAATTCTATTTCCTTATTTCTGGTTGAGTTGAAATGAAAATACAAGTTTTAAAATCTTTTTTTCTCTCTCTTTTTTTACAGCCCCCAGGTATTACATCACACGTCCGAGGTAATTATGACTTTCGACTTTTATTCAAGAATAAAGTAATCAACATGTGCAGGATTAAAATTTTAATCTCTCCCCTTTAACTTAATTTTTTACTGCATTACTTTCTTGAAGTAAAATACATGTATGTCCCAACTTTAACCCTTTAGAGACCATAGCGGCCACAAGTGGCTTCTACCAAAATGCCCATAGCCGCAAACGGCCGCAAGGTTTGACCTACTTCCATTCACATAAAGAGGTCAAAGTAAAGGTCATGTCCGTATATGAAATTTCCCAATGTAGTATGTTAACATAGTATCCATAGTATCCCAAATTCTAAAACACAAAACTTAATTTTCTGTTTGATGTTATTTCTGTTGACATTCTTACTGTCAAAATTTGAATAAAGAAATGAACAATATTAGCATAGACCCCTTGCACATGACGTCACAAGACCCAAACTGCGACCTCACTGAGGTAAACGAAGACCTATCATTGGCTGAGAGTTGTGCATGGCGCGTACAGGCGTGCACATTTCCAGTGTTGACCTCAGAGTTGTGCACGGCGCGTACAGGCGTGAATAAGAAGTGTCTATGCTTCCTGGAAAAAAAGTAAGAGATGGGGAGTTCCTTATGCTGATGGGCAAGGTATTAGCCAGGATTTGGTAAAAGGGTGTCCAAATTTGCTGGAAATTAAAAAACTGGGTGTCCAAATTGTTCACTTACAATACATTTACATGTAAATGACAGATAAAACAGGGTGTTCCAATTTAAAACAGGGTGTCCAATTTAAAACAGGGTGTCCAAATTTAAAATAGGGTGTCCAAAAGACACCCAGACACCCCTCTGGCTAACACTATGCTGATGGGAATGGTGTTCCAAAATTTGGGGCCAGCTGTTGAGAAGGACCTATCGCCGAGGGATTTAGAACTTAAAGAAACTGAAAGAAGATGTTTGCCTTTGGAAGATCTGAGTACTGCCCTGCCCGGTTGATACAAAGTGAGAAGATCACACAAGTACTGAGGAGCAATAGCATGTATGCACTTGTATACCATCAAGAGGACTTTAAATGAAATACGCTGCTGGATGGGTAACCAGTGAAGATTTGTGATGAGAGAAGTGGCATCAACAGAGTAGTTAACTGAAAAAATGAGTCAAGCAGCGCGGTTTTGGAGTTTCTTGGGTTATAAATACCATATACATGTAGAACTAGAAGAGAGTTGCAGTAGTCAAGCCGAGATGTTCTGGATATGTACATACATGTATGAACAATATGATGATTGTTGTGGTTAATGAGTTTGGGAATGCGCCAGAAATTACACAGGTGGAAGTTTACTGATTTGCAGATAGAAGAGACATTTTTGGACAGAGAGAGACAAGTCAAATGAAAAACCCAGGTTGTTAACGGCGCGAGATGCTGAACTGTTTTATGATCACACCTGTTGATTTCTATATTAGTGGTGATGTAAAGAGTTTATAAATCTCTGATATACAGAATCCTATTTATTCATGGAGTTTCATCCCCAGACCAAGAGGATATTGTGATACAATTTTCAGGATTCTTCTTTGTCGCACAATCTCACCCATGCTTTTACACAATCTATTGTAGTAAGCTGCTAGAAAAATATTATTAAAAAAAGTATTCGAATCTTTGTGAACCAACATGAAAAGCCTGAACAAAGACTGTTTGCTGAAAAGCTGTTTGCCTTTTACGCTCTAGTACACAAACCACACTGTTTCCAACAACATTTGGGCTGGACAATGTCAAGCCAGGTTCTTCAAAGGTTGCCTTTTTCAGAATCGAATAAAAAGCCAGGAAAAAAATTGACACAACAAAACAAGTATTTGAGCCGATGTGAGCTAACATGCAAAACAACTCATTGTATTGAAGAGGAAAAAAATGTTTGCTGACAAAGCCGTCTGGCTTTTTTGTCATAACTCAATCCACACCGAGTTCAACAAGTGACTCGGGCAATTGGACTCAACGGTTCGAGGCACATACTTTGTATAAAGGTTGTGTTTCAGAGTCTAACACAGCCAGGGGGGAAAAAATTATGCATACAAAAATTTCACAAAGCTACATTTATGAGGAGAGCCAAGATGCAAAACACATGTACTGCACAAAGAATATTTGCTGAAAAAGCGGCCCGCCTTTTTTCATTTTTGATTCACAAACCACACCGATTTTAACATGTGACTCAGACAATTGGACTTAACACTTTTGAGGCACATACTTCATATAAAAGTTGCTTTTTTAGAATCTATTAAACAGCCAGAAGAAAAAAAGATGTGTACAAAAAAGTATGTGAGTCTATGTGAACCAACTTGCAAAACACATGAACAAAGAATATTTGCTGAAAAGGTGCTCACCTTTTTCATTATAGTACACAAACCACATTCATATAAAAGTTGCTTTTTTAGAATCTATTGAACAGCCAGAAGAAAAAAAGATGTGTACAAAAAGTATGTGAGTCTATGTGAACCAACTTGCAAAACACATGAACAAAGAATATTTGCTGAAAAGGTGCTCACCTTTTTCATTATAGTACACAAACCACATTCATATAAAAGTTGCTTTTTAAAAAAAGAATATGCTTACAAAAAAGTATGTGAGTCTATGTGCCCTTACAACAATGGAAGTACCCTGTAACTGCCATATCTAGCTGGGTGTGTGAACCAACTTGCAAAACACATGAACAAAGAATATTTGCTGAAAAGGTGTTTGCCTTTTTCATTCGAGTACACAAACCACACCGATTCCAACATGTGACTCAGAGTCTTGGGCAATGGACAGTCTGCTCACTGGATTCAGGTCGGTGCCGGAAAACCTGCCCGGCACTCAGAATTCCCGAACCACCACTGGCAGAATTTTTTGCTATTTCCAAATTAACACCTTGCCTGTTTCCTTTGAAAGGTTTTCAACAACAAATCGAGTATATTTACAAAATATTATCCAAATAATTTTCATAATCCAGCAAAAAATAACCTCATTGATCTTGCAATGGTTTCCGGTCACGCTGATCATAGCTTTACGGTTGGTATAACATGATACCAGTTTTATAAAGTGTCATGTACCTTATTCCATAGCGTTGATATGCTATTCCGTACATTTTTTCCCATGGCGGTAAAGGCCTCCATTCAATTCAATGCACAGGTCTCACGAGTGAATATAATCTGCACAAAGAAAATTGCCTTAACCACACCAGGGGAATTTGTTTTTGCCACTTATGAAATCCTGGGCAGAACCCCAAGTTGGTTCCCTCTGGTAATCACTGTGGTTCCCATGCTCAGAAGGAGATGCTTGGAGGCTTTTTATAGTTAGTAGCAATTTGGTGCATTCTGAGTGCACAGTGATTCGCGGTGAGTTTTTACCTCAAGTCTAACTATTGTTCTATGATCTACATGTTACCTCCTTGAGCCATGCTTGGTCTAAGCGCAGTGTAACTCCAGTCTAACTCCGGTCTAACTCCAGTCTAACTCTGGTCTAACTCCAGTCTAACTCCAAGGAAGAAAGCAATTAACTCAACACGACCATACTGTATGATGCCTGTACAAAATAGGATGTATTGGTTTTGTTGTGCTTTTAGTGACAGTGGATTTCACAAACGTTTGAGGTTTCCTGATTCTTAATGGATAAATTGCCTTTCAATTTTCAAGTATTAAGTAATATGACTTGCTGAATGTGCAAATTGAGACTTTGTCTGTTTTAAACTATACTGATTATAGGTGGAGTGCACTGTACCATTACTTCACATAGCCCCCACCCTCCCTATTTGTGTTTAAACAGGGAGAGGGAATGGGCTTCCTTTATTAAGACATCCCGCTTCTGCCACCAAATGTTTCTGATGTGTTTTATGTACTATGCATGTTCATAAATGGACGACATAACATTTTGTGAAGAGCTAGAAGTGCTGAATCTTTCCCTGCAGTGAACCCTTCTCTGTAGCCAATGTCTTTTTGCTTGGTTTTATACCACCAGCTGAGCTTTGCAACGAGCCTGTTTGGTTCACATACATGTAGTGGGAACAAACTTGAAATGCAGGCCTGAGAGGATAAAGGCATTTTTTGTCATGCCTCTGGAGATATCTCTTGAAGTGTTTCAGTAAAACGCTTTATATGCTTTGACCATCGTAGAGGTGGTGCCTTTTTACCAAGGTCAACTGCCTTGAAGTGTCTCCTGGAGGTGTCTACGTGTGAGAAAATTAAACAACTTCACAACTTCAAATTGTCATCCTTGAAAGTCACATAATTTGTTCTTCACAAATTGCATCACAGAAAACATTCACTGTACACAAAGGCAGTGCATGTACCTAATGATGTTAAACATTACAATTGACTCCCAGTACTACGCAGTATGTGTATAATATTTTAGATTGTTATTTTATTTTAAAAAAAACAGTTAGATAGGCATCTATAATTTCTGATAGTGTATAGTTCCAGCGCCACCAAACATTGAAGCACATATGTCTTGTTTTCTCTAGTTAACACCGGATGACATGTTAACATGCCAATTTTTCCCTGGATGCATGCCGGGAGTTGTGACTTTTGTGTGACATTAATTGACCGCAACAAAGGTCGCCCAAACTTTTCAGTTTGGAGCTTGTACTCACTATGCAACGTTTTGTTTCACCCACACATCGGGACAGGTGGTGTTCGGAAATAATTCTGAAGTCTCCCTTTGTGCAGGGGTTATTGTGTAATCCCCGATTCCAGGCCTTTGCTCTTTTGTTGTAAGAAGAGGATTACGTGGCATCAAAAGGCTTCCACCATTGTATATCGTTATAACTTCAGTTCAATGGAGGTAAATCCTAGTGGACCAAGATTCCAGCCATGAATCCGGCCATAGACCCAATTGGCAGCCGTGTCTCATGGCCAAGGTTTTGCGATTCAAGGTGCACGAGTATGATATTTTCTTGATACAGAAACAATAAATCCCATTCCTCTAAAGGGATTGTATACGTTTGGTAATTGGAACCCACTGTTTGTTTCAATCCTCTATAGTTGTAGATATATACCATAAAACTAACCTGTGAAAATTTCATTTCAAAATGTGGTAGCGTTTTTTAGGATATTGATGAAAATGCGGTTATGTCCACGCAGGAAGAATAATCTGGAAATTGGAATACACAATCTGAGCAACGTTACTATCAGTAACGCTTCTCAGATTCAAATTTGTTGGTATAAAAGGTGATATATTTTACCATGACAGCAGTACTTCTAAGTGAAAAGTTTTTCAAAATGCATGATACTTTCCAAAGCTGCTGTACTTCTTACCAAAAAAGTTTTTATTGCCATTAATTCTCAGAGTCATTATCAAACAAATACAGACCCTTTAAAGAGAATCTTTGATGTCTGGGCTTTGTCAAGTTAGGGTTTCTTTGTGCCAGCAGTACTCTCAAAGAAAAACGATTGCGGCAATTTTAATTTTTATATGCACTGTTATTCCTAATGTAACCCATAATCAAGTACAAGGGGTTTGGAGTGATGCCGGAAATAAAGAGCATTGTAGCCGAGTGGTTAAGTGCACTGGACTCAAGTTCTGGTATTGTCATAGTGTAGGTTCGGTTTCTGGTCGTGGCATGTTTGCCATCCAGCAAGCGGATAAGCCTTGATTGCTCTGTCCTTCGGATGGGACGTAAAGCCATAGATTCCTTGTGTTGTGTACACTGGTGTTGTCATAATGTGGCTTCGGTTTCTATTCATGGCATTTTTGTCCTTGGGCAAGACAATTAACATTAATTGCTTTGTCCTTTGCATGGGATGCAAGGCTGTTGGGTACCTTGTGTTGTGTAATGCACAAATAAGAAGCAAGTACACTTTATAGTTATGAATTAAACACATAAAACGTGCTTTGTAAATGGCTCTCATAAATTAGACATACATGTACACTCTAGCTCTGTAGACCTGAAAATAATTGCACGCCCATCAGATGTGATAAAAGGCCTTATAAAAATTGCGTGCTATTTTATTAAGAAGACAACACTCGATCAATATACAGGATTCAAACAGCTAAAGACAGTTCCCAGATAGACGCCATCTTTACGGGCATCTTGGGTTTTTGGCTTGAAGCTGCGTCAAGCGTTCTAACCTTTCTCCGCTGCCAAGTGGTTCACCTACCAATCATGCAAGGGGTTTAGCACAAGGTATTTTTAGCGCATAGTTGTGCGTAAAAAAAATAACTATTTGCCCGTAAAGATGGTCGACCTTACATTGTGTGACATCAAGTGGGAACTATCCATGCAGTTATACATGTAGCTTATAAATAGCATGTGTGTCGTCAAGTAGGAACTATCTATGCAGTTATATAATGTAGCTTATAAATAGCATGTGTGACGTCAAGTTGGAATCGATCTATGCAGTTATAGCTTATAAATAGCGTGTGTGACTTCAAGTAGGAACTATCTATGCAGTTATACATGTAGCTTATAAATAGCATGTGTGACGTCAAGTTGGAACCGATCTATGCAGTTATAGCTTATAAATAGCATGTGTGACGTCATGTAGGAACTATCTATGCAGTTATACATGTAGCTTAAAAATAGCATGTGTGACGTCAAGTTGGAACCGATCTATGCAGTTATAGCTTATAAATAGCATGTGTGACGTCAAGTAGGAACTATCCATGCAGTTATATAATGTAGCTTATAAATAGCATGTGTGACGTCAAGTTGGAACCGATCTATGCAGTTATAGCTTATAAATAGCATGTGTGACGTCAAGTTGGAACCCATCTATGCAGTTATAGCTTATAAATAGCATGTGTGATGTCAAGTTGGAACCCATCTGTGCAGTTATAGCTTATAAATAGCATGTGTGACGTCAAGTTGGAACTGATCTATGTAGTTATAGCTTATAAAATAGCATGTGTGACGTCAAATTGGAACTGATCTATGCAGTTATAGCTTATAAATAGCATGTGTGACATCAAGTTAGAACTGATCTTTGCAGTTATAGCTTATAAATAGCATGTGTGACGTCAAGTGGGAACCGATTTATACAGTTGTAGCTTATAAATAGCATCTGTGACGTCAAGTAGGAACTGATCTATGCAGTTATAGCTTATAAATAGCATGTGTGACGTCAAGTGGGAACCCATCTATACAGTTGTAGCTTATGAATAGCATGTGTGACGTCAAGTGGAACCGATCTATACAGTTATAGCTTATAAATAGCATGTGTGACGTCAAGTTGGAACCAATTTATGCAGTTATAGCTTATAAATAGCTTTGTGAGAGGCGAGTCTCTTTTGAAGAACTTGTTGTAAATTTGAAAAGGAAAGTTGAAGATTGACAGTGGGGGGGGGGAACATTTTTTCTTTTGATGGTGGGTTAATGCCTTGGAACAAGGTTATATGATGGTTCCAGTAGTGGTTCCTAGTCGGTACTCGCCTAAAGCCCGGATTATACTTCATGCGAAAGCGCGAATGCGAAGCGAACTTTGATGATGCAATAATCGGTACTCGCCGTTTTTTCTAATTGTGACGCGAGAAAATTTGCTTCGCTCTAGTGTATGAACCGGTCTGAAGAATGCGAGTAGTGTGCTGGATAGCATAGTGTTAGCCAGAGGGGTCTCTGGGTGTTTTAAATATGGACACCCTGTTGTATCTCTCATTTACATGTAAATGTATTGTACAGTAAGTGAACAATTTGGACACCCAGTTTTTAAATATCCAGCAAATTTTGACACCCTTTTACCAAATCCTGGTTAAAACCTTGCTGGATAGTCCTCTGAAATGACAGATTAACTGGGCCACCTGTTGACATGTGCTGACATGTGTTGACTTCATTCTAGAAAATTGGAGCAGAGGTCAATCTCATCCTTGCACTATAAATACTGTAGTTACACATTACTACATGAATTTCCCATTAGCCAAAATCTGGGTATTCTACTGGCTGGTTTCACTGTGACTCTTATCAGCTGTTATCAGTAAAGTAATTGTAATATAAACATTCACCCTGGAACCCACTTACGCAAGGTCAGTAATCCTGACCCACAAGCCTACTGCTGGTGCCAAATGCTGAAGTCGAAGAGCAGGGAGAAAGGCATACTGTTTCTTATTAGATTCCTCAAGATGTAATTGGTCAATTTTATGATTCAAAGTTGCTTTCATGATTCCAGTTAACACTGGTTCCCAATACTTCACATTATAAACAAGAACCTCTGAATTTTGTTTGATATTTGTGTCAGTAAAATCAAGGCAGCGACACCCTAACCGACATGTTTACGCCTCATGAACTTTCGGTCAGATAAGAATGGTTGTTTTGAAAATTGCTCAATCCTCAACTGGTGAGTACCATCAACTCTGGTCTGCTTTTAATGGGCGATTCAGGTAATTAATTCTCCAAATTGAATTAAACATAAGTACACTCAGTACTACACCTACCATTGCTGTATGCACCTACTATGTTAAAATACAAATGCTATAAGTGATGTTTAAAATTGGACATGCTTGGTTTGTTCTCAAATCTTTGAACGATGTACTTTGTGAAGGAAATTCTCTAGAAAACGAACACAAGTCCAAAACAAAAAGGATTTTTTTTTCTCATGGTTGTAATGCAAGTTTTACCAGAAAAAGAGAATTAATACAAATAATGCATTTCAAAAAGAAAAAGAAAGAAAAGTCAGAGTTGCCAACTCTCCCTGATTTTGCAGAAAGTTCCCCGAGAAAAAACCCAATCTTTCCACATTCTGATGAACATTTTTGACAGTCTCCCTGATTATGGAAACTTTTTCCCTATTATGTTGAACATAATTCTAAATATCTCCCTGATTGTTTGACAAAACCTCCCTGATTGCAAGATGCAAACGTAGGCAGCACTGATAAGTTCGTGAACACTGCAACGTAATAAGACATCACTGCGTGCCTAAGCATTTTCCCATACGAGACATCCAAGTGAAGTTGTTTGACAGAGTGTCTTTCACGATGCCTTCAGTCACTGCATTTTCAGTGTGGAACCTGCCAGCATAGAGCTGCCAGATAGCCACCAGGATTAATCCCACTCAAGGACACATCACATTCAGGGACAGTCTCAACATTAACCACAACCCGCTTCAGGGATAGGCCACATAGCAATCCCTGATGCCCTGTGCAGCAAAAAAACGGGTTTTGCATTTCCTGTTGACAGGAAAAAAGTCTGTGCATGCAGCGACTGCATGATCCTGGGGCTTTTGATTAGCTGCCACAGCATGAGGTGATTCTAGGCTCCACCCACAGTCCTTATATGGAGCTCTGTTGAGTGACACTTTCTTGGCAGAGTGCCAAGGATTGAAGTATTTACTTGTGTGTAGGTCCGCAACTTGGGGCTACGCTGTTACAGTGGCTGCTTAATACTCAAGCAGACCTTGTGTTACTACCGGGTGGATACATTGTACATAAACTGTCAACAATGTACTGTAGTCAAGCCACATTTTTGACATACAGGGTTTGGACAAAGTACAGTCTACTAATGGATTTTTGGGGGTTGGGCACTTAAATCTGGCCATCTGTGTTTACACACACTCTATAGTGTGGGAAATGTGATCCAACAACATGGCTGCTGGTACATCATACAGATGTGGCAATTATTTATACGGGCCACCTGGACGCAATCAGCTCCACTGTATTCAAAATGAAAACTCGTGCTCCACAAGCAGCTGTTTTCAATTTGCCTTTTTCAAAATTTAATCGAGAGTATTTTTTTCTTCTGCTTTGAGATTGCTTGGCACTGGTTGCCCACTTGTCTAGAAATTGCCTCATATCATATGACAAGGCCCTCAATCATGCACAGTTCTTGCATTGACTGATTGACATTTCAAATTGAAAGTTGACATAGGGCAGTGAATGAATTCCTTTGTATAGCATTATAGCAAATTGCAAAAAAAAGAAAATTCACTTGCTACTCAAAAATCTCCATTTCCTAATCAATATTAGCATTCAGATTGCATACAAAACTGTTCAGTCCAAATATTTTGCATTGCTGAACGAAAATCATTCCCTGCAGTGTACAGTAATTTCTTGACAAAATTGACGAGCACAAAATTGGATTGGCGCGGGAATGTAACGTGTGGCTCCCTGAGGGGAAAGCCACTAATCCAGTTAGCAGTTGTTAGAATGTGACTTCCATGACTTTGGACGTCACTTGGGCAGGTGGAACATTCAAGGAACATTCATGTAATCCTTACATCAGAAATACAAGAATAAATGATGCACAGAATGCAGTTTCTTTATATTTCTATATTTTTTGTTTATTGTTTACATTAACAAATTGAAAAATACTTCTAAGTACATAAGGTTTTACAAAGATTGCATTAAAATATTATTGACTTTTTCGAGCGCCGACCGGTTGCTAGTGACCGGTATAAAGCCCTTTAAAAAATAGTTGTAAAATAAATTTTTTAGATCGCACGGCCACACAGTTTTCAGAATGGAAAAGAGGACTCTTGAGGGGGCTATTGTGACCTGTTTTTTGGGGGGGGTCACCATTTGTATAAAAAAAACGAGTAAACAATAAATGTGTCCATATGATCAATTTATCACTAAAATAAATTGCACTTGAAAGGGTTGAAAACGTAAACTACAAATTATAACCAACACAAGAGCTGAGTGGCAATCAGCAATACACAGCAAATTGAAAAATGTTAAAAACAGAAGATTAAAAACGGGGAGTGACCATTTTGTTCATTGTTACTAACCACTACAAGGACCCACATTGGCATTTAGGAGTTTCGGTAGAGCAAGTATTGTAGAATTGTTGTATCTGTCTGTATTGTAAAAGGGAATTGTTAAGGAAGCTTGTGCGTTGGATCTGAGAATTCTCGTAACTCTACTCTTAAAAGCACTTTATCCTCGTTTTTAATTGAAGTTTTGTCTCTATATCAATGTGTAACCCACCATATTTTGTTTCCTCCCCGAACTTAAAGGGATACTCTGTGAAAAAAAAACCTGGAATTGTGTCTTGTACATCATTATCACAGCATACTTATTGTTGGGAGGTTCCTCAGAGCATTATGCTTGGGCGAGATTTACGTTATCACATCAGAGCTGCCTACCTCTCCCTGATTCTTCACAAAGTTCTCTGAAAATAAACCAATCTTTCCATGTTCAAATGAACAAATTTGAAAATCTCCCTGATTATCATGATTATGGAAACTTATTGTCCTATTATGTTGAATGTATTCTAGATATCTCCCTGATTGTTGTACAAAATCTCGCTGATTGCAAGATGCCAATGCATTACGTGTACTTTTATTTGATTTTGTGTGTTTACTTTTATGTGAAGTAAACACTGAAAAAGAGTTAAACTATTGACACCTTATACTTTACTGTATTAACACACGGGACAACGACTCCCAAAATGGCTCAACCAAGATTGTTGTGATGATTATATTGGCCGTCTGGAGAATTGGGTCAAAAGTTTAGTAACACACCTAGCCGCACGTCGAGACATCGCGCACGTAATTTGCGGGAAATAGTTCCCGAACTGGGCGCTATACATTTTTACTAGTTACAGCGCCCTCTCATGATGTGAACAGTGAATAGCAAGTAAAAAACTGAATCTAGGGAAACTAAAAGAGGTCCTCTCATTGTTGAACTGTTCATGGTTGATTAGCCCGAATATCTGACGATATCACACTTCAAGGCTCGTGAATAACGCCAGATACATGTAGTGGCCTTGAGCCAATGGAGGGATCCTGGTAAATGTACCTTTGACCTCGCATCCATTCCACAGCAGAGATTCGTACTACTACAGTCGTGTACAGTAATTGTTGAACAGTTCAGCTACAGTGATGTATTTGTTATATTTTGGACTGAGGTGTGTTATAAAACACATATCAACTGGCATAACTCTCTCACTAGTGCATGTCTTTCTCCCCTGGCGCCTGTAAGTGTGAGTGGCCAGAAGAGGGACCTATTTTCCTCTAGGCCAAAGGCTGAGGGTCATGGGACTCTCTTCTGGTCACTCAGAGTCCCTCAGGGTACATCACAAGCACTATATGACCTCATTACCAGTGGATGTGGTGGACTGCACAGTATCACACCTTTCTAAGTACCACAGGCAACTTAAGTCGAAATATATTATATAAACCACTCATGCCTGAGCACAAAGGTCATTTCTTTTTATAGAGCTGTAGTTTTTTGTCCATGGTTGTTAACAATGGCTGCAAAGAGAAAGAGATTCAAGGCCAAATGGTTGGAAAGCTCAAGACTGGAACTTTTCCAATGGTGGTAAACAATAAAGGGTTATTGGTGTTTCTACATGTATGCAATCCTTCCAAATTGAGTGGAAAGATCCTAAATGACGAAACATCTACCAAAGCAACCTAATGCTTTATACTCCCCAGGGAGCTGAGCAAGATTACAGGAATGTTATTGGCCCAATGACCAAGGCACTAAATGTAAAGCAGATTGATACTTTATTGTCAAATGTGCTTTCTATAAAAACTAATTACTATTGACTGAAAGCTTTGTATTATAAGACAGGAATTGTAGTAAGCAAGACAATTTTTCATAATTTGTTTTCCTTTAAAATGAAATCGGCAAGGTAATAGTATAGAGATTGTCAAATTGACCCTTGAACACACCTGTTCTGTTGTGTAAAGAAAACATGTCTCACGCTTGAGTTGTTACAGCTCCAACTGGACTCGGTCACCAGCTGTTTTTCGATCACCAGCTGTTGTTGCGTTGTTCAACAATTTGTGACCAGAGGGTTAAAGGTCAAACAGTACATGTACAAATTTAGTACATGTACAAATTTAGTACATGTACAAATTTAGTACATGTACAAATTTAGTACATGTACAAATTTGGTACAAGTACAAATTTAGTACATGTACAAATTTAGTACATGTACAAATTTAGTACATGTACAAATTTATTACATGTACAAATTTAGTGCATGTACAAATTTAGTACATGTACAAATTTAGTGCATGGACAAATTTAGTACATGTACAAATTTAGTACATGTACAAATTTAGTACATGTACAAATTTAGTACGAGTACAAATTTAGTACATGTACTTTGTATAAGTTTAATTGGATTCTGGTTTATATTTGGCAATGAAACATTTATCAGCGATGATCAGACTTCTATCTGAATTAACTTTAAAACAAATAATAATAACTTCTTTTTTTGAGGAGAAGGTAGTCGTTATTTTCTAAAATTCCGCATCCTTACCGTGCCTGTCCAGAAAGGTTGTCAGAATGTATACAGAGAGGCACAGGCACTTTGAAATATTGCAAAGTGTCAAAATCATGGGGAAAAAGGAAACTTTTCGGGTCTATGGTGATCTTGACAATGCTGCTCGCTAGCTACACTCCATTTTTAGTTCCTGTGGGCATGAGTGCACAAGAGTTCCGCCCGCGCAATGAAATGTGGGCATGAATTTTTCTTTTTAAAGGTCAAAATTCAGCGTTTCAGCTACCAATTCCTTAAGATGTATATTTTGAAAAGGGCAATTAAGTCCTGATCCATTAAAAACATCAAATAAATCCCTTAAAAGTGTTGGCCGGATGCGGAAATGTTTCCTTTTCTTCAAATACAAAGTTCAGCCCTTCGTTCTATTTCTCTACTAATAAAGGCAGGAAAGGTAATTGTCAATAACCAGTATCCTCACTTGATGTCTCCCAACATATGCTTAAAATAACAAACCTGTGAAAATTTGGGCTCAAATGGTCATCGAAGTTGCAAGAAAAATAATGAAAGAAAAAAACACCCAAGCAATGGTTGTTTAGTAGCTCTGCATGTGAATTTGGCCAAAGGTCTTGTGACTGTCACTCTAAGCTGTCATCCTCCACAATGTATGACTTGCTGGAGGCAGTTAAGCTGAGTACTCAAGACTCCTTCAATTACATCCATCCGGAAGTGAGATTCTCATCTCTGTCAGTTTCGGGAGGAGAGAAAAGAAATCACGTTTAGTGTCCCTGTCCGCTTCCTTTTAAGAGGCCGCCTGCTTTTTTTTTTGCTTTTTTTTTTACGAAAAAAAACCCTGATTAATTTTAACGATCTCATTATTTTGGTCTCATTTTCTGTTGCATCTTGCCCATAAGAACCGAATATGTCATTTCCTGAGTCCAAGTGGCGGCCATCTTGAAAAAAGCTGGCGACCATCTTGAAAAATAGCCCGGTCGATTGTCTTAAAATATGTGTTGGGCGGCCCTCCTCCTTCCTTTTTTAAAAACAGCAGGACGCTAAACATGTTTTTTTATTTTCTCAGCACACCAGCCTGCAGTAGTACAGTCAGTACATGCAGGTAAACATAGGACATGTACGCGAGCGTACGTTAACAGTGAATTTTGACACATTGTCTGAGATCCAGGTACTGAGCTTCTAATTTAAGCATTTGTGTGCTATTGAAATGGCGGTGTTTTAAACGATCCAGAGAGCACATAGAGAACTACATGTAGACGCCTCCTGGCCTAGACCATTTTTTTCATTAGTGACTGGATAACCAAGTTGACATGCATTGAAGCAGAGGCTGCCCTTGGCATTAGCAGAGCTCAAATTTGGGGGGAAAATCCACAAAACCGCAAGATCTTTACTGGACCTGGATTTTATTTACAAGACCAGAATCAAAATGAGAAGAGACTAGAATCAAAACAAGACCACAGTTATATCATCTAAACTTGTTTTATTTGAACAAACACTAAGAGAAGATTTATCTCTTCTGTTTTATGGGTGATGCTCAGCAGGATTGAAAGATATTTGTGAGACTCAAACTCAACATTTGAACATAATTTCTTTTGAGACAGAGATGTTGAATTGAAACAAAAGCAAGACCACCGGACTTGTCCTGTCTTGAGTTTACTGGCCCGACACTGAAATCATTGGCCTCGGGCCGGTGGTTCAGTGTAAACGCAACATTTGAACATCATTCTTTTGAGACAGAGATGTTGAATTGAAACAAAAACAAGACCACCGGACTTGTCCTGTTTTGAGTTTACTGGCCCGACACTGAAATCACTGGCCTCGGGCCGGTGGTTCAGTGTAAAATTCGAGCCCTGGCAATTAGCCACAGCCGCAGATGCCAATTCAGATACTGCCTTGACACTCTGAGTGCTTCCCTCAGTGTCAGTGTCATCTGCATATATCGATTGAGCTTCTCTCATGTTCAGGAAATGACCTGCCAGCCAACAAGCTGCAATTGGTTGATGAGATGAGTCACAGTCTACAGCTCAGTTATTGAGCACTTCACTGGTAAATGTACATTCAGGCACACCAATCATCTGCATCGCGTTCCAACATACACTTTTGACAGCTGTTCGTGTGGAGTCTACTGATCAGCTCTTGCAGAGAAACCCAGGGGTCGATTTCACAAAACTCTTCCTAACTTAGGACTAGTCCTAGGCAATGCTAACAGATAGACTAGTTACTGGTCCTAACTTTAGATAAGACTAGTCTTATCTCTTTGTGAAATCGGCCTTCTGCTGCAGTGTTCACTGCAATGATCAGATGATTCATTGAATGGTAGTTTTGTACCTGTTGAACAGAATACAAAGGGTTAAATTGACAATAAAATGTGTATAAAAGAGCAGAGAAGATCTCGACTAATGCTGCTGAAGTGGACATGAAGGGTTCCTCCACGAGTGAACGGTTGTATAGTGAGGCTTTTTACAATGTTAATGTGACAGCAGAGCTACCAACTCTCCCTGATTCTGCAGAAAGTTCCCTGATAATAAACCAATCTTTCCATGTTCTACTGAGCAAATTTGACAACCTCCCTGGTTATGGAAACTTGTTCGCTGTTATGTTGAATTTAATTCTAAATTTCTTCCTGATTGTTGTATAAAATCTTCCTGATTGCAAGACGCAAATGTTGGCAGCTCTGGGATAGAGCAAGAAGAAAACGCAAACAACCCAGCCTGCTAGATGGTGCAAAGCATTGTCAAGCTAAAGGCACTGAACACGTTTGGTAATTGTCAAAGACCAGTATTCTAACTTGGTGTATCCCAACATATGCATAAAATAACAAGCCTGTGAAAATTTGGGCTCAATTGGTCATCGAAGTTGCAAGAAAATGATGAAAGAAAAAACACCCATGTTGTACAAATTTGTGTGCTTTCAGATGGGAATAAAAGGCTTCAGGCCTGAAGTCTTTTATTATTTTAGTGAGAAATCACCTCTTTCTCAAAAACTACGTTACTTCAGAGGGAGTCGTTTCTCACAATGTGTTATACTATCAACAGCTCCCCGTTGCTCGTTACCAAGTAAGTTTTAATGCTAATATATATTTTGAGTAATTACCAAACGTGTACAGTGCCTTTAAATATTTACATAACACAAACATTTTATCAAATTAAACCATGGGCAAGAGTTTTTTCATTCAATATTAAAATACTCCATTCCGAGGTTTATCCATGGAGAAAGGTCATGGTTTATCGTGGAGGAAGTAAACTCGACACTGACTTTTGCGGACTCTGATAAGAGAGGTATGCCTAATCTCATGGTTTCAGCATAACCATGGAGGAATTAACCACATTGAAGATGCTAGGCCAGTGTTTTGGGGCCGAGTAATCCTAACATTTAGATACAAATTTTTAATAGCAATTGTGTAGATGCGAGGAAGTAATAAGCCTTTTATTTAAGGTATTGCACACTCACAAAAATCCGAAAATGATAAACTGTGGTAGTTTTTTTAAAACTAAAAGTGGGTTATCGGCGACATTATCTCACTTCCATCAGCCATGTACGTGTACAAATAATTGTGCATGTTACATGTATTTTGTGCAATGGCCGTGGCATATGCAAAGATTTGTGTATGTTTTTCATTTTGTCATGAAATGTCATCAGCTGTCAATTCAATTGTTATTCAACTGAAAAAACACAAGACCACCGGACTTGTCCTGTCGTGAGTTTACTGGCCAACACTAAAATCACTGGCCTCGGGCCTGCAACCCAGTGTAAAATTTGAGCCCTACTAGGAGGGTATATGCATGGACTGCAAATCGGAAAAATCTCTGCATGGGGCCCATCTTCCTTTGCATTATCTTGAGACATGATTTCTTGGCTCATGTGTCCTTCACTGTCCTTATCATCCGCAAATTGAACAACACAAGACCCTCTTGAGTGAGCCACCAATTACAGGCATTTTCCCTGATGGCTGCGAGGTCAGTAAAGGTCACACCAATACACAAGGGTGGCAGACAACAGTAATGAAACCAAGGTCGCTCATAAGTGATATTAATTACTGTAGCTCGCAAGCCTGAGGAAACCTGTAAACAAGGGTGCTTGCTATGTGAACCAGAAACACCGGGTTAACCCCTACTGTTCCAGGATGAGTGTTTTGAGTTCTTTTACGTGCACTACCAATCCTAACGTGTACACGGGACATACGGCTTAATGTCCCATCCGAAGGATAAAGCAATTATGGTAAAGTATCTTGCTCAAGGATACAAGTGTCATGACTGGGACTCGAACCCATTTTCTGCTGATCAGAAACACCAGAGCTTGAGTCCGTTGCTCTTAACCATTCGGCCACGACACGCCATAAATTGCCATTTGTAGACCTATGTTTATCTGCATTCTCTGCAGTTTTTGAAAAGTGAATATATTGTCTTAAGAACTTGGTTTTAAAAAAATTGTCTGACTCGCAATTTGGCTTCAGAGGAAAGTAGTCAACTAATCTAGCAATGTTGTGAATAAATTGCTAAAAGAAGGGTTCCAAGTTCAAATTCATTTTTGTGATGCACTTATTTTCCAAAAAATGGAGTCCTTAAATGAAAAAGGTGAAAAAATTGCAAGTCTCTAACCTCTCGCTAAATATGTGTAAAATGCGACTACGTTTGATACTCTTCATGTGCAATTTTTGTCGAAATCCAAAAACGTTCAATGATGTCACATTTTAAATGATTAGTCTGTACATTTTTGTACAGAGTATTGTGAGGTCATTCCTGAATTTTGATGATATTCAGTGAAAATTGCATTAAATTTGACCTTTTGGATGGCGCCAACACTCCTCTTTGGAACTTACAGACCCATTTGATATGGTTGGATATTCTTTCACTGGCAAATACTTCCATTATAGGAAAATTAACTTCAACTTCCTTGAGAATGTAGTTTTAGTTTAGTGCCTGATTTGTTCATAGTCTAGTCAGAGTGCGAAAAAAAGGCTAACGCTAGTCCAAAATCTTGTAACGAAAAAAGCTACCATGATATTTTACAAGTTCGGAGAAGGACACTCTGTTGTTCCAATTTGATAAGAAATACTACCCCCCTTCTTCAAATATTGAAAGAGTGTATTTCCTGCTGTTGGCGGTGTCCTGTACGGCTTCCATCAAAGACCAATAAAAACGCAACGTGGAGTCAACACTGAAGTACCAATGCCTCTGAAAACCTTCGTAAAACCAGTCTGTGTTGTGACATAAAACATGTCACAACACGAACTGGGTGAAGGTTTTTTTATCTTCGTTGCTATGCATTTTCCATTGTCTTGTTTTGGATCGAGTACGTAGTTGTGACGTCACAATGTTGTTTTGATATTAGGCAGTAAGGAGCTTTTCGTGAATCTTTGCATTTGTGCCCAGCACTACACTGATTAAAATGTGGGGGTTTTTTTAGATTATGAAACCATTTTTGTTGAGTTTCTTAATCAAATATATGTGATCATTATCAGGGCTCGAATTTGGGGTAAAATTCCACAAGACTGCGGCGCCTGTAGCTCAACATTTTTACCGGACCAGAATTTATTTTACAAGACCAGAATATAAATGACTGAGAAAGAAATTTCTACTAAGTTTAACATGTAAACTGTTTGTATTTGAACAAGCACTAAGAGAAGATTTAAATCTCATTTGTCGTATGGGTTGGTTTATTTTGATACCCAATCAGAATGGAAAGATATTTATCAGACTCTGTCAACATTTGAACATCATGTTTTACAGTTAGGCAGGGCTGGAATTACATGGAGGCCACGGCCTCCGCTGCCCCTGGTCTTGGCCTTGGTGCCCCTTCAAAAGTTTCCCATATACTTTAAGATTTTCCAATGGAAGTGCCCTTTGCAAAATGAAAATGGCCTTGCCCTCTCAAAGATGAAATTCCAAGCTTGGTGAGGTATTATTATTCAATTGAAATACACAAGACCGCCGGACTTGTCCAGTCATGAGTTTACTGGCCTAGGGCTAAAATCACTGGCCTCGGGCCTGCGGTCCATTGTAAAAGTGAGCCCTTATTATTTCACACTCGTCTGTTTTTCTATAATGAAAGAACAGTAAGGTTAATTTTTTTCAAGTTGATCTTAAATAAGACCATTCATTGTTACTGGCTTTCAGGGGGCACACTTATTGGCATTTCATTTTTTTTTTCAGGGCTTGAACTTAGGGGTAAAATCTACAAGACTGCAGAGCTTGGAAGCTCAACAATTTTACAGAAGCGGAATTTATTTTACAATACCAGAATCAAAACAAATTGAACAAGCACTGAGAAAAGATTTATCTCATTTGTCTACTTTTATGGGTACATTTCGATACTCAACAGAATTGAAAGATAATTTTTCACAAAGGTATCATTTACACATTGAAGTATTATTCAACTGAAAAATATAAGACCACAGGGCTTGTCCGGTCGTAAGTTTACTGGCCGAGGCTAAAATCACTGGCCTCTGGCCTGTGGTCCAGTGTTAATTTCGAGCCCTGCATTTCAAGACCTGATCTACGTTTAAAGGCACTGAACACGTTTGGAAATTGTCAAAGACCAGTGTTCTCACTTGGTGTATCCCAACATATGCATAAAATAACAAGCCTGTGAAAATTTGGGCTCAATTGGTCATCGAAGTTGCAAGAAAATGATGAAAGAAAAAACACCCTTGTTGTACAAATTTGTGTGCTTTCAGATAGGAATAAAAACTTCTTGCAAGAATTTTTTGTTATTTTAGTGAGAAATTACCTCTTTCTCAAAAACTACGTTACTTCCGAGGGAGTCGTTTCTCACAATGTATTATACTATCAACAGCTCTCTGTTGCTCGTTACCAAGTCAGGTTTTATGCTAATATATATTTTGAGTAATTACCATATGTGTACAGTGCCTTTAACTAATGGTGGTCTTAGTCATCAGACTTTAAAATTAGTCTTCTCTTTATTTCTTCACAGGAGGCGAAGGACTGGTACCCGAAAGCTTAAAAAAGGTAAATTTAATCAATAGTGGCAGAGCAGTGGTTTCTATACAGGTTAATATTCAGAATAGTGTGAGAGGTATTTCCTCCAGATGGGAAACAAATAAGTTGTGTGGATGCTGAAAAAAAACATATGTTGTTGAGAATTGTCTAACAAAACATCAAATATGTGTTGCTCGAAATTTGGGGGAAAAACCACAAGACTGTAGGGCTTGTAGCTCAACATTTCTACTGGACCAGAATTTATTTCACAAGACCAGAATCAAAAAGAGTTGAACAAGCACTAAGAGAAGATCTAGATACATGTAGATCTCATTTGTCTTATCTGTAAGCCTACTTTGAAACTTGAGAGAATTGAAAGATATTATCAGATTTCTTCACAAAGATACACAATGACGTAGCCTACTCAATTGAGAAACACAGGACCACCTGGCTTGTCTGGTGGTGAGTTTACTGGCCCGATGCTAAAATCACTGGCCTCGGGCCTGCAGTCCGGTGTTAATTTCGAGCCCTGTATAGGTATGGGTATGTTAAATAGTTGTAATATTGGCTACCTTGTGAAGAACAAAGACAATTGGAACATTAGGTCTCTACAAGGGAATTCTCAAGAGAGGGATGTCCCACAAGGAAGTTTTCGGCAAAGTCTATGGGAGGTTAAGTACAGGGACAACGGAAAGAACAAAAGAAATCTGCACAAGGAAGCATATTTATGAATAACTTTATTGATTTTCCTGTTAAAAAAACATGGACTTTGTCGTGGCCAAGCGGAAGTTCTGGTGGCTAAGTCATCAGGGTGTGGGTTCAAATCCCGGTCATGACACTTGTGTCCTTGAGCAAAACACTTGACTATAATTGCTTCTCTTCTCCCAGGGGTAAATGGGTACCTGTGAGGGCAGAGATGGTTCTTGTGATTGATTTAGCTTGGCGCGCTACATATTTAGCAGCACAGGTTGAATACTCCCAAGGGATCTGAGATGGTTTAAGCAATTAAATAAATGGCCCGATGGGGTAATAATGGTGGAGCGCCATGAGGGTCACTGAGTGTCAGATTTGAGCTATATATACAAGTAAGAAGCCACTGTTATTATTTATTAACTTGGTTATATTGTATAAAACATTTGAATTTTCAATCAACAAAATTATAAAATTGAATTTTATTTTTCCGATCTGACAGAGCTTCAAAAGGAGAAACTAAACGTGAAGGGAAAACTTGCGAAAGAAGGAGGTGATCTTCAAGAAGGAAAAGACGCATACCGGGATATTTTGGAAAAGTTCAAGAAAGAACTGAAGAGTTGCTCTGTGACACTGTTAAACATTGACATACAGGCAGCTGTGCTTACCTACAAACCAACAAAGTAAGTGCATGGACAAATTTTAGACTTTACAGGGCTTGTATTTTGGGTAAAATTCCACAAGACAGCAGGGCTTGTAGCTGAACATTTTTACTGGACCAGGATTGATTTTACAAGACCAGAGTCTTGATGAGAAAGAACTTTCTTCACTTTCTACCCTGCGGCAGTAGAATAATAAGCAAGACAAGTTCTCAAAGAACAAAATCTACCTAGCAAATAGATATAAACATGGTGTTACCACAAACCAAATACCTCACCATGCAATGCCTCAAATCCTATAAACTTTCTTCAAGGTTAAACAGAAACTTTTTTATTTGAACAAACACTAAGGGAAGATTTATGTTAGTCTAGCTAGGTGTACGTTGATACTCGACAGAATTGAAAGATATTTACCAGACTCAGAGTCAACATTTGAACATCACTTTTTTAAAATATTGAAGACAATTACACAGTGAGGTAATTTTATTAAATTGAAAAACACAAGACAGTCGGACTTGTCCGGTCTTGAGTTTACTGGCCCAAAGCTAAATTCACTGGCCTCAGGCCTGCGGTCCAGTGTAAATGCCCTGCTTTAGCGTGTTGGTGGTTACACTATTGATTATAATCTCACAAATGGACCTTATGCCGCCGTATCAATACTTATCATCACTAACCCATGGAAGGGAAGCTCTGAAAAACCAACGCTTAATTAATGCAGATATCTTAGCAACTAGACCACCGAGATTGTAGAGTGGATCGACCACAGGGCTAGTTAAATTGTGCCAGATTCTGGCACATTTTAATGAACTAATTCCAGGGGTTGTGAGCGAGCAAGGCATGCTGGGGGAAAAAAATGGCGCGGCGAGATTGATCACCCCTGGGAACGAGGTTTTCCTTTATCTGCGCATGGTTTCCTTCCTCCATGAGCTGGCAAAAGTTTTTATGCAGCTGTTCTATACCTTTGGAATAATCTTCCTTATCAAATCTGTCATGCCATCGCTTTCACTGAATTCAAAACATCGCTCGTAATACTCGCCTTTTCCAGACACTTTTTGTTTTTGCTTTAAAGGAACATTACAGAATTGGTTTTTGCTAACAAAACAATTAAGCACTTTATATAATCCACCATACACATAAACTGACAAACCTGTAGAAGTTTGAGATCGATCGGCCATCTAGGTCACGAGAAAATAGTGAAAAACTGATTACACATTTGCATGTGTTAAACAATGCATGAATAAAACGCTCATGAGCGATAAACTCCAATCGGAAATTAGTTTTATTTATTTCTCATCAAATATGGCATTTCAGACAGAAATATTTCTAGGGATGTTTTCTACTATCATCGTCATTAGACCGTGTAAGTTTTATGTAAATCTGTGATCTTAAAGAAAATTTTAATTACCAGTTCTGTAACGTTCCTTTAATAGGCTATTTGTTTCATGTTTACTTTTTCATTTTTTATTTATTATTTTTTTAGTGATGAATTGGTTGTTGTAAAGCATAGTGATACATTATGCGAAAAAATGCTTTAGGTGCTTGGATTATTATTATTATTTGGTTTGACCCATACATCGTTGTCTGTAAAGCACTCTATACTCAGTACTTTCCCGAGTCCTTTGAAAAAAAAATCCACAGACATATTACTCGGTCGGGATTCCAACCCACAAATTTTAGAGCAGATATCTTAGCAATTAGACCACCGAGATTGCCCGGTAGCTAGAGGCAGTTTGAATCCTATAACTAGTTGGTAAGACATCTGCTCTAGAATGTCAAAGGTCATGGGTTCGAATCCCATCTGAGTAATTAATATGCCTGTGGATTTTTTTCGAGGGACTTGGGAAAGTACTGAGTATACAGTGCTTTACACACATTGGTGTAAGGGTAAAATCAATAATAATCTTTATCCCTGATGCAAATTTAACATTCATGTATATTTGATTATTTGTATTATTTTTGTTTTTATTATTGTTATTAATCAATCAATCTTAACAAGCTGACAAGCAAAAACTATTAAGTTAACAACAAAGCTAGCAAAACAAAAGAATTAACATAAATGCCCAGGTGATATACCTGGGTTAGGTGAAGGGCTGGACGGGCTGGACGCAAGACAACAACAACAACTAGACTTAAGTTTTAAACAAAAACAAGGTGTTCGGTAGACATGTCCAAATTAGCAGAGCTGGTGAAAAGTAAAGAGAAAATTTTGTCAAGAGTAAAGAGGTCATATGGGATCACACTTTGTATGTGATTTGTACAATACTTCAAGAGCTTTTGTATGGTGCAAATACTTTGTATGTAGCAACTATGGTTCTCCAGATATGATTTTTTTTGTGATACAACGTTGATTTAATGTTGTTTCCATTGATGATGTCATCAACCCAAACTATTTGTGGTTTCATTTACACACTAAGGTCTCAGGACTTGGTAAATTTTAAGTCTGAACCCTTTTTGGTTCATGAAATATAATGGTGTTTTTTTAAGTAAGAAAATTTAACTTCCAGTTTTTACCGTAAGTAAAGGTCATGGAGTTGCACCCTATGAAAAATTTGTAGAATCGTTAAACGACATCGATCAGGAACTATTCATGCTGAAGGATTAAACTGTTGGATTTAATGTTCGTGTGATAACATCTGGGCCCAGTTTCAAAGAGCTGCTTAAGCACAAAAAGTAGCCAAGCAAAACAAAAGTATGCTTACTCCAACAAGGCTACCAGCCAAAAAACCATGTCACATGTTCAATTTGTGACTGGTATCCTGCTCATTTCGGCTATACAGAAAATTGTTCAGCAAATTTGCTGCTTAAGCGGTTCTATGAGGGCACTGGTCTTTGCTAACTGCAATTTTCATTTCATATCTGTGCTAATCATAACTGTGAAATGTGGGGTTTGATAGATATTTACTAATTTCTTAGCGGTGCATCGACACAAAAATTTATTTTCGAAGGTGGTTACTCTGAAAAGAGCTTTTTAGTTTGTTCTGAAAAGTTCTGACTTGTGTTCTATTGCTTTCATCAGGAGACTGCCCTGGTCATCGCTCAAAGCAACTTCATGTAGATCCAATAAATTTGAAAAAAACACAAAACTTCTTGACCATTGCTCCTTGACTTAAAGGGCCACTGTCATGATCAAAGCAGGCCTTTGGCTGTACATGGGATTATTAACTCTCACCTAGTTACTGCACAGATGCACGCGCGCCCTCTATTGATATCATACTGAGGGAGGGCGCCCCTTTAATGATTGTACATGTAGACCCAAAGTTCAGTTTGTCATTGTCTAATATTTAGTGAATGACATCGTGAGTCTGATGCTCTGTTTTATTTTGAACTTCAGCAAAAGCTTTCTGTACAAGATCTCTGCCAATAGCTACATTTTCAGGAAGTCTTCGCGGAGAGGACGAAAGAGAAGTAGGTTGATTCACCTATTTTGTGTTTAATGTGTGGTATGTGTACCTTAATAAATGTGGGCTGTCACCTGTCAGCAAATCCTCCCATGTTGTTTTTGTATTCGTCGTACAAAAAGTTGTTCCAGGCCTGGAATTACACAGGCCACTAAGGCCATGGCCTCTGTTGCCCTGGTCTTGGCCTTGGTGCCCCTTCAAAAGTTTACTATAGGCTTCAAGATTTTTCCAATGGAAGTGCCCATTGCAAAATGAAAATGGCCTTGCCCTCTCAAAGATGGAATTCCAGGTCTGTTGTTCATCCCTGTGCATGTACGTCCTTGTATTGTGCTTCCATCTTCGTTCCACACTTCTAGTTTCAAAACTCATCCTAAAGAGCGCCCTCTGTTGTTTATAAAGTAATAAACCACAAGGGAAACCGGCTTGGTATTTAAAGTCAATGTTGAAAATTTGTCTCAAATGGCATTTAAACCTGCGACTTGACATTCCTTGTAATGTGCTCCATCTTCGTTCCATGCTTCTCATCCTAAAGAGCGCCCTCTATTGTTTATAAAGTAATAAACCACAAGGGAAACCGACTTGGTAAATTTAAATTTAATGTTGAAAATTTGTCTCGAATTGTATTTGAACCTGCGCTTTAACATTCCGGCGCTCGACTAGCTAAGCTGTCCGCCCCTAAATGTTGGTGGTCTCCCTATTTTGTCAATATCTTCGTTCAGGGGTGCCAGTCAGAAGCCATTCAACTTTAAACTTACTACCATAATAACCAGGGATCACATCCAAGTGCTAGAAAATATACACATTTGTTTTAGTGCTTTACCTGAAGGCAATAAGCATCATTCAAAACCAACACCAAAGCATCATTCAAAACCACCACCAAAGCAACATGTATCAAATTGTAGTGGCTTGAAAATAATTTATTACATTTGTTGGGGATTAAGATAGGAAACATTCCACAACAACAAGTTCAATTCTCAAGTCAAGACTCGAGTGTCTCCGTGCGAATCTCGAGTACATTATCCAGTCTTCTTCACAGCCACTATTTGGACATTATTGTCCTTGAATCTAACAAAATAATGTTGGAATTCTCTTTCTCGCTGTTTTTCCTCTTCAATTGGAAACTTAATTCAGTTGTTTCAGTTTGGGTGAATATCTATCTGTTGAAAAAATGGGAACTTTAATTAAAGAAAACAGTTTTACCAAATGTTACAAAATTTTAGCAAATGATGGGAGAACAAAGTTTAATCTTCATTTTACCAGTTTGATAAACGTGTTTGTGCAAGGGGGGTTGCAAACGCCCCCCTTGGCCTCCCACAGCACAGTTTTGACAAGAATTTTCTTGAATCTAACAAAATAATGTTTGAATTATCTTTCTTGCTGTTTTTCCCTCTTCAATTGGAAACTTGTTTCATTTGCTTATTAATGCTAAACCAGCTCCTTGTTTTATTGGTATACTACTATTTTTCTTTTCTTTTTTTTAACTACATTTACGGATCTTACCTTTTACATCTGAATAACTGTCATTAGAAAACAAATAATATCTCAAATAAAAAACTCCATAAAACCTGCTTCATACTTCACAAAAATGCACGGTGTCTTAGTGGACATTCTAGATATAAACCTGACACTGGTGTCAATTTTTACTCTAGCATATCTTAAAGGCACTGTACACGTTTGGTATCTACTTAAAAAAAAAATAACATAAAAACTTACTTGGTAATGAGCAACAAAGAGCTGTTTATAATATAAAACATTGTGAGAATCGACTTCTTCTGAAGTTACGTAGTTTTTGAGAAAAAAGGTAATTTCTCACTGAAATATTTTAATCTGAAAAAGACATCAGGCCAGAAGTCTTTTTCAGGCATCTGAAAGCACACAAATTTGTGCAACAAGGGTGTTTTTTCTTTCATTATTTTCTTGCAACTTCGATGACCAATTGAGCCCAAATTTTCACATGTTTGTTTTGTATGCATATGTTGGGATACACTAAGTGAGAATACTGGTCTTTGACAATTACCTTAGTGCCTCTAAGGGTATTATACAGGATTGGTAGAGCTGACAAAATAGTCGCAGACAGTGTTCATGTTTTGTGTGATCAGCCATATAAATCATGAAATAACAAACCTGTGAAAAAGTTTGGCTAAATCTGTTGTGTGAGTCGGGAGAGAATTGTGAGAAACCATGAACAATTATCAGCACATTTGCACATTGTCCTTAATTTTGGTTGTAACAACCGAAATCAGCTGTTACGGTTTTGTTTAGGTTTTCAGATACAGTTTTCTCAAATTTCAGAGGGAAATATTTCACAGAAAAAAATGAACTAGTATGAACTTCACGATAGCAAGCTTGCAGACTAAAATGAAAGACTTATGTTGTTTATCCTTAACAATTCTGTAAAATATCTTTAATACTTTATGGTGAAGGGAGTTCAACTAATTCTTTCTGATTTTTATTTTCTTTTCCAGAGCGTTGTAATATGAACACAAATTACCATGGTGATTCGAAAAACAACACGGGGTCCTCATCTCAGTTCCAAGGCTCAAGAGACGAGAGGCAATTTTCTCAATACCCTGTCGCTAGAAAACAATGCGCCAAGAAGTCCACAACACAACTCGTCAGGAACTTCCAACCCAATAAGTCGAACCATTCAAATTCTGGCTGGGATGACGAGGTAGTGCATGGGAAGCGGAAGAGGGAATTTAGCGAGACCCATTACTCCCGTTCCGGAAGATACGGAGGTGCGTATGATATCGATAGAGATCAAGGACTTGCCAACGGTGAGGAGAGGTCGTGGTCCAGGGGGAGAAACCATGATTGGCCTAACAATTCATTAAACGACAGTGAACAGTACCATGAGGACTCCAGATCCCAGAGGAACAACTACCGTGATTATCCCCCTTATCAAGACCATAGAGATCGCAACAAAAGGCATGATGGTCGGAGACATAGTGAAGAAAGCGACAAAAGCTACCAGTCTACGAGATCTTATCACCGTGATCATTCTGATTATTCCCACTCAGATAATAGTGGTAGATCTGGGAGACATACAAAACGTGAGTTCTCCAGCAGAGAACGAAGTCAAGAACAGGTTCCTCTTTGGAGAGATGGAACACTCAGTAACCGTGGAAAGTCACGACATGACAGACATGGTGACGACGTCAATGCAAAGCCTGCAACAAGGTCAAGGGATTCCAGTCCCTCCGGTAAAACTAGAAGCAATTCAAGAGATTCCAATCCAGAAGCTAGAAATAAGAACAGTACAGGCAGTTCCAAAACACAAGTTCAACCGGCATTCAGGAAAGCAAAAGATAAAGACAGAGATTCTGGAAACCAAGGAGATCCCACTTCTGCCACTAAAACAGACCAACGTCACAAAGGACCTGATTCAAAGTTGGCAAATTCAACTAGTGATAGTATAGAGGAAAAGAAAAGTTTAACTCCAGAACCTTCAGATTTAAAGAAGAGAAGCATTTCTTCAGTAACTGGTGCAGTTTCTAAAACTTCCACTTCAAATGCACCGTCTGGAGACAGAAGCTCTGGAACCATTGCCGAGACAAATGGTATAAAATCACCTATTCCTTCACAATCAGGAGAAGAGAACAACATCCCAAGTGCAAGTAAGGAGGCACAACGTGAATTAGAACACATCTCCAAGCCGCATGGTATTGAAAAGTCTTCAGACCCATTAGTTAAGGGGCTAGATCCATCTGCGAACGGAGCCTCTAAGTTAAACCACCAGCTGGACAGTGTAAACGTTTCCAGTCACAATGCCAGCGATGAGGAACAAGTTAAACTATCTAAAGTCATGCCTTCCATAACTAATGAAAGCGCAAGCAAAGGGGACACAGCTAGTTCCGATGAACGTTTTCTTGAAAAAGCTAACCTCAACACATTGCCTTCGGTAACAGAATCCTCGCATATCACCTCAGCAAATCCTGAAGACAGTTTGACAGATGTGAGTCTTCATGCAGTGGTTCCAGGAGAAAGGAAAACAAAGTTGAAAGGTCCCACACAGGAAAATGATAAGACTGTTGATCTGTTGGATCTTGAGACACCAGATGAATGTAAATCTTCACCAGCAAGGCCCGACTCATCAGCAAGAGAAACAACAAATGAGGAAGTTGACACAAACCCGACCCAAAACAGCACTGTTAATATACCTGTACTGACTAGACCCCCAATCGAGGAAGCGCCATCCCCTCCGATCAGAGTGGATCCCAGCGAAGGCCCAATGAGCTCTTTCAGACTTAAGCTCAAGTCCATCGTGGATAAAGTGTTTCCAAAATCAAATGCCTCAAGTGTTACCAAAGAGGAAAGTAACTTCCTGACCAAAAGTCTGCCAGCTTCTCCGAAAACCTCAGGTGAAGACATTGAAGTAGATTCAAAGAATCAGAAATGCAAAAACTCAACAACTGAGCCACATGATACTGCTGGTAATCCTTCTGGATATGATCAGTTGAAGGAATTATCAGCTGTTGTACAGAACATATCGCCTTTAAAAGGTGTTTCCATCTTGCCTGTATGCCAGAGTTCCATGGCGAAGATAAATTATGATGATTCAACAGCGAGCTCAGAGTTTCCCATCCAAGGAAAAGAGCAGTTTGATAAATCCAATGAACTGGCAGTTGAGGGAATCAAGGAAGCAAATAAGGAAATTAGTTTCAATAAAGATGGATATGGTAGACCAAAGCCTGTTGAGAAAGCAACTGATAAACCAGCAGATACTACTGGTAAAGAAGATTCTGGATTGCGCACTCAGTTATCTGGAAGCCTTTCAACTAGCTTGAGCCTGGACAAAGATTGTGAACAAGCTGTGCTAACCAATTCGCTGCCCAACTTAAGAGAATGTCTTGATGACAGGACTAACGTAACTGACGGCAGCTTTGATCAATCAAACTCTGAACAAGTTAGTAAACTTAGGCCTCTTGATCCAGCAGCAGCGAGCCAGGAGCCCTCTCCGATGCAGACAAACCTTCAAGAATCAGAAGCCAGAAATTCTCCCATGCCATCCGACGTCCAGGCTATGGAAGTTGATTCACTTCCACTGGAAGAGTGTGGAGTATCATCAGGGGCAACAACACATACAAAGGTAATGCATATCATGAGTTTTTAAGGGCAACTTATGTATTGTACAAATATTAGATGCTTGTGAGTGCATTGTCGCAGAATATTTTCACAAGGTGAAATCTGGACTATTCCGTTTTACGAGGCGAAGTTTCCACCAAGTAATTATATTCAGCGACAATGCACGAACGAAATGTATTCAATATTTGGTTTATATAAACCCACACATAAAATCTTGTCATTTGAAATTTGTCCACAATAAGTACAAAATAGACACGGAAAGTCATCCACCCCACACTCTATTCTTCTATAAAAACTCTAAAATTCTATAAAAAGACAATTAAAAGAATAACATTCTAAACGTCGTGGACGACTCCATGTAGACATCAACCTTGTCCTCCATGACACAACCGTGCCTTGTTTGGACAAACGGGCTTGGAACGATTATTTTTGGAACGGCGATGCAAAGCATCCAATAATTATCCATATTGGACTCCAATATTAAGTTGTTGAGTGTTGGGGCACTAAATACAATGCAAAATACTGGATGACACATGATGCGTCTTCCACCAATCAAATGACAAGTATCTCTGTGTGTGGTATTTATTATGTATTGAATATTAAAGAGAAATCCAGATAAATAATCAAAACAAACCAATTTGGGGTTTTCTTTTGGAGAATGATACAAAAAACATATATCCACATATATTCCTTTGTTGAGAGTGTTCTCTCCCATTTAATGATCTTATCTGAACAGTGAATGCTAAACTGTTGAATGCTGATGCAACAGAACATTCATTTTCAAACTAAAATTTAATGAGCCAGGTGTTAAATTGAATGAGTTTTTGTTGAAAATAGCAGGGACAAATCTATTCTACAAGAACTTGTTCGGTTAACGTGATTATTTATTAGTCTGAGGTTTTCCTGTTAAAGTTACACATTAAATTTTGGATGTAACTTTCAAATGCAATAGCTAATTTGCAGTTTGATTGATATTTCCTTAACTATGTTTTGGGTTGAACATTGTTTTGTTTTACTTTAGGGGCTACAGTCAACGGAAAACTCCATCGCAAAGCTACAAGGGGAGAAGGAGTCGGACTCTCAAAAACTCGGCTCGGTTTTAGATCTGGTGATCTCCAAAGAAATGTCCTTAAAGCCGACTGAGAATAAGGAAAGGGCTGAGGCGAACCTGATCCCCTTGGATTGGCCTTCTGCACCAGGCATTGACAAGGGTCTGTCGGACACTGCTTTGTCAGTGAATCAGGAGACTGTGCTGTCTGCAGGCCTGGAAAAGACTTCACTGGCTGTCCATGAGGTTGATGCTGCGACGTCTGCAGGTTGCAAGGCACCAGAAGAACCAGCTGGCATGGATGCCAAGGAACCAGAAGTTGCTGGAGACTCTGGGCGATGCGTTGAGCCTGTTAAACCAGGAAAGACGTCACGTCTGGAAACTGGCAAGCGGGCGTTGGAAGGAACAGCGTCGGAGGGAGAAGAAGAAAACGCCAACAAAAAAACAAAACTGGGTGACTCATCAGAGAGAGTAAAAGGTAAGGCTTAAAACCTTCAAGTGAGGGAGTAACCCCAGGAATTACACAAGTGCGGGAAGGTTCCACTAGTTACTGGCACCCTGGAAGCCAAAAAGTTTGATTGGCAGGGGTAGGGGTGTTGGAAACCACAGAACCTAGCACAGGCTGTTAGCAAGATATCTGGAAGCCTGCTACAAAGAATAGATGGCTCCACTTATCAGGGGGTTCAGATCTGGGTAGGTCTGTATATCTGTACAATTTTGCAAACGCAGTGAAACAAATTTTCATCCCCTTAAAAAAAATACAAAACTGGGGGACCTGACCCCCCTCTTAAATATGTGGAATAGTCCAGTCTAAGATATCAAGGACTTTGACTCCCCCAGGGCATTGCGCGTTGGAGAAAACAGTGAAATATATAACATTTGCCATGATGTAGTGGTACCAGCCTTCACTGAAGGGTTTCAATAGAATCTAACTCAGTCAACATGAGAGGTCACTTTGCATGTAATTCTGGTAGAATAGGAAGTGACCTTCGGCCATCGGCTAGATGATACTAAAATGAATCTCAAATTTCTGTCATACTGTGATAAAACTGGCTGAAAAGTTAGCCACAAAAGCAGGCATGGAATAGACCTTATGCATATGATGTCATTTCAGTAGGGCGCCCTCGCTTAGAGGTCAAAAAGCGCTTGTTCATTGGCTAATCTTGTGCGCCGCGCGTACAAATCTGTGCGTTTCTATTGTTTCGTCATCGTTTTTCCCTCTAAGATGGCGGCTGGTTGACGTCAATGCCTAAGGTCTATTATACAGAGGCCATAGCCTCTGTTGCCATGGGCCCAATTTCATAGAGCTGCGCCAGCACAGAAAGAAGCTTAGCACAACAAAATTAAGCTTATACCAGAATAAGAATAATAATAATAATACGCAGTTCTTATATAGCACTTTATACTCCGGATGGGTGTCTCAAAGCGCTCAGTATTTTTCCTACAAGGAAAGTGGAGTTACGTGTTGAAGTATGAGACCTATTCCTTTGCATAGCACCATGTAATGGTTTACAAGGTGCTGTGGCGCAATATGCAGCCAATCGAACCAGGAACACCGGGGCAAACCCCTTCTCTTTACGATAAGTGCACTGGGTTCTTTTACGTGCATTACACAACACATGGGACCTACGGCTTAAGGGTTACCAGCCACAGTACCATGTCACATGAAATTGTCTGCCTAAGCAGTTCTTCGTTATAGGGCCCTGGTCTTGGCTTACCATAGACTTTTTAAATTTTCCAAAGGAAGGGCCCTTTTCAAAATGAAAATGGCCTTGCCCTCTCAAGGACAAAATTCCAGGCCTGCACAAAAGGATAATGCTAAGTATTTTCTAAATAAAATGTTGGAATTTGTATTGACTTTTATTCCTAGGGGACCAACGTGTTGCTGAAGACAGTGTGAAAGATCCTAATGAAACAATGCAACCTGTGAAAACAGTTGTTAAATCCTCGGAGCAAGTGGCTTCCCCGCAACCAGTGACAAAAGTTGTTTATCTCTCGAAGCCAGTGGCTTCCCCGCAACTTGTGAAAATAGTTGTTTTGGCTCCCCCGCAACCAGTGAAAACAACTGTTAAACCCTTGGACCCAGTGGCTTCCCCGCAACCAGTGAAAACAGTTGTTAAACTCTCAGAGCCAGTGGCTTCCCTACAACCAGTGAAAACTGTTGTTAATCCCTCGGAGCCAGTTGCTTCACCACAACCAGTGAAAACAGTTGTTAAACCCTCTGAGCCGCCATTGGCTTCCCAGCAACCAGTGAAAACAGCTGTTAAACTCTCGGAGCCAGTTGCTTCACCACAACCAGTGAAAACAGTTGTTAAACCCTCTGAGCCGCCATTGGCTTCCCAGCAACCAGTGAAAACAGCTGTTAAACCCTCGGAGCCAGTGGATTCCCAGGTACCATCAAAAACAGCTGTTACATCCTCCCAGCCAATAGATTCCGCGCAACCAGTGAAAACAGTTGTTAAACCCTCGGAGCCAGTGGCTTCCCCTTCAAGCCAAGTGGAGAAAGCAGAGCCCATGAAACCTGATGCAGTGCCAAGGAAGTCGTCAGCAACACCGCCGCTCTCTCAGGCAGCCGCACCATCTGGAGCTCCTCCTGCTCGACGAACTGGCAAACCAAAGCAAATGACCACAAAGGTTGTACAAAATGGACAAGAAATTATGCATTGTTATTTCTAGGCATTTGCACAAACAAATCTCACTCTAAAATCTATGGATTTATCGAAAGTTATCTTCGAGCAGGATATTTTTACAGATCTCTCTTTGCCTAATGAACATAATTGAAAGAATTAATAGAATAGACTACCAACAAAGGACAAGATAGCTTTAGTAAAGTTTTCTTTGTTCAACCCAAAATTATTTGAAAATTACCCAGTCAGTTTCCCTTAAACTTAAACCGGTTAAATGGTTTAACTGGTTAAACAGTTAAATGGTTAAACGGTTAACTGGTTAAATGGTTAACTGGTTAAACGGTTAACTGGTTGAACGTCCCAACCCACTTGTGAAGGCAACAACAGTTAAACTAATATGCTGTCTAAATTGACTCACAGGACCTAAGGCTTATGATCGAGAAGCATGCTCAGGCGTCACTTCAAGCGCACCTGAAGCTCCTCCGTAGGCAGCTGGAGGTATCCAGCAAAGGTGAGCGGATGTGGGAGACACGTTCTGTGGAGCTCCAGAAACAGCTGGAGATTGTGCAAGGAGACTTCTCTAAAGTCAGAGAGGAAGGGGACAGCATGAGGTCCGAAATAGCGGAACTACAAAGTTGTGTGGAGAATTTGACACAGAAACTTCAAGAAAAGGTAGGCTTTAGGGACCTTGTCAGAATTAGTCTAGGACAACCAGCGGATAAGTACCGTCCAGGACAAGGTTTCTTACACGACGTTAAGTCGCCTTGTTTGAAATTGGGTGTCGAAGAAAACATGGGAGAAGTTCACAGTGCCTGGGGTCACATTTATTTTACAAACCGCAGAGACTAAGATCCCTATCTACTGGAAAACAAGCAGGGGGTCTCTATACAGTGTCTCACTAAAAAAATCACACTACACCTCTTAGTTGAATATAATGACCTCCGAACCGTCCAGATCGCTCCAAAACCGAAAGTTTGTTTATACTACATTTAATCAGCCAGTCAAGCCGCAGAGCGCTCAGCGGGGGTGCATTGGCAAGGAACATGTCTTTAGTACATCGCAGAACTGTGTGCTTTTCAGCGAGTAAAACCATGTCTCTCATAGGGTTACAGTCTGATAGAAATCAAACTAAATTTTGACATCGGAGAATTGTTATGTTGCCTGTCCTGGATTAATTTTGACAAGACCCCTTGGTATTGTAAACAAAATTCCATGCACACCCGCGATATTATTTTTCAGAACTTTTTGGAGCTTCTTGAGTAATCGTTTTCCTTTGAAAATATCGACGCCACAAAATAACCCTGACTTGACAAAGGAAAGACAACAAAGATTCTTTCTCGTAATTAGTTCCAGGATTTGATGTTGTCATGTGAGAAAATTGAGTAGGCACTCACTGTTATTCGCCTAACTTTGGCCGTGAGCAACGGCAGAAAATCTGCCATGGTATGCTGGAATCTCGGAACACTCTGACTTACCTACCAATGTGCCGAATGTAATGACGAACAATGGTCCATTCTTGTTTGCCACATTTGTATAACAACGGGAATCAGGGTTACACAATAACCCCGTAAAGGGATTTTACAAGGCATGTTTTCCAGTACCCGTTGTACGTGTGAGATGAAGCATATCAGTCACAATAGGTGTCTGCCTGTGCCGCTACACATTGGAAAGTCTGTGTGGATATAAACGTCAGCCATCCGTCTGTCAGCAAAAAAAATGAGGAAAATCCAAAGTTGTTCAGGGCATTAAAAAACGCCCACCAGAAGTCTGTCCAAAAAATACTTGTGGATAAATACGTCATCTGACGTGAAGTGGTTAAAGGTGTCATTGAATTGCAGGCATGTGATTTCTCAGGATTTTTCCTTATTTCAGGATTTTGTGAAACCTTGAGCCTTGAAAGAAGTAAAGCAATCACCAAAGGGAGAAGAAATAGGTTCCACATTGTGTCCAAACCTTAAGTTTTTTTATTTGTGGTGATGCACAGAGTCTGTAAATGTCCTTAATTGTAACATCTAAGAAGTTCAGGGTCTAGAATAAAGGGGGACCAAGACCCGCAAGCCATTTTTCAGGAACGTTCATGTTCGTTCAATCTCATCCCTGAAATTCTGGATGGAGTATATAAGACAGGTCAAAGTTTTTGTTAAAATTTGTTCTGTGTTTGTTTCATTGCTTAGGGGGTTGCCATCGGCAAAGCATCAAGTTCAACTCAGTATGACAGTGATGACTTCCCTGAGGTTTTAGAAGCCCCTGCTAGAGTGAAATCAGCTGAAACGCTCCCCGTTCCAAAATCCATTGTTATCGCCGATGCTCGCCAACAACTGCTGGAATCTGGAGTCAAGCTGACATGTGTGAATGTAGAAGCTTCCATGGAAGTGGCAGAAGCCCCCGATGTGGCAAATGCCACGATTGTGTCGTCAGCTGGTGCTGGTGATGCCGATCCCCTGGTTGTCTTGTGTAGTCGGTCGGGAGTGACGCAACCAGCTGTTCAGCCACAGTCAATCTCTCAGGTATGGACAAGCCAATAGATTCCCTGCAGACGATGTCATTACTTATACAAAATTGGCTCATATGTTGTCATTACTTAAAGGTATCGTACACGTTTGGTAATGACTCAAAACAAATATTAGCATAAAAACTTACTTGGTAACAAGCAACGGAGAGCTGTTGATAGTATAAAACATTATAGGAAACGACTCCTTCTGAAGTAACATAGTTTTTGAGAAAGAGGTAATTTCTCACTGAAATAATAAAAACTTCTTGCAAGAAGTTTTTATTCCTATCTGAAAGGGCACAAATTTGTACAGCAAGGGTGATTTTTCTTTCAACTTCGATGACCAATTGAGCCCAAATTTTCACAGGCTTGTTATTTTATGCATATGTTGGGATACACCAAGTGAGAACACTGGTCTTTGACAATTTCCAAACGTGTTCAGGGCCTTTAACAGGGCAATCCAGTCAGTAAGTCACTACGTCACATGCGTGTATCTGCTGCCGCCCAAAGTTTGCTACTTCTGGTTCCAAAGCTGGCATATGTTTGTGTGTAATTTAACAACAAATCACCCATTTCAGCATTCAAAAGCATGTCATATGACAGAAACTTTTAATTCTGAGGACCTTAGTCTTTGTTCACCCCCAAAATACTATTTTAGCCTCTTAGAGACCATTCATTTCTGTATAATCATCACAAAATGCCCAGACATTGCTAATATTGTTCATTTCTTTAATTGTCAGTAAAAATGTCAACAGAAATAACATGAAACAGAAAATTTAGTTTTGCGTTTAGAAATTGGAATACTATGTTAACATACTACATTGGAAAATGTCATATCCGGACATGACCTTTACTTTGACCTCTTTATGTGAATGGAAGTAGGTCAAACCTTGCAGCCGTTTGCGGCCGCTCTGGGCATTTTGGTAGAAGCCACTTGTAGCCGCTATGGTCTCTAAAGGGTTAAGTGCATAACACTCCTTTTCATCCTCATTATTATAAAGATGAACATATTTTGGTATGTGTCTCCTGACGATGACTAGAGCAAGCTAGTCGAAACGTTGAGACCTATTTAGACTCACTCCGCGGCAGTGTAGTTATTAACGAGAAGTTCCCCCGATCCACATAGCGAAAGTAGTAGTCCCGCTTGATTGCCTACCTCCCGCCCAGGTAGTAGTTAATAAGGACAGTTCTTTTCAGAACTGAGAAGTCTCCCGAATTCCAAATATTCTACTCTGCGGCTGTAGAATAATGAGCAAGACAAGTTCTCATAGAACAAAATTTACCTAGCAAGTAGATTTAAGAACTGAGAAGTCCCCCGAATTCCGAATATTCTACTCTGCGGCAGTAGAATAATAAGCAAGACAAGTTCTCAAAGAACAAAATCTACCTTGCAAGTAGATATACACATGGTGTTACCGCAAACCAAACATATATTGATACCTTACCATGCAATGCCTCAAATCCTTTATATGTAATATTTGGTTTCTTATCATATTTGCAGGAATCCATTCCAGCTGTTTCTGCCGGGCCTACTGGCACTCCTAATGAAGAGGCTTCCAAGGAAACGGCAAGCATTGGAGAGGTGCCAACTCGTAGTGCATCTTTAGAGATGGATTCACCATCATCACAACCGCAGGCGCCACCTACAATGATGATATGCCTTGAGAAACCGGAGTTTGGAACTACAAGTGTTTTGCCTCTAAAATTAACACAACACACCATTCAAGGGATTAGTAACAGAGTAACTTCTGTGCAATTAGGAGGAAGCCTGGGGGCACTTGAAAAACAGACAGCAGCCCCTGATACAACAGCAGTTGTGACAAATACTGACGATGCTCTGGCTAGGAAAGCCCCAACACCAGAAATCCAAGAAATTGAGCTTCCACCTCGCAGTACTCCTGGGAAGCAAGTGGTTGCTCCGCCTAGAGTGAGACAATCCCAATCGCCTCAAACACCGAAGACTGGGTCTCCCGGTGCACAAACACCTCCAAGGGGGTTGATTCCCATAACGTCCCAACTAGCAAGAACGACCGCAGCAATAAATGTATCAATAGTACCCAATGTTACAATTCCCACAATTCTGAGTAAATCTGGAAGACCATCGAAGGTCACAACACCGGTCGCCAAACAGCAAACCTCAATGCAATCTGCGGCAGCTTCTCAAAAAGCTGCGGCAACCCCGCAAGCAAATCGAAAAACCACCTCGGAGCCTGAACTCATTGATCTGACGGATGATATAGAAGAGCCCAGCAGTTCCGTCGCAAAACAACCGGCTGTCAAAGCCCCACAGGTGACACCGACAGTTGCATCATTGATGCAACAGCCTCAAAGCGCGGGCTCTAAGAGGGCACCGCCTTCATATGTTTACCATCATACTTCAGCCGGTCAGAGTCAGAGTCATAATGCGGCACCAAGTAATACTCAGGGATCGATCACAAGGAGGCCAGCACAGCAACAGGAAGGCCACTCTCCTCACAAACCTGCCACGCAGATGGTGAGACCCCATGCCCAGCAGCCCCACCCGCAGGGTGGGTCCCCAAGGCATTTCACCGCTGCTGCACCCAACCGAACTGCCGGAGGGATACGGTATCGAATGCCCGCGGCAAACCCAAGACCAGGTGCCTCCAGGTTATCTCAGGTCAATCCGATGGTATCTGCAGTATCTGTTCCCCAGGCATCTACACACTCGACTTTAAACACTACTCCAGTGTCCTCGGCATCTACCTCGGTACGGTATATAAACCCAGCCCTAATGGCGAATGTCTCTATGGCCTTAAACCACTCCTTCGCCAACACCAACACATCGCCTGCCGTGTCTCAGCACGCCCCCATCGCAACAGTCACTGCGTACCCCATGTCGGCGCAGCAGATACGAAGTGTCGCTCCGATTCTGCAGGGGATGTCGGTTCCCATTGTGACTCAGGCCCTTAATAATGTGTTCTTCCCAACGGCAGTCCAGGCTGGAATTCCTGCTGGGAGATTACCTCAACAAGCACAGGTGAGGAAACATTTCTTGTTATGGTTTTTTTCAGGTATTAGAAATGTCAGACTTTTATCTGGATTCAGACTTTTGTATGTCTGCCTTCTAAAAAAATAGCTGTTACTTTCTCTATGTATGAGGAAACCCTGCTCTTTAATCTACTTCTCTAGTGCTGAGCAGGGCTCAAATTTTAAACTGGCCCGAGGCCAGTGGTTTCAGAGTCGGGCCAGTAAACTCAAGACAAGTCCGGTAGTCTTGGGTTTTTTTCAATTCCACGTCTTTGTCTCAAAAGAATGATGTTCAAATGTTGAGTTTGATTTCCACAAATATCTTTAAATCCTGCTGATTATCACCAATAAAACAGAAGAAATAAATCTTCTCTTAGTGTTTGTTCAAATAAAACAGTTAAGATGATAAAACTGTGTTCTCATTTTGATTCTAGTCTCTTCTCATGTTGATTCTGGTCTCGTAAATAAAATCCGGGTCCAGTAAAGATTCTCAGCTACAAGTCCTGCGGTCTTGCAGATTTTCCCCCTAAATTGGAGCCCTGCTGAGGATATTGTTCCCAAAAGCTTTTGGAAATCTGTAGCGCCAGGGTTAATCAAAGGCGGAAATGCCAGCATTTCAATGTACCTCCTGAAGTTTGGAGCATGCTTCAGACATTTCAGTCGGTGATCACTCACTGGTTTTTATTTTGTTACAAAGACTGTAAAGAACTCACTCCGCAGCAGTGTAGTTATTAACGAGAAGTTCCCCCCGATCCACATGGCGAAAGTAGTAGTGGATTTCCTACCTCCCGCCAAGGTAGTAGTTAATAAGCAGGACAGTTCTTTTCAGAACTGAGAAGTCTCCCGAATTCTGAATATTCTACTCTGCGACAGTAGAATAAAAAGCAAGACAAGTTCTCAAAGAACAAAATCTACCTAGCAAGTAGATATGCATGGTAATACCGCAAACCAAATATATAAAGAAATTCTCTTTGTCGAAACAAGGCTAACAAATCCTGACACTTCAGAATTGTTTTAAATTTACTTTGAAAAGCTCAGCCACATGGAGTAGTGACGAGTGAAAGAAGAGAATGAAAATTGCTGGAGGAGGGCTTCATCCACCCAGGGATGAGTACAGCCTGATGGTGCTGATGATGATAATGAAAGATTTCATCTTCTTTGAGCAATGTTTGATAAAGAACTGTGTTATTTAATTGCTGCCCAATCAAACTTATATTACAGGGAGTAAGGACACCTCAAAATACCATTGCAGCAACTCAGGTTGCCACACAACTGCAGCAGCAGCAACAGCTGCAACAGCACATACAGATGCAGCAGCTAGCCCAGCAGCAGCTACTGCAGAAACATCAAGCCCAGCAGCAGCAAGCCCAGCAACATCATTCCCTGCAACAGCAAGCCCAGCAACAGCAAGCCCAGCAACAGCAAGCCCAGCAACAGCAAGCCCAGCAACAGCAAGCCCAGAAACAGCAAGCCCAGCAACAACAAGCCCAGCAACAGCAGGCCCAGCAACATCAGGCCCAGCAACAGCAGGCTCAGCAACATCAGGCCCAGCAACATCAGGCCCAGCAACAGCAGTCCCAGCAACAGCAAGCCCAGCAGCAGCAAGCCCAGCAGCAGCAACAGATTCAACAGCAACTGATACATCAGAGGCTGCAGCTGCAGCAGCAGAAAGCCAGAGCTGCCGAGGAGCAACGGCAGCAGGCAAGCCAGCAACAGCAGCTGCAACTGCAGTTACAGCAACAGGTCAACCAAGTTAAACAGCAACAACTTCAGGTAACATTTGAATAGAATACAAAAAGATGGGATGTATGTGAGTGCATTGTCGCAGAATATACAACCATGAGTTGAAATCTGGACTATTCCATTTCATGAGGGGAAGCAGAGTGAAATGGGAAAGACAGATTTTAAATTATGTTCTGAGACATTGCAGGAACGAAATGCATTCAATGTTTGTTTTATATAGCACACACATAGATCCTTGTCATTTTAATTTGTTTCACAATGAACACAACAAAGACATGAAAACTTGTCCAACCCACACTCTGACAATTCTGAAAACCCCTTCTGAACAACATGGATGACTCATGTAGACGCCAACCTTGTCTGCTGTGACACAACCTTATATTGGAAACGACGCTGCGAAGAATTGCTGCAAAGTGTCCCAAGCCTCCTATATTTATCAATATAGGACTCCTATATTAAATTCCTGGCTGAGGCCCCACCCAACACCCAGACAATTTTGAAAATCCCTTCTGAACAACATGGATGACTCATGTAGACACCAACCTTGTCCGCTGTGACACGACCTTGTATTGGAAACGACGCTACGAAGAATTGCTGCAAAGTGGCCCAAGCGTCCTATATTTATCAATATAGGACTCCTATATTAAAATCTTGGCTGAGGCCATATGCGAGTAGAGTTGTATGTAGGTTCTCTCCTATGCCACAAGGGTTTTTCCTCCCGCTCTCCGGTTTTCCACCCTCCGGAAGAATCAAACAATTTTGATCTCTGGCTGTGCTCCCTGGTTATATTTGTGTCGATGTGGCTGGCTGCCAAAGGCACCCTTGCACACCTGCAGCCCAAACACGTTGCATACCTGCCAACTGTTCAGATTTAGTTGGAATTGTCAACTTTTTTGAGATTACAGGCTGCAAAAAATCAGAACATTCCTATTTCTGACAAGAGACAGCAATGAACAAGATCAAAAAGTTATAGCAAAAGAGGGTGCCATTTGCTTGCGAGGATACAGTGATTTGTGTACATTGTTTTAAATACATACATCATTTGTATGTGTGCATGTAATAAGCTTAACTCGCACGACTTCTTGCGTCGCTATCTGTGGACTCATAAAACTGGTGTTCCTATTTCTGAGGTTTCAATGTTGGCAGGTATGACGTTGTAGCTGCGTCTATCGCAAATCGGCATCTCAGCTGCCAGTAAGGATATTTAGCCTCCCGAGTCGTATCAAATCACATGATCTTTACAATCGTTCTTTATTTTGATTTGATCTTCACAATTGTTCTTTATTTTTGATTACCTGTGAGCTATAATTGATGTTGGTGTCTTACAGGCTCAGCAGCAAGCCCAAAAGCTTGTGCAGAATCAACAATTGCAGCAACAGCGTGCTCTTATCCAACAGACTGTACAGAAAGTGCACAGCACCACACTGGATCTAAAGGCAAGGAACATCATTATAATTTACCAACTACAATATCGTTTACCAACTGCAATCATTTCATTCAAACCCTGCGGTAGGTCCCCATGAGCATGGGGCATTTAACTGCTGCTGAATTATTCTCATTAGTTTTTCTGGGTTTTTTTATTATTGTTACGATTTTGTGATAACCAACCTCAAGCTCATTCACCCATCAGTCTTTCTAAGAAAAGATTAACCCTTTAGAGGCCATAGCTACCGCAAGCTGCTTGTACTAAAATGCCCAGAGCGGCCGCAATATTTGACCAACTTTTGCTCAAACAAGAGGGTCAAAGAAAAGGTATGGGACCGAACTGACATTTTCCAATGTTTCCCATGTAAACATAGAATCTACAACTCTAAAACAGAACCATGTATTTCTGTTTCTTTTTAATTTTCCTGACATTTTTCCTGAAAATAACGGTGCAAACAAATCAACAAGATTAGCAATGGCTGGGCGTATAGTGATGATTATACAGAAATGAGTCTCCAAAAGAGTCTCTAAAATGGGTCTCCAAAAGGGTTAACCAATTGTTATATAACATCTTCTTCATCATCATATCAACTTAATGATGCAAACGTTGGTGGCGCCAGACTCGAAACATTTGATGGGGGAAAAAGGGGGTTCGGGGGGGGGGGGGGGGGCAACTGAATAACTGATTTCCAACGTATCAAAAACGTTAACTGCAAAACTTATTGACTCTTTCAGTGCCAAGGTCGTACATGTACAATCTATTTTATGTATTCCGAAAGCGCCATTATCGTACATGTCTGAGCTATTTTATGTATTTCGAAAGCACCATTATCGTAGATGTACGATCTATTTTATGTACTCAAAAAGTGTCATCAATCGTACATGTACGACCCATAATACACATGTTATCATGAGAGGGCATTATCACTCTAACGAGAAATACTATTGACTTTGGAATGTCATTTTTCAGTAGCTATAGTCTTTTATGAAAGTGCACAAATTATGACAAGTCTCTTACCTCACACTAAGCCCCTTGCGTCACAATACTGATAGTTTGCGTCTTCAAAATTCGCTTTCACAATAAGTATGAAATTTATGAACATCCTAAAACATCCAATGATGTCACATTTCAAATATTGTCAGTACATTTTATGAGTTTTTAGTTCCTTCCTGATTCTCCATGATATTCAATGAAAATTTGACCTTTTTACTTACAACAAATATATGTGTGGAGTATACAGATCCATCTACTGTTGACACCCTACGACGTCATGTTTCAAATATTGCTCTGAAAGTGAAAGAGTACCAAAATCAAATGAAATTTGACACAATTTTTTTTAGAGACTTTCACATTTTCCCACTTATGGTATTTTTAGGATCCTTCAAGTGAGTACATAACTTAATGGAATGTACTCGCCAAATAGTTGTCAAAAGCTGAATAGGGCGGCCATCTTCCAACCCTTTATTCTTGTTCATATCTTGTAGTTCATGACACAACACTTGGTTTATATAACTTGTAGTTAAAGGCACTGAACTTGTCAAAGACCAGTGTTCTCACTTGGTGTATCCCAACATATGCATAAAATAACATGCCTGTGAAAATTTGGGCTCAATTGGTCATCGCAGTTCCAAAAAAATGATGAAAGAAAAGACACCCTTGTTGTACAAATTTGTGTGCTTTCTGACAGGAATAAAAACTTCTTGCAAGAAGTTTTTATTATTTTAGTGAGAAATTACCTCTTTCTCAAAAACTACGTTACTTCAGAGGGAGTCGTTTCCTACAATGTTTTATACTATCAACAGCTCTCCGTTGCTTGTTACCAAGTAAGTTTATGCTAATACTTGTTTTGAGTCATCACCAAACGTGTACGATACCTTTAATGTCAATTTCAACGTCTCATATCCTTTCGGTCACTTTCTCATCATCACGCTTCTTTTATTTCCCCCCCCTCCCCCAACCCTTCAACTCAACAGAAGAAGCTTGACCTTGTTAATAAGGATGTCTTGACCGTCCAAGCCAAGCTGCATAACAAGGAGAATATGACGTACCATCAACGAGACCTTGAGATGCAGTTACGACACTTGGATGTGAGAACTTGCTTTTCTTTTTTCGGGAGCATCATTTGGTGTGCCCCCCCTATTGTGTTTTCCCTCTGCTCTGGGAATATCAGTAATTCTTTGGAGGATTTAAGGGGGTTCAGGGGTCTATCTCATTTGTCTTAATGGTATGAAGTATACTTTATTTCTCATTGAATTGGCCATATTTTTGACCGCGTGAGGGCGCTTTCTTCAGGGTATGTCTTGCAACACAATTACAGTTTCATCTTATTTTAATTGCCTGTATGCAGTTTTCTTGCATCAATGACGAAATACATAAACATAATAACAACACAAATTTTAAAAAAACGTTTGTTTACTTGTTTTTCATCACGTAAAAATTGGTCCACAAACGCCCTCACGCGGTCAAAAATACAGCGAATTGAAAGGTAATTTATCAGACCCAAAGTCAACATTTGAACATAATTTGTGTGTGTTACACAGTGAGGTATTGTTATTTAATTGAAAATACACAAGACGGTCGAACTTGTCAGGTCATGAGTGTACTGGCCCGACTCTAAAACCACTGGCCTAGGGCCTGTGGTCCAGTGTAGAAATCGAGCCCTGGGGTTCTTCCGTACAAAGAAGTGGGACGAGTCTGTTAGAAGAGGGGGAAAATTAGGGGAAATTCCCTTGCCTCATATAAGGCATGATGTATAGACCAAATTTTTTAGAAGGGCTCGAATTTAACACTGGACCACAGGCCCGAGGCCACTGATTTTAGCCCCGGGCCAATAAACTCAAGACTGGACAAGCCTGGTGGTTGTTGTGTTTTTTGCAATTGAATAATAATACCCCACTGTGTAATATCTTTAACAGAAAGAAAGGATGTTCAAATGTTGACTTTGAGTTGAGTCTGGTGATTATCTTTCAGTTCTGTAAAAGTAATACCTATACGACAAATGAGATCAATCTTCTCTGTAGTGCTTGTTAAAATGAAAACAGTTTACATGTAAAACTCTGCAGAAAGTTCTTTCTCGTTAAGATTTTGGCCATTTCTGCTGCTGGAAAGTTTTGCATGTTTTATATACGTCTTCCGGTGATCACTGGTTAAAAATAATTCTTTTCATCAAATCGTCACTAGCCATGACAAGACAAATACATATTCATGAAGTCATGTCAATTTATTTTGAACTCATATTAATTGGGCCACAACAACTGTTCACTGAACCATATAGATTGCAAAGTCTCAAATTTTTACTTCTTATTTTTCAGAGTCAAAAGCAACAGCTGCAGGGTGAAATTAGCAAGAACGTCAGCTTGCATCAACAACAACAGCAGACATACGAGCGGCTGATGGCCAATATAACTAGCACTGCCATGAATGCCAATCCCACTGCTGCCACCAAATTAGGACCTCCGAGTCACCCTGCTCCCCTACCCGCACTGCCACCATCAACATCAAAGGGACCTCCCCAGCCTGAACTCAACATCACCAAGGTAGAGACTGGTATTGTACTCTCTTGGAATATGACCCTGGACGTGAACGACGCCCAGATCGACGTCTACCATCTCTATGCCTATCAGGAATCAGAAGCCCCTGCCACCACAACCCTGTGGAAGAAGATCGGAGAGGTCAGGGCGCTGCCCCTCCCGATGGCCTGTACGCTGACGATGTTCCAAGCTGGAAGTGTCTACCATTTTGCTGTTTGTGCTGTGGACGTGCAGGGCCAAAGTGGTCCCTTCAGTGAGCCCTCCAGTATAAATCTACCACGAAACTAAACGGATTTCCGAGAAACTATTTCCAGAGCCAAGTGCTCATTTGATAATCTTTTGTACCTAATCCTGTGTGTGTGTGTGTGTGTGTATGTTTGAAAGAATGTCAAAGTATAGGTCTCTCTGTGAAATAAACTTATAAAATCAAAATTAAATCCAGGTTACATACATCGTACTGCTGAAATTATTCTCTCATGAAAACAATTTTACTCACAGGTTTTGTTTTTGGTATCTGAGTTATGTGCCCTATTCCGACAAAACTGGCCTTAAAGGACACTTTAAGCAAGATTTGTGTATTTCCGAGTTCACTATGAGACAAGTTCTTTGCAAGGATGTTAAACCAATGGGTTATTCTATCAGTTCAACTCTTTGATGAATACAATACTGTATATTAAATTTTAACTTCGCGAGCCAAAAGATCAAAAGAGTTTTTACTCTTGTTTTACAGAGTTTCAAGTATGACTCTTGAGTGAATCCCAAACTTTCCACCACTCATGCGATCACCACAATGGCGCGCCAGACTGCAGTAGTACAGTACACGCGAGTAAACATAAAACACTGACAATGGCTTTAATGAGTATGTGCGCATACGTCAGTGAAATTTGACGCGTTTTCGGAGATTCGGGTACTTGCATGACGTCATATTGAGCTTCTACTGTTAGCATTGGAGTGCTATTGCGGTTTGATATTTTTGTATTTATTTTTATTATAATTTTTTTTGTTCATGGTTTGAAAAATCATTAGGGACTCCTTACTGTTAAAGATAAAATGACCGAACACAGAAACAAATGTTTTCTCCATAATGGACAAGCTTTTCTTGTGTGCCTGTAAATAATAATTATATGTACTATATCAATTATGATTTTTCTATGTGTTTTTGTTTACTAGTGACTTAGATTTTCATAATCATTTAGTTTTTGTTTGTTTTCTGTTCTTAAAGATGCAAATTTGATGAATTCAAGTAGATTAAGAATTCCGGCCATGTTGGTTTTTCATAAAAGGAGATGCCCAACAATATTTGTCTTTATTCAGTTACATGAAGTTGAATGCCATTTTCTGTAATTGCTTGATAAGCCAAACTAAAAAATAATAAAAAAATTAAAGAGACATCACCCAAAGATTGTATTGAATAAATCCGACAAGTTTTCACTCCACTGTTCAAGCCAATAGAACATTAACTATGAAGAAATTCAAGATATTTAATGTTGATCAAGGGCCAATGATTTTGAATTTCGACAAACCTCGTTCTCACATATCGCCAACCGGCCCCAGACCAAATAACCCTTAGTGTATAGTAGGGCCTAGTTTTATAGATTTCGGTCCAAAATCAATAGATTCTTGCATAAATATGACATCACAAGTTCAAACATTGCCCTCACCTAATTCAATAAACGACCTTTCATTAGCTGAGAGTTATTTGCATGGTGCTTTCATAAGTGCATGTTTGAATGAAAGATTTTTGAGACAATAGCTGGTGCTCCACTTGACGGTCCTTTTGTATTGTTCTCGTCGCTGAGATCGATAGAAAAGGACCGCTGCGAGGGACGCCCACAAACGTCTCGTGAGTCTCCCATAGTTTGACCTCGTCGACTATGGCATAAGGAGCCTATGACTTGTGAATAAAAAACCTGCAACCATCTGAAACGGAAAATTGTTTGCGCTAGTTTAGACACGGTTTAAATAATTTATGTTTACTCAAAAGCATTTCAACTTTCTGTCCTTGTGAAAGTTTTTATAGCGTTCTTATAGACCCCTTGCATAACGCGCAACGCTGTCAGTCACTGAGGCCAGGGGCACATTTTTACGCACAAAGAACAGCCATCGTCTAATGAGCTGCTTCCTTTTGCCCCAGTGAGGGCGCTGTTTGAGAGTGTGGCGTCATATGCAAGGGGTCTATTGAAAATTGTGAATTGCTAGTGTGAAAAACTACTGCAGAAGTTGTTTACCACAGTTTTCAATAAACAGGGTTGTTTTGAGGGCATTAAAACCTAAAGTTGGACGTGAAAGTTTTATAAGTGAATTTTAACATTTGTATTGCATCCATCAGAATCAAAGAGCAAGTGTAAACTGAACGTTCGAACCTTTACACACTGTCGTCTTGTCAGTGCAGAAACATCGCATCTCAGTTGTGTAATAACATCGTATTTCATGTGAAAAAGGCTCATTTGCGAAAATATTGTAGCGCAACACCATAGAGTTTGTCCGTACACCTGGGATAATTAACAGCAAGATGCGATAATTCAAATTTATGTGCCATGTAATAAAGGGTATTTTTCTAGATACATTTTTGCACCGACATGATTTTGATGGCATGCCTAGTCACATTCCAATCCAGATTTTACTAGATAATGAACTGCCAAATCATCTCAACATTTTCCAAGCCATTTTACAGAGAGTACTTCTTTTGAAGACCCCCAAAGTAGTACATATCAACATTTTTCTTTCAAAATTGATGCAAATTATTTAAATATCAACATTTTACACACCTTTTAAAGTCATACTTGGTCTCTGATCCCGCTAATACTCTTTGTACGATCGTGAAAATGTCAACACTTTGAACAACCTCAAAGTTGCACTGAATCCATCAAATGCAATCAACCTGGGTAAAGGTTTTTGCAAGATTTAAGCATTAAGGAATTTGTTGGCTTTTTGTTTGACTACTTGTTCTGTGTTATTTTGTATCTTGGTAAAGAAACCCATCCCATCTCAGTAATCCCATACCCCACCCTCACCCTTCATGACGTTATTCATTAATGGTTTTTGCAAAAAATGTGAAATGAAATTGGAGAAAGAGTAATTTCAGCAACTGCCACCCACTTCTCCATGTAAATTGTTCTGTAATGTTTAAAGAAGGTATTTCATTTTATAAATGATGTAACTTGTGTACAACTTTCTGTACTTTTAAATTTGTTCCATTGTTGTAAAAGAGAAGAATTAGAATGAGTTATTTAAAGATTGAAACTAGTGAATGAGTTTTTATTTTGTCGTGGTAAATGTTGGTCACGCCATCTTCGGAGTCGGATTCCCTACTATGCAGTATTCATTTTCAGTACTCATGATCAACACAAATATGCCTCGAAACTGTGTGGTTTTCCTTGTACTACGTGAACTAACACGGTCCACCATTTTGTGGAGTCAAAAAATTGGTTCTACAAAATGGCGGACCGTGTTAGTTCACAAAGTAAAAGGTGAACCACACAATTTCAAGGCGTATTTGTGTGGATCATTATACTCTACTTTTGGAACATCTTTCCAACCATATTTATTTCATAAAAAACACTCTTTATAGCCCAAATCGCCCAAACCAAGGCAACTTGCCCTTTAAAGTGTGTCCCTTTAAAGTGTGTCCCTTTAAAGTGTGTCCCTTTAAAGTATGGGAACTCTTGGGGGGAACCCTTGCTACATATCAGGCATATGTCAGGAGAGGTGGTTTTTAGAACCAAAAAAACAAATTTAAGGTCTACATTACACCTGCTGGGGAAAAAAACTTGCCCAATATCAAGAACTTAAAAACACACTTTTACTTTTTCAAAACACTAGTCCATACGTTTTCAAAAGTAGCTAGAGCGACTGCAGATGTCAAAATTACGAAAAAAACAAGAACAGCGCCCTAGTCACTGGGTCTAGGCTGAGCCAATATTCAAATGAGACCGAAAATCTTACGAAGAAGCAAATTAGTACACAACACTTTTTTTTACACATTTTGACTCGCCCTCGTCGAAAAAAGTGTCAAAAAAACACTGAAATCGGCTTAAGGCTCTGAACACGTTTGGAAATTGTCAAAGACCAGTGTTCTCACTTGGTGTATCCCAACATATGCATAAAATAATAAGCCTGTGAAAATTTGGGCTCAATTAGTCATCGAAGTTGCAAGAAAATGATGAAAGAAAAAATACCCTTGTTGTACAAATTTGTGTGCTTTCAGATAGGAATAAAAACTTCTTGCAAGAAGTTTTTATTATTTTAGTGAGAAGTTACCTCTTTCTCAAAAACTATGTTACTTCAGAGGGAGTCGTTTCTCACAATGTTTTATACTATCAACAGCTCTCGGTTGCTTGTAACCAAGTAAGTTTTTATGCTAATATTTGTTTTGAGTCATTACCAAACGTGTACGATACATTTAAAATACATTTAATATCTTTAAATTCAACAAATAAAAAGGACCCTTTAACTATTTCTGGACATAATATTGGATAATGTCTATACTTATCAAATGTGTTGTGGTCAAATCATTAATGTTATTAAGGTAATTACACTTTTAGCAGACGATTTTGGGGGGATTAACACTAGAGCAGACGACATTAACTGCAAGATGGGCACACGCGCAGCAGCCTTGAAAAGTGCGCCCTCTCGTGTTATAAAAAGCGCGCCCTCTCGCAGTGCGACCGTGCATTATTTGAATAGCTATTATTATTATCTTCTTTTACAAAATGAAATAATTATAATAGTAAATGGACGACAAGGATAATTAATGCAATAATGACTATCCAATTCAACATCTGTGAGGTTTATCAAACTATCAGTCATAAACAAGGCATTCTCAAAATGTTTTATTTTTATTTCATATCACAGCCAATACACAATGCTGAATGTTATGGTAAAATATTAATTATGAAAAAACCCATAAACATTCAATATTACGGCGTTTTTTGTGCTTGAACGAAAGTTAAGTCGTTTTACCAAAAGAATAGTATTATTTTGATAGGGCACTAGCACTTTTCTGTGACCCTGCAGAAAAAAAGCCTTCCGTGATAATGGGAAAATAGGCCTATTCGAAAATTGTTGAAATTTTATTATATCAAGTAATTAACCGCAAGGGGAAGCTGACTGAAAAAATTTCTATATTTGGGTTGAACTTATTTTTATTGTATAATTCTATAGTACACTGTACCAACGGCTGCGACTGTTTATAATTTATACACCTTTCTTTAGCTTCTTCATGGAGCCCCTGGCCACTCCCAGGCAGTATGTGGCTCCCAGTCGGTCTGCGATTGGCACAGGGAACTTTACACTGACTCATACGATGTTGGTACCGCAGTGTTCCACCACCAAAAATATAGCAGAAAAGGGCCGAATGGGGTGGTTTGGGTACGCAGTTGCAGATGGTGGGCAAACTTACGGTTTGGGAAATATCATTTTAATAGTGAGTATTTTGTCCAAATACCAAAGTTACTTCCACCGTATTATACAAAAATGCATTGATTCACGAAATGGTTTGAATGGAGAATGAAATTAGCATAATATCGTATTGGGAAAAATCAAACAACCTTCAGTCAATATTATGAAGTTTACCTAATTTTGCTTGACGTTTGAATCGCTACATGGAAACCTCATACAAATTAATTTGTTTTAAATGTGACTTTAATAACGTCACTACGCGGTTTGAAAAATTGGCATTTATTTTTATAAGGCATTTTAAAGGGGTTTTTAATAATTATTACGAAAGCGTTTGAGGGACATTGAGAAAAAGTATAAGAAATCATATAATATGCCCTATATCTCACTTTTTAACAAGTCATAATGTTACGATAATTATGTGTTTACTTAAAGGAACGTTACAGAACTGGTAATTAAAATTTTCTTTTTTTTCTTTATTAAAATTTTCTTTATGATCACAGATTTACATAAAACTTACACGGTCTAATGATGATGATAGTAGAAAACATCCCTAGAAATATTTCTGTCTGAAATGCCATATTTGATGAGAAATAAATAAAACTAATTTCCGATTGGAGTTTATCGCTCATGAGCGTTTTATTCATGCATTGTGTAACACATGCAAATGTGTAATCGGTTTTTCACTATTTTCTCGTGACCCAGATGGCCGATCGATCTCAAACTTCTACTTGTCAGTTTATGTATATGGTGGATGATATAAAGTGCTTACACCGCCAGTTAGGAAAAACCAATTCTGTAATGTTCCTTTAAGTCATAATAATTATTGACTTGATCTCACAATAGTTACGATTTAGCATAGACCTTAGTCATGACTTGTGTCAATTAATTAATTCATGTTTTTTAAGTCATAATTATTATTCACTAAGTCGTGAGAGGCCCTAGGTCATACTTATGACTTTCTCTCTCAACTTCCGTAATTAATTTTAGGCCTAAGTAAATTGGTTTACCAATCGACGTCAAGTTTTCGTTCGCCTGGTAAAGGTATGGTCCCAAAGCAATTTGTTTTGGGGTGGGTTTTGTTGGATATTATTTTAATATGAATGTGCCATGGTTACGGTTCTATTATTTTTACAAACTCGTACAAAAACAAAACTGAATAGTAAATTGCCACGAAAACACTAAAATAATTCGACTGACTGCTGATACTGTCCCGATTAGTCGAACTTCCGAGAAAAAAATCTACAAGTTTTCAAGCTCATACATTCAATTGTAATTTGAATGTAGGCTGAGGCCTAGATTTTTTTACAAAATAATTTGTTTTCCTTTCTTGTTTCCTCTCATGAGGGCGTTTTAACTTTCCGCTGTCCGTTTATTCGGGAGAGATCCCTCCGCCTGCCAATTCTGAAGAAGTTTTTGTCATCAAGTTTTGGATTTTGACAATATTTTTCCGGCCAAATTTTGCCAACAAGCGAGAAAGAATTAACTTATATTAAAAACATAAGAAAAAGTGGGAAATCAACGTTAAAACTACAAATGGGGGAACTAAATGATGCACATTGTATGTGTTTGATTTATGACACTTTGTAGTGTGTAATTTGGTTAAAATGGCGCTAGGTTTCAACACACGTGGTGAAAATTCTCAAGCCTTCGACGACGGGAAAACCATCAAAAATTGCTTTTTTTTATCAACATGGACAAGTTGGCATATTCCACAACAACTGAAGAACACTTTGGTAAGTTTATGATGCTTTTTTGAAAAAAAGAAATTACTAAATAGTGTGTTTTTCTGTGAAGTGTATCTGATTTTTCTGAGGATTCGTGTGTAGACAGAATTATGTTCGAACAACCTCGAACTCACAATTCGCATCATGTCGCATTGGACAACACGGGGGGGGCGGGGCACATTTTCTGGGTTGTTAATTTTCATTGAAACATGGAGCTATTGAAACATTCAATTTAATTGCAAAAATCCGTCACAATAATCCCCAAACTGTATTGTAACATTTTCCAATGTATTATTAGTCATGTTAGTATTAATGATTGAAATGCTAAAATTAAATTTGACAAATTATTACAATTTGTTTACAATTCACTCCAGCCAGGTCAGGAAAACTCAGAATATGGAAATTGTTCCTTATTATTTTATATACGGAAACCTTGAGTTGCCGAATAAGGAAACTTAAAGGTATTGTACACGTTTGGTAATGACTCAAAACAAATATTAGCATATAACTAGCTATATTACCTGATTTTTAATTTTGTTTTGTAATATAGACAAACTATACATCATTGGAAAGGTCTTTTCAAGACAAATGCAATAGTGAAAGCAACTTAAAATCGGACCAATATTAATGAAGATATGCCTCTTAAAAGTTAAAGGGACACTATATACCAGACCTCTTCTGCCACAACAATATAACCCACTTCTACTCAAAATGAGTTCAACATGTGCCACGCCCACTCAGTCAGCACAGTACTCAAGGCAAATTGCACCAAAATCACACTCGCGGAGGCCTGACACCGACTTGCTTTTGCCCCTTGCGGGGCTATGCGGCATGGTTTTAGACATGAAAGTGATATGAATTAGGCACAAAAATGTTCAAAGAATTCATTTATAGCTGAAATTTGAATGTTCCCTGAGAAATTTCCTGGTAAAACCGCTTTTTAACAAGAAAATAGAAACTTAATTGTCATTAAGTGTAAAAAAAAACCTTTTTTTTCCAACTTACAGCTCTCGAAATTTCCGCCGAAATGTCCCCTTATATCAAGTGATGTCTGCAGATTACGATGGTGTACAAAAAATGGTCATTACATGCCCCAAGAGGGCGGTATAACATCAAAATGACTTGAACGTTTTTACCCGATCAGGGGAGATATTTTTCAAAATGGCGACTTCCATCGCGCAATCACGGAAAGTTTGGGTTATCAAAACGGGCCTGAAATCAAAGGTTTGATGCCACAAATGTGAGTGAATCGACCAAAATTGCAAAATATAGACATTCTAGAGTAATACTTGAATGTTTTGTGAAATGTGATTGAAAGTATTCTCACACTGCTTCAATATATTTTCCTGAATTTGTGTGGTGGCAGAATAGCAAATGTCTTAAACGCGAACCCTTTGCGATAGCTAATATAACAGTACGGGCGCACGCGCAAAAATGAAGACTGTCCCTCAAACCGAAGAATACTTCAATCTTGCGGACATTTTCAGTTCCTTAAATTCAGGGAATGTCTCCCATTTGAGAGACAACTTTTTTTCAACGTACTGAGCGGCCTTCAGATGGCCCCTTTCGGCATTTGCATGGAATCCACGTCGAAAGACGCCCTAGGTTGCCCGAGAATGTTGATTGGTTGGCCGAGTGTTTCACGAATTACGCGTGAGGTGGGAATTGTCACGATGCAGCCGCGTGAGACATCGTGCGCAATGAAATCGATACTTTATCAAAACCGAATAATGGGTATCGAAACTTTGAGATTATTATGCTTTGCGCATTAGGGAAAAGAATCGATAGTTGTTCTGAATGTTTATTTGATACTGGCAGTCATCGACAACAACTTGCTGATTTTCCAGTGCGTGCGATAATAATAAGTACATGAACAGTTCAAGAATAAATTATTACAATAAATAATAAATAATGACTGAGACCAGTGATGATATCGGAGAGACATTAAAGCTAGCAATGTTAGCAACACTGGAAGTCATAGAGAGATGTTCCTGTAACTTAAGACTTGCATTGCATGAACATGCCTCAAGGCTGAGGGACAGTCCAAGGTATGAGAGACAGTCTTCATTTTCGTGCGTGCGCCCGTACTGCTAAATAAAGATAGTGTATATATCGGCTGCCACCAGTTGCTTTTTTAAATGGGGTGTGTCAAAATCAAGCATTGGTGCGTCAAAAGTCCGGTATGTGCATCATGGTCCGTCAATATCCAGATATCAGACTTTTGTGTTTGATGTTGACCATAATCGAACATGTACAAATTTGAATAAATCTATCAAACAAACCCTCCAGATTTGTCACAAGAAATAGGACTTTATGCACACAAACCAAGGCTACTCCTTTTTTGCAGGCGGAAACTAGCATGTGCTTTTCACATGCATGTACCAATTCTATTTCATCTCCGACTCCAATACTAACCATGAAACCACCACCACGCTGCTGTTGTATGGCATCGTGTAACATTTCACTTACAAATTTATTGGCCCTATTTGAAACAATAGCAGTGGCTCTGACTTGGGCTCCAGCTTACATGTAGACTTCTCTCTGCCTGTATATAGACCTAACTGTCCCTTGCTAAAAATGCCATAGACAAAATAACTAATGAATGAAGCTTTAGCCTGATACCAAGCAGAAGCTGTGGTTCCGAAAAGGACTTTAGTCTGGCTCTCTCCTCCTTGTTCTGTACAACAATACTTTGAGTAGGGAAACACACAACTGGCATTTCCAGGGGGTTGGGTTGGCAAACTCCAATCTCCAACCTTGTACCTGTTGTATTTCTTGAAAAATTATAACCTCGTACTCATGAGCACATCGCTCTCGCCGCACTTTTTTCTACCAGCCTGCCTTGCTCTCTACACACAACAAGCGATTGTCTTACCATTAAATCTAGCAAATGTCAAGACTTAAAAATAATCTCTCTTTGGGATTTTACCACCATTCTCCTCATTTATTGTGAAAAGTAACAATGTTTTGACTGCCCCGGCGGACTGGTAAAGGAAGGGATTTGACAGGGCGAACGCTATTTCGAACCCTGCACCCACATGTTTGCATATCTGTGCAGATTTAACGTTCGGCCTTATGACAAAAGCACTCGAAAACATTGGGATTTCGTCAGCGGCATCATCGCCGAACCTTAATTTTGCAACATTTGTTTTAAACAATAATTGCATTGTCCTAAAATCTAATTTATTCAAGTCGATTTTCAACTCTCGAGTCATTTTTGCGCAAGTCACAAGTCATTTTTCGTCAAGTCAAGTCAAGTTGCAAGTCAATGAAATGGGCGACTCGAGTCTGACTCGAGTCCAAGTCAGCGACTCGAGTCAACAACACTGGGTCTATCTAACAAATATCAAGACAAGTTTGTTAAACCATTCTACAAACTTAAAAATAATCTTTCTTTTGGGATTTTACCACCGTACCCCTCATTTATTGTGAAAAGGAACAACTTTTTGACTCGCCCGGCGGGCTAGTAAAGGAAGGGATTTGACTCCCCTCCCTGCCACTGTTTTCATTCGCATTTTGCGACCGTATAATAATTTTGAACCCTGTAAATTGCAGAAAATCTTTACTGCTGTCGCGTACATGTAGCTCAGTGGAATGCCTCCCGCTTATCAACCAACCAACATGCTTCATGATTGATTCCCAGCTTCCTCCTGTTTTGTTTTGTTTTGAGGTGGAGTTTTTTCATCCCCAAAATTATAAGAGTTTTTTAATTTTTTATGAACCACTTTGGGTCAGTATGAGTATTTTGAAAAAATGTCCATGCCCAATGGTGGTATTATTTTCTCTGAACTTTTTGGAGCTTCTTGAGTAATCGTTTTTCTTTCAAGATATCGTTGCCACAATAAAACCCTGACTTGACGATGCAATATTCACTGCCTTAAATAAATTAGACAGTGGTTGAAATATAATACATAATACTATGAAAGCTACATGTTTACATTCTTCATAGGGGGTGCTCTAAAGATTTTGCCGGCTTAATGGCATTTATTAAAACTTGGCTGATACCAGCAACACATGTCCACTATCAATAAAGTATGTTTATCGAAGGACATATTTTTATGATTTTACCAAAGTGTTTATCTCTGCCAGAAAGACAACCTAATTAGCACCGTTTTTGAAAATGATGCACGGCTGATAATCTGCCATTGTATGCTGGAATCTCGGAACACTCGGACTAACCTTCCATTGAGCAGAATTATATATGATAAACAATGGTGGCAGCCTGTCAATTGTTGTACAACACATTTTCATACATCATCATACAGTACTCGCAAAGTCCGTATGTATGTACCATGCTCCATGATAATATACACACAGGGGTAGCGCACAATATGAATGGGTGGTGATCATGTTGACTGTTGACAATTATATAAATAGTCATAAGAACGTTGTAGTCTTTGCAGTCTTTCTTGAGACGATAAAACATGACGCTGTGTATACCGCGGATATAGAATCCTGCATGTACAATGTGCAGGCCTATTTAAAAAATGCAACTCCTTGCCTTTGCTGAACATAACGATTATTTTACAGTATAATGTAAGATTTCTTTCGTTCTTGGTCCGTTTTTTTTGTGGGTTTTTTTCTTCCTTGCATGGTGGTTTTCATCGCACGTATAGGCCCTACATGTATGTCAATTTCTTTTGATTAAACATTAGTTTTTAGAGCATCTATGGCGTTTCAGCGTGGCGAAGCTCTCCCATTATCATTCTTACATGGATGTATTTTGTTCTGCTTTTTTTGAATGGTCCACTCACAGGCCTGGAAAACCAAGAAAAACAAACATTCAAAAGACCTTGTTTCAATTCAGCACGCTTTGGCCAAACATCCCAAAAGTTTGGCCCCGAATGCCCCACAGTTTTGAAAAAACCTGGAGAGAACCCCGACAAGAATCATTTAACATTGGACAGTGTATAACAAACAAATAATTACCACCAAAAGTTTAACTGTGGGAATTTTTTATGAGAAATCTATCGCTCATTTTCAAATCGTTTGCACCTCGTGGGCATGGACCTTAGTAAATTCCTCCATGGGACCATGATAGAAACCCTTTTAACATGAGGTAACAGGAAAATTCACTTGTCCACCTTTATACCACAACCAATCTCTCTTGTGCTGTTGGTTGATTCAAATAGTGGTTACATATCAGTAAGAATAATTTTGATTACCGTTAAACTATTCTGTTGATCCTCAAAAGAAACCTCAAACACGTTCCTGTGCAGAATTCACTCCCTTCTTGAGTAAAAGTCTTGTCCAGAATGTTTGGATAAGCTGAGATTTATATCATCCCAAAAACCTGGGGAGAACCCTGGCCTTGCTAAAAGATGCGGTGGGCCGCCGTCTGTTTTACCCAATCAGAAGTCTTTTGCGGAACATTTAAAAGACTTTATACTTTAAGAAGGTGGATTTTTTTATCTTAAGATTATCGTCTTTGACATGATTTTTCAAAACCAACGATGATATTGATGATATTGTTCTCATTTTCGGATCGTGACGCTATTATCGTGACGCTATTATCGTGATATCATTTAGGGCTAGTTACACGTGTAACTGACCGTTAACCGAACCGTAAAATTAGGGTCAAGTGGGTAACCAGAAACAGAAGTTTGTTTTTTGGGCCATACTCACAAATTAGTGTTTTCCTGAGTCTTGCGGATAAAAAATGCACAGGCATACTACTCGAGTTGGATTACAAACCAGCTTCACTGCTCATTTCAGAGCAGAAATGTTCTATGTACTTTGGACAAGTCTAAATCTTTTCTCTCCCTTTGTTTTGTACCAACAGCTTCATGCTCAGCAGGAACAAATGAAACTTGTAGAACGTATCCCATGATGGACGACCCAGCAGTACCTACACTACAAACTCTTGAAACTCAGTCAACCTGCAGTGAAAGGGAAGACGCCCTCTCCTATAATGTACATCATCGTCTAAATGAGCTACATGTGTGGGGATCACTTGATCAGAGTTGAGTCAACCAACAACGGCAAGAAATTTTAAAAAGGTATGTGATGACTACAAATATTTACACTGTAATTAGATGTACAATTTTAGTTGGCACTGAGCTTTCTAGGGTGTTGAGACTGTTTTGTTTTTTGTCTGTAAACTTTTTGTACAACAGCAGAAGATACAATAAATCGTTTTGATGAAGGAATACAAGAATTATGTCTTAAAAGTTGCATGAAATTGCTGGAAATTGTATCTGAATGAATCCTGAGAACTTAAGAAAGGGAAACAAACCAGGGTTCTGCCCAGGATTTCTTTAGTGGCTGAAAAAAAACAGCAGGTGGGGTTGGGGGTTGCCATTTTAGCAGAAAATGGGGTCTGAGGTCTCTACAGAAATGCACGTAACATCAGGTCACATTTACATGTACCTACAAGTAACTTAATACAAAATTTCAACTTATTTTAATGCTACTGCAGAGAACCGTGCCTTCTGATTCTCTATTTTTTGCAGTTATTGTATTTTTTTGTATATATATATATTTTTAGTTTGCTTTGTCGCTTTTCACAATGTCATCATCTGTCGGACTGAGTATCATTATTCAGTCCAATACTCGTGGTACGAGTTCATTGTTCATTTGAAATACTTTAAAAGGAAAAAACACTCATTCAAAGTTTCATTAAAAAATATTTATAAAGAGCAGTGTTCTCCAACTTTGAAAATTAAAGGTTAGATTGGGGGGGAGGGACCATCCACTCCATCCACTTTGTGCACGATCGCCCGATAGCTTCTACTTGGAATGCGAGTTTCAGATTTGCGTCCGTTTTTTTTTTTTAACTCTCTGATCAGTCTCCTAATATCACGCTGTTGGACAATGTACAATAATAATATCTGTCACGATAGCGCGGGGTCGACTCAATTATTGAGTCTTGGATACAAGGTTCCGTTCATCGACTAAAAATGTAGTCAGGATGCCCTGCGACACAGAGAAATATGCACGCGAAATGCTGTTACAAAGTAGCTGACTTCTGGGTACCAGTCGCTGCACACTATTTAATACAAAAAGATCGATCTACTAGCGCATTGAAACGGTAGTTTGTGTTCGTCGTAAGTATTTTTCGACATTTTTTGCCTGGGCGCTTGACGATTTTGTCCGTATAAAAAAAAAAACAACAACAACAACAATCTTGGGATTTACAGCACGGCTTGCGCTAAAAAGTGGAAGCCGTGACACCGAAAAATAGGCTGTGTTTGTTTTCATTTGGCCGTGCTAATCACGGCTGCACGGCTGGCTACCTAAAAGCTTGGGGGCCAGCTTAAGGGCCCCGAAAATGTTTGTACATGTACATGCTCTGTGATGCACTCTGAGGTGAATCATGACGGCCACTTCCTCCTGAGTTTGTTGAGCAAAAGTTTTCAAGATTTATATTAGTGGTTTACTCTTGCACTTCTTTTGTACTCATAATACTTTAGGCCGAATAAAATTAATGTTGTGTTTACGTTCATTCGACCCACTTTGACTTTTTTGTGGCCAAATTGTCTTCTTGTTGAAAAATTAAAATGAGCCCATTTTACACAAGTTTTTCACAATTTAAACAATTGAAACTTATCACCACCCCTTCTGCAAGCTAGTATATCAGCCACATGATTTTCATTTTCATGGCTGGTCGTGACATTCTCGGGAGGCATTGCTCAAGCTGACTTGGTGCCTCACATCTGACCTTGGGATCTTTATAAATACTGAGAAGTCCCACCCAATCCCCTCTTGGGTCCCCACGTTTCTGGGTGTGTCACTCTGACCTTGCCCACCCATCAGAGGACCGCATGTCAAATCTTCAACAATCTTGCCCTCTTCCTCTCAGCAGTAACAGCCCCTGGTAGATTTTTGCCGACGGAGGATGAGGCAGACTCAGCTTCACCTGCTCTCTTTTTTACCAGCCGCGTCGGCACCACATTCACAAAAAAGACAGCTTGAGATAACAGCAGATGTTTCATTAATGTTTGATTGAAAAATGTCCCAAAATCAGTGGTGCAAAACACTAACATGCTGATTTATAAGGACTCCTTTATTTTTTAATCTAATGGTTGTTCTGTGGTCAGTGATGGTTGATGAAACAGCACTCTCCAAGAACTTTGACCAAATCTGAAGTTAGCACAACCTGCTGCCTTTCCCCTTTCCAACAGATGGCACCAAATGTACTGTGGTCAGTGATGGTTGATAAAACAATTCACTCTTCAAAACCTTTGAAAAAACTTGAGGTTAATAATAATAGTGGCTTCTTATATAGCGCACATATCCGTCACTCAGTGACGCTCAAGGCGCATCAACATTCATTGTTTTCCTGCAAGGTATTGTGGAGCTACGTTTTTGAGGTATGAGACCAATTCCTTTACATAACACCATGGAATGGTTTACAAGGTGCTGTGGCGCAATATGCTGCCAATCAAATTAGGAACACCGGGGCGAACCCCTTCTCTTTTCGATAAGTGCACTGGCTTCTTTTATGTGCATTACACAACAAATGGGACCAACGGCTTTACGTCCTATCTGAAGGACGCAGCAATAATGGTTAAGTGTCTTGCTTTAAGGACACAAGTGTCAGGACAGGGACTGGAACCCACACTCTGCTGATCAGAAACACCAAACTTTGATGTTGGTTTTTTCAAAGAAAACTGGTCGGGTCGGATCTGCTGGGGGGAATCTTGCGGTTGCGGTCTGTGACTTGCAGCTCTTTGTTGTTGCAAGATCGTCTCCACTAGGAGATTTATTGTTGCAAGATCGTCTCGACCAGGAGATTTATTGTTGCAAGATTGTCTCGGCTGTGAAGTGCATTGCGATACTTAATCGATACCGGGATTTACCGATATCACGATCAAAAAAAAATCTACCCGATATCGTAATCGTTTCAGAACTACATGTAGTATCGCGATATTCGATAATATCGGGGTATCGCCCAAGCTTAATTGTATTTTGTATTGTTTTACTTTGCCTTGTCATTTTTCACAATTTCATCACAATACTCATGCTACTTACTCGTGCTGAAATACTTTTAAGTAAAAAACACTCAGTCAAAGTTTCATTAAAAATATTTATAAATAAGTTGGGGGAGGGAGGGACCAATGTGAGCGCAAATCGTGAAGCCTTTACGGCATCCGAGGCCAGCTTAAGAGCCCCCCATTTTTTTTTACATGCTCTGTGATGCACTCTGAAGTGATTCTTGATGGCCACTTCCTCCTGATTTTGTTGAGCAAAAGTGTTCAAGATTTATATTACTGGTTTACTTTTGCACTTCTGTTGTACTCAATAATACTTTAGGCCAAATAAAGTTAATGTTGTGTTTACGGGTCGTCATCCGACCCACTTTGACTTTTTTGTGGCCAAATTGCAGACCTCAAACCTTTTTCTTCTTGTCTTCATTTTTCTTGTTGAAAAATTAAAATGAACCCATTTTACACAACTTTTTCATAATTTAAACAATTTAAACTCATCACACACATGTTCTCCTCTTCTACAAGCTAGTTTATCAGCCACATGATTTTCATGGCTGGTCGTGGGAAAATCTCTGGAGGCAGCGCTCAAGCTGACTTGGCGCCTCACATCTGACCTCGGGATCTTTATAAATACTGAGAAGTCCCACCCAATGGGTCCCCACCTTTCTGGGTGCATCACTCTGATCTTGCCAACCCATCAGAGGACTGCATGTCAAATCTTCAACAATGCCCTCTTCCTCCCGGCAGTAACAGCCCCTGGTAGATTTTTGCGAACTAAGGATGAGGCAAACTCAGCTTCACCTGTTCTCTTTTTTTACCAGCCGCGTCGGCACCACACACACAAAAAAGACAGCTGAGATAACAGCAGATGTTTCATTAATGTTTCATTAATGTTTGGTTGAAAAATGTCCCGAAATCAGTGGTGCAAAACACTAACAAGCTGATTTATAACAACTCCTTTATTTTTTTACTCTAATGGTTGTTCTGTGGTCAGTGATTGTCAATAAAACAACACTCTCCAGAACTTTTAACAAATCTGAGGTTAGCACAGCCTGCTGCCTTTCCCCTTTTCAACAGATGACACCAAATGTACTGTGGTCAGTGATGGTTGATAAAACAATTCACTCTTCAAAACCTTTGAACAAACGTGAAGTTAATAATAATAGTGGCTTCTTATATAGCGCACATATCCGTCACTCAGTGACGCATCAACATTCATTATTTTCCTGCAAGGTATTGTGGAGCTACGTTTTTGAAGTATGAGACCAATTCCTTTACATTGCACCATGTAATGGTTTACAAGGTGCTGTGGCGCAATATGCTGCCGATCAAACCAGGAACACCGGGGCGAACCCCTTCTCTTTTCGATAAATGCACTGGGTTCTTTTACGTGCATTACACAACACACGGGACCAATGGCTTTACGTACCATCCGAAGGACGCAGTAATAATGGTTAAGTCTCTTGCTCAAGGACACAAGTGTCAGGACAGAGACTCGAAACCACAGTTCGGTGCTCTTATCCGCTCGGCCATGTTAGCACTACTGTCTTTACATATTTAACCTGTTTCTGCTTCTCCCTTTCAAACAGATGAAACCATCAGTGGCATCACAATGTCCCAAGATGTTCAGCCTTCTTGTGCATGTCTGACTTGTGAAACTTGGTCACCCTCTGCTTGAGACACCTCCATGTAGTTGATGTCAACCTGGCAGTAGCTTCCCACACCATGACCACTGTGAGCAGAAACGCCATCGAAGCAAGTTCATTGGATCGTCTCACCCTGTGGTACAGAACGGTGACATTTGGCCATGGAATCAAGGTATGTTTAGCACTGCCATCTAAATCTCCAAAGATTTTTTAGTTAACCCTTTACAGACCATTCATTTCTGTATAATCATCACCATACACACAAGTATTGCTAATCTTGTTGATTTTTTGCACCATTATTTTAAGGAAAAAATGTCAGAAAAATGATTAAGAAACAGAAATACATGGTTTTGTTTTAGAGTTGTAGATTCTATGTTTACATGGGAAACATTTGAAAATGTCAATTCAATCCAAAACCCCTTTTCTTTGACCCTCTTGTTTGAGTGGAAGTAAGTCAAATATTGCGGCCGTTTGCAGCCGCTATGGGCATTTTGGTACAAGCCGCTTGCGGCCGCTATGGTCTCTAAAGGGTTAAGCCAAGAATCATGTCTGTTTCTAGTAAGGTCTGCGAAAACACCATGTGCATTAACTCGCTATTAGTTGTGATGGTTTGAAAGTAAACAGTGTTATTATAACTCAACGTTTCGATCAGTATGCTCTGATCGTCTTCAGGAGAACACTAGACAATGATGCTGCAGTCTAAAGTACTTTAAAGAGCTATGATGTGCTAAGGTGGGAAGCGAGAACAGGATCGCATGGCGAGGATTTCTTGATGATGCACAGAGGAGAGAAAACTAGATCCTAGTGGAGGTGGGTGGGGAGTGTGTGCTCATCACGGAACTGTATCAGTTGGAAATAAACACAGGGGTAGGGATGATGGAGCCTACGGTGTAGACTGAGAGTAAAGATGACTTGAGTCTAAGAGGCTTGTGATGTGACTGTGGAAGACATTGGTTAGGAAGAGGGGAGCCAAATGGTCAGGAAGAGGGGAGCCAAATGTCACTGATCTGGAAGCCGATAGGAAGTTTGTAGATCTCGATGGCCTCTTGGATTCTTCAAGGGTGCCATGCCTGGATTGGACTGTTGAGCTCTGATGTTTCATCATTAACTTGTTGGTTTGTAATGCAGGAGCATTTGACATCGGCTGATTTCTCAAAGTCCTTCTTCATAAGTGTTCATTGGGTTTAGCAGGGAGGTTTCATCCAGTTTCTTTGACTTAAACCTTTACGCATTCACAAGGAATGTGGTAGAATCCTGTATGGTTGATGAGTTCTGTTGGTCTGGAGAGAGCAGTGTGACGTTTCCTGGGAGTGGACTGGTAGACTTTTATGCCTGCTCGCTGGAAGATGCGCTGGAGTCAGTGATATGTAGGACCTAGGTATAGTGCTAACTAACTGGGGGAGTTGGATGGTTACCTTGGGCATTATATAGGCAGAGTATACCCTTGGTTACTGTTGGAGTCTTGATCTGTTTGGAGCTGGGCTTGCTTGTCTTGATCTGGTTGAAGTTGGGCTTGCTAGTCTTGATCTGTTTGGAGCTGGGCTTGTTAGTCTTGATGTGGTTGGAGCTGGGCTTGCTAGTCTTGATCTGTTTGGAGCTGGGCTTGCTAGTCTTGATCTGGTTGGAGCTGGGCTTGCTAGTCTTGATCTGGTTGGAGCTGGGCTTGCTAGTCTTGATCTGGTTGGAGCTGGGCTTGGTAGTCTTGATCTGTTTGGAGCTGGGCTTGCTAGTCTTGATCTGGTTGGAGCTGGGCTTGCTAGTCTTGATCTGTTTGGAGCTGGGCTTGCTAGTCTTGATCTGGTTGGAGCTGGGCTTGCTAGTCTTGATCTGTTTAGAGTTGGGCTTGCTAGTCTTGATCTGTTTGGAGTTGGGCTTGCTAGTCTTGATCTGTTTGGAGTTGGGCTTGCTAGTCTTGATCTGTTTGGAGTTGGAGTTGGAGTTGGGCTTGCTAGTCTTGATCTGTTTGGAGCTGGGCTTGTTAGTCTTGATGTGGTTGGAGCTGGGCTTGCTAGTCTTGATCTGTTTGGAGCTGGGCTTGCTAGTCTTGATCTGGTTGGAGCTGGGCTTGCTAGTCTTGATCTGGTTGGAGCTGGGCTTGCTAGTCTTGATCTGGTTGGAGCTGGGCTTGGTAGTCTTGATCTGTTTGGAGCTGGGCTTGCTAGTCTTGATCTGGTTGGAGCTGGGCTTGCTAGTCTTGATCTGTTTGGAGCTGGGCTTGCTAGTCTTGATCTGGTTGGAGCTGGGCTTGCTAGTCTTGATCTGTTTAGAGTTGGGCTTGCTAGTCTTGATCTGTTTGGAGTTGGGCTTGCTAGTCTTGATCTGTTTGGAGTTGGGCTTGCTAGTCTTGATCTGTTTGGAGTTGGAGTTGGAGTTGGGCTTGCTAGTCTTGATCTGTTTGGAGCTGGGCTTGCTAGTCTTGATCTGGTTGGAGTCAGGCTAGCTAGTCTTGATCTGGTTGGAGTTGGGCTTGCTTGTCTTGATCTGGTTTTAGTTTGGCTTGCTAGTCTTGATCTGGTTGGAGTTTTATTCAGTCCTCAGCATTGTTGTCTTGATGTTCCCCAATTTGTGCTGGAGACTGTCCGATGTTATAACCTCGCTGAAACCAAAGTTGACTGAAGACTTGATGTGAGGACGATAGAAGGAGCGTTAGATGCAGGGTCTGTGTAGCGGTCGGTGTGGGTGGGTTTCTGGTAGATGCTGACGTGGAGGGTGCTATCTGGGTTCCTGGAGATGACCAGAGGACATCAAGGAAAGGAAGAAGACAGTCAGAGCATCTGATCAGAGTAACGTTCAGTTGTTATGCCACGGATCATTTTCAGAATCACCACAACTTATAGAGAGATAGGCCTTTTTCAAGTACATGGTGTTACCGCAAACTTTAGATTGTATTACATTTCCATCATGCTAAGTTTCAAATCCTACATATCTGTTTACTTTATGACTGTTTTTAAGTGTTCAAATTTAAAAGAAGAAAAGAAACTGCTTACCAACCTAAATTATTTAAACTTTTCGTGCAATCAAGGAATGGAGGCCATAGCCCTCGGTATCCATCTTCAAGTTATCCATTTGTTGTGGTATAGAGAATCTGTCAATCATTCAAAATGTATTAAATTTTCTCATTGCCTTCCTTCTCCACAGATATATCTTAGACAGACGACTCAAAATCTTGAGACGTTCCTCGCTGGCAGCCTCATGAACTCATGGAGCTTGGTCATCCTCTGCTTGAGAACCCTGAGTTGGTGACACCCTGACCTTAGCATCCACTGCTTGGTCTCATTAGATCACCCTTCAAACAGAGAGAAGCAAATCCACAGCCAAAGCTCTCTGATGTCACCCCAGTATCACTGACTGCTAGATGTCAAGAAAACTAACTATCGTGATGGACAGGAATCCCGGATCTACAATACAATCAAGGTGAGATAAATACTTTACTGTTAACTGAACAGAGCCTAATTTGATGGCTATGCTAACCAAAAAATTATGCGCTTGCGATCACCATTCTTTCGCTTACAGGGCAAGTGCCAAATATCTGCGCTAGCTGTGTTAGCAAAGAATGTATCTTCTCGTCCCGTTCCAACCCGCGTGGGTCTAAGAGAACTCTGTGGTTTTTAACAGGGTAATTGCTGGAGATTACAATTCTGAAAGTTCTCCACAAAAACGCCAGTCAAATTTGAGTAATTAGCAACCAAACACTGCACTGTTGGGCGCATGGCAATTTTTAAAAATTGCCTGGTGTGCCATTTTTTTACGTAACAAACTTGTTTTCCTTGCATGATTTTAAAATTTGCGCAGGATAACTCGGGCGCAAACTTTGAACACCGGGGACCTAACAAAGCTTTGTCACAAGATATTCTGAACCTACAGTTTATGAGCAGACCTATTTTTTGACATTCTTCCCAAGTTTTTGAACAAAAGTATCACTTCAGAGAGAAGTTAAGATCTAGCAGAATGCTAATTTGAACTTACCATTTTAACCTCTGGACGTAAATTCTCTTCAAACAGCATATTTCACAACAAGTGGTGAGAATTGTGGTTGATCGACAAAGATCACGCGGTGTTCAAAGTTTGTGCCCGAGCTATCCTGCGCAAATTTTAAAATCATGCAAGGAAAACAAGTTTGTTACAGGAAAAAATGGCACACTGCGCAAATTTTAAAAATGGCCATGCGCCCAACAGTGTAAATTTTGGTCGTTCATTACTCAAATTTGACTGGCGTTTTTGTGGAGAACTTTCAGAATTGGAATCTCCAGCAATTACCTGTTAAAACCGCAAAGTTCTCTTAGAACCACGGGGGTCGGAACGAAACTCATTTTCCGGCATCTTTTCATTTACACCGTATGGCCTACTAGTAACATGGAGTATGCACATGCAAGCAAAAACTTCCCTGCTAGCCTGTGAAATACTCTTGACGTAAGCGCGTAATTCCCTGCTTCCGTAAGCGCCGATTCTTTGCTTAATGTAAGCAGAACCATGAAATTGGGCCAAGATGGGTTTCCCCATTCTGTTTTTGGTTTTTAAGGTCATATTTGAGCATAATCACATCTTGTCTTTATTTCAGGAAAAAAGTCAACAAAATAAACTTGTGGATTTAAGCAAGGCCCCAAGTTGGAATCAAGCAATGTAGTAGTGGGCACTGGCCATGTTCCCCACTTCAAAGATTCAAACAAAACTCCTCACTTCCAAATTTTGCTTGACCACACCAGTGAGTCCATAGCTTACTCAATATTGCCAGTGAGTCCATAGCTTACTCAATATTGCCAGTGAGTCCATAACTTACTCAATATTACCAGTGAGTCCATAGCTTACTCAATATTGCCAGTGAGTCCATAGCTTACTCAATATTGCCAGTGAGTCCATAGCTTACTCAATATTACCAGTGAGTCCATAGCTTACTCAATATTGCCAGTGAGTCCATAGCTTAACCAATATTGCCAGTGAGTCCATAGCTTACTCAATATTGCCAGTGAGTCCATAGCTTACTCAATATTGCCAGTGAGTCCATAGCTTACTCAATATTGCCAGTGAGTCCATAGCTTACTAAATATTGCCAGTGAGTCCATAGCTTACTCAATATTGCCAGTGAGTCCATAGCTTACTCAATATTGCCAGTGAGTCCATAGCTTACTCAATATTGCCAGTGAGTCCATTGCTTACTCAATATTGCCAGTGAGTCCATAGCTTACTCAATATTGCCAGTGAGTCCATAGCTTACTCAATATTGCCAGTGAGTCCATAGCTAACTCAATATTGCCAGTGAGTCCATAGCTTACTCAATATTGCCAGTAAGTCCATAGCTTACTCAATATTGCCAGTGAGTCCATAGCTTACTCAATATTGCCAGTGAGTCCATAGCTAACTCAATATTGCCAGTGAGTCCATAGCTTACTCAATATTGCCAGTGAGTCCATAGCTTACTCAATATTGCCAGTGAGTCCATAGCTTAACCAATATTGCCAGTGAGTCCATAGCTTACTCAATATTGCCAGTGAGTCCATAGCTTACTCAATATTGCCAGTGAGTCCATAGCTTACTCAATATTGCCAGTGAGTCCATAGTTTACTAAATATTGCCAGTGAGTCCATAGCTTACTCAATATTGCCAGTGAGTCCATAGCTTACTCAATATTGCCAGTGAGTCCATAGCTTACTCAATATTGCCAGTGAGTCCATTGCTTACTCAATATTGCCAGTGAGTCCATAGCTTACTCAATATTGCCAGTGAGTCCATAGCTTACTCAATATTGCCAGTGAGTCCATAGCTAACTCAATATTGCCAGTGAGTCCATAGCTTACTCAATATTGCCAGTAAGTCCATAGCTTACTCAATATTGCCAGTGAGTCCATAGCTTACTCAATATTGCCAGTGAGTCCATAGCTAACTCAATATTGCCAGTGAGTCCATAGCTTACTCAATATTGCCAGTGAGTCCATAGCTTACTCAATATTGCCAGTGAGTCCATAGCTTACTCAATATTGCCAGTGAGTCCATAGCTTACTCAATATTGAGCTTATCTCAATTTTGTTTTATTCAAGATGTTAGGAATTTACTTGTTAAGAGTCAAGTCTTACAATTTTGATGTTAAAAGACAAAGTACGGGATTTGTAGTTACACCCCCCCCCCCAAATAAAAGAAGATTTATCTGAAAGCGCACTGATTAAAAAAGAAATTCCAGAACCAATTTCCCAGAACAATATGACTGTTTGAATACTGCCAAAGTAAAAACAATGCATTTGAAGGCCCACAAATCACAAATTGTGCTTCAGAATATATTGCAAACAAGTCAATAAATTGATAAATAAAAAAACAATTGGCCTTTTTGAGATATGGTGGACACTATATGAGGGCACTGTAGGATTTGGGTGTATACAGACAAATTTACCCAAATCAAACAGTGTTATAGTAATGTGTCCGCCATGTCTCAAAATGGCTTATAGAACTATGAAACTTTCATCAACGTTAACGTATCCAAAATGCCTGTCTGCTTAATCCAGCAGAAGCACCAACAACCGAAGAAAGGGTTGACTTAATTAGTGCAATGGGTCAGTCTAGATATGATGATTGTCAAGATTTGCCAAATTTCACTGTGAACTAATCAAAATGCCCACTGAATAGGTTCTCTAAAAGTAATGTTAAACCAACAATGGAAGACAGGGTAGACTTTATTAGTGCAAAGGGTCTATCCATAGTTGTGATGGTTGTATTTTTAATTGAAATTTCAGTCATGACCATCGAGATTTGTGAACTAATAATAACACCCACTCAAATAGGTTCTGTATTATGTGTATGGGAAAGGATCTAAACCTTTTCCCAATTGTTTTTTCAGGTTCAGGCTGAGATGATGTTACCCCTGGTAGGACAGTCTTGAAACCCGTCACTGTCCACTGAAGAGTGAAGACACCCTAAGTCACTTACTACAGTTGGGGATCACTTGCTGCTCAAAGTTGGAGTTATGAGTCAACGCGCTGTGAAGAGGCCTGAATGTACACATGTACTTGTACTTGATCCGCCTCGAGTGAAGGCCTCCTTGGTACCACTTCCTTGGATGATGGCAAGGAATATAACCAAGGTATGTGATCAATGTTAATCTTTCTGCCCGGGCAACTTCAAAGGGTGCTGAGATTGTTCTTTTGATTTGCTAACTTTAGTACAGCAGAATGAACTTAAAAACAATAGTATTACTGAAGGACAGACTGGGGGAAAGATATGTTTCTGAAAAGTTAAATTCCTAACTACAGCTAAACACTACAAAACAGACATAATCACCAATTTAAAGGTATCGTACACGTTTGGTAATGACTCAAAACAAATATTAGCATAAAAACTTACTTGGTAACAAGCAACAGAGAGCTGTTGATAGTATAAAACATTGTAGGAAACGACTCCCTCTGAAGTAAAGTAGTTTTTGAGAAAGAGGTAATTTCTCACTAAAATAATAAAAACTTCTTGCAAGAAGTTTTTATTCCTATCTGAAAGCACACAAATTTGTACAACAAGGGTGTTTTTTCTTTCATCATTTTCTTGCAACTTCGATGACCAATTGAGCCCAAATTTTCACAGGCTTGTTATTTTATGCATATGTTGGGATACACCAAGTGAGAACACTGGTCTTTGACAATTACCAAATGTGTTCAGTGCCTTTAAGACTGGGGAAAACTCAAATGGACCCATGGTTATGAATAGATGGCAGACAGTAGTGACATGGATTATGCTGCAGTTGCTGGGATAAAAAGACAGACTTCAGATTTACAGCAGATTTGTCATTAATGTTAGATGAAAAGATGTCCCAAATCATTGGTGCAAACATAACAAGCTGGTGGGTAACGCAACTCCTGGGTTGTTGTTTGGGGGGAGGGTTGGAATTCAGTGCTTTAGCAAGCCCAAAATACTGTGTTCGGTGATGGTCGATGAAACAACACTCTCCAAAACTTTGAACAAATCTGAGGTTAACACAACCTGCTGCCTTACGTGTATTTAACATTTGTCTGCCTTTTCCTTTTCTAACAGATGAAACCATCGGTGATATCACACTGTCACCCTCTACTTGAGACACCTCAACATCGTTGATTTCAACCTTGCTGCAGCTTCCCACTACTTGGCCACTGTGTTTACTTCCAAAGCAGAAACACCTTCAAGACGTCCAAATAAACTCATTGGAACATCTCACTCTGTGGTGCAGAACTCATGGGCAGAATACAAACATCGACATTTGGACCATCATTGTTTTAACCAAGGTATGTTAAAATGCGCTGCCTTAAGTGCCTTTTCAATATATGCAGTGTTTTAGTTAAAAGGTAGGGTCATAGATTGGTGAACGCTCCAAAAATTAATGATCATAAAAACTTACTTGGTGAGAAGCACTGCAGCAGTTGATAGTAGGGCCAATGATTTTCCGCGATCGCGGAAAACGGACGGAATTCGCGGAATCTGCCTTTTGAAACGGAAAACGGGATTTGAGTTTGAAGTAAAAAAAATTGAAAATATAGTGACAAAAACGTAGGTTTTTTTCATGTTATTAAGGCCAAACCTATTGAAATTGATCAGGCAAGCTAACTTAACACTGCATTCTTTATTAAGTTTCTTTTTGTTAAACTAAACAAGCATCAGAAATCAGACCGTAAAAAGTTACGAGATCGTACTGTTGTGACTCGACCTGACGTAATACATAGCAAATGAATACACGTTAGACGGAGGGCAAAATCATCACATTCATGGCACGATCTTTACATTTATTTCACCCAAATTGCATTTTCACCCACCCTTTTATCAACAATTATACTCAAACTAGCTTACCTACGCTCTATATGAACACAGACATTGATTTTTCATCTCAGAAAGGTCTAAAATCAACCATAATCTTTCGACATTTTGTCGCCTAAGCGAAAACAAAATGGCCGACAATTTGTTTCTGTGTGGAGGCCGGGAGAAGTACACGGTGACGTCATATGCAATGATACTGCAGTGCAACGGCTGTTACATGTTTCTTGTTTTTGTTGCAGCGCACAGTGAGACAGTGCATTACGTTTTTAGAAATTGCCAACTCCGGAACTGAATCGGCCGTTGATTTAAAAAAATAATTTACTCTCTTTTTCAGGAAAACTTTCAATTCAAATTAACATTTAAGAAGTCAGCAGTGCATCTTATACAAAAGTTATGTTTATAATCGATTCCCTGTGTATTAACAACCTTTTATCTATTAAAGAGCATGAAACGGAATTTTTTTTGTCTGAAACGGAATTCATGTTTTTTAAAAACGGAATTTGCACTTTTCTGAAACGGAAAATCATTGGCCCTATGATAGTATAAACTGTTTTGAGAAAGGATTCCTACAAAGTAATATGGTTTGGATAACTTTTCACCCCAAAACATTTGAATCTGAGAAACGATTCATGCATGAATCGTTTCACAGATTGCTAACGGGTGGTGTCCATTTGCGAAAGCTGCGACCAGAGATGCGGTTGGTACCCGCTGTCATCTTGCTAAATGTGGATGGATTTGACAGTCTGTGAAAATGCCGTGACCGGGTTTTTTTTCTGTTTTCTTAGCTTTTAGACACTGTTCAGCTGAAACTTTCACATGTTGCCCATAAACCAGCATTATGTTGAACAAAACCACTCTATGACCTTACCTTTAAGCCAAGTACAATCATATCTGTTTCTAGTAAGGTTTGCGGTAACACCATGTACATGAAATATCTCTATGAGTTGTGGTGGTTTTGAAAAGATCGGTGGCGTAACAACTTGACGTTTCGATCAGTATGCTCTGATCATCTTCAGATAGCTGGACACTGATGCTGCAGGCTAAAGTACTTTGGATTGTTGTATAATGTGCAAAGGTGGGAAGCTGGAACAGGATCACATGGCGAGGATTTCTTGATGATGCACAGAGGAGAGAAAGCTAGATTCTAGTTGAGGTGGGTGGGGAGTGTGTACTCATCTCTGAACCAAGTTAGTTGGAAACAAGCACAGCAGTAGGAATGATGAAACCTAGGGTGTAGACTGAGAGTATATAGATGACCCAAGTCTAAGGGGCTTGTGATGTGACTGGAAATAGGGGATCTATTCGTCAGGAAGAGGGGGAGCCAAATGTCACTAATCTGGAAGCCGATAGGAAGCTGGTTGACCTTGATGGCCTCTTGGATTCTTCTAGGATGACCTGCCTGGTTTGGAGCAATGAGTTTTGATGCTTCACAGTAATAACTTGATGGTCCGTGATGCAGGAGCGTTTGATAACCATGGCTGATTTCTCAAAGTCTCTCTCCATCCATGTGCTGGATATTCTTTGTGCCCAGTAAGGCGATTTTATCCAGTTTCCTCAACATAATCCTTTCCGCATTCACAAGGAGTGCGGAAGATTCTTGCGTGGTTGGTGAGTTCTGTTGGTCCTGGTAGGTCTGTGAGAACAGTGAAGTTTTCTCAAAGTGGACTGGTAGACTTTGGTGCCTGCTTACTGGAAGATGCACTGGATTCAGTGAGATGGAGGGCCTAGTAGGTAAGGCCAACTAACCGAGACAGTTTGATGGTTACCTTGGGCATATACATATAGGAGTAAACCCTTAATTTTGGTCAAGGTTGGAGTTGGGCTCGTAGCCTTATCTAGTTGGAGATGGGCTTGCTAGTCTTGATTTGTTTGGAGCTGTATCCGTTCCTCAGTATCATGGTATCGCTATGGCGCATCTTGTGCTGGAGACTGTCTGATGTTATAAGCTCGCTGAAACCAAAGTTGACTGAAGACTTGTTTTTAGGATGGCAAAAAGAGCATTGATGCAAGTAAGGGTCGGTGTAGCTGTCTGGTAGATGCTGTAGTGTAGGGTGCCATCTTGGTTCTTGAAGATGATCAGAGGACATCAAGGAAAGGAAGAAGACAGTCAGAGCGTCTGATCAGAGTAACGTTGAGTTGTTACACCACTGATCCGTTTCAGAATCACCACAACTGATTCATTTTCATTCCAACGGCTTCCACCGGATTTGTGATGGCCCTCCAAATGTTCCTGTCCAGCAGGCAGTTGTCTATGTCCTCACAGGTCAGGATGGAGTCTTCACATAGTTGGTTGATGTATGTTTTGTTTGGCCTAACTCTGCTCCTCTTTCCATGTGTTGGTTGCCACATTCCAACTTATAGAGAGATATTTCGTGTACACGGTGTGACCACAAGCCTTGCTAGATTGTAATGTACCTCCGTCATGCTAAGTTTAAAATCCTACTTATCTGTTTTCCATTATGACTTTGTTTTTAAGTGTTCAAATTTAAAAGAAATGACATTAATTGTTCATGCAATCAAGGGACGGAGGCCATAGCCCTTGGTGTCCATTTCTAGTTTTTCATTTGTGGTGATTATGGAGAACCTGTGAATCATCCAAAATGTAACAACCTGGAAGTTTGGGGGTTTCATCTAATCAATAACTGCTTTTTGTACAACCGCTGGGAGTGTTTATTTTCTGGGTTGTTTTACTTCCAAAATTGATTTTCATTGAAAACAAGACTTTTGAACTAACTGATCTGATTTTGGTCATGCAGTCTTACAAAATTGAAGTAGCAAAACAAAAAATCAACCTCAAAGTTTTGCCTCCTTACAATTCCAAGCATGTGCATACTGTAAGATTAAATGAAATTAATTTTCTCATAATCTTTCTTCTCAACAGATTAAAATCTATGAGTGATAGCACAAAATCTTGAGCTTTTCCTTGATGGCACCCTCATGAAGTCATGGAGCTTGGTCATCCTCTGCTTGAGAACCCTGAGTTGGTGACACCCTGACCTTAGCATCCACTGCTTGGTCTCATTGGATCACCCTTCAAACAGAGAGAAGCAAATCCACAGCTCTCTGATGTCACCCCAGTATCACTGACTACTAGATGTCAAGAAAACCAACTATCGTGATGGACTGGAACCCCGGATCTACAATACAATCAAGGTGAGATAAATACTTTACTGCAAACTGACCAGGGCCCAATTTCATGGCTCTGCTTACCGGTGAAATCTGCGCTTGCGATCACCTTTCTTCGCTTACAAGTCAAGTCTGTCCCGAGCCAATATGGCTCTTCATGCCGGTGTTTATATCCGGTTTCCTTGGCATTAAACAACTGAAAACACTTCTATTCCCCCTGGACAGGCTGCCAGTCCATCGCAGGTTACCCTGGCTCTCGCTGGTACCCATTTGTACTCCTGGGTGAAGAGAAGCACTAATGGTTATGTGTCTTGCTTAAGGACACAAGTGTAACGACCGGGACTCGAACCCACACTCTGCTGATCAGAAACACCAGAGCTTGAGTCCAGTGCTCTTATCCGCTCGGCCATGACCTGCCACTTTTGCTTACACAGCAAGCGCCAAATTTCTGCGCTTGCTGTGTAAGCAAAGAATACCTAGTAATGTGAAGTACACACGCACACAAGCAAAAATTCCCTGCTTACCTCTGAAATATGCTTGACGTAAGCGTGGAATTCCCTGCTTCCGTAAACGCCGATTCTTTGCTTATGGTAAGCAGAGCCATGAAATTGGGCCCAGATGGGTTTACTCATTTGGTTTTTTGGTTTTAGGTCTTATATGAGTACGATTTATTTGTTAGCATCAAGTTTTACGAATTTGACGCTAAAAAGACAAAGTACAAGATTTGTAGTTAAACGACAAATACATTGATCAGCTTCAGCCTGATTATGAAAGTAGTTTCAATTCCCCAGAAAAAAATGTTTTGTCGGAATACTTTCAAAGTTTAAAAATGTATTTCAAGACCACACAGATCACTATTGCACCATTTGCAATCGGTACCACTAAATCCTGAAACAACAACTGAAATTAAATTGTGGCCTTAAAGGCATCGTACACGTTTGGTAATTGTCAAAGACCAGTGTTCTCATTTGGTGTATCCCAACATATGCATAAAATAACAAGCCTGTGAAAATTTGGGCTCAATTGGTCATCGAAGTTGCAAGAAAATGATGAAAGAAAAAACACCCTTGTTGTACAAATTTGTGTGCTTTCAGATAGGAATAAAAACTTCTTGCAAGAAGTTTTTATTATTTTAGTGAGAAATTCCCTCTTTCTCAAAAACTACGTTACTTCAGAGGGAGTCGTTTCTCACAATGTTTTATACTATCAACAGCTCTCTGTTGCTCGTTACCAAGTCAGTTTTTATGCTAATATATATTATGAGTAATTACCAAACGTGTACGATGCCTTTAACATTGTGGGCTACAAAGCCAACAAATATAATTGCACGGATTCATTCAAATTTAATAAACTTAAATCTGGCTTCAGTTTGGAAAAAGACCAAGATCCCAACGCCGTTCTCAGGCAAACATTTGCAACAAGGGCACTTGATTAATGTGCAAAAGAAAGGTCTATGTCTTTTAATGAGTATTGTGTGTATAAATCGGTCTTTTGTGTAATTTCAGGACTGTATAAATGCAGTATGTCAGGCTTTATATTAATTGTTCTCTTTACTTTCCTCTTGTTTCATCTACTACAGAAAAAACAATCCAGACAGAGAGTGTAGGATCTTCAATCACAGTGGCAGTTGATCAACAGCAAAGATGCCTCAATCTATCAACGATGAAGCCCAGCAGTATCTCCAGAATTAGGCCTCAGTTTTAAAACTTAAAAAAATTAAGACACTTTAAACTACCAAATGTTTGAACACTTCACAAAAGAAAGAAATTTTTTGTTTACTAAAACGGAAACTATTTCCTGTTAAAATATTATCTCTCTGGATCACAATTTTATAGATAACTTTGGGATAGTTAAGAGTCTTGATAACATTCAGTAGTTTAAGTGTCTTGATTTTTTTAAATTCATTATATCATCATGACCTAATTTTAGATTAGTGCAGTTTTTAAATAGTTCTCTTGTGTGGTGATCTACCCATACTTCCCTTGTGTGGTGATCTACCCATACTTCCCTTGTGTGGCGATCTACCCATACTTCCCTTGTGTGGTGGTCTACCCATACTTCCCTTGTGTGGTGATTCACTCATACTTTCCTTGTGTGGTGAATCATTCAAATCAAAGTTGTACATGTGAATTGGAGTGCTGTGAAAGGCTTATTCTGTCACATCTCTAGCACATCCATTTAGCTCATTTATTTTTAATGTATGCTGTGTATGGAGTTGACAAACTTGGTTGCCATAGAATTGGAGCCGGATGGGAATTTCGCCATGTTTTTTTCCCCACAGGGGTTTTTCAAAGGGTTTTCGCCCATCCCATACACAGCAATAGCAGGCATGCAACTTTTCAGCTGGACAGCTGATTTTTATGGATTTGGTTTTCTCAGCCATTGAAAATTGAAAAACACAGTACAAATCTTACTGTGCCCGGAAATGTTCTGGTGTTGTTTTTTGCAAAAAAAAATAAGGTTGCATGCCTGAAATAGGGACACTTTTGTGTCTATATAGGGGTGTTCCAATGATCTACCCATACTTCCCTTGTGTGGTGATCTACCCATACTTCCCTTGTGTGGTGATCTACCCATACTTCCCTTGTGTGGTGATCTACCCATACTTCCCTTGTGTGGTGATCTACCCATACTTCCCTTGTGTGGTGATCGACCCATACTTCCCTTGTGGGGTGATCTACCCATATACTTCCCTTGTGTGGTGATCTACCCATACTTCCCTTGTGTGGTGATCTACCCATACTTCCCTTGTGGGGTGATCTACACATACTTCCCTTGTGGGGTGATCTACACATACTTCCCTTGTGTGGTGATCTACCCATACTTCCCTTGTGTGGTGATCTACCCATACTTCCCTTGTGTGGTGATCTACCCATACTTCCCTTGTGTGGTGATCTACCCATACTTCCCTTTTGTGGTGATCTACCCATACTGCCCCCTGTGTGGTGATCTACCCGTATGTTTAAATGTAAATGAGTTGCTCCTACCAAAATGAAGCCATTACCAAATTAGATCCTCATAAAATAATGAGTTTGCTTGCAAGTAAACTCATCTTTTTATGTTTCACAAATTGTCAGCTTCCCATAGTAAAATTTCTTTCTGAGTAAAATTGCATAAAACAATGCAAGTTTCATCTCAAAATTCCCCCTTTTTCTTTTAAATTTGTTTTTCTCTGCATGATATTGAGAGTATCGTTCAGAGTTCCAAGCAAAACTACACTATTACAAATAACACATGGCTTCATAATTTACGAGCAGCTCATTTTGATGAGTTTCTTTCATGCATGTATAAAAACCCTCTGAAACTCGTCTGCAGAGTTGTGCAAACTCCTGTGCCTGTCGGTGGACCCCCCCTCGGCTGCCCGGAACAAGTGGTGGTTCTTCTGGCCCAGGTGCAATGGAAGGTATGTTCTCTGTTCAGTGAAATTCACTTAGATGCACCACTAGTGTTCTACTTCACTGGTGTAATGTCTTACAAAACTAAACGAGCTAGAGCGAGCGTTTTTTGAAAGCATGCAATCATTTACTAGGGTATGAGCTGGAAGCGAGTCGTTGGACCCTAAAATGTGTTGTCCGATCTCCCAAGACGTCGGGATGAGGGCTCCTTATCATTTATCCTTTTGTTGGTCACGTCACTCTTTTGTTCTCTAGTAAACAGGTTTGTACTGGGGTTCGTTTGAGACCTCTAAAAGCGGTGCCATGAGATGTCTTCACTTGAGCTAATGGAATCTGGACCCAGTGGATGATGAGGACTTCTATCGAGTTGATGGTATGAGGATTGGAGAAACATGTTCTGCTTGGTCATGTCTGATAGCATCTACACCTTCTTTGTAAGAACCACTCATTTTATTGCCTTTTGATACCAACGATGACATTGGATTACTTCCCATAAACTACCCATGGTCTACCCACACTTCCTCTTGCTTATAGTGATCTACCCACACTTCCCCTTTGCGGGCCGATCTACCCACACTTCCCCTTGCGGGCCAATCTACCCACACTTCCCCTTGCGGGGTGATCTAACCACACTTCCCCTTGCGGGGTGATCTACCCACACTTCCCCTTTCAGGATGATCTACCCACACTTCCCCTTGTGGGCCGATCTACCCACACTTCCCCTTTGCGGGCCGATCTACCCACACTTCCCCTTGCGGGGTGATCTAACCACACTTCCCCTTGCGGGGTGATCTACCCACACTTCCCCTTGTGGGCCGATCTACCCACACTTCCCCTTTGCGGGCCGATCTACCCACACTTCCCCTTGCGGGCCGATCTACCCACACTTCCCCTTGCGGGCCAATCTACCCACACTTCCCCTTGCAGGGTGATCTAACCACACTTCCCCTTGCGGGGTGATCTAACCACACTTCCCCTTGCGGGCCGATCTACCCACATTCCCCTTGCGGGCCGATCTACCCACACTTCCCCTTGCGGGCCGATCTACCCACACTTCCCCTTGCGGGCTGATCTACCCACACTTCCCCTTGCGGGGTGATCTACCCGCACTTCCCCTTGCGGGCCGATCTACCCACACTTCCCCTTGCGGGCCGATCTACCTACACTCCTTGCGGGGTGATCTACCCACGCTTCCCCTTGCAGGGTGATCTACCCACACTTCCCCTTGCAGGCCGATCTACCCACACTTCCCCTTGCGGGATGGTCTACCCACACTTCCCCTTGCGGGCCGATCTACCCACACTTCCCCTTGCGGGGTGATCTGCAAACACTTCCCCTTGCGGATGATCTACCCACACTTCCACTTGCGTGGTGATCTACCCACACTTCCCCTTGCGGGCTGATCTACCCACACTTCCCCTTGCGGGCTGATCTACCCACACTTCTCCTTGCGGGGTGATCTACCCGCACTTCCCCTTGTGGGCCGATCTACCCACACTTCCCTTGCGGGCCGATCTACCTACACTCCTTGCGGGGTGATCTACCCACGCTTCCCCTTGCAGGGTGATCTACCCACACTTCCCCTTGCAGACCGATCTACCCACACTTCCCCTTGCGGGATGGTCTAACCACACTTCCCCTTGCGGGCCGATCTACCCACACTTCCCCTTGCAGGGTGATCTGCAAACACTTCCCCTTGCGGATGATCTACCCACACTTCCCCTTGCGGGGTGATCTACCCACACTTCCCCTTGCGTGGTGATCTACCCACACTTCCCCTTTCAGGATAATCTACCCACACTTCCCCTTGCGGGCCAATCTACCCACACTTCCCCTTGCGGGCTAATCTACCCACACTTCCCCTTGCGGGCCAATCTACCCACACTTCCCCTTGCGGGTTGATCTACCCACACTTCCCCTTGCGTGGTGATCTACCCACACTTCCCCTTGCGTGGTGATCTACCCACACTTCCCCTTTCAGGATGATCTACCCACACTTCCCCTTGCGGGCCGATCTACCCACACTTCCCCTTGCGGGCCGATCTACCCACACTTCCCCTTGCGGGGTGATCTACCCATTACCCACACTTCCCCTTGCTGGCCGATCTACCCACACTTCCCCTTGAGGGCTGATCTACCCACACTTCCCCTTGCGGGGTGATCTACCCACACTTCCCCTTGAGGGCTGATCTACCCACACTTCCCCTTGCGGGGTGATCTACCCATTACCCACACTTCCCCTTGCTGGCCGATCTACCCACACTTCCCCTTGAGGGCTGATCTACCCACACTTCCCCTTGCGGGGTGATCTACCCACACTTCCCCTTGAGGGCTGATCTACCCACACTTCCCCTTGCGGGTTGATCTACCCATTACCCACACTTCCCCTTGCTGGCCGATCTACCCACACTTCCCCTTGAGGGCTGATCTACCCACACTTCCCCCTGCTTGGTGATCTACCCACACTTCCCCTTGCGGGGTGATCTACCCACACTTTCCCTTGCGGGCCGATCCACCCACACTTCCCCTTGAGAGCTGATCTACCCACACTTCCCCTTGCGGGATGATCTACCCACACTGCCCCTTGCGGGGTGATCTACTCGCACTTCCCCTTGCGGGCCGATCTACCCAAACTTCCCCTTGCTGGCCGATCTACCCACACTTCCTCTTGCGGGCCGATCTACCCACACTTCCCCTTGAGGGCTGATCTACCCATACTTCCCCTTGCAGGGTGGTCTACCCACGCTTCCTCCATGTGGAATGATCTACCCACACTTCCCCTTGCAGGGTGATCTACCCACACTTCCCCTTGCGGGCCGTTCTACCCACTCTTCCCCCTGCTGGCGGATCTACCCATGCTTCCCCTTGCGGGGTGGTCTACCCTCACTTCCTCTTGCGGGCCGATCTACCCATACTTCCCCTTGCAGGGTGGTCTACCCACGCTTCCTCCATGTGGAATGATCTACCCACACTTCCCCTTGCAGGGTGATCTACCCACACTTCCCCTTGCGGGCCGTTCTACCCACTCTTCCCCCTGCTGGCGGATCTACCCACACTTCCCCTTGCGGGGTGATCTACCCACACTTCCCCTTGTGGGTGATCTACCCACCCTACCCTTGCGGGGTGGTCTACCCACACTTCCCCTCAAGGGGTGATCTACCGACACTTACCCTTGCACGTTGATCTACCCATTACCCACACTTCCCCTTGCGGGATGATCTACCCACACTTCCCCTTGCGGGGTGATCTACCCGCACTTCCCCTTGCGGGCCGATCTACTGTCCGATCTACCCACACTTCCCCTTGTGGGCCGATCTACCCACACTTCCCCTTGCGGGCCGATCTACCCACACTTACCCTTGAGGGCTGATCTACCCACATTTCCCCTTGCAGGGTGGTCCACCCACGCGGAATGATCTACCCACACTTCCCCCTGCTTGGTGATCTACCCACACTTCCCCTTGCGGGCGGATCTACCCACGCTTCCCCTTGCGGGGTGGTCTACCCACACTTCCCCTTCAATCATGTTATACCTGATATAAATCTAATGTCATCTGTGTTATTAATTGGTGTTCAAGTTAAAAAGGAACTACAAAACAGTTTCAAATTTTCGGCCATCTGTCATTCCATTGCATTTGATTTGTTATTTACACTCAAGACTTTGTTTTTAATCAAAGTCTGTCAAAATTAAGTTCTCTTTTAGTCGTTTTGTCAGTCGACTACATTTGAACGTCCAAATTGCAGCCTCATGAAAAAAGAATGAGGGAAATTATGGCCATTGCAGAACATGTTTCTCCGACCAGCATATGATCATCTGGATAGAAGTCTTCATCATCTGTTGGGTTAGGATCCCATTGGAACAAGGGTCGACATCTCATGGTACCACCAGTACAGCTTGGTTGCGAAACAACAAGAGGTGAAATCCTAAGCACTCTTGGGGGCGTCACTCATTTAAGCAGGCAACAACTACCTTCTGCTCCAGACTGCATCTAAAACACTGCGCAAAGTTGCGTCTAGCTCGTTAGGTTTTGTAAGACACTACACTGTTGAAGTAAACCACTAGTAGAGCATCTAATTGAACTTCACTGAATAGAGAACATATCAACCATTGCACTTGGGCCTTTAGGTCACCACAAGTTCTGGGTAGCTGAGGGGGGGCCACCGACAGGCACAGGGGTTTGCACAACTCTGCTTTTTTTTTTGGTTATTTTTTTTAAATAAAAAAAAGAAATGTACCCCTCTCTGTAATTTGTGTCTTATTTAGGCGTACCCTACCCCCCCCCCTCTTAGACTGAAAAAATATTGAGGGTTCATCGTATCCCGGTGGAACCTACCCCCACCCTGTAGAAACCAACCCAGGGGGTCAGTTTCTACAGGGTGGGGGTGGGTTCCACCGGGATACGATGAACCCTCGGGCCGCAATGTTTTCCAACAATGCAATTGGGTGTGTATTACGCGCTTTTAAGCAAGGTATTTTGCGCAAGGAAACTTAAATTGAAAAAACAATACACACCCAATTTATGTTGCATTGTGGGTAAACATGGCAGCCAAGTACAGGACAACTCAAATAACGAGACATCAGTCGGGGTCAGAGCAAATCAACCAAAGGGGAATTCTCAAAACAAACACTTTATTCACAACTTTAATGTATGCCCTTTGGTTTAGTTGATTTGCCCCTAAATAGTATTAAGCCTTTATTCTCTTACAGACAACATTTTTTAAATGAACTTAATCAACACAAATTTATCAAAATAGATTTAAGGAAACGTTTCATGAAGACGTCTCGCTCGAAGATTTGCTTCTCAATTTAAGTTGGGCTTTGATTAACTGTACTTTAAGTTGAAAATAAAGATGATTCTAAATACACTTTGTTTGCTTCATGTTTCCTCCGGTTTTCCACAAACATTAACTAATTGGGTCTTTGAAATAAGAAAACTTCTTTAAGGCAAAGTAAAATAACACCAGATGTCCGTCTGCATTTTAATTTAAGCTGCCCACCGTTTTTTCAGTGCTCTCGTTATACCATTGCAAAAAATGCTTCTTCACTTCGTTCTAATAATTGTCTTTTCAAAGAGTTTGTTTCATGTTGTTCAGTCTTGTAGAAATTTCATCATCTCCATAGACAAGGGAAGTATCCAACAGTTCTTCACAGTTTTATTAAAATTTCAATTGGTTCTTGGGGCTGCTGCTAAGATTGCTTCTTCTCCTCCAGGAGCTCAGTAGAAATAATCAGCTGAATCCATGTTCGTAATCATCTTCTTGTTGGCGTCACATGTTGATAGTTCCAAGGCTACAACAGATTCTTTGTCTCATTTAGGATCAGAGTGAAAGGACACTGCATCAGAGTTTGTCTGCACTCGGCAAAAGTCTCCCAGTCTCTACAGTCTTCAAGCCTGTATAAAGGTTATAAAAATGAAAAACACATTCATCAATGTTTTGGTACATGGTATCACAACTAGATTGAATGAAGTACAAATCAACGATCCCTTTCAACTTTGTATTTTTTCAAGCACTCACTGGTATTCACTGCCAAAGCTGGTTATCTTCTTTTAAAATCACATACGCATGTATGTTATCAAAGTGAGGCTGAGAGGCAAAAGGTCGGGTAACAAATTCCAATTCCTGCACAAGTTTTGCCGGCATTTACAATGTACATTCTTTAGATTCAGAGTGTGAAACAAACCTTTGGCAGCTGTTTTGCATTCTTTCCAATAGTTTAATTTTTCTGATTCAAAGATTCATTCATAGTATGTCTACCAAAATTGCTTTGTACATTGTCTTGATTCAAAGAGATAAAGGCACATCAAGATTGCAGTAATTTGTGTCAATTATAACCATTGCTGTACACTACTTGAATCATTGCATAAGGCCAAAAAGAATTAGACAAGTTTTGACGCCATTACTTAAACTGTGCCTTGACTTATGTAGGGTCATAGATTGGTTTTTGTCAACGTAATGCTGATTTAAAGGCAACATTTTAAACAAAGATACAAAAAAAGTCACATTTGAAAGTTTCAGCTAAATACAGTATCTATTTGCTGAGAAAACAGCAAAAGTACTTTCACAACAACGTCAAATCCATCTACGTTTAGCAAGGTAACAGCAGGTACCCTACGAGTTTCTGGCCACAGAATTTGCGAACGGACACCAACCCTCAGAAATCCGAGAAACAATTCATGTATGAATCAGTTCTCAGATTCAAATGTTTTTGGGGTGAAAATCTATCCAAACCATACTTCAAAGGGAATCCTTTATCAAAATAGTTAACACTATCAAAAACTGCAGTGCTCCTGACCAAGTAAGTTTTTATGGTCAGTAATTTTTGGAGTAGTTACCAATCTATGACCCTACCTTTAAACATTGTATGATCAATATTTACCTTTTTGCAGCTGCCATTTGAGGTAGGCCTTGGAACTCTACTCAGTAGACGGTCGATCTGACTTTTCACTGTACTGTGTGAAAACACAAAAACAAATTGTTACTGCTTGATGTCATCGATATTTTAAATACAAAGTACATGTATGGGATTTGTAATATAACAAAAATATAGTTTCAATGTGAAAGCTAACTGATAATACACTTCATGCAAGTACAACCCCAAGATAAAATACCTCCTTCTGAAACACTGTCAAACTAAAGAAATTAGCATTGATGACCCCCAACATCACCAGTGATTATTTTGATTGCTGCAATCAAAATAAACTTTTCAATGAACCTGCACAAGATCCCAGAGAATCATGAGTTGTTTAGTTGTATAGTGTGTTTCATTAAAAACTTGATTTGAACTTATCGATGTGTGTCCGGCAGAAGGACAGAACAATAGTCTAATAGTCTGTATAAGCAATCAATGTGCCAAATTGTGTTTCAAGAAAATATAAGCGTGTTAAACTGTTTTCTGCCATTCATTAGTATAGTCATCATAGGATGGTTAAATTCTGCATGGGAATGGGAAAACATCTCTTTGGGGTACTTCTAGCAACAAAAATGTAACAGTAATGCGATGTTTTTCTCAGGGGCCATTCTTACAGTCTTCTATTACCGGGACAAAAAAATACTTTGTGAGCCTCCTGGAAGACGGGCTTAGAGCCTTACGCCATTCTGCCAGACACCGGACGATATTTACTCTTACAAAAATCAATAAAAAAACTCTTCAATGAACTTGCACAAAATCCCAGAGAAAGCATAAGCGTTATTTTGGAATTATGTTTTTTGAGTGGAATTCTGTTTTTACCAGATGGTACAACATTCCTTTAAAACATCTATTTCTCGATACTTTTAAGAAATAGCATTAATTGTAACAAAACTAAATGATCAATTAAGTTTTTGGAGCTCACGTTTTTGAGAAAACACCAGATAAGGATTAGCTTTTGAATTGTCAAAGTTGAGAAAATAGAACTGGAAGACAACAAAGACCTTTGCTTATTTTGATTGCTGCAATCAAATAAGTGGTTGGAAACTTGCGCAAAATCCCGACAGAGTATAATGTATTTTTCAAGGTTGTCACTAAAACCTGATAAATGGTAATGTGATGACATTTTATCATGTTGTTTGTATAGTGCATTTATTCAAAAACCAAAGGTTGAAAATATGCTCTTCCAAAAACCAATATTGTATCAAACCTTCCAGCGCATACATTTTAATCCGGCATGCCCCATGTTAAAGACATTCATGCTTATACCTTCCCCATAACAAACTGAGGTCATACAAACTTACCTTAGAGTAAGATGGACACACTGAGCTGTAGGTGTGAACAATCTGCTTGGTGCATGGGATGATGTCTTGGGAAGTGCCATCACAAGGTATGAACCTGAGTGGAATAAAATGATAGACACTAAGTACATGTTGGATTTCAACAACTGACTTCATTCATCTTAAATGTTGGGATGGTTATAAAACCTAATTTGGAGCCCCCCCCCCCCCCCACATACAGAATTCATGAAGGTTATATTGATTATGCATTTAGAAGGAGTCTGAAGTTAGGCCTGGAATTAAACAGAGGCCACTGAGGCCATGGCCTCCGTTGCCCCTGGTCTTGGCCTTGGTGCCCCTGGTCTTGGCCTTAGTGCCCCTTCAGAAGTTTCCCTTAGACTTTAAGATTTTCCAATGTGCAAAATAAAAATGGCCTTGCCCTCTCAAAGATGAAACTCCAGGCCTGTGAAGTAGTCTCAAAGTTGAGAAAATTTGACAACCACACAAACTACCTATATGCTTATTGTAATTGCCGCAATCAATATAAGCACTTGGGAGCATGCACAAAAACTCTTACTGATCCGTAACTGTTTTTGAATTAATCAAGATGGTTGTATGGTATTTAAAAACTAGAGGATGAAAACAATAATTTATCACATCTTAAAGGGGTTGTCATTGTACATTCTCTTGATTCAGAGTAGCAAACCTGCAGCAGTGGGGTTTGCAATTTTCCAGTAATGATAGTTTTCCTGTTTCACAAAGAGTTTTGCTACCTTTGTATTGTTTTTTAGATTAAAAAGTAAGTATAAAACAGTTTCCATCAAATGATCTAGTCAGTTAATCATTTAAAGTATAATATGCAAACCAAAATTTCTATCATTGCTAACAACTCATTGTGTACCTCGTCTGAATGCAAAGAAAGTTAACAATCAGGAAGAGCAATTTTCGCTACAAATCCATTCAGTCATTATGTTGTCTCGATTCAAAGAGAATAAGCACATCAAGATTTCAGTAATTTGTACCAATTATAACCATTACTGTACACTACTTGAATCAATATATATAAAACCAACCAGATTTGAGACAAGTTTTGACACCATTATTTATACTGCGCCTTGACCATAGAATTACAACAGAGAATGGTGAGTTCCTCTACCGCCAGTGTAACTGCGTCGTTCCTTATGGTGTGTAAAAAAGTGTACCCTCGGAAAACCCGATATTTGCCGAGATCAAACGGTACTAGCGCAACAACAAAAAGCATGTCTGAAAAATATGGGGTGTTTTCTATGCGTGATCTGCAACTTTAGCACACCCATGTCCAGCACATACAGCCGGCTGCGTGTACTACGTATTGTTGCGGCATGCACAGCGATGGTAGCCAAACGCATTTCGGTACAGCAGAGGCATGCCAAGAGTACACTATTTTGTACTCCATAGATGACGGCAATGGGGGCGTGCTCACTGTTCTCTGTTTAAATTCACCGGTCTTGACTTTTGTATGACCAATATTTACCTTTTTGGAGCTGCTATTTGAGGTAGGCCTTGGAACTCTACTCATTATACGGGTGATCTGACTGCAGCTTACACGCCATACTATGTAAAAACACAAAAAACAAATTGTTACTACTTGAGGTCATTAATATTTGATACAAGTAAAGTACAGGAGCTGAGAAATAGTTCACGCATGAATCGTTTCTCAGATTTCTGGGGGTTGGTGTCCATTCGCTAATGCTGCAGCCAGAGATGCGGTTGGTACCCACTGTCACCTCGTTTAACGTGGATGGATTTGACGCTCTTGTGAAAATACTGTGACAGTTTTGTTGCTGTTTTCTCAGCACTGAATAGGTGTTTTACCTGCAGTCAGTGGGCTTGTTATTATTACGAATAATTTTGTTTCCTGATTCAAAGAGAGTTTGTGCCAACATTTCTACCTTATCTTGATTCAAGGAAAGTAAGCATAAAAATAGCTTTTCACCAAATTATCTTGTCTCCATTCATTCTGAGTATGCCTACAAGTGTTTCCCCAACCTTTTTTGAGGAAACGAGGTAGTAAACAGTTTTTGTTGACGTAGTCATAAAAAAGCCGAGGCAACAGGCAACATCATGAGGTATCATAAACTTACCTTTAGAGTATGATGGACACAGTGAGTTGTAGGCGCTAACAATCTGCTCGGTGCATGGGATGCCATCTTGCGAGGTGCCAGCACAAGGCATGAACCTAATTTGAGTGGAATCAAATGAGAGAAATTAGTACATTTAAATTGATTTGAACAAGTTATATATCAATCATCAGAAATGTGGGGATAGTTACAAAAAATGCATTTAGAACCCACATACACCTAATAATGGGGGGGCTAACCCGTGTTGAAAAGTGGGGTATGGGGGAGGGGGGTGACATTTTTAAATATTGACCAGTCCGGGCAGAGCCAGGGTTTTATAATAATATAATAGTGAACATTTATAACGCGCCATGTCTGTCAGACTTGACACTCCTGGCGCTCAGTATTTTTCCTACAGGTAAGTGAAGTTACGTGTTGAAGTATAAGACGTATTCCTTTGCATAGCACCATGTAATGGTTTACAAGGTGCTGTGGCGCAAGTGCAGCCAATCAAACCAGGAACACCGGGGCGAACCCCTTCTCTTCAGAACCCACACTCTGCTGATCAGAAACACCAGAGCTTGAGTTCAGTGTTCTTATCCGCTCGGCCACGACACGCCACGGATTGAGGGCGTGTGCCAAATCCATACAAGTGCAGCACGTCGTGCCGCCATTGCTAGGACGCTGTCAGCACAAGGTTTTGCACAAAGACACGAGAAAACTGTGTCTTTTTAACTTTTTATGTGAATTAGGTGTCTTGATCAACGATATACACAGTTTCCCAGACAGGACAGCATGGCATAACGATTGTAGAGCATTGACAATAAATGTTTGCAATTAAAAAACTGAAACTGAATTCTTAATTTTGGCAATTATACATAGAAGGAGTTGATTTCGCAATGGCCAACTCTTCCAAACATTCTAAATGGGGTAAACCTTTTAAATTGGATAAACCATACATAGCCCATGTCAGAGACCCTAAACATACACTGATCTGAGGTGTTATAAACTTACCATTAGAGTACGGCCTGTAAGATGCTCATGCTGAGGTGTAAGCACAGAATACGAACCTATGGGTGGAATCAAATGATAGCCTTTAGAACATGTTTGATTTCAACAACTAACTTCATTCATCTGACATGTAGGGATGGTTACAAAAATGAAATAATTTGGAATCCCCTACAACCACTTCAAAAGGCAGATTGTACAGGCCCCCAAGCTCGCCCCTAACAAAGTCGCCCTGAACTAATTTAGAACTAATTTGGAAGAAAAGAAACAGGAATGTGCTTTTTGTTTTGCAATGAAAACCTGGAGAAAAGGTTATATTCTGTGGTTAAAGTGAAAAGTTTTTGGGAAGGAGTTGTTGAATGGTTAAAAATATAAGTACCAGCTTAAGCTTAATTATTTTGTTCGCTCAAAATATTATTTCATTCCAACGAATTAACTTATTTTGTTCGCTCTCAGATTGTTTTGAAAACAAAATTATTTCCAGAATTAATGACAGTTTTAACTAAAAACAAAAAACTATTAAAAAGATGTGGTCAGCCTTGTAAGTGTCAGATTTTTTTTTAAATATTAAAATTATCCTTTTGTTAAATCTCTGCATAATAAGCTGACCTTGTTTAAAAATTGATCATTGGTGGAGGAGCTCTTTACGTTTATTGAGGGCGACTTTGCTTTGGGGCGACTTTGCTTTGGGGCGACTTTGCTTGGGGGCGACTTTGCTTGGGGGCGAATTTGCTTTGGGGCGACTTTGCTTGGGGGCGACTTTGCTTTGGGGCGACTTTGCTTTGGGGCGACTTTGCTTGGGGGCGAATTTGCTTTGGGCGAATTTGCTTTGGTGCAACTTTGATTGGGGGCGACTTTGATTGGAGGCAACTTTACTTGGGCAACTTTGCTTGGGGCAACATTGCTTTGGGCGACATTGGCAGGAGGCACTAATTGTCACTAGTAAGAGAAAGCTTGTTGGGCGCAACATTGTATTGGGGGAACATTGTTTGAGGCGAGCTTGCTAGGGAGCAAGATTACAATACAGGATTCATTAAATCATCTTAAATTGTTTGAACCACTGGGATACACAGCGGTTCCCTTAATGCCAACTTCTGAATGAAAGAGCTGTTTTTTCCAGATTCAGGTTTTTATGGTTTATTTAAAGTTTTTCACAACATGCTGCTCAAATAACATAAAGAAAAGTAGAAGGAAGATTTTTTTTTACAAAAGTGGGCATTTTCGTTTGATTGTTATAATGACTGATTGCAGCTAGCTCAGTTGCAGCAGCTCACAGACTACTTTCAAACCCTGTCCACGTCAGGTGTCTTCTAAGCACCTTGCCAAATGCATCAAATGCAACACAGCTGAAAAAACCCTGCTAACTGCAGAAAAATGCAATAGAGGATTCTGGTGCACTGTGAAGTCATAGAGAAAGGACCTCTGTGGGTCCTCTATAAAGCTGTTTAGCAGAAAATTCTGCTAAGCAAATTTCTTTTCTAAGCAAGAAATGAGTGGGGTATAGGTACCAGCCACAGCAATGGTAACTGTATGTATTTTGGCTGGTAACCTATTTTTCCTAAGCAAGAGTTTTCTGTGCTTAGCAAGTTTTTGTGCTTATTATGCTTTATGAAATTGGGCCCAGTTCACTTCACCATAGAGTTATTTCATAAAGCATAATAAGCACAAAAACTTGCTAAGCACAGAAAACTCTTGCTTAGGAAAAATAGGTTACCAGCCAAAATACATACAGTTACCATTGCTGTGGCTAGTACCCCACTCATTTCTTGCTTAGAAAAAAAATTTGCTTAGCAGAATTTTCTGCTAAACAGCTTTTTGAAATTGGGCCCAGATTTACACTGTAGGCCCTATCTAAGCACTGAACCACCTTACAAGTTTGAGCTTTACGTGTACATTCATGTGTACTGACAGCTGTATATAAACATTTTAAAATTCATAACTTTAAATTGAGTTTGTTTTCTTCTTAAAAACAGCTTTGCCACTGCTCCAAAATTGTACTGTTGCAGCACACCCCCATGGTTGCAGCAATGCAGGCCACGTGTATTTCGAGTTTGCCGCCACGCCGCACAGTGAAAACTTAGTTTTGCTTCATTTTCACCTTTTAAAAATCTCATATTCACTGTAAGGACTCTTTCAAGGGATGCTATAAGTAATGTTCAACTCACCTCGCCCATTTTGCAGTGGTTTTGTAGACTGAATTGGCCACAAAATGTGAAATATTAAGGAGAAAATATGGAGTCACTCGTTGAAGTAAGCCATTTTTGTCTGTCGCATGAGGGCGCTCACACGGGACGCGGAGAGTGCCACTGTGAATTTGCATAAAATTAAAGAGAAACCAAGCCTGGGTGAAAAATCAAGCCTCCATGTGCCTAAAACAGAAAAACATACACACTTTTTAAGCACTTTAGATCCATATCACTCTTCTAAATTTACTGGACAAATTTCTGTAACATCGATGGTTGGGTCCAGGGGCGAAGCTCTGAGCTTTTGGAGTTTTGAGGGGTGAAAAATCAAGCCTCCGCGTGTCTAAAATCAGAGAAATAGACACACTATTTAAGCACTTCAGATCCATAAATCTTAATTTTACTCAAAGACAATTTTAAACCCACAAATCTCGCGTTTGGATCATGGTCGCTGCATTGCCTGGTTTCGTGCATATTCATTAAAAACTTAGTGGGTAAAATCTGGCGTTACTCAAATTAAAGCTTGGTGTAGTCTTTCCGAATGCCGGACATGAAATATATTTTATCCCGGACAAATTGGCTTGTCAGGTTTCAAATGCTTATGTTATTGCTGCAAATCTAAACAATTACAAGTGACATAACATGAAAGAATCTTTTTGGTAGAAAGAAAAAAATGTGAATGGCATATGAAAAAGAAATCCATCCTGCCGCTGGGGGAAAAAACTACACCACACACACTTGTGGCTAATTTTTAAACAGGGCAGTAGTAAAAAACAAAATCAAATTTTACCCGGGGGCACGTGCCCGTCCCCCCCCCCCCTGGATCCTTGCCCGTGTACCATAAAACCGGAAGAATAATCTGCAATTGGAATACACAATCTGAGAAACGTTATTGTCAATAACGCTTCTCAGATTCAAGTTTCTTGGGATAAAGACTCATATCTTTTTCCATAACCACATTACTTCGAAGTGAAATTATTCTCAAAATGCTACTATAGAAAGCTGCTGTACTTCTATTCAAGTAGGTTTTTTATTGCAATTACTTTTAATAGTGATTAGCAAAAATACACACCCTTTAAAGAGAAGGGGATGCAAAATAGAGGTTTACAAATTTATTTACAAAACCTGTTGTCTTTTCGGTAAAAATATGCATAATTTTATGAGCCTTGCGATTGTTGTGGATTGGATGTGTGAGGAAAAAATAGCTTTGAAATTTACAACCTATCCATGAACAACCCCATCGAAGTCTTATCCAATAGCTAAAAAGCGTTTTATGCAAAGAAGGTGTATCATGCAAAGGAGGTGGTGACCCCCAAGTAGCAGGGAGTTTTGTTGGTGTTTTTTTTATTTGGTTGAGGGGGGGGGGGCTTTTTACCTCAATTATTTTAGGAGGTATAGACAGTTAAAAATCTGAAATTGTAAAGAAATGTTTTTCCAAAACATGTCCTTTACTACTTAGGGTAGCCTAGATTTTAATAAATAAAGGAATGTTTTATGTCATTTAAAAGCCTTTACATGCAGAATTCACACCACAATGTACAGATCTTAAATCAAGCTTTTGCACACGTTTGTCTTAAAGGCATCGTACACGTTTGGTAATTACTCAAAATATTTATTAGCATAAAAACTGACTTGGTAACGAGCAACAGAGAGCTGTTGATAGTATAAAACATTGTGAGAAACGACTCCCTCTGAAGTAACGTAGTTTTTGAGAAAGAGGTAATTTCTCACTAAAATAAGAACAACTTATTGCAAGAAGTTTTTATTCCTATCTGAAAGCACACAAATTTGTACAACAAGGGTGTTTTTTCTTTCATCATTTTCTTGCAACTTCGATGACCAATTGAGCCCAAATTTTCACAGGCTTGTTATTTTATGCATAATGTTGGGATACACCAAGTGAGAACACTGGTCTTTGACAATTACCAAACGTGTACGATGCCTTTAAAAACTCAATATTTGATTTAGTACAAATGTTTTAATCCAATTTCAAAATTAAGAAAATTGTGCAGATTCAGTTTGTAGATGGATATTTACCCTTTCGAGTTCTGATATACCATCCGTCATGTTCCCTGTGTGTACGATAGAGATATTGATCATGTTTTAATGTGCTAAGAAAGGGACCAGACTTAATTGACGTCCGAGCCTCACTTTGGATACATTGAGTTATGGGAGACAAAACCAAGATGGCCGCTCTATTTTCCACTGCCATCGATTATAAAAAGGAACATTTCAGACTCAGCCAAACAATGGTTATTTAGAGTTATGTCTGTAAATTTAGGCCCCCTAAGTTGTCATTATTTTTTAAATACTTAAATATATTCCTTCAAAAAGTAAAAGCTACAACAACAGAAAAATATTACCAAGGCAGCAAGTTTGCTTGAGGATAAAGTATTTTTCCCGCCAATAAAAAGTTGTTCTCATTATCGATAATGTCTGGAATGTGGGTTTGAATTTCTGGAGGGAAAACATTTCAGTTTAAAGAAGAGGTTATAATGTTGAACTCAATTCAAGTAGGCCTATGCCCTAATAAGAAGCTCTAGTTAAAGGGATTGCATACGTTTGCTAATTGGAGCCAACCGTTTGTTTCAATCCCATATAAACTGCTCACAAAAAGTTATGAAACTTTTTTTAATCAAGTATATTTTTATTATGTATTACTCTCTTTGTATATGTTATATATCAATGCAAAGCTGAAGTGTTCCTCTTTAAAATGATCACATTTGCAATGATTACATGTTGCTGAATTTGGCTACATGAATGACAATGAGGCAAAGTCACAAATCAAATGTGCCAAAATTACCGCTTGTTTGAATTACAGTGTCAATTTGTTTGTTCACACAGTAACACAAAATTGCTAATTTTGGCACATTTGATTTGTGACTTTGTCTCATTCTCATTAATGTGGCCAAGTCCAGCAACATGTCATCATTGCACATTTGGTATCATTTTAAAGAAGAACACTTCAGCTTTCTATTGATATGCAACATAATACAAGAGGGTAATAAATAATAAAAATATACATGATCAAAAAAAGTTTCCTAACTTTATGTGAGCAGTTTAGTTGTAGAAATACCATAAAACTAACCTGTGAAAATTTCATTTCAGAAGGCGGTAGCGTTTTTGAGATATTGCCGAAAATCTGGAGCGGTTATGTCCACGCAGAAAGAATAATCTGCAATTGGAATACAAAATATGAGAAACGTTATCTGTCAGTAACGCTTCTCAGATTTAAATTTTTGGGGATAAAAAGTGATATCTTTTTCCATAACCGCAGTACTGTTAAGTGAAAAGTTTCTCAAAATGCATTATACTATCCAAAGCTGCTGTACTTCTTACCAAGTAAGTTTTTATTGCCATTAATTTTCTAATTTTCAAATTTTCGACGTACAGACCCTTTAATTAACCACAGAGAAAGTACCGTGGTCCTTTCTCTGTGCTTTAACAAAAATTTGTTGCTTTATTTTATAGCAGCAAATTATTTGTGTTTTTTTTTCTTTTTCCAGTTTCATGTTCTAAAGGAAACAGCGCCGAAACTATAGCGTAAACTTTTAGAGGGGCACAAGGGGGTGCACCATTTTTACTATAGGGGGCACTTCAGGCCAAGTTTCCGTTTGCCTTTTTCTTAAAAAGCACCTTTCAGCGCCTTTTTTAGGTAGGCCTAATTTACTATTTTGTATAAGATAATCTGGCGTTAGTGTAAAAACAAATACATTGTCTGCGTGTAATTGGAAAAATAGTTTTAAAACATCGAAAATATCACGCTTACTCTGGAAATTTCCAATCCCAAACGTCTAGAATTCAAATGGGGGCACGGGTGGGGGAGCACGGACATCAATTGGGGGTTCCCCCCCCCCCTGTGCCCTCCCCGCCATTACTTACGTCACTGAGAGGAAAAAGGAATAAAGCTTTCATTTTCCCCTCACCTTATTGGGTTTTGGGGTTTTGTTTTTTGTAGGTTTTTAAAAAGCTTTGTAAATAATATTTAAAAAAACGAATTAAACAAAATATAATAAAAAAAGAAAATAAATAAACGTTAAATAAACCTTCCAAGTTGTCTCAGTAAATTTTATTCACTGGGTACCAGTTTTATTTATATTACAAAAATAACCATGAAATATAAATATTTTCACCATTTATATTACTTCCCGAAGTAAAATTAAATTTTACATGAAAGTAAAAAAGCCTACAAAATTTTACTTAAAGGCATTGAACACGTTTGGAAATTGTCAAAGACCAGTGTTCTCACTTGGTGTATCCCAACATGCATAAAATAACAAGCCTGTGAAAATTTGGAAAATTTGTTGTACAATTGTGTGCTTTCAGATAGGAACAAAAACTTCTTGCAAGAAGTTTTTTATTATTTTAGTAAGAAATTACCTCTTTCTCAAAAACTACATTACTTCAGAGGGAGTCGTTTCCTACAATGTTTTATACTATCAACAGCTCTCCGTTGCTTGTTACCAAGTAAGTTTTTATGCCAATATTTGTTTTGAGTCATTGCCAAACGTGTACGATACCTTTAAAGGCAGGGTGTACTTTTGGTAAATACTCTACACATTAATGACCATAAAAATTTACTTGGTAAAGAGCATTGAAGAGCTGTTGATATCTTAAAACATTGTTAGAAACGACCCCTTTGAAGTTTTAGAGAAAGAGGTAATTTTTCACCCCAAAATTTGAATCTGAGAATCTGAAAGCACACAATTCTATACAACAAGGTTTTCTTTTCTTTCATTATCTTCTTGCAACTTCGATGACAATTGAGCCAAAATTGTCACAGGTTTGTTATTTTATGCATGTGTTGGGATTCACCAAGTGAGGATACTGGTCTTTGACAATTACCAAAAGTATACCCTGCCTTTAAAGTCATGATGAGTTTTAAGTTCTCAGCCAATAATATCATTTCAGTTAGGCCTAAATATCAACTTGGCATCCACCACCAATTGACACAAAACACATGTAAAGATCATTATCCTGTACAGTTCACTCAAAAACTAAATAAACAACCTGGAAAGGCAATCCACTTACATTATTTTAATATCACTTGATATAAATGAAAAAATACTGACAATTTCAGAATTATACGTGCTAAATAGTATACAAGAAATAGTAAACTTTCAACAACAACAAAATAAAAAACAAAAACATCCATGGCACAACTCTATACAAAATTATTAAACCAACCACCAATCCGCAAATAATCATACACTTGGTTTATAAAAAAATATAAAAATCTACAGTAAAACACATAATAAATGTTTCACAATACCCATAACTTCCTACATAAATTAAACTTGGTTTTTATGTTATTTCTGGTAACGAAACCAAGGATGCCTCATAAATGAACTTAATCACTGTAGCTCGCAAGCCTGAGGAAACCTGTAAACAAGGGTGCTACCTGTGTGAACCAGAAACACCAGGGTTAACGCCTATATACTCTTCCATGATAAGTTCTTTTACGTGCACTACCAATCCTACGCCTTAATGTCCCATTTGAAGAACAAAGCAAATATGGTAAAGTATCTTGCTCAATAACACAAGTGCCAGGACCGGGTCGCATATTTTGTTTTAACACCGCAGCGAGGGTTTTTGTACTGTAATACTGCCAATTCCTGTCTTGAGATGAGACTACAAACATTTATGCCTATAAAGGGTTAGGTGTAGGTGTAGGGTTAGGGTTAGGGTTAGGGTTAGGGTTAGGGTTAGGTTTAGGGTTAGGGTTAGGGTTAGGGTTAGGGTTAGGGTTTAGGGTTAGACGTAATCTCCTATCTTAGGACGGAATTGACAGTGTTACAGTACAAAACCCCTCACTGTGGTGTAAACAAAAAATATGGGACCGGGTCAACGAACCCACACTCTAATGATCTAAAACACCAGAGCTTGAGTCCGATGCTCAGCCCAAACACGCCATGTAAATTTAAGTACATAAATTTTACACAATAATTGATTGCCTTTATACTCTGCTTGCAGAGATCAGCGAAAATAAGGTATTCTTATTATTTTGTCTAGGGGGGGGGCACACTTCTGGTAAGTTAAAACTGCAGTTTGCATTTGCATTTTTCTTAAAGAGGGGCTCCAAGGTCAAATTCAGTTTTGTGATCCACTCAGTTTCCAATAGATAGAGTCCTTATGAAAGTGTGGGGAAAAAAACATTACAACTTTCTAAAGTCAGGTTAAAATGGTGTAAAATGCCACTGTGTTTGATACCCTTACAGTGAATTTTTGTCAAAATCCAAAAACATTTGATGCCATCTGTACATTTTTTGTACAGAGAATGTTTAGTTGATTCCTGAAATTTGATGATATCCAATGAAACGGCATTGAACTTGACCTTTTGACTGGCAAGAAAATTCCCCTTTGGATGTAAAGACCCAATTGTTTTTTGTATGTCCGATGATGTCATGTTTAAAATTATGCTCCAAAAGAGTATCAAATAAAATGGAATTTTACACCTTTTTAACCCAAGATTAGAGACTTGTAATTCTTTCCCCACTTTCATGAGGGCTCTATCTATTGGAAAATGAGTGCATCACAAAACTGAATTTGACCTTGGAGCCCCTCTTTAGAACATTTTTCTTATTAAAAGCCCCTTTTTTCAGAACACCTGTTATTAAGCTGTTTTTTTTAATACGATAATCTGACATAGGGGTAAACACAAACACAATGTCTGCGTATAAATAGAAAAAGAACATCAACCAATAAGTTATACTACTTATAAAATGTAAAATTTTAATCTGGTTATTTCAAAGGTTAAAGGTATCGTACACGTTTGGTAATGACTCAAAACAAATATTAGCATAAATCTTACTTGGTAACAAGCAACAGAGAGCTGTTGATAGTATAAAACATTGTAGGAAACGACTTCCTCTGAAGTAACGTAGTTTTTGAGAAAGAGGTAATTTCTCACTAAAATAAGAACAACTTCTTGCAAGAAGTTTTTATTCCTATCTGAAAGCACACAAATTTGTACAACAAGGGTGTTTTTTCTTTCATCATTTTCTTGCAACTTCGATGACCAATTGCGCCCAAATTTTCACAGGCTTGTTGTTTTATGCATATGTTGGGATACACCAAGTGAGAACACTGGTCTTTGACAATTTCCAAATGTGTTCAGTGCCTTTAAGACTTCAAAAGGGGGTGTCACCCAGGACATCAAGTGTGGGGAGGGGAGTGCAAAGGACAATTGATGGCTGCTATACTTGGATGCTCCTGACGGCCATCAACATCAGCGGGATGAAGAAATCGACCAATGACGACCTCACCAAGGTGATCAACAGCGGCATAACTGTGGGGGGGGGGGGCAGGGGGTGGCACGTGCCCCTGCCCCCCTCCAATTGATATCCATGCCACCCCTGTTACTCATCCGTCATCATGCCTGACACAAGTGCAAGTTGTAGACGATTGATGATGACGATAATGATGACAGTTTACACTGGTCTAAAATTTATACAGTGAAACTAATTTGTGACTTCGATCATAACCGATACTTTTCACAAACTGGGTTTCATCAGCACAAAATGAAAGTTGTAGGATTCTGGGAGTCCAATATGGCTATCATTAAACTCCTTTGTCCACTTGAAGACGGGAAGTCCGTGGCTGGTTGTAGGTCCATTTATAGCCAGTGCCGACATCATCTCTAACATGCCTAGATTAGTGGCCTATAAAAAAATATAATAATAATAATAATAATAACAATAATAATGATTTTTGCTCAAATCCGTCACTCAGTAATGCTCATGGCGGTTGAACATTACCCGAGTCACTTGGCCATTTATTTGACGTGTCGTGGCCGAGCGGTTTAGTGCATCGGACTCAAAGGCCGGACAGCAACTTCAAAGTGGAGGCTACAATTAACTGATTTGGGCTGTCGACCCAAATCAACTGTCACCAGGGGCATGTTGCCACCTACTCCTGGGGCTGAAACAGGGTTACCCCCTTCACAGTCTGTAAGGATGTAGGCATGGGTATCATCCACTATGATGAGCCTGGCTGGTAGAGCAGAATGCACTACCTTCCCAACTTTTTACAAAGAAATTATGGTTAAGTGCCTTGCTCAAGGGCATAAGTGTCATGACCGGGTATCGAACCCACACTCTGCTGCTGACAACACCAGAGCTTGGGTCCGGTGAACTAGATCGCTCGGCCACAACACGCCGTTAGGAGTAAGCAGACCCGGCAGTCAAATTGGCATGTACACCTAAATAATTACAATAGGACAACACCCACATGGGGAAAATCCACGCAATCAGGTAGGGACTGAAAACCCACCCCACATGAAAGGCTCCAGTATGAGGTGGGATTCGAACCAGGGTCCATAGAGGTGAAAGGCAGGAACACAAACCACCAGGGCCCAATTTCATATAGCTATTAAGCAGAAAATACTGCTTAGCAAATTTGTTTTTTGCTAAGCAAAAAATGAGTTGGAAACCAGTGGCAACAATGTAATCTCTATGAAATTTTGGCTGTCTACCTGTTTCTTCTAAGCAAGTTTTTTCCCTGCTTAGCAAGTTTTGTGCTTACAGTCTTTATAAAATTGGGCCCCAGCCAGCCTGATCTCTCATTTGAATGAGTTGGGTTTTTCTGACCGTTACAATTTTTATTTTTATTTAATTACCTTTGTATCAGTGCAGCCACCAGCAAAAGGATCCGGTGATTTTAGATCAAAACGAGAACAGATGGTGAGGGTTGGACTTTTGTCGGAGTATGGATCATGGAGATAGTCTGTGCGAGCAACGAAACAAACGAAACAAACAATTTTAACATCAATTTTGGGTTGAACAAAGAAAAATTAACTAGAGCAGGATTTGAACCTAAAACCTCTGGATTAACGTGCCGGCGCTCTACCAATTGATTTATCTAGCCCTATATTGGCAGTCTCCCTATTTTGTCAATAACTTTGACTGGGGGTGCCAGTCAGAAGCCATTCAACCTGTAACTGCCATATAGCCAGGGATCACACCAAAGTTTAGGATGCAACCTGGGAAGTGGCAGGAGAGGGATCGTCCTTAAAAGGGGATGCATCTTTTTATTTCAAATATCAAATAATTGGCCACAGTCAGTTTCCCTTGTGTTTATTATTTGATATTTTAATATTAGGGAAAGTACACTGTTGATCTTTGGAAATCAGCTTTTTCATTGGCTCAGGACTATAAAGTTGTTAGTGCAGTTTGTAATGATTTCATAAGAATGTTTTTGCATGGAGCTTCTGGTAAGGGAGTGTCTATTATACCAATACCAAATACTATTACCATATGGTGTTAAATTTTGTAGAGGGAGGAAGGATACTTGTTAATCACTCAAGGGAGTTAGGGTTATTGTGTGCGATACCTCCCACTATAGCAGTCACTGCAACATCCATAAGTTTGAGTGAGAGTCGGTGCCCAATATGACCACTAGAGGGCGCTGCGGGAAATAAGCAGAAGGTCCATGGTCCTAAAAACAAAACGTTGTCAAGTCAACATCGCGTGAAATGTACCTCTGCTCTGCACAAGCACGGGTCCCTAGTCTTTTTCTGACTACGATCGAGAACAGCGAAAAAAGAAAAAAAACGTTGTGAAAATTTACCACGATCGTCTGTGCGAGCAAACAGACCAAGAACCATGGTTTAGCTAGAGCTATTACGCATGCATTGATAATCAACACATGCAATAGCGATTCCATGCTAGCTGCGCGGATACCAGTGGGATGGACGATCAACAAAGTTGACCTTTGACATCCCAAAAAAGATGAAGGATCTGTGACAACAGACGTTGGTTTCTGCGTCGTGTGAAAAGTTGTGTTCGAGTTTAACCAACCTTCGTGGTCAAGACAGCTTTCGCCCGACTCCAAGGACCCTAGCTTGCCTTTGTCGTGTGAAAAGGGCTTAAGTCTCCTTGCAAGGAAAGTGTAGGAATTACTGAAACAAATGACTTGAATGCAAGACTACTCACCATTGTATCTCATGATATTTATCAAGGAGTCCATATCTTTGACGTTTCCATTGTCTCGTCTGAATATCTCGGCTCTTGGTGTCAGCTGATAGGAGTACAAATTGCCCATCTTAGCCTTCCTGGCAGGGTAGCCACTCAAAGTGTAGATCTCCTCATAGAAGGGTATATTGTATGACGGCCAATAACCTGGATAATATTATAATAATAATAACTAGTTCTTATAATAATAATAATAATAAAAAGTACTTCTATAGCGCATAAAGCGGAGGCGCTATTTACAAAGCAAAATTAACTAACAATTTAAAGGTATTAAAAATATGACAATAAGAAGCAAGTTTATAGGATTTGAGGCATTGCATGGTGAGGTTTCAATATATGTTTGGTCTGCGGTAACACCAGGTGTGTATCTACTTGCTAGGTAGATTTTGTTCTTTGAGAACTTGTCTTGCTTATTATTCTACTGCTGCAGAGTAGAATATTCGGAATTTGGGGGACTTCTCAGTTCTTAAATCTACTTGCTAGGTAAATTTTGTTCTATGAGAAGCAAGTTGAAACAACTTTACTACAGCCTATAAAAATCAATTAACTTATTAATTAACTATTAAAGAACAACTGCCTGGGGGAAAAATACAAATAAAAGATAGATATGTAAATGCCAAACTATCGAGCACACTCACAGGGTATTTTCACAAGTAAAAGCGCATTTTTTCAATTAAAGAGCGCATTTTACAATAACGTATTAATGGCTTTACATTTGTGCCCTGGTCATTGGGCCAATAAAATTCCTTTAAACTTTCTCAGCTCCCTGGGGAGTATAAAGCCCTGAGCTACCTTGAAAATTCGTACCTCGTTCTGTGCCTGGAAGAAAGTCGCAAGGCTGTATGTTCTTTTTTTGGGGTACACAAATTACAATTTTTTTTGCTACAGCAGAAGGTCAAAAGCAATAAACTGGCTCTTTGGAAAAAAAAAGTAGGGCATGATTTAGCATTATTTAATGCTAGAATTCTTTCCAAGACATGTTTTTCCATTCCCATGTGGAGTTTAACTTTCCTGCAATGACTTACAAAGGTAAAAAAAACGACCAAACTTTCACACTCAATTTTCTTGAAACACAATTTTGGACGGCAATTGCTTACAACCTTTTGCCGCTTTTGTTATCACCTTCTTCTGGGCACACAACGACCAGTTTACATGTCAACCAGCGTTGCGGTAAAACAACTTGTGATACTAACTTTCAGGACAACAAATTTTGACTAATAACTTGGCCTTGTACGTTTAAGGATACAAAATATGTCACACTAAGTATTCGTTCAAGTTGATGACATCACCAACCTGCTCTGAGTATTGCAGTCTGGTCCCCTGTCTTCACCAGTCCTGGAATCTGCTCAACGACAGTCAGCGCCCCATCAAGCAGTTCACCTGAGATACGCTTTTTGTCTATGATCATGTACTGATTGTTGTATGTTCCTGAAATAATAATTAAGATTTTACAAAACAGTCTTTATTATTATTCTTCTTCTTATTATTATCTTCATCAGTTCTGTCTTTGTTCTACCTGTTTGTCGGTACGTTCTTGTTCCTGTTTATGTTCTGTTTGTCTGTCCTTTAGGCATCTCACCACAAGACTCGGCTTCTAGATGATGCCTCCATGCCTATTTAATTTTCTGCCTTGTAAAAAATGCTTTTTTGGTTACTTCTTTAAATTAGTGTTATGGCTTAGTACTGTTTGGAAATTTATGGAGTATGGAAATAAATGTGAGTTTGAATTGAATTGAATTTAACAAAAATGTGTGTGAGTACACTTTTGTTAATCCTGGCCGTCTCAATATGTTTGTGTGTTTTCCTCACCTTTTACACCTTAATCCCTCGCCCCCCCTCCCTTTTCTCTCTTCTATCCTTTCCCATTCTTCCCTCAGATCTTCTTCATCACAGATATTTTATGTTCCCAAAACTTGCCTGGCAAGCTACGGGGACAGCAGCTGATTTCATGAAACTTTACGCAACTGCACTAGTCCACTTGCGCAACATTTATTGCGTAAGTTGTGCACCACTACTACAAGAAATCGTGCACAAGTGGATATACGCAGTTGCGTAAAGTTTCGTGAAATTTGCTGCTGGCCTTTTCCAGCTGTGCACCGCGTCTCTGGAATTCCTTGCCAGACGAGTTAAGGGACACAACTGATCTGTCATCATTCAAACCCCATCTTAGACTCATCTTTTCAATCTTTCGTTTGAACAACAGTGATTTGCTAGCGACCGGCGCCTTTGAATGGTCCTCCAGATACTATGCACCATATAAATTCTCTGTTATTATTATTATTTTTATTATCTCCCTTATACTGTTGTGGGTTTCCTTTTATGACTGTTAGCATTGAGTCTGGTGTACGATCCAACAATGAACAGTTACTTTATGACCGGTATTGTTTATGCATTCGTCCTGAACAGTGCCAGACAATCAACTGCCGTAACATTCCTTCTGTCAGGTTATTCTTAAGTTATATTTACAAATAGAATGTCATCATTACGCTTCTATTAATAATAATATTAATGCTTCTATTTAATAACATTACAGCGCGCAACTTGTCAACGAAGAGCGCCAGCGCGGAAGGTGCAGGTACGCGATGTAAACACAACGTTCTTTCGCGCACCACGTATCAATTATTATAGCAAGTGCGGCGCATTGCATGCGCGAGCCAATCGCTGCCTACCTAATGCAAATTAATGATGATAAATAGCTGATAAATCTATAATCAATTCCTATTGATAATTTCACAACAATACCATAATTTCCTAGCTTCATTCAATTAATTTAGTAGTCAGTATTTGAACCGACCATTCTTTTTTAGGATAGTTACTGATCAACTGGTTGCCACACTTTGCAAATATTTCACGAAAACTTCCCTTTAAAAATACAACCTACAACACATTGATCCCAACAAGAAATAATAATCACAAACAATGTCCGTAGGGACTTTGGGTAGCCAACTCTAGCTTCCTTTAGATGATAAGATCTGACATTAGCCATGTTTTTTTTAAAGAACATAATCTGCAAACTGACAGAATTATGGATGCTTTGGGCAACATGGTCTCCAAGTGATTAAATACATAGATTAGACATTGCTGGTGGGCCTTCAATCTAGCATTGTAGTCAAGATAGAGATAGAAAAGGGTTCAACGACATTGGAATACGTGTACTGTATATACAGTACACCTGAAGACTTTACAATGTTAATCTATTGTTCTCGGAAATGTGAACATGCTCAGTATGCAAACCATAGAAAACTACCTGGGCTCAATTTCATAAAGCTGTTTAGCAGAAAATACCAGTTGACAAATTTATTTGCTAAGCAAAAATTGAGCGGGGCACCAGTCACAACAAAGCAAACTTATGTAATTTTGGCTGGTAACCTGTTTCTGCTAAGCAGTACTTTTCTGTGCTTAGCAAGTTTTTGTGCTTGAAATTGGGCCCTGGTATATCTGCAGTGGCCAAACCTGAAATTTTCTATAGTATCGAATCATTCATTTGTGCATTTTTAGAAATCTTATTTAGTGGGGGGGGGGGGGAAGGGTTGACAAGGTGCTGCGTCGCATTCAGCCATTGTCAGAAACTTTGGGGTGAACCTTTTCTCTTATCAATGGGTGTAACAGGGTTCTTTTAGTTACATTATTACAAAACACATGGGACCAACAGCTTTCAATCCCATTTGAAGGACCAAGCATTAATGGTGGAGTGTCTTGCTTAAGGACGCAAGTGTCAAGACTGGGACTCACACCCACACTTTGCTGATCAGAAACACCAGAGCACCAGACCTCTCAGCCACAACACGCCGTTGATATTCGTTTCTTAACATCTATTTCTTTATCTATAAAGCAGCTGTCAACGGTTTTCTCCTTGTTAAAGCCCTTACAACTCAAAGTTTTTCATTGTTAATGATTTAACATTTTGTGTACAATGCTTGGATGAACTTTTTGAAAATATCTTGTTGGCAGACTTAACCTTTTGGTTACAGGAAAATATTTTATAATTGTCCTCCTCAGTCTGGCCTTCTCCATATCTATCATTTTTAATGTTTTCTTTTCACTTAGCAACTATTTTCGATTTGTTTTTCATTTTTATTGTGTAATTTTTGTGGAGAAAAATAAAATAATACTGATAATTTAGTCTTTGGACCAGCGTGTAGTTGTATTTTTTGTTGTACAAAAAAACAAGTTGAACTGAACTGAATTGATTTGCATTAGCCTTTTTGAGATATGGCGGACACTTATATATATAGGGTGCAATATGACAAAAATCGGCCATCTTTACGGGCAATTTGGAACACACAGTCATGTAGTGAATGGCGTGAAGCACTTGCACATAAACTCATTGCATAGTGAACAACTTGGCTGCGTTAATACTTTGAGCGCCTGCAAGCCAAAATGCAATTTGCCCGAAAAGATGGCGTCTATTGGTAACTAACTATAGGAGCAGCTGGTGCACTGTTTGGTTTGGGTGTATATACAGACAAACTTACTCAAACCTGTTAGTAGAATAGCATTGTGTCCACCATATCTCAAAATGGCTGATAGAGTTGAATTGAACAGAACTGAATTGCATTAGATTGATTTAGACTGAATCGTGGCCGAGCGGTTTAGTGCATCGAACTTCAAGTTCTGATGGCAGAGTCATCAGGGTGTGGGTTCGAATCCCGGTCATGACACTTGTGTCCTTGAGCAAGACACTTAACTATAATTGCTTCTCATCACCCAGGGGTAAATGGGTACCTGTGAGGGCAGAGATGGTTCTTGTGATTGATTTAGCTTAGTGCGCTACATACTTGGCAGCACAGGCTGTATACTCCCAAGGGAGCTGAGATGGTTTAAGGAATGAAATATATGGCCCAGTGACCAGGGGCCGATTTCACAAAGAGATAAGACTAGTCTTATCTGAAGTTAGGACCAGTAACTGGTCTTAACTTAAGACAAGTCCTATCTCTTAGCATTGCCTAGGACTAGTCCTAAGTTAGGAAGAGTTTTGTGAAATCGACCCCAGGGGTAATAATGTTCGAAGCGCAATAATCATTCTTTGGAATTGCTCTGTATAAGGGTCGATATCATAATTGATTTGACTCACCAGAATTATACCTGCCTATAATTTGCCCCCATTGGGACCCATTATTAGCCATCAGGTTAGCTACCCTGACTCGCACCCAGGCAGGCAGGGTGTATGGCGTCACCAAGTCGTACAGCGTCTGGTTGAAAATACTATTGGTAGTTTGTAACATCACCATACTGCTGCTCATCAAGTAGAAATCATCCATCGATTCCAACATCCCTGGGGGGGGGGGGTCGAAAAAAATTCAAAGTTTTATTTAACTCTTTCAGTAACTTCTTCATTCTCCTGAAGACGGTCAAAGCACACTGATCGAAACGTCAAGTTGTTAAACCTACGTTCTTTTCAGAACAACGGCACGTTAATCCGGAGGTCGCAGAATTAAATCCCGCTCTAGTCAATTTTTCTTTGTTCAACCCAAAATTTATGAAAATTTACCCAGCCAGTTTCCCTTGTGGTTTATTAATTGATATTTGAATTAAAAAGTTGTTTCCTTTAAGGTGATCCCTCTCCTGCCGCTTCCCAGGTTGTATTATAAACTTGGGTGTGATCCCTGGCTATATGGCAGTTACAGGTTGAATGGCTTCCGACTGGCACCCCTGAACAAAGATATTGACAAAATAGGGAGAGCGCCAACATTAGGGCTAGGTAGCTCAGTTGGTAGAGTGCCAGCACAATAATCCGGAGTTCGTTGGTTCAAATCCCGCTCTAGTCAATTTTGTCTTTGTTCAACCCCAAATTAATGAAAATTTACCCAGTCAGTTTCCCTTGTGGTTTATTACTTGATCTGGGCTGTTATGTGGTCCAGTGTAGATTTCGAGCATTACAGGAGAGCCATGAAATTGGGCCCAGGGACTGATCCAAAACCCAATCACATCGTCACTGTTTTCACGAAGAGGCAATTTAGGCCATTCCACAAAATTTTCATGTTTGGAGAAATCCACGTTTGAAGTTAAGCTATTTTTGAAATCACTGTTTCGGACACTGTTTTTTATTGAAACGCTGACATTTTTCCAAGCATAAAAGTGGAGATCTTAAATCATGCAAATATGTTGCTATTTAAATTACAGTTAGTTTAATTATTGAGTAATTAACTGTTAAACACAAGTTTCCCTTCGTGAAAACTTCAAAACGAGGTCTGTGTGGAGCGCGTCGTGAGCGCGTCGTGTACAAACCAATGCGTAAACGACGAGTGCCTGTTTGTGAAAACTAAAATTTATGTAGGTCATACAAATTGTCCCTTCGTGAAAACTGAAAACGCAGAGTAGCCTTTGTTGGCACCGTGCCAGCGCTATGTACTTCAATGTAACAATTGGCAAATCTAAATGTGGCTGTTCGTGAAAACGCAAAACCGATAGTTTGGGAAAATGTTCCTTGTGCCAATTAGTGTAATTAGAAAAGTATAACATTTTATCACTTGAAACTTGGGGAAAATGTTGATGTCAATAGTAACATTCAAAATATGTAAAAACATTGATTTGCCAAAATGCATGATTTTTTCAGAAATTGCCTCTTCGTGAAAACGGTGACGACATGTGAGGCTCCAGTCCAGGCCAGGATTCGAACCGGAGCCCATAGAGGTGAAAGGCAGGGCAAGATACCAGTAAGCCAACCTGATCCCCCACAGTTTATCAATTAAACAGATGGAGAAAACTCAGACCCTTACGTGCCTTATGGGGCCAATTTCATTGCGCTGCTTAACGGTAAGCAAATTTTCCAGCTAACTATAGAAACAAAATTTGCCTAAGCGTAAGCGTATTTCACAGGTTAGCAAGAAAATTAGGTGGACAGCTTGCGCATTCACCATGTATTTTCATTGTTATGTCATTCAATTTCATACAGTAAGCACCGGAATGCCTTTTCGTGTGCTTATGGTTAGCAGCGCTATGAAATGGAAACTCTCGCAGTAAGCACAAAAGAGCTGTTAAGAAGCTCTATGAAATTGGGCCCAATTTTAGCTTACTCGTTGCGCGCATCAGAGAAAGTGACTGATAATTCATTTAGCTTTCAAATCTGTCCAGTATAGAATTTGTTGAGGGCCTACACAAAATTAATGAGGCTGTACCTCTGTTTTCTCCCCATTTAGTGGGGTGCACCCTGAAGAGGCCAGGTGAGGTTAAAGAGGGCCAACTCAAGAGAGGGAGCTATTACTAGAGTGGGTTGGGTTGGCGTAATGGTATCTTTCCTCGCCTTCCACCTCTAGGACCCCGGTTCGAATCACGCCGGGGTCACTACGTGGATTGGGTTTTCAGCCCTACCTGACTGCATAGTTTTTCCCTTCCACATCTAAAAACTGAAATTTCCTTCCTTGTCTTCTCTTCATTGGGATCTTGGCTAGTACAGTGATTAAGTTCGCTTTTCTGAGAGTCCTTGGCCTCACAACCAGAATAAATGAAATGAAAATGAAATGAAGCAGACAGGGATGGGAAAGGAAAAGGAAAAGGAGGGAGGAAAGGGCTGGGGTGGGGCTAAAGAATGGTGGGGGAAGGGAGTGGGTGGGGCTGCGTAGGGAGGGGGAGACTATCAACAGATGCGAAGAACAATTGATAAAATATGGAAAACATCAATTGCAAACAGGAATGGCAGAGAGAAAATTCAATCAAGGGTGGGGGGGCTGAAAAATCTATACAGAGACACTGCAGTTTGTAACTAAATTTCCATCAGCTCTTTAAAGAAATACCTGTACCACAAACCAGACCAGCTGCTGCCCCCCCCCCTCCAATGGCAGGTGTTTTTTATTAGATTTTATTGCGGAAATTACCTGGGTAACTAGAAAAGGACATTCTCTTGGATGCAGCATAAATGAAGGATAAATCAAAGCTGTAGTGTTTATAGATACGTAGCATGGAGCTATAACTAAACCAAGATGAATGTGACATGAGGACATCTTGTAATCCCGGCAGAGCCTGTAGGTAAAACAGGCAAATAAAATAATATTAACACGCATTTTTTCAATGGTTGCAATGCGCTCAGGGCAGTGATTCCAGAGAGGAACATTGTATTGAACAGGAACCTTAAAGGCACAGTACACGTTTGGTAATTACTCAAAATATATATTAGCATAAAAACCTACTTGGTAACGAGCAACGGAGAGCTGTTGATAGTATAAAACATTGTGAGAAACGACTCCCTCTGAAGTAATGTAGTTTTTGAGAAAGAGGTAATTTCTCACTAAAATAATAAAACTTCTCGCAAGAAGTTTTTATTCCTAACTGAAAGCACACAAATTTGTACAACAAGGGTGTATTTTCTTTCATCATTTTCTTGCAACTTTGATGACCAATTGAGCCCAAATTTTCACAGGCTTGTTATTTTATGCATATGTTGGATACACCAAATGAAAACACTGGTCTTTGACAATTACCAAACGTGTACGATGCCTTTAAGATGAAAATAGGTATGACTTGAGTTTATGTTTGAATGATGAATGGAGTTGCAAAGTAGGAATGTTGAGAGGCTGTAGTGAGTTCCAGCATCTGGGTCCAGCTAACTGAGAAGGTTGTTACCTGCATGTTTTAATGTGTGATGTATTTTTAAGGACTGCTCCGAGCGGAGGCCACTTCAGTTTGGCATGCTGAGATCAAGTGAGTCTGTTAGGTATTTTGGGTGTGTATTCGAAAGTGCTTTGTACAAATTCACGGCTGTTTTGAAGAAAATGAGTTTTTGATTCAACTCTAGATTAAGGTTACCATATTGCGTTAGAAAGAGGCTCCAAGATCAAATTCAATTTTAAGATGCACTCCTTTTTCAACAGATAAAGTCCTTAAAGGCAGGGTATACTTTTGGTAATTGTCAAAGACCAGTATCCTCACTTGGTGTATCCCAACATATGCATAAAATAACAAACCTGTGAAAGTTTGGGCTCAATTGGTAATCGTAGTTGCAAGAAAATAATAAAAGAAAAAAACACCCTTGTTGGATAGAATTGTGTGCTTTCGGATGCCTTAGAAAGGCTTCATGTCTGAAGCCTTTCTCAGATTCTAATCTTTTGTAAAAATGTACCTCTTTTTCTAAAACTACATTACTTCAAGGGGTGTCATTTCTCACAATGTTGTATAGTATCAACAGCTCTCCAGTGCTCTTTACCAAGTAAGTTTTTATGGTCATTAACTTTGGGAGTAATTACAAAAGGTGTACCCTCCCATTAAAGGCATGGTTTACTTTTGGTAATTACTCTACAAGTTAATGACCATAAAAACATACTTGGCAAGTAGCACTGGAGACCTGTTGATATTATAAAACATTGTGAGAAATTACACCCATTGAAGTCATGCAGTTTTAGAGAAACACAACATCTGAAAGCACACAACTCTATGCAACAAGGGTGGTTTTTCTTTCATTATTTTCTTGCAACTTCGATGACCAATTGATCCCAAATTTTGACAGGTTTGTTATTTTATGCATATGTTGGGATACACCAAGTGAGGATACTGGTCTTTGACAATTACTAAAAGTGTACCCTGCCTTTAAAGTGGGATACAAAAAATTACAAGTCTCTAATCTCAGTATGGAATCTGTAATTACACAATAACCCCTGGAAAAAGAGAGATTATGAGCAAGAATTCCAGTACCATCTATACCACTTTGTACGGGGGAAATGAAGCATAGTGCAGTAGGTGCATGCCTGTGCAGGCTACACGATGGAATGTAAGGGTGAATATACAAGTCAGCCGTACAACTGACTGCAAAAAATAGAGGGCGCTCCAAGGATACTCCAGGCGATAAAGACGTACAAATTTGGCGTGTATTGACGTGAAGTGGTAACTGACGTGAAGTGGTAACTGTCATACCTTGGGGAAATATAGTACATGTAGATACATGCTATAGTTGGTTTTTTGTGGCGTGTCGTGGCCGAGCGGATAAGAACACCGAACTCAAGCTCTGGTGTTTCTGATCAGCAGAGTGTGGGTTCGAATCCCAGTCGTGACACCTGTGTCCTTAAGCAAGACACTTGACCACATGCTTCGTCCTTCGTAAAAGAACCCAGTGCACTTATCGTAAAGAGAAGGGGTTCGCCCCGGTGTTCCTGGTTTGATTGGCTGCATATTGCGCCACAGCACCTTGTAAACCATTACATGGTGCTATGCAAAGGAATAGGTCTCATACTTAACGTAACTCCACTTATCTTGTAGGAAAAATACTGAGCGCTTTGAGACACCCATTGGGAGTTTAAAGCGCTATATAAGAACTGCGTATTATTATTGGACTCGCCTTTATCAGAGCTGAGCAGTGGTTGTCCAGTCCAAAAAAAGTATTCCTGACATCCTTCTCCAAATCAGGGAAGCTGGATGGATCCAGAACATGCTGAAGGTCCAGTACATCTCCAACGCTGTTTACAAAAGACAATGCTAGCAAGTCCAAGGACTGAAAAGAGATCAACAAGACTATATGATTATGAAATCACACAATGAACATTAACGCTAACTCTCTTGAGTGATTTACTTTGATCAAACAAACTCCAACACCCAAACTGTTGAACTCTGTGGTGGTACGTCTGATCCCATAATATAAAACTTGATCATATTACGAGTGCATTTCTCAGTCCAATAGAATCAAACAAAACATGGAGTTGGATTTTGAAGGGTCCGGATGTTTTGGGTTAACAAAAGTAGGCACAGGTTGTACTGCTGTGAATCAACAAGTGTTTCGACTGAATTCAAACTGAAAAAAAAAACCCCAAAAACGCTATCCCCAACACCTCACCCCCCTCCCAACAACAATCCATAACAGTAAGGACAATACTCGTAAACAAATTGTACATGTGTCACGTCAATGTATTTATTCAACACTTCAATACTCTAGCATGGGTGGCTAGTGCATAAAGCGCTCACCTCTCACCAATGTGGCCCTGATTCGATTCCCTCAATCTTCACCCTTATCTCTACCTCTTATCTCCAGCCCCGATCTCCATCCCGATCTGCACCCCTATATCCGACCCTATCTCCACCCCAATCCCAAACCCCTATCTCCACCCCAACCTGCACCCCTTTATCTCCAGCCCAATCTGAACCCCTATCTCCACCCCCTATCTTCTCCCCTACATGTATCTCCACCCCAATCTGCACCCCTTTATCTCCAGCCCAATCTGAACCCCTATCTCCACCCCTATCTTCTCCCCTATCTCCACCCCGAATCAGCACCCCTTTATCTCCACACCTATCTCCATCCTCCACCTCAAATCTTCATCCCTATCCCCACCCCCAATCTGAACCCCCTATCCCCACCCCCAATCTGAACCCCCTATCCCCACCCCCAATCTGAAACCCCTATCTCCACCCCCATCTCCACCCCCTTTCTCCACCCCCTATCTCCACCCCAATTTCCACCCCCATCTCCATCCCCTTTCTCCACCCCCTTTCTCCACCCCCTATCTCCACCCCCTATCTCCATCCCCTTTCTCCACCCCTATCTCCACCCCCTATCTCCATCCCTATCTCCACCCCTATCTCCATCCCCTTTCTCCATCCCCTTTCTGCACCCCCTATCTCCACCCCCTATCTCCACCCCCTTTCTCCACCCCTATCTCCATCCCCTTTCTCCACCCCTATCTCCACCCCCTATCTCTATCCCCTATCTCCACCCCTATCTCCATCCCCTTTCTCCATCCCCTTTCTGCACCCCCTATCTCCACCCCTATCTCCACCCCCTTTCTCCACCCCTATCTCCACCCCCTATCTCCACCCCCTTTCTCCATCCCCTATCTCCACCCCCTATCTCCATCCCCTTTCTCCACCCCCATCTCCACCCCCTATCTCCATCCCCTTTCTCCACCCCTATCTCCACCCCCTATCTCCATCCCCTATCTCCACCCCCTATCTCCACCCCTATCTCCATTCCCCTTCTCCACCCCTATCTCCATCCCCTATCTCCACCCCCAATCTCCACCCCTATCTCCATCCCCCTTCTCCACCCCTATCTCCACCCCATATTTACCAATCTATGACCCTTCCTTTAACCTGTAGGGCTAAAGTAAAATGGCTGATGATGACTTTAACAGGGGTGATTTAGAAGAGAGCCATGCCACACATCGGGAGAGGAGAAATTTGTTTTGATCGGTGTGCTGCGGACGACCAAATAACAGGCAGAATGCAACGCACAGCAGAGGTCTAACAATCTGGAAAAACTTGAAATACTGGCACGTTCACACACCTAGACAATCCATTGTGGAGCACGCATATTGCATACACTCACTGTGCAATGCTTCATTTTCCCCTATACAAATGTGGAGGGGGTGGAAGAGGGGTAGAGAGTCATGGAATTCATGCTCAAAAGCTCCCTTTTTCTGATGGTTATTGTGAAATAACCAATTCAAGACCTTTGTCCTTTTGTTATAAGAAGAGGATCGCCAGAGATCAAGAGGCTGCCACCATTGTTCATCATTGTATTCGGCTCAATGAGAGGTTTAGTCCGACTAACCGAGATTTCAGCCTAGATTCCGACCATGGGACCAATAATCGGCCGTGGCTCACAGCCGAGGTTTTGTGGTTTATGCCGAATGAATCTCACATTTTCTCAACAAAAGAACAATAATTCCAAGTGCTTTTTATGAAAACCTTTGTTGTCTTGGCATTGTCAACGATATTCTCAACAACAACAAATTTTTCGACAATTCCCCAAAAATAATACCGCACAGAGGCACTGTAAAGATTTGTTAATACCAAAGTGAAGTGGTTTAGAAGATTTGAGTTTACACATAATCCCAATGGATTCCAGACCAAATGATAGCTTTACCTTATTTTGGTAGGGTACTAAGTTGTAGCCAGCGACAAGCCCATCAAACTGGGCAACAATAAGGCTAACTCCTTGCCAAAATGGATCGCTCTGTTCCTTGCCTATCATCTGGCGGGTCCACTCGTCTTGCTCCTTCAAGAAGCTGGACAACTTGGCCTTAAATTCCGCAGGTTTACCGTCCACGAAAAATTTGGCCTGGTTGACATAAGTCTGGTATATGCGCCTGAAGTAAGATGAAAATGGATAAATTCGTTGTTACTCTGTTAACAACTTTGGGTCGGTATTATTTTTTCAATTTTTTTCTCTTCAGTTTCAAGAGTAAAATATCACTGCCACAATGAAACCCTGACTTGACAAAGGAAAGATAACAAAGGTTCTCATAATAAGCACCAGGATTTGTTGTTTATTTTGAGAAAATATAAGTATGAGTTCACCGTGAATTGCAAAACCTATGGCGTAAGTCACTGCTGATTATCTGCTGTGGTATGCTGAAATCTTGGAATTCTTCATTTTTTACAAGTAACCGGAAACGAGGTCAAGTCTCATTCTCAGGTTTTCTGTGTTATTTTGTTGAATTGGTTTTACTTTCATATAGACCTTATTTATGCATATGAAGTAATTTGAGTAGGGCGCCCTCGCATAGGGGTCAAAAAGGTCCTGTGCGCCACGCGTACAAATCTGTGCGTTTCCATTGTTTCATCATCGGTTTACCTCTAAGATGGCGGCTGGATGACATCAATGCATAAGGTCTATTATTAATCACTTAGTATTACATTCCCAACAACATATATAATTTCCGTAGTACGTTAAACTAAAACAATTAAGGTCTATTATTAATCACTCAGTATTACATTCCCAACAACATATATAAGTTACGTTTTAGTACGTTAAAGGCATGTTTGGTAATTGTCAAAGACCAGTGTTCTCATTTGGTGTATCCCAACATATGCATAAAATAACAAGCCTGTGAAAATTTGGGCTCAATTGGTTATTGAAGTTGCAAGAAAATGATGAAAGAAAAAACACCCTTGTTGTACACATGGTGTGCTTTCAGATGGAATAAAAACTTTTATTATTTTAGAGAGAAATTACCTCTTTTTCAAAAACTACATTACTTCAGAGGGAGTCGTTTCTCACAATGTTTTATACTATCAACAGCTCTCTGTTGCTCGTTACCAAGTCTGTTTTTATGCTAATATATATTTTGAGTAATTACCGAACATGTACGATGCCTTTAAACTAAAATAATTGACAAAACAAAATCCCGCCCATGTCAAAAATCCGTAAAAGGTTCGGAAGTTCTAAGTCTATTGCCTCCATGCCCCTAGCCATTGCCTTGGTGCCCTTTAAAATGCTCCAATAGTCACTAAAAACGTTCATCATATAAGTGCATATTACAAAGGAAAAAATGCCTTGCCCTTACATAAAAACAGTGCTCAAGTAGCTGCTTGTACTACTAGGGCGTATTAATTTTTTAACCAATTCTAAATTTTACAAAAGTTTTTTTTAAAAATTATTATTAGGTGAACCCGATTTTCAAACCAGGGTCCAATTTCATAGAGCTGCTTTTAAAGCAGAAAATATTGCTTTTAACAATGTTCTACTAAATAAGCAAAACTGAGCAGGATACCAGTCACAAGTTGTGTGACATGGTAGTTTGGCTGGTAAACTTATTCTGGTAAGCATAATTTTGTTATGCTTAGCTAGTGTTTGTGCTTAAGCAGCTCTATGAAATTGGGCCCTGTCTGAGGCCTGGCATAGTTCTTCGTCTTCAGTGTTTTACGGCGGCTTAAAGGTATTGTACAATTTTGGTAACAGCTCAAAATCAGTGTCCACATTTTGTGTGATTCAACATAATGCATGAACAAACAAACCTGTGAAAGTTTGAGCTCAATTGGTCATCGAGATCACAAGAAAATAGTGAAAAGAGACCTTATGTGTTTTCCGTTTTTTCAAAATATCGCGCGTGATAAAAACTATTGTTTTACTCATTTCTCAGAAACAATAGCATTTTAGGCAGAAATACTTTAAGGAACCCTTTCTACCATTACTTACTTTAAATCATGTAAGTTGTGTGTGAATCTGTGAACGATTGTGTTTTTCGATCTTACCAATAGTGTATAGGGCCTTTAAGCAGAAAATATTGCTTAACAATTTTCTGCTAAGTAAGCAAAAACTGAGCAGGTTACCAGTCACAAGTTGTACATGTGACATGGTAGTTTGGCTGGTAACCTTATCTGGTAAGCATAATTTTGTTGTGCTTAGCTAGTTTGTGTGCTTAAGCAGCTCTATGAAATTGGGCCCTGTCTATGGCCTGGCATAGTTACACCTCTTCAAGTGGTAGAAAGTTGTTAAGCAGAAAATATTGCTTAACAACTTTCTGCTAAGTAAGCAAAACTGAGCAGGATACCAGTCACAAGTTTTACATGTGACATGGTAGTTTGGCCGGTAACCTTAAGCAGCCCTATCAAATTGGGCCCTGGCATAGTTACTCATCTTCAAGTGTTTTCAGTAGAATCTTTAGCGTTGGATCACAAACTTACTCGCTGGTTAGAATGCCTTCCAGCATCCCCGCTGCTGTCATGCTGGTCAGGTCTTCCTGGTAAGAAGCCGAGGGGCCAAACTTGACATCAAGTACCCCCCATCCGGTGGTGTTGGTGGTGTCGTTGAAGGTTCCATGAGCCACGCCTGACTTGTCCAGCACACCAACCTTGTAGGAGAACTTGCCGCCATCGTAGTAAACGGTTGCTGTGGTTCTTACACCTTTTGTCAAGAAAAGATAAAACACTTTCGTTGTTATTTTCATTTACTCCATAGCTTTCAATATTGTGCTCTTATTGCAACCAGACAAGAGAGTTGGAAAGAACACAAGTGAAAACTTGAATAAGTCCATCACAAAGGCATATCCAGCGTTCTCCCTTAACAGTGGTCCGCTGGCCAAATGCCAATTAAAACACCTGAGGACCAGTTAGAATTCACTCTCAGTGGTCTGACTGGCTAGTTTAGTATTGAAATGCATCCCTATTTAATATGAAACATGGACCAGTGAAAAAGCTGACTGACCAGTGAAATGAAAATCTAAATGGTCCTGCTGGCTAGTCACTGAAAAGGTTAAGGGCAAATCCTGATATCAACAATTTATATTTACTATATAACACCAAGGATGAAAGCAAAGCACAGCACAAAGATCTTGACTGACTAAACTCATGATCAGCAAAGTGGCAGAGGAAATTCAATTCAGACAAAATGCCATGTGATGCAAGTCTCTCACCGAACCAACAACATCAGCTGTGACTACCACTTAATGTGAAGAGATATCGACATCAGTTACAGAACATCAGGGCTCCAATTTGGGAGGGGGGAATCCACCAGACCACAGGGCTTGTTGCTCAAAACGTTTACTGGACCAGAATTGTTTTTACAAGACCAGAATCAACATTAGAAAAAAACTTCCCGACACAGCTTAACATGGGGTGTCATGTGGTCGAGTGGTTTATAAGAGCATCGAATTCAAGTTCCGATGGTTAAGTCATCGAGGTGTGGGTTCGAATCCCTGTCATGACACTTGTATCCTTGAGCAAGATACTTTACTTTAATTGCTTCTCTTCACCCAGGGGTATAAATGGGTACCTGATATTGTGTTTCAAAAGCCTTCGGAGCGCCACAGCAGCTCAGGGCTGTATACTCCCCAGGGAGCTGAGAAAGATAAAAGGAATAGGCTCAATGACCAGGGCACTAATGTAAAGCGCATTGAGGCGTTATTGTGAAATGCCCTATATAAGAACTAGTTATTATTATTATTATTTAACTGTTTTTATTTGAACAAGCTCTAAGACATGTAAGAGAAGATTTATCTCATTTGTCTGTACAAGATACTCCAGAACTAAATAGAATTGAAAGGTAGTTTATCAGACTCAAAGTCAACATTTGAACTTGATATTACACAGAGTGAGGTATTACTATTCAATTGAAAAAACCCAAGACCGCCGGACTTGTTCGATCATGAGTTTTCTGGCCTGACATTAAAACTACTGGCCTTTGGGCCTCTGATCCAGTGTAAAATTCGAGCCCTGAACCATAGTGTTAGCCAGAGGGGTCTCTGGGTGTCTTTTGGACACTCTGGTTTAAATTTGGACACCCTGTTTTATCTGTCATTTACATGTAAATGTATTGCAAGTGAACAATTTGGACACCCAGTGTTTAAATTTCCAGCAAATTTGGACACCCTTTTATCAAATTCTGGCTAAAACTTTGCCCTGAACATCAATAGTCTGTGTAACCTTCACATCCAAGCTCTCCTGGAATTTGACCCACATTTCAAACATAACCCTCAAAGCCAATCATACATACAAGGCATTCATAAAGCGCCACTACATAAAGAACGCAACGCATTGGATTGGGTATAAATAATTTTTGATACACTTCTTGAATTAGCATAAAGAGTCGGATTCTCTGATGGAGATAGTGAGTGCGTTCCAGGTGTGGGGAGCAAAATGAGAAAAGGTTCGACTTGATGTAGACTTGAGCAGCTTGACAGAGTTTGGTTCCATGAGGCGAGTAGTGTTAGATGCTGAGTGAAGGCTTGAGCGCCCAGGCCGGTGGGGAGACAGGCAAGATGATAAATAACTAGGGGCTTTGCCAATCAAATCAAATCAAGAGGAACCTAAGACACTGCTACCCAAAATTGAAAGAGCAGACCTACAGCTCCCTTGTCAGACCCCATCTAGAATATTGCTCGGCTGTCTGGCACCCTCATCACCAAATCACAACCAGGTTGAAGCCATTCAGAAGAGGGCAGCCACATTTGTGCAGAACATCTATGACCACACTGAGAGCATGACTGCATCTCTCCAGAATCTGCAGTAGGCTTCGCTCCATTCCACAGACATGCCAGAAGAGAAGCAGCTACAAAGATCATATAGTACAAAATATCTCACATCTACAACGACCAGTCATACCTCACCACGTCTGAGAAACTACTCACTCACTCTACCGTATAGACAGCAGGGGTCTGTCGCACTGATCTCCTATGTCCGAGGTTGGTAGCTAGGTTCCTGAGTCTGTCAACCTTGCTTGGTGGACCCAGTTGCTCAATCCAAGATGTCTACGGACGGCCTGTGGATCTTGACCATCCAGGTGCAAGGGGGATTCTGCCTCTAAGAAACTACCACCGGGCAAAATACCAGCTCCTCACAACCCATTCCTTTAAGGACATGATCTACAAACTCTCTTTCATACCCACAGTCAGTCAGACTTTGAAACACACTCCCTGCAGACGTCATCACTGCTCCATCATTTGGCAATTTCAGGTCACAAACACCCATTAGCTCCAATGAGTTTTTGTTTTGCTCACAATGGGGGACTTTTCGGACGCTAGGTGGCAGAAGACTTACCAGGTAAACCCATTGTTCTCGGTAATGTGCGAATGCTCACAACTATGTAAACAATAGAAATTTACCTGGTAAGTCTGCTGCCACCTAGTGTTCCAAAGTCTCCCATTATTCACTCCGCAGAACTTTCCACCTGCTTCACATGCACCTCGTTTTCACCTCAGCTTTACATCCAGAAGTTGACTTTGCTGAGTACCAGCCTAGTGTAGAAATGCCTTTTAGGTTATACACAGTAAAAGGAAATAAGTTCTAACATAAATGCAATCAAAAAATCACACTCCATACAACAGTACAACCCTCCCATTCCGATAAATACACTAAGGAATTGTAAACAGTGGCGTTTTGTGGTCGAGTGGTTTAGTGCATCAGAGTCAAGTTCTGGTTGCCGAGTCATCAGGGTGTGGGTTCGAATCCCAGTCATAACACTTGGGGTAAATGGGTACATGTGAGGGCAGAGATGGTTCTTGTGATTGATTTAGCTTAGTGCGCTACATATTTGGCAGCACAGGCTGTATACTCCCCAGGGAGCTGAGATGGTTTAAGGAATGAAATATATGGCCCAGTGACCAGGGGTAATAATTTTTGAAGCGCAATGATCACTCTTTGGAAAAGCGCTATATAATAAAGTCGATATTATTATCATTAATATTATTATTATTTACTGACTAGTAATAGTATAGTGTTGACAAATCATATCATCATCCCTTGCTTTTTCTGTGTGCTTTCATCCTTTCTCTCTTTTCATCTTTTTCCACTTGACTGCTTCTGTTACACTTGTGTACCTGTTTATGTGTGTTGTGTTGTCATCTAGCCTTTGAGATAGGCCTACTTTGAGAAAGACTCTGCTAGGGTCGAAACATCAAGCCATTAACAATTTTTTCGCAAATTAAGAATTTGTATGACTAGGATAATGCTGTCCGCCACTTTGACAATGAAGAAGAATATGACCAAACAAAATAGAGTCATAAAAGTAGATTTACATGCATTCAATTCAACTCATTCAACTCAACCTTTAATTGCAAAACCCTAACCCTACTAACCCTAACCCTAATGAACTCATTCAACTCAACATTTAATTGCAAAACCCTAACCCTAACCCTAACCTTAACAATAACATAGAGAAATCAGGGCCCCAATTTCATGTGCTCTATAGGGCGCTGTAAGCGCAAAATTCAACACTGTAAGTAGAGCCATGAAATTGGACCCATTAGCCAGCAGGTAATTTTTGGTCACAGCAGGTAAAACTATGGTGGTCAGATTTGCTGCAACTATTTTAAACTAAAATCTGACTATGGTACAGACAGCTACCTGCTGATTTCACAACTACTATAGTCGTCTAGTTACTGAATAACAATTTCTTGATTTCTGCAATTCATAATCATCATACATAGACATTAAATGTGGCGTGTCGTGGCCGAGCGGATAAGAACACCGAACTCAAGCTCTGGTGTTTCTGATCAGCAGAGTGTGGGTTCGAATCCCAGTCGTGAGACTTGTGTCCTTAAGCAAGACACTTAACCACATGCTTCGTCCTTCGGATGGGACATTAAGCCGTAGGTCCCGTGTGTTGTTTAATGCACGTAAAAGAACCCAGCGCACTTATCGTAAAGAGAAGGGGTTTGCCCCGGTGTTCCTGGTTTGATGGCTGCATATTGCGCCACAGCATCTTGTAAACCATTACATGGTGCTATGTAAAGGAATAGGTCTCATACTTCAACACGTAACTCCACCTACCTTGTAGGAAAAATACTGAGCGCTTTGAGACACCCATCGGGAGTATAAAGCGCTATATAAGAACTGCCTTATTATTATTATTATAAACCAATTTTTGTATGAGAGAGATCGGCTGTTGCCAGCTTGGTGTTTATATCCCCTGGGCCTGAATGGTTTGACGAGTTCCCTTGATAAGATCAACTAAACAAACAAACACTAAACAGGTAGAAAATACAAAGTGTTTAAACTAGCTACGGTGTTTTATTGATTACATTCTATGGTCAGATGGTACTTCGTAACTTACTCCTAGAACTAGTAGTATGAGGTTCATCATGGTTCATCCTAGGACTCAAGTATTCGATCCAATGTTATGTAATCGTAATTTACCTTGCACTGTTGACAGCTGCACCATCATCATGGCAAAACAGACCACAAAAACTGTCCGGAAAAACGACATTTCTTTGGTCTAATTTTCCTTGATCCGTACCAGTGTTGAACCTTCGACCTTGGTTGAATCCTGTTTCGGGGAAATATTGTCAAACGAGTACAGCCAGGCTTGTTTTCAGAGAAATTCGTGCCCACCTTATTCGGGCAGGGTGCCTACCGACACCATGTATGAGATGATCCCAAGTGTTGTTGTTCGGCGGCTGTTTTGTTTACCTTGAGTAATTGACTGACAACAGCCGTCGGTATGTTCAATGTTGGAGGGAGGAGGGGTTGGGAGGGGCGGCGAATAAAATTGGCTTTGTGGGGGGGGGGATCTGACCATGGAAGACGGCATTCTCCCAGGATTTATCAAGGTAAACAATCTCCTACAGTACAGAGAATTGAGACGAAGTCAGAAGTATGGGCATTGTACACCCTCATCGTCGAGGATGGATTTGTCTCAGTTTTCCCAAAATGCTAAAATTGATCTTTGTCACCATAGTTACGAAACAAATTGTGATGTCAGAATATAAGTCACTATGACAATGATGACAACTTGTCTTAGTAGATAAATCTATTTTTGTGTGAAATCGAACCTTGGATGTTTAAATTAGTCGTGGGCGGGGGTGATGGGATGGGGGGGGGATCCGTAGTTTTGTTTTGTTTCGTTTATTGTGTCTTCTTTCTTGTCGTCTTTCTTTCTTCGTCTTCTTCTTCTTTTTAGGCTATACACTGACATGGAGAACGAAATGAAAAGCAGCCGCAATAATTATTGTCTGGAGAAAATCGTCCAAGTTTTCTATGGCTAGAAAAGGGTTCATCTTTTGGACTTCGAAATTCTCATAATTTATGAATGCAAAATTTGCATGTCTGTAAACTTCGTAGTTCACCCAAGGAGAAAGACCTCCGTAGAATCTACTTTAAGTCGATGGATTCCGTGAGAACTCGAGACGCATATTTCCAGCCAGTATCACCCCCCCCCCCCAAACTTGTTAGCGGTTAGTGACCTCAGACGGGAGCCCGCATGTCGAGATTAAAGCAAATAAAAATCATTTTGTCCTTGAGTTCAATGACGTGCTGCGATAAAAAAAGAATTAATGTCTAATAAAGGCGATAACACCGTGCTCGTTTCAACTTCCATGTCACGAAAGCGAATCTATCGGTCATGTCTGATTGGTTAATATCTATGGTCATGTTTTTTTGCTAGAAGAGGGTGATTTTAGTCGTGTTGGTTGAAGGATAATATTGTCATGAGATTGGAAAGAGTGACGTCTACAGGAGTGTCTTCGGGATAACAGTTTCCCATACAGCGTTGTTCCACTGTTGAATGGTATATAAGCTCATCGGTTTTTCGTTTGTTTGTTTTTTCCGCTCCCCAATATATTTGGTTATGCCCTGGACTTTTTTAGTGACTGGCCAGCAGGACCAGTTAGCTTGGCATTTTACTAGTCCATCACCTTTTTCACTGGTCCATATTTCAAATGAAATAGAGAAGCTTTTTCGAACTGAACTAGCCAGCCGGACAACTTGGAGTGAATTTTAACTGGTCCCCAGGTGATTTAACTGGCATTTGGCCAGCGGACCACTGTTAAGGGAAAAACGCTGTAGATTTGTTGCTGTTAATCAATATAGATTGTTTTGTCTTTTAAAGTTCTAAACCAATGTGAATGGTTGAAAAGCAAACCACTTAAAATTTGTTATTTTTACTAATAGATTTGTTGGACACAATTTACCAACCACATTAGTTGAATTTGACCAATTGCGTGGAAAGGCGTCAGCCGGGATGGCCTCTGAAGTCACCACTCCACATCTAGAATATTAGAAACTGGCAGTGACAACAGCGACAATTATTTCACAATCAAAGGGACGTAGACTTCGGGTTTGAAAGTTCACTTTAGTTTAGAGACCTTGTAATGTTTAACCAACTCCCAAATGAAATAAATTGCAGTTTTGTTTTATTGCAAAAACCGAGCTTGTGAGTTTAAATATAGACTTGAACCAGTCCATGGAAAATCAGTGTCCGCAAAGTTTACCAGATGACAATCGCACGTCTTAATACAAAGAAATTGGCCCACCCAAAAGTAAACGAATTTCAGCGACCTCGGATGTGCTCAACATAGGTAGTACAACCAGATATGGAACAATGGCGGGAATATTAATATTATTATTTTGTAAGAAGTCTCATGCAAGTCGCATCATGCAAGTCACATTCTGAAACTAATCATTCTCGACCTGAACCAGCTGTGCGAGCGGTCGTGCTCTCCCCAGGTAGCACGAGACGAAGACACCTGTCCGCACCGTCAGCTGTATGTTGGTTGGTCCAGAGTTTAACCACGAACTGATGATCGCAGTGATCTATCGTATAGGCACAAACTTCGATACTTAACTCTTTAAGCAAACAACTTCTTCTCAGTTTGCACATTGCTACTGGCTGATGATAACCGTTCTAGATTTTTTTATAGTTTATATTAAGACCCGAGTTCCGAGTTTTGCGTGTGGCTACGATTACATGTGTACTTTGGAAGCGTTGTCTAGATTTAACTGGAGATAAACAGATTTTCTATACCAATATTGTAGATTATAAAGTGCTGGTAATCGGTCATTCCAAACATACACCACACCCTGGTGGAACCCAGGTACCCACGACTGGGAGATTTTGCATGTATACAGCACTTCTAGCATTTTCAGTTCTGTGGAAGGAGTTTCATTTCTTAACTGCACACGAGTCTTAAGGTTGCTTGCTTGGGAGACATGATGGAGCTACTTTACTGTATGGGACTTTTTGCTTTAACTTTTGTTTGCACCTGGGCGGTACCCGCCGATCCAACCGAACCTGCCGTCCAATCGATCGTTAGCACGGTGTCCCCTGCCAGAGACTCCCCGCTCCTCGCGTATCTTCCTTCGGTAATTACATTCTTTGAGAAGGAACCACTTTTCCTGGAGTGGTTCTCTGAACGGGAAGTGGTGTTCAGTTTCCCAAGTTTCCTTGAGGATTATGTCCTCCATGTCTCGGCGAGTGATCCAGATGTGGGTTCCATCGCAGACGATGGATGGACCAATCTGTCTAGCACTATAAGCCCACCCTTCAATCTGTCTCAGGATCTGTTTTTAAACTTAACAATCTTGGATGCATTTGCTGAAACGGAGCTGACATCAGGGATAGATCAAAGTTCTTCCAAAGGAAGTAATAAAGGCGACAAGGAACTTCCAGGGAGTAACGAAACTATGGGAAATACTGAAGGAAAAATGGGGAATCGGAAAATGGAAGTTAAAGGAAGTTCTATGATTGACGATAAGAGCATACCGACTGACGGCATGATTTTAAGGCGGCTGAAGACCCTCAACCCATCCAGCGTTTCACCTCTCGCATCTAACTTTACCCTCATCGGAGATCGTTTTGGGAAGATGACTCTGAGCTTTGAGTTGTACCTGGAAGTGGACGGTAATCTGGTGCTGGATCGAGAGATGACTGCATTAGCGAAAGACATAGACGTGCTAAATATACGCCTTCCAACGTAAGTATTATGAGCTAATTTCAGAGATAAGTCGATACGCAGAACACTTTTTAAACAATTCAATTTAGCAGAACTGCCAACTTTCCTTTTATCAAGTAATAAACCACAGGGGAAACTGATAGGTTAATTGTTTTAATAGTTTGGGGTTGAACAAAGAAACATTGACTAGAGCGGTATTTGAACCAACGACCTCCGGATTAACGTTAATCCTGATGAGGTCGTTGGTTCAAATCCCGCTCTAGTCAATTTTTCTTTGTTCAACCCCAGATTGACTTTCATTTTAATGTATTTACATTTGTGGCTTATTCGTATATAGTTATAAAGGCCAACAATAGAGGTGGGGAACATATATGGTCATTATGCCTTCAACTTTTACTTAAAAATTAACATCAACCACACAACCAACTCGTTGATAACGGTTTGTTCGTATAGCAGGATTTTGTGCACGGGGGCCATGTTGGGAAAATCGACGTATAAGAAAGAAAAAAATGGGGGGAGTCCAAGTGTTTTCTTTCTGTATTTCTGTATTTATTTCTTCATTTCTTTCCTACTTTTTCTTTCTCCGCATATCATGGTATTTCAGATGCAAATTGTGTTCTAATCAGCACAATGATGTAGAGTTCAGAAAAAGCTGGCTTTCAGATTTAAAAACTTTGTTTTTCGTTCATTACAAATTAGCTGTCACACCTTTTAAGAAATTTGTTGGAACTTTGTCCATGCCTGCCGAGTGTCCCGAATCACAAATATCACCAAACAATCCAGATCATTGATTGGGCCATGTCAAACGAGGCAATTTACAGGCAACCAGTTCCAGGCAATCTGCAAGAAGAAAGAACATTCACGTTAATTTCTACATAATTGTGTTGGGGACAGTAAGATAGTGTTATAAAAATGTCCGCTGTATACTACCGAAGTGTTCATTTTACATAAGATGCAGATGGTTGCCTCCAAGTTGCCTGTAAAAATTTCCTCGTGTGACATGGCCATTAAAGGCACTGAACACAATTGGAAATTGCCAAAGACCAGTGTTCTCACTTGGTGTATCCCAACATATGCATAACATAAACAGGCCTGTGAAAATTTGGGCTCAATTGGTCATCGAAGTTGCAAGAAAATGATGAAAGAAAAAACACCCTCGTTGTACAAATTTGGGTGCTTTCAGATAGGAATAAAAACTTCTTGCAAGAAGTTTTTATTATTTTAGTGAGAAATTACCTCTTTCTCAGTAACTACGTTACTTCAGAGGGAGTCGTTTCTCACAATGTTTTCCTGTTTTATTCTTTTTCGTTATTCTATATTCAAGTCCAAATATTATTTAGATCAACGAGTGATACCTGAAAGTATTTGCTTTCTCATTAAGATACTTTCAGCCAAAGGGTAATTGTTATTTAGGGCAAAACCGTCCGAACAAATAAAGGATTGCTACATAAAGTGCACATCCAGTTCAGTGTACACTTTGCTACTGTCGAACTGTTGGCGAATTGTATAAATCACGGCGCCATCCGCATTTCAATGATGTTTGCCAAAGATCTTCACAAAACAATTAGGGAACAAAAAAACCTTGACAAAGCAAAGTTTGGACCAGAATATTGATATAATGATAATTGGAAAAGGGTGGGCTATTTTTTAAAGGCAGGGTATACTTTTTGGTAATTGTTAAAGACCAGTATCCTCACTTGGTGTATCCCAACATATGCTTAAAATAACCAACCTGTGAAAATTTGGGCTAAATATTGGTCATTGAAGTTGCAAGAAAATATCTAAAGAATAAACACCCTTGTTGCATAGAATTGTGTGTTTTCAGATGCCTGAGAAAGGCCTAATGCTTGAAGCCTTTCTCAGATTCAAATTGTTGGGGTGAAAAATTACCTCTTTCTCTAAAACTACAGTACTGCAAAGGGGGTTGTTTTGTAATCAACAGCTCTCCAGTGCTCTTTTCTAAGTAAGTTTTTATGGTCATTAACTTGTGAAGAATTTACCAAAAGTACACCCTGCCTTTAACTGAACGCCTTTAAACTTGGCCGGTGTATTTAAAAATCATCTCGTGCTGTGTAACGTGCAATACTGAACAGGGCAAACGCTATGGAAGGAATTGGATTCACTCAAATTCTTTGGCCTTTTTTTTTAGAAGCATAAAAACACTTACTGTATGATAAAATTGACTTGGGGAGAGTTCTCAAAAGAAACAGGACCCCAGACTATAGGTTTTCAGAAAAGGTGTTTGCAAAAACATATTTTACTGAGCCAAACCGTTAGAATAATATTGATGTCCACCGAGTCTTTTTAGAATCGACGGGTGGCATTTTTATAATGTTAAGGCATTGCAGGTTGGAGGGCTGCACTACCAAAAGTGCCTGTGGTACAACATTGAAATGTGCATGCAAAGTACCAGCCATTGGAATTTTTTGACATCTTTAAAAAGCATGTGCAAAACATTGATAAGATTGAACAAAATGTTCACATACACATAACTTAATTGAAAGAAAGTCATAGTGGAAAACTTCCCTATGAAATTATCCTGCCCTAAAATGTTATCGTTTTTGAGAAATGAATAAAACAATTAGTTTGGATCTTGCGAGTCCAAAATCTGATAATTGAAAACAGTGAAAGTTGTTTCAATCTCGTGACTATCATGACCGATTTCGCTTAAACTTTCACAGGTTTGTTATTTTGTATGTTTGGTCACATTGCAGAGAGGCCTACTGGTCTATGAATACCAATGTTGTACATTCGCTTGAAACTGCGAAATTGTTTCGTCCGAAATGCTCTTTTGATTATAATTTTTTTAAAGTATATGTCGACAAATTTGAATCCCCAAAACTCACCTCAAGGCGAGTTTTGGAGATTCAAATATCCCGTGGTGTTCGTTTGTGAATGCTGCGGCCGGAGATGCGGTTGGTACCCGCGTAGTCTCGCTAAACGTGGATGGATTCAAAGTTCTTGATGAAAGCACCGTGACAGCTTCACTGAAACGGTTATGTCCAAGCATGCAGGAAGAATAATCTGCAATTGGAATACACACTCTGAGAAGCGTTACAGATTCAAATGTTTTGGGGATAAAAAGTGATATATTTTTCCATAACCGCATTACTTCGAAGTGAAAAGTTTCTCAAAATGAATTATACTATCCAAAGCTAATGTACTTCTTACCCAAGTAAGTTTTTATTGCCATTAATTATCAGAGTCATTACCAAACGCGTACGATGCCTAAAGCAACTTGTGAATGTCATCAGTGCGCATCATTGTCTACAGATTGGGCCCTCTTTCAAAATCATGACTTTGGCTTCGATTCCGGCTTGAAGCTGCATAGCAAAGGTACTGAAGGAACCCAAGGCACAGCCAGAAGCTGAAGCCATGATTTTGGAAAGGGCCTGTGAATTCTGCATAAATCTTAAGGTTACTGTGATCCTTTTGGTGTTTGCTTTCTAGAGGGGGGAAAGAGGAGATATCGATATTTTGAAACTTTCCTATCACAACAAATTAAGTGAGAAACTCCTGTATTCGTTTCTGTTGCAGTGTCTTTGACATGGCGTTTGGGACAATCATGCTGGTGTTCGGTGCTATCGTTACGGGCATCATGGGATGTGAGCTGGAGTGGGCACCAGTCAAAGCGATCCTGAGGAGACCTTTTGGCCTCGTTATCGGATTCTGCAGCCAGTTTATCATCATGCCTCTGGTAAAAATACACACACATCAATAAGAATATATGCCAATCCTGTTTTTCAGAGTAACAAAATCCGAACAAAATAGCAACAACTATAGTATTTTGTTCCCGAGAAATCTGTCACGGTAAAAACTCACATGTTTAACTAAATAGAACGACAGGTAGGTTGGGATTGTTGATGATACAAGCAAGGAATTTGGCAAACAGTCATAGTATGTCATGAGACAGATGTTTGGCTACAGGGCCATTGCAGATTCGCCCTTTGAAAAGAAAATAGGTATAATAACAAGCAATAGACCGTTACCATGCTGCCACCATCTTGGTCATGTTCCCTGTATCCAATACCTATAGCAATGAATGCTAATATTCATTATACAAAAAGGAACCAGACTGTTTCTCCTTCCAGCCTCAGTTTGGTTACATTGATTTGAATGGGAGAAAATCAAGATGGCAGCACCATGATAAAGGTCTATAGCAACCATTTTGAACATTTTGCTTGTTATTCTACCCATATATGGCCCTTTTCGAAGCCATGCTTGGGTTTGGACTTAGGCTCCGTCAATTAATTGGAAAATGTGCGCTTTCCTTACGGGGTTTCAACCAGGGCACAATTTCATAGAGCTGCTTAAGCAGAAAATATTGCTTAACAATTGGCTGCTAAGCAGAACAAAAGCAGGAAACCAGTCACAAATTCTACATGTGACATAGTCGTTTGGCTGGTAACCCTATTCTGGTAAGCATAATTTTGTTGTGCTTATAGCTAATTTTTGTGCTTAAGCAGCTCTATGAAATTGGGCCCAGGTGACGGCCCCTAGGCCAAAGCCGGTTTCGAAAAGGCCGTGGTTTGGAAAAAGGGCCAGCAATTTTCGTCAAAGAACAAAACTGCGATGGCCCTTTCAGCCAAATATCTTTCTCGTGACAAAAAAATACTCTGACTGTGTGCCGAATTCTTTGCTTGTATCAGCAACCGTGGAAGTTTTCTCAACAGTTCAAGATTTATATTCATTCAATTACATCAGTCGTCAGGTTAATCTGAAATAAAATCTGTTACAGGCAATTTAAATGAATAGATTCTCCAATCGCTTTAAGAGAATCGGTTCATAAATTTCAGCTCTGGGCCCAATTTCATAGAGCTGCTTAAGCACAAAAAGAAGCTGAGCAAAATAAAATGTTGCTTACCAGAATAAGGTTACCAGCCAAACTACCATGTCACATGTACAATTTTCGACTGGTATCCTGCTCATTTCTGCTTAGCAGAAAATTGTTATAGCAATATTTTCTGCTTAAGCAGCTCTATGAAATTGGGCCTTGAATTCACGTCTGTGAAACATTTTCAGGTCGGCTTTTCCCCCAAATTGGCGCCTTTTTATTCACATACCTGGGAATCAATGCATTGTTTCATTTCCCCCCAAAGAGGTATAAAATGTAATTGGATCCACCTGAATGTGCAAAATTGGAAGTTTGACCGACTGGAGGTCAAAGAGTGAAGTTTGAGTGCAGAACAAAACATGCGCATAAAAAGATGATGCATCGTAGGCAACAATGTTTCTAAGAAGGTCGTATCTGAATTGGCAGTTTCGGCTACAGCTATGGCTGTTGCTAAGCGTGTTGCTAAGGATGCGTTCTATACTTCAACGCATGACAATGCAGCGATCCAGCCATAGTGCTAGTCGTAGCCGTAGCCGCCAATTCGGACAAGGCCCGAGTTATCAAATTTACTTTAGAATATTGAAAGTCATTCAATGACACCCAATGACACCCTTTACATACACAAACTTTGTGGCGTGTCGTGGCCGACAATAGACCTTTATCATGCTGCCACCATCTTGGTCATGTTCCCAGTATCCAGTAACAGTAATGGATGCTGATATTCATCGTCCGAAAAGGAACCAGACTATTTTTCCTTCCAGCCTCGGTTTGGTTACATTGAGTTGAATGGGGGGATCAACCAAGATGGCCGCACCATGATAAAGGTCTATAGGCCTACCAGACTCAACTACTGGATCAGAATTGACCCGGAATCTTGGTCCGGGTGGGGGGGTCGTGACCCATTTCTGGGTCAGACTGACACAGAATTGAAAGGGGTTAAACATTAGATTTTAACTCGGATACTGCGTCAGTTTTGACCCATTTCTTTGTCATTGTTGACACAGATTCCGGGTCATACTGACCCTGAAATGAGTCAGGTCACCACAGACCCGGATCCGGGTCAACTCTGATCCGGTAATACTTAATATTGAAGATTCTCTTCACCTCTCAAAACCCTTGATTTCGTTGCCTTTGATGCCAACAGACGGCATTCTTAATGTGCATCGTCTTCAAGCTTCCTCCGCAACATGCCATCGGGATCATCCTTGCGGCTTGCTCACCGGGAGGGGGATTGAGTAACATGACCTCCGTGGCCATTGACGCCAATTTACTCCTCAGCATCTCCATGACATTCTTCAGCACTATTATTGCTTTGGGTAAGTTACTTATTTGAAGTGTACACTCTAAGAAGTGCAGAGGAGTCAGAATTGACTCGGAGAAGAATTCGTATGGTGGGCTGGTGCGTAATGGGTGTTGGTTTGTGCGTTGGGCACTCGCCTCTACCCACCACTGTGGCCCGATTTCACAAAACTCTTCCTAACTTAGGACTAGTCCTAGGCAATGCTAAGAGATAGGACTAGTCTTAAGTTAAGACCAGTTACTGGTCCTAACTTCAGAAAAGAATTGTATGATCTCTTTGTGAAATCGGCCCCTCGTTCGATTTGCGCCCGTTGCTATGTTGATAATCCACAATTAAACATGGCGGCGAATTAACAAACAATGTCTGTCGCAGAAATGAAAGGATACTTTTGATGTTATTTATGTATTTTTAAAGCGTCCTAGAAAGGTATTTAGTGTGAAACCGAAGATGTAATAACAAGTCAAATGAGGCCTTGGGGTCGAAACAGTGGGAATTGACCGAAATATTTTCACGTGGAGAACTTTGTTCTGAAATTTAAGTGGTCATTATTACGGTAAGGCTTCATTCCACTGGGATAAAATTCGCATGGATACTCCCCTGAGTAACTGTCTAGAAAAACTGTTATGGGCTAGAAAGTACCAAACTTCTCAACTTGCCATGTGGGTTACTAAAGACTGTGCTACCTACTTATTAATAACAATAATTTTCTACGAGTTAAGTTATGTTTGAGTGTGTGAATGTAACTAATAATTTGACTATTAAACTGGTTGCGGTTATAACATTAATCACAAATTCTTAAAGGTTTCGTACACGTTTGGTAATGACTCAAAACAAATATTAGCATAACAACTTACTTGGTAACAAGCAACGGAGAGCTGTTGATAGTATAAAACATTGTAGGAAACGACTCCCACTTAAGTAACGTAGTTTTTGAGAAAGAGGTAATTTCTCACTAAAATAACAAAAACTTCTTGCAAGAAGTTTTTATTCCTATCTGAAAGCACACGGATTTGTACAACAAGGGTGCTTTTTCTTTCATCATTTTCTAATTGCAACTTCGATGACCAATTGAGCCCAAATTTTCACAGGCTTGTTATTTTAAGCATATGTTGGGATACACCAAGTGAGAACACTGGTCTTTGACAATTTCCAAACGTGTTCAGTGTCTTTAATGTTTGATACAATAATATGTTCCAAATCTGGGCTATTAAAACTTCCTGGTGGCAAGCAATGCACAGTTTACTAGCCCGGTGGGTAACTTTACGAAAAGCTCAAGCGCTTGACTGACATGATCCCTGGCGGTTAGCTTGACTGCGAGTCCTACAGACCTCAGGGTTCTTGTGGACCCCTTCTGGGCCCATCCCAATTGGCGTCGCTTTTGACCCTGGAGTACGGTGTTAGGTAACATTTCAATCAGTGGCACATATGCCCTTGCACTGACGTCACACGAGGCTATTGTCTGCCCTCGGTCTGCCATGTTTGGAGTCACACTGTATAGACCTTATCATTGGCCTCCATTAATATTAATATAGACCTTTCTTTTGCAACGTCACAGCCCGAGTTTTTGCCAACCGAGGTTGGAAAACTATGGAAAGCCATAAATGCAAAGCATAAGCAGATAGCCACAGTTTGTAATAATGTTACACAAATATTCTAAAATAGTGTTGAATTTGTTGGAAACAAAGCAACCAATCATGGTATGTATTTTTGGTTGATTGAAAGTTTACAGAAATGTTGAATTTGGACACAACATTTGTTAACACGATTGAATGTTTTGCTAACATTAGGCCGTCCATGCCAACCAGCGCGGTTTGTTTATCGACAAAAGAAAGGTCTATAAATCGATGGACCTTATGCATTGACGTCATCCAGCCGCCATCTTAGAGGTAAACCGGTGATGAAACAATCGAAACGCACAGATTTGTACGCGCGGCGCATAGGATGGGCCAATGAACAACCTCCGTTTGACCTCTAGGCGAGGGCGCCCTACTTAAATGATGTCATATGCATAAGAAATGGTGCGCGTCTAACCGCGTGCGTCACCTTCAATGCGTACTGCACTGTAACACAAGGAATATGGCTCAAAAGAAAGTAAATGTGCCCCAATGTGAAAACACAGTGCATGAAAATGCGCTGAAATGGAATAGTCTGTTATGCGCTACTCATTCAGGGAAAAAGAGTGCAATTTTTTTGAAATTGTGCCAAAAGAATGCTTCGGACAAACAAAGTGCTTATAATGGCCAGATTTACCTGCAATTCTACCTATCATGTCACTGGAAAGGTGAGAACAGCATTGCAGGCTAGAAAACACCAGTATTGTCAAGATTTTGTCATTGGGCGAAACGACTCTATTTCCGTCACCAACCCATAATGTCAAGAGTACATCTCCATGGATCTCACGGTGGGTCCTCAGAGTTTGAAATGACGGCATATCTGACGTACTTCTTAAGCGTCCGTAAGATGACCTCAGGTAATGCACCTTTAATACACTGGTCACGCGATACCCCCCTCTGATGACCACCATAACCCACTTCCCAACCACTGGGCATAACCGACGAGTTTTCACCCAGTGACCTGTGCTTGGTCTCTTGAAGGGTCCAACCATTTTTGTCCGGGCTACGTATCAGTCAACGTTATGCACCATTAGAATGCCCTCCCATCGTCAAAGCACCTTGACCTAATTTCTGAGTTGTTGTTTTCCCACCAAAAAGTTGAAAGATATATGGTTGCCACCTGTTGGTTTTGTAGATTTCGGTATGTCATGGATCCATGTTTGCTTTAAGAGATTCTAAAACTTTTTCTGTGGCATCACCGCTGTGCCACCGTTTCAAGCCTGGATTTATATGCATACCGCATTGAATCGACACTTGTACGCAGCTACCTTAGGCTTGAACATATTTGAAGAAACAAATTAACATTATTTATATGTTATCTTTCTGGTAGTGAGAACCCGTAGGGCCCGAAGATGCCTGTAAAGAAAAGATGATGAAGAATTTATAATTATGAGACCGGCAAGAAGACGTTAATATATTCTTTACGCACTCCAAAAACTGTGGTGTTAAAATTTACAAGAAGAGAGAATCAAAATTAACATCATAGGGTGTTAAAATAACACCAATATAATTATTGTTGAAGTAATTAGTGCCATTTTAACACCCTATGGTGTAAATTTTGATTATTTGTTGGCATCTCTATGTGACAACACCCATAGTGTCCATTTTAACACTCTAATTTTGCTGTGCGCCCTCTATACAGGCTGTGCTCTTCACAACAAACATCACAGAAGGAGCACATATTAATTAATTAGCGTATTAACTAACAGTTATTACTAAAATGTTTGTAACAATGAGTATTAATATGAAACACTGTTGAAGTTGCTCTTATTTTGCATCTTGCATTAGTGACTCTCCTAAAAGCATTGCTGCTGTCTTGGAGAGGGTGGGTTGCAATTTCATGTGTCATCTGTGTTTGTGCTGTGAGGGTGCTTATCAAAATGGTGGTATATTGTCAATTTGTCCTATGAGAGAGATTGGAAGCTCCATCCTAGCTCTTAGAGCTGGCAGTGCTTCTCTCTGGAACCCTTTCAGATTGGTTGCAGTGACTGCAGCCTCTGGTAGCCTGTTCCAAGTCCGAACAGCTCTTGGGAATAGGCATACTTCCATTTCTATGCTAACGATCTCACTTCTCTCGCCCGATAGTTCTGGCATCGTTCACGAAAACGTAGCATGGATCCTCTAATAACACCGTATATGTATTTGATTTTCAGGAATGATGCCGCTGAACCTCTTCATCTACTCCCGCCGCTTCCAAGACGATGATTCCTTCCCCATCCCCTTCATGAAGATCATCATGGGGCTCCTCATGATGATCGGCCCGCTGACAGCAGGCTGCATCCTCCGCCACTTCAAGAAGTCCTGGGCTCTTAACATGGTCAAACTCCTCAAGCCCGTCTCCTTTGTGGTCATCATCTTTGCTCTGGCCGGTGGTGTGTATACCATTCGTTTCGTCTTCACTTACATCGTGGTGGATATGATAGTGTGTTCCTTCTCAATCCCGTACGTCGCCTTCGTCCTGGGTGGGTCGGCAGCCCTCATTTGCCGCCGTGATTTCAACGAGGTGAAGACTATCGCTATCGAGACAGCTATCCAGAACGTTGGCATCGGGGCTGGGATTGTTAGGTTGGTGTACCCCCAGCCAGACGCTGACATCATTACGTGTACCATCTTGTGGACATTGATGGGACAGTCGTGTATGGTAAGGAATAACACCAAAAACTCAGCTTCTTTAAAGCATAGAGCAAGGTTTAAAGTCGAAAACTAAAACTGAAACCAAAGATTTTCTGAAAAAAAATTGTCTGCTGAGAGGACTGATTTTGTTCATACCAGCCCCAATTTTAACACGTAGACTTTTAAAAAACTAATAGCTTCAGCAGCATTCGGCTATCATTAAATCGATAAGAATGGGATTCGATATTCAATAACAATGTCATCGACATTAAGGATTAATCAATGTAATCCTGATGTCAGAATATTCAGTTAGGAAAAGAGAAGCGGAAAGAAAGGAGTGAAGAATAGTAGAACTGGATAGAACACTGGATGGAATTTCTTTTTGTTATATATTTCTGGTAATGAAACTTAAAGGCATCGTACACGTTTGGTAATGACTCAAAACAAATATTAGCATAAAAACTTACTTGGTAACAAGCAACGGAGAGCTGTTGATAGTATAAAAAATTGTAGGAAACGACTCCCTCTGAAGTAACGTAGGTTTTGAGAAAGAGGTAATTTCTCACTAAAATAATAAAAACTTCTTGCAAGAAGTTTTTATTCCTATCTGAAAGGACACAAATTTTTACAACAAGGGTGTTTTTTCTATCATCATTTTCTTGCAACTTCGATGACCAATTGAGCCCAAATTTTCACAGGCTTGTTATTTTATGCATGTGTTGGGATACACCAAGTGAGAACACTGGTCTTTGACAATTACCAAACGTGGTCACTGCCTTTAGATGGTTCCTTGGTGGAGAGATGTCGAAGAGTCGAGCAAGCAGAAAACCGGATGTAGTGATGGAAGAGTCCCGGTACTGGAATTTGAGTATAAGTCAAATTCCAGTACTTTTCTCTATTACTACAGGAACGGGACAGAGTTTGAGGTGGGATGTATGGAAGCGAACAGGAATTATGGAAGGGAAATATGGCAGCGAGACTGTGGTGGGTAAATGGGGTAGCATGTGGTGGGAAGGAGCGTATCGAAAAGGCCCTCAACTAGTCTAAAGCAAAGAGAAGAGTTACGGTCACTTACGTATTTGAAGAAGGGGTGAAACACACAAGACGAAGAAATAAGGCAACATGAAAATAAGTCAATCCATGTATTTGTCCTGCAGATTTTTACAGTCATTGGAATTTATATGTTCTACAAGAGAGTCATTAAGGGGAGGTGCGACTTCGGACGGAAGAAATTGGAAAACGTGGAGGAGAATGAGGAGGCACACGGAGCAGACAGTAAACGGTCGTCGGTTGATTGTGCGGAGATGATGCCACTTAATGAAAGTGATGAAGGTAGGCTGTTGTTGTTGTCGTTGTTGTTGTTGTTGTTGTTGTTTGCTGTTGTTGTTGTTGTTGTTGTTGTTGTTGTTGTTGTTGTTACAAAAAAAGTGACACAATGCTTGAAAACTACAAACTAAAAACTGATATTTGTTTCATTGACCAGATCACAAACCAACCAATGGGACTGTCCACGCCCACCTCAAACGCATGAACAAAACACCACCACATACGACAGACAACGGGGCCTACAAATTCTGGGGCTACCGTACCCTGGGGGACGAGAGTACGAAGAATGGAGACACCGGTGGCAACAGAGCGATACCGGGGCTTTTCGTCACTTTCCCGGCGGGGGTACCTGGTATGACCGCTACTCAGTTATGGGCACCACCTATTGTGGGTCCTAATGGAGATGTATGGATACCCAACCCAGAGTTGTTCAAAAATGCGCCGGTAAGTATTAAACGTAGTACCAGTGCTCTTTTTGAAGGGCACCAGTGACCAATTTCATTAGCAGGACATATTTATTTATGGTAAGCGAAAACCAGCAGGAAACCAGTCACTAGCAAACTGCATGGTACTGTTGTTGGTTACCCATTTCTGTTGAGCAAGATTTTTCTTTGGGCCTTGATTTGGGGCCGATTTCATAAAGATTGGAGCTTAGCAAATCCGCTTAACACTGAAAAGGTTGCTTGGCAGAAAGGGGTTATCTACAGCCACAAACTAATGTAACGGGATACCTTGAGAGGCTGGGGATGAGGGCAAATGGAGGCCTCCCAAAATTGTTTACTCCCCCCCAACAGGCACACCCTTTAAGAGTAAGGCACCACCACCGACTGGTTCTGAAACAGTTATCAACAGCCGTTGGTACAACCACTTGTTATTCAAAAATCATCCTATACAATGTTACCGATCATATTTCTCCTCCTCATACAAATTATGCGATATTTAGATCTAATAATGAGATACAATTATGTAACTATGTATTTTTGTTGACATCAAAATTGTTTTTGTTTACCAACAGGAATCCACGGTATGAAGCACAAAATATATGAATTCCGAAATATTTAAATCGTGACTTCATCGTGTTCTCCAAGTCCAAGAAAGGCATAGCTCATATCTCGGATCTTCTGCACTAAGAGAAACTTAAAAGGAAAACGTGGGGAAAAACACATTTTCCGAACTATCAAGGCATTATTTAGGTTGATTTGAACTACGATTTGGTTATTATCTTTAAGATAGAAGCACGAGTCAAAAAATATTAGTTTGTGCATTAGCCGAGTGAACATTCAGTTTTGCTTTTAATGTTTTATTCCCGCGAGATTTGAGTGTAGCATGCTAAGTGCATGTCTTGCTTTGGTCTGGAGCAACTACTGTATATACCAACGTCTTCGACACATCAAGGTGTCATTCTTAGAATTTCATGGGGTTTTTTTAAAGTCAAGTAATGCATGTATAGGCACAGTATTATAATATGGGTCACGTTTGCATATAAGGACCATTTGTCGACTAGAGGTCGACATTGCCTGGTACCCAACACGTGTTTTCGAGCATGAGTACCAGTTATTATCGGCCGTTAGTCGACAAAGGGTTCTTGTGCGAACCTGGTCATGGTAGTTTCATATGTTGTGTGGTTTTGTGTATAAGAGATGTGCTAAGACTAGAGAAAGAGACAAAAACTGCCTTTTCGTAATTATTTTGATTTCATCCTAGCAAATGATGATTACCTATAAGGGAAGTTTGACCTCTCAGAAAAATTTAGATTCAGGTCAGACACTGCACAATTACGTTAAAAAAAACCTATTTTGCACTAATTGATAAAATTACACAATTAGTACTTAAATATTAAGTTTTAACCGTAGACGGCATTTACAAATAACATATAATTTCTAAATAATACTTAATTCATAAAAGTGTTAAAACATATTTATATTTACAATAAATTATATTCTAGTATAGAACTTGTTTATCGTTAAAGTTGTATATGCTTCAGTTAGAATATTTTAGAGACCTATGTTTGGAAGTTATAACGGATAGTGTTACTTCATTTAGTACGGCAGGTAGGTAATGTGATTGTGGCTTTGGTGATAAAGCATGGACTCAATCAATCAATCAAGTATGTCACGAGAAAGATATTTTTGCTATAGACCCATTGCATATGACGTCACACTCTAAAAAAGGAGGCAGATCATTGGACGATAGCTGTTCTTTGTGTGTAAAAACGTGCGCATGACCTCAGCGTACCTGTAGCGTTTCGCGTTATGCAAGGGGGACCTATTGATTTCTATAGCCCCCTTACACAATGCGGAACGCACCTCCGAGCAATGTGCGTCATTTTGGGTGTCAACTCTCTTTTGTGCATGTTTGTATACGATTTTGCGCGTGTGAGTGGGCAGCGCGTTGTGCAAGGGGTCTATGGGCCTTCGCTGATTTGTTCTTTGAAAAAAATATTGGTAGAATAACAAGCAATGGCAGCCATTTTGACAATTTCGAAAATGGCTTTCAAAGATTGCTACCTCTGCGATTGCCCTTTAGCCAAATATCTTTCTCATGACATACTCTGACTGTGTGTCAAATTCCATGCTTGTATCATCAAAAGCACAATCCCCAAAAATAAAAATTTCCTCTTTCTGCCCAACTTTCATACGTACACATTCTTTCCAATCATTTCGGTTTGTAAGAATAAAATTATAACATTTGAGGAAAACTTCCTAAAAAATTGTGCTCATATGATTTGTATTTTATTGTATTCCATTAGGCCTATTGTTGAGTAATATAGACAGTCCAAGTCTCGCGGGTATTTGTGATTTTGGACCCGTGAAAATGCGTGATTTTGTTTCCTTCAAGCGTTTAAAGCAGAAGTTTCCCAAAATGTTATAATACGCGCGGGATTTGTAAGGTAGACCCCGTGCATATGACGTCACACTCTCAGTGAGGGCTCTTTTTGGCCTCGGTGAGGGCGCTTTGAGCGTGTGACGTCATATGTTATGAATCTTTATTCCATGTAGGCCTATACAGCCACACAGACCTGCTTTGATCATAACGATAGTGCCCCTTTAAAGATCTCCTCTTCAAATCAACTATTGAATAAAACTGGATCTGAGTTGGTGTTTTTGAATTCCATCTCCGACCTGTCAACACAACTACCCAATGTTTACGACGAAAATTTGTATCTAAGTTTGTTCGTGTACTTTGTCCCCCCCGAAGACAAACACTCTCAAAAAAAAGAAGCAAAGTTCCGATAACAATATTTGACTTCGAAAACGTTTTTCCTTTGTACATGTGATAATCAAGTTTAAACAAACGTAAAAATGGGTCATTACCTAGGTTAACTAATACCAAGGTCACGTGAGTTACAAACAATATACAAGGGTAGGTCAATCTTGAGGATTAATCAGGGCTCAATAATTGTCTGCTTGTATGGCAGTAAATGCGCAGGATACCAGTCAAAATGGTACATGCGACATGGTATGTATTTTGGCTGGTAACCTTATTCAACTAAGCTTAACTTTTATGCTTAGCTCATTTTTGTGTGTTTGTTGAAACAGATGTATGAATTTAGGCCACGATTTTCTTGTTATAAGTTGGTGAGTTTTTGTTTTAAAATGAGGAAGAACATTTTATATGAATCACTGTTGATGCTACAGCATTATCCCGAGTTGCGGCTACGATCAAGGCCCAATTTCATAGATCTAAGCACAGCAAAATAATGCTTACCAGAATAAGGTTACCAGCCAAAATACGATGTGACATGCACCATTTCGACTGGTATCCTGCACATTTTTGCAAAGCACACAATTTGCAAGGTCCGCTAAAGCACATCTATAAAATTGGGCCCTGGGCCAAATTTCGTAGAGCACAAAAAGTAGCTAAGCACAACAAAATCATGCTTACCAGAGTAAGGTTACCAGCTAAACTACCGTCTCGCATGTACAGTTAAGTGACTGGTCTCCTGCTCATTTCTGCTGAGCAGAAAAACTGTAAGCAATATTTCCTGCCCAATTTCACGGCCCTGCTTATACCACACTGTAAGTGCATGATTCTATGAGACATAAACAGAGAGTTCCACGGTAAGCAGAACCTTGAAATTGGACCCACATTTATTGCTCGATATGGGGCATGGTGGTAAACCCCCCCCCCATTGTGTCTTCATTGTTTGCTTTTGATGTCAGGAATTCTTTAGAGGATTTTAGGGGGTGGGGTACTTCTGTACAAGAGGAAAAAAGAGTGTTATAAAAAAGTAAGGGAGCATGGGGGATACGCTCTGCTCTCGGGCATAGTTTTTGAAGGCAATCTGAAACCAGCGCCCACATGATGGCGCCCTTGAACCGTGAGTGTTGGGCCACTTACCTGGGGAAAACCTGGGCTGAAAATAACTCTAAGCTCTAAGGCCATCGATAAAAAGTTGCTGTTTGGGATAAGGTTTAGGTGAAGTGTGGATGTTGGGGAGGGGGTGTGATTGATTATCCAGCATTCCCCCAAATCAAGGTTACCAAGAAAAACTCTAACACCCCCCCCCCCAACAACCCAATTTTCCAACCACGATCAATTAAATGGTTATCTTTTCTCTATCATTGTGTGTTTGTTTTGTTGATCTGTTTTCTTTTCAAAATTAATTTGTCAAAAAAATTGTGTACCAACACACAATCAAAATAAAGGGCTTAGGACATCCCCAATGTTTGAGCACAGAGCCGTCTTTGAAAGTCTTCAGTGGCGGGTACACAAAGCGCACCACACTGACTGATGTATCAGCAGAGATCCGCCCCGCCCCCTCCTCATCACAACCACAAACCGTATCCGGGAAATGATTTATCTTTTTGCATTTTGTTCAACTATTTTGGGGTCAAAATGCGACAGACAGAAAGTACATGCAGAGCTTATTTGTTGGAATGACACCCCCCCCCGCCTCCCACATGCACTTGCAGGGATTGTAAACGTTTGGTAATTGGAACCCACTGTCTGTTTCAATCCTATAGTTGTAGATATATACCATAAACTAACCTGTGAAACTTTCACTTCAAAAGGTGTAGCGTTTTTGAGATATTGCCGAAAATCTGGATCGGTTATGTCCACGCAGGAAGAATAATCTGCAATCGGATCGGGAACAAACAGTCTGAGAAACGTTACTGCAGTAACGCTTCCCAGAAACAAATTAATTAATGCCTTTTGTCTTTTCAACAATCCCCTTTTTTATACCTCACAATTTCAAGGGAAGTAAAATCATTCAATTCTACCTTAACAATATATTTCCAACCATATTCATTTAAAAAAAAACCACCAAAAGCACTGAATCCAAAGGCAATGTGGCCCTTTAATAAGTAAAATACGAAGTCTGCTTGGAAGCTTCTACCGGTAAAAAAAAATCATAACAAGTCAACCACTGTAAAAACTGTTGATAAAAGTTCAACATTTAGGCTGAGACAATAAGACAAATATTTTGTACCCCCCCGCAACCATTTGAAAATTAAAGGAGCAGTTGATTTCATTTCACTGTCCACATTGGATATACATTTCCAGTTATTAACCACCAAAGGAGTAGCTCAAAGAGAATTGACAAAAAAATGTTATTTGTAAACAACAGGTACGACTGCCATTGCCGAAGTTAAGGTGTTTCTAATCAAACAACTTTGTATGTGTATAATGTACAATACCATTTTGCATGATATTCCCTGACATATGTAACAGCATATTTCTAGCAAATAATCTGTTGTTTATGTTTGCTTTGTTAAATATAAATAAGATGTTAATCTACTCAATGAAAACTTTTAGCCTCAAAAAGATTGGGGGGGCATAGATATCGGGGGGGGGGGGGGGCAACGGATATTCAGGGGGCACATGGATATCCAATGGAGGGGGGGCAGAGGTACCCATTGGGGGAGGGTGGTCACGGATATCCATGGGGGAGGCCTTATTAAGCAACATAGGGGGGGGGGGTGAACAAAAATTAGGGTGACCTCTGTTTTTGTTGTTTTCAAATGTAACATAAATAAATGAATAAATAAATAAATACAGGTAAAATACACTGACATAAACAAATTAGAATGGTTAGAGTCAAACTTGTTTAAAAACAAACAAAAGAGCGTAAACATTAAAAGACAACACACGCCCCTGAGGGTTGTTTTTTTTCTGCGAATATCAGTGACTGTTTTTAATATCCTCTTGGTTAACACCAACAGTCCTCCATTTGCACAAGATACCAATATATTAAACAAACAAAAAAAGTTGGCAGTCAGAGATGCACATAAAAACCCTTCGCACCGCTGAATGCACTTGGCTCACTCTCTCTCTATGATAACGGCCCGTCTGAAACAAGCGGATCAGGCTTGTGGCTTCGCACTTTAGACGGGTGCCCTGCACGCTTTCTCATTCTATGAGAATGCATGGGGGGGCTAAGGATGCCACTCACAAGTCATAGCCAAACTGAAATCCATTTCAAATGGTTTGGGTTTTCGGCTTTGGCTTGCGAATGGTATCATGACTTATTATTCTGTGTATTCAATATGAACATGGACAGGCACCAGTCTGAAGTGTCTTGACACTGGCTGAGGGGTCCTCTTGATTCAGACGTGACCACGTCTTTAAGATAATTAAGGAAGAAGACAATTGTTATGAATGCCTCATCTTGTATTATAAGAAGTTAAACGGCTCAGCTGAGTTTTAATACCTGATAACCAGGCAAAAAAAGTACAGACCTCTATCATGCTGCCACCATCTTGGTCATGTTCCCTGTATCCAATAACAGTAATGGATGCTAACATTTGTTGTACACAAAGGAGCCAGACTATTTCTCCTTCCGACCTCGGTTTGGTTACATTGATTTGAATGGAAGAAAATCAAGATGGCCGCACCATGATAAAGGTGTTTTGGGGACAAGGCGTATTAAGGAGTTTTTTCTAAGTAACCTGTAAAATTACATGCCCCTACTTCCAAACTTGGCTAAAAACTGCTTTGAAATAGTGTTCTGGAATTATTTTGTTTTCAGATACAAAGACTTGGTACAAAAACCTGCAATCCCTGCTGGCCCACAAAATGTATAACCTTTTATTCTTAGCAATGAAATCATGTAATTGAATATAATTTATGGTAGTGAGAAGAAGTTCAATTGTAACTGGATCGACAAGGTTAGCTTTTTCCCAAATTCATGGGCAACTGAAGAAAATATTGCTTAATGATCATATATGTTGCTTTCCAGAAGAAGGTTAACAGCCAAAAAAGCCACAGTGTTACTGGTTTCCTGCTTAGCAGAAAATTGTTGAGCAAAACTAAGCAAGAAACCAATCACAGATGGTACTTGTGACATGGTATTTTTGGCTGGTAACCTTATTCTGGTAAGAAAAGTTGTTTCTTGCTTAGCTACTATTTGTGCTTAAGCAGCTCTAGATGAAATTGGGCCAATGTCACATTCCAAATGTAAATTCAGGCTTAACAGCCTATTATACTATAAACTACAAAATGAAACAGGATTGAGCCGAGATAGAGGACTGGACTAGCCCAATATTATCTACCCATACAACCTCTAATCAGGGCCCAATTTCATAGAGCTGCTTAAGCACAACCAAGTAGCTAAGCACAAAAAAATGATGCTTACCAGAATAAGGTCACCAGCCAAACTACCACGTCACATGTACCATTTGTGACTGGTATCCTGCTCAATTCTGCTTAGCAGGAAATCGTTAAGCAATATTTTCTGCTTCAACAGCTCTATGAAACAAGATCTGGGCCTAATTTCATAAAGCTGTTTAGCAGTAAATGCTGCTTAGCAAATTTCTTTGCTAGGCAAAAAAATGAGTCAACACCGGAGGCAAGAGTATAAACTTTATGGAACGTGGGCTGGTAACTCGTTTCTGCTAAGTAAGATTTTTCTGTGCTTAGCAAGTTTTTTGTGCTTACAAGCTTTATGAAATTGAGCCAAGAGCGCTTGGTAATGTTCTAATATGTGAAGTGATCAGATTGAGTTGTGATTGTCAAGATCCCAGGCACTTTTTACAAAATAAAATTGGCATATAATATTTTTTATGTCATCTATTTTCCAGCATTTCTAAAAAAAAAGAAATTTAAAAAAATTTGACACACTGGTTGAAGATCTGTCCAAGAATATTGCAAGGTATCGAGCTCAGCTTGGCACGGCGCTAAGATGGACCCGAGATGGGTACAAGGATGTATACTAATGTATATGTTTTGGGTTTTTTCCTTTCATAAAAATGTGGGCGAAGAAAACACTCTTAGTATGTGTAGCTTGTGTAAGCCTGTTTCTCCCGACACATAAACATGACCACTCATACAATGGGTTAGATATTCCAACACATAGAAATGTTACCCCATGGCAGCCCTAAAGTCTTGTTCCCAGAATACAGGAGGTTGTGTACATGTTTACGCTCATTACAGTAACCAAACTGTTTTCAATGTCTGCACGGGCAACCTCGTTTTCAAATGTCTGTAATACTAAAGGGAAAAAAGCTACATCCATTTTTGTAGTCTTGATAGGCAAATTCATTTTGTTAGCGTAGTTGCCGATATCGCAACTCAAATTACTGGAGATGAGATATTTGTATCAAACAAACAGTTTTGATCCAGATTTGTAGACTTGCCAAGTCCCTACGAGGCAGTTGATGTTGCGCCCTTTACCGGCAACTAGTACAAAAAATAAGCATCGCCCAATCAAGACTACCATTTGTGTTATGTCAGGAATACAATTTCTGACTAGAGTGCGTCATCCAAGATGTCAGAATCACCTTTTGCTTTTACCACAACCAAAGTCAATTCTTGAACAGCACTCTCTGTAGCGTAAAACGAAACCCGATTTTCGCCCTAAATAACCCAAGTTTCTTTTTTTATGATCAAAGAATCAGTCCAATTTAACATCATTGAAACTGTGTAAAGATTACCAACATAATAAAAAAAGAACTCTGATGATGTGCTGCAACCATTCAAAGACTGGTCATTAATTTTTGATATGAACGGAGTGACAATCAATGGTGCGAACCACTTGTACAACGTGTAGTAAATCAAAACAGGACAATACAATACCACTACAGTACAGTGTTATGGATGAACTGGACAAAATGTTAACCGAAACGGGAAAGGAAGGTTCATCAAAAAATATTATAACAAAATTGTAGTTGAAGTGTTCGGTAATGAAATAATTCACCCAATTCAAAGTGATTGTAGTAAAAGTGCGTTTACTTGACACCAAAATGTGAAACTATTTCCTGATATTCAGAATGAAGGTGTTTGGGGATACAACGAAAGTAAGGCCACATAAGATTAATCGATACGAGAGGACATTAAGCACCAATACAAAAACGTCAACCAGATTTGTTCAAGCAATTTCTTTGCTCACATGATTAATAATAAGTAAATCACCAAGAGACCATTTATAAGTGAAGCCCTTGCCACTAGAGGGCGCCATAAATTTCCCAATGAACTGGAATGTTTGGCTGTGGCTAGAGTTGGATTGCTGCATATGTCCATACTTCCAGCTTACTGCTATGGCTAACAGTTACAGCCATAGCCAAAGACACTCAAGTCAGAGACACAAACATTCATCCTTAGCTGTAGTTTCCGACTCCGACTTAGGCACCTGTTTGAAGTCCTGTATCAAAAGCACGCATTCTCATAACATCTGACACAGCCCTAGCCGAAGCCGGAAGCCATGTTTTTAAAAAGGCTATAGGTAGAGCAAGAACAAACACCCTAGCCACAACCAGATCAAAAGCCAAAGCCAGTGCTGAAGCCACAGTAGAAGCCACATCAACAGCAAAGAGTTGCAGGCAATGGCCAAGTAAGTTCGCGCAAGAACTATCGTTGATCATAGTTCGACTAAGCTACCCCCGAACTATGTCTAGTCAACGATAGTAGGACTACGCTTATCGACTATTTGGAACCAGCCTACCGGGCATGGTCACATCACTGGTTATCAATATCCGTATTCATAGCACAGTGGACCAGTTATCAGAAAATGATACACTACGTGGGCCGCCGGGTCACGTTGACATGACATGACTAGAGTCGTTCGCACTTCAACTTCTGTGCGCATGCCCCAAGTATGTCACTAAACAACTACCAGTTAAACGTTGGTCCTTGCGCAAAATTGACCAAAGCTGCAAAACAGTATGCCAACTCATAGCCAGAACCGTTGCTGAAGCAATAACCAAAACAGGATTTGACCCGATGGCAAAAACTCAAACTTGGAAAGACCTCTAGCCATAAAGTTATTTCAGTTTAATGTGGGATATAGGTACAGTTGCATAAATACATAGCACCACTTCAAAGTCACTCAGCTGTATCAATGAAATACAGAAGTACCACCAACCCCCTATTATGAAACAAATATAAACTCCTAATGTTCTATTCCAATTCTGTCCAGAGATTCACACCACGTAAATTCGGGAATCTTCACCTTTAAAAAAGAGGGGATTTTAAAGGGATTTTAAACATGGATTTTGGTTTTTTTCGATGTGGAACTTTTCCAGGACGATTCAACACTTTGTAAACTAAACAGAAGATCATCTGATAATCCGTTAATATTTCATATCTTCATTAGCAAATGATTTATCGAAGTAGACAATAAATGGAAAAACCCCAATAATGGCTCATTAAAAAAAAAAATCAAAATTCCCATCAGATTTTGTGCCTATTTCAATACTGTACCTTCCGACAAATTTCAGACCACTCTTAAGAATCTCTTGTGTTTTATAAATAAAAATTTTAAACATCAAAAAATAGTTCTGAATAACCCCTGGTTTGATGTTGGAAAGCATTAAGTTTATCATAAAAAGTTTTTGTTTTTTTAACAAAATGCTATACACACTATACAAGTTAGACAAATAGGGCAAAATATCAACAACAATTTACAAACAATAGAAATACTTATTAAAAGCTACTTTTACTGGGAATTTGTCCTGCAAAAAAATAAAATTAAAAAACGAAGAAGTAAAAGATAGAAAAGAAAAGGTGAATACTGATCTAAATTTGAATGATTGCAGCACTGAATGTCAATTCAAACAAACTTCTTGCGACGATTTTACTGGTTGTACTCACACACTTTAAGGATCATTACTGAGTGGATTTCTTGCGCATTTTTATTATTGCGGTGACCACCGTCAACAGAGGGCTCCCTTCACAAAGTTGGTGCAGAGCTGTGTATTGAGAGGGAGGGACCAGTTTTCTTTGGTCACGTGGTTGCTGGATGCCATTTTTCGGTCCAAATGCAGCACAACCCTATTTGCAGTCTAGTCTGGCACCCTGTCTGCGCACATACGCTTTTTGGACCGAAAAAAGGGGTCTAATCGCAAGTTGTCGCAACTCTCTTAATACACAGCTCTGAGTTGGTGACCGTTTTTTATTGGATTGTCTTAAAACACTGGATGAAGTCTCATTTAGCTTTTGTCCTACAGTATTCTGGATGCATTCTTCAATGAAGGTGCAACATTGGTAGACGCCTAGTCCAATTGAAACAGGGACCAATTTCACAAAAATGCTAAGCAGAAAATATTGCTAAGCAAATTTCTTTGCTGAGCGAAAAAATGAGTTTGGAACCAGTGGAAACAATGTAAACTTCATGAAATTTTGGCTGGTAACCTGTTTCAGCTTAGCACTTTTGTTCTGTGCTTAGCAAGTTTTTGTGGTTACAGGCTTTATGGTATTAGGCCCTGATCATGATCTGGCCGGCATGTAAAAGATTCCACTCCGCAAAGACGGGAACCAAGTCAAAACATTTCTGGCAAATCTTTGACTGATTTCCCTTGTACAGCAAAGCAAAATGCTAGACAAAATCTATCAAATATATCATCATTTGCTGCTTAATATTATGCAAAATCGCTGGACGAAATCGTTCCCGGCAAGTTCCACGCCTATTTTTAGCTTAGCAAATAGCTGATCTGCTTACCAGCTAGGCTCAACCTCACAAAACTGTTGAGCAGCAAATGGTGCTTAGCAAATTTATTTTCTGCTAAGCGAAAATTAGCAGGGAACCAGTCAAAAACAATACACATTACAATGGCTGGTAACCTGCTCCTGCTAAACAAGTTTTTCCTGTGGTAAGCAAATTGTTGTGCTTTACAGATTGATGAAATTGGGTACATGGCCAAATTTCATAGAGCTGCTCAAGTACAACAAATAGGTAGTACAAAACAAATTTATTTATCAGAATAAGGTTACCAGCCAAAATACCATTCCACATTATGATGTCTGTGACTGGTTTCCTGCTTATTTTTGCTTAGCAGAAAATAATTAAGCACAATTTTCTGATTCAGCAACTCTATGAAATTGGGCCCTGGGTGAAATAGTGCCTAGATAGCCGATCTCAAAGTCAAAATTACTCTTTAAAAACTTTGTTACTTTTTTGGGAGTGAAATTGTTTACAGTGCAAGAACCTGTTCAACCAAAGTGACACAGTAAAGGTTTTGATGGCCGCCAACGCACACGACGTCAACACTTTGAGCGATGCAACTTTAACGGGCCAATGCAACCCTTGACAAGTCTAGGGTTGAAAAACATTTAAGTCATTTAAAGACATTTAACAAACCAATGTTGTGCCTTCACATCGGGTCGGGATCTGGGATATCTTTGGCACGTTACATTAAGGACTGATTTTGGTAATTGATATTCGACATTCTACCACACACGCAGCAGTGTGGATGGATAAACCCATATGGTGTCACTTTACAACTGACGTCTTTGACATACACAACCCACATAAGGAACGCTCTTTTAAATGTGTTTTTAATTTTTTAATCTTTCTCAGGAATATGTCAGTGGCTTGTTTTTAAAAAGGCAGTCAGGCAAAACGCTTAGATCAGGCAAACTTCATTTATCAGGTGTAAACGTTATGGTATATTTGGTTAATTATAATGAGCATGATATTATCAGAGGGGAACCCAAAATGTTTATAGTTGTCTTAGCCAAGCCTTTTACTTTTTCTTTCTACCCCTCTTGTCAATGGCAAAAGCAGGAGGCATCTTTCCTTTGCAAGAAGTTCCAACAACACATCTCTTGCACACACAAAAAAAGAAACCCAAAACACAAGGCAACAATATCAAGTAAACAAAAAAAACTATGGTCAAATATATATCTGTTTAAATCATCATTGCTTCTGTGATGAGTAAGTTTTTTTTCCTCGTTCATTTTATAACAATAATTATCATTTGTCCCAACGGACCTGACACGACCTGATTTTTTCCTCTTTTTTACAGAAGTATCGGGCAAAAAACACTTCCCTGCTTTAAAACTTTTTTGTTATTTTTTTTGTTTATACTTTTTATTTTTTTAATAGAAAAACTGGTATTTTTCTGTAAAATTATGCCAAGATAAAAGGTACCTACACTCGGAGATCTGATCGCTCTCTATACATAGTCTTAAGTGGCCATCATCACAAGTTTAAAGGTGACGTTAGAGTGAGGAGTCGTCCATGCCTCGATGGTTTATCATTTGCTATAACTCTCTGTCTTCCAAGTAGCGATACTCAAACGTAAAGCCCTCCTTCTTCCGCTGGCCCCACTTCTCGTAGTCAAAGTAGATGTATGTTCCCTTTAGGTTAGAGAGTGGAAAAGAAAAAGTTCAGTGATCATGCTTGCGATTATTTATTCAACTTCCGTGTAAATTGGTTTGCCATTATATATTTATTATCTTTAACTTTAACGATGTACCCATGTAATATAATATAATTAAAACAAATGCTTGGGAAGATGTGCTAATAGACCTTATGCATTGACGTCATCAAGCCGCCATCTTAGAGCTAAAGCTATGATGAAACAATGGAAACGGCTATATAAACGCAACGCGCATGATCAACCAATGAGCTACCGACCTCTAGCCGAGGGCGCCCTACTCAAATGACGTCAAGTGCATAAGCTTAATATGATCCTACGAGAGGATTAACACATATGTAGGAACATTTCTTTACATGGGTAGAAGTTTTGAACATGACGTACACGAACATACTTAAGTTTGTATTTGTCCAGTAATGATAAGTAAGTGAACCACCTCATAAGATTGTTAGGTCCTTGGATGAGATTAAAGAAATGTGAAAAATTCCTGAAAAGTAGCTAGCGGACCTGGGTTCCCCCTTACTCTAGACCCAGAACCTCCCATATGTTTACAATTCAGGAGGTTTACAGACTCTGTGCATCACCAGAAATACAAAACTACAGGTTTGGACACAATGTGGACTATTTCATACTCCCTTTGGTGACAGCTTTACTTCTTTTCAAGAAGGCTCAAGGTTCGAGAACAAAAATCCTGAAATCAGGAAAAATCCTGAGAAATCACATGCCTGTATATATCATTATCAGCGAGTAAATAATAATATACAGACTGAATGGAGACAATAAGTGACCAAGAGGAGACCAGTTTAAACCCTAGAGTTGATGGGGTCGCCACTTCAGTCGACTCCTTTGTCAGATAATTATTAGTCAAGAAAAGAAGTTTATCAATTTGTTACAGAAGTTGATCCTCAGTTATCATACAGTCAACAAGTGCAGTAATGATTAACAAGTGTGTCAACAGCAATGACCAGCAAGTGAGACCTACTGAAAAGTTTGGCTCAAGGTACAAGGTTAATTTCTTTGTGTCAATCAGCGAGTTCTTATTTACTACAGAGCTTTCAACATTCCGGATATAGGGTCAAGTGGCACTTGCATAAGACAGAAAATAAAACACAATGAATGGTACCACTTATTAACCGTCACTGTAGCAGTTTTTCCCAATGGTTGTAACTTGTTATTTAAGTGCTCAAAACCACCCATAAGTGGTTCAACACCTGAATGGCAAGCAGGCTTATACTGAAAATAATTTGAATTGATTAAAATTATTGGGTTTGTTTAAGTTACACTCAAATTTCATTACGGAAAACTTTTTCTGTCCATTTTTAAAAGGAAATTTGAGGGTGATTTATTATTATTATTTTTGTTTAAACACCACATAAATCTACTTAAATTATTTTCAGTATAAGCCTGCTAGTCCGTTTCATTTCGTTTCATTTCATTTAATTTATTCTGGATGTGAAGCCAAGGACTCTCAGAAAAGCGAAGTTAATCACTGTACTAGCTAAGAACCCCATGGAGAGAAGACAAGGAAGGAAGTTTCAGTTTTAGATGTGGGAGGAAAACCCCCGAGAATTATACCAGGGAAAACCCACGTAGTCAGGTAGGGACTGAAAACCCAATCCACATAGTGCTCCCGGCAGGATTCAAACCAGGGTCCTAGAGGTGGAAGGTGAGGAAAGATACAACTACACTGACCAGACCACCCAGGTGTTGAAACACTTTTGGGTGGTTTCAGGCACTTAAAAAAAGGTACAACAATCGGAAAAACTACTAACGTGACTCATGCAACAAAAGTGGTACCATTTATTGTGTTTCCTGACATAATACATCCTACAGGGATGAGATTGTATGAACATTTAAACTCCTGAAAATTTGATAACAGTTTCCTATTAATGTGGAGACAAATCCCCCTGGAGTTACAGCGGCTAAAATTCCATATCCAGCCACCACTTTGTCTCCCTTAATTTAGGTCAAATTATATCCTTACCTGTCCAGAAGGGTTGACAGAATGTATACAGAGAGGCACAGGGACTTTGAACTATTAACAACGTGTCAAAATCATGGGGGAAAAAGGCAATTTTCGGGTCTATGGTGATCTTGACAATGCTGCTGGCTATCTACACTCCATTTTAGTTTCTTTGGACATGAGTGCACGAGAGTTCTGTCCGCGCGATGAAATGTGCACTTGACTTTTCCTTTTTAAAGGCACTGTACACGTTTGGTAATTGTCAAAGACCAGTGTTCTCACTTGGTGTATCCAAACATATGCATAAAATAACAAGCCTGTGAAAATTTGGGCTCAATTGGTCATCGAAGTTGTAAGAAAATTATGAAAGAAAAAACACCCTTGTTGTTGTGTGCTTTCAGATAGGAATAAAAACTTCTTGCAAGAAGTTTTTATTATTTTAGTGAGAAATTACCTCTTTCTCAAAAACTACGTTACTTCAGAGGGAGTCGTTTCCTACAATGTTTTATACTATCAACAGCTCTCCGTTGCTTTATACCTTTAAGGCCACCTTTAAGATGGATATGTCCATTTCTATTTGAAAATTTCCATTTACAGAGTTAGAAGAAAACTTCTGGACTTGCCGTGTAAATGAGGTTTGCTCAACAGCATAAAGTATACACACGCACAAGACAAGACTACATCGCTAACCTGTGAAATATGCTTACTTAAGCCCTAAATTATCTGCTATTGTAAGCATGCTTTATAAATATTATTATTATTATTACATCATCATGGCCCGTCTTGCCACGTTTGGTTGTACCAAATACTACTTGGTTGTCCACAGCCAACACCCGTTCCCATTGGCATTCTGCTGTCTACAACAGTTGCTCTACTTCAACCAACATAGATGACTGTGAGAGACGCCGTTTCTATCGTCGTTGACGGCGAGACGAGCCATGATGTTGTAAGCATGAATTGTTTTGCTTAGGGTAAGCAGCACCGTGATGCTTAGCCTTGATGTGGTGGACTTACCAGCTCATACTCATCTGTGATCGTCTTGGGTTCTTCGTGTCGCTGGAACCACATCATATACTTGGTGTGGAATCTCCACGATTGCCTCTTTAATGCTTTTGCAGCAAGATATTGAGCTTTTGTTCCCTGGAAAATTGTTAAAAACAGTGATTGAATCCAATATTATTATTATTATTAAAAAATGTCTGGTAATGAAACTAAGGATGCCTCATAAGTGAACTTAATCACTGTAGCTTGCAAGCCTGAGGAAACTTGTGGCGTGTCCTGGCCGAGCGGTCTGGTTCACCGGACCCAAGCTCTGGTGTTGTCAGCAGCAGAGTGTGGGTTCGATACCTGGTCATGACACTTGTGCCCTTGAGCAAGGCACTTAACCATAATTGCTCCGTAAAAAGTTGGGAAGGTAGTACATTCTGCTCTACCAGCCAGGCTCCTAGTGGATGATACCCATGCCTACATCCTTATGAACTGTGAAGGGGGTAACCCTGTTTCAGCCCCAGGAGTAGGTGGCAATGTGCCCCTGGTGGCAGTTGATTTGGGTCGATAGCCATAATCAGTTAAGTGTAGCCCTCACCTTGAAGTGGCCGTCCGGCCTGTGATGTTAGGCGATCTCTCATAAACACCCCCCCACACAACAAAACAAGGTTGGATGCTATGTGAACCATAAACACCGGGTTAACCCCTACATTTCCACAATAAGTGTTCTAGGTTCTTTTACGTGCACTACCAATCCTACGACACAGGACCTACGGCTTCATTAAAAAAAACAAAAATTAACAGAACAGAACTGTCTTACAAAGCTGAGAAGACAGGTCAAGTTAAAACAAAGTTTGGATCAAAGTAATGTTGCCCAACATGAAGCAAAGGAACATTGTCACAATGTAATGTTACAATTCAGCATCATAGCGCTAGATTGTCATGGTCTCACATCACAGAGTGTTTTTCTGTCTGCAGGAAAGGGAAGCCAGAGCAGACACAGTGCTGAGTTCTGCGCTGGGGCATGCCTGCAACCTACAATAATCTACAGGCTTGGAATTTCATCTTTGAGAGGGCAAGGCCATTTTCAATTTGCAAAGGGCACTTCCAATCTTAAAGCCTTTGGAAAACTTTGAAGGGGCACCAAGGCCAAGACCAAGGGCAACAGAGTGTAATTCCAGGCCTGATCTAAACGGACAAATTTAAACAAGCTCTACTTCTACGTACCTCTTGATAATAGAAGATGAAGAAGAGCGCTTCTGTGGACAATCTCTGGAATAAATCTAAGGAGTCCATGTGAGATGGCATGACTTGACTGTGGTATGACGGTGTCGGACATTGGTTGCGTGGAAGGTAATTCCTGTTCAGAGAAAAGAAGCCCAGAATGTGTGACTTTAAAGTTAGATGAAAGATTACTATTCAACGAGTGGAAACAAAATGGCTGTTAGATCCAATAGAGAAGTACAACCTTGAATTGTCATCGACTGTTACATGGTTAAACATCACTGAATGGGAATGAGCAGTTATGAACCTCGGTATTCAATTGGCTATCAAAGTCTACTAAAACTAGTCATCAATATGTAACATATAGTTGATGTCAATGACTGCATGACACCATGCAATTTTGATAACAACAATAATTAAATAATAATAATAATATACAGGCATTATTATAGCGCTCTTACAATAGATCAGAGCGCTGTACAACAACAAATAACAATTACATGTCAAACAATAATAGTAATAATAACAATAATAACAATATTTATCGAGCGCCTTAAGCGAGGGCTTTAAGGCACTTCACAGATAAAAATCAACAGCAAAAAGTTAGTAAGCCAAATAGCAAGTTACAAGAACAAGTAAGTAGAAACTATAAGCAAAAAACTGTAAGCCTATAAATATAAACCTAGAAACATAATTTTTTTTAAAACTCAACCAAGAGACAATTAGCTACAAAGTACAAGAGTTCTTCTTCTTGTTGTGTCCACACACGCTAGATCTTGGTGTTTCAGCCACAACTGAGCACAGTCTTTGGTAAGATTTAAAAGGAAAGAACAAGTGAGGGGGAGCGGTTACTAGCATCACCCTCGGCCAACGATCCTTAGCATCTAGCCATTACAACAAACAAACAAACAAACAACTGCAATATCATACACATAATAGAATACATTATGGAGATAAATATTAGCAGAAACCATTAGGAACAATCATTGGAATAAGAGAATGCCTTCAGGCGCTTTTTGAAAACAGGACTTGATTGAGGCAAAGGAGCATTGTCACAATGTAATGTTACAGTTTAGCATCATAATGCTAGATTGTCGTGGTCTCACATCACAGAGTGTTTTTCTGTTTGCAGGAAAGGGAAGCCAGAGCAGACACAGTGCGGAGTTCTGCGCTGGGGCATGCCTGCAACCTACAATAATCTACAGGCGTGGAATTTCATCTTTGAGAGGGCAAGGCCATTTTCAATTTGTGCAACTATGGAGATAAATATTAGCAAACACCATTAGGAACAATCATTGGAATAAGAAAAAGCCTTTAGCCGCTTTTTGAAAACACGACGTGATTATCACAAACACACAAATCTTGCAGCCAACCCGGCTGGATTAGGTTTTGAGTGTTAAAAATACAGCACATCAAGGAAGAAAAGGTTAACAAATATTTTGGCTACAAAAGACATCAATAAAAATCAAGACGTAAACATTGGCTAGAATAAAGCAAAACAATACATGACATTTGTTACCATAATATAACATAATTCAAATTTATAAGGCGCTATTCAATCAAGACCGCGCACATCACAGAAATTAATGGGCCCAATTTCATAAAGCTGTTTAGTGGAAAATTCTGCTCAGCAAATTTCTCTGCTAAGCAAGAAATGAGCGGGGCACCAGTCGCAAGAATGTAAACTTCACAGAATCTGGGCTGGTAACCTGTTTCTGCTAAGCAAGATTTTTCTGTGCTAAGCAAGATTTGTCTGTGCTTAGCAAGTTTTTGTGCTTACAGGCTTTATGAAATTGGGCCATGGATAGAGACGAGTCTTAAGAGCTTTACGAAATAGAGACAAACAAACGGATTTCCTAATGACAGGAGGAAGATTGTTCAAAATCATTGGTCCAGCTACACTGAATGCTTTTTGACCCAGAACTTTGTTTGCACGGGGAACATTCAAGTGAGTGATGTCAAGTGTGGACCGAAGAAAACGTGGAGGAGTGTAATATGACAGTATATTGGAAAGATATCTAGGAGTAGTTTTGTTCAAGGATTTTTAAACAAAAACAGCAAGTTTAGAATGAATCCGTTCTCTAATCGGTAGCCAATGAAGGTCCCCGAGTGATGGGGTGATATGTTCCCTTAAAGGCACAGTACATGTTTGGTAATTACTCAAAATATATATTAGCATACAAACTGACTTGGTCACGAGCAACAGAGAGCTGTTGATAGTATAAAACATTGTGAGAAACAACTCCCTCTGAAGTAACGTAGGTTTTGAGAAAGAGGTAATTTCTCACTAAAATAATAAAAACTTCTTGCAAGAAGTTTTTATTCCTATCTGAAAGCACACATATTTGTACAACAAGGGTGTTTTTTCTTTCATCATTTTCCTGCAACTTCGATGACCAATTGAGCCCAAATTTTCACAGGCTTGTTATTTTATACATATGTTGGGATACACCAAGTGAGAACACTGGTCTCTGACAATTACCAAACGTGTAAGATGCCTCTAAGGGTGTGGAACATACTATAGCGAGCTGCACTATTTTGTAATCATTGAACTCTGTCCAATTCACATGACGTAGCGCCAAATAAAAGAAGATTGCTGTAGTCAATGAACGAAAAGCCCTGCAGTTCAAACAAGTGATTGGATGATCTTACCGTAATCTCTCTGAGTCTGATGGATGAGGCAGATGGTGAAATGCAGATTCCATCATGGTCTGTTGGTACAGATGGTCCTTGGTCATAACAGCGGGGCCGAGGGGCGCTACACCCAGTGACGGGGGTATGATAGCCTCTTGCAGTAAGGGCGAAGAGCTGGGCTCTGTCTGCGAAGTACTTTCGTAAATTACTGCAAGGAATAAGACAAAATAATAATAAGACAACGATTATTACTACTCAGCGTTCTCCCTTAGAAGTGGTCCGCTGGCCAAATGCCTGTTAAAACACCTGAGGACCAGTCAAAATTCGCTCTAAAAGTAGTCTGGCTGGCTAGCTCAGTCTGTGAAAAGCATCCCCTATTTAACATAAGGTATGAACTAGTGAAAAAGCTGACGGACTAGTGAAATGACCAGGTAAATGGTCCTACTAGCTAGTCACTGAAAAAGCTAAGGGCAAACCTTGCTACTACTAATGGTAACCCAACTCCAATGGGAGGTTTTGTTTGGAAACTCTTGAGTTTTAAATTCTGGGCCCAATTTCATGGCTCTGCTTACCGCCGAATTCTGCGCTTGCGATCACCGTTCTCCGTTTAGAGGGCAAGCGCCAAAATTCTGCGCTAGTTGTGTATGCAAGAATGCCCACAAGCAAACATTCCCTGCTAAACTGTGAAATACGCTTAACACAAGCGCGGAATTCCCTGCTTCCGTAAGCGCCAATGTGTTGTTTACGGTAAGCAGAGCCATGAAATTGGAACTTTTTTCTACCGACCAATGATTCTTACCTCTGTTTTCAACCGTGAAATCCTTCAAGTCCTTTTCCTCTTCATTCTTGATTGTTTCCTGTTATTCCAAAACAGAGCAATATCAAAGTTAACAAATACCAAATGATTGCAAACAATTATTAAGAATTTAGGGTTGAACAAAGACAAATTGACTAGAGTGGGACTCCAACCTGCGTCCTTCGAATTAACATGCTGGCGCTCTACCAACTGAGCTATCCAGCCCTAATGTTGGCAGTCTCCCTATTTTGTCAATATCTTTGATCCAGGATGCCAGTCAGAAGCCATTCAACCTGTAACTGCTGTACAGCCAGGGATCACACCCAAGTTTACGACACAACCTTGGAAGCTGCAGCAGAGGGATCACCTTAAGGGGATGCAACTTTTTATTTCAAATATCAAGTAATCAACAAGAAAAACCGACTGGGTCAAATTTTAATCTGGAGGTCGCAGGTTCAAGTCCTGCACATGTAAATTTGTCTTTGTTCAACCCTAAATTATTTGAATTTTACTTAGTCAGTTTACCTTGTGGTTGATTACTTGATATTAACAATTTTTGCAACATTCTAAGAACAATTGCTGTCAGCAGAAGAATTGCTACACACAGAATATAAATTATTTATTTATTCCAATAGCCCAGAGGAATAATATAGCATGCTGGAAATCCAACATCAATCCTCCCTCTGATTTTCAGAGTGATCTGTGTTAGTTTTCGGTAATCTTTACTCCTGCAGGGAGGGCAGTCTTTCTTAAAAAGGCTGAGGAACTTATAAAGGAATAGAGATTAATCGCCTCTAGTGCACGGCTTGTTTATATCAAGGGCACTAGGGCATGATGAGGGCGCATGAGACCACTGTCTCAAACCTCACGTTAAAACGGTGTAAAATGCCACTGTGTTTGATACCCTTCAAGTGCATTTCTAGTCAAAATCCAAAATTTGTTCGATGACGTCACATTTCAAATAATTACAGTCTGTGCATTTTTGTAAAGAGAATTTTCAGTTCAGTTCTGAATTTTGATGATATTCAAAGAAATTCCTCTTTGAACTGATCGGACCCCCTTGTTTTGTTGATGTTCGATGAATCAAGTTTCAAATTTCCCTCTGACAGAGTATCAAGTAAAATGGCATTTTACACCATTTTGTACAGAGAATGTTCAGTTCAGTTCTGAATTTTGAAGATATTCAAAGAAATTCCTCTTTGGACTGTACAGACCCCCTTGTTTTGTTGATGTTTGATGAATCAAGTTTCAAATTTCCCTCTGACAGAGTATAAAAAAAAGGCATTTTACACCATTTTAACTTGAGGTTAGAGACTTGTAATTTTTTCGCAATTTTTCGAGTGGACTCCACTATAGACGATGTGACCTGTGACATCACAAGTTTACAAAATAGCCACCAAGCGTGGACTTCCTGCAGGCATGATTTGTACACAGCTCAATGGAAGAAAACACAAAAACCTACATTTTATGGAGATTGCACTGTCTAATTTTTTTCAACTTTTTATATGATGAAAGGGGGCACATCTCAAAACTTGTTCAGCTGTTACTTTTATAACTCTTGGATTCATGTGGAAATTATGACACAAAATGCAAACTTTCCCATGTGACCAGTGCAGTATCTTGCCTGCCAGAAAGGCCCAAGAATGTACCAAGAGTGAATCACAAGACTCAACTTGGCCTTGGAGCTCCGTATTAATCAGGCCTGTGAGTGGACCCTTAAAAAAAGAGCTGAAACACTACATGATGTAAGAATGATCGTGGAACGTCAAGTTAGCGCGCGTCACGCATTTACGCTGGTCGAATTGGGCCACCCAATTGATCCAGTAACTAGGCTTATTTCACATTATTGTAGTTGTACATTGCTGTTACCAAGCATATGTAAGGCCAAAAAGTGAAAAAAAAAAGGAAAAAAAAGGGAAAAATCGGAAAAAAAAACACGAAAAAAACGGAGAAAAAATAAAACTAAAAAAAAAAAAAAAAAAAAAAAAAATCGAAAAGAAAAGAAAAGCGGATATCCGCTTCAAAGCGGAGATTTCACAGGCCTGATTAACTATTCCTTCAAATACAAACACATAGAAAAGGTTAGAGAGCTAATAGGGTTACTCTGAGGAGAGTGCTGTTGTAGGGAGAATGGAAAAAAATAGAAGTAAGAACTACGTACATGAGGCACCACGGCACAAGGTAAGAGCCGTTGGGGCATTGAGGACAAGTCTAAGTGACACACTCTTGGGAGTTCACACTGAGAGACCTGAGGACCAACGGAAGAAATAGCACAACAAATAAAACAGGGCCCAATTTCACAGAGCAGAAAAAATTTGCTCACAAATTGTGTGCTTAGCAAAAATGAGCAGGATACCAGTCGGAAATGGTGCATGTGACTTGGTATTTTGACTGGTAACCTTATTCTGGTAAGCATAGTTTTGTTGTGCTTAGCTACTCTTTGTGCTTAAGCAGTTCTATGAAATTGGGCCCAGGTCAGAATCCACCTCCAATCCACACAAAATAATCCAGAATAGACTGTGCAAGTTTCGCATGCTTTGAAAATTAAAAAAACAACTGGAGGGAAGACTATATTTTTCTATGAAATAAAATGTTCTTTTTAAATACTATTTATACAAAATTCTTGAAAATAAAAAACCCAATAGGCTATAGCAATTTGCTACAATGTCAATTTTTATATAAGACCATTGATGTTCAAATTACCATTAAAACAAAATTAAAACTTGGGACGAGGATGCTTATTTTTTTTTAACCCCATTCGCCAATAACAAAAATTTGTGCGAGCATTAAATAAATGTAGCTTTACTTGAACATGAACATCAGTTGGGAATTTTTTTTACAAGTAACCAAAAACTGAGGACAAGTCTTTTTCTTTGATTTTCTTTGTTGATTTGTTAAAATCATTTCACTTTCATATACATTTCATGGCTGAAGTTTAGTTTCCCAACAAAATGCTATGATTTTTATAGCCGCAACCTACGCTAAACTAAAATATTTGAAGAAACAGAATCGCGCACATGTTAAACTTGATATGATTGGGACCAACTTGGTGCCGGAAGTATGAATGCGCCCAAGACTTGCACAGTCCATCCACTGGTTTCCATTGTTTGCTTAGAATAGATATATTTGAAAAACAATTTGCTTGGATATATTGACAAACAATGATTGAGCAAGTGGAGGAAAAGATCACGAATGTAACCCACATCTGTGTATACAATGAAAGACAGCATACATCAAAACAAATAAATACACCCACAATTACATTAATGTCAACATCTCCCATATTAGTTCACATAACATGCACGAATAAATGATAGGAAACGACTCCCGACTCCCCCAATCAAAATGTAGTGACCAGAAAAGTATATAAATGAAATGATTGGCAATTACAATGCAGAAATAATAATTGAAGATCACTCCCCCCCCCCACCTCACAGAAAAAGCCAATACAAAACAAAATCAACTTTAAAAAACATCAGGAAAGAAACAAACGAACACTTCGGCAACAGAAGTAAACTGGTTAGAGTCACAGTGTGCACTGTACATATCAAGGTTACTCAAATAGAGGTGCTATCTAATAACCAAATTAAACAAAACAACCACAGTTTTTTTGTTTTGTTTTCGAAAAACACACAATAAGAGGATAGATTAGAACAATCACATCAGCAAAAGCAAGGGTTTGAAATAAGAACACAGGTATTACTTCTAAAACAAATGCACATAAGGCTGTTTTTGGCAAACAAATCATGGGGGGGACGGACTTAAAGGCAGTGGACACTATTGGTAATTACTCAAAATAATTATTGGCATAAAACCTTACTTGGTAACGAGTAATGGGGAGCTGTTGATAGTATAAAACATTGTGAGAAACGGCTCCCTCTGAAGTAACGTAGTTTTCGAGAAAGAAGTAATTTCCCGAATTTGATCTCGAGACCTCAGAATTAGATTTTGAGGTCTCGAAATCAAGCATCTGAAAGCACACAACTTCGTGTGCCAAGGGTGTTTTTTCTTGCATTATTATCTCGCAACTTCGACGACCAATTGAGCTCAAATTTTCACAGGTTTGTTATTTTATGCATATGTTTAGATACACCAAGTGAGAAGACTGGTCTTTGACAATTACCAATAGTGTCCACTGTCTTTAAGCAGCTTCATGCCTCTTGATCCATTCTCGATTATCATTTCTTAGCAACCGACACCTCTTGTTAATGTGTGATGTCGCAAATAATTAACGGTTAAGCTATATAGTCAGTCTAACATCGCCACATTATTTTCTGTCTGCAGGGTAAGGAAGCCAGGGCAGACACAGTGGGGAGTTCTGCCCTGGGGCAAGTCTGCAAGTTCATTGCTTGAGGGAACGATCGGCTGATATTTTCTGACAGAACTTAAAGGGTCTGTATACGTTTGGTAATTGGAACCCACTGTTTGTTACAATCCTACATAGTTGTAGATATATACCATAAAACTAACTTGTGAAAATTTCATTTCAAAAGGTGTTAGCATTTTTGAGATATTGCCAAAAATCTGGAGTGGTTTTGTCTACGCTTGAAGAATTATCTGCATTGAAATACACACTCTGAGCCATAACGCTTCTCAGATTCAAATTTGTTTGGGATAAGTTTTTATTGCCATTAATTATCAGAGTCATTACCGAACGTATACAGACCCTTTAAATCCACAATGAATACATTGGTATAACATGACATTTGGGCATGCACAAACCAAGAACGCAATCAACTTCTCTGCTTTGCAAGGATGATCAAAGTAAATATTAGTAGTTAGTTGTGTTCAAACATTACAAGGTGTTATACAAAATTGGATAAATAAATGTTTTTATATATCGCACGAACAGATCCTTGGCATCTGATTGGTGGAACACCCGTCACGTGTCAACCTTTATTTTGCCATGTATACTGTCGCGACGTTCCAAAGTTTAATACAGGAGTCATATTCATGGATAATTAAAGGACGCTTCGAGCCGTTGTTTCCAAAATAATCGTTCCCAGCCCGTTTTTCCATATCACGGTTGTCTCACGGCGGACAAGGTTGGTGTCTACATGGAGTCATCCACGTTGTTTAGAAGGGGGTGGACGAGTTTTCAAGTCTATTTTGTGTTTATTGTATCAAAAAATAATAATAATTCAAACGACAAGGATCTATGTGTGAGTTATATAAAACAAATATTGAATGCATTTCATTCATGCATTGTCGCAGAATATAATAACTCAATGAAATCTGCCTTTTCCATTTCACTTGGCTTCGCCTCGTGAAAATTGAAAAGTCCAGATTTCACCGAGTGATTATATTCTGCGACAATGCAATCACATGCATCCAATATTTGTATAACATCCGAGGCAAGCAGTTTTTGCATTTATCTGTAAGCGTTTGCTAGAATCCAGACCTACGTATACTCACGTCTTTAACTTTTGGACTTAGTGGACCGTTTGTCATGACAGATTCTGATGGCTTGGGTGTTGGTACGTTGGGTGCGGGTTGTGACGTTGGCACTCTTTCTACGGGCTCGGGGACTGGTGTTTGCAAAGGTTTCTGCTGCTGTGTCTGCTGCTGATGTTGCTGCAGCTGCTGTTGCTGCTGCTGCTGCTGCTGTTGCTGCTGCTGCTGCTGCTGTTGTTGTTGTTGTTGTTGTTGTTGTTGTAATTGTTGTTGTTGTTGTTGTTGTTGTTGTTGTTGTTGCTGCGTGACCTGGACAGGCGTTGGGGCCGTTGAGAGTGTGGAAGCGGCCACCGCTGGAGCGGCTTGGCTTGGGATGCTATTGGAGGCGAGGGTTTGCTCTATGTGGTCGATGGAGTTTTCCAGAGAGGACATGTTAAACGCTGGAAGAAAATGAGACTAGTTTTAGCCATAACAAAAATTAAATCCACATCATAACATGGCGTGTTGTGGCCGAGCAGTTAAGAGCACTGGACTCAAGCTCTGGTGTATCTGATCAGCAAAGTCCTCTATAAATTAGTAAGATTTTATGAAATTTGTGTTTATTTGTTACAATGCGACTCGACCATCAAGCATGAAAACCCTTGATTGTCGTACATCGTCACAGAGTGTTTTTCTGTCTGCAGGAAAGGGAAGCCAGAGCAGATACAGTGGGGAGTTCTGCGCTGGGGCATGCCTGCAACCCACAATAATACTGAGATTTAAACAAATAAAATAAAAAGGGAATATTTTGTTTACACTAATAGTCAGGCATGCAACTTTGAAATTACAAAAAACAAAACCAACACAACTTTGTAAAGTGTTTTTCAGTTTTGTTTTTTAAAGACCAAATCCGCTGATCCACTGAAAAGTTGCATTCCTGAATAGTTTATTTATAAAAGCAAGGTTAATTGATTATTGATTGATTGATTGATTGATTGATTGATTGATTGATTGATTGATTGATTTGGTTTATTGCTACCTATATACAAGTACACAATAGAAATTACCTTTGCTCTCGTGCTTAAAAACACATGAAAATACAGTGGTAAAATTAAGAATTACATAACACGATAATAATACATACTATAACATGAAATCATTGTAACTTTTGTGTTCTCCAAAAAAAGGTTAGAAATTCACTGGTAAACCGTGTTCTCAATTTCATCTCCACATGTTTTTCTTTTAAACATCAGTAAACCAGTTAAGAGTTGGACAGTTTTGCCGGCTACGCCTTCAGTCAAGCTTAGACCGTGTCCGAATTAGCAGCTACGCTACGGCTACGGCTAGATTTCTGCGTCATCATGCATTGAAGAATAGGACGTCCTTAATAACGCACCTAGCAACAGTCATAGCCGTAGCTGTAGCCGCCAATTCGGATACGGCCTGAACGGCGACTATGGCTACAGCTACGACTGTTGTTAGGGGTGTTGCTAAGGACGTCCTATACTTCAACGCATGATGATGTGGCAATCCAGCCGTAGCCGTAGCCGCTAATTTGGACACAGATTTAAGCCCAGTTCATACTTCCTGCGAATGCTTTCTTGCGAAGCGAATTTTTTTGCATCACAATTGAAAAAAGTGTGTACCTATTATTGCTGGCACAGCTTTAAGCCTGGTTCATACTTCCTGCGAATGCTTCGTGCGAAGCGATTTTTTTTTCATCACAATTGGAAGAACAGTGTGTACCTATTATTGCGTCACTAAAATTCGCTTCGCATTCGCAGGAAGTGTGAACCGGGCAAGACTCCAAAGTAGGCATATTTTGACTGAATATGGGCCATTGGCAATACAGTGCGCCCTCTACAGTTTGTCCTGGGGAGGCCATTTTCAAGTGCATCATAGGAAATGGTTGAAAAGTTCGAGTCATCTCACAGTGCCTACCACATTATTGTTCGTGGTTTGCAAAGCAGCAAGGTTGTATTTTTCTGCATGTACAGCACAAGATGGTATTTTCAGAGACAAGGTTTGAAAATTTTAAAGATTCCTCAAAAAATTGGCTTGCGGGCCTGGGTTCCCCTTATTCTTGACCCAAAACCTCATAGATGTTACAATTCAGGAGGTTTACAGACTCTGTGCTTCTTCAGAAATACAAAACTAAACGTTTGGACATAATGCGGGCTACTACTTTCACCATTTAGTGACAACTTTACTTCTTTACTTCAGAAAATTTGAAGGCTCACGGCGGTTTGAGAAAAACCTGAAATCAGGAAAAAACCTGAGAAATCACATGCCTGTATTTTTTTGTAACACTAGTGAATGTTTTTTCACATTCACGTCAGCCATGTAAAGGTCCCAGACTGCCGTACAGTGCCGATTATTTGATTGTTTTGGGGGAAAACTATAGAGGGCGCACTGTACTATGAATCTCTTGAATGGCCGATCGAGTTTGACAATACCTTGATGGGGCCCGTTGAGGTCTGGTCTTGGCTGCTGGGTGTTGTTGTTTTGAAGCTGTGTTGTTGGCTGTGTGTGGGACGGCTGATGTACCGGCGGCTGAGAAATAATTCTTACTTGCCCTGTTGAACCTTCATGCCAAAGAATTTCGGAAAAATTATTCTATAAAAATTCACTGAAGATAAAAACTTGATATTCGCCTTATATTACTTCCTTAGACCCGCCAACTCTTTATAACATTTTCCAGCGAGTTGACAAACGATTTGAAACCATTTAACTGCACGGGTTGTGTATGGTGGCACGACAACGAACAAAACTAATTGTTTTATTGTGTGTACTGTGTAGGTGCACACACAACAAAGACTGGCATAGTTTATCTGTCATTCAAAACCAAGATGGATGATGTTAATTGGTCAGAAAGTAGGAGGGTTAATCTCATTTTGTGTGGTCAAGTGGGTATAACAGGCATGAGAATGGGCGATGATGAAAATCCGGGAAAAAAATCCCGAAAAAATCTAACGCTTAAAATGCATGTCCGGATTTTGGGCAATGTCCGGAAATTGGGCAACGTCACCAAGCGTCGGCGCCGCACTCAGTGGTTGAACCATGCATATCCTACCTCCATGGGTCGAGTTAGTAGGAGGAAAATACTCAAAAAACAATAATGAAATCATAAAAAATGCTAGAAGTATCTTATCTCAAAAAGCTCACAAAAAATGTGAGACTTAACGGTTTATGCAGACGTCGACGATTCTCACACGTGCGTAAAAAGTCTAACAATGCGCGCGCATCCACACACCGCGCATTGTTGTCAGTAGACTTCCAAAGTCTCCACACATGTTCCTTTGCTGCAGCAGTAAACATATTACGGTCAAACATTGAATAAACCGCACCGTGATTGAAGCGAGGAATGAAAGAAGTCTACACATATCTAATGATCTCGCTGCATACGCGATGCACATGAAGCCGGGCGGCAATTGGTTACTTGCCGTTTTTCACGAATGGTGTGTCCATCCGCGGTATGATTTTACAAAGGTAAATTTACAATTTCTGATTTAAAGACGAGAGATTAGCGAAATATAAATGCATACCTCAACACCCTACCCCCCAAGTTTTATATCAAATTCACATTGAACTCGGAGACCACATATTTTAAAGTGAAAAATCCGGAAATCCGGAAAAATCCGGAAGATTCTCATGCCAGGTATAATGATTGTATTTATTGGTGAATCAAATCTAACGGAAACAATTCAAACCAGGAATTGCGTCTATTTACACTCAACGAATGAACTTCAATCCAGATTCTTTGCCTTCTACCTTCTTGTTACAATGTGACTCGACCATCAAGCATGAAAACCCTTGATTGCCACACATCGTCACAGAGTGTTTTTCTGTCTGCAGGAAAGGGAAGCCAGAGCAGATACAGTGGGGAGTTCTGCACTGGGGCATGCCTGCAACCTACCATAGATCTCCTTGTGGTTTCGTATAAATGTTTTCATGATATTGATAACATCTCCACATCGGCAAATTGTTCAAACAGCTCAGACAAGCAGAATTAAAACAATTTAAGAATTTATAGGTAACAACGTACAAGTTAATTTCCAAAACATTTGCACAACTCCAATGTGAATAATTGCACTTATTTAAAGGAACGTTACAGAACTGGTAATTTTCTTTAAGATTTACATAAAACTTACACTGTCTAATGATGATGATAGTAGAAAACATCCCTAGAAATATTTCTGTCTGAAATGCCATATTTGATGAGAAATAAATAAAACTAATTTCCGATTGGAGTTTATAGCTCATGAGCGTTTTATTCATGCATTGTATAACACATGCAAATGTGTAATCGGTTTTTCACTATTTTCTCGTGACCCAGATGGCCGATCAATCTCAAACTTCTACAGGTTTGTCAGTTTATGTATATGGTGGATTATATAAAGTGCTTACACTGCCAGCAACTGTTTTGTTAGCAAAAAACAATTCTGTAATGTTCCTTTAAAGTAAATGGGTTTGTGGCTCTAGCATGATGGGAGATGGATTTATAGTCAAAGAAAAGGTGGCTAGGGGAAAAGCTATCTGTGGTTTTCATTCAGATATTAATCTCTAAACATTGTTTCCAGGCATTTTGGAGAGAGACCAGGGCTCAATTCTATAGAGCTGCTTAAGCAGAAAATATTGCTCACCAATTTTCTGCTAAGCAGAAATGAGCAGGATACCAGTCACAAATTGTACTTGTGACATGGTAGTTTGGCTGGTAACCTTATTCCAGTAAGCATAATTTTGTTACGCTTAGCTACTTTTCGTGCTTAAGCAGCTCTATGAAATTGAGCCCTGGCTGGCAATTCCATCTTTGCGAGGGCAAAGCCATTTTCATTTTGCAAAGAGCACTTCCATCGGAGAATCGTTTTAAGTATACAGGAAACATTTAAAGGGGCACCAAGGCCAAGACCAGGGGCAACAAGAGGCCATGGGTGAACAGGAAACGTTTCAAGGGCCACCAAGGCCAAGACCAGGGGCAACAAGAGGCCATGGGTGAACAGGAAACGTTTCAAGTGGCACCAAGACCAAGATCAGGGGCAACAAGAGGCCATGGGTGAACAGGAAACGTTTCAAGTGGCACCAAGACCAAGATCAGGGGCAACAAGAGGCCATGGGTGAATAGGAAACGTTTCAAGTGGCACCAAGACCAAGGGCAACAAGAGGCCATGGGTGAACAGGAAACGTTTCAAGTGGCACCAAGACCAAGGGCAACAAGAGGCCATGGGTGAACAGGAAACGTTTCAAGGGCCACCAAGGCCAAGACCAGGGGCAACAAGAGGCCATTGGAGAAGGATGAAGAGGTTTGTAATTTGTGTCACCTTGTGAGCTGCTGGAATTCTGTTGTGCCCCTGCTGCTACTGCATACGCAGGACCTGACGGAGGTTGTGCTATTGCATGTTGTGTTGACGACACCGGTAAGCTGTGGAAAATATCGTTTACCCGAATCCCTGGGTCAGCACTGGAAAATATACATCACTCAAACATCAAAAAAACCAAAACAATATCTGCTACATTCGATTGTTTTGCCTTCCACATGGAAGGGAACATTCATGTAGCCGGTAATTTCAATTAGTCAGTGGTGAATTAGCGGAGAAAGTCTGAACAGTTCTTCCTAATAAGTTTTCTAGCTTCTTGTTACAATGTGACTCGACCATCAAGCATGAAAACCCTTGATTGTCATACATCATCACAGAGTGTTTTTCTGTCTGCAGGAAAGGGAAGCCAGAGCAGACACAGTGGGGAGTTCTGCGCTGGGGCATGCCTGCAACCTACAATATTATTTCCATTGGGGTTTGTAAATATTTTGTAATGTTGTTCGTTTTCTTAGTACAATGATTGAAAACAACTTCATGAATCCTGTTATGACTGAGTGGAGCCACTGATAAATATTTGAGTGAAATTCATAAATATGCTGAAACAATACACTACATTAACAACCTCGTCCCCAAGGTGTGTCGAGCAGTACGAGGTTGACCGCTCTCTCACCCTGGTATTGGATCATTTGCATATCCAAAATTGTTGGATACGTATGCAAATTAGAATAGTCTGGCTGTGAACATGGTGAATACTGAATGAGTACAACTTCACATGTTTATACGTTAGACTTTTGTACACCAGTCGTTGTCCAATCAGGGTCCAAGTAAGGAGTTTCCCTCCCAGGGTTTACTATTGTAAACATGGTTGGAAATAAAGTAAACCATGGGGACGAGGTTGCTACATTCATTCTTGGAGAAAATATTTGAAAACACAATAAAACTTCCCCAAAATTTCAGTAATTTTACTATATAAGTCATTCGACTACATGTTGTGACTTTTGTTAAAAAAGAAAAGAAAAAAGATAACGTGAAAAAAAAGGGTGAAATTTCCATATCTGACTGACACTTTTTCATTCATTATGAAATAAATTAGTATAGTATTTACTCAAATGAGTTATTGCTTTTTGTTTGCAACAATGAGTGAAAAAGTGGCAGTCAAACACAGACATTTTCCCGCAAAAAAAAGAAGTAATTCGCAACCTTTTGAAAATATTTAATGTAATTACTCCACTCCAAATAACCCTACAATAACTAGATTTTATACAAGGGCATTGATTACCTTCATCATTCAAATTAGTTCTTCTCCATTGTGTTGATTTTTAACACATGCAACTATAGGTTGCATCCTCAACACTGTGCATCATTCAAGTCATAATCCCAGACACCCCCCAATACCAATTGCACTAGCTAAACTCAGTCAAAGAGCCAGACTAAATGAAAGGAAGTGAGCCCTCTATTGGCCACCAGTGGCTCAATCCAGTTAAAGGTGATAGTTGGGGAAAAAGTATAAAAAAATAAAAAATAAAGGAAAATATAAAACAGTGATAACTTCCCCACCAAATGCTCTTGGAACTTTACATTTGGTAATAAAACGTAATATTTGTTCTGTTTCACTGAAATTCAAAACAAGAGACAATAAAACGACAGATTTCCAAAAATGTTACATTTTGTGAGGAACATTATTGTATCAGGCAGAATAACGTTGACAATCTTTCTTAGAAGCAAGCCTCCCAAAATAACTGGCCACATGCTCGGGTAATTTGGAAAATGTTTGCAGTTAAACTGTTTTCACATGTGATAATAACTCTAGCAATGCCCTGTATTAAGGGCACTGAACACGTTTGGTATTGTCAAAGACCAGTGTTCTCACTTGGTGTATCCCAACATATGCATAAAATAACAAGCCTGTGAAAATTTGGGCTTAATTGGTCATCGAAGTTGCAAGAAAATGATGAAAGAAAAAACACCCTTGTTGTACAAATTTGTGTACTTTCTAGGAATAAAAACTTCTTGCAAGAAGTTTTTATTATTTTAGTGAGAAATTACCTCTTTCTCAAAAACTACGTTACTTCAGGGGGAGTCGTTTCTCACAATGTTTTATACTATCAACAGCTCTCTGTTGCTCGTTACCAAGTCAGTTTTTATGCTAATATATATTTTGAGTATTTACCAAAAGTGTATGATACCTTTAAGTAGTGTACAATTAAATAAGCTGCACATAACTACTTTTTTTTTGAAATTGCAATAAATGAAAAAGTTATAGAAAATAATGACTGCAGTCAAGGCGAACACAAATTCAAAGCTGACTTCCCAAACTTTATTTTGGTCATCACTTCAACTTTCACAAAGGTCATTTTAAGATCAGGACCCCAATTTCATAGAGCTGCTTAAGCAGTAAATATTGCTTAACAATTTTCTGCTTAGCTAAAATGAGCAGGATAACAGTGACATGTGACATGTTATTTTGGCTGGTAGCCTTATTTTGGAAAGATACTTTCGTTTTGCTCAGCTACTTTTTGTGCTTAAAGGCACTGTACACGTTTGGTAATTACTCAAAATATATATTAGCATAAAAACTGACTTGGTAACGAGCAACAGAGAGCTGTTGATAGTATAAAACATTGTGAGAAACGACTCCCTCTGAAGTAACGCAGTTTTTGAGAAAGAGGTAATTTCTCACTAAAATAATAAAAACTTCTTGCAAAAAGTTTTTATTACTAACTGAAAGCACACAAATTTGTACAACAAGGGTGTATTTTCTTTCATCATTTTCTTGCAACTTCAATGACCAATTGAGCCCAAATTTTCACAGGCTTGTTATTTTATGCATATGTTGGGATACACCAAGTGAGAACACTGGTCTTTGACAATTACCAAACGTGTACGATGCCTTTAAGCAGCTCTATGAAATTGGGCCCAGGTGGTGTAATGTAACAAAATTCAATAGGGAGCCAGGAATTTCTACATCAAACGTAAAAAAACTCACCTGTTTGTTTTACTGAGACTACTCTTGTTCGTGACGGACTGATTTATTGTCGTAACCCCTGATGGCACGCTGACGTTGGTTGCACTCGGTGTCGATGCTGCTCTAACTATTATCGGCCGATTCGACGACTGCGATGACGATGATGTTGACGTTGCACTTTTGCCCCCCTTCCTTGGTGATGATGATGACTGGGTTGGGGAGGGGGAAGGAACAAAACAACATGACGAAAATCCCTAGTATGTTAGTTTATAGAAACCAGAGGTGTGACTTTACAACAATGACAAAATTTGAAAAATAGATTCTCTTTGTCTGGCGCAGACTGGTCTGGCGATGAAGCCCTTATATCATCACTGTTTTGATGAAGAGCCATAATATATGTTAAAATGACAAATTTTAACCGAAGACAAAGAAAGACGTTTCATGTTTTGATGTGGGAGGAAAACCCCTGAGAATTATTCTAGGGAAAACCCACGCATTTAGGTAGGGACTGAAACCCAAATACACATAGTGCCCCTGGCGGGATTCGAACCGGGGTCCTAGAGGTGGAAGGCGAGAAAAGATACCACTACGCCAACCTGACTGCCTATATAGGCTGTTCCACTTTGGACGTTTACATGCTCTCTACATCACTTCAAATAGAAGTCTAAAGTTTTAGTCACAAGGTCCGTGTCTTTCTAATACCTGAAATGGAATAGCCCTTTATCATGGTGCGGCCATCTTGATTTTCTCCTGTTCAATTCAACATAACCAAACCGAGGCTGGAAGGAGAAAAAGTCTGGTTCCTCTTTGTACAAGGAATATTAGCATCCGTTACTGTAATTGGATACGGGAACATGACCAAGATGGTGGCAGCATGATAGAGGTCTATTGTACAAAATCCTGAAATCAGGACTAATCCTGACGAATCGCAGGCCTGTAAAAACAAAAGAGGACTACTCACTTCACTGTCCGTGGATCTCGTTCTCTTCTTGACATCGTCATCGTTCTTATCTTTGGAATGGTTTGAGCCTGGGCTTGGTAATAACGTCGGCGAGATACTGACGGGCGTGTCCCCAGAGGTATTGGTCATTACATCATCATCCGGTGAGGTGGCCAATAACTGGTTACTCACTGTAGAAGAAAGTCAACACAAATGGTATTAATATTGCTTTAGGTTGGTTTGATTTTTGGAGTTGGTTCATCCCTGGTTATTTGCGGATACGTTTTGTTTAACCCTTTAGAGGCCATAGCGGCCGGAAACGGCTTGTTCCAAAAATGTCCAAAGCGGTCGCAAACGGCTGCAAGATCTGACCTACTTCCACTAGACTAAAAAAGGTCAAAGTAAAGGTCATGACCTGAATTGACATTTTCAAATGTTTCCCATGTTAATATAGTATCTACAGTTCTAAAACAAAACAAAATTTCTGTTTTGAATACTTTACTTAGAGAAAATGCCTTGGTGCCCTTCCCCTTTCAAGAACGAAACATCGGGCCTGCGGGTGAGAATAAACGTGAAGAGTAATTTCCTAAAGTAACACTTACATTCATCTTCGATGTCAAGGTCATCATAGATGAACTCATTCTCTTCAAAGTCTGGTTCTTGCGATGAGTCGATGTAATACTCTACATCGTCCTTAATCTTTTTGATCTAGAAGACAAGACACCAGACCGACATATCTTTAAGCATCTATTGTTCATGATTGGTAAGTTTTCTCAGGGGTAACGAAAAGCAACTAAAAAGAGCACTTTAAAATTATACTAACACCATTCCATTCATTTCTTCAGAGAGACTAGGTTTTATAAAGGTATTATATCGCATTGGTAGAGCCGACAAAACAGTCCCAGACATTCGTAATGTTTTGTGTGATCAACCATGTACATGAAATAACAAATTTGGGCTTAATCTGTTGTGTGAAAAACCATGCATGATTTTCAGCATGTAAACATACTGTCCTTAAAGTACAGCAGCTTTGGATAGCATAATGCTTTTTGAGAAACGTTTCACTTCAAAGTACTGCCGTTATGGAAAAAATATCACTTTCTATCCCCCAACATTTGAATCTGAAAAGCGTTACTGACAGTAACGTTTCTCAGCTTGTGTATTTCAATTGCAGATTATTCTTCCTGCGTGGACATGACCTCTCCAGATTTTCGGCAATATCTCAAAAACGCTACCACCTTTTGAAATGAAATTGTCACCGGTTAGTTTTATGGTATATATCTACAACTATATAGGATTGAAACAAACAGTGGGTTCCAATACCCAAGCGCATACAATCCCTTGAAGTTTGGATGTAACAACCGAAATAGGCTGTTGCGTTTGGGTTTTGTTTAAGTTTCCTTGAATATGACTTAATTTCAGAGGGAAATATTTTACTACAAAAAAAAGATTTTAGTTTGCAATTTATAATCAGTAAGCTTTCAGACTACAATTAAACAATGAAGTTTTTTAACCTTACCAAACATGTTTAATACCTTTAACTCTTTCGAGCGTCGACCGGTCGCTAGCGACCGGTTTAAATCCCTTCAGAAAAATAGTTGTGAAACAAAAAATAAAGATCGTATGGCCACACAGTTTTCAGAATGGGAAAGCGTACTCTTGAGAGCATTATTGTGACCTGGTTTTTGGGGTTTTTTTTTTTTGGGGGGGGGGGGTCGCCATTTGCAAAAAAATTGTAAACAATTAATGTGTCAATTTTATCAATTTATCAATAAAATAAATGGTGCATGAAAAGGTTAACAGAGTAAAATCCAGCAAAATATTCACAATATCATAATCAAAATCTGGCACTTGCTTTAAAATTCTGATGTATCTCTATACCTCTGCATATATACCACGTATTGATTTACTAATGTTTGGGGGCAGGAAATTCCCTATGGCAAAGATCATAGTCCTTGGGGTTGTGTCAAAATTAATCCAGGACAGGTAGTCGACTAACAATTCTCCGATGTCAAATCTTTTTTGGATTTCCGTCGGCCTGTTTTTTATGAGAGACATGGGTTTGCTCGCTGAAAAGCACACAATTCTCCGATGCACTAATTAAGTGTAGTATAAACAAACTTGCGATCTGAAGGTTCGGAGGTCATTACATTTAACTATTTAACGATGTGTAGTGTGATTTCTTTAGTGAGACATATAGAGACCCCCTGCTTGTTTTCCAGTAGATAGGGATTTAAGTCCAGGCATGTGAGCGGGTCATGGACAAAAAAGAGGAAAACTTTTTTTTTTCAGTGTCCGGATTTTGGGCCAGCGCTATTTGTACGTGTCCGAATTTAGGGCCAGCGCTACAGTCAGGTATAATAGAGATCAATGGGTACCACACACACGTGAAAGACTGTGTGCGCCTAGTCTTGGCTCAAGGTGTTGGCTTTTTAATACATTTTGTAGTAATGCCCCCTCTCTTGGTGGAACTGGACGATGACATGGGTAAGTATAATGGGACATCACGCTTAACAAAAAAATGAACAACAACGGCTGTAATCAAAGACTAACGCGGAGCATGCGCGAAGCATTTTACCGGGACTAGCCACCGACTCACGTGTCAAAATCAAATCGCAATTAAAGTGCTTCCCGATGCCAGGTTCCCCTTCTCTGTGTGAGTGTTGTGCAGTTAAATTACTTGCTGCTCGATGTTGGAGGTAAAAGAAATTTTAAAAGCGCCGGCCGGCCACTCACGGAGGAGACAGGAAAAAAGCAGAACCCGCAAGAAAAACGCGGAATGGGAAAATAAAAACACGGATTTCCGCGTAAACGCGGAGGTCTCACATGCCTGTAAGTCTCTGCAGTTTGTAGACAAATGTAGCCCCAGGCACTGTGAACTTCTCCCATGTTTTATCCGACACCCAATTTCAAACAAGGTGAATTAACAGCGGTTAAAAAACCTTTTTCCTGGACGGTACTTATCCGCTGGTTGTCCTGGACTAATTTTGACAAGGTTAACACAGTTCCCCTGGCCATTCAAAAGCCGAGTCGCCCCACCTCGCTATTTTCAATGACCACCTTGCTCATTTTTTTTTGCCATTGTCAACACCTCGCAGTGAAGATTTACAAATACTTATCCAACAAATTGTAAACTCTTTGTATCAAGAACCCACAATTTGGATTTGTAGGTGGAATTATCACGCATTTGTGTGAGCCCTGCATTCTTGTCAGTTTGCAGACTGCGTAACTTTTGCTTCATCATCGCTTTAAATTAAACTGTTGACAACCTTGCTCAGTTCATCAGCCAGGGGAACACTGTTCAAATCGGGTTTGGGGATGATAATAATAATAGTGGCCATTTATACATGCGCCTTGTCTGTCTAAAAAGACACTCCTGGCGCAGGAGAGATGCAGAAGCAAGTGGGCCAACGATGAGTTAAATAGATGAAATTTAAAGCACACAAATAAGTTTTTCAAAAGAATTTTGAAGATGGTATAAGTAGTAAATTGTCGGATCAGGGCCAAATTTCATAGAAGCTACTCAAGCACAAAAAGTAGCTAAGCAAAACAAAATTATGCTTACCAGAATAACGTTACCAGCCAGAATACCATGTCACAATCTGTGACTGGTATCCTGCTTATTTTTTGCTAAATAGCAGAAAATGTTTTAAAGCAATATTTTCTGCTTAAGCAGCTCCATGAAATTGGGCCCCGATTGCAAATGCTGCTAAACTCTTATAGGGCTCTAACACACTTTTGACGCTAACCTCTTTGACTCTAGGGATATGTCTTATGCACTCATGCCTCGCAAGATGGTGAGGCCGACTGACCTGATCAACTTCTATCGTGCTGTTATCCAGCATCCTCATAAGCGTTTCGAGCTTGTTGATGTGAAACCTGTGTTTTTCAAGCCACATTTGGAGCTCCTCAACTCTGTCTTGCTTCTGAAAAGAGGAAAATATGAAATCCCACAAACGGGTCAACAAATATCTACCTCTATTCAAAATTATGTTGTCATGCAACTTTGTAACAATAATAACTAGTTCTTATATAGCGCATTTTACAATAACGTATCAATGCACTTTACATTAGTGCCCTGGTCATTGGGCCAATAACATTCCTGTAATCTTTCTCAGCTCACTGGGGAGTATACAGCCCGAGCCAACGGAGATCTCTGTTGCCCCTGGTCTTGGCCTTGGTGCTGGTGCTCCTTCAAAAGTTTCCCTTAGACTCAAAGATTTTCCAATGGAAGTGCCCAGGGTACATACCAGGGCAATCAGCAACTGAGAATCAGGTTGCCCGCAAGTGAGTTTGGTTGCCCGAATATAATATCATGCGACTATACTGATCAGTGGTGTGAACGTTCCATCCCAACTATAGATTCATCAGCTTTGTGTGGAAAATTCAAACGATCTTTGGAGCTGGCACAATAGTAAGCAGGGTAGGCGTAAATTCTTATTTTTTATAAGGTTGCCCGAAGGGCAACAATGGTCTGATCACAGGTTGCCCAGGTGATTTTTTGGTTGCCCCGGGCAACTGTTAATTTTGCACCCTGGTGCCCTTTGCAAAATGAAAATGGCCTTGCCCTCTCAAAGGTGAAATTCCAGGCCTGAATAACTACACACAAAAATTAAGTTTGACTTACATCTGCTGGGACTTTTCGTTTCTTTGAGTTGGACAAGATGCTTTCAAGTTCACTTTCAAACTGATCCACTTGGATGTTGAGTGACTCGATGCAGTGCGCGAGCCACATTGTGATGTCATCTTTCTCCTTCTGGGCGGGATCAATCTTCGTTGCCAACCCCAGCCCCTCCTTGGAGTAGGCTTTTGTTTTCGTCTCCCTCTCCACAACTTTGAATCTTTCCATTTGCTGCACACAGGACAAGGGAAGTAGATAAATTGTCATAATGATAATAATAACTAGTTATTATATAGCGCATTTTACAATAATGTATCAATACGCTTTACATTAGTGCCCTGGGGTCGATTTCACAAAACTTTTCCTAACTTAGGACTAGTCCTAGGCAATGCTAAGAGATTTATTTCTTATTTATTTATTATATATTTCTGATAATGAAACCAAGGATGCCTCACAAGTGAACTTAATCACTGTAGCTCGCAAGCCTGAGGAAACCTGTAAATAAGGGTGCTTGCAATGTGAACCAGAAACACAGGGGTTAAACCCCTACTCTTCCACGATAAGTGTTCTGGGTTCTTTTACGTGCACTACCAATCCTAGTACACGGGACCAACGGCTTTACGTCCCATCCGAAGGACGAAGCATGTGGTTAAGTGTCTTGCTTAAGGACACAAGTGTCACGACTGGGATTCGAACCCACACTCTGCTGATCAGAAACACCAGAGCTTGAGTTCGGTGTTCTTATCCGCTCGGCCACGACACGCCATGGGACTAGTCTTAAGTTAAGACCAGTTACTGGTCCTAACTTCAGATAAAACTAGTCTTATCTCTTTGTGAAATCGGTCATTGGGCCAATAACATTCCTTTAATCTTTCTCAGCTCCCTGGGGAGTATACAGCCCCGAGTTTCTGTGGTGCTCCGAAGGTTTTTCAATATCAACACAATATCAACCTCTACCCTCGCAGGTACACATTTATACCCCTGGGTGAAGAGAAGCAATTATAGTAAAGTATCTTGCTCAAGGATACAAGTGTCATGACCGGGATTCGAACCCACACCCTGATGACTTAACCATCGGAACTTGAATTTGATGCTCTAAACCACTCGGCCACATGACACCCCATGATACTAATATTTAATAACCCATTAGTTGCCACAGATTGCCACTGCAGAAACTGATCAAGCTTGAAAACCTTACCTCTTCTAGGCCTGGGCGACTAGTGAAATTCACTACACGCTTCGCAGTCGCGCTTCGATTTGTCGCGTAAACCAAGATTGAGGATCGCTGCAGGCGCAAGATGGTAAAATGTAACAATCATCAAATGAGACTTGAGGGAAGTTTTGAATGAAACCAGCAAAGGAGAAGTTTCACATTTTCCGGTAAATAGTTCCACAATGAGTGAGCAACAGAAGCAGATCATTCGCTCAGAACTATGAGGTCTGTAGTGCAGGTTGCATATTTTGGAGCTCCTGGTAAATGGAGTTTATTGATCAAGAGTGGTCTACAAAGTAATTGTTTCCAAAAAGAAACTTTCATTTTGAAGTAAAACATTTACTTGTGTAATTTGATTTTTCGTTTTCAAATGTATACACATTTTTCATGTACTGACGTTTGATCATCATGGAAATGCACTGAGCTGACGAAATGATCTTTCACACTATTATACTTTGTACATTGGATTGCGTTTTCCTCAAAAGATGCTGTTAACAAAAGCTAACAAATAAATTAAAGGATATACAACTTTTTTCAACAAAAATTACGTAAATAATTTCTTTCCAAGGTGGGCACAATGAGATAAATAATAAATTCAAGTCATGTCCCTGACATTTCTTATTGTGGATTATGAACGTGATTCTAATGTGAATTTATAAATAAACAAAACACTCATCGGAGACTTTCTAAGGAAGGCAAGGGTGAGATGAGGTCAGTGTTCCTGTGTTAGAGGAAGTACTCTAGCATTAGAACTAGGTCTGGGTTCATTGATTGCTTGGTAAACATGGAATCTGTCTGCGCTTCGCTATGGATGGTATGAGGAGTAAAAATTTACAAAGGGATGATTTTACAAAGAGAATAGGACTCGCAAGGGTAGATTCGTTCATATAATCCGGGCTCGAATCTGAAGGCAAAAATCCACAAGACCGTAGGACTTGTAGCTCCCAGAATGTTTTTTAACAAGACCAGAGTTTAAAAGAGAAAAACAAATACCTTCACAGTTTAACATTTGAACTGTTTTAATTTGAACGAGCACTAAGAGAGGATTTATCTCATTTGTATTATGGGTAAGAATTCTTAAACACTCAACAGGACTGAAAGAGATTTATCAGACTGATATCAGTCGTGAGTTTACTGGCCCGATGCTATAATCACTGGCCTTGGGCCTGCGGTCCGGTGTTAAATACGAGCATTGACAATGCACTCGCTTTCAGCTTGTAGATGCTACGCACGAATCTACACTTTCCCGTCCATTCTCCCTAAACTTACCCCAAGCAATGAACAACTGTCTTTACTTTGAAATACTAATGTACTTCAAATGTTAAATCTCAATCTTAACTTAGAAACACTACCAAGGTTTTCCCATGCACAAGCTAGCGTATCGGGCCGATACGCACGAATTACAGGCAGATATGCACGAATTGTGTCTGATACGCCAAAATATTTTTTTAAATTATTTCTTTTTTTTTTGGGGGGGGGGTGGACTTCAGATCAAATTTTTTCAGATCAAAAAATCATGAAGATAAAACCATTTGGAATGCCGCAGATTGCACAGTAGGGCTTTCACATCCAAATATAAACACCAAGTAAAAAATATTCTGAGGACATCATTTCAATTCAGCATGCTTAGGCCAAACTTCGGATCCAGAATGACCCAGTTTTGAAAATTCCAGGGGAGAACCATGACTATAAATAAAACAATAATTTTCAAGTTTTACAAATGCTGACTTTCTCTTTTCGGAGCAACTTACCGTCTCTATGAGTTTCCTGTTTTCTAGCAGCGTTCTCTTGTCTTTGATTTCATTTGATGCAGCCCATGTTTTAATCTGGTCTCGTAGCCGCTGTAAACAAAAAATATAAAGTGCACACAATAAAGACCTTAGCATCTGCAATCATAAATCATTGGCGTGTCGTGGTCGGGCGGATAAGAACACTGAACTCAAGCTCTGGTGTTTCTGATCAGCAGAGTGTGGGTTCGAATCCCAGTCGTGACACTTGTGTCCTTAAGCAAGACACTTAACCACATGCTTCGTCCTTCGGATGGGACGTTAAGCTGTAGGTCCCGTGTGTTGTGTAATGCACGTAAAAGAACCCAGTGCACTTATCGAAAAGAGAAGGGGTTCGCCCCGGTGTTCCTGGTTTGATCGGCAGCATAAATGCGCCACAGCACCTTGTAAACCATTACACGGTGCTTTGTAAAGGACTTGGTCTCATACTTCAAAAACGTAGCTCCACAATACCTTGCAGGAAAATAATGAATGTTAAAAGCGCCTTGAGCGTCACTGAGTGGCGGATATGTGCGCTACATAAGAAGCCACTATTATTATTATTATTATTAAAAATTAAACCTCCTATGTAAATTATTTCCAGTGAATTGTCCAACGATTTGAAACTACTCTACTGCAAATGTGCGTGTGTACTGTGTGGATGCAAATAACACATAATTTCATACTGTAGGCTGGCATAGTTTTATCTATCATTGAAAACCACAGAAGTAGATGTTAAATGATCAGACAGTAGGAGGGTTAATCTCACTTTCGGTGGGCAAGTGGGTAAAGCGATTGGAAACAAATCAAACCAGGAATTGCGTCTCTTTACACTCAACGAAAGAACTTCAAACCAGATTCTTTGTGTTCTACCATCTTGTTACAATGCGACTTGGCCATCAAGCATGAAAACCCTTGATTGTCATACATCGTCACAGAGTGTTTTTTTGTCTGCAGGAAAGGGAAGCCAGAGCAGACACAGTGGGGAGTTCTGCACTGGGGCATGCCTGCAACTTTGCACAGAAGTAACTGTGTTTATGTGGATGCATTCACTGCATGAGATCAGGCCTGATGAAAAGTAATACATCACCTTTTACAAATTTTTTTTTTTTTTTTTAAATAGACAAATGTTATTCAATGTTGACTTTTAGTCTGAAAAATATCTTTCAACTCTGTTGAGTAACGAAGGATACTTACCCAAAAGACAAATGAGATAAATTTTCTGTTGAAACTTTTCTCTCAATTTGATTATGGTCTTGTAAAAATATTTCTGGTCCAGTAAAGGTTTTTAGCAACAAGCCCTGCGGTCTCAGGATTTTCCAACCAAATTCTAGCCCTGCTCGGGGGACGTCCTCATAGGTTTAACCTCAACATGGGGAAAGTATTAAGAGATAAACTTCCCAGACTCTTACCTGTAATTTCTTGATCTCTTTCTTAAGATCTGCCTCATATTTCTCCTTCTGATTACTGTTGGTTGCATTATGAACCTGCCACACAAAAAGAAATCATTGCAAGAAGTGCACTTAAAAATCAATTGCTTTCAATAACTTTCAATATTTTCTTGCCTTGGTTTACAAAAGTCAACTTGTCAAATTATGAGTCCCAACAACAAATGCTACAATTACATGTTCGTCACTCTTTTGATTCTATTAAAAAAACTTTCATATTTGGCGATTCTCATAAAAAGGCAAAGTTCATGTGACTTGTAACCTACAGGATTTGCAGGCCCGATGCTTTATTCTTCTAAGGGCAAGGCAGTTTTTGCTTAATAAAGGGCACCTTTATGAGGGAAATTTAAGGCACACCTAAGTAATGCCCAAGGGCAAGTCTCAACGAAAGAACTTCAATCCAGATTCTTCTTGTTACAATGTGACTTGACCATCAAGCATGAAAACCCTTGATTGTCGTACATCGTCACAGAGTGTTTTTCTGTCTGCAGGAAAGGGAAGCCAGAGCAGACACAGTGGGGAGTTCTGCGCTGGGGCATGCCTGCAACTTTGCACAGAACTAACTGTGTTTATGTATGTACTGTGTGGATCAACCTTGTTCCCAATGGTGTACGATCTGGCCGCGCCATTTTGTTTTTCTTTCCCAGAATGCCTTGTTCGATTGTAACCTCTGGAAGTGTGACTTTAAAGTATCCAAATATATTGGATATATTTAATTAGTCCTGTGGTTGATCCATTCTGTGTTACAGACTACGCAGAGCGCGCCGTCAAAGGACACATCAAGTCATAGAACCACTGGCCCCCTCTTATTCTTTTTTGATCTTGTGATACGTCTAACTGTATGCAGCTAAGGGTGACCACATAAAAACATGATTAATTTGAAATGTAGTGCGTCGAAATACGTGCATTTTTACACGCGCATACTAAGCGCACGACAAGCGTGCACGCAAAGCAGTCAGTTTTGGTGAGCCAATCAGGGTTGATTTTCAGTGTTTCCCTCCCAGGTGTTAGCGACGAGAGGTATCGATACGGCGCACTGCCCATGGTAGCGAGGCTGTGTGTGGATGCATTCACTGCACGATATCAGGCTGGATGCTTCGTTTTTGGAAGGGGAAGGGCACCAAGACGTTTTCTCAATGAGGAAATTGTAAATTTCTATCGGAACATTTCAAGGGGCACTAAGGCAATGAACAAGGGCAATGGAGGCATTTGCCTCCATTGCCTGTGTGAAATTTCAGGCCTGGATGTAGCTCGAGTTTAAATTATTTTCACCTTAAGAAAAAAGGCTTACCTTTTGCCAAATATCTTCGAAAGTCTCCACTCCTTCGGTCACCTTCTTCAAGCACCTTTCGATTTCACCTGATGAACACAAAACAAACATCATTGCATGATTAATCAAACAAAAGTTAGAAAACATGTAGCAGGTAAGAAAAGGTTGGAGAACACAATCAATACATACTATAGGCAGCAAATGTCATACAGTGTACTTAAAGTAATACGCTCTTGACACTTGTGTCCTTAAGCAAGACACTTAACCATTATTGCTTCGTCCTTCGGATGGGACGTAAAGCCGTAGGTCCTGTGTGTTGTGTAATGCACATAAAAGGAACCAAGTACACGTATCGTTCAGAGAGGGGGGTTTGCCCCGGTGTTTCTGGCATGCCTGGCTGCATTAAGTTTGCGCCACAGCACCTTGTAAACCGTTACATGGATCTACTATTATAAGGGAAGTATACATGTAAAATGAGTGTTATAATTCCAAACATACATGTAGCTCTACATGTATGAAAAGCGATATATAAGAAAAAATTACAAGGCCTGACTATAAACATTGTACAAATACATATTTCAATAGTACAATGCCAGTCAACTTTAACAATGACCATTTGTACTTAAACAAAAAAGAGGAAAATGTTCGCAATACACACTGAAGACAAAAATAATAATATTGTGACACAAAAACTTCTTCAATTTTCCTGGGAAATATACCAGGAAAGTTTCACAATAAATGAAGCTTTTAAAATTGCCTTTGTGATATTTCCTAAAGACTTGATAGAATGGGGGGGGGACTTTCTATTCTTGTATCTTCCATAGTCTTTTGAGTATGGACAATGATATAATTAACTTAATACTTCAAGCAAACAATAGAGCGCATCGAGAATACTCAAAACAAGAAATGAAACAGGTTAAATCTCACTCAACAAAGACTGAAACAAGTACACGCCATTGATGCACTGAAACCAATAAATTGACTGAAACAATCTGCAGGACAAAAATGCCATCCATGTACAGTTATTGTTAACCTTGAGGGAATTCTTGTAAATTGTTCAGTTCGAACAGACATACATATTAACGTACGTACGTAAGTTGTACCATGGTTTTCTGTACTGAATTTTAGTGATAACAAACTTTCTATAAAGTGGTGCACAAGTCATGCAAGGATCTTGTCATGAGCCGACAGTTCCATGACAAGATCCAACAAGCCATTGAACCATGCGAAGTTCTCTTGACCACCACGAAAAAGAAACTGAAGCGGTACGATTCACCTGTCCTGACAACAATCACACAGCAAGGCACAGAGAAGGAGGATGAAATAAGAGTAGAAACAAAGGAAGAGATGGTGTGTAAGAAGACACTTATAAAGGAGGAGCAAAGGAGGACAGAGAGGAATTGAAAAAGTTTGTTTTGAAGTCATCAGCAGTGCCCTTAAGGTGAAGGGATCGATGATGATAAAGATGATGAAAGGACTTTCTCAGCGTTGTAGCTAGGGCAAATTAAGTGCCGGCTAGATTTGTCTAGATCATTCAGACTCTAGTTACCGACAGCAACTGCCATTGGTGCCCTGTACCATTCAGGCATGAGAATATGCGATGATAACAAAAAAACGGAAACAAAATCTAACGCTAAAATTGCATTGTCCGGATTTTGGGCATTGTCCGGATTTTGGGCAATTTCCGGAATTTGTGCATGTCCGGAATTTGGGCAAGTTGACCAAGGCGTCAGGGCCACATTCAATGAATCCCTCTGGCGTTATTGGGACCATGGGTGTGATCGAGGACAAGTTAATAGGAGGAAAATACTTTTTAAAAAGATGAAAACATAACAGTGCTAGACGTATATTGTCTTAAAAAGCTCAAAATAAAATCATCTTCCCAACTTTTCACGAAAATTGAACGGAGTAGTAATTTGAAATTTTGATTTTTTGAGTATTTACCGGTGATAGTAAATCATTGTGTTAAGTGTTTCCCCCCTTTGGCCATTGAAAGCTGTCTTCAAACATATTTTAGTATCTCCTAACGTCAACGAATCTCCGCCTCACACACACAGACACACGTCTGTCGCACACTTGCAAGCATGTGGTCTCGAAGTTAGTTCCAGTTCATAGTTCAATGCGTTAAAATATCTCCAGCCGTAAAACACAATAAACATATCGAAGAAACGGCGCTTTTGCCTCTGGTGCTTACTGATGACTGGTATAAAAAGTATACCAAACACAGCTCAAAACCAACACACAAGGTCTGTCCACTATTGCTCGATGTACCCAAGTCTACAATGGTCTATCTTTCTTTAAACACTTGCATGCCCCTTTATTCATGATATTTTTCATAAACCAATAGAGATTATCTAAATAATGACTTCCTCAAACCGTCTAACGAAGATGTATAACACCTTAATCCTAAGAGGGATACAGTATTTGCAAGATCACAAAAAGATTACTGCTAATGGTTTTACATATGTCAAACATTGCTTGCCTCTTGTAAAGTTGGTTGACATTATGTGCAACATGACACTATCAGCGGAGGGCATGCTGAAGTGTTAGGGGATGCTACATTAATTTCTGCCCAATGAGGGCCGAGATATAACCACATGACAGAGAAGAGGAAACATTAATTACTGTAGATGATTTTCTGCTGCAAGTGCAAAACACTAGCATGCTATATTTAGACACATCTGTTTATTTGGGGGAGGCAGAATTATTTTGTCAACGAAATTACAGACGTGGCGTTTCGCGGTCGTGCGGTTACACGCACCAGACTTAAGCTCTCGTTGTTTCTGATCGGCAGAGTTTGGGTTCGAGTCCTGGTCTTGACACTTGTGTCCTTCAGAAAGACACTTAACCAATATTGCTTCATCCTTCGGATGGGATGTAAAGCCGTAGGTCCCGTGTGTTGTGTAGTACATAAGAACCCAGTACACTTATCGCTAAGAGAAGGGGTTTGCCCCGGTGTTTCTGGCATGATTGGCAAATTCCATACACACAACCAACCCTGCCCGTGTGACCCATCAAGACAACACAGTACATATTAGAACTATGGCACATGTATTTACTTGACTTAGGTTGCTCACACTCTACTCATCACTACCTAATTTACCCCCAAGGCATCTACCTCTGGTGTCGTCATTGTTGAAATCTGATCAGGTTTCCTAGTTGCGAAACTGGAATTTGAAAAACCTTCGCTCATTAAAAAAAACTTCAGCTAAATATCTGTATTTGTTCACAAAGATAGCATTATATGATAGGGTGTCATGGCTGAGCGGTTTAGTTTAGAGCATCAAATTCAAGTTCTGGTGGTTAAGTCATTGGTGTGTGGGTTTGAATCCCGGCCATGTCTTTTGTGTTCTCGAGCAAAATGCACTACTATAAATGTTTCTCTTCACGCAGGGGTATAAATGGGTACCTGCGAGAGTAGAGGTTGATATTGTGTTTGAAAAAGCCCTCTGAGTGCCACGGCAGCCCAGGCTGTATACTCCCCAGGGAGCTGAGAAAGATTAAAGGAATACTATTGGCCCAAAGACCAGGGCACTTATCTAAAGCACATTGATATGTTATTGTAAAATGCACTATATAAGAACTAGTTATTATTATTATTATTGATAGCACAGTATCATGGTCAAATACATCAATTGCGAAATTTGGCTTATTGTGAGTATTTAAGTCATAATGTCTTCTGCCGCTTAGTCCCAATGGGAGACTTTGGATCACTAGGTGGCAGCAGACTTACCAGGTAAATTTGCCAATGTTTTTTAGTTCTGAGCATGCACACATTACCGAGAACAATGGATTTACCTGGTAAGTCTGCTGCCACCTAGCGTTCCACAAGTTCTCCACTGCATCACTACTGCCACATCACTATCCCTAACATCCCCTACACTTCATAATTCAACTGCATGTTTTGTTCGATTTCGTTGGACTGCTCACAGACTTTGATACTGGTAAACTGATTAATGCTTCACATGGGATCAGGCATACTACCATAATCAGAGTCCACCAGTTTGAACATTGAGCTACTATTTGGCTGGTACTGAGCTGTGAGGAAGGATCTTTGTCAATCATTCATGGGAGTTTAATAGCTAATGTTCACATGACAGTCATTTAGATATTTGATTGAGATAGTCTAAGTGTGTCAGGTATTCAAGTTCATAAGTAACGCAAATAAAGAGTGTCTTCCGTTTCAAGGTTTTTATTCTAACCATCAGTAAAATCCTGCAATATCCATCTCATAATTTTGTTTGATTTATGACAGTAACCCTACACTTACAGGTACAGCTAGAGGCCAGGCATACCAATCGTATCATGCTTCAAAGCATTTGAGTGTCAAGTTACCACGGTCTGATAGTGTGGCAGGATTTTAATGAATTTTGGACGGCTCCTTGCCAGAATACCTACTGTAGTATGCGATTGCCAAAGTGAAGGATTCAGAAGGACTGGGGCTGGTAGGCCCAGACATTAATTGCTTATCACAGTAAGGCATTCCAATTTTATCTAAGTCCAAACAATTTGGTGTGGAGTTGTTCCGTCCCAACTTAAGAATCGCCCCAACTATAGTTGGGACCAGTCCCAACTTGAGTATTATAGTTGGGACGGCCAAACTGTAGCTCGGACTGCCTCTATTTTAATAGGGATAACATTAATCAGTCAATCACTAAATGCAGTGGGCATCTCTACTAAGTAATTTTCGATCATCAGGTTTCTCGGTTGACTTCGGGGCTCATACGTGATATTTAGTAATCAGGGGAAAAAAATTGACAAGAATCCATTCGAATATCACTCCATCACTCTATCGCCCACAGACACCACCAGCAGCACTGCATGACTGAATTTCAGAGAATGGGCATGCTAGCTGGCCCCCTGTACAGTCATGACAGTGAATCCTGGGATCCTAGCTACAGTTGGGCCGTCTCAGCTGTAACACTCAAGTTGGGACCGGTCCTAACTATAGTTGGGGTGATTCTAAAGTTGGGACGGAACCGAGTGACATAAAAGATGAGAATATGGGAGGACTGAGGCCACAGGCAAGCAAAATTGCCTAGTCTGTAGGGTTGGTCACATTCTGCTTTCATTGTAGTTGCTTTCATTAAGTTTCTTTGTAAAATGGTTGGAAGGTCTCCTTTGTCAACCGTCTTGCAAGTGACGGTTGAAGTTAAAATTTTGACATCCAATGATGTTGAACTGCATTTGCAGCAGCAAAGTGTGCCTCAAATGTTGTTCACATGGATGTCAATGCATGTAGCTCGTACATCTGCAATGTCAGTTACAGTGTGGATAGATGCACCAAGCAGCGATGTACAAAGTACACATTAAAGCTGGACAAGAAACCATTCCTGCTGCATTATTCTTGTTCCCTGCCTGAATGTCGGTCGTTTCAAACACAAGTCATTTTGTACACACAGCTTCTTATTAGAACAAAGGCTTCCAATAGGCTTCTGGAAACAACAACAGACTGTCAATCATTCATTCTCACTTAGAGATGCATATTTCATATTTCTGAGTATTTTATTTTGTCTATGCGTAGTCTTAATCTCTTTTAATGAGAACTTTAAGATATCTCAATTGTGAAGCCAACATTGGCGATATTTCGTAGTCTTTGGCGTCAACAAAGGAAGGCTACTTCCTTTTTTGCATAATTAGCTTCAGTTTTAAAAGACTCGGGTAGCAAACAAATTGGGTTTGATATTTCGGGGACGAGTCGAATTGGGTACAAATTGACCTGCTTTGCTCAACCGATGCTTACAAATACAATACAACGACACTATTTCATGCTTGACCTCTGACCGAATTTACAACACGAACAGCAGTTTGTGTGTATTTTTTAATGTCAATCAACAGCTTTCTTTTCCTACTACTCTGTGGGATAATATGATAAAGTATTATTAATTAACATCATGAGATTTCACGTCAGAAAAGCTAGGCCTACCAACAGACAATATGAATATTTACAAATGAACACATTTATCTAATATGCCTTGACTTGAGCATGTTGCTTGCTCCATGATGGAATTTAGATGTATCTATTAGGCAAGTACTAGTACAGTATTTAAAATCATTTTTTGAGCAAGAGCAACATTTTGTTAGCAAAAATTAGCAGTCAGAATGAGCTACTGACATTGACAGAATTTGTGATGAAAAAGCCGACAAAAAACATAATTTTTTTTAGTTTTTAAACAATTTTACACAATTTAAATTATACTCCTCATATACAATAAAACAGGTTTTTGTCCCAGGTTTTTTACTCAGGTCCTACAGGTAAAAGACATTTTAAAATAAAAAACAAAAACACAATTTCACATCTATCATCAGTCACAACAGAGAGACACGCAGTGCGCCCTCTTCCTTGATTTTGTTCACAAACGTTGACGAATATTTTTCAATTTTGACCAACTTTAAACCCCACTATCAGTAAATATTCTCACCTTGTAACTTCCTTTTATCGCCCATCTTGTTACACCAGCCTCAGTGTGACAGTTTTGGCCATCAATGTGGTATTCTGGGCACAGGTTTCAGGTCTTTCAATGAAATTTATAGTTCTGTTTTTCTGCGGTTTTACATCGGGGGTTCATTACAGTAAAGATGGCGGCGGACCTCATAACTCATAATTTCGATCAAATTTACATCAAGAAAGTAGTTCAACTTAACATGATGTACTCTAAGTGTGGTGTAAACTGCTCATCAGGGCTCGAAAAAATTCACATATTATTCTTAAATTTATAACATTATGAGTTTCCTTATGTTTGCGTGCCTGATAAATCATTAAAAAAGAAATATTGTTAGCGCGTATGGATATAATTACCCGTGCATAATGCATGCTTTATGTGGGAATCCCAGGATGGTCATTGCACTTTTAATGAAAGAAATACGAATAGACCCACTCAAATTGTTCTAAAAACAATCTCCCAACAAATTGTTTACAAAACATGACATCTTACTCATTTGTTTTATGACAGCACTATGTCACCTTAATTTAGTAATTGTCAGCTTTATGTAAACTTGAAGCAATTTTTGGAGGTCATCAGCAGAGGCGGAGGCAAGGTTGTGCCTTTATTGACGCAAGGGCTGATGGGATATATTTTGGTTACCTCCGTTCGAAGTTCAGCAGCTAGGTAGTTAAAAAAAATGGACATGCCATTGGATTGTGCAGTAAGACGAAAACAAAATATTTCCGATTTTCTGTTTTTGCATCAATTTTTGTCTACTATGGCAATGTATATTAATCAATTGGTATAAGAATCGACATATCCTCGTGGAGTCATCTTCAGATCAGAAATCGGGCCTTGAAATGTAAGAAAATCCGACATTTTAATTTAAAATATTTTTTTTTAAAATATGGTCGATATGAATATGATTATGATGAAAGACAGAATTTATGCCTATCGGATCAGTACTGTGTCCATTGGACAGACGGTAACATTCATTAGCCCTTAACTTGTTAATGCAAAATGATCGACACACGGTGATCTATCCATACTTCCCGTTGTTGTTGTGTGGTGATCTACCCTACCTCTACCTGTCTACCCTTCTTGTTCCATCATGTCCATCCATAATGAATGATCACTTTTCCTTGTGTTGTGATTTTTTGTGTGGTGATCTACCCATAGTGAATTCCCCCTTCTTGTGTGGGGTGATCCACCCTCCCTTACTAATTCTTCTACTTCCTTGTAGTAATCTACCCATTAATGCCCATACTTCCCCTTGTGTGGTGATCTACCCACTGACCCATAGGCCATACTTCCCCTTCTTGAATGTGGGGTGATCGCCGGGTGATCTACCCATATTTATCATACTAATTTACTTACTGTGTGGTGATGAATGGTCGCAGATGGCAACAAGTGTTCCAAATATACAAATCTGCCCCTTGAACAAGATGACACACGTGAAAGTGATTATTGAATGGTTAATGCAGGTTTGCCAGATGCAAATTGTTTGTTTTCTGAAATCACCTTTTAGGCTATAAATTGTATTTGTTGAAAATATTTGTGTTCTTATAATTCAACTGCAGTGCTAGTGCCAAAACAGAGATCCCATTATGGACCTTAGCCTCACTGGATCTCAGATATCCTCGATCAAAAGACCCAGCTCAGCAGGAGGTAGACCAGGGTCGAGCAGTGGAGGTCGCCAGGGTACCAGCGGAGGTCGTACCACACCAAAGACATCCAATCATGTGCGGACCAGCAGTAGCCAGAGCAGCGTGGTTACCGGCGGGGTTCATGGGTCGTCTGCAAGGAAACCAAGCCCAGGGAGAAGCCGACCGGAAAGGACCAACTCAACGAGTGTAAGGTTTTGTTCAGAAGATGAATGAAGGGTAGAATGGGGGGACATCAATGCTTTACTCCATAACCACCATCAGGGTCCAGTTTGATGGCTCTGCTTACTGCTGAATTCTGCGCTTGCGATCACCATTCTCTGCTTACAGGGCAAGCGCCGAATATCTGCGCTAGCTGTGTAAGTGGAAAATGACTAGTAACATGAAGTACACACTCGGGAAATTTCCATGCCAACCTGTGAAATACGCCGACATACGCGCGGAATTTCCTGCTTCTGTAAGCATCCATTCTTTCCTTCTTTGGTTTACTACAAACTACTGCACACATGGAAGTCTGCCAGATCTACAAGACCCCTTGCGGAAAAACCTGGATTATTTTATCTCAATGATGATGCAAGCATGACAAAAACAAACAAAAAAACATGGCCTTTTCTGAGAAGCAGAAGTAGAATCACACCAAAGAAGGGGAAAGAATGCAAACTTTAAACCCCCTTAAACTGTAACACAAACAAAGATTTCTACACAATAGTTGGCAAATTGTTGGGAATTATTTTATAAGTGGTTTCTAAATTCTTAGTAGACTTACAATATTTTTCATATTTTGTTGTTTATTTAATATGTAGGGAGTAACCAACGGACTGGTAATAAATTCCTCATCTTTATCAAATGGAAGACACAAAAGAGGTAAGATTCTTGAACTGTCAATATAAAATTAAATAACAATCTTTCATGAAATCATTTAATGAACGCATCTGCACAGTACACACAAATTACAGTTCATTCTTTGCACAGTTGCAGGCATGCCCCAGAGCAGAACTCCCCACTGTATCTGCTCTGGCTTCCCTTTCCTGCAGACAGAAAAACACTCTGTGACGATGTATGACAATCGAGGAATTTCATGCTTGATGGTCAAGTCGCATTGTAACAAGCCAAAGAATCTGGATTGAAGTTCTTTCGTTGAGTGTAGACGCAATTCCTGGTTTGATTTGTTTCCGTTAGTTTTGATTCACCAATAAAAACACTCATTTCACCCACTTGCCTCTCCAAAAGTTAGATTAACCCTCCTACTGTCTGATCAATTAACATCATCCAATGAGGTTTTGATTGATAGTTGAACTATGCAAGCCTGCAATGATATCATGTGGTGTCTGCATGCACAGTACATACAAACTAGTTCTGTACACAGTTGTGCCACCTTACACAACCCAGGCAGTTGAAGGGTTTCAACTGAATTGAGTTGAATTGAGTTGGTCAACTCAATCGGTAAATGTTACTTCAGAATAATCAGTATCTAAAAATGTGTATCTTTTTTCAAAATTGTGGGTGGGTGGGTCAAATTGTGGCGTGTTGTGGCCAAGTGGTCTAGTTCAATATATGTTTTGTGTTCATTAGGTTCAAGTCATAACGCTGAGTTAAGTCATCGCAGTAACGCCAGTGAAGACAGTAGTGGAGTCTCAGCACGTAGCCGGGAAGCTCCCAGGTAAACTGGGCCCATTTTCATAGAGCTGCTTAAGCACAAAAAGTAGCTAAGCACAACAAAATTATGCTTACTAGAATAAGGTTACCAGCCAAAATACTATGTCTCATGTACAACTTGTGACTGGCATCCTGCTCGTTTCTGCTAAGCAACCAATTGTTAAGCAACATTTTCTGCTTAGCAGCTCTATGAAATTGGGCTATGGCCATTAGAACCACCCATAGGTTAAGTCCCAATTCAAGCTGTTTAAATACATTTATTACACACCATTTTGTGCCCTGATCATGTAAGACTTTTTGAAGGATTAATAATATAACCCTAATCTTCTCCTGCAAAAGTCTCTTCAGGGAGTTGTCTGACTTTGTAGGATTTTCATTTCATTTCATTTGTTAATTCTGGTTGTGAAGCCAAGGATTCTCAGAAAAGCAAACACACTATACTAGCCAAGAACCCCATGAAGAGAAGACAAGGAAGGAAGTTTCGGTTTAAGATTTGGGAGGAAAACCTCAGAGATTTATACCAGGGAAAACCCACGCAATCAGGTAGGGACTACAAACCCAATCCACATAGTGCCCCCCGGTGGGATTCGAACCGGGGTCCTAGAGGTAGAAGGCGAGGAAAGATACCAGTACACCAACCCAACCGAGGAGATAAATACCAATGTTCCTAAAAGATAATTTTGTTTTCGCAGTAGCAGTGCTACAGATTTCCTGGCCCTATTTGACAGCGGCCATCAGCCTGTCATCAAGAACCGATCCAGTAAACCCAAGAAGGCATCAACTCGTAATCACTGGAATGAACCGGTGAGTTCTCTATCTGGAAAAAGAAAAACAAGTAGTGAACAAAAATATTGAGGTGGTCAACCCTAACTGTGCCGGGATGATTTATATTTGCGCAAATTTTGACTAGCTGTTGGGGTTGTGATTTTGAGTGGAAGATAAACATAGGCCAAGGATTCTCAGAAAAGCGAACTTAATCACTGTACTAGCCAAGAACCCCATGGAGAGAAGACAATGAAGGAAGTTTCAGTTTTAGATGTGGGAGGAAAACCTGAGGGAAACCCACACTATCAGGTAGGGGCTGCAAACCTGATCCACATAGTGCCCCCGGCGGTTAAGAGGGGGTTAGAGGAGTTCATTTGGCCAAAATTTTCTAGTACCAGATAAAAAGGTTTTGTTTTTTGTTGTTGCTTTCTTGGCCGATTTGTTTTTCTTTTTGCTGTGCCCAAACTGTTTTGCCCGAATTTTGGAGGGCAGTTGCCCCCACCCCCCTGGGTCGTACTCCTATGAGAGTAAGGAATCAGTCTTTTGGTCCAGTCCTTCCCCAAGATTTGATTTCTCTTATACAGGATAGTTTGAATCTTAAAATGTTTTGTGGATGTTGTGGTGGTTTAATATTTGTTGTAAATCTTTCTAATTTTACAGCCATCAGGAAGGGCCTTTGCTATCCCTTCAAGTGCAAGGAGCAGCAGCACCATCGACTCTTACACTCTCAACAGTGGACGGCATGACACATCCCGAGATACATCCCGGGGCGCCCCCGCTCTACAACTCAACGCGCACACCACGCTCCTCTCCAAACAGGAAAACCAAAAAAATTCTCCCCAGTCAGTGGACGCAATGCACTTGCTGAAAAACTCCATGAACACCAACAATACAAATTTAGACTCTACCCCGCCAGCAGCAGCCGGGGATGCCCAACTTGTCAGCAGCTCTGAGAAGAATTTCAGAGCCTCGAGCCCCCGGAAAACAAGTAACACCACAAGTAAACGCTTAGCACTTTCAACCCCACGAGAGAATGACTCAAGAAACAGTGCTAGGTCTCCAAGACGAGACCAAGGTCCACTCTCACCGACACATCCAGTTGCCGAGACTTACATAGAATCAGTGAATGAAGCAGCTGGTAAAATTCAGAGATGGTATCGGACAAATGTTTCAAAAAGGCAGAGGGACGGCGAGGAGGAGATCAGGAAGATCTTGGATCAGAAGAGACGGGAGAGAGAGGAGCTGCTCCAACAGCAGCAGAAAGAGGAGGAAGCTGAGCTACGGCGGGAGGGAGATAAGAAGAGGAGTAGAGAGGAGAAGGCAAGGTTGGCGAGACATGCTGCGATAGAGGTGGGTTTATTATCAGAGACTCTTATGATAGTTTGATTCGGCTGGTTTGGTCAAAGCTCGTAAGAGAAGCTCATGTCGACAAACTTGTCAGAAGAGATGTGAGGGTGTTTGGGAACAATTATAATGTAGGTCGTTGCTTTTTTACAGGAGCTTCAGAGGAAACGAGAGGAGAAGGCTAAAGACATCCGTGAGAAGGCGGAAGAGGAGATCCGATACCTCCAAGCCAGTGGCAAGGTCTCCAAGAAGCCGGCCCCGAAGCCTCGACCAAGAAGCTCTAGTAACTCCAGCCGGAAACAGCGGGGGGACTCTGTGAAGACTCCCCCGGAGCAAGCGACCAGCAGTAGGACCCCAGACGAAATGATGGGGGCAGTAGGAGGAAGTGTTCCACGACCAGCCACTGCCAGTAGTGTTGGCAGAAAGGTGGATGAAATATTTGATGTGAGTTGGGTTGAATTTTTAGAACAGCAAACAGTTTTGTTTTTTATAATTCAGTTGCAATTTTTAGTGTTTGGTACTTCTGTGTACTGCTAGAATAGCTACAACTATGTTGTTTTTGTCTGCACCTAGAACAACTAATTAAGGTGAACTTGATGCACTAGAAATAATTGATATTAATAATAATAATAAAGAGAGATTTATAAAGCGCAAACAGTTGCAGATCGGTTCCGCCTCAAGGTGCTGAAGATTATTGCTATTAGCAGTGCTGCAATTTGTTCTTAACCACGTGCTGCTGGGTGATGTGTATCAGGCAAAACTTTTACGGACACAGAAACAGTGAACTGAAAAACACGTTTTTTAAATGGCCATGGGTTGCCGTCAGCAGAGGTGTGTACACGTTGGAACTATTTTTCAGTGCAAGATCAATCAACATTTTATATCAGAAGTCCAACAAAAATCCTGTGTGTGAACCTCAATGGAAAGTGGTTTACAGATGTCAACAAAAAAAAACAGAAAGGTTTTTTCTTTATCATCTTCATCCAATAGGATCCGTCGACACATAGAACACAACAAACTGAGGATGAACCATCGGGGACACCAAGTGTAGCTGCCACTAAGACCACCCTAACCGATCTCTTAGATACTCTAAAGCTCCTAGAAGAACCCGTCAAAGTCCCTAGCCCCACAGATACCAAGAAGAAAGGACCAGCATGGCGTAAGAGAAAGTCCTACTGTTTCTTATTCGATTTCTCAAGATATATTTTGTCATTTTTTATGATTCAAAGTTACTTTCATAATAACATTAAACACTGTTTCCCAATACTTCACATTATAAACAAGAACCTGTGAAATTTTGTTGATATTTGTGTCGGTAAACTTACAGGCAGTGACACCCTAAACCACCTGTTTACGCCTCATTAACTTTTGATCAGATAAGAAAGATCATGTTAAAAACTGCTCGTTCCCAAACTGTTGAGTACCGACCGGAGTTTGTCATAGGCAAACTCAAGTCTGCTCCTATTGGGTGTTTCAAGTAAGGTGAAGTAAAAAAAATACATGATTAGCGCCCCTGCCTGCGTCCTTTTTGGGGGCTGCATGCATTTTCTTTTAAACTTTACCAATTCAAAATGAGATTTAAAAACCATAAAGTGTCAACTGATACATCAGAAAATCAAATATTTGCATGTCAGAACTTAGCCTATGCGGTTAAACCGTTAAAAACAGATCGTTTAATTACACATTTACATTTATTCTTGTGAAAGTGAGCTACGGCAGGGTTTTTAATACTGAACAAACTATACAATAAAACCACTGTAAACATGTTCAATGTCTTGTCTAACATGTTTTCTTTCATAAGTGTGTGTTGAACAGTGGGAAAAACCAATGGTTGTTTGAAATTTTAAAAAGAATGGCGGCAATCTAGAAAATAAAAAAAAATAAAAAAATAAAAAGCCCCTCCCCGCTTTCTTTTTTCAGGAACCCGGACGCGAAACATGTTGTTTTTTTTACTCGGCCTAATGTGATGGTGTGGGAGTACATTGTAAAATCACACCACTGACTTAAATACCTTTTACCTCGTCCTCAAATCTTAGTGGACATCCTTGATGACAGAGAAGAAGAGGACGATGAAGATGCTCCTGCTCTGTCCCATCGTCTGGCTGCAGAGAGACGGGAGGTGTACCTCTCGGCAGAGAACATCCAACAGATCTCCGGCAAACCCAAACCGAAACCGCCAGGACCTAAACCGTCAGAGGGTGGACCTAAGGTTGGCTCCCAGCATGCTCTACTGACTGAGGATAAACTTATGTAAGAATGGAGGACAATTTCTAATCGACTCGACTTTGTTTAGAAGACAATATCGTCGCGTCAGTACGAAAACGTATCTTTATTTTGCAAAAATGTTGTATCACTCTCAAAAATTCTCTAATAAAAATTGTCGTATCTTGGCACATACTTTTTTTTTGTACATCCAGGCTATTTTTAGCGAGATGCGAAATTTTGAAAATTTCAAACTTGTGCGTAGAGCAAGTGCTATTTTAGGAGATACAGTGATTTGAATCCTTACAAGGTGTAACATAAATGGGTCTCATAATTCAAAAACTTCAAAAACCTGTCTGGAAATAAATGATGATAAGCGCTTTGAGACGCATGTAGATAAAGCGCTATATAAAAACTAGTTATTATTAATATTATTATTATTATTATTATTATTGTTCAGGAGCATCATGTCGTTCCTTGATGAAGTGGACCAGGCCGATAAGGAGGAGATCGTCAGTCAAGTCATGCAGGTCAGTCAAACAGTCAAGTCAGTTTAATCAAATATTGTCGTCTTATTGTGGGCAGAGTGTGGGTTCAAGTCCCGGTGTTAACACTTGTGTCCTTAAGCAAGACACTTAACCGTTATTGCTTTGTCCTTCGGATGGGACGTACAGCCGTAGGTCCCGTGTGTTGTGTAATGCACGTAAAATAACCCAGTACACTTATTGTTAAGGGTTCGCTCCGGTGTTTTCTGGTTTGGTTGGCTGCAGATTGCGCCACAGCAAACATGGTGCTATGTAAATTGGTGGGTCTTACAATTCGAAAACAAAGCTCCGCTAACATTCTAGGAAAATAGTTCGCGCCTTGAGATGCCCTCGGGTGGTTTAAAAAACTAGTTTCTCGTAATTTCCGTTCGTGTGTCCGTATTAGTTGTGCATGTATACATGTCTGGTTAATCGAGCATCATAATCATTTTATGACATTTGATAAAAATATGCTGATTAAATTGATAGATACTATCTGTTTTCATATCTATCAGTATCAAGACCCTGATGCCTCGGTCGTCAGTCAATCCGTTCTGGTCGTACCATCAGCGGCGGAGCTACAGAAACTTGAGCAGGCATCGGCGGCAGCTTCTGAAGTTACGAACACCGTCTTGTCTCAACGGCTACAGCTGGACGAGAAAGACCGATCTGTGAAGATGCTGCAAAAAGCCCTGGTGAGTTCTAGACGACCTGGGCCCAATTTCACAGAGCTGCTTAAGCACAAAAAGTAGCTAAGCACAACAAAATTATGCTTACTAGAATAAGGTTACCAGCCAAACTACCATGTCACATGTACAATTTGTGACTGGTATCCTGTTCATTTCTGCTTAGCAGACAATTGTTAAGCAATATTTTCTGCTTAAGCAGCTCTATGAAATTTGGCCCAGAATGTTGCAGGGGTCATTGTATTAAGACGTTTTGATCAATGTGGCCATCTTGTTGTTCCACTCAACTCAATAAAACCAACTTGAGGCTGGGAGGACAAAGTAGTCTGGTAACTTTTCACAAAGTAGAAATCTCAACTTCACTTGATATTGTGTATACAGGACACATGACAAAGAACTTGTCTGGGCGTTTATAAACGTCGACCATATTCATCTGATCTCTAAGACAATTTATCCCAAAATTTACCTGTGAAAATGTCTTTGATTCTGTTGCAGAATCAGCAGCGAGAGTTGACGGTCCGTCACGCCAAGGAGCAAGAGAAGGAGATGAAGAAGAGACTGGCATTACAGAAAGAGGAATATGAGAGCACCGTCAAGAGACATCTCTCATTTATTGATCAGGTATAGTTATTGATTAGATGGGGATGGTTATTGATTAGATGGGTATAATTATTGATTAGATCAGTGTATTTATTGATTAGATGGTTAATTTATTGTATAGATGGATATATCTTTTTAGTAGATGGGTATACTTATTGATTAGATGGATATTCTGTATCAATCAGGTTGATATACCTATTGATCTATTGATCTATTTATTGATTAGGTAGGTGTTATGTATTTATCAGATTGGTATATTTATTGATCAGTCAGTTATATAGATTGATTAGATGGGTATATTTATGGATGATATGGATATATTTATTGATTAGATGGGTACATTTATTGACTAGCTGGGTATATTTATTGATTAGGTGGGTTTAATTATTGATTGGGTGGGTTTCATTATTGACCAAGGGGATGTGCATGTATTTATTGATAAGATGTGGTTTGATAATAGAAGGGGTGTGCCTCCGTGTTTCTGGCAGTGGATGCTGAATGCGCCGCAGCACCCTCTAAACCCTTATAAGTTGCTACATAAATGGGTCTCATAACTCAAAAACCTGTCTTAAAAAAATTACATTAAGCGCTTTGAGACGCCCGTAGATAATACACTATATAAAAAACTAGTTATTGTTTTATTATTAGTAGTATGGACTAAAAATAATCAATTTTTTGGGGGGATTGATGTCAAAAGCTGATCGACGACAAGAAAACACTCAGTGAGAAATACGACACAGTGGTCCGGGACTTGAAGCAAGTGGACAAGAAATACTCAGCGAAAATCAAAACAATGGATGAGACGTAAGTATAAACCATGTAACTGGTGGCATCGCATATTGACAAAAGAGCCACAGAGCCTGGACTTCCTGCGTGACTCAAATTCGGACTCATCAAAAATGACTTGGACCCAACACTGAGGACTCGGACTCTGACCCAAGGATTTAGGACTTGAATACAAGACTACTCGGACACTCCTCCGTCTTTAAAACACCCTGACAGCTTGAATAATATTAACATCCGTGGCGTGTCATGGCCGATCGGTCAAGCACATCGGACTCAAGCTCTGGTGTTTCTGATCAGCAGAGTATGGGTTCGAGTCCCGGTCTTGACACTTGTGTCCCTAAGCAAGACACTTAACCATTATTGCTTCGTCCTTCAGATGGGACATAAAGCTGATGGTCCTGTATGTTGTGTAATTCACATTAAAGAACCCAATGCACTTATCGCTAAGAGAAGGAGTTTGCCTCAGTGTTTCTGGCAGTGGCTGCTGAATGCGCTGCAGCACCTTGTAAACCATTACAGGGTGTTACATAAAATGGGTCTCATAATTCAAAAACTATAAAAAAAACCAGCCTGGAAATAAATGATGATAAGCGCTTTGAGACACCCGTAGATAAAGCGCTATATACAAAATAGTTGTTATTATTATCTTTGTTTTCTGGCAGGCATAATTCTGAGTTGCAGAAAGTGAAAGACGTCCAAGCAGCTGCAGAGAAGATAAGGCGGGAAAAATGGATTGATGAGAAGACTAAAAAAATCAAGGTAAAACAAGTCAAAGATGTGGTAGGGTTTGCGTTAACACCATGGAAACACCAAGCTCTGGTGTTGTCAGCAGCTGATTGTGGGTTCGAATCCCAGTCATGACACTTGTGCCCTTGAGCAAGGCACTTAATCATATTTGCTTTGTGAAAAGTTGGGAAGGTAGTGCATTCTACCAGCCAGGCTCCTAGTGGATAACAATAATAAAGAGAAATTTATAAAGCACAAACAGTTGCAGATCAGCTCTGCCTCAAGGTGCTGAAAATACCCATGCCTACATCCTTACAGACTGTGAAGGGGGTAACCCTGTTTCAGCCCCAGGAGTAGGTGGCAACGTGCCCCTAGTGTGGCCCTCACCTTGAAGTGGCCGTCTGGCCTTGTGATGTTAGGTGATTTCACATAAAAAAATAACCAAAAACACTGGTCTTTGACAATTACCAATGTTGGCTGTGATGTAATGATATAGTTTTGCCTAACAGTGAATACAGCCAGATTTAAAGAAGGAGAAGTAAGTAGCTTTGTCTCTTCTGCCGTTTCAGGAAATCACGGTCAAAGGTCTAGAGCCTGAGATCCAGCGTCTTATTGCCAGCCACAAGGCCGAGATTAAGAAGGTCAAAGCCATCCATGAGGCAGAGTTGTTACAGTCAGAGGAGCGGGCGGGAGGGAAGTACGTCCGGCACATTGAGGAGCTTAGAGATCAGCTGGCCGAAGAGAAAGAAGCGGCTTGTGCACGGGAACGAGATCTTGCAAAGACAAGGTGGGACAGAAATAACAAAATTCTAATATCAAATATTGGAGCATAATTATGGGTTGATTACGCTAAATAGATGTGTGGAGAAACTTTCACACAGGTATGTCATAGTATTCTTAAAAACATTCAAGCCCCGCAGGGTTTTTTTGAGATATCATAATAATAATAATAATAATACAAACTTATAAAGCGCACTTTCTAATAAAATATTACTCAAGGCGCTTCAGATAAGATACTACAAAAGTATCAAGCTCTCTACAGAAAATTACACCAAACAGGAATGTTAATAACTTGCAGTAAACAGAAGTTTCTTGATATGAGTTTGAAATGTGTTGAGAGAGTGAATGTTTCCGATGTCGCTGGGTAGCTTGTTCTATAAGACTGGTGCAATGTGAGAAAATGCTTGAATGCCACAGTGGGGGGTACGAGATTTAGGTACAACGAGTCGGGTCAGGAAGGAGAACGGAGAGGATAATGACAGTGCCAATATTTGAAGAAGATCTTTGATGTAGGTGGGTGCCGAGTCGTGGAGTGCTTTGAAGACACGTTTGAGGACCTTGTACTCAAACCGTTTTGGTACCAGGAGCCAGTGGAGTTCTTTAAGGATAAGGCTGATGTGTTCATGCTTCTTGAATTTTGCCAGAACTCGAGCGGCTTTATGCAAGAAGATTAAAGTTAGAGAAGGAATTTTGTCAAATTTATGAAATCCATGTCTCCTCTATCTTGCAGGTATGAGAAGCAGCTTGAGCAGGAGGAGGCAGCCTACCAGCAGCAGAGGAGACGACTGTATGCAGACATACAAGAAGAGAAAGAAAGACTCGCTGACCAGGCCAAGAGACAACGGCAAGAGATGGACAGGCTGACACTCCAGATGGAAGATAATAACCGCAAAGGAATGGGAGCTATGAAGGAAGAGTTTGAACAGGCCAGGGATGAGCAAGAACGAAGGCACAGGGTGGGTACAGGGGGAAGTTGGTGATGGTGGTAGGGAGGGAGCTATGAAGGAAGAGTTTGAACAGGCCAGGGATGAGCAAGAACGAAGGCACAGGGTGGGTACAGGGGGAAGTTGGTGATGGTGATTGGGAGGGAGGGGTGTCAGTGAAGGGGAGCTATGAAGGAAGAGTTTGAACAGGCCTGGGGTAGCAAGAACGAAGGCACAGGGTGGGTACGGGGGGAAGTTGGTGAGGGTGGTAGGGAGGGAGCTATGAAGGAAGAGTTTGAACAGGCCAGGGATGAGCAAGAACGAAGGCACAGGGTGGGTACAGGGGGAAGTTGGTGATGGTGATAGGGAGGGAGGGGTGTTAGTGAAGGGGAGCTGGGGAGGAAGAGTTTGAACAGGCCAGGGATGAGCAAGAACGAAGGCACAGGGTGGGTACAGGGGGATGTCAGTGATGGTGGTAGGGAGGGAGGGGTGTTAGTGAAGGGGAGCTATGAAGGAAGAGTTTGAACAGGCCAGGGATGAGCAAGAACGAAGGCACAGGGTGGGTACAGGGGGAAGTTGGTGATGGTGATTGGGAGGGATGGGTGTTAGTGAAGGGAGCTATGAAGGAAGAGTTTGAACAGGCCAGGGATGAGCAAGAACGAAGGCACAGGGTGGGTACAGGGGGAAGTTGGTGATGGTGATAGGGAGGGAGGGGTGTTGGTGAAGGGAAGCTATGAAGGAAGAGTTTGAACAGCCCAGGGAATGAGCAAGAATGCTGGTGATTGTTCCCCAATTGAAGATTTCCGTGGAAAATTCTAATGACTTTATTTGAAGCAGAGTTTGATGTGCTTAATGCTTGTTTCTATTGTCAGGCTGAGGTTCGAGAGCTTGAAGAGAGACTAAAGATTGAAAAAGAAGCCTGGGAAGAAAATTACATGAAGAAACAGGTAACGATTTATAAACGTGTGTTAGGCAGCCAGCTTGCGCGTTCACCAGGGATTTGCATTGTTACGTCATTCATTTTCATACAATAAGCACAAGGTTAGCGTGCCTTTTCGTGTGCTTACGGTTAGCAGCACTATGAAATGGAAACTCTGGCAGTAAGCACAAAATCGGCCGTTAAGCAGCTCTATGAAATTAGGTCCTGTTCAGGGCCCAATTTCATGAAGCTGTCAAACAGATAATTCTGCTTAGCAAATATTTTTGCTAAGCAAGAATTGAGAGGGGTACCAGTCGCAGCAATATTTCCGCTAAGCAATATATTTCTGTGCTTGGTAAGTTGTTATGCTTACATGCTTTATGAAATTGGGCCCTGGTAAATATGCTTAGCAGAAAATTGATAACAGCTTTATGAAATTGGGCCAAGAACTTGAGTCCGGTTCACTAGACACACCACAATTTGATCTATACTTGTTTTTCTCTCATGCCAGGAAACCTGGCTGTTGTCGAAGGAGCGTGAGTTGAAGGAACACGTCCGCAAGGACCGAGATAAGGAGATTGAGCTTGTGATTACAAGACTTGAAGATGATGCGGCTACGGCTAGAGAGGAATGCGAGAGAGCCGCTGAAAACAGGGTCAAGTGAGTTCTAGAGAATCCCGACGGCCCTTGAGGTCAAAATATAACTTCTGAAAGTTTCTATATTTATTTGGTTGAGACGAGGGAAGTTGGTAAAGTTGTGTTTTAAGAAGTCATGTGGAAGCTTGTCAAATAATCGCAATCGACAGACAACCAGCACCCATTCTGAGGGACCTTTGTTACTGATGCTGGTGTGAAAAGGCCTTAAAGGCAAAGTTTACCTTTGGTTTGTGGAACTGTTCGATTGTTTTAATCCTATATAAATGTAGATATATTCAATAAAACTAACCTGTGAACTTTTCATTTCAAAATGTGGTAGCGTTTTTGAGATATCACCGAAAATCTTGAGCAGTTATGTCCACGCAGGAGGAATAATCCGTAAATGGAGTACACAATCTCTCAGATTGAAATATTTTTGAATCCCTTTCTCTAATACCACATTACTTAGAAGGGAATCGTTTCTTAAAATATTACACATTATCAACAGCTGCAGTGCTGCCTACAAAGTAAGTTTTTAAGGTCATTAATTTATTGAGTAATTACCAAAGGTATACCCTCCCTTTAAAGGCACTGTACACGTTTGGTAATTACTCAAAATATATATTAGCATAAACACTGACTTGGTAACGAGCAACAGAGAGCTGTTGATAGTATAAAACATTGTGAGAAACGACTCCCTCTGAGGTGACGTAGTTTTTGAGAAAGAGGTAGTTTCTCACTAAAATAATAAAAGACTTCTTGCAAGAAGCCTTTTATTCCTATCTGAAAGCACACAAATTTGTACAACAAGGTTGTTTTTTCTTTCATCATTTTCTTGCAACTTCGATGACCAATTGAGCCCAAATTTTCACAGGCTTGTTATTTTATGCATATGTTGGGATACACCAAGTGAGAACACTGGTCTTTGACAATTACCAAACGTGTTCAGTGCCTTTAAGACAATGATGTTTGCAATGGAGTTCTTTGGGGGTCTCTTCTTGAACTTCATTTTTCGTTTTGTATGATTCTCATGAAGGAGGATACGTGACAAGTACGAGGCTGAGCTGAGAGAGATTGAACTCTCCGAGAGAAACACTCAAGATAGATACAATGATATGAAGGCAAGACTCGCCGACGTAGAAGGAGAAACTATCAGACTGAAGGGACTGATGAAACAGAAAGAGCAAGAAGTGGAAGATGTTAAGAAGGTTAGAGCTACGCAAAATCTGACTGACCCTAAGGTCTAGAGATTATGACAGAAGACCATGAATAATAATAATATTATACACAGTCATGGCCGAGCGGATAAGAACACCGGACTCAAGCTCTGTGTTTCTGATCAGCAGAGTGTGGGTTGCACTTATCATTAAGGTAAACCATTACATGGTGCTATGTAAAGGAGTAGGTCTCATACTTCAACGTAGCTCCGCATACCTTGCAGGAAAACATACTGAGCGCTATATAAGAACCTAGTATTATTATTATTATTATATAGCCCTTTATCACACCGAGAGCGTCTTAAAGTGCTACAAGGTATGCGGAGCTATGTTTGAAATATAAGGCAACTTTATTTACCGAGCACCATGTAACAGTTTACAAGGTGCTGTGGCGCAATCTGCAGCCAACCATACCAGAAAACACTGGGGCAAACCCCTTCTAATGATGAGTGTACTGGGTTCTTTTACAAGCATTGCACAACAAACTGGACCTACGGCTTTACGTCCCATCCGAAGGACGAAGCAATAATGGTCGAGTGTCTTGCTTAAGGAAACAAAAGTCAAGACCAGGTCTAAATGGAGAGAAAAATGACTACATATTTAGCTTTACTTCTCATCAATTGTTACCAAATTAAAAAAACCTTTCAAAAATAACATGTATAAGCCTGTCGTGGCCCAGCGGTCTAGTTCACCGAACCCAAGCTTTGGTGTTGTCAGCAGCAGACTGTGGGTTTGAATCCCGGTCATGACACTTGCGCCCTTGAACAAGGCACTTAACCATAATTGCTTCGTAAAAAGTTGGGAAGGTAGTGCATTCTGCTCTACCAGCCAGGCTCCTAGTTGATGATACCCATGGCTACATCCTTAGGGACTGTGAAGGGGGTAACCCTGTTTCAGCCCTAGGAGTAGGTGGCAACGTGCCCCTGGTGACAGTTGATTTGGGTGGACAGTCCAAATCAGTTAATTGTAGCCCTCACCTTGAAGTGGCCTTGTGGTGTAAGGCGATCTCTCATAAAAAAAAATTACAAAAAAAACCAAAACATGCAGGGCACTGGTTCGAAGCGGGATTCAACCCGGGGTCCACAGAGGTGAAGAAACCACTGAGCCAACCTGAACACCCGATATTGACAACTCATCTTACGATTTGTTGCTTTGTACAAACAAGCTCAGGGTATTTCACATTCCACTAAACAAATTCATTGCTAACCCAAAAATGGAACACTTTCAAAAATTTGTCTGTAGATATGTGACCGACTGACCAATGAGCGCAACAACGTGCAGGATGTGATTAGACAGGAGTTTGCCGATCGCCTTGTGGCAACCGAGGAAGAAAACAAGAGGTTGAAGAACGAGATGTCCGAGATGAGGGCGCGCCATAAGCTGGAGCTGTCTCGCATCAAAGAGAGCAAGGACGAAGAAATGGAAGAAGTGCATAAGAGGTGAGAGTAAAGGGCAGGCACTGATCCAGGAATTTTTACCAGAGATGAGAGAAGGGTTAAATGGAAAAAGTAACTGGAAAAAATAACAGTCTGAAAGCTTACTGATTATGAAGTTCATACTAGCATTATTTTTGCTGTGAAATATTTCCCTCTAAAATAGAAAAATGCAGCAGCTGATTTCAGTTGTTACAACCAATATTAAGGACAATGTGTTTACATGCTAAAAACTGTGCATGGTTTTTCACTATTTTCTCCTGACTTGCATAACAGATTCAGCCCAAATTTCCACTGGTTTGTTATTTCCTGTATATGGTTGGTCACACAAAACGAGAACGCTGTTTTGTCAGCAGTGCACAGTAAACAAACTTGACAATTCCAAGCCATAACATACTTTGTGTTATCTCTTAATCAGAGTCAAGCAAGCCATCGTCAAGAAGGAGGATACAGTGAGCCAGTTGAAGCAACAACATGCAGCGGCCATCAAGAGGGCAGATCATCTTGAGTCGTTACTGGAACAGCAACGGAAACAGCTCATCAAGAAATGACCCGAAAGCCCAACACACCAGTCAAGTCTGACTCAACGAGGAACGCACAAAGGGATCATGATGCTAACAAACCCAACCTTTTCTGAAACATTTATCTGGCACAAATTGTTCACTATAAAAAAAATTATGCATTTCAGTCACGCCTGATTAACCTATTACTACTTGGATGTAACAATAAATTATGTAATGACACCACTTTATTTGTCATACATCTTGAACCGCCGACTGTTTACGACCCGAGTATAACTACGATGATGTTAAGAAAATCTGCATCAGTCGCTGTCAGGAAAATATCAACTGGCCACGAGAGTAGAAAAATTCCTACTTCTGCGACGTGTTCCCGACCTGTCGACCTGTTTGTAGTTGCGACATCATGCGTCCATATAAGTTGCCGTGTGGAAAGTAAGCAACAAAATGGCGGCCGCTGAATGGACTAGCAAATTATATTCAAACGACTGTGTTTCAATTTACAATCCTTGATAAATTAAATAAACACTTTATATTTACCCTTCCCATCAAAATGTACGCCGCCATATTGAAAAAGTCATGTGATCGCAATAGTGTCTATGTCATGGACTCGTTAATCGATTGGGGGTGACATTCACACTATTTCTCAGTTATAGTGACCTGGGCGTTTATTTTCTGCCTGATCCCGACGGTTCCGTCGCAGCGCAAGCAAAACGCAGGCCGGCCTGAGGTCAGCTGTAGACATTTTGAAAGCAGGTTTTTACTTTCTTGAAATCAGGTTTTACTTTTTGACTGGAGGCGACACCAAATCCTCCCACCAGTCTTTCATTTTTCAAGTGCCGTCCGCTGCATTGTTTATTACAGAACACAATACACTTACCGCCCCCCCCCCAATTCCTCCATCTTGTTTGATATTGCCAAAGGGAAATTGAGGTCAAATACTTACCAGGCCCCAATTTCATAGAGCTGCTTAAGCACAAAAACTAGCTAAGCACAACTAGCTAAACAAAATTATGCTTGCCAGAATAAGGTTACCGGCCAAACTACAATGTCACATGTACAACTTGTGTCTGGTATCCTGCTCATTTCTGCTTAGCAGAAAGTTGTTTTAAGCAATATTTTCTGCTTAAGCACCTCTTTGAAATCGTGCCCTGTCCTCGCGTACTTAAATTCTTACTAACAATAAATGCTCAGAGCAGTGCAATTGGTTTTATTTAACCTGAGCTACTTAATCTTATTTACAAGGATCCGTCTTTACATATAAAAAAACATCATAGGAAAGGCAGGGGAAAAAGCACCAGGGCCCAGTTTCATTGAGCTGCTTTAAGCAGAAAATATTGCTTAACAGATTTCTGCTAAGCAAAAATGAGCAGGATACCAGTCAGAGATGGTACATGAGAGATGTTATTTTGGCTGGTAACCTTGTGCTGGCAATGTTTTGGGCTGAGCTACTTTTTGTGCTTAATCTTATTTACAAGGATCCGTCTTTACATTATAAAAACATCATATGATAACTCAGTACCCCAATCGTTGGACTCTGATTATGGTGGCATCAAGTTAAGACCAGTAACCGGTCCTAACTTCAGATAAGACTAGTCTTATCTCTTTGTGAAATCGGGCCCAGGCCTCATGCTAAGCACTACAGAATCAAAGAAAAATGATTAGATTTTGATTTATTTGGGGTGGTTTGGGCCAGTACATATAGCATTACCACACGGTGACAGGGATACCATCGGGGGAGGGGCTAAATTTGGGGGATCAGGTTGGCTCAGTTTCTTTCCTTGCCTTTCACCTCTGTGGACCCCGGTTCGAATCCCACCTCAGACCGGAGCCTTGCATGTGGATTGGGTTTTCAGTCCCTACCTGATTGCGTGGGTTTTCCCCCACATCTAAAACTACACTGTCCTTTATTTGAGACCCAAAGTTTATCCGAAAGAAAAATTATTTAAACTGTAACTATTTCACTGTCCAAACTGCTGCTGTTATAATTGTATTTTTTGATCCGGCCTTTTTGCTTAATTTTCTTCTTTGATGCAATACTTGTTTTTATTTGTTTTATTTCGGTAAAGGGAAAAGGTTCAATATCGGATTCCGCAAAATCATCGCAAGCAAAGGTAGTCTAAAAGATGAGTGGGTTAAAAGCTTTGTGTGTATCTTATGCATTGAGAAAAATGAGCGAAGTACCAGTCACAAGTAGTTGCACTTAACGTGATATCTTGGCTGGTAACCAGCTTTGTGCGTAAGGCTTTAGGAAAGGTAATATCTGAGATCATAAATATACAGGGAGGGACTAGTATGCAAGTTGATTTTTTGTTGTGTAACATTTTACTTTGTAGTATGACACATTTTATGTGGATATTGGTGTGTGCATAGTGTGTATAACTTATAAGGCCTTGTTTATTGTACAGTGTTAATTCTAATGTTTTTAAATTCACATGAGCTGATTAAAGCGTGTTGCATTAATGTCTTTGACATAACCTTGTGTTAGTGCGAAAACACTCTTGATTCTTATAGAATGATGTCTCGTACCAGAGTGTCGTTCCTCGATGCCATTGGGCACCGAGATACAACGTTTCAAACACGTCTGTTGTGTATTAGGCTGTGCTGGTGATACAATGTTTTTTTACCGTGAGGTAAAATTACAAAGAGTTTATCTTATATGATTCTGAAATCTGTTTAGGGGTTTCCCCATAATTATTCTTAGACAAATGACACAGGAGACAAAACATTTTGTTTTTGACGTAATGCCACAGCTTGAATATACTTTTGATTCAGCCAGAAACAATTTCTTACCGGATACCAGTACTTTTGTATTCAGGGCAAACCGGCAAATTAAACATTTTTTGTTGTGGGGCACACCAGGGGCACACCAGACCCCCTGGGCACACCAGACCCAGCCACAAATTGGGCACACCAGAGCCATTTGAAAGTTGGCCACACCTGACCCATTCAAGCCCTCAGATCTTTTTGGGTAACTGGGTTTTTGTTTCTGTGTGTGGATGAAATCAGAATCAGTTAATTTTTAACTTAAATAAAGGGCCAATAATTATGTAAATTGAAAAGATGTGTGCTGTACTACCTTGTCCACATGCAATGTTAATATATTGACAAAATAGGACACCCCTAACATTACGTTAATCCGGAGGTTGTAGGTTCAAATCCCGCTCAAGTCAAGTTTTCTTTTTTCAAACCAAAGTTAATTCAAATTTACCCAGTCAATTTCCCTTGTGGTTTATTATTTGACAAATAATAAATCAGCTGAAAATATACCTGTTGCGACCCCCTTTTCATATTTTTTCAATTTTATTTTCATTTAGAATAATGCTCTCTGGGAGCCCCCCCACCCCCCCCCCCCCCAAAAAAGCAAGCCTGGCTGCTGCTCATGATGTATGACATGATGTCACTTGTGGAAGGAGAAATGTTAAGAAATGCTTTTGCTACCGCAACAGAGCGTGCCTGTCTAGTGGTAAATAAATGCAAACGTTCTGGTTACACTTCATGTTCCACCAGTGACGTCACACCAAGGAATACATTTTTTTTTTAAATATAAAGGGAAAAGCAGGGTTTGCCTTGAACTTTTCCAGTGACTAGCCAGCAGGGCTCAATTTAAAAATACAAGCTGAGCACACTGAATTATACTTAGCACAATGAGGTTACCAGCCAAGATACCATGTCACATGTAATATTTTTGTGACTGGTATCCTGCTCATTTCAGCGAGGCCGGAAATTGTTAAGCAATATTTTCTGCTTAAGCAGCTCTATGAAATTGGGACCAGGTAGCCTTTTGTTTTACTAGTCCGCCAGCTCATTCGCTTGTCCATATTTGATATTAAAAACGGATGCTTTTCAACACTGAACTAGCCAGCCAGACCACTTGGAAAGATTTTTGACTGGTCCTCAGTAGTTTCAACTAGCCTTTGGCCAGCGGACCACTGTTAAGGGAAAACAATTAAATGTATTGAGTATATTTTCAGCTGATTCATTGTTTACTATCAAAAACTTTTACATGGCATATTGACATGGTAGCATGGCACCATAAGGTAAACGAAGCAACACTCCTACCTATCATTGTCTTAGCCTTGCTCCGCAGGCCTAGGGCGCTGCCATGACGGTTGTTCAGTTATGCCTGCCCTGGGCTTGATGTTCAGCTTCCATTGGTGAAGCCAGGCCTCTGGTAATACAGCTTTCCCTCCGGCATTCTGTCGAATATCTGCACAACATGGTTCTAGTAGACACCACAGTCCACTAGACATGACAGTTCCAAGACAACACAGTTCCACTGGACAACACAGTTCCAAGACAATACAGTTTCACTATATAGACAGCACAGTTCCACTAGAAACCACAGTTCCACTAGACAACAAAGTTCCACTAGAAACCACAGTTCCACTAGAAACCACAGTTCCACTAGATAACACAGTTCCACTAGATAACACAGTTCCACTAGACGTCGGTTTCACATCAGCAGCATCTGGCAAACAGCACTCCAGCAGAGAGCCAACCATCCACCAACTACACCAGCACAACAACTGACACACTCCAGTGAACATCACCACAGAGAGTGGACACACATCACTGAGCACCAATCACAACATTCCCACCTACAACAATGATCCTCCTACTCCAAACATTAAACCAATCAGGCTCTATACACTCTTCATAGATCCTGATGACAACTAGAGCATAACTTACAGTAGCATACAGAAACAGAGTCCAGCAATATCATGAAGACGATCAGAGCATGTATGTGATGTGCGATCAAGCAAAATGAGTTGTTTGTCGCCCCAAGTAATCTTTTATTTTGTTGTACATTTGAAAAGAGCATTAATACTGTTAAAACCCCATGTTGATACCACCTTTGCTTCAAAAGTTGTGAAAGTAGAAACACCAAGAGATGCGAAATAATGAAACTGAGAAAAGGGGTTTTAAAGTCGAGTAGTTTATTGAAAGTACATCGGCACATTTTCTTTCAATGCTAATTTTAACCCCCTTTTCATGTAATTTATCAGGAAGGAAGTTGCCAATATAAAATAAGATATATTTTGGTATTTAAGTTTACAAAAACAAAATTGTTGAAAATTTCACCCCTGTTGGCCTGTTTTGGCTTGTTTCTCCATGCTGATATTTCCGACAAACGACTCATTTAGCTTGATCGCATCACATATATCGAGTTTTAAAATAACCATCACAACTCATAGAGAGATTTATGTACAAGGTGTCTTGCTAAAAACCTCACAAGATTGTTCTTGGCAAACCGAAGTTGAACCATGAGGCTGCTCAATTCACAGCCTAGTTCTGTAGAAGCCCTTCAGGAGGAGTGCAAGAATCTCCAGTGTCAATTTGCTGAATTCTTGGCATTATTGCACAACATCAATGTTGGTAATGCCGACCCATGTTTACAGAGTCGAGGGCGGCTTCAACTCTTACGTTTTTAGAGCACAGCAGACTAGTCAAAAACTTCAAGAACAAACCAACCCACTCTCTCATCAGAGCCAACACTTTTTCCCAGAAGAGATTAATAAAAATGGTGTATCTGTTTAAGTCCAATTCACAATCGACTGATTTTTGTTCAGCCAAAGTTAAACACATGCATCTTCATCTCTATGTATGCCTGTAAGAACTATAATTTCAATCTCCAGCAGATTTGTGGCATGTCGTGGCCGAGCGGTCTGGCGGACCTGACTGATCAGAATGTTTCTGATCAGAGTGTGGGTTCGAGTCTCGTTCGGGACACTTGTGTCCTTGAGCAAGACACTTTACACGAACCCTTATTGCTTTGTACTTCGGATGGGACGTAAAGCCGTAGGTCCTGTGTGTTGTGTAATGCACGCAAAAGAACCCAGTACACGTATCGTTACGGGGTTTGCCCTATGCTGCTGACATGGTTTGCTGCAGATTGCGCAGCAGTATCTAGTAATTAAACACTTACAAATGGGTCTCATAATTCAAACATAGCTCTTCATACCTGTTGTAAACAAGAAGAAACACTTTGAACACCTGCCAGGTGTGAAAAAGGCCGTGTTAACATTATCACAATGGTTTTGATGGTTTTCGGACGACCCAAAAATTGGCCCTAGTGGAAGCCCATAACAACTTCAAATTGTGTCCACCTGCGACTCGCTGCCATGACCCAAAGTTGGCCCAAGTGAAAGCCCATAACAACTTCAAATTGTCACATATATAAGATACATGTAAGAAAATTTCTGCAAAGCGCTTGATTCTAAAAGCTCTATCTTTGCTTGAATAATAATTTCAATTTTTTAAAAGAGAAAAGTGTTGACCTTTGAACTTTGTGTGTTCAGATGTAAATATTTAAATTTGTATCCTTATCAGCTGTAAATATGAAACGGTGTTTGTAGAATGGTAGACGATGAATAACTTATAATTTGTAAATATCAGAGGTTGTGTTGTTGTCTGCAATAAAAGTGGAAAGAGAATTGTTGAAGTTGTCTTGATAACATTTTACTAAATTCTTTATCGGAAATATTTCTTTCTCATGTTTTTGAGGGAACTTTCATTAATAATGTAGGCTATGAGAATGAGAGTTATTATTATTTTTACTATATATTTCTGGTAATGAAACCAAGGGTGCCTCATAAGTAAACTTAATCACTGTCGCTCGCAAGCCTGAGGAAACCTGTAAACAAGGGTGCTTGCTATGTGAACCAGAAACACCGGGGTTAACCCCTACTCTTCCACGATAAGTGTTCTGGGTTCTTTTACGTGCACAACCAATCCTAGCACACGGGACCTACAAATAATGTCCCATCCGAAGGGCAAAGCAGTTGTGGTAAAGCATCTTGCTCAAGGACACAAGACCTCAGACAAATCTGTACTTTAAACAATGAAACAATTTTCAAAGCCACCTTTCTTAATTTTCAATTGAATTTGAATGCTGAACAACTGCTTTCTTTACTATGGTTGTCACTTAACCTCTCTTTGGTATGGGAAAAAAAGACAAAAAGTTTTGGTTTCCTTTTTTTTTTTTTTTTTTTTTTTTTTGATTGAAATTTCAAAAAGAAGGTCCAAAAGGAAGACACACAAGACCCTGAAAAGACCAAGAACAAGTCTTCAAATCGAGACCTGACGAGACCTCAGAGAGACCAACAAACAACTTGAAGACTGACAACCCTGTGAGCAATATACACTCAACTCTTTCTTTTCACCCAGGAGTAAATGTAAATAATGTGTGTGGAGATGAGATGGTTTTTGATGATTTAGTGCTCGCGCTACATATTGGCAGCACAGGCTGTATACTCCCCAGGGACCTGAGATGGTTTAAGGGATAAAATAAATCGCCCAGTGACCAGGGGTGATAATGTTCATGCCCCATGAACATCAACGTTGGCAGATACTGGTGCTATGCAAGTGTCCATTATTATTATATTATCAAACTGTTTGGACACAAATCTTTATCTTTCATTCTGATGTCCTTTAAAGGGAGAGTATACCTTTGGCAATTTCTCCAAAAATTAGCAACCATCAAAACATACTTGGTGAAAAGCACTGCATGCTAAAAAGCACTGCATTATTGTTGATAATGAATAACATTTAGAGAAACGATTCCCTTCTAAGGAATGTGTTTTGAGAGAAAGGGATTCAAGTTTCAATCCGAGAAACGTTTCATGCATGAAACATTTCTCAGCTTATGTATTCCAATTATGGATTATTCTTCCAGCGTGGACATAACCGCTACAGATTTTTGGCGATATCTCAAAAAACTATACCACCTTTTGAAATAAAATTTTCACAGATTAGTTTTATTGCATATCTGCATTTATATGGGATTACAGCAATCGATCGGTTCCAAAAACCAAAGGTATACTTTGCCTTTAAAATTATCATTTATCATAAAAAATACTTCCATGCAAATGTTGAAAATGTTTGTTTATTTTGTACTTTTTTAATATTGCCTTTTTATTTGTGATTGTTTATATTTTTACATGTACTTATATTTTTACCGTTGTTAAATGGCCCTTTCAGCTACTGCTGCTGGTCATTTTTTGTTTGTATATACCAATAAAATAAAAAAAAATTAAAAAAAGAAAACAACCTCACACACAAGACGCCAATCTGTTGCAAGTTAATATTACCATTTACTGACCAACATATTATATACATATTCCACAAACTGTGCTGTTTTTCTCAATCTTGGATTAAAAATATCTGCAAGCTTGGATGCAATTTTACACTTGTATCCAATCATTGTTTGAGTTACTAACCACAACAGAGTTTCCATCACGCAACGGTCAAACCAACCATTACTGTGGGCCCAACTTCACAGAGCTGCTTAAGCACAAAAAGTAGCCAAGCACAACAAAATTATGCTTACCAGAATAAGGTTACCAGCCAAACTACCATGTCGCATGAACACTTTGTGACTGGTACCCTGCTCATTTCTGCTAAGCAGCAAATCTTTTAGCAACATTTTCAGCCTAAGCAGCTCTATGAATTTGGCCCCTGGTTACAATGTAAAAATGCTCCAAAGTCGAGTATACAATGTGCTTAAAAGCTAAACTTATTTTAACATTTAATTATATGTAAATATATGCAGCCAGGTAAAGCCAAACCTTCTTTGGTTGTTTCACTCATTATTCTTTTTATTTTTTTTACAGCTTATTACAGAAGGTTTTTGATCAGTAATTCACCTGCAGCTTGAAAGGTTGGTATAACATTATTTACATTAATGCTACTAAGTTGTCATAGAAACTATCCCAACTTAATCAGAGATTTTTGTTGATACTACATGTAGGTTCAGCAGACTTTAATTACATTCATCAGCCAATGGCTCCTTTTTAAACCAAGGCTTGGACTCGAGCTTGGGCTTCATTTTTTAAATAACCAACAGAGCCTTGGAAAAGAGCCTATAGACCTTTATCACGGTGCGGCCATCTTGTTTTTCTCCCATTCAAATCAATGTAACCAAACCGAGGCTGGAAGGGGAAAATAGTCTGGTTCCTTTTTGTACAATGACTGTTAGCATCCATTACTGTTATTGGATACAAGGAACATGACCAAGATGGTGGCAGCATGATACAGGTCTATATGCCTAAACTACAGGCCTTTTTAAAATTGGCTTTAGGTTTTGGCATTTGCTTTGGCTCCATCAGCATTTAGGAATAGACCTTATGTATTGAAGTCATCACACCGCCATCTTAGAGGTAAAACGATGATGTAACAATGGCGCGCAGGATCGGCTAGTGAGCAACCTTCTTTTGACCTCAACCAGAAAGTGCCCTACTCAAATTACATCATGTTCCTAAGATCTATAATATGCTTTTAAGCTGGCCTCAGGTCGACCTTGCGTCAACAAAAAACAGCCGGCGACTGACTTTTCAGGATCACACTGCACCTGAGCTAAGACCATCGGGAACTTTTCAGTCAGCGATTATTTACGACCTGAGCGTAACTGCGATGATTTTAAGACAATCGGAAACAGTCGCCGCTCGAAAAAAATAACAGTTGCAAGAGTAGAACAATTTTAACTTGTACGACGTGATCCCGACAGTCGGGAACCAATCGCAGTTGACCTGTGAGTATTTGGGACATCGTGCGTGCGCAAGAAAATCGTAGGTCGACCTGAGGCCGGCTTTAGGATGGAGCTTCAGAAAGGTGAATGGAGACTTTAGCAGGAAGAGCCAAAGCTAGGGTTTTGAAAAGGACAGGAGTGTAGTGACCAGGGGGGCATGGGGCTGTGACACACAACCCTTACCCCCTCCAACATTTTGTTCAGTTGGCAGACATTATTCAAATCTTACTCTCAAATGGTTTATTGAGTAGAAACAATGATCCTCAATCAAAGTTGCAGTTATTTTGTAGGATATTTTGCCCAGATTGTGTAGACATATCTCTCAAAGTGAACATTGTACCAGCCCTTTTTTAGCACATTTATCTGCAATGCTTATTTTAATCTTAAGAACATCACCAAAAATGTACAGTACAGTTTTTTTTACAACAGGAATGTTGAAAATATAATCTTCTTCTACCATGACTTACCCCTAACCTCTATTCCAGACTAAATATTTCTTAAATCCTAGCAAAAATGTAATAATACTTGTTGTTTGCATAAAGAGCAAATGAATATATTCATAAACTATTTCAACAAGCAATAAATAAGAATTAAAATTACCTTTAGACAAAAAAAGAAAGGAAACATAAATACACTCTTCTATGCAAACCTAAACCTATATACAGAAAACTATATTTAAAACGAAAGCATGAAATTTAATTGCCCCAAAAAATTACCACCATAACTATTAAAATGCACGATACAGCCCCAAATATCTTGTGTGTTCAATAGCACTCCGCATTAATGCCAACAAATTAAAACCTCAGTACCTACATCTCAGACAACGTGTCAAATTTCACTAACGTATGCAATCATACGTGTCCGAGCTTACGTTTCCTCACGTGTACTACTGACTGTACTACTGGTCTGGCGCACCGATGCGATGATCAAGCGAGTAGCGGAATGTTGTCTAACATCCGGGTATTTTGAGCAAAAGTGACGTCATTAGTGCGGATTGCTATTCGACTCAAGCAGCATTTACCCTTAATTTTGTCAGTAACAGCCAGCAGGAGCAGTTACCTTGTCATGTCACAAGTCCGCCAGCCTTTTCACTTTTTCCATATCATAAGGTTTATAGTCAACGTATGGGGACTTGCATTTGAAACCATATGAACAATTTGTGGTGGCATTGGTTTACACGCAGCTTTTGGAAGCAATGAACTAGCGACCAGAACAACTTGGACAGAATTTCAACTGGTCCACAGAAGTTTTAACAGGCATTTGACCAGCGGACCACAAAAATCTGCATTTGCTTTAAATACAAAATGCTTTCCAGTTAACTGTGCAATGATGCACATTTGAACAATATCTTTTGCACTCGCAAATCACAGATACAAAATAACATACAGTACAATTCGATTCCAATGCAGTATATATGTTTTGTTTGCAATCAGACAGCACTTCAGGGTAGCAAACTAAATGAATTTTAAAAATAAATAAATAAAAATAAAAGCAAGGGCTGAGAAAGTATTGTTGGATTAACCCCTCGGCGCTAATATAAGCAGCTTGGGTTTGTAGCAGGCCTGGGTTGTAGGCTTCCCAGGGAGTTGAGAAAGTTTGAGGAATGGTCTAAAAGTATGCCCGATGAACAGGGAGAATAGTATTGTAAAGCGCCTTGATCTAGCTACTAGAATATGAGTGCTATAAAAGAACCAAATTATTCACTGCCTTGAAGGCAATGCTGTTTTTTAAGCCACAAGATTTTAGTGCAAATTTGTGAAAGCAAAGGGAACACATGTTAGAATTATTATTATTATTATTATTATTATTATTATTATTAAGGTGAAGTATTGCTAAGTACCCTGTTTAAAAACAATAACAAAAGCAGGAAAATAATTATAAACTGACAAAATCTTTGATGTGCGCAAAACGCTACTCTGTAGATATTTTCTCCTCAGATCTTGAAGATTTTAGCACAGAGATAAGAAATTTTGGGATTTTGTTTTAACTCCGACCTTTTTTCTGCCAGTTGAGGAGAGACCCGACGGTTTCCCAATTCTTCTACAAAGTGGTAAACATACTGTGATGTCATCAGTACTACGGACTTTATTACGGCCTTACTTTTTGAGGACAACCTTGATTTGAAGAATGTCTTCTTGGAAAACAAGATAAAGTAATTGCTTGTCACAAAAGTTTGTTTTGCATTCACTTTTGCATGCAGTATGAACCTGGGGCCAATTTCATAGAGTTGCACAAAAAACAGCTAGGTAGAAAAAGGTAACCAGCCAAAATACCATATTATGTACCAGTACATAGTTTGTAAACTGGTTCCCTGCTTATTGCTGCTTAGCAGACATTTGTTAAGCAGTATTTTGTGCTTGAGCAGCTCTATGAAATTGGACCTAGGTCTATACAAAGTCTTGCAGTGTTAAAAGCTCTCATTAGCGAGATAAATACATAACCAGCGCTAACAGTAACATCAGGGTCCAAAAGTGCCATTTACAAAATATATCTGACAGAGCTGAGGCCCGAGGCAAAACCGAAGTAAGAGAAATTCCTTAACAATATTCCCAATTTTTGTCTTCAGTTTAGACCAAAATTGTAACATGAAGCCTTTCTAGCCACCACAAAGAATTGTTCATACTTTCCAGAGAATGCAACAACCAAATTTCACCATCACAACAAAGGAAAATAGCGCAACTGAATTTTAAAATAAGAGAAATTCCTTAAAAACAGTCCACCATTTTGTTTTCAGTTTAGACCAAAATTGTATCATGAAACCTTTTTAGCCACCACAAAGAATTGTTCACACTTTCCTGAGAATGCAACAACAAAATTTCACCATCACAACAAAGGAAAAAAGCGCAACTGAAAACGTCAGCATCACAGAACGTTACTTTGCATTTACATTCAAATTCATGTGAGGTAAACAAACAGCCTTGGAGTCAAACACAGAGAGAGGCAGGGGCCATGCATACATAGGGACTACAAAACAACAAAGCAGTAATTTAAAGGGATTGTATACGTTTGGTAATTGGAACCCACTGTTTGTTTCAATCCTACATAGTTGTAGATGTATACCATAAAACTAACCTGTGAAAATTTCATTTCAAAAGGTGGTAGTGTTTTTAAGACATTGCCGAAAATCTGGAGCGGTTATGTCCACGCAGGAAGAATAATCTGCACTGGAATACACACTATGAGAAACGTTACTGCAGTAACGCTTCTCAGATTCAAATTTTGGGGATAAAAAGTGATAGCCTTTTCCATGACTGCAGTACTTCGAAGTGAAAAGTTTCTCAAAATGCATTATACTATCTAAAGCTGCTGTACTTCTTACCAAGTAAGTTTTTTTAAATTCATTTTCACAGTCATTACCAAACGTATACAGACCCTTTAACAATGTACAACTGGGTCCACCACTGAATATACAGGCGTCGTCAGCCACAAAACATCTTTTACAAATGTGAGACTTGCAATCATTTCATAAGCCTTTTTGAGATATGGCGGCCACAATGCTACAACACTATAAGGTTTGGGTAAATTTGTGTGTATACACCCAAACCAAACAGTACACTCCTATCACGTCCGCCATACCTCAAAAAGGCTTATGGAAACTTAGTCTTTAAAAAAAATCATCAACACTTATTATTTTGTTATTTCATAAATTTGCCTATTTCCTAACTTAAGTTCTTTGGCCTTAATTTAGACATGTACCTTAGACTTCCTAATACTGTACTTGAAACTGTCTCAATTATCACTTTTGGAGAGCAGACTAACTAAAAACGTTTACAAGCAGAAATGTTTCCAGGGTTTTGTCAGAATTCTTCATAAATAGAAATTGTTGTTTTCCCTTGCTTTCAAAAACTGAAAGTTGCATTCAAAGGTTTTGTCTCAACAGGGATTTGGAGGCATTTTGTTGTTATGGATAACAAGGAACTAATATCCGAGCAAAGGGAACAAACTCCGTTTTCTTTCACCCCTTTAAAGTTGTTTTGTATTGATAGACCCCTTGCATTAGCCGCTACCGTTGATGAAACGTGCACGCGTGACAGCCTAGCATTGGCTGAGAGTTGTGCGCAGCACGTAAACGCGTGCACTTTTCCATTGTTTCTCATCAAAGATGGCGGTCAATGACGTCATGTGCAATCTATCTATTCTAAATTTAACAAGATTGTGCTGAAAAATAATACGCACTTCAAATTCTGTTGGTGGGTTTCAACAACGAATCATGCTGTACACAACGTCACATAAATCTATCCTCAAAAAGCACAAAAACAAAACGGCTGGCATGACACTATGTCATATGTTAAGACTCTGAGACACTATTTACTACTGTAATATGCAAATGAGGTCAGAGGTTGTGACCTCATTAGCATAGGGTTGTTTGTAATACAATAATACCCAAAACATCTTGTGAACTATTGGTAATATCTAACATTTTTTTATTTATATTTTTTTTATGAGGGTATCACCCATCACAAGGCTATTAATTGCCACTCAAGGTGGGGCTACAAGAAAAAGGGGGGGCGGGCAACAGACAAAAAAGCAACAAATCACAAAAGTAGGTTGGTGGTATTGCAGGTTTTGCACAAGGACGAAAATCAAAAATGGATCATGGTTACACCCACATAAGTGCATCCCCACGTTCCTTCATGACTTCCAAAAGGAACCAGTTACTACCCCGACAGTTTTGATAACTTTCCACTATGGTTGGTACCCCCTTCTGGTTGGCACCCCCTTCTGGTTGGTACCCCCTTCTGGCTGGTACCCCCTTCTGGTTGGTACCCCCTTCTGGCTGGTACCCCCTTCTGGTTGGTACCCCCTTCTGGTTGGTACCCCCTTCTGGCTGGTACCCCCTTCTGGTTGGTACCCCCTTCTGGCTGGTACCCCCTTCTGGTTGGTACCCCCTTCTGGTTGGTACCCCCTTCTGGTTGGTACCCCCTTCTGGTTGGTACCCCCTTCTGGCTGGTACCCCCTTCTGGTTGGTACCCCCTTCTGGCTGGTACCCCCTTCTGGCTGGTACCCTCTTCTGGCTGGTACCCCCTTCTGGTTGGTACCCTCTTCTGGCTGGTACCCCCTTCTGGCTGGTACCCCCTTCTGGTTGGTACCCCCTTCTGGCTGGTACCCCCTTCTGGTTGGTACCCCCTTCTGGCTGGTACCCTCTTCTGGCTGGTACCCCCTTCTGGTTGGTACCCCCTTCTGGTTGGTACCCCCTTCTGGTTGGTACCCCCTTCTGAGTTGGTATCCCTACCACTATGAAGGAGCATCTACCCATTGAAACTGAGGACTGTAACAAAAGGAACCGGGTGTTTTTAAAGAGCAAGGACGTCCTCACTTTGCTTTCATGTACAAAACCAAAGGGGAGGTCATGAAACAAAATCAAGACCAAACAATGAGAGAACTAAGTGAAGTCTTGAGTTTACCAGGTCGACAAACATGTAAGCTTGAACTAGCTACCAAGTAGAGTGAGACATTTCAGTGTAGTGCGGAGAGAGGGCGGGCGGGGGGCACACTTTTTAAACACAATACACAAAGCTGAATGGCATACACTTAGGGAGAGAAGCGGGCAATACAGAATCCTACATACAAATAAATTAATAACTGAATTACTTAACGTGCTCAAACTCGCTGGATCTCAAAGAGATGAACGTCAGTATCGTACCAGATCGGTGGGTCCAGATTCCTTTAGGAGTTAGCAGCAGCGGGTGTGGTGAGAAGTAATTTAAAGAGTTTTTAAAAAAAATAAACAATCTCTCCTACTGATAAGGATAGAAATTACTTCATCCGCAAGATTATAATTAATAATAAATACACTGTTTACTGGTAGTGGTGGTAAGATATACATTTGGCACATCAAACCTGTATAAGTTTCAGGCAGGTATTCTAACCTGCAGGCCCAACTTCATAGAGCTGCTTAAGCACAAAAAGTAGCTAAGCACAACATAATTGTGCTTACCAGAATAAGGTAACCAGCTAAAATACCATGTCACATGTACAATCTGTCACTGGTATCCTGCTTATTTTTGCTTAGCAGAAAATCTTTCAGCAACTTTTCATGGAGCTGCTTAAGCGGCAAACCTTGCCTAGAAATTTACTGCTAAGCACAAAGATGCAGGATACCAGTCATAAATGATACATGTGGAATGATATTTTGGCTGGTAACCTTATCCTGGTAAGCGTGTTGTTATTATGCTTAGCTACTTTTTTGTGCTTAAGCAGCTCTATGAAATTGGGCCCTAATTATGAATGTGAGAAAACTGCTTATTTGAGAATAGACCTTATGCATTGTCCCCATGTTTTGGTTTTCCAATACAATAAACAAACAAATAAATAAAATAATTCATATGATATCAATACATTTAAATTGTTAAAAAAATTCATCGAAAACTGAAGAAAATACTACCGGTACACAAAATCTGTTATCAGAAATTGATTTATACCTGTCTTTTTATATACCAATTATTTTCCGCAGCCCAATTCAACACTATATCATTGAAATATCATTAATTATTCAAATATTTGCATTTGACACACACACTCAGTAGTACTCTGTACTATTGGCAACAAAAAATGGTGACAAACGGTTGTCACACCATTTAATATCATCAACTGGGGTTTTGAATGAAAAGTATCAACTATGCCAGCCTGCAATATGATACAATGTGGTGAATGAATCACAGTCCACAGTCAACCCTCCTACTGTCTGACCATGCATACACAAGTAACTTCTGTGTACAATTGTGTCAAAATACAACAACACGTGCAGTTGCATGATTCAAAACGGTCAGTCAGTCCGCTGGAAAATGTTACCAAGTGTTGTTTGGATATCTATAACTTAAAAATGGTGTGCATTTAGTGATGGATGAAATATATTTTGTTTAGAGTTTTTTTCACCAAAGTTGAGAGCAACTGATACTACGTGTGATTATGGTCGCAAGTCGAGAAAATAAATAACACTTTGAGATTTAACATCAGTTCTAGCTGTCCTTTATCCGCTGGACCTCAAACAGCTTGACGCCGGTGTCGTACCAAATGGGTGGCTCCACATTCCTAAAGATTACAATCGGTCAAATAATAAAAAAAAGAAAAACAAACAAAATGACAAAACATTTTCGGTTTGAAAGAAAAAAACAAATAAACAAACAAAAAAACAAAAAAACAGATCTTGAACATCTTCAAAAGGTTTGACAAGACAAAACAAATTCTACCAGAAAAATTCTCAGCCACTAAGGAATAAGGGGGTGGGGCTCGAATTTGGTGGAGGGGGGAGGGGGGGTGGATCCACACGACCACATGGCTTGTAGCTCAAATTGTTTCCTGCACAATGCCCAATGCCGGACCAAAAATTGTTTTACAAGACAAGTTTCCAAATGAGCACAAACTTTCTCCACAGTTTATCATATAAAATGTTATTATTTGAACAAGCACTAAGAGAAAATGTATCTAAATTGTCTGATTGCAAGATAATTATCAGATTCCAAGTCAACATTTTGAACATAATTTGTTTTGGTTCAAGATGTTACACAGCCTGGCATTGTTATTCAATTGAAAAACACAAGACTGCTGGACTCGTGCCGGTCGTGAGTTTACGACAGTGACGCTAAAACCACTAGCCTCGAGCCTGCGGTCCGGTGTAAATTTTGAGCCCTTAAGGGGAATACACACAACTGCTTTTGTTGTCTCTGTAAAGTTTAATGCCTGCTAGGATAAACAAAATTTCACATGGGAGCACAAAAAAGGGTTTGTCGAGAGCGGAAGGGTATGTCAAAAGGAAAAGATGAGAAGAACGTCCTCCTTCCAAAGTGCTGTAAAGAAATTACGAGTATAAACTCTGAAAATTTCTTCAGATTGCTTTAGATACCATGTTTATCTGATACTCATTGATGTGTTGACCCAATTCACCTGACGCCATCAGCTACATGTGTGATAAATCTTGGTTGTGCCGCTTTGGGAGTCACATTCCCACCGCGCATTTCAGAGCTGCCAACCTTTGCAGCTTGCCATCAGGGAGATTTTGTCCAACAATCAGGGAGATATTTAGAATTACATTCAACATTATAGGGACAAAGTTTTCATAATTAGGGAGATTTTCAAGTCTGTCAATCAGAACATGGAAAGATTGGTTTATTTTCAGAGAACTTTCTGAAGAATCAGGGAGAGTTGGCAGCTCTGGCATTTTAAATGAAGCGTTCGCGATTTTGAATCCCAAAATTGTTGACCATGGACAGACAGTAGCTGTGATGTGACGTCAGAGCAAGGGGCTACAGTAGTTTTTTCAATAACCTTTTCAGAGAGTAGTTCTACCAGGTTCTGCAGGATTTTCGCATAATTTTTTCAGTAACTAGCCAGCAGGACCAGTTAGCTTTCACTTGTCTGCTACTTTGTGCTTGTCCATAATCATATTAAATAGAGATGCTTTTCAACACTGAACCAGCCAGACCACAGAGTGAAGTTTGACTGGTCCTCGGGCGTTTTGAAACTAGCATTTGGCCAGCGACCACTAAAATCAGAATTCACAAGACCTTAAAGGCACTGAACACGTTTGGTAATTGTCAAAGACCAGTGTTCTCACTTGGTGTATCCCAACATATGCATAAAATAACAAGCCAAAATTTGGGCTCAATTGGTCATTGAAATTGCAAGAAAATGATGAAAGAAAAAACACCCTTGTTGTACAAATTTGTGTGCTTTCAGATAGGATTAAAAGGCTTCTTGCATGAAGCCTTTTATTATTTTAGTAAGAAATTACCTTTTTCTCAAAAACTACGTTACCTCAGAGGGAGTCATTTCCTACAATGTTTTATACTATCAACAGCTCTCCGTTGCTCGTTACCAAGTCAGTTTTTATGCTAATATATATTTTGAGTAATTACCAAACATGTACAGTGCCTTTAATATCTTGTTTTGATGTAGTTAGTTCCCTTGAAACAGCTGAAAAGTAATCAAAAATAAGAAGACACTGAAAGAATCCAACTAGCATGGAAGAAATAAGTGAATAAAGTTCATACCTGAGGTAGATGACACCCCACATGTAGGTACGGAACCATAGAGTGGTACCGCTGTTAGCCTGGTACTTTCGGATCAGAATAGGGTGAGGAACGGGAAGGAGACCGACCAGGGTACCATGCTGGAGGAACTTTAAGATCTCCGTCTCATCGGTCAGACCCCTGGACACATAAACAAAGATGATATCACTTGGATGATGTCCCTGCTACAAAGTGACATGTTAAGGTTGTATAGTAATTTGTTGTGTCAGCAAATACTGTTGGATTAAAGAAGATAAATAACCTTTGGCACAACGTGCATGTTGTTTTTATAAAGTACTTGATACACACTGGTGTGTGGGTAAAACACAAATAATATTCTTTATCCCCGAAGCTAATTTAACATCTATTAAACTACAACGTTGCAGCTCGCTAAAACTACCTCTGTATATACTAGTTAAAACTATCCCAGGTATACATTCTACTAAGAGAGGTTTGCGGCAACACCATGTGAATATCTCTTTTGAGTAGAGTTGGTTCTGAACAGAACCGGTGGATAACGACTCAACGTTTCGATCAGTATGCTGTGATCGTCTTCAGGAGAATGCTGAATACATTCTAGTTAAAACTATCCCAGATAAAAATTCTAGTTAAAACTATTCCAGATAGACATACAAGTTAAACTATCCTAATAAAGCCCGGTTCATACTTCCTGCGAATGCGAATGCGAAGTGAACTTTGGTGACGCAAAAATAGGTGCGCGCTGTTTTTCCAATGGTGACGCAAGAAAATCTGCTTCGCACGAAGCATTCGCAGGAAGTATGAACCGGGCTTTATACAAACCAGTTAAAACTATCCCAGATATACACTCATAAAAACTATCCTAGGTTTTGCCCTACACATTCATGTTTAGCTCTATATACTCAGTGCTCTCCGAGTCCTGCAGGAAAAAATCCACAGGCACCTTGTGTGGGATTCGATCGATACAAGGTTTCACATTCTAGAGCAGGGTCCAATTTCATGGCTCTGCTTACCGTGAAATTCTGCGCTTATGGTGCTCTGTAAAGCACACAATTCCAGGAACCTTAAGCGCAGAATTCTGTGGGCCATAAGCGCAGAATTCCATGAGCCGTAAGCACAGAATTCTGTGGGCCGTAAGCGCAGAATTCTATGGGCCGTAAGCACAGAATTCCGTGGACAGTAAGCGCAGAATTTCATGGGCAGTAAGCGCAGAATTCTGTGGGCCATAAGCGCAGAATTCTGTGGGCCGTAAGCGCAGAATTCCGTGGTAAGCAGAGCCATGAAATGGGGCTCAGATGTCTCAACCACTAGGCTACCGAGTCAACCTGTGACCAGAGGCCAGTTTGAATCCCATATCTAGCGGTGGATGCTGCAAACAATTTAAATGCAAAGTTATGCTAACATATAGAGTTAAGGAAAACAAGATTCTGAAAAGTGACTTACTTGTCGATGCAGATCTTCTCAACTTGTGGAACCAAGACCTGAAGGAGACGCATGATGGTCTGTAAAGGTAACTTCTGCTTCCAGGACTGAACCTACAAAGTCACAGATAATACTTGCTTGAATTAGTTATGTTTGTTTTTTTGTTAAAGAGCCAGAGAAACGTCCGTTCCTGACTTTTGTCAGAGCGAAAATTCAAACATGACGTCGTTGGATTTCAAAAATTAATGTGTCTTTACACTCCAAGGAGGAATATTTCGTGTCAGTCAAATGGCAAATTCAAGGCTATTTTGATTGAATATCATCGAAAGTCAGGAATGAACCAAAACATCCACGTACAAAACTGTACAGACCATTTTTTCTCATCGGCTGTTTTGGATGTTGACAAATTTTGCACTGGTAGGAAATCGAATGTAATGGAAATTTATACCATTTTAACGTGAGGCTAGAGACTTGTATTTTTTTCCCCACTCACATGAGGACTCTCTCTATTGGAAAATGAGTACATCACAAAAATGAATTTGACGTTTCCCTCCCTCTTTAAACTTCAACCATCACAAATCCTCTGTAATCCATTGCAAGGTTCTGCGTCAAATCCAAACATTTGGATGTGGAGTTTATACAGTTCTTAGAAAAACGCCATAACACCTTGGTAGCTAGAGTTGAAACAGGGACTGTTGTCGTGTTGTTTTGACATGGAATTAAGAACTCTAACCCAGTTACTGCAAGCACGCGCTGGCCGTCACATCCATTATTCAAACCATTACACGGCCACCGTCATTAAGCAAGCATTTTGGTTCTATTCACCGTGAATTTTCGTCCCATCCTTTTTAACTATTGCACGCTAGACCGCACCACGAGCCTGCACGTGTTATACACAGCAGTACAAAACGCCCACGTAGTGGATGCAAGAACACAATCTTGTACATTTTGTTGCAAGTTTTTTCCTCCAAATGACAAAGATCTACTTGGATATTAGAAACACAAATAATGAATCTTTTGCATTGTGCAAAGGAGAGAATATTTTTATGAGTTGAAAGATGGAATGTTCCATTCAACTTGGCTTTGCCTCATTGGATGGAGCATTCCATCTTTCAACTCATGAAAATATTATGAGAAAATTTGTTTTGCTTTTTGTTGCAAACTGCTTACCAACAAAAAGGACAGGTATAAATGCAAAAAAATTGTTAATGGCCTGACGTTTCGACCCTAGCAAGGCTAAATGACAACTAAACAGGTATACAAGTGAAAGAGAAGTAGTCAAGTTGAAATACATGAATAGAGAGAGAGATAGAGGCAGAAAGCATACAGAAAAGGCAAGGGGGTAACAATGAAGAGGGTGACAAAGGGGGTAGAGGGTTAGAGGGAAGGGGCTGGTTTGACCACAAGAGGTGAAAATATTCTCACAAGAAGCGATCAGGTTGGCTCAGTGGTTTTTTTCTCTGCCTTTCACCTCTGTGGACCCCGGTTCGAATCCCACCTCAGACTAGACGCTTGCATGTGGATTGGGTTTCAGTCTCTACCTGATTGTGTGGGTTTTCAGTCTCTACCTGATTGTGTGGGTTTTCCCCCATTGGGGTTTTCCTCCCACATCTAAAACTTAGCATTTCTTAATATATTTGGTTTTTCCCCGTACACCATTTCTATTCATCCTGTTATTGGCGCTATATTGTGCTGTTGGATGTGTAATCAAATAAATAAATAAATAAATAAATCAATCAATCTATCGCGTACCCATTCAGAGGAAGGCCTCCAGTCTCCACTGGTGCTGCTTGGCGTATTGCTAGACACTGATGATGTCCTCTGCATTGCAATCATTCGGTGCTCAGTGGCTTCAGGTTGCGACCCTAAAGGAACGGCCTGAGAACCGATCAGGCCACTGTCGGCTACTTTCTTATCCTCAGGGACGATGCTCTCCGTGTCGCTGGTCCCTTGGGATGTTGCCTGCAGGAGGGAGAAGATGAATACATTCTTATTTCTAGAAGAATTGAGCAATCACATTTTTAAGTCTTCTTTCAAACCTGACCTTATCTCCCACTATGCATCTCAGCTTCCCCTCCTAAGTAATTCGATCACACTCACCTCTTACCTGTTTATTTATTATCGCTTTTGCTTGAACTGTTCTGCAATTTTTACCTATAATTATGAATTCATTGTATTATCTATGATCTATATTATGTGTCTTGTGTCAGTGTAGCTATTTGTCATGTACAATCTTTGTCTGTCCTTTTGTTTGCGTGTCTGTCTGTTTGTTAGTTAGTTTGTTGGGGTGTTTCTTTGTTTGTCTGGCTGTTTTCTACAAGCTTCTGCTTAGCAAAACAGCCCCAAACTCTATTTATTACATTTATCCTGCTTATTGCTACTTCGTCCTCCATAATTACATGTACTTGTTGTTATTTTTCATAGAAGTATGGAAATAAATGTGTATCTGAATCATGTCAATAGTTAATAGGATGATCCACTACGCTCCGCCCCTTAATGAATTGACCACACACAACATGCACCCACAAGTCTGACAAAAAAGTCTGACTCTTTAAAATCCCCTTAAGGTGATCCCCTGGCTGCCGCTTCCAAGGATGTATCATAAACTTGGGTGTGATCCCTGGCTGTACGGCAGTCACAGGTTGACTGGCACCCCCGAACAAAGATATTGACAAAAATAGGGAGACCGCCAACATAGGGCTAGATAGCTCAGTTGGTAGAGCGCCGGCAGATTAATCTGGAGGTCGCAGGTTGAAGTCCCACTTCAGTCAATTTTTCTTTGCTCAACCCAAAATTATTTCTAAAATCTACCCAGTCAATTTCTCTTAAAATCCCATTACATAATCTGAACAACTTTCCACCATTTGGACCGCTGCTTTTGTGTGCGGTGTGGAACAGAACAATATGCATGTATCATTATAAGTGAAACTCAAGTGGGCACCATTGATGGACAGTTTTGAACAGTTAGGTATCAACAATCTAAAATTTAGTATGATTAGTAAAAAGCAATTGTAGTTAATGGTACAACTATGTTTCTCAAATCATATTCGACCAGCAAAAACCTAAAGTTGTTATTTTCACTCACTGCAGTGGGTCCAGCGGCGTTTTCTGATTTATCAGCAGATTCCCCAGCTGCTTGGCTCAGCACCTCACCAGATGGTGTGACTTTAGATGTCTCGGTCATTGTTCCCAATCCTGTGGAAAAAAACCCACAACATGTACAATGAGACTTAGAGGTCATGGCAAAATATCATGGCAATGTAACATTCTGTGTTTACTATCGCCATTCTACTCTTGCAGGGCGAGTCAGTAAGTCAAACAAACATTGGACACTTTGTAGAGCGCCGTCATTCTAGTTATCTATTCCAAGGTGCTTAGCGAAGTGAAGAGAAATTAAAAGACAAAAGAGTTAACAGATTTCATGTGGAGATGACAAGTGCAATGGACTAAATGTAAGCAGATTCGAAGAGACGAGTCTTAACCTGGTTTTTGAAGATCTGTAAGGAGTCAAGTGTACGGAGTTGATAGGGGAGATCATTCCATAGCTTTGGTGCACATAAAGCGAAAATTCAATCACCAGTTAGCAGAGTGTGAAATAACACCAAGAAAGTGCTTGGATAAAATGTAATAACACAATTCATTTTGTTCTGCTATTATCAGTTTAACTTCAGTGACAACGTGTGGTATTTCAGAATGCTATTCAAGTCTGGAGCAGTCTCAATAATTGGACAATCCATCTTGTTGGCGGGACTTACTGTCCATACGGGGGGAAGAAAAAAAACCTAATAGTGATACTAGTCGCAGGTGATCCCTCTGCTTCCACTTCCCAGGTTATATCATAAGCTTGGGTGTCCTCCCTGGCTGTAAGGCTGTTACAAGTTGAATGACTTCTAACTGACACCCCCGAACAAAGATATTGAAAAAAAATAGGGAGAACCAAACATAGGGCTAGATGGTAGAGCGCCGGCACGTTATTCCGAAGGTCACAGGTTCAAGTCCCGCTCTAGTCAATTTATCTTTAATAGTGATACTGTAAGGAATGTTAGGTACCTGGTGTAGCAAGAAGAGAGGCTTTGAGAGTCCCTGGCTCTGCATCCACTGGAGGTAGTGCCCCCTCCATGGTGGTGGGTACAGCGTCGTCTGTGGGTGGTGCAGGGGTTGTCTTGCGCCCTCGCTTGGCCAGAGCTTTGGTGATGGCGGCCTGGTCGCAGGGTAAGTTGGCCAACTGGTGGAATACATTGCGTTTACGGATGATGGTGTAAACGAGATTGGAGTTGCCTGATAACAGAACGTAGGAAAGTTTACCTCACACATAAAGGAAATAAATATCATCTGGGACTGTAATACAAAGTAAATTTCAAAGTCATATGTCACTGTTTCACCTAAAACACTTTGAAAAATAGGGACATTTCTTTAATACCATTCATCACCGACTTAATTAAGAGAAAAATTTCTTTAAAATTGGTCCTGTTTCAAAGATAACTGCAACTAAAGTGATAAATACCACAAATCTGACGCCTATCCCCTAAATCTTCCACTGCAAAGATTAGTTCTGATTGGACGAAACTTTGTTCACCCATCCAAGGAAAAGAGAAACTGGCCAATCCCAAAACTCCGCACAGAAAATATGTGTTAAAGGCACTGAACACGTTTGGTAATTTTCAAAGACCAGTGTTCTCACTTGGTGTATCCCAACATATGCATAAAATAACAAGCCTGTGAAAATTTGGGCTCAATTGGTCATCGAAGTTGCAAGAAAATGTTGTTGTACAAATTTGTGTGCTTTCAGATAGGAATAAAAACTTCTCGCAAGAAGTCTTTCACTATTTTAGTGAGAAATGACCTCTTTCTCAAAAACTACGTTACTTCAGAGGGAGTCGTTTCTCACAATGTTTTATACTATCAACAGCTCTCTGTTGCTCGTTACCAAGTCAGTTTTTATGTTAATATATATTTTGAGTAATTACCAAACGTGTACAGTGCCTTTAACAGCAAAATATTTGTAAGAAGTTTGAGAGTCTCCTTGATAAGACTCGTTCTCTAACGATAAGACCGCATCATACGGTGTGTCGTGGCTGAGCGGTCCAGGGCAACGAACTCAATTTCTGCTGTTGTCAGAGAGTGGGTTTAATTTCCAAGTCATGGCACTTGTGTCCTTGAGCAATTTACCATAATGGCTTCGTCCTTCCTTGTTGTGTAAAGCACGTAAAAGAACCCAGTACACTTATTGTTAAGAGATGAGGTTCGCCCTGGTGTTTTCTGACATGGTTGGCTGCAGATTGCAACGCATCACCTTGTAAACTCATACAAGGTGCTATGTATAAATAATAATAATAATAACTAGTTCTTATAAAGCGCATTTTACAATAACCTATCAATGCACTTTACATTAGTGCCCTGGTCATTGGGCTAATAACATTCCTTTAATCTTTCTCAGCTCCCTGAGGAGTACACAGCCCCGGGCTGCCGTGGTGCTCCAAAGGCTTTTTCAAACACAATATCAACCTCTACCCTCGCAGGTACCCATTTAAACCCCCTGGGTGAAGAGAAGCAATTATAGTAAAGCATCTTGCTCAAGGTCACAAGTGTCACCACCGGGACTCGAACCCACACCCCGATGACTTCACCAGCAGAAAATTTAGTTGACACAGCAAGAAAATACTGAAGGCTATTGCAAAAATAAATGTGTTTTGAGCATCGTCATAAATGAATTCACCGTTTCTGCTTGCTTGATGTTGTCCGGAAGACTATTCCATAATTCTGCTGCTGCTACTGCAAAAGCTCTGGCCTCATAAAAATCTAGTGAAAGTCGAGGGACATACTTAAAGAGACTTGGACTTGTTTGTAACTCCCAAATGGTTCTTTCTTGGGTTTTTTCTTACCATCAAACTGATACTGGATGATGTTGTTAAAGACCTCCAGAAGGAAGAAGACCAGGTGATGGTTTGCCGGATTAGAGAAGAGAAACCAAGGCGTGGAGAAGGCTTCCAGAAGATGAAGAAGCTTGTTAGCTGAAACCATCGACAGACTCTTCAGGTAAGGAGATACTTTGTAGAAGAAAAAAAGAGACAATGCTCTGTTACTTTTCAATTCAGTTAAAGTCAATTCAATTCAATTCAATTCAATTCAATTCAATTCAATTCGACATTTATTTCCATACCGGTGAAAATTAAAGAAAAATAAACAAATTTAGAACAATTATTTAAATCAAAGAAAATCAAGAACTGATTGAAGAAATGTATATTCAGTTGCGGTAACACCATGTGTATATCTACTTGCTAGGTAGATTTAGTTCTTTGAGAACTTGTCTTGCTATTTATTCTACTGCCGCGGAGTAGATTTCGGAATTCGGGAGACTACTTAAGTTCTGAAAAGAACTGTCCTGCTTATTAACTACTACCTGGGCGGAAGGTACATGTAGGAAATCAGCCGGGACTACTACTTTGATTGAAGAAAACAAAACAAAATAATGAAATGGATTAGGAGCAAACCAATATGGGGGAACTTTCAGAAGCCACAAGGTAGCTTGTATTGAAATGCCCAATGACAAATACAAACCCACACAATTTACAGCAAAAACAAAAGCAACATACAAACAAATATTAACAATTTAACTTAAAGAGGAATACGTTGAATGAAAATAGTACTAATGATGATAATAATAATAACAGGGCTCAAATTTTACACATAATGTTGTATTGAGACTTTGGGGTGAACAAAGAAAACTTGACTAGAGCAGGACTTGAACCTACAACCTTTGCAATAATGTGCTGGCACTCCACCAACTGAGCTATCTAGCCCAAATAGGGAGACCACCAACATTAGGGCTAGATAGCTCAGTTGGTAGAGCGCCGGCACGTTAATCCAGAGGTTGCAGGTTCAAGTCCTCCTCTAGTCAAGTTTTTTTTGTTCAGCACAAAGTCACAATACACAGTAACAAAAGTAACACCCAGATTGTCTTACCATTGACAACTATAGTGAGTAGGCAGTCGTACAGTGGAGCAAGTCTCTGGTGACCAGAAGTGATAATTTTATGGAATACCTGAAAATTACAACAAATATGCTTAAATGATAATTTCAAAGGCAAAGCATACCTTTGGTTTTGGGAACCGTTAGTTTCTTCTAATTTTATATAAATGTAGATATATATGCAATCAAACTAACCTGTGAAAATTTCAATTCCAAAAGGTGGTAGTGTTTTTGAGATATAGTCGAAAATCTGGAGCGGTTATCTTAACGCAGGAAGAATAATCCGTAATTGGAATACACAATCTGAGAAACGTTTCATGCATAACAAGTTTCTCAGCTTTAAATATTTTTGAATCCCTTTCTCTAAAACCACATTCCTTAGAAGGGAATCGTTTCTCAAAATGTTATACATTATCAACAGCTGCTTCTTACCAAGTAAATTTTTATGGTCATTAATTTTTTGAGTAATTACCAAAGGTATACTCTCCCTTTAATTAGGAAACATAGGTAGGCAGCCAATCAGAATTGGAATAATCGGAAATCAGATTAAAATAGGACGAATATCATGCCCAGTTTCAACACTGGTTCTTATACACAGCAAAATCAACTCTTGAGAGATTCATTAATTTGAATGTTGCTACTACAAACCTCCCCAGACTGTGCAAGTCTCGTGCGTATTCGAACATTGAGATCCGTTAAAGCGCGTGAGTTTGTTTCCTTCACGCGTTTAAGCATCGTACGTGGGACCAAAGTGGTCCCAAAAAAGTTTGAATACGCGCGAGACTTGCACGGTCTATTGTAACACCACAGGCCCTATTCAAATCAAAAACAACCTATCTTGACAAAGTTTCTACAAATCTGCAGCAATTCCCAGCAAAAATCTCGTTTTCAAACTTTTGGGGATCAGTAAGCTTAGTGGCCTGTGACCCTGCCTTTCACCTCTGTGGACCCCAGTTCTAATCCCACCTCAGACCAGAGCCTTGCATGTGGATTGGGTTTTCAGTCCATACCTGATTGCGTGGGTTTTTCTCATATTTAGGGTTTTCCTCTAAAACTAAAAATTCTTTACTTTTTTGTTTTGTGTTATATTTCTGGTAACGAAACGAAGGTTGCCTCATAAGTGAAATTATTCACTGTAGCTCACAAGCCTGAGGAAACCTGTAAACAAGAGTGCTTGCTGTGAACCCGAAACACCGGGGTTAACCCCTACTCTTCCATGATAAGTGTTCTGTGTTCTTTCACATGCACTACCCATCCTAGTACACAGGACCAACGGCTTAATGTCCCATCTGAAGGACAAAGCAATGATGGTAAGGTATCTTGCTCAAGGACACAAGTGCAACGACCGGGACTCAAACCCACACTCTGCTGATCAGAAACACCAGAGCTTGAGTCCGGTGCTCTTAACCGCTCGGCCATTCTCTTCTCTACATTCATGACATTGGTATCTTCAAGCCTACAGTTTACACAGGTGTCTTCAGTCACTTTTGGAGAGCTTAGTCTCATTACCAACAAAGATTGAAAATAACCAAATAAATGAAATGACAGATACTTACTATAATGAGAAAGTCTGCATGGGTACCAGTGAACACGGGGATGTCCATGGGCACTCTAACGCTGTATGGTTTGTTGAGTCGCACACCAAAGTTCCGCTCACCGCTCAGAAGTAGAAGGATAAAGACTCCGATGTGCATTAAACCAACTCGGGCTGAAGAGGTAATATGACATCAAGAATAAGTCTACCGTGGTTTATTCCAATGAAAAGCACAGTTTGAATGTCAATTTTATCCAGAATAAAGGTGATAATGGCATAGAACTTATATTGTATTTGTTTTGTCTGACTATAATAAAAACCGAGTACTTTGTTCCAGTTCGAAAGATCTTCTCACAGCGTATCCAGTCCACACAAAGTTCTACGGTCAACGTTCCTTCCAATATGCTTCACCAAACCTATGGAACTCTCTTCCCAACAATGTCAAAGACTGTAACCTGCTAGAACAATTTAAATATAAGCTTAAAACCTATCGTTTTAATTACAGAAGCGCAGAGAATTTATTGTATTATGTGCTATACAAGAACTGCTTATTATTATTATTATTATTACTTTTATGGGTATGTGATTATCAGTATTATATTATCTTTTTTAGAGAAAAATTTGATCTTTCCTATCAAAATATGCTCTGTGGCTTCCGCTACTCTATACATGATATTGGTCCTCACTACTCGTGTGATTTAGGTCGGAAATCCATGTGTCCGTCATGCGTTGTGCGTAATGTGAAAGTGCGCAATGAAAGTACACGCCGAGCAATGCAAACAATTCCATGTATACGAACACTGTATAGCATACTGCAAACAATTCCATGTATACATATAGCGTACTGCAAACAATTCCATGTATCCATATAGCGTACTGCGCTATCCGTAAAAATGATGAGGATTGCTTGGCGTGTATTTTCATTTGTAAGTGCTTTATACAATGACACTTGAATCATGTTTCAGTGACTCTGGGGTACTGCGTCTTATACAGCAAGCACTCTAGACACAGGAAAATTTGGTAATGCACAACAAACACATGGATTTTCAGTGCAGGAAGAAACACTTACACTGGTCTGCCCTGGCGTCATTCAGATGATAGAGAATTGGCACCAGAACCTCCAGGACGTCGCTGCTCTTTAAGACGTAGAAGAGAAACTTCTTGTTGTGGTCGCACATCTTCCAGAAGAGAACAAAGAGCTCCTGGTGGAAGGCTATCTTCTTGGTGGATCCGGGCAGGTAGGTCTAGAAATACAAAGAGACGTTGAAGGAGAATATATGATTTAGATATATCTTCCGTTTCATTCCATTTATTTCATTCATGTGATTCAAGGGCTTCATGTGATTCAAGTGATTCATCTGATTCAAGTGATTCATCTGATTCGAATGATTCTTGTGATTCAAATGATTCTTGTGATTCATTTGACTTGTGTTGATAGATGTGATTCATGTGATTTAAAGTAATTAATGATTTGTGTTAATTTATGTGATTTATGTGATTCATCTTGTGTGACTTATGTCATTCATGTTGATTCATGTTACTGAAGTGATTAATCTGATTCAAGTGAATCATGTCAATTATTTAATTCATGTTGATAATGTGATTCATGTGATTCATATGATTCCAGTGATTCATGAGATTTTTGGCAAAAAACATCTTGGTGTATGATGCATACTTAATGTATCCATACTTACAGTGTCCATACATGTTGAATTCAATCAAATTTGCTTGAAATCTGGCTTCAGATTGTGTGATTCATGTGATTCAATGTTGATTCAAGTGATTCATGTCATTCATCTGATTCATATTGATTATGTGATTAACGTGATTCATCTGGTTCATGTTGATTCATGTGATTCAAGTGATTCATCTCATTCATGTGGTTCAAGTGAATCAGGAGATTATTGACTATAAAACATCTTTAACAGGTATCCAAACAGGTCGAATCCAATCAAATTTGCTTGAAATTTGGCTTGAACCAGTTTGAAAAACAACAAAGATTACAACGCCATATTCCATACCGGTGCATAAAATGGGCATGTGATCAATATACAATAGTTTGATGTCTACTCAGCGTTGCATGTGTCTTTTCTAGATGACTTACCTGAATCAGTGGATTGTTGAGCAGCCTCGTCAGTCCCTTCAGAATGAAATGGAAATCTTCTTCTCGATGAACACGGGAAAGATAATTCACAAACAGATTCTCTACAACTCCTCCCTAGAAAAAAACAACAACAATTCTCATGTACAAATTTGTTTTGGAAAACACATGCTTTTTATTACAAAGCTGCATATGTAATTATTATTATTGTTATTATTATTATTTTTTTACCAAATTGTTTACTGACATTTATAACTGCTGATGACCAAATCACTGGCCTCGGGTTAACGGACACATGTGACTTCATGACAGTATGCTTTTGTTATGTGATGGATACTTCAATTCCTCATCTTAGTTGTTTGATTCCTTACCTCATTCCCTTCATCTGCAGCATCAATCGTTGGAGGCACCTGACTATGAACCGTATCATGGTCAAGGGTAACGACGAGAATCTGAGAGGCTACCTCAACGACCGGCTCTCGGTGGTCGGCAAACAGGAGGTGATTGTATGGGACGCCGTAGCCCACCGGGTCATAGGCACAGACCACGTTCAGAAGAGAGGTGAACAGGGGTAAGGCATGCCTGTCAGACATAGAAGATCAGATATTATCTAAAATGCACTTCAAAACTGCTGTCTCTCTTCTCAACTCCCTGGGGAGTATACAGCCCCAAGCTGCCGTGGCACTCCGAAGGCTTTTCAAACACAATATCAACCTCTACCCTCGCAGGTACCCATTTATACCCCCTGGTGAAGAGACCAATTATAGTAAAGTATCTTGCTCAAGGATACAAGTGTCATGACCGGGATTCGAACCCACACCCCGATGACTTTACCATCGGAACTTGAATTTGATGCTTTAAACCACTCGGCCACATGTGCCCATATGATCAATTTAAAACCAAAATAAATGGTGCATCAAAGGGTTAACATAGCCATTGCTTCAGTGCCTCTTCCAAAATTGCAAAAATATATCATTAAGGTCTTCGCAAAAATACTTTCATAACGCAGGAGGCCAAAAATGAAATGGAAGATGAATGTAAAATCTTACCTGTTTTCTGATGAGCAAAAGTAACTGATCCACTGGTTGGGTTGTGAATGGGCATCACCTGTAAGAAAAAAAATAAAAACAATCTTTTCTTTATAGGATTTGAGGCACTGCATGGTGAGGTATCAATATATATTTGTGGTAACACCATGTGTATATCTACTTGCTAGGTAGATTTTGTTCTTTGCGAACTTGTCTTGCTTTTTATTCTACTGCCGCAGAGTAGAATATTCCGAATTCGGGAGACTTCTCAGTTCTGAAAAGAACTGTCCTGCTTATTAACTACTACCTGGGCGGGAGGTAGGAAATCGGGCGGGACTGCTACTTTCGCTATGTGGATCGGGGGACTTCTCGTTAATAACTACACTACCGTGGAGTGAGTTCTTAATAGGTCTTAGCGTTTCGACTAGCTTGCTCTAGTCATCGTAAGTTTGTTTTTTTGTTTGTTGTTGTTTTTTTGCGAATCGGCCGCAATTGGCGCCGACAGCCCAATACGCTAGCTTGCAATTGGTGCTGACAGCCCAATACGCTAGCTTGCAATTGGCGCCGACAGCCCAATACGCTAGCTTGCAGTTGGCGCCGACAACCCAATATGCTAGCTTGCAGTTGGCGCTGACAGCCCAATACGCTAGCTTGCAGTTGGTGCCGACAGCCCAACACGCTAGCTTGCAGTTGGTGCCGACAGCCCAATACGCTAGCTTGCAGTTGGCGCCGACAGCCCAATACGCTAGCTTGCAGTTGGCCCTGACAGCCCAATACGCTAGCTTGCAGTTGGCGCCGACAGCCCATTACGCTAGCTTGCAGTTGGTGCCGACAGCCCAATACGCTAGCTTGCAGTTGGCGCCGACAGCCCAATACGCTAGCTTGCAATTGGCGCCGACAGCCCAATATGCTAGCTTGCAGTTGGCGCCGACAACCCAATACGCTAGCTTGCAGTTGGCGCTGACAGCCCAATTCGCTAGCTTGCAGTTGGCGCCGACAGCCCAATACGCTAGCTTGCAGTTGGTGCCGACAGCCCAATATGCTAGCTTGCAGTTGGCGCCGACAGCCCATTACGCTAGCTTGCAGTTGGTGCCGACAGCCCAATACGCTAGCTTGCAGTTGGCGCCGACAGCCCAATACGCTAGCTTGCAATTGGCGCCGACAGCCCAATATGCTAGCTTGCAGTTGGCGCCGACAACCCAATACGCTAGCTTGCAGTTGGCGCTGACAGCCCAATTCGCTAGCTTGCAGTTGGCGCCGACAGCCCAATACGCTAGCTTGCAGTTGGTGCCGACAGCCCAATATGCTAGCTTGCAGTTGGCGCCGACAGCCCAATACGCTAGCTTGCAGTTGGCCCTGACAGCCCAATACGCTAGCTTGCAGTTGGCGCCGACAGCCCAATACGCTAGCTTGCAGTTGGCGCCGACAGCCCAATACGCTAGCTTGCAGTTGGCGCCGACAGCCCAATACGCTAGCTTGCAGTTGGCGCCGACAGCCCATTACGCTAGCTTGCAGTTGGTGCCGACAGCCCAATACGCTAGCTTGCAGTTGGTGCCGACAGCCCAATGCGCTAGCTTGCAGTTGGCGCCGACAGCCCAATACGCTAGCTTGCAATTGGCGCCGACAGCCCAATATGCTAGCTTGCAGTTGGCGCCGACAACCCAATACGCTAGCTTGCAGTTGGCGCTGACAGCCCAATTCGCTAGCTTGCAGTTGGCGCCGACAGCCCAATACGCTAGCTTGCAGTTGGTGCCGACAGCCCAATACGCTAGCTTGCAGTTGGCGCCGACAGCCCAATACGCTAGCTTGCAGTTGGCGCCGACAGCCCAATACGCTAGCTTGCAGTTGGCGCCGACAGCCCATTACGCTAGCTTGCAGTTGGTGCCGACAGCCCAATACGCTAGCTTGCAGTTGGTGCCGACAGCCCAATGCGCTAGCTTGCAGTTGGCGCCGACAGCCCAATGCGCTAGCTTAAGCATGGGGAGAACCCTAGGTAAATTCATTTTCATGAAAGCATTTCAGGGTTGAGAGGTACTTACTGACTGGAGGGAGGTACATCGTCTCCGAGAAGCAGGTCAGCAGTAGTTTGAGTAACTCGGTCCTGTTCTGGTCTAGGAGGGCCGACTGGGGTGGGGAGTTAGCGAAGCCTACCCCAGCCTCCCAGATGTATTCACAGCTGTCGATGGACTGAGGATCCTCATGGCTTTCCTAAATGAAAAGGGGTGGGGGGAGAAGATAAACAATGTAATATTCGTTGGTAAAAGCCATTTGAGAAGTTTTTAAATGAATAGATGTATTGCTGGGAATAGAGCGATCATAATCAAATGTCTTGATTACAGAAAGTGCTCTCTACAAGAAAACCTTTGAAAGTCATTGTGTATAATTGGTTTAATCATGCTAGTTGAATTTCCCTGTTCTAAGTTTAAGTCGTGTTTTGTTGTATTTCTTGATGTGTACAGATGTATCTCGTCAGTGAAATTGCATTATTTGAAATCGCCTGATTTGATTTGCATGATTTGATTTGCATGATTTGATTTGCATGATTTGATTTGTAATTTTTTCCTGGTAGTATACTGTATTGTGTCATGTATTTTTATAACGTTGCCTTACCAGTCTTGGTTTTTTTTTTTATTACTATGGGGCTAGTATTTTCTTAGTTTTAAGTTTATCCTAGTCAGTGTAGGCCTAAGTGTTTTACATTTTTTAATCATCGAATACAGCTTATTGTCTCTAGTGCATCTTTGTATTATAATCTTTTTTTAAATTGTAAAGTGCATCGAGGGATCTGTGATCCATAATGCGCTATATAAATGCTGTTTTATCATTATTATTATTATCTTTTATTTGCCGCCACAGTCATGTTTAAAAAGGTGATAGTAGGATCTTACTGGGCCCGGTTTCTTGGTGTTTGGAGCCACAGTGAAGTCTGGACAGAATAAGAGATCAGCAACGGCATTGAGAAGCGACTGAGCCAAGGGTAGAGATTCCTCGTCACTCTGCAGGAAGATAATCAGAATTCAAGTTATTATAACCTGGCTGACGATAAATGGATACAATTCTTACTTTCATTAGGCTTCACTCTTGATGGCCAAATCAATTTCAAGAGGTCTCAAGATATAAAGGGCACCAAGACTTGATTATGATAATAATAATAACTACATGTAGTTCTTATAAAGCGCATTTTACAATAACGTCTCAATGCGCTTTATGACCGATGACAAGTTGAAAAATGCCTGTGCGAAATCAAATGTTGTCTTTGCTAAGAATATAAATGGCGCTTATATGGGGGCAGGGACGGGAAATATTTGGGGGATTTGTGCCTTTGATGATACAACTACAAGCATGGACTTTGGCACACCATCGGAGAATGTCATAATAATAATAATAATAATAATAATAATAGTGGCTTCTTATATAGTGCTCATATCCGTCACTCAGTGACGCTCAAGGCGCTACAACATTCAGTATTTTCCTGCAAGGTATTGTGGAGCTACGTTTTTGAAGTATGAGACCTATTCCTTTACATAGGCACTATGTAATGGTTTACAATGTGCTGTGGCGCAATATGCAGCCAATCAAACAAGTAAACAGGGGCGAACCCTTTCTCTTTTCGATAAGTGCACCGGGTTCTTTTACGTGCATTACACAACACACGGGACCAACGGCTTTACGTCCCATCCAAAGGACGAAGCAATAATGTTTAAGTGTCTTGCTTAGGAAACAACATGAGAAAGATATGTGGCGTGTTGTGGCCGAGCGGATAAGAACACCAAACTCAAGCTCTGGTGTTTCTGATCAGCAGAGTGTGGGTTCGAATCCCAGTGACACTTGTGTCCTTAAGCAAGACACTTAACCACATGCTTCGTCCTTCGGATGGGACGTAAAGCCGTTGGTCCCGTGTTGTGTAATGCACGACAAAGAACCCAGTGCACTTATCGTAAAGAGAAGGGGTTCGCCCCGGTGTTCCTGGTCTGATCGGCAGCACATTGCGCCACAGCACCTTGTAAACCATTGCATGGTGCTATAACTGACTAGGCCTCATACTTCAAGCGTAGCTCCACATATACCTTGCAGGAAAAATTTGTAGCCTAGCGCCAGGAGTGTCAAGTCTGACAGACATGGCGCGTTATAAATGTTCGCTATTATTATTTATTATTTGGCTGTTGACCCCTTGCAAGACGCACAGAGCGCCTATCCTATCCGCCATTTAAGAATCAAAATGTACACAAAGGAATTGACTCCCAAAATGGTGGAAATGGTCGACGCACATTTTGCGCGTCTCCAAGTCGATACGTCCATTGCAGATTTGACATTTGAAGAAAAAATGTAGGTAGAATAACAGGCATTTTTCAAAAATTTCAACATGGCTGCCATTGCTTGTTTGTTATTCCACCTATAGGTTTTTAAAGGACAAATCTGCAATGGCCCTGTAGCCAAATATCTTTCTCATGACATATTCTGACTGTGCGCCAAATTCCATGCTTTTATCACCAAAGGCAAAAATCACATCATCTACTTGCCATACTATAATAGGTGAACATGCAGACCAAAGAATAGCTTGTAACATTACTTGAAAATGAGTAGTGTTAATATTTTGAGTTGATGTAATGAAGATGAATTCCCCAGTATAAATGGCCAGATTGAACGTTTTAGTCGTGTTAGTTGTGGAGTGTGCATGGGTACTTAAAGGTATTATACAGGATTGGTAGAACTGACAAACCAGTCGCAAACAAAGTTCATGTTTTGTGTGATTAACCATACATGAAATAACAAACCTGTGAAATTTTGATCTCAATTGGTCATCGAGGTCACGAGAAAATAGTGAAAAGAGACCTTGTGTGTTTTCTGTTTTTCAAACATCGAGTTTATTATCACGCGTGGTAAAAACTATTGTTTTACTCATTTCTCAGAAACTATAGCATTTTAGGCAGAAATATTTTAAGGAACCCTTTCTACCATTACTTACTTTAAATCATGTAAGTAATGTGTGAATCTGTGAACATTTGTGTTTTTCGATCTTACCAATAGTGTACAGGGCCTTTAACAAACAGAGCTGGAATGACTACGGAATTCCATCTACCACAACACTGTAGTCTACAGTAACAATAACGCACATTCATAAATACCCAGAACAGTTTATCCATTCTGATTGGTCAAGAGGAAATCAAGTGGCCATGTTTAAACGCGCGATACACACACGATAAGGAGTGTTTAAACGTACGCGTGGCGTGCAAGCTTACGCAGGTGCTAATTTATATGTAACGCAATCAATACATAGCGGTACTCAATGTAAAATCTATCAGTACGCGCAAGTACGCACAACCGTTGAGCATTGCCTGCAATTTGACGCTTCGCAAAATGGAGCCTGCTGACATGACCGGAATTGCAAATTTACGGAAAAGTTTTACAGATTTTCCAACATTATTACGCTTTGTAACAAAAAAAGGCGTTTATGAATGGGAATAAAAGAGTAGTGACTCAGTCTTAAAGGGTCTGTATACGTTTGGTAGTTACTCATAAAATTAAAAGATATCAGTTTTTATCCAAACAAGTTTGAATCTGATAAGCGTTGCTGTCAGAAATGCATCAGATTGTGTATTCCAATTGCAGATTATTCTTTCTTTATGGATATAACCGCTCCAGATTTTAGGCAATATCTCAAAAACGCTAGCCCCTTTTGAAATGAAATTTTCACAGGTTAGTTTTTTGGTATATATCTACAACTATATAGGATTGAAACAAACAGTGGGTTCCAATAACCAAACGTATACAATCCCTTTAAACAGCCGTTTAAAACCTTGCAGGGTCTTTGCCGTGAGATAAAGGACCTCGCCTTGGACTCAGTCCTTTATGGCACGGTCCTGACCCTGCCGATTTTAAACGGCTGTTTAAGACCTCGTTGCCACTCTTTTATTCCATTATTGTAAAACGCTACTCTTGCAGATCTTGTGCATTTTTTATTCTGCAATCATTTGGCCATGTTTAGGATACCAAGAATTAGCCTCATGCCTGGACGATACATTTTAAAATTCAAAACATTCGTTTCGGCAATGCAACATTATGGTGAGTTTCTGTAGGTTATAAAGCCCATCTGCATAGACTACTTTGCAAATACTCCGTGCGCATGCGTTAGCCGTGGAATGAGGTGCATGCTGGTCTAGTTCGCGATCAAAATGTGTCGCTAACTAGACCAGCATGCACCTCTTTCCATGGCAAATGACCACGTACTGAGTATTTGCGAAAAAGTCTATGCCAAACAATATTAATAACAATATTCGATACAGATTATTTTTATCTACTTATAAAAACAATTACACTCTGTATTAAAACATGCTTGTCTTCAAATCTGCCTACATGTACAAATCCATCAATGGGGGAAAGAAAAGGTCAAACATGCAGGTTAAAACTTACAATGAATAAAACAGCAACCAATAGTGGTAGTCAAATGTAATTTGTAAATAGTGTTCAGACAAACTTGAACTGATCCCAGAAACTATTTTTTCTTCAAATCTCTATTGCATTCTAGTAACACAATTTTTATGAAAATTTGTCTTATAAGATGTGCTGGTTCTGAAAAGAACTAGTGGTGTAACAATTTGAAGTTTCGATAAGTTTCTGACCGTCTTCCCAAGGGAAAAACAAAAGGAGGACAATCAGAGCATTTATCAAAATGTCAAGTTGCTACACAACTGGCTCTTTTCGGAACCACCACCGAGATTTGTCATGTACATGAAGTTACCACAAACCTTTCAAATCGATCCCTACCATGCAAAATTTCAAATGCCTAACGCACTAATACTATTTTTCGAAAAACCAATTCGTGGAAACCCATTTTTCGAAAAACCTCAATTTAATTGTGAATATATCTACAAAATCAAAGAGCTATCAATCATATGCAATAAACCACAAAAAACTACTGAAGTTCACTTCAACACAAATTCTATTTGAGACATATTTTTTTCTTTCCAAAGTCCCTGTTATTATCATCCCTGTACACAAAATTCCTTGTGGAGCTCCCCGATCTTTAGAATTCCCCCTGAAGAGACCTTTTGTTTTCCCTTTTTTTGTTATGTCCTCAGTCTCTATAAGGTACAGGGAGTGAATATTAAAACACTGCAACTGGCACACGGTTAGAAAAAATGACACACACACAAATGGCAGTCAACAAAATCAAGCATGCAACCTCGTAATTATGAAGACAGGGTAGTTCCTCAGGAAGCTTGTTAAAATAAAAGAAACAAAATGAATGAAAAGCCGGGATTTCATGCGTGATGGATCCATTGAATGATTATGTAATAATTGGTATGAGAGTTACATGTACATGTATTAGTGAAAGGTATGATACACATGTGTACATTATTGGATTGGAAGACTTGATTCCTATTTTCTAGTTTTCCAAAAACTGTTCTTTGTCTTCTTCTTATTATACATTTCTGGTAGTGAAACCAAGGATGCCTCATAAGTGAACTTAATCACTATACATGTAGCTCGCAAGCCTTAGGAAACCTGTAAACAAGGGTGCTTGCTATGTGAACCAGAAACACCAGGGTTAACCCCTACTCTTCCACAATAAGTGTTCTGGGTTATTTTACAAGTACATACTAATCCTTATAATAGTGAAGATTTCAGATTAAAAATTGTCAATCATTTTGCTTAATCATTACCAAACGTACATAAATGTTTTGGATGTTGACAAATTTTGACGTGAGGTTAGAAACTTGTAATTTTGTTCCCCACTCACTGTATGAGAACTCTATCTAATTGGAAAATGAGTACATCATAAAATTGAATTTGACATTTCCCTTCCTCTTTAAGGTTTCTCAAGAACTTGAAGTCCCTGCGCAGTACCACACTACAACTGCAATATGTGAAGCTGTTCATGAAGCTGTTCAAGTAATTGAATAAGAGTGAATGCCCTCAGATATGTACTGTAGGTGAACTTAAGCCTCCATGTGTTATGTGAATGTGTTAACATATGGAACCAGTTAAGCATGAGTAAGTTGTATTTCTATTGAGTGTGATAAATTACACTGAGTAAATAAATCAAGTGAGCAAATGTGTGGGTAGGAAATATTTACATGTAAGACAATGCAATTATTAAAGGCAGGGTGTATTTTGGTCATTACTCCAAAAGTTAATGACCATAAAAACTTACTTGGTAAAGGAGAGCTGGAGAGCTTTTGATATTAGAAACGACCCCACTTTGAAGTAATGTAGTTTTAGAGAAAGAGGCAATTTTTTACCCCAAATTTGAATCTGAGAAAAGGTTCGGGTACAATTCAATACAACAAGGGTGTTTTTTTCTTTCATTATTTTCTTGCAATTTCAATGACTAATTGAGCCCAAATTTTCACAGGTTTGTTATTTTATGCATAGTTTGGATACACCAAGACTTGTGGACAAGTCTTTAAATGTTTGACACGGTGATAACGTACCTACTCTCTCCTCAAATCTCGCGACCAAGCGATGTTCTCGCGAGACTGCTGGCTCCCGCAAGACTACTTTTCTTGCGCCTACGGTCCCATTTAAATGGGGCGTAGTCGGGATTTAGCAGCCTCGCGCAAGAGTAGTGGTCTCGCGAGAGCAGTCTTCGATCGCGGAGAGCTGAGTGTTATTATTACGCTATCACCGCAACAAACATTTAACGACTTGTCCATAAGTCTAGGATGTACACACCAAGTGAGGATACTGGTCTTTACAAATTACCAAAAGTATAGGCCTACCCTGCCTTTAACAAAACAAATCTAGCTATATCGGATATGATGTGTATAAAATATTCATAAACAGCCTCAGGGATTTCAGTTTTTTCACTGCAGAGTGAGTTTAGAGTGGCTGAGCCCCGGGTAGGCAATATGTGCACAAGTATTGTAGGTATTTTATGCACAAATATTTCAATGAGTTAGGAACACAAAATGAGGATAACACAAATGCACAACGTTTGCACTGACAATTTCATCGGCAAAAGGCTGGTTTTTAACAAACTGAACAGAATCCTATATAATTCCTTTAATTCAAATTGAAGAATTGTTTGGATCTCATTAAGACGTTGACGTGAAACCATTAATATTGAAGATGATTTACTGCACATAACATCAGTAATTTTTTCGTCAGACGTGGACATTATTATCAATATTAGGCCATGTTCCAACTGGCGGCTACTGCTACGGCTACGGCTAGATTTCCATGTCATAATCATGATGTCATAATCATGTACTGAAGTATAGTACGTCCTTATAGCAACACCCTTAGCAACAGTCATAGCCGCAGCTTTAGCCGCCAATTTGGATCAACCTCAAACTTGTTTACAATAGACCTTCATCATGCTGCCATCATTATTTAGTCTTGCTCCCTGCGTGAATTAGCATTACTGAATACTGATTCTCATTCAACTGGAAAGGTGGCAGACTATTTTGCACCTCCACCCTCGGTTTGATTTACATTGATTTGGTTGTAGGCAAAAACAAAATGGTGGCACCATGATACTGTCTATATGAAACTTGACCAAATGTGAATGTTACATTTTGACGTGGTTATGGTTGAAGTGTATGTTAAGTTCAGCATTTGACGAATACGAGTTAACTGCAAAGGTATGCAATTTGACGCATTGTTTGGTGGACTATCAATGTATCCGTGTGACACCCTGTGATAATATCTACTCTGCTGAGCAGAATTGTTCTTATAAGAACCTGTCCTGCTGTTTATCTACTGATTGGGAATCAGGGCCCACTTTAATAGAGCTGCTTACGTAGGCAGTTTTGCTTAACAACTTTGTGTTTTAAAAGCAAACCATAGCAGGATACTAGTCCAAGATGGTGCATGTGACATGGTACTTTGGCTGGTAACTTTATTCTGATAAGCATAATTTTGTTGTGCTTAGCTACTTTGTGTGCTCAAGGAGTTTGATGAAATTGGACCCTGGAGACTATGGGGTGTCATGGCCGAGCCGCCTAGGGTGGTGGACTCAAGTTCTGTAAAATGTAGGTTTGAATCCTGGGCTAATCAGTTGTGACACTTGTGTCCCTGAGCAAGGCACTTTAAATCATAATTGCTCCTCTCCACCCAGGAGTACAAATGGGTACTGGCGAGAGCTGGGAGTAACTTGCGATGGACTGACAGCCTGTCCAGGGGGAATAGAAATATTCTCAGTTGTTTAATGCCAAAGAAACCGGATCAACATCGGCCTGATGAGCCATATTGGCTCGGGACAGACTTTACATTTTGCTTTACTGTGGCAATAGATATTATACAGCAGGACAGATTCTTCAAAGGACAATTCTACACGGCAAAGTATATCTATTACAATGTTTTCCGGCAAACAGTAATACATGTAACTGATTGTACATGTAATCCAAAACTTATCATACGACAGACTTTCTGATTGATGTTCTTCAAAGTGGAATTAACCAATACAATGCAGTATGAAATCAGTTCTGAAAGCTGTGTGCATTACATGTATGTACAGTATTGAACCATCAATGCTAAAACCTTGAGGCTTTAAAAGGAAGGTAACAATTGGTAGCACCGGTTGAAAGTACGAACAATTCACTTTAAATCAGTGTGAGAATAAGAGATTTTGCTCTGGTAGTGATTCGTCTTTCTTCATTTGTTTTTTCTAGAAATATAATTTACATTTAAGCATCACACTTAAAGGCATCGTACACGTTTGGTAATTGTCAAAGACCAGTGTTCTCATTTGGTGTATCCCAACATATGCATAAAATAACAAGCCTGTGAAAATTTGGGCTCAATTGGTCATCGAAGTTGCAAGAAAATGATGAAAGAAAATACACCCTTGTTGTAGAAATTTGTGTGCTTTCAGATAGGAATAAAAACTTCTTGCAAGAAAGTTTTTATTATTTTAGTGAGAAATTACCTCTTTCTCAAAAACTACGTTACTTCAGAGGGAGTCGTTTCTCACAATGTTTTATACTATCAACAGCTCTCTGTTGCTCGTTACCAAGTCAGTTTTTATGCTAATATATATTTTGAGTAATTACCAATCGTGTACAGTGCCTTTAAGGCAGTAATGGTGCATGTGACATAGTACTTTGGCAGGTAACTTTATTCTGGTCACCATGAGCCTGTGTATCAGAGTCACCACAAGCTTTTGGCTTATTGTATGTAGCTTATTGGTCAGTCAGTGTTAAGAAGAATGCAATTGACGTGTACCAACACTTCCATCTTCCTTTTAAATCCTCAATCAAAAATCAAATCAAATATAGATTGGGAAAACTCACAATGTCATCCATTCCCTCGATACCATACTGCCGTGATGAAAGAAATACAGGAAAGAATCGGAAAAAAGAGGAAAAGATAGCAGCTGAAAACCTGGAAAAATCAAGGCATGCATCGAAAAATGCAAAATTTACGGAGCCCAATTTCATGGCTCTGCTTACCGTAAGAATCGGTGCTTACAGAAGGGAATTCTGCGCTTACATCAAGCGTATTTCACAGGTTAGCAGGGAATTTTTGCTTGTGCGCGTGCATACTCCAAGTTAAGCCTGGCTCATACTTGCGAGTGCCAATGCGAAGCAAATTTGACGTCACAACTCAGTTTTCACTGTGACTGTTTCGCAAAAGTTGAACACACTTGCGAATTGTTAATTGCGACGTCAAATATCAATACCTTGGCATTCACAGGAAGTATGAACAGGGGTTTTAACTCTGGGCATTCTTCGCTGACACAGCTATCACAGAAATTCAGGGCTTACCCTGTAAGCGAAAAATGGTGATTGCAAGCATAGAATTCGGCGGTAAGCAGAGCCATGAAATTAGGATCAGATGAAATGTTGTAAACCAAATTTACATGAAACCATGCAAAGTGTTGCTTCAACCCTCCACCGCAGAAAAAGCATACACCATGAGACAAAAATCTAGAGATTAATGAGTGATGCAAATTGTGCAAGAAATTTATCAGCGAAGTAAAATTTGAAGAGATAAGACTTCTCCGAGAATTTCATGCTTTGAGTTGACCAATATACATGTACCTTGGCGTTGCTAATCAGTGTGTAGCCCTGTATACACATTTACATTAATTTTTAACTTGAAAGTTCCCCCTTAACTTTTTTAGTGACTGGCCAGCAGGACCAGTTAGCTTGGCATTTTACAAGTCCATCACCTTTTTCACTGATCCATATTTCAAATGAAATAGGGATGCTTTTCAAACTGAACTATCCAGACGGACCACTTGGAGTGAATTTTAACTGGTCCTCAGGTGGTTCAACTGACATTTTGCCAGCGGACCACTGTTCACTTCACAATGCAACAGAATCCTCTGATTGCATTTTGCTGCAGGTAGAAGATTTTTCATTTCAACTATGTTGCATTTTGATGAATTTAGCAGGGTGTCTGGAAAACATGGTTCTGGGTTAAGAATAGTTATAGAGTGTGCAAGTCTCACGCCTATTCGGACATTGGGATCCGTTAAAGTTTTTGTCACGCGTTAAAGCAATGTGCGTTGGACCAAAGTGGTCCAAAAAAATGTTTGAATAGACCTTATGCATTGACGTCATCCAGCCACCATCTTAGAGGTAAACTGGTGACGAAACAATGGAAACGCGGATTTGTACGTGCAGCGCAAAGGATTAGCCAATGAACAACCTCCTTTTGACCTCTAGGCGAGGGCGCCCTTCCCAAATGACATCATGTGCATAAGGTCTATACGCGCGAAACTTGCACGGTCTATTCTCATTGCTATTTGCACATTCCTCCAATGAAAAGGGCTTTGAGCTCTTTTAAAAAATTATGCTCTCAAAAAAACAAAGGGAAACCTAATCTGTAGAAAGGTCGTCCATAGAGTAAAGACTGAACACTTAAGAGAGGAACTTACAGACTGTCCCGGTAGCGTGGACCAAAAGAACCCGCGCCAATCTGGATCCTCAAAGATGTACGGCAGAATGCGTGTGAGGAGACGCACTGAGTTCAGGACCATCTGTTGATCTTTGGCAGCAGAGCATCCGCTCTCTGACGCAGACACAAGTTTTTCCACTGCCTGCAAAAACATAATTCACCAGGACACATATTCAATGAGAATATAGTCATCAGGGTGTGGGTTAGAATCCTGGTCATGACACTTCATGTCCTTGACAAACACTTAACTATAATTGCTTCTCTTCACCAAGGGGTAAATGGGTACCTGTGAGGGCAGAGATGGTTCTTGTGATTAATTTTGCTTGGTGCGCTACAAACTTGGCAAACTTGGGTAATAATGTTGGAGTGCCATGAACGTCACTGAGTGACAGATTTGAGCGCTATATAAGAAGCCACTATTTATTTATTTATTTATTTATTTATTTAAATCATTTCAAAATTTAAGAGCTCTTTGAATGATATCAACAGTAATAAGAAGACCTTACTACTACTAGTAAATCTTGTAGGTACATGTAGTCTTGTTGCAAGACGTTCTTATCTTGTTAGTAAAACCATGCACACAACGTCATCACTACATACACGTTGAGACTATTCCAGCGATAGAGGGCGTTCTCTGGAAGCCGCAAACCTGTCAGCAGTTGTTTTACGTGTGGAAGGCCTTGGGTGATGATGGAATAAGTCAGGTTTCCGTAACAGCACCCTCTACCATTGAAGGTTCTTGTATGCACGATAGTGTGCTTCCAGGGAGAATCGAGAATAGTCGAGTGATAATCACCAACAACGTCTTGCACCAAGACTATGGTGTGAATCTCTTTTGGAAGGAGTGTTGGCTCTGAGAAGAGCAGTTGGTTCGGTCTTGACGTTTCGATTTAACATGGCTAACAACTGAATTTGTACACCACAGCGTGAAATTCATAAGCTAACATTAAATTGATTCATTATTGAATGGGGTCCAGATTTTAAGCGAAAATTTACCCTTTTTTTCAATAAAATAACAAATTTAAAGGGTACAGTTTAAAAACAAAAAACAGAATGCAGGCAGGACGATCAAATGTCTTTTTATTTTGCCTTATCAATGAAGTATTTAAAGGGAGTGTACAACATTGGTAAGGTTGAAAATATAAATGTTCACAGATTTGCACATAACTTACATGGTATAAAGATGGAAAACTTACCTTGAAATAGTTTTGCTTGAAATGTTATAGCTCTTAGGAAATGAGTAAAACAATTAGTCTTTATCACTGGTGATAAAATCAGATGTTTGAAAACAGTGAAAATATATAATGGGGTTTTTCACTGTTTTCTCATGACTCCAAAGACCGATTTAGCTTAAACTTTCACAGGTTTGTTATTTCATGTATATATGTTGGGACACATCAAGTGTGGATACTGGTCTTTGCCAATTACAAATGTTGTACATTTGCTTTAAAGGCACTGTACACATTTGGTAATTACTCAAAATATATATTAGCATGAAAACTGACTTGGTAATGAGCAACAGAGAGCTGTTGATAGTATAAAACATTGTGAGAAACGACTCCCTCTGAAGTAATGTAGTTTTTGAGAAAGAGGTGATTTCTCATTAAAATAATAAAAGACTTCTTGCAAGAAGTTTTTATTCCTATCTGAAAGCACACAATTGTACAACAAGGATGTTTTTTCTTTCATAATTTTCTTGCAACTTCGATGACCAATTGAGCCCAAATTTTCACAGGCTTGTTATTTTATGCATATGTTGGGATACACCAAGTGAAAACACTGGTCTTTGACAATTACCAAACGTGTTCAGTGCCTTTAAAATAGATGAACGCCAAGCGATATTGAAACTGACTCCGGATTTGTACCTTGTAGCATAAGGTAGCTAGGTTTGAGGGCGACTCTTCCCTCAGCGCTCTGATTTCAGCTGCTGGTATCAGAGCAAACACATCGCTAACGTTGGTCACCGTGTCTGCCCAAAATTGGTCCCAGAATGCATCATCGCCTGCCTCAACCGGCTACAAGACAAAGAGAGAAAAATAAAAATTCAGCCAAATTTTAATATTTATTAAAGGGTCTATATACGTTTGGTAATGACTCTGAAAATTAATGGCAATAAAAACTTACTTGGTAATAAGTACAGCAGCTTTGGATAGTATAATGCATTTTGAGAAACTTTTCACTTAGCAGTACTGCGGTTATGGAAAAATTTATCACTTTTTATCCCCACAAATTTGAATCTGAGAAGCGTTACTGAATGAAAGTATTGTTTCTCAGATTGTGTATTCTTCCTGCGTGGACATAACCACCCCAGATTTTCAGCAATATCTCAAAAAACGCTACCACCTTTTGAAATGAAATTTTCACAGGTTAGTTTTATGGTCTACAAAGTATATATAATGTTGGATTGAAACAAACAGTGGGTTCCAATTACCAAACATATACAATCCCGTTAAGCATAGAGGGGAAACAAACAAACAACAGGTTGCCAATTTATGCAATGTAATATTACGGGTCATGACTCAGTGACGTTTGAAGCTTTGCATGGTGTGGATCATACGAAAATCTAGTAAACTTGCGGGTACAACCATGTATAAACCTCTGTTGGGAGAAGTGTTGGCTCCGAGAAGAACTGGTGTGGTCTCGACGTTTCAAACAGTTACTCTGCTCGTCTTCAGGAAACAGAACAAAAAACACCCTTCTGAAGGCGAGCAGAGTATACTGTTTGAAACGTCGAGACCACATCGGTTCTTCTAAGAGCCAACACTTCTCCCTGAAGAGTGTTATCACTGGTTGTATAGACCTGCAAGTTTACTCACTACAGTTTCTCTTATGGTTGTGACTAGTTGATGCTCAGAAAATTAATTTGTTAAGCAGAGATTTCTACTTAGTTCCTTTATGGATTGGAGCCCCAATATACTGACTGCCAAAGGCTGAATAATAACTGTTAGGCCAATGATGTCTAAATCCAGTGACTTTGGCTATGGCCGTTGGCTGCAGTGACAACATTGAACACTGGCCATCATAGGTCCTATTTACCCCTAACCAATGTCATATGCAGCTACTGTCTGCCACGCTTGTCATTGTGGGAGTCAACTCTGCTGTCGCCTAAAATGTGCACTGCACTGTATAACAGACGGAGACATTGACTCCCATTGTGACGATGATGACAGGAGAAATGGGTAAATACAATACGGTAGCCTATAACAGCCATTTCCTGCAGGCATATAATGCACACAGGGTTTACAACTGCAGTTCTTCTACACATACTCTGCTTCTGAAAGCCTCAACATTAATAATCTTAATAGTACACATTAGCCTCAATTTGATGCCTGGATTTTGTCGGGCAGCTATGCCAATATGTCAAGACACTAGTTTTGACGTACATGTGGTGTTGCCCCCAGTCCCACCAAGCCAGTCGATGTTACGCCCTCTACCACACCAGCGACTAATAATAGGGTTTTCAGGTGAAAATTTTGTTTAAGGACTACAGGGCTGATGTTGGTGTCAAATTAAAGGAAATGCAAACAGAATGAAAATGCTTTTTAAATAAACTCAATAGATCATATACTTTTTGAATTACGGAATTTTTTGTGTCAAAATGAGGTCAATACTGTGAAGACAGATATAATGTACAAGTTAATAGTGGAGTGTGGCCCCAAATTGACCTCGCGCGACGGCACGCACACACGGCACACACATTGCACAATGCTGTAATCTTCTGTCAAAAAAAGTCGTGAATAGCTTTACAAAATTCACTTTCGGGGCAAAACTACGCACAATAGAGACTTAAAAATAACAGGAATACTAGAAAAGACGAGTACACTTTCCATAAATGATAACTCCTACCTTGATTTTTGAGGATTGCACTTCAAAAAATCAAGTTTATTTTTACTTTTTTTTAAACTTTCGTTCTAAATTACCTATCAAGATCGAGTAAACACAGACGTGTAGTGAAACCCTTCGGACACAAAAGGAAACCCGTTTACTGCCAATCACTTTATACTCGGCCCCCGAAAAGCTGCCGAGTTGACGATCCGCGATGTTTTCGGGACAAATCTTGGGCTGAACGCGTGGATCGGTTACTCTCGGGAAAAGTTGGGCGGAGCAAAAGGGCTTCATTCACAAGAAGTGTAAACTGTCGTACATCCACCCGATTGCTATTTTATGTGCATTATTTGATAGATGAAAGTCAGTGGTTTCTAATGAAGGTATAACTTGCAGTTTCTGACATATAAAAGTCGTACAATTTGGGAATAAACATTGGATAGATTTTCGGCGCACGGACGGTCCGTGTGTGTGGACTGTCTTCAGTCGCGGTGAGTGAAACTGACAACCCTACTAATAGCACAAAAACTAACAATGCACAAGACTACCATTCAGTTAGCTCCATTTAAAAAAAGCCAGTTTAAAAGGAAATTTTCTAAAACAAAAAGTAAACTACATTATACAACTTACAAGTTACAACTAAAATAATCTTAACAAATATTATTAAGTAAATAAAAGACAACCACATAGCAAACAAATTGATGCAAATTGCTCATCAAAAAAAGAAGTCAGGTCAACTGGGAGAGGTAAATCTTTGAAAAAGACAAGATTCTCATAAAATTATCCCCCCCCCCAACCACCTGTCAACTGGAAGTTAAATCTTTGAAAAAGACAAGATTCTCATGAAATTACCCCCCCCCCACCACCACCACCTAACCCCGCCTACCATTCCGTGCCAAATTTGCCACCGTAAATTTCGTTGACTATGCAAATGCATTGCAAGCCTTTATGGAGCACAACCTGGCTGATCAGACTTCGATAGTGGAAGACTACAGTGCAGGACTAAGCCTGCGGTCATTATTTGGTAGTCACTGCACTAAAAGGCAAAATATTGCAAGTTGCCTACCATTTTTTACTTGTGAAATGAATTCAATTAATTACGCTCACTTCGAAATTCGAGCTCAGCTCGACTTTCTTCGTACATTTACCTGTGTTTTTGTGGTCAGCTGCACGACTGCCTTCCGAAAATTCAGCTTCGAATCTGTTCCTCCCATTCTCAGGTATCTTTCAGTTTTACGGCATCAATGAAAACAATTGTCAGAGTCAAATTTTACGCAACCTACAGAGCCAAATTGTTTTATTTTTTACACGTATTCCGTGTGTGTATCACCAAATGTATGTCAACATATCGTTCACATATCCCACAATGCCTTCGCAATACAAATTGACGTCACATCATCGTGTCTAGTGACTGTCCATAAAGTACACGCTATTCAGTGAGCCGTGTAGCAGACTATTATTTTGTACATGGCGAGTATGCCATTTTGCGATGTACATTGTGTGTACATTTACATTCATTGACAAGTTTACTCTCTTTTTTCATGACCTAATTTGGTTTCATAAACTCAAACTGGCCTTTTTTTTTAACGCATAATAGACTTTTATCATGGTGCAGCCATCTTGATTTTCTTCCATTCAAATCAATGTAACCAAACCGAGGCTGGAAGGAGAAATAGTCTGGTCCCTTTTTACATTGATAATTCAAACTATCAGTGCCATTGTGTAGACAGGGAATCTGACCAAGATGGCTGCAGTGTGATAGAGGTCTATGCTGTGGTTGGTTCTGTGGCTTGTTCCAAACCTTAGCTTGGGCTTCCTCTCTGGCTTCAGGCTTCGTTTGATGTAAGAAACACTGTGCACAAAATGTAAACTGCTTCAAACTTGAAGACGAAACCCAAGCCGAGGTTTGGGAAAAGACCCTAATAACCCTTTGCCAAATATTAGAGTAGCCCGAAGGACTACCCTACTACTAATCCAAAAATTCTTAACAATTTTAAACTTGTGGAAAGGTATAAAATTGAGGCAAGCGCAGGGTCGAGTTGACCTCTGGTGTGCCCTACTTTCAGACGCAACTTGGGGGCACGACCCCCTCCAATTGATGTCCGTGGCCCAACTCCCCCTCCCCCCCCTATTTGAAATCTGGACTTTTTTACAACCGTTTTTCAAGCTCTGATAATTTATAGGGGTTCTGAAAAGGGGCTTCTTTAAGAGAAATGCAAGCGGAAACAAGTTTTAATTGGACAGAAGTTCATCCCCCCTCCAAAAAATGGTGCACCCCTTGTGCTCCCCCCCCCCTAAAATTGTACCCCGGTTTCAGCACTGCCTACTTTCCTTTCCTTCATTAGATCAACATAACTAAACCGAGGCCTTTTTTTTGGGGGGGGGGGCTTTTATTGTATCAAGCCATTCATTCAATCACTTCTTTGGGGGCAAGAGAGGGGGTGCTCTCGCCCCTCGGCTGGTACACCACTGGGTGTCAGAGGAAAAGAATATCGTCTTTTGAAGGGGAATGTAGAAATGCCAAAAAAGGGGGAAAATTGTAAACTAGAAACAATAGAAAGATAAACAGAGACAAGATATTGGATTTTCTTTTTATTGACTTTTTCAGTTGCATGCCTGCTTTGAGGCAACCACTATCTAGTTGAAAGCAATTCAGTGAAAGGGCTTGTAAGCTGATTGGATTTTACATTAATAACTTGCTTTAAAACACCTTTTGTTACTAAAGGAATCATGTTTCCTTTTGGAACTAAACAAGTGTATAATCATATCTACAATTTTATATTCAGACAGTCATTTTTTTAAACTCAGTTTTGGATTTTGTAGCTTGTAAAAATAGGATGTATTTGTTTGTCGCAAAATCAGTTTAAATTTGTACTACTTGGTAAAGGAGCCAACCGCAGAATCCTCAGTAAGACTTGTTGCTTTAGCCGCTTATGCCACTGCCTCAGCCGTCTCTTGCAGCTGATGCAGCTTGCCTCTTGCAGCTGATGCAGCCTGCCTCTTGCAGCTGGTGCAGCCTGCCTCTTGCAGCTGGTGCAGCTTGCCTTGTGCAGCTGACCACGCTTGCCCTGTGCAGCTGACCACGCTTGCCTTGTGCAGCTGACCACGCTTGCCTTGTGCAGCTGATGCAGCTTGCCTTGTGCAGCTGACCACGCTTGCCTTGTGCAGCTGACCACGCTTGCCTTGTGCAGCTGACCACGCTTGCCTTGTGCAGCAGACCACGCTTGCCTTGTGCAGCTGATCCTGCTTGCCTCTTGCAGCTGACCACGCTTGCCTCTTGCAGCTGACCACGCTTGCCTCTTACAGCATACTTGACAGTACATAGCAACCTCAAACAAGCCTGTACATCAAAGACTTTAGCTGTACCCTTTTTCAAGTAGCACATGTTTACCAGTTTTTAAGCATCAACGAAATAGGTCATTTCTCAAACAAATGCAGCCGATAAGCCTAGTTTCATTAAAAGGTGTATGAGAACAGTCCAGGTTTGTAAGAAATTAATAAATTTTAGATATAATTATGATATAAAATGAAAACAGCATGCAGGCTTCCTCCACCAAACTGCAGTCATAGTGGCCTGGGACGTCTTGTCCCGAAAAACTAGGCCGAAGCGCTAGACCAGGGAGCACACGTCGCCTGGGTTTAGAATGCTTGCTGTGGAGCCGCAGCTGGCTGCACAGGCTTGTAGGTATTGGACAAGTGATCAGTAAACTCCTGGAACGGTGACTTGATGAAGACTGTCTCCTTCCACATGTCTGGTGTCAGGTAGCTGTAAGTCTTCGATACCGCTTGGAAAGTTGCCTTTGCTGCATTGGAGAAAATGTGACATTCAAAATAATTGATTATCAAGTTCCAAATAAAAGAAGAGGTGTTCGCACTGCTGCACAAACACCTAAAAACAAATGGCCGAGAACTGTATTTTTGGGAAATTCTATACACAACAAATATTTTTTTTAAAGGTTTCCGCCTTCTGCACGTAAACCAAAGGTTTTTTTAAAGATGTTTAACTTTCACTCAAATTAATAAGTTTTGGGTAATCAGTGAAGAACCTTATGTAGCATTACTCTTACCGAAGTTTCCAAGGGTTGACGTCGAGCCGCAGGCACTGGTATAACAGTCCTCTATACCAGCCATATGCAGCAGTTTCTTGGGCACCGGTGCACTGACAATGCCGGTCCCGCGTGGTGCAGGGATCAACCGCACCAGGACACTCCCACACTTTCCTGTCACCTGATTGGATCAAATCAAATAGAATACAGACATTAGATGGATTGTGGAAACGTTTGTCAGTACATGTCGATGAGGGCACTGTGGCTGTTTTATTACAGTTTACATTAATCACAACTAGTACCAACGAGGCTTATATGTAGGTGAAAGGGCTAGCTTTTCATGCTCTTTGTAAACTTAAAAAACCCATAAAACACTGATAAATGTACACATTACATTATTATTCTGCATTGGTAATCAGCAATAGGGTCATGCTGGCTGGAAGGGAATCAAGCCAACAATAGACCTTTACCTGTCAGGTACCCTGCAGACAACAGTGACAGTGCCAGTTCTAATTATCATATCATGAAAGGGACCAGACTAGCTTTCCTTCCAGCCTCAGTTTGGTAATACATCGAGTCAACAAGAAGAAAAGCAAGATGGCCACAGCATGATAAAGGTGTTTTTTTAACTGGTCTCTATACAGAATGTGTAACACCTTCTAACCAATGTATCCGAAAAAGGACAGTTGTGTATATAGTAATTAAAAGAATATACTTTAGACATGACTACGACCTAGTGAGCTGGACTATGTAGGGAATTACTAACCTTGCAGGGCACGGTGTGGGGCTTGCTGATCTTGTTTCCCCAGTAGCCTCTTCGTACTGGGATGACCGACAACTTGGCCAAGATAATGGCCCCACGGATGGCTGTAGCCACCTCTTTAGAGCACTTCACGCCAAGACCTATATGTCCGTTGTGATCTCCAATCGCAACGAATGCCTGTTATTAAAGAAAAAGAAAATCACACATTTATTGAACAACTGAAGACAAAACCACAATGGTTGAAGAAACTGACGAAAGATACAAAAGAAAACAGCTGGCGTATTAAAATTTATGTAGCCAAAAGGTAAGCAGTGTATTGTCCCCAGTTTATTTGTATCATCCAAACATCTGCCTTAACCACAGTACGTCTATTTTCAGTGCACAATACACTCAATATATTGCACAGTGCATAACATATGGGCAAACGCGTACACAGAGAAGAAATTACTGCATTAAACATTGCATTTGCACACTCATTTCCATACATGTACACGAAAATACTGCTGATAAAACTGTATTGTATTAATTTGGTATAAAAATCAGTTGATAAATCTCTTTTTACCTGGCAACGAGACTTGCCTGAACATAGAAAAATTGTATGAAAAATGCTTCACCTATACATACGATAAACATCCTTCAACCAGGTAAAGTCAAGCACAATATGCGCACCACAAAAATTTGGATTGGATGGAGAATATAATAACCTTGAAACGGGTTCGCTGTCCAGCTCGGGTTTGTTTCTGTACGGGCATGATCTTGAGTACCTCATCCTTTAAGGCAGTTCCAAGGAAGAAATCAATGATTTCAGCTTCCTGTATTGGGTGGAGAAAGAAACATAAGTATAAGTACAAGAACCTGCCACTTCTTACACTTTTAATAAATTCTTTAACATCTTGAAGTGCGATAGAATCAAAGGGTTCTATATTATACCATTAATAATAATAATAACTAGTTCTTATATAGCGCATTTTACAGTAACGTATCAATGCGCTTTACACTAGTTCTTCAAATATTTTCGCAACACAGAAACAGTTGACACTACTACCACTACCTAGCCAAAGCAATTGAATTACTTAAATTCTTAACAGTGAAAAACTGTAAAAATTATTCAATAACTTTACCTTAATCGGCAGGGAGAACAAGTAGATCTCCTCAAGAGACTTTATCTTGAGATCCTTGACAAGTCGGCCCAGTTTCGTTACTGGAACCCACTCCTTGTCATCGGGCTTTCCACGACCCCTGCCACGCCCACGGCCGCGTCCACGACCGCGGCCCCTGCCACGCCCTCCTGAGCCGAAGCCACCGCGAAAACCGCCACGATCACCGGCTGGTGCTTGGTCCGCCATTGCTGGAAAGGAAAAAGATTCAAAGTTGTACAACTTATTAGCTGGATTCACAATCACTGGGTGAGTAAAGGAGTAAAAGATTTATTTTTCTGTAACAGATGAAGGGTTATTATTATCACAACTACTGTGAACAACAAGTCCAGGAAGGATGAAAAGTTTTTTGGGTTTTTTTCTCCATAAAACTCTCTTTTTAGGCCTGTAGGAAACGACTCCCTCTGAAGTAACGTAGTTTTTGAGAAAGAGGTAATTTCTCACTAAAATAATAAAAACTTCTTGCAAGAAGTTTTTATTCCCATCTGAAAGCACACAAATTTATACAAGGGTGTTTTTTCTTTTATCATTTTCTTGCAACTTCGATGACCAATTGAGCCCAAATTTTCACAGGCTTTGTTATTTTATGCATATGTTGGGATACACCAAGTGAGAACACTGGGGTGCGTTTTGGCGGCTGTAACCAATAATTGTTTCTGACGTCATAACCAAAACGGTAACCGAGCTCATAACTCGGTTATCGTTCAGTCTGAACAGCAGAACCAACGACCAACAACCGAAACAGTTTTTGGTTACCGCCGCCAAAACGCACCCCTGGTCTTTGACAATTTCCATGATTTCCAATCGTGTTCAGTGCCTTTAAAGTGTAACTGGATTCTTTTACGACAGTTCGTACATTTCAATGGAAAATACAGATCAAGTGGTCATGTGACCACATGTACCTCGTTTAATCTGCATTTACTAGTGATTGCGGACCGAAAAAAAAAATATTTGGAGCACAACTCCAATATACATGATATAGGCCTAGGCCTACATGAATGAAGCCTGGTTCATGCTTAACTTCACCGTCACATGAAAGTGAATGCGAAGCGAATTAAGTGACAAAAACAATCATAAAGCGCTGTTCTCCATTGTGACACGGGGCAGCAGACAGGGAAATTCGCTTGGTTTTCGCAATCCACGTCAAGAATGACTGAACCTGGCTTTTCCCCCCCAGTCACACAAAGTAGGGCAGAAAAATGTCCATGTCCAACTGCCACTTTTTCACTAAATTGTTACCAAAAGCAATATCTCATTTGAGTCATTATTATTTATTTCACGAGTGAAAATTGGCAGTCGGATACGGAAATTTTACCAATCACATTTAGAACACGCTAGTCCCACAGCGCACACAACATACACAATCTATTTGATGTGCACCAGCGCTACAGCCGCTCCCTTTTTACATTGACAAGTTTATAACTTACGGTAATATTAACCAACAAAAATCACCCAAAATATCAAATCAATCTGTAATAAAATTAGCACCAAATAAAGCACAATTTAACAGCGAATGGTAACATGCAAAAAGTGTAATTGAACATGAACGGATTGCACAGATTTTTAGATGATTTTCGAGAGTAATTGAAAGTATCAACTTGTACTTACGTGATATTGAAGAAGAAGGATTTCTGGGTAAAAAAAACGTCACATCTGGACTAGCGCCACCTAGAGGTCACAAAATGTCTCAGTAAATAAAGTGTCGTCTGCTAGCTGTTTCCACCAAACGTTCACTTTTGTTTGTAAAATGTACATTAACTTTGTTTTTTGAAGGAATTTTTACACATTGTTAGTAAAGTGTGTCAGGGAACAATTTCCGAAAGCTTGTGTGCAAAAAAATAAACAAAATAATGGCCTCTCATTTCGACCCTAGCAGAGTCTTTTTCAACGGCTAAAAAAGTGTTTTTATAATAGAACTAAAAAATGTTGCTTAGCAGAAACGATTATTAACCAAATTATAAGCATGTTTTTCATTTCATAGCAGGAAATATTGCTTAACAATTTTCTGCTAAGCAACAATAAGCAGGATACCAGTCAGAGATTGTACGTGCAACATTTAAATTTTGGCTAGTAACCTTAATCTGTTAAGCATGTTTTTCTGTGCTTAGCTACTTTTTGTGCTTAGCAGCTCTATGAAATTGGCCACAGGCCCGATACATTGACATCATTGTTGTAAGGGCAATGTAATTGTTTTTTCTTAGTAAAGGCAGCGAGAACAAGGGTAAAATTTTAGGAGGGCATAAGGGCAGTGCACCTTTTTTTCCCAGTGAAAACATGTAACATTTGTTCCCCACTTTTTTATTGTACCGTAACTATGATGACCGATTAAGCTTAAACTTTCACAGGTTTAATGTATATGTTCAGTTACTTAAGTGCAAACACTGCTCTTTGACATTTTACCAATGTTGTCCGCAAGCTTTAAAGAAATTTCAGTCTGCGTGCTTTACAGAAATTTCAGTCTGCGTGCTTTACAGAAATTTCAAAACGTTAAAATAAATCAATCATTTAACTTTTTACCCTAAAATATAGTTCTTTTCATAATTTTGTAAACAATAAAAATTATGCAAATGGATATCTACGAACCACAGGCCCACCATCTATTAAATTCACTCCTTTCATAACGTCAAAGGCACAAACAGGAATTTCAAGCATGTTTTTATTTAGTTGCTTTCAAAGCTTCAAAAACAAAAACAAACACACAAACTAAGGAATACAAAAGTCTCTTAAAATGTTGGATAATTTATTACCAAAATAGCTGACTAATTACCATCAATAAGTGCTTTAAATCATTACATAATATCATTAACTATTAAAATACTTTTATAATCTGTGCACAGAAAAAGATTATGATTAAAATTGAATGAAAACACACAATATTGATGTACATTATTATAGACAATTCTATTGATATTTGACTCTTGGTAAAAAGTTGTAACTTCAAGTAATTCATTACCCTTCTTGTTAGCGTGTTTATAAATTACTAAATGTAACTAAGATAAGTCAAGGAGAGGTTCAAGGCTTGTCCCCAGTTAAAGGAACGTTACAGAACTGGTAATTACAATTTTCTTTAAGATCACAGATTTACATAAAACTTACACGGTCTAATGATGATGATAGTAGAAAACATCCCTAGAAATATTTCTGTCTGAAATGCCATATTTGATGAGAAATAAATAAAACTAATTTCCGATTGGAGTTTATCGCTCATGAGCGTTTTATTCATGCAATGTGTAACACATGCAAATGTGTAAACGGTTTTTCACTATTTTCTCATGACCCAAATGGCCGATCGATCTCAAACTTCTACAGGTTTGTCAGTTTATGTATATGGTGGATTATATAAAGTGCTTAAGTGTTTTGTTAGCAAAAACCAATTCTGTAATGTTCCTTTAACAGCACAGAAACAGGACGAAAGTTGCAAAGTATTTTGTTTTGAGAAGGTTTGGGTAAATAGTATACAGCTGCATATTATGAGGCCTTGGAAAACACCGACAAGGGAAAACACAGCTGTCAAGGCAAACAGTAAGGGGGAAACAATGACTGTGAAAACACGAACAGGGAAAACAAAGAGTGGACTAACATAAAATAGGCAAACATTAAAGGGAAACGTTGCCTTGGATCGGGCGAGTTGGTGTATGAAAAGCGTTTGTAACCGTTTGTTATTAAATGCATATGGTTAGAGAGTTGTTTTCAAAGTAGAATACAATGATCCTCACAAATATGCCTCGAAATTGGGTGGTTTTCCTTTAACTCTGAGAACTAACATGGTCCGCCATTTTGTGGAGTCAAAATTTTGGCTCTTCAAAATGGCGTGCCGTGTTAGTTGTAAAAGGAAAACCACGCAATTTCGAGGCATATTTGTGTGGATCATTGCATTCTACTTTAAAAACGTGTCCCTTTAAGTAGGAAACAGCAAAGGCTTGGAATTACACAGAGGCCTCAGAGGTCATGGTCTCTGTTGCCCCTGGTCTTGGCCTTGGTGCCCCTTCAACAAATTCCCATAGACTTTAAGGTTTTCCAAGGGAAAAAAATGAAAATGGCCTTACACTCTCAAAGATGAAACTCTAGACCTGCAATGAATGGAAAAACACTGACATAGAAACAATTGCTGGGAAAACACAGATTAAGAAAATAGCAGGAAACATTGAGTGGGAGACAATGACAGGGAAAACAAAGACTTTGCAAACAGTAAATGGCAAACAATAACCAGGAAACACTGACATGGTAAACACTGACTGGAAAACATCGACTTAAAAAACACTGGCTGAAAACTCTGACTGAAAATTTAACACCGACTGGAAAACCACTGGGAATAAAAATAATGACAGGGAAGTGTAGAAGAGGTTTCCCTCAAATGTTTTTGTTTAAAATAATTTATAAACCCATACAGATTAAAGTGAATACGGTAAATATTTCCCCAATATTCCCGAATAAGTTATTGTGTAAATTTCTGAAAATTACTTAATTGTCTACTAAACAGCTGTGTATAGACTATGCAAGTCTCGCGCGTATCCGAACGAGAAAGCATGTCATACGAAGAACATTTTTTTCTATGAAATCAAATCTTTGTTTTAAATTATATTTAATGATAAAATCTGAACAACAAAAATACTCATTACATGTTTATAAAATCAGTTTAAGTTTTTATGATAAATACACAAATAATGTATGAATTATTATTTTACCAAAGTTAAAACTCTGGGCCAAGGATGCTAATTTGATCTTAACTTTTCAGAAACCACTTACGTGGATTCACGAAGGTCACATGGGCATAAAATTAACTTCTGACACAGTTTATAGAGGACGTTGACGCCTCAACAACCATAGACTGCTTTGAAAAGCCTTCACGTTGCAATTGCAGCATCTGGCGATTATCATTGCGCATCCAAAACAAGCGTTTTCATAAGTTTTGTGACCGGAGGTGGGCACAGAATTCTATATTTTTTGCTGCAACCGGAAGCTAAGGTCAAGTTTAATTCTCGGGTTTTCTTCGTTATATTGTTGAATTGATTTTACTTTTATAATTTTGTATCACTAAGTATTACATTCCCAACAACATATATATTTGTCATGGTCATAAACCACGCTAAACTAAAATAATTGACAAAACAAAATCTTGCCCATGTAAATCTCCATATGGTTGGGACCACAATGGTCCCGGAAGTTCAAAATTGCGCGAGACTTGCACAGTCTATTGAAAGAGTTGCGACATGGAGGGACTAGTTTCTTTGGTCATGTGGTTGCTGGACGCCATTTTCGGTCCAAATGTAACACAGCCTAATGTACGGTTTAGTCTGGCACACTGTATGCGCACATGCGTTTTTGGACGAAAAATTGCTTCTAATCGCACGTTGTCGCAACTCTCTCAATACACAGCTCTAAACCGGTCCAATGCTTGCAGAAAATCACAGAAATTATGTTTAACCCAATATTGAGGGCCTTCACTCTACAAGCTTGCTTCTATGAGACCGCCACCACTTATTGTTGTCTAATTCTAGTAACATACATTATATTGTAAAAGAAAACTGATTGAGTGAAAATAAACTGAACTAAACTGAATCAAATTAACAACATGCAAATAGTATAGCTTTAAAGGCATCGTACACGTTTGGTAATTGGAGCCTACTGTTTTATTTTAATCCTATAGTTGTAGATATATACCATAAAACTAACCTGTGAAAATTTCATTTCAAAAGGTGGTAGCGTTTTTGAGATATTGCCGAAAATCTGGAGCGGTTATGTCCACGCAGGAAGAATAATCTGCATTGGAATACACACTCTGCGAAGCGTATTCAAAACATTTTGAGGATAAAAAGTGATATACTTTTCCATAACCGCAGTCCTTCGAAGTAAAAAGTCTCTCAAAATGCATTCTACTATCCAAAGCTGCTTTACTTCTTACCAAGTAAGTTTTTATTGCCATAAATTTTCAGAGTCATTACCAAACATGTACGATGCCCTTAAAGAGGGGCTCCAAGGTCAAATTCAGTTTTGTGATTCACTCATTTTTCAATAGATAGAGTCCTCATGAAAGAAAGTGGGAACAAGTTGTTGAAATAGTGTAAAAATTTGATTTTATACTCTTTAAGAGCGAATTTTGAAACAATACGTCATTGGATATCAACTACAAATGGGTCTGTACATTCCAAACAGGAATTTCTGCGTCAGTCCAAAGATCAAATTCAATGCCATTTTTGATTAAATATCAATGAAATTCAGGAATGAACTGAACATTTCCTGTACAAAAATGCACAGACCCATATATCTTAAATGTGACGGCATTTTTGTACTTTTTTAACGTGAGGTTAGAGACTTATCGAATAACAGACCACAAGGGAAACTGACTGGGTAAATTTTAAACATAATTTGGGGTTGACCAAAGAAAAATTGACTAGAGCGGGACTTGCACCTGCGATCTCCGAATTAACATGCCGGTGTGGCAGGAGATTCTTTCCCTCCTGATATTCTGTCCTCCCATACGGCGAACTGTGTACCAACTTCTTCTGATAGCGCCCTCTTTTGAATCATCCTCCTCCAGCCCACGTTAATTTCCCATATGGGGGGCAGAATCTCCGGGGGAAAGATTTCCCAATGACACCAGCAATCTACCAACTAAGCTACCTAGCCCTATATTGGCAGTCTCCCTATTTTGCAAATAACTGTGTTCGGGGGTGCCAGTCAGAAGCCATATAGACTTGTAATTTGACTTGGTTAGAAGACTTGTAATCTTTTCCAACTTTCATAAGGACTATCTACTGGAAAATGAGTGCATCATAAAACTGAATTTGACCTTCAGAGCCCCTCTTTAACCCTTTAGAGACCACTCATTTCTGTATAATCATCACCATACGCCCATACATTGCTAATCTTGTTGATTTTTTGCATGGTTACTTTCAGGAAAAATGTCAGGAAAATTAATAAGAAACAGAAATACATGGTTTTGTTTTAGAGTTGTAGATTCTATGTTTACATGGGAAACATTGGAAAATGTCAATTCCGTCCCATACCTTTTCTTTGACCCTCTTGTTTGAGCAAAAGTTGGTCAAATATTGCGGCCGCTCTGAGCAGTTTGGTACAAGCTGCTTGCGGTAGCTATGGCCTCTAAAGGGTTAATGTGACGACAGGCAAAGTAGTTTTTGTATTCAGCATTGATTATACTATTCAATAACCGATTCATGCTATGATGTCAATCGATCAACAAAACTCTCTATTTTGTCCTTCTCCATCAGGCCGATAAACTCACCAGCGACCTTGCCCTCTTTAAACATAATGACCTTAGGGATAGAGCTAACATCGTACTCCATGGCTAGATCCGTGTGCTCATCAACATCGATTTTAGCCAGGTGAACCCGTCCGGATCTTTCTGCTATGACCTCTTGAAGTCGAGGGGCAAGTGCGTGGCAAGGTTTGCACCAACTGGAAAGACAGTGGTAGGAGGAACAAAAAGGAAATGTTTTTAATGAAGATGTACCAATTTAGTTTTCTCCTGGACCATGAAGAAAGAGCTTCAAAATTGCCTTGATGGTTCACCCACCCGGGCCATATTTTATAGAGCTGCTTAAGCACAAAATGTAGCTAAGCACAACAAAGTCATGCTTACCAGAATAAGGTTACCAGCCAAAATGCTATGTCACATGTACAATCTGTGCCTGGTATCCACCAGGGCCATATTTTATAGAGCTGCTTAAGCACAAAAAGGAACTAGGCACAACAAAGTCATGCTTACCAGAATAAGGTTACCAGCCAAAATGCCATGTCACATGTACAATCTGTGCCTGGTATCCTGCTTATTTTTGCAAAGCAGGAAATGTTAAAGCAATATTTTCTGGTTAAGCAGCTCTATGAAATTGGGCTCAGACTTGTTATGAGGGTGCAGAACATTTCATGGCGTGAGTATAAGACCAAAGAGCAGATTAACGGAGACATTCCACCAATCTCTGCTGATGCTGCTCAATGCAGAGTGCGCTTTGCTGGCCACTGCTATCGTGCTAAAGACCAGGATCCAATTTCATAGACTTGCTTAAGCAGAAAATATTGCTTAACAATTTTCTGCTAAGCACAAATGAGCAGGATACCAGTCTCATATTGTACACGTGACATGGTATTTGGGCTGGTAACCTTATTCTGGTCAGCAAAATGTTGTTGCGCTAAGCTACTTTTTGTGCTTAATTAAGCAGCTCTATGAAATTGGGCCCAGGTCATACCTGATGTGTTATACCGGAGACTTCCGTGCCCTAATAGAGGACGTAGACCTTTCAACTACATGACGTGATTGGCAGAGACACAGAATCTAAAATTGAGAATCTGCCAAACATCATGAGGGATAAAAACTCCTGGTATGACATTGTGAACGGGATCTCGGTTGTAATCGTTGAATGAATGAAATTGAATGAGTTTTCTCCAAAGATTTTAGTACCAAAGATTTTTAGGTTTTTATTTGAGCAAGCACCATGAGCACTTTTGTGGATACCAGCGCTCTAAGGGTGTTTGTAACATTGGTAAGAGTAAAAATATAAATGTTCACAGATTCACACATAACTTACGTGGTATAAAGATGGTTATGATGGGAAACTCCCTTTGAAATATTTTTGCTTTAAATGCTATAGTTTTTGAGAAATGAGTAAAACAATTAGTTTTGATCTCATGAGTCAAAAACTCGTTGTTTGAAAACGGTGAAAACACTTCAGGTTTTCCCCCACTTTTTTCTTGTGATTGCAATGACCGATTGAGCTTAAACTTTCACAGGTTTGTTGTTTCATGTATGTTGGGATACACCAAGTGAAGATACTGGTATTTGACATTACCAAAAGTATATACTACCTTTAAGAAGACATCATTATTACAAAGATGGAAGGACCATTCACAGTTAATTTCAAAACACTAAGGAATTTGAACAAATACTATTGATCTGATACAAACATAGAACTTTCTCTTTTCTGTAACTCATCATGTCAGTTTTTCCCTTACCTTGCGTGGAAGTCCACAACGATTGGAACTGGGCTTTTCAAAACCCTCTCGTTGAAGTCATCTTTATCCTGGACATTAAACTCTTCATAAGAGGGCGGTTCTGTTGTCGATAATTTTCTAAGCAGAAAAAACAATATTTATTGATGCACAGAGTAAAATGAAATTCAAAATGAAACGTGCCTTGAAGAAATTGGAGTCTATTTTGAAGTTTGTAGCAGCTTTAAAACTTAAGAAAACTGGGGTTTTGCAATGTCTGAAAACCTGATCAAATGTAGTTTTACACAACCTCAATAAATGCAGTAGTCAATTAAATACAACAGACGAGAGTTCCAATTATTACAGCTAATATTGATAAGGGCCTTTATTGTTGAGCAAGTTCGGGAACTAGACTTAAAGGCACTGAACATTGTCAAAGACCAGTGTTCTCACTTGGTGTATCCCAACATATGCATAAAATAACAAGCCTGTGAAAATTTGGGCTCAATTGGTCAACGAAGTTGAAAGAAAATGATGAAAGAAAATACACCCTTGTTGTACAAATTTGTGTGCTTTCAGATTAGGAATAAAAACTTCTTGCAAGAAGTTTTTATTATTTTAGTGAGAAATTACCTCTTTCTCAAAAACTACGTTACTTCAGAGGGAGTCGTTTCCTACAATGTTTTATACTATCAACAACTCTCCGTTGCATGTTACCAAGTAAGTTTTTATGCTAATATTTGTTTTGAGTCATTACCTAACGTGTACGATACCTTAACCATAGTCAATCTAAGTGTCACCCGAACGCTGCATGGTTTGACTAGCTATATCAACTGAATCAACCTAGCTAGCCACAGAGCTCTGTTACTCTAGTCAAATTCGCAAGTTACGTTATTATTAATGAGACATTTAACAATAACGGTAGGTTTTGTTCAGTATAGCAATAATTTATCTTTGCAGTGAGATAATTATTTCATAAATGCACTAAAGAAAGAAAATAATAGAAAATTGAAATTTACGTGTCAACCTTTTGCTTGGGGGGGGGAGGGTGGCTAGGCTAATTTCTTAGTTTGGTCTCCCTTCTTGTTGCATTAGCCAGAATATTACTTTTGTATTCTTCATATTTTATTCTTTATCTTTATGCATGTTTTTTAAATGTTTTGATTGGACTTTCTTGGTTACATTTTTATTCATTGATGTAATTCTGGAGCATCCTTTTAAGCAGTGATTGAGTTTACTTTTGGATGATCCTCATGCTTATGTTTAATTAGATGTTTTGTATCGAACTCGGGTTCGAATCCCAGTCATGACACTTGTGCCCTTGAGCAAGGCACTTAACCATAATTGCTTCGTAAAGTTGGGAAGGTATTGCATTCTGCTCTACCAGCCGGGCTCCTAGTGGATGATACCCATGCCTACATCCTTATGGACTGTGAAGGGGGTAACCCTGTTTCAGCCCCAGGAGTAGGTGGCAACGTGCCCCCGATGGCAGTTGAATTTGGGTTGACAGCCCAATTAGTTAAGTGTAGCCCTCACCTTGAATTGGCCGTCTGGCCTTGTGATGTAAGGCGTTCTCTCATAAAACAAAATATAAAACAAAAATGTGGCTTTTAAACTCTTACCTGTTTTGTTCTAACACAGCTCTGTTCAAGATCCGAGCAGCAGCAGGTGTACCTCTAGTCTGCCTTAGTGATGACAGAGAAGTCATGAGTACTTTCAAACGAAGAGCCATCGTTATAGTTGCTCTTATGTAATGCTTCAAGACATAAAAATACAACAAGTTAACATATTAGTTTATAGGTTTTGAGGCATTGCATGGTGATGGGTATAAATGTATATTTGGCTTGCGGTAACACCATGTGTATTTCTACGCTGTGTAGAGTTTTGCTCTTTGCTATAGTGTATTCTACTGTCGCGGAGTAGGTTTCAGAATTCGGGAGACTATTCTACTGCCGCGAGTAGATTTTTGGAATTCGGAAGACTATCAAGTTCTGAAAAGAACTGTCCTGCTTCTTAACTACTACCTTGGCGGAAGGTAGGAAATCGGTCGGGACTACTACTTTTGCTTAGTGGATCGGGGGGACTTCTCGTTATTAACTTCACTGCCGCGGACTGAATTCTTAATTGGTCTCAACGTTTCAACTAGCTTGCTCTGGTCATCGTCAGGAGAGTGAAGAGTGTGAGACATACTAGTATTAGAACTTCTACTCTTGCTTGTGTGATAACTTTATCACACAAGCAAGAGTGGAATATGGAAAAATATAGCTTCTGCCTGTCATTTGTCTTGATTAGATAGAGTGCCGAAGCGTATTGTTAATCTTGTTGATGAAGGGTTGGGATCAACGTTACATCCTCTTTCCCACCGTAGGTCTTTAGCCAGCCTCTGTCTTTTCTACAGATATTTTCATGATAAATGTGCCACCAGTGTGTCTGACCTGGTTCCTCTAGCAAGGTGTTTGAGCGTGAAACCAGGCTTTCTGCTTGTTCTAACTCCAACATTCTCGCGTGAGTGGAATATGGAAAAAAAATATCGTTCTGCCTGTCCGTTATCGTTACTAGAAAGAGTGCAGAAGAGTATTGTTAATCTTGTTGGTGAAGGGCTGGGATCAACATTACAACCTCTTTCCCACCGTAGGTCGTTAGCCAGCCTCTGTCTTTTCTACAGATTCTTTCATGATAAATGTGCGACCAGTGTCATTCCAACAGCTTTAATCCATAAACTGCATCTCTTTGGAACTCCTTGCCTGGTGCATGTTTCCCTTCATCCTCCAATCTACAAACTGTTTTAAGAGGAATATCAATTCCTACCTCCAGCTCTCCTGAGTTAGTTTCATATTTAATAATTTTCTTCTTGTAGCCCCTTACCAAGAGTGGGTTTTAGCCTTGTTTGGGGCAAACTTGCACAAAACAAATATTTAAAAAATAAATATAGCGCTTCTGCGTCCAATATTAAACTTTCAAGGAGGCCGATTGTCTTTTACCGTTTTGCCTAATATGTAATGATCGGTTATAGTTAAATGTTTTCATATAATCAATGGATTTAAAGATCTATTACTGCAGAGGAATGTGCTTTGTTTGCCAATTAAAAAAACTCTTTTCCGATTATGACAACACAACTACAAGAAACACCTTCAATTTCACACTGCACCCATGCACATTATTCACAGAAATGAATTTAATCAAACCACCAGTGGAATTTTGTTTTGTCAAAAGTGAAAGTACTACAAAATTCACAAGTTCAACAAAAATAACAGCTACACATGTACTATTACTAATCTAGACACTTCATAAATGTTGGTGACCATGTTTTATTGATTCTGATCGAGAAGCGTTCCAAAATACCCTGATATTACTCTTACAGAACTATGAGGTTCGTTTCGCTATCGTCTCCGTGGCGACGATAGCAAAACGAACTTCATTTCTAGGACTGTACATGTAGGAGAACCCTGATGTTACACTCAGAAAAATAAAAGCCATTTCAAGGTCTACAGCGGGCCCAACTTTAGAAATGTCCCAACTGTAGTTGGGACTGGTCCCAACTTGAGTGTTACAGTGTTACAGTTACAGGCCCAACTACATGTATAGCTGGGATCCGGAGATCTATCACCAATCAAGGAACACAATGTATTGGATCATCACAACTAGACTGCTGATCCCAGCTATAGTTTGGCCGTCCCAACTGCAACACTCAAGTTGGGACTAGTCCCAACTACAGTTGGGACGATTCTATAGTTGGGCCAGAACACTAGCACAACTCTCAGTCTCAACGCCTGTTCAGTTTCTTTTATTTTTAAGCATAATTGCACTATATTATAGAGTCCAAGCTGCATGATGAAATGTGAGCTTGAATTTTCCTTTTTAAAGATAAAAATTTAGCGTTTCAGCTAACAATTCCTCTTGAAAGAGGAATTTAGAAAGGGAAATAAAAGTCCAACATCCATTAAAAAACAAAAAATAAATCCCTTAAAATTGGTGGTTGGATGCTGAAATAAAAAAAAGGGCAGTAAAGTCAAACTCCAACTGCCATTAAATAACTCTCCTTAGGATGTGTGTTTGTTGTTTGTTAGACACACAGCTGTCCTTCCCATACCAGAAAGGGACAAAATAGACCCAGTAACTGGGGCGCTGTACTTGTTTTTTCGAAATTTTGACATCTGCAGTCGTACTAGCGCCCCAGGAATGCGTTGTATATTCACACAGCAATCGCGCTGTGGCGAGTGCACACAGTATGAATGTCGGTCCAACTGAGAGTTTGACGTCACGGTGGTTTCTCCGAAAAATTGTAAATTTGCAGCTCAAAACCAAATCGTGAGTACATTTAAATGCCTGATGTTGCATCTTAGAATAGACATATGAAGAAGCCAGTAGGAGTTTTTAAAGGCGTTTTTTGTTGGGTATTTTTGTGGTTCTGAGGCATTTTTTGTGTCAACTATCAATTTGAAGATCGCTGTGCGTATATGCAACGCATTCCTGGGGCGCTAGTACGACTGCAGATGTCAAAATTTCGAAAAAACAAGTACAGCGCCCCAGTTACTGGGTCTAGAAACAAAACATATTTTTTCACCTTTCATACAGTTTTTACACATCCATGAGTTTATAAAAAATAATTATGCAAGTGCTTTAACTACAATTTCATGTTTCAACAGAGGGCGCTATTTACATGATGTATTGAACTCAATCGCGCGGTGAGCCAATCATGAAATAGACTCCCACGATCCCAATCCAAATATCATTCCTTCTTAATAGAGAAAAAAGGCTTCGACAATAATTTGACATTTTTCAAAGATTGTTTTAACTTACCCTAACTGTTGAAGAAACCTATCAGTATCATTTGTCACCTTTGAAGCCGAATAAACTCTATCGTCGATTCTTCGTGATGTGTGCAACTTGCAACCAATGCATGCAGTAAAGTGGTTGGCTGATACCTGCACACCCCAATACAAATTCATACGATAAAGAATCACAGCTAAACAGCACCATACCTTTTTTCTTTAATGCATTTTGTGATAAAATACAGTGTTAAATAATACAGCCTCTCTAAATTGACTATAAAAACTATAGAAGATACTTTTTACCATATTTCTTTTTAATTAATGATCCTTTTTTTTTAGCATTTATAATTATTTTATTAATTACAAAATATGGTCATAACTAACTGAAAGAGGATGGGGATTCCCTTAGCAACACCTTAGCAACAGGCACACAGCATAAGGAAATCCCCGTTGTGTGTTGACGCGAAGCGAGCGACGGACACGAACGAAGTTTCGAACTTCAGTACGGAATTCAGACTTTTTGGTCAAAAGTGGTATAGTCAGTGTTATGACAATGTCAAAAATGTAACTGGAATTAGTTCAGGAACTAAGGTAAGGTTTATAAAAAAGAGACTTAGAGACTACCATGTAATAAACCACGAGGGAAAACTGGGTAAATTTTAAATTTAAATAATTTGGGGTTGAACTTGAACAAATACAATTTTACTAGATTATTAAGCGAGATTTGGACCAACGACCTCCAGATTAACATGCCGGCGCTCTACCATGTATACCAACTGAGCTATATATCTGCTCCTCTAGACCTAAAACCTAACGTATTTTTATAGACGATGATGTTGGCGGACTCCCTATATTTTGTCAATATCTTTGTTTGGGGTTAGACCCAGTAACTGGGCTATTTATTATAATACTATAGTAATAGCAATGAATGGATGTGAGTAGGAGAATGGTTTTTTAACACTACAGTGCCACACAAACATATTATATTGGAGAACTTGTAATTGTATCTTGTTGGAAATAGCACATGTGCATGTATTTACAGTCAAACTCGAACATAACGCACTGTCACTGATCCTTGCTAAAAGAAACATGTTGCTTTGTGCTGCTGTTTATATAAAAAGGTCATTTTATTTGTACAATGTTCTTATCCTGTTAACAAATTAATATTCTATGTTATTTTTAGACAGAAGCAACTTGATCAAAGAATATGGCAGCGTCAGTGGTGGATCTGAGAGCTAAGCGTACCAAAGCAGTTCCCCCTCGCAGCCTCTTTGGAACAATTGTCGAGATCAAAGATGAAAAGGCCCTTGCTGAAGCCGAGCAGGCCAAAGCCTTGCCAACTCCAGCAAAACCAGACAGACTGGCATCTTACAGGGATCCTAAAGCGGACACAATGATCAAAGCCAGCGAAGCCGAACTACGAAAACAGGCTCACAAAGTCAAACATGCTAGTGGGAATCTAGAGGAGATGCAGCACTATGCCATCCACTTCAATCCAGATCCAGACACGATCAAATCCCAAATTCCAGACGGAGCTCTCACATTCAGTCCAAAGAGGAACTACAGCCCCTACCAAAACGACGTCAAGCACAACCCACGTGATATTGCGCTTGGGGAGCAGTTCAACAGGCTTGGATTAGATCAGAGAATGGACTACAATTACCAGAGATTTCGCCCACCGGCAAAGAACTCCAAATTCCAGCATGCCGGTAATGCTCTTGGTAAGGGAGGCTTGTTTTCCTACCAAGGAAAAAGCTACGCAACTGTGCAGGGTAGGGGTTCAAAATCAAGATCTGGTACCGGCCTTGCCCCAGTTGAGTTCCCCAGCAAAGTGACATCTGATGACATTTTCTACATCCCCCCAAACATCAGACACACCCACGGGCAAGATTTGTGTAACAAAATACTGAACAATCCAGAAGAGTTTCGCCAATCCATGGAAGCGAAACAGCCGGTCAGACGCAGAATGGTTGTGAAGTCATCAACATCTGACCATATTGAATTGACCACGGAACCTCTGTACGATGCACTCGGCAATGCTCTCAGGCAAGATATCTTCAATGGTGTGGCCCACAGTCATATCAAAAGCTTAAATACAAGCTCTTATACTGATGAAGTTACGTCCAAGTCAACCGAAAGTTACCCTCCAAAGTTTGGAGTGCAAAGAAATGCGGACAGTAAGTATCGTATTGAAGCATCAGAGATGAGATTGGACGAATATGAACATTCTTGAAAAATGGCTGGCTGGCCTGGGTTCCCCATATTTCAGACCAGGGCCCAATTTCATAGCACTGCTTACTGTTAAGCAAATTTTTGTGCTAACTATAGCAGAACAATTTGCTTAAAGGTATTGTACACGTTTGGTAATGACTCAAAACAAATATTAGCATAAAAACTTACTTGGTAACAAGCAACGGAGAGCTGTTGATGGTATAAAACATTGTAGGAAACGACTCCCTCTGAAGTAACGTAGTTTTTGAGAAAGAGGTAATTTCTCACTAAAATAATAAAAACTTCTTGCAAGAAGTTTTCTATTCCTATCTGAAAGCACACAATTGTACAACAAGGGTGTTTTTTCTTTCATCATTTTCTTGCAACTTTGATGAGCAATTGAGCCCAAATTTTCACAGGCTTGTTATTTTATGCATATGTTGGGATACACCAAGTGAGAACACTGGTCTTTGACAATTTCAAAACGTGTTCAGTACCTTTAAGCGTAAGCATATTTCAAAGGTTAGCAAGAAAATAAGGCAGCCAGCTTGCGCGTTCACCATGGATTTGCATTGTTACGTCATTCATTTTCACACAGTAAGCACCGGAGGGTTAGCATGCCTTTTCGTGTGTTACGGTTAGCAGCGCTATGAAATGGAAACTTGCGCAGTAAGCACACAAGCAGCCGTTAAGCAGCTCTATGAAAATGGACCCTGCAGCCGATTTCACGAAACGCTAGGATTAATCCTATCTGACTCGTCCTAACTTGGGATTAATCTTAAGGTTTACATGTTACAGTGCAAGGCTGGGACTCGTCCTAAGTCCTAAGATTAATCCTAAGTTAGGAAGAGTTTGGTGAAATCGACGACAGGAACCTCCCAGATGTTACAATTCAGGAGGTTTACAGACTCTGTCCAACAACAGAAATACAAACTACAGGTTTGGACAAATGTGGACTATTTCTTTCTCTCTGTCTGTCTTTGGTGATTGCCAGTGATTTGCTTTAATTCTTACAAGAAAATTTGAAGTCTCAAGGAGGTTAGAACTGAGAAAATTCTGAAGTCGGAAAAAATCCCGAGAAATCATATGCCTGAAGTATAAATGCACAACCCATCTCACTAAAGTGTTAGGCTGATGTGGGTGATTGGTTGTCTTTTGGTCGGAAACCAGTCAACTCGCCCCCAGCAAAGTCGCCCACCACAAAGTCGCCCCCTAGCAAAGTCGCCCCCTCACATACAAACTCGCCCACTCTCAAAGTCGCCGCCCCCCCCCTGACAGAGTCGCCCCCTGACAAAGTCGCCCCCGACACAGTCACCCCCCTACAAAGTCGCCCAGTGTAAAAGGTTAATCAAGGATAATGATAATACAATGGTGCTATCCCATCCAGTGACGCTGTATCTGTTGACTTGTTGTAATTTGAAAAATCTATTTGTGGTCACCCTAATTTATCTGTCATTTGTATTGTAAATGGGCATTTTTGTCAACTTATTTCACGACCCCTGCTAAGTATTTGCCTCCCACTTCTTACCTTCAAACCAGAATATCAGCAGCCGATTTCACGAAACTTTACGCAACTGCGTATATCCACTTGTGCACGATTTCTTGTAGTAGTGGTGCACAACTTACGCAATAAATGCTGCGCAAGTGGACTTACGCAATTGCGTAAAGTTTCATGAAATCAGCTGCAGGTCACTAGATTCTTATGGTTTATAAGATTTTAATGGTGTATTTTCAGTCCTACATATAGCCAAAGTTATTTTAATGTGTACTTTATTATGACCCTTTTAAATCTGGTTTTTTTCAACCAGGTAAATGGAATGAGGACAATGTTCTAAGACAGCGCATGAAAAAACAGTGGGATAACATGCTGCAAGCTGGCAAGAAGGAGTAGAGACTGTTCTTCAAGAAAACCATTGTATAGCAGCATAACAGGCCTGGAATTTCATATAATCGTCGTTGTTTTTACGAAGTGGCAAATGTGTCAACAATCATAAAACTTAGCAAATAGGTTTTTTTTTGTAAATTAAAACAATGTGTTCAATGCTGTTAACATTTTCACAGAGTTTCAGGACCTAATACGTAAAATTTTCGTTATTACACTAATTAGAATAACCGACGAATAATATATTTTATATTTTTTGTTTTTACGAAGTGACAAATCAAAATTCGCCACCGAAGTACATTGAACTACATAGCGCAGGCACGGTGCCAATATAGGCGTGGTTTAATGTTTGGGTTTTTATGAAGTGACAAAACATTTCATTACGGTTTTTATGAAGTGACAAACCATAATACGCATTTGTTTGTACACAGCGCTCTGCGGGCAGGTCTGTTTTGGGGGTTTTACGAAGTGACAAATGTGTTTAGGAATTAATTACTCATCAAAACAGTCGCAGAATTGAAAAAATGCTGACAGTTCTGAATGACTGAAGTATTCAGTTTTATTTTGATAGTAAACTTTCAAAGAAAAAATAGTAATTAGTTTCCTAAACAATAGTTTGAAAAATAGTTCAACTTCAAATACGATTTTCTAAAACCCTGCATTTTTGGCTGCAGGGCTAAATCTTCGCTTCGTAAAAACAGCGACGATATGAGGGGGCAAGGCCATTTTGCAAAGGGCACTTCAACTGGAAAATCTTCAATTCTATGGGAAACTTTTGAAGGGGCACCAAGGCCCAAATTCATAGAGCTGTTTTTAAAAGCATAAAAACTTGCTAAGCACAACAAAATGCTTACCAGAATAACGTTACCAGCTAAAATACAATTTTACATGTACAAAATGTATCCTGCTTAGTTTTGCTTAGCAGAAAAATTTTGATTAATATTTTCTGCTTAAGCAGATCTATGAAATTGGGCCCAGGGCAAAAGAGGACGTAGCCTCAAGTTACTTTTATTGTATATATCTACATTTATATAGGACTAAATTTATAAAACAATCGACCGGTTCAAAAAAACCAAAGGTATACTTTGCCTTTAATAACAATTTCCCTGGTTTTTCTAAAAAACAAAAAACAATCGAAAATCAGATTTAAGAAGAATATCATGCTTGCTTTAAGTTGCTCTGTGTAACATGACCTTCACAATAAATCAAGGGCCATGTCACACAAAGTATTTCACAGGCTACCAGGGAAAAATAGTCCCGTTTTGATTTCCACATAATTTTCTTGATGATAGTAAGGCCCATGTCAAACAAGGCAATTTACAGGCAACCAGTTCCAGGCAATCTCCAAAAAGAGAAGGCAATCACATTTGAAAGTTCACATATTTTTTGGGGGGATCGTAAGACATTGTCTGAAAAATGACTCATGTGATACCAAAGTGGTCCTGCAGCATGCACTGCAGTTGGTTGCCTCTAAGTTGCCTGCAAAAGTTGCCCCGTGTGACAAGGCCATTAAGACACTTTATATAACAACCTCTTGTTGCTACCAATGTGTTGCTTTGTGAAGTTGCTTGTGAAAATTGCCTTGCATAATGGCCCTTATAAGTGCTTTGCGTAATTGACCCAATCCTCAACACAGAGCTGTCAACTCTCCCTGATTCTGCAGAAAGTTTTCCTGAAAATAAACCAATCTTTCCATGTTCACATTTGAAAATCTTCCTGATTATGGAAACTTTTTCCTCATTATGTTGAATGTAATTCTAAGTATCTCCCTGATTGTTGTACAAAATCTCCCTGATTGCAAGCTGCAAGTATTGACATCTCTGTCAACACATCGCTAGACCTGGGTCCCGAATACAAATTTCTCTATGACATTTACACGTTTAAAGGTACGTACACGTTTGGTAATGACTCAAAACAAATATTAGCATAAAAACTTTCTTGGTAACAAGCAACAGAGAGCTGTTGATAGTATAAACATTGTAGGAAACGACTCCCTCTGAAGTAAAGTAGTTTTTGAGAAAGAGGTAATTTCTCACTAAAATAATAAAAACTTCTTGCAAGAATTTTTTATTCCTATCTGAAAGCACACAATAGTACAACAAGGGTGTTTTTTCTTTCATCATTTTCTTGCAACTTCGATGACCAATTGAGCCCAAATTTTCACAGGCTTGTTATTTTATGCATATGTTGGGATACACCAAGTGAGAACACTGGTCTTTGACAATTTCCAAACGTGTTCAGTGCCTTTAACTGAGGTTTCGACCCTCAAGAAAAGTTGTGCATGCCCATAATGAGTGAAGTTCCACACCCCTAATAAGGAATATACATGAATTTATGAATTTAAATTTGTATTAAAGGCAAATTGTACTTTTAGTAATTACCCCACAAGTTAATGACCATAAAAACTTACTTGGTAAAGAGCACTGGAGAGCTTTTGATACTGCAAAATATTGTTAGAAACGACCCCCTTTAAAGTAAAGTAGTTTTAGAGAAAGAGGAAATTTTTCACCCACAAATTTGAATCTGTTCAGGCATCTGAAAGCACACAATTCTATTCAACAAGTTTGGTTCTTTTCTTTCATTATTTTCTTGCAACTTCGATGACCAATTGAGCCCAAATTTTCACAGGTTTGTTATTTTATGCATATGTTGGGATACACCAAATGAGAACACTGGTCTTTGACAATTACCAAAAGTATACCCTGCCTTTAACTTGGGTTTGTTAGTATAAGAGCACAGTTCAAATCAATCACATTCATAAATAATTAGTATGGATAAATAATCTTGTCAAAAAATGTCTTTTAATTCAAAGCATTTTTATAATTAGCTCATCATTTATAGAAATTATTTTGAATACGGATCATTACCTAAAATATATGTGAATAGGTTACTCTTTTATATTAAAAATTATCAACAACCTGTAATCTCTACTACAATGTACTTTAAAAAAACCATCATAACAGGTTACTTAATAAACTGGAGTTGTACTACAAAATCTTTGTCTGCGATTCAGATATAGACCTTTATCATGGTGCGGTCAACTTGAATCCTCCCATTCAAATCAATGTAACCAAACCGAGGCTGGAAGGAAAAATAGCCTGGTTCCTTCTTGTACAATGAATATTAGCATCCGTTACTGTTATTGGATACAGGAAACATCACCAAGATGGTGGCAGCATGATAAAGGTCTACTGAACCTAAATCCAGGGCTCAATTTCATAGAGCTGCTTAACAGCAAATATTGCTTACAAAATTTCTGCTAAGCAACAATAAGCAGGATACCAGTTACAGATGCTACATGTGAGATGGTATTTTACCTGGTAACCTTTTTCTGGTAAGCACAATTTTGTTGTGCTAAGCAACAATAAGCAGGATACCAGTTACAGATGCTACATGTGAGATGGTATTTTAGCTGGTTACCTTTTTCTGGTAAGCACAATTTTGTTGTGCTAAGCAACAATAAGCAGGATACCAGTTACAGATGCTACATGTGAGATGGTATTTTAGCTGGTTACCTTTTTCTGGTAAGCACAATTTTGTTGTGCTTAGCTAATTTGTGTGCTTAAGCAGCTCTATAGTGCCCAGGCCTGTAACTCCAGCTTGTCAAACCAGAAAGTGCCAGGAAACTTTCCATTGGCATGTCTGACCAAACAAAAACAATAAAATCAGCTGACAAGCTGGAAGTTGCATACCTTTCCAGCATGATTCGATTAATTTTAATGATGACACGATTCTTTGAAAAATATTACACAAGTTATCTGTACCTTTCATAATAATAATAATAATAATAATAATAATAATATTGACTCTTACATAGCGCAATTCCAAAGAATAATTGCACTTCAAACATTATTACCCCTGGTCACTGGGCCATTTATTTCCTTCCTTAAACCATCTCAGCTCCCTGGGGAGTAAACCGCCTGTGCTGCCAAGTATATAGCGCACAAAGCTAAATCAATCACAAGAACCATCTCTGCCCTCACAGGTACCCATTTACCCCTGGGTGATGAGAAGCAATTATAGTTAAGTGTCTTGCTCAAGGACACAAGTGTGATGACTGGGATTCGAACCCACACCCTGATGACTCATCAACTAGAACTTTATTCTGATGCACTAAACCACTCGGCCACGGCACGCCATCTGACGCCACACTTCCAGGATCGTGAACAATGCCAAATACCGGCTTATAGAACCCGGGCCTAATTTCATAGAGCTGCTTAACCAGAAAATATTGCTTAACAATTTTCTGCTTAGCATGAAATGAGCAGGATACCAATCACAAATTGTACATGTGACATGGTATTTTGGCTGGTAACCTTGTTCTAGTAAGCATAATTTTGTTGTGCTTAGCTACTCTTTGTGCTTCAGCAGCTCTATGAAATTGGGCCCTGGCAGCTTCCTGCCAGATGTACCTTTGACCTCACATGCTATACTAATGTGGCCCTTTTCGAAACGACCGGCTTCGGCTTTGGATTCGGCTTCAGCTCCGTTCTCTCGTCTGAATCCCTGAACGCATAGCACGCGTATAGTCAAAACAACTGAGGGGCCTAGCTAGCCTGAGCCGGATCCGAAGCCGAAGCCGGTCGTTTCGAAAAGGGCCTGTGTGTGTACAAGCATCTCATCTCACTTGTGTGTGTTTTATTGCTGCGAGTCTGGCAGTTATGATGCATCATTGAATGTATTATGTCTATCCAATGAAACCACTGGGTTTGTAAGGCCAATGCCTGTGGGGACCAGTCTACAGTCCTTATTGCTACTCAGGGTGGCTGAGCTTGTACAGTTTCTGCCCCGCTGTCTCCAATCTGTCTCTATACTCCAACTTCTAAAGAAACAGAAAAGGAAAACAAAATAGTTAGTGGCCTGCAGGGCCCAATTTCATAGAGCTGCTAAGCACAACAATTTGCTTAGCATGAAATTTCTTCCTTGATAAAAACAGGATTATAAACCAAATTTCCATGTGTTGCATATTGCTTGTTACTGTTATTCAGCTGTTGTTTGCTTATCCTGAAAATCACGTGGACATTTGGTTGGTAATCCTGTTTTTATCAGGGAAGAAATTTCATGCTAAGCAAGTTGTCGTGCTTAGCAGCTGTATGAAATTGGGCCCACGTTTAGACCCTAGCACAGTCTGTCTCGAAGGCTAAATGACAACACAACACACATAAACATGTACAGCATATTGGTGAAAAGCAGTCAAGTGGAAAGAGATGTAGCGAGAGAGAGGCAGAAAGCACACCAAAAACCAAAGGGATGAACAATGAAGAGGGTGAAAAAGGGGGTAGAGGGATGGGGCAGGTTTGTCCACAGAAGTTCCTGTGAGTGGTGGATAACATCAGAAGTTAAAAAATATAAATAGATTTAAATAGGTCATGATCGGACAAATATTTTGTCAGACACAAAATCTCATGACGACACTACATCTGCAAATAGAGCTAGTACTGGTACAATGATTTTACCTACGCTCCATTTTCTGCTAAGCAAAAAATAAGCAGGATACCAGTCACAGTTTCTACAATTGACGTGTTATTTTAGCTGGTAACCTTATTGTGGTAAGCTTAATTTTGTTGTGGTTAGCAACTTTTTCTGGGCCAGAACTTTGAGTCCGGGAAACTAGATCGCTCGGCCACAACACCCTCTAGGGCTCGAATTTAACACTGGACCGAGGTCAGTGATTTTAACATCGGGCCAGTAAACTCATGACCGGACAAGTCCATCAGTCTTGTGTTTGTGTTCAATTGTTGTCTTTCAGTCTGATAAATATACTTCTATTGATGACATAAATCTTCTCTAAAAGCTTTTTCAAATTTAAACAGTTCAATTGTTAAACTGGGAAAGCATTTTTTTCTTCTCATTTCTATTCTGGTCTTGTAAACAAAATTCTGGTCCAGTAAATATTTTGAGCTACAAGCCTCGGCAGTCTTGTGAGTTTTTCTCCCAAATTCAAGCCCTGCTCTCAGTCATGCCATAGCATGGACCCACCTTGTAATGATTGAGAGGGACGCCCTCCATCCCATACAGAGCTCCCCACCAACATGCCCCAATGGCACCAGTAGAGTCGTTATCCCCACCATGTAGAATGCCTCGTAGGCAGAACTCTGTCCAGGAGTCCCCAGCTCCCAGCAGTGCATCATAACTGTAACACAATCAAGGGGTCAACTGACTTGGGGTCAATTTCATAGCGCTGCTTAACAGTAAGCAAATTTTCGTGCTTACTATAGCAGAAAAAAAGTTGCTTCAGCGTAAGCGTATTTCACAGGTTAGCAAGAAAATTAGGCCTAACATCACAAGGCCGGCGGGCCACTTCAAAGTGAGGACTACAGGCTATGGACCCAAATCAACTGTCACCACGGGCACTTTGCCACCTACTCCGAGGGCTGAAACAGGGTTACCCTATTCACAATCTGAAAGGATGTAGGCATGGGTATCATCCACTGGGAGCCTGGCTGGTAGAGCAGAATGCACTACCTTCCCAACTTTTTACGAAGCAATAATGGTGAAGTGCCTTGCTCAAGGGCACAAGTGTCATTACCGGGATTCGAACCTACACTCTGCTGCTGACAACACCAGAGTGTAGGTCCGGTGAACTAGACCACTCGGCCACAACATGCCCCTCCGGTTGATTGTAATTGACCCATGACACAGATTAATCAGAATTCAAGTAGATAAAGCTTTCACACTCACGCGATCATCGGAGCATCATGGCCGCTTGCACCACCCCAGCCAGCGAAGCTAACCGACTTGTAAAATTCATCCCTCTCTTTGATGCCGTACACTTGAGGAAACTTGGGTTCGCTTATTCCATCAGAGATGCCTCGTAGATCCAAGTAGCTTTTCCAATGTTCTTCAAAGTAGTTCCTAAATAGAAATTAAAATTATTTTTTTGACAAATTATGAAACAACTTTACCTAACTAACTCTACCTCTGACTCTGTGAAATCTAAGACGCTCTCAGCCACGACACGCCACCAATATCTCAATACAGAAGAGATGAAAAGGAAATTTGAGCAATAACTCACCACTTGGACTCATTTTGTGGCACATCTCTACCAACAGTTTTGATGTAGTCCATGACTTTGGGCAGCGTACTCATCAGCGCTGCTCCCCACTGATGGACTGTAGCAACAATAGACAAGACATTGATGTACTGTAGATGAAAACAGTCAGTAACATTCTACACAGAACCAAACAATGTATTGCTGATACTGAAGTTAACAGACCAGTTAACAGAAAACGATAACTTACATGAATGCTGAGCCACCGGTCGCGTTGACATGACATGACTAGAGTCTTTTGCACTATAACTTCTGTGCGCATACCCTACGTGCCGATTTTGTGCTTACTGAGCGAGTTTCCATTTCATAGCGCTGATAACCGTATGCACACGAAAAGGCATGCTAACCTTCGGTGCTTACTGTATGAAAATGAATGACGTAACAATGCAAATCCTTGGTGAACGCGCAAGATGGCCGCCTAATTTTCTTGCTAACCTGTGAAATACGCTTATGAACAAGCAAATTTTTCTGCTACAGTAAGCACGAAAATTTGCTTACCGTTAAGCAGCGCTATGAAATTGGGCCCTGTATATAGAGATCAGTGTTGTCCTTAATTTGTTTGACAACTGGCCAGCAGGACCAGTTAGCTTGTCATTTCACTTGTCCGTCAACTTTTTCACTAGTCAATATTTCAAATCATATAGGGTTGCCCTTTACTTAGGAAAAACTGCATTGCCCTTCAAGAATGAAATATCAGGCCCGAGGGATGCATACTAATTTCTCTGGTTATATGCATGATTTGCTTTGTTTTTTTAACTTCAAATTATAACTTAAAGGCACTGAACACGTTTGGTAATTTTCAAAGACCAGTATCCTCACTTGGTGTATCCCAACATATGAATACAATAACAAACCTGTGAAAATTTGGGCTCAATTGAGTGAAAAATTACCTCTTTCTCTAAAACTACATTTCTTCAAAGGCGGTCTTTTCTAACAATGTTTGTTAACAATGTTTTATAACAGCTCTCCAGTTCTCTTTACCAAGTAAGTTCGTTTGTAACAATGTTGTATAGTAAGAAGTAACTATAAATAAATAGTAAATTTTTGGGTACAACCATGTGTAAAATCTCTTTTGGAGGAGAGTCGGCTCTGAAAAGAGCCTGTGTGGTCTCGCCGGTTCGAACAGTATACTCTGCTCATCTTCAGGAGATATGTTGTATAGTATCAACAGCTCTTCAGTGCTCTTTACCAAGTTAGTTTCTATGGTCATTAACTTGTGGAGTCATTACCAAAAGCATACCCTGCCTTTAATATTGTTTCATTGCTCCACTAACACAAATATGGTTTGAGAAACAACTTGACCTACCTGGTTTGCCTTGCACAGCATAAGAGGTGAACAGGGCACCAGCTAAGCTGCCAAGGTAACCGGTTGGATGGTTATGAGTCATACGCCCACTCTCTACGCTGACGGCCACGAGGTCCTCTAGTTGCTCTGGTCGGTTATATCTCAGACCTATACACATGGATCGCATTGCAGCCCCACATCCACCTCCTCTGTATCAGATATAAATTTGTTTAAAAGCACATTCAAAACAACATTATATAGGGTGCGTTCGATTAGCTTCCCCGGGTCGACCCCAGTGTGTTCATCCGGGTGAGCCCCTGCCATGAGCTAATCGAACGCCAACTTCCCCCAACATTCACACGAATGCATCTTGGGACAGCTCGACCCAGAACTACTTTTTCATGTTGTGCATTACGTCCAGATTCACGAAAAGATCGTAAAATAATTATTAAAACTGCAACGTTAATATTGTACAAGCCCAGGTTGATACACAAGTTCTCGTCCTCGAATATAAAAATACTTCATGCTCACAAAGTCGCTGTGTTAAGGGTGAAAATGTGTGTCAAACTTCCTAAAAATGTCCCGCTGAAGTACAAACAAAATGGTAGCCATTGAGAAAGTTTTTCGTTGTGATGTCATGCACCTTGGTCAGCCCCAAGTGACCCGCTCTACAAGCAGGGCACTTGGGGCTGACACGGGTGAGCCCCGAGAATTACGTCAAAGCTATTCGAAAGCAATGGGGGGAGACCTGGGTCGACCAGGGGAAGCTACCAATAGTTAACTAGTAGTTGTTTAGTGACACACGTAGGGTATGCGCACAGAAGTTATAGTGCAAAAGACTATAGTCATGTCATGTCAACACGACCGGTGGCTCAACGTCAGTTATCGTTTTCTGATAACTGGTCCACTCCGCACTGTGCTATGAAAACGGCTATGGATAACCAGCGATGCAACCATGCCGGGTAGGCTGGTTCCAAATAGTCGGCTAGCGTAGTCCAACTATCGTTGACTAGACAGAGTTCGGGCTAACGTAGTCGAACTCTGTATAGTGTGCGTGGAAGACGGTCGTAACCAAAAGTTACCGGAGAAAGGGCGTAAGCAATCAATGTGCAAAATTGTGTTTCAAGACAACTGAGTGTGAAAGTTTTATCGGTTTTCTTCCATTCATAGTCATCATAGGAAGGTTAAATTCTGCATGGGAACGGGAAAACATCTCTTTGGGGGTAATTCTAGCAACAAAAATGCAACAGTAATGCCACATTTTGTTTGTCAGGAGCCATTTTATTGCTTACAGTTTTTTGTTACTTGAAAAAAGTACTTTGTGTGGCTAAAACAAGGACATAAAGCCTTACGCCTTTCTTCCGGGCACACAACAAAATATTTTTGAATCCTCTGGATACTGTAAACCTCTCTTGCTTGTATAGACTGTGCAAGTCTCGCGCGTAACGGTACGAGAAAAACATCAAATGAAGAACTTTTTTTTCTGAAATCAAATCTTGGTTTTAAGTTATATCTAATGACAAAATCTGAACAGCAAAAATAATCATTACAATTTATATTAATTAGATTTAGCTTTTATAATAAATACACAAATAATGTGTTAAATATTATCAAAACAAAATTGAAACTCTGGGACAAGGATGCTTATTTGATCTTAACTTTGTTGAAATCCTTTACGCAGATTCGCGATGGTGACACGGGCGTAAAATTGACGTGTGATGCAGTTTATAGAGGATGCTGACGCCTCAACAAACATAGGTTGGAATGAAAAGGCTTCGCGTTGCAATTAAAGTATCTGGGGATTATCATTTTGATCCAAAACAAGCGTTTACATGAGTTTTGTGATCGGAGGTGAGCACAAAATTCTTAATTTTTTGCAGAAACCGGAAGCTGAGGTCAAGTTTAATTCTCAGGTTCTCTTTGTTCTATTGTTTAATTGATTTTACTTTCATATTTTTGCACCACTAAGTATTACATTCACAACAACGTATATCATTTTCACGGTCATAAAATTTGTTAAACTAAAATAATTGACAAAACAAAATCTCGCCCACGTAAAACCCCATATGGTTGGGACCACAATGGTTCCGGAAGTTCGAATGCGTGCGAGACCTGCACAGTCTATTCCAACCGTGCAAAGTTTCAAATTCAAAAGCTTTTAAACTCATACCTGTTGTTAAATGGAATCACGTATCCTTTCGGAGATGTTGGTTTTATTTGATGGAGTGCACCTAACGTTGTTGCACCTACATGATGCGTAGAAAGAAAAAAACAGGACAAGGGTGTTTGTAAAACATATTTGGCAAAGATCGATTTACCATTGTCTAACTGGCAAGGTATACATTTGGTTTTGTAACCATTTGATTGTTTTAATCCTATATAAATGCAGATATATACAATAAAACTAACCTGTGAAAATTTCATTTCAAACGGTGATAGCGTTTTTGAGAAAATCTGAGGCGGCCTCACGCAAAGTTTTAACAAGGGACATTGACTACAATCACATCGATGTTAACAAATTCCAGTAGTGTGAAAGCTATCCTTGTTAAATAATAACCAAGGACCCTTGTTATTTTTAACAGAGATCCCAAAATAGCAACCATGTTAAAATCACCACGATATGTAGTGTGAAACAATTTACTGTGCCCTAACAATGGACCCTTGCTATGGTGATATCATTATTCTCATGAACGTGTCACTGGTAGTTCCAAGAAAGTGTTCGGTGAAAGAACAATCATGTCTTTTACCCCCCGAAAAACAAGGGACTCCCTTTTATTTACATTTCGTGAGTCCTCGACTTCAATGGTTTTTTCCAGTATAGTCCTTTTTCATTGTATATTTAATGCTTTTTACTAGTTTAATCTTGATGTATGTTTTTACTGCTTGTTCATCTGATATTGTAATTCACTGCTATAGACCCATTGCACAACGCGCAGCGTACTCACATGCGCCTATCCTGTGTGTCATTTTGGGTGTCAAAATCGTATACAAACAAAAGAGAGTTTTGACACCCGAAATGACGCGCATTGTTCGGAGGCGCGTTCTATAGAAATCATTAGATCCCCCTTGCATAACGCGAAATGCTACAAATACGCTGAGGTCACGCGCACGTTTTTAAGCACAGAAAACAGCTATCGTCCAATGATCTGCCTCCTTTTTGAGAGTGTGACGTCATATGCAATGGGTCTATAAGCAGATTTTAATAAACCAATAATATTAATTAACTGAGGATCTGTGTTACCAGTGCTCGTGTGAAAGGGCATTTTGCTAAGAAATACGCAAACAGTTGAAGAGAAGGCATACAGTACCTGGGGCCCTTCCTTTCATGTCTTTGCTGCCTCCATTTTTGTAATGAAAAGCAATCTCTGCAAATAGGTCATCACCAATTGGTTTATTGGTTGCTAGAGCTATGGGAGACAAGACAGATCATATTAATTGCAATGATTAGGCCATGTATAAAAAAAACATGTTTAGCGTCCCCGCCCGCTTCCTTTTAGGGGGCTGCATGGATTTTATTTTTACCAATTCAAAATGAGACTTAAAACCATAAAATGTCAACTGTAGTGATACATCAGAAAATAAAATACTTGCAAGTCAGAGTCTGTGCCGGTTACACACGGTTAAAAACAGATTGTTTAGTTAGACATATTCTTGTGAAAGTGAGCTACGGCAGGTTTTTTAAATACTGAACAAACTATCAAATAAAATCACTGTAAACATGTTCAATGTCTTGTCTAACATGTTTCTTTCATCATTGTGTGTTGAACAGAGGAAAAACCAATGGTTGTTCGAAATTTGAAAAAGAATGGCGACCATCTTGAAAATAAAAAATAAAAAGCCCCTCCCACTTCCCTTTTGTCAAGAACCTGGACGCTAAACATGTTTTTTTTTACTCAGCCTTACATGAAATAATTGGGTAATTACTCCACAAGTCAATGACCATAAACCCTTACTATGGCCCTTTTTGAAACGACCGGCTTCGGCTTCGGATTCGGCTCAGGCTAGCTAGGCCCCTCAGTTGTTTTGACTATACGCGTGCTATGACTCAGGGATTCAGACGAGAGAACGGAGCCTGAGCCGAATCCAAAGCCGAAGCCGGTCGTTTTAATTAACCCCTTTGAAGTAATGTAGTATTAGAGTAAGAGGTAATTTTTTCACCCCAAGATTTGAATCTCAGGCATCTGAAAGCATAATTCCATGCAAAATGGGTGGGGTTTTTTCTTTCATTGTTTTCTAGCAACTTTGATGACCAATTCAGCCCAAAGTTTCATAGGTTTGTTATTTTATGCATATGTTGGGATACACCAAGTGAGGATACTGGTCTTCGACAATTACCAAAAGTATACCCTGCCTTTAAACTGTTGCGACTGCTTATTACAGGCATCTTGTCAAAGATCACACTCTACATTCTAGCGGCTGGGAATAGACAGTTCCCAATAGACCCTTGCACAACGCGCAGCGTACTCACATGCGCCTATCCTGGGTGTCATTTTGGGTGTCAAAATCAGGATACAAAAATGCACAAAAGAGAGTTGACACCCAAAATGACGCGCATTGTTCGGAGGTGCGTTCCGCATTGTGTAAGGGGTCTATAGAAATCAATAGGTCCCCTTGCATAACGCGAAACGCTACAGGTACACTAAGGTCACGCGCACGTTTTTTACGCACAGAGAACAGCTATCATCCAATGATCTGCCTCCTTTTTGAGAGTGTGACGACATATGCAATGGGTCTATACACGCCATTTTTACAGGCAAATTTTGGCTTGCAGTGCATCAAGCGCTCAAATTATTAATGCAGCCGGCTTGTTCACTAACCAATCGTGCAGTGAGTTTCTGGAAATGTGTACAGATGTGCGTTTCTTGCAGTGATTTTGTGGCATCGGACTATGTGGCACATTTACTGGTACGGTAGATTTTGCAACCACAGCCAGACTTAGTACACAATTATAACCAACATGAATGAACGAGTTAGACTACTCCAGACAAGAATACTAACAGAAAATAACAACATATTGTTTTTGTAAACATCAAAATACCTTCTGCTGTGGCTAAATGTAAAACTGTATCGTCACTGACCAGCCAGTCAGGCACTAAAACAAAAGAGAAGAATTAAATCAAGTTCGTCATAGAATCACTCCAACAAGATGGTAAAATGAGATGTGAATTTCATGTCCGAGGCCAGGAAGCCGTGTCAACTTGCTTATCAAGTTATTGGTTTTTACATCCAACAACACGCTCCCAAACACAAACAGGGGCGTGTCGTGGCCGAGCAGTAAAGAGCACTGGGTTCAAGCTCTGGTTTCTGATCAGCAGAGTGTGGGTTTGAGTCCTGGTCATGGCACTTGTGTCCTTGAGCAAGATAATTTACCATAATTGCTTTGACTTTCAGATGGGACATTAAGCCGTAGGTTCCATGTACTAGGATTGGTAGTGCACGTAAAAGAACCCAGAACACTTATCTTTTTTTAAATTTTTTGTTAAAATTAGAAATCGCCTAACATCAGAAGGCCGGACGGCTGCTTCAAGGTGAGGGCTATACACTTTAAAACTGATTTGGGCTATACACTTAACTGATTTGGGCTGTGCTTTTGGTAACAATGAGTGAAAAAGTGGCGGCCGGATACAGACATTTTTCCCCACTAAGTATTACCAGGGTTGTGTTTGGAAAAATTTCCGTATCTGAGAGGTTGTTTATGATCATCAAAAGACAAAACTAAACTTACGCTTTATTTTCAGAGCTGAGAGCCCACCACGTTTCTCTAACTCTCGGTGGATGTCTTGGCCGACAAAGTTGAATTCCCAGTCACCAGCCTTGTATCCCATGGCATCCCCTACCCCACTAAGAACCATTGCTGCCTTGTAGCGAGAAAGCATCTTGCTGAAGAAGAGACAGGACTCTCATAAACTCAAGTATTTAAAGAGGAAGAGAATTGTAAAATTCAATTTTGTGATGTACTCATTTTCCAGAAGATAGAGACCTCATAATGAAATGTGAGTTGGGAAAAAATTGCAAGTCTCTAACCTCACGTTAAAATGGTGTAAATTGCCATTGCATTCGATACCCTCCCAGTGCAAAATTTGTCAACATCCAAAACATCTGATGACGTCATTTCTGAGAAAAATGGGTCCGTACATTTTTGTGTACGGGATGTTTTGGTTCATTAATGACTTTTTCTGAGCGAAATTTGAAACATGACATCATTGGATTTCAACAAACGGGTCTCTACAGTCCAAAGAGGAATATTTTGTCAGTCAAAACATCAATTTCAAGACCGGTTTTATTGAATATCATTGAAAGTCGGGAATGAACAAAAACATCCCCGTACAAAAATGTACAGACCCATTTTTCTCAGAACGATGTCATCGGATGTTTTGGATGTTGACAAATTGTGCCCCAGAACAGAAGAAGGTTATTGAATACAATGGCAATTTACACCATTTTAATGGAGGTTAGAGACTTGTATTTTTTCCCCGCTCACATAAGGACTTTATCTATTGGAAAATGAGTACATCACAAAATTAAATTTGACATTTCCCTTCCTCTTTTAAACGCATCTTTAACCAACCTTTTTTCCAAAGTTAAAGGGGGTTTCCCCGGTTTAGAATGAACTATGAAATACGATGATTATGAATGAAGCACCTACAAAAAACAATTTTTTAACAAAGTCAGCATCTCATCTTCAAACAAAACTAAGGAAATGTTAATAAACTTTCATACTTTCTTGCTATTTTGATTCCTTACCTTTCGATGTCTAAGAATAAAAACGTTAAATCCTCATCAGCCCTCAGCAACACCCGAGAGTATCGAGCTGTTTCAGTTTAGTGTTTACTTCCGGATTTTGTTGTTTACTGTTGAACAGTTGAGGGCGCTGTAACTTTTGACCGACTGAAAAAATTGATGAAATGAAAGTCGTCTGCTCATATCATCAGAAGTCGATACACACAGTAAAACAGCACTCCACTAATCTATTTTGGACAACCGTTGCGCTCTCCTTTTGAGGTGAATTTCACTTAAAATTCTCCATTTAATGTTTAACTTTAAATAATATTGTAAATGTTGGATAAAGTGTATATAAATATATGTTTCAACTGTCCTTGGTACGGTAGGCATGGTGGTAGGCCTATCATCATGATCGAAAAGTGGCAGTCCGTGGGAATTGATTTTTTAACATTTTGCTGAAACATGTGAAATGATTGAAGTGTTGTGAACATTGAAACTTTTCAGGAACATAGAAACTTTTCGTGATGAAGTTGAAATGTAGCCCCTCTAATTATTTGTGTGGCGAAGGTTGTGAACCCTATGGAAGTAATTCCGAGCAACTTGACAAAAATATTTGCTAGGCCTATTTATAACTTTTTAAAATGTTGGACGGTAATTTCAACAGTTTACAGACAAAGCACTTCTTATTTAAGACAGTTGGGGGAAGCTAGGTTCTAAAGTGGGACACAGGTCACGGGGGAGGGGGGATTAGTTGGGATAATCGTACCCCCTCTATCCTCCCGTCTGTTGCAGAGGATGGAGGGGTACGATTATCGCAACTAGGGGGGGGGGGGGATGCGCCCTGGTGTAAGCTGCACGATTGGATAGGCTGATACTGTGTGGTTGGAGCATAGGCTATCGGTTTACAATTTAGTGGTGTAGAATTGTTCTGCCCCAACTTGACAATCGCCCCTACTACATAGTTGGTCTCAACTTGAGTGTTACAGTTGTGGCGCCCCAACTGTAGTTGGGATCGCAGTAAATACAGGGTACATCGGAGCCAGTCTCCCAATCCCCCCATCCCCCAACTCCCCCCCCCCCTCCATCCCACTGGCTGTCACATTTTCAAAGTACATGAACATTAGTTAGTTAGTTTGGTGTCTACGGACGGCTGGAGGCATGGGCCGGGCGGGTTTAGTTAAGTCGATGTGTGTGATCACTCCACGGTGTGATGGAGTGATGGATTCTTCTCAAGTTTTTCTCAAGTTTTGTCACGAAAATTACAGCGTTGTCATTTAGGAGCCCCATTGTAAGTCAAGAAAAACTTGAGAAAAATCAAATTACAAGTAAAACATGTCATATTAGCATCATTTTTGTGGAAACATTCTAAGTTACTTTTTTTTTGATAATTTTTTTTCAGGGCTGACTAATTACAAATGGCAGACTTTCTGACGTTGGTCATTTTGTACATGGTTTTCTTCCTGTTGGCAAGCTATGTCATTTTATTAGGAGACAGTGAATATCATCGACATGGAATTGTTGGAAAGATTCGCCAAACAATAGTACAGGTTTGTACAGGGGTTTCTTTTTAGAATTTTCAGAGTGTTGGGTGGACGAGTTCCTGTGTCTATTTTGTGTTTATTATAAGAAAAATTCAAATGACAAGGATCTACGTTATGTGTGAGTTATATAGAAGACATATTTAATGAATTTTTTTGCAGAATAAAATCACTTGGTGAAATCTTGCTTTGCATTTCACTCGGCTTCACTTTTGTGGCGTGTCTGTTGTTGAGTGGTCTAGTTCACCGGACCCAAGCTCTGGTGTTGTCAGCAGCTGAATGTGGGTTCGAATCCTGGTCATGACACTTGTGCCCTTGAGCAAGGCACTTAACCATAATTGCTTTGTGAAAAGTTGGGAAGGTAGTACATTCTACCAGCCAGGCTCCTAGTGGATGATACCCATCCTTACGGGAAGGGGGTAACCCTGTTTCAGGCATAGGAGTGGTGGCAACGTGCCCCTGGTGACAGTTGATTTGTCAACAGCCCAAATCAGGTAGGTGTAGCCCTCACCTTGAAGTGGCCATCCGGCTTGTGAAATGGAATAGTCCAGATTTCACTTTGCGATTATATTCTACGACAATGCACTCAAATGCATCCAATATTTGTATAACATATAAGTTGCGCTAAAAAAAAACAACTCTCCTTTGCTTTCCTTCATCTTAATAGCCCCCAAAATATTAAGTGTCTGTTCAGGCCTCAAAATTAACACTGGACCGCAGACTTGTGGCCAGTGATTTCAGTATCGGGCCAGTGAACTGAGGACTGAACAAGCCAGGTGGTCTTGTGTTTTCAAATTGAATAGTAATACCTCACTGTCTAATATCTTTGTGATAAAATTGCTGACTATGAATCTGATAAAATCTTTCGATATCTTTTGAGTATCAAAGTACTCTCACCCATAAAGCAAATAAGATGGATCTTCTCTTATGCTTGTCCAACTCATTTTGATTCTGGTCTTGTGAAATAAATTCTGGTCCAGTGAAAGTTTTGAGCTGCAAGCCCTGCGGTCTTGTGGATATTCCCCCCGCCCCCAAATTCGAGCCCTGCTGTACGGTCCTCCTTTAACATCGCTCTTCCTTGACTAAAGTCTTGACTATGATGTTAAAAGAGGGGCTAGAATCTCATCTTTGAGAGGGCAAGGTCAATTTCATATTGCAAAGGGCACTTCAATTGGAAAATATTAAAGTCTATGGGACACTTTTGAAGGGGCATCGTCAACGCCAAGACCAGGGCAACAGATGCCATGGCCTCTGTGGCCTCCTTGTAGTTCAAGGCCATAACTGCCCAATAAGGCAGGCTAGTCAAATAACTGCAAAAAGCAGCACTCCACAAAGTTTAAAGTGGATTTTGAAACAAGTAAAATAAAATTAAATTTGATTTTATCCATATCAGGAAATACAGATGTGGTGATTTTTTGCTTTGAGCATGTAACTTAATCGGCATCCAATTCTGCAATCCAGTACACAATTAATTGTCATTGGTTACTGTCAAAGACGAGTATCTGCAGCCTCGCTACCATGGGCAGCGCACCGTATCGATACCTCTCGTCTCGAACCCCTGGAAGGGAAGCACTGAAAATCAATGCTAATAGACCGTGCAAGTCTTGCTCATATTCGAACATTTTTGGGACCACTTTGGTCCCACGTACAATGCTTTAATGCGTGAAGGACATCATGAACATCTTTATACCAATGTGCAAATCTGTAAACATTTAAATTTTCAATCTTACCAATGTTGTATGCACCTTTTCAATTTAACATCGTGGAAAGTCAGATGTTATACAAATTGTGTTTTATTTTCAATTTTTAAACCATTCTGTGGACTTTGGTTCTTAAATTTTGAGCTTTACTGGTATGCTTTTGAAAAACTGACAGAAACTCTTTCACTAGATTTTTCGAAAATGTGAGAGGTTCAAAAAATGTTATTACAGAGCAACAGTCTTAGCAACATTCAGGTGAGGTTTGCGGTGACACCATGTGCATAATCTTATTTGAGTAGTGGTGGTTCTGAGAAGAACCGATGGTTTGACAACTCATTGTTTCGATCAGTTTAGTTGATTGTCTTCAGGAGAATGCTGGACTCTGTTGCTGAATGCTGCTTAAGTACTGCTGAAGAGATTAACTGGTAGGTGGGCTTGGCTCAATGGTGCACAAAGGTGGGAACAGGAACAGGATAAGCTGGGCTTAGCCCGATGATGAGTGTAGGCTGGAGCTAGAACTGAAACCCACTAGGAGTGGGTATGGAGTGTGTGCTCACTGAACTGAATAAGTTGGTGACCTCACTAAACTAAATAATTTGGTACCAAGCACAGGGAAGGAGAGTAGGGATGCTAATGAGTAGGGGATGTGACCACGAATATAGGAGATTCATTGGTCGGAAGGAGAGTGGGAGCCAAATGTCACTGATGTGGAAGCCGATGTTTTGAGGAACGTTGTCGTGCTTGTAGATATCGATGGCATTTCTGATCCATGTGGGGTGCCATGCCTGGATGAGAGCGATGGGTTCAGCAGCACCCCAGTCTACTTGGTGGTCGGTGATGTTGAAGTGTCTGACAGTAGCCGACTTCTCAAAATCTCCCCTCCTTCCATGTGTTTGATGTTCCTCGAGTCTAGTAGGAAGCTTATGTCTGGTTTCCCCGACGTAAACCTTGCCACATTCACAGGGAATAAGGTAAACTCCTGCACAAGTGGAGGGATCTTGCTTGTCCTTGTGAGATTGGAGAGAGCTGTGTAGTTTCTTGGGAGCGGTAGATCTTGATCCCTGCTTGCTGGAAAATATGCTGGAGATGATGGGAAGGGTGACCTAGGTAGGGCAAACAAACTGAGGGTGTAGGAGGTTGATGTTGGGTATAGGAGACCCTTTGGTCGGGGTTGGGGACAGGCTTGCTTGTCTTGATAGATCTGCTTGGAGTTTTAGCCATTCCGTTGCAGTGTTGTCTTGATGTGTTGTAACTCCTGGGTTACAGATGTAGGCATGTTGGACAGGGTGCGGTTGAGAGAAGACTTGATTATTGGGTGTTGGAAAGAGCGCTGGTTCAGGTAACAGTCAGTGTGGGTGGGTTTCCTGCTGTGGTGGAGTGTGCCGTCTGGTTTCCTGGTGATGAGGATATCAAGAAAAGGAATCTTGACGGACTGCTCTTGATCCATGGTGAACTTGATGCTGGGGTGTTGCTTGTTGAGATACTGCAGAAATTGGAGGAGAGAGTCCGGTCCGTGGGGACACACCATGAAGGTGTCATCTACGCAGCCGAGTCTCAGGCTGGGTCGGAGATCGGCGGTGAGTGGGGATGACAACTCAAACTCTTTCATGAATATGTCAGCTAGGACCGGGGATATAGGAGATCCCATGGAGGTCCCAGCTGTCTGGCTGCTGGTCTTGCCCGGAAATAACTAGAAGAAACACAAGCTAGAATGAGGTCATGAATTTGATCAGGTGAAATATCAGTACAGTCAGAGAGGGAGGGGTCATGGTGAGTCTCTCCTGCACTACGAGTCAAGCCTCATCTGTGGGGACGTTGGTGAACAGAGACTCGACATCAAAACTTACCGGGATGTCGCTGGGTTGATTGATTAGGCTTCGATTGATTGATTTTGACAAACTGGCTGGAGTTGGAAACATGGTGGGGTGTGTGACCCACCAAGGGTCAGAGAACTTTCGCAAGGTACTTGGCTGTTTCGTATGTAGGGGAAACTCTTGAAGCAACTATGGGGACTTTGGGCTTGTGGATTTTTTGGGTTGTCGTAGAACCTTGGGCAGGTGGAGCTGAAGGGACGGAGCCTATGGTACAGTGGGAAGGAGAGGGCCCTGGCATGGTGGAGGGAGAGGAGTTTGCTAGCAACCCTCTTCTCAGTCCCAGGGATAGGGTTTTTCAGTAGTGGACGATATGAACCAGATGAAAGGATACTGCTTACCTTGTTGGTGTAGTCGGTCCATGATGACAAGTGGCGCTCCCCTTGTCAGCAGTCAGGATGTGCGAAGGGTCCTGTAGGGCTACCTGTTCAACCTTGGAAAGGTTGGGTTTGGCTGGTTTAGCCTTCCTTAGAACTTCGATGATCTTGATCCGGACATCATCTTTCTCCGTCTTGCTGAGGTGTTTCAGGGCTTGCTTTGTAGACTGAATTATTTCTTCAGTTGGGATGGTTTTGGGAGGAACAGCGAAACTCATTCTTATGGACAGGACGCTGGTCTCGATGTTGGTGATGTTACCCTGGCTCATGTTGACCACTGCGTGTTTCTGGAAGGCGCGCTGATTATTCAGGTGAGCTGGAGGCTGTAAGGATAAAGAAGATCCTGTTGGCCGTCCAGTTTTGTGATTGAATAGAGATATAGCAGATCTCGTCTTCTCTGAGCGTGCGCGGTGGAATTGAGATTTATAGAACATCTCTACTTCAGGTGGATCAGTCTGGAGAACTTCACAGAACCACGACGTACTCAAAAGAGATTTATGCACATGGTGTCACCGCAAACCTCACTTGATTGTACTCCCACCATGCAAAGTTTCAAATCCTAGTTATTAACATTAAAAATGATGTAACTGATCTTGATTTGAAAAAAACAAGAACCCACTTCATAGGCAGTTTTGTTGACAGCATCACCAAAGCTGTACCTTCACTTGATTCATAGAGAGTACCAAGGTCGCTGAAGAATTGACATGACACTTTGCTTCGGAGCATATGACACCAAGTTGCTACAATTTGATGAGTTGTTCGTTTGAGACTCATTTTTCTGTACACAACAACTTCATGGTTATTATTTGGTTTTACCCGAAAACCGATGTGTGTAAAGCACTGTATACTAGGTAGTTTCCCGAATCCTGTGAACAAATTTAATAGATCGATGTAGGGTAAAGCTAAATAATATTCTTTATCCCGATGCAAATTTAATATACCTATTAAATTGTTGCGGTACCCGCTGCTAAAATATAGGATTCAGACTGCCTCTAACTACCGAAAAATCTCAGAGGTCACAGTTGGTAAGATATCTGCTCTAGAATGGCAAAGGTCATGGGTTTGAATCCCACCAGAGTAATATGCCTGTGGATTTTTTTTTTCACAGGACTCGGGGGAAAGTACTGAGTATACAGTGCTTTACACACATCGGTGTAAGGGTTAAACCAAATAATATTCTTTATCCCCGATGCAAATTTAAACTTCATGGTTGTTCCATATTGTTTTTCATTTTATTTTCCAGACTGCAGTGGTCATACTTCGATTCTGTCTGCCACAGCAAGTGCAGCTTCACCTGAGCAACCTCATCACACACGTGTTTTTCAAAAGGTAAATCTAAGTTCCAACATTTTGCACTGGGCAGAAGAGCGTATTAAACAAACTTAAAAAATTGTATTCATTTTTAGATTTACAAATCTCTGCAGAAATGTCTTGTGAAAATGCAACAGCTTTGATACTGTTTTCAGATGAATGTTATAAAAAAATTCTTTGGAAGACTAGAATCCAGAATAATCTGGTTGTTAGGGTAAATGCTGTATTTATCAATCACAATAAAGTAATTGATACAATTGAGTACAACATAATAAATATTTTCCCTTATTTTCATTTTCCATCCCAGTATTGTCAGTGCAGTAACAATTTCTAACCTGGCACCAACAATCTTTGTATAGATCCGTTGCATGCAGGCCACCAACCCTCTGGTCAAACAATGAAAATTTGCAATCCCTTTGAAACCAATGTTTTTGAGCTCGCATTGACAACAATTTCTTCTGTTATAAATAATAATTGTGGCTTCTTATACAGCGCTCAAATCCGTCAATCAGTGATGCTCATGGCGCTCAAACATTATTACCCCTTGTCACTCGGCCATTATTTCCTTCCTCGAACCATTTCAGCTCCCTTTGGAGTGTACAGCCTGTGCTGCCAAAAATTTAGCACAGCAAGCTAAATCAATCACAAGAACCACCTCATCCCTCACAAGTACCCATTTAAACCCCTTGGTGAAGAGAAGCAATTATAGTTAAGTGTTTTGCTCAAGGACACAAGTGTCATGACTGGGATTCGAACCCACACCCTGATAACACCGCCACCAGAACCGAGTCCAGTGCACTAATCCCAATGCACTGGAATTTCATCTTTGAGAGGGCAAGGCCATTTTCATTTTGCAAATGGCGCTTCCATTGGAAAATCTTAAAGTCTATGGGAAACTTTTGAAGGGGCACCATGGCCAAGACCAGGGCAACAGAGGCCATGGCCTCCCTGGCCTCTGTGTAATTCCAGGCCTGTAAACCACTTGGCCATGACACGCCATTATCAATACTGTTAGTTTGTTGCAGATGGAATATTGATTTGCACCCATTTCAAAATCCTTTGAAGCTGCAGATTCAACATTTTCAAAAGCTTTCCTTGATTATTTGCTGATTTGCTCCATGGTTGTCATGTACCCTGTAGGCTATCGCAATAACGGTTACTTGTTCTCAATATACCAAAAAGGGGATCAGACTAATTAGCCCTTTCAGTTTCAGCTTGGTTCATAGAAATAGAACCTGTAAACTGCAGCTACCATGGGCAGCGTGCCGTATCGATACCTCGGGTCACTAACCCCTGGAAGCTTTCAAGTGCTTGTAGGGCACTTGCATGGCGCTTAGTACACGTGAATCAAAATGCAAGTATTTTGACGCAATCCACTTCAAATGAATCATGTTTTTACACGGTCACCCTAAACTGCATACAGTTAGACAAGTCACAAGATCAAAGAAGAATGAGAGGGGACCAGGGCCCAATTTCATAGAGCTGCTAAGCACAACAATTTGCTTAGCATGAAATTTCTTCCTTGATAAAAACAGGATTACCAACCAAATTTCCATGTGTTGCATATGGCTTGTTACTGGTATTCAGCTGTTGTTTGCTTATCCTGAAAATCACGTGGAAATTTGGTTGGTAATCCTGTTTTTATCAAGGAAGAAATTTCATGCTAAGCAAATTGTTGTGCTTAGCAGCTCTATGAAATTGGGCCCAGTTTCTCTATGACTTGCTGCCTGTTGATATTGCGCTATCTAGGAATGTCTCTAACACAGAATGGATCAAACACAGGACTAATTAAAATATCCAATATGTTTGGATACTTCAAAGTCACACTTCCAGGGGTAATGATCGAGGAAGGCATTGGGAAAAAATGGCGTGGCGAGATCAGACACCACTGGAAACGGGTTTTGTAAAATACTGCGTGACTCAGTTGTGAGGCCACTTTATGGACGCTCGAATGTTCATTTTTAATGTGTGCATTGCTAAACAACATCACTTGACAAGTGTGAAGTACCATACACTACGTGTTTTAGATCACCAATGAACTCTTTCACGCGCCGACCGGTCGCTAGCGACCGGTTTAAATCCCTTCAGAAAAATAGTTGTAAAACGAAAAATAAACATCGCACGGCCACACAGTTTGTAGAATTGGAAAGAGGACTCCTGAGGGCGCTATTGTCACCTAATGTGGGGGGGGGGTCGCCATTTGCAAAAATACAAGTAAACAATTAATGTGTCCATGTTATCACTAAAATAAATGGTGCATGCAAAGGTTTCAAAAACGAGGAAAGATCAATAGTGGTTGCCATTTTGCCATGTCCACTTACAGGACACTATACACAAGATGAAATAGTATCTTTGTGGGAATTAACAATCCAAGGCTTCATATGGTAAACTATCAGTTTCAGTGTGTGGGTTTGCTGTTTCGTAGGGTGGTAATCCATCTTGGGCCAACTCTTGTTTTTACCCAACCCTGGAATTCTCCTCTTTTTTTTCTTTTTTTTTCTTCCAATTTGTTGGTCACCATTATTGTAAATACTTACACCTGGACCGCACTGTACTGTTTAGAAATACGGGACAGCAAGTTTTGCTCATAAGGACGTTATTATTATTTATTATTATTTATTACTATATACTCGACCATTTCTCAAAAAACTAACATACAGTGTACAAACATTCTGTTCGAACAAACAAACAAACAAACAAACAAACAAAAAAAAAAAAATGGGGGGATGGCCCATATCAAGTTGGCCAGGATTAACAAAAGTGTACTCAAACACTGTGACTCCAAAGTCTGCTAATCCCAACTTGGAAATGGGAACATTAAAAGTAAAATATATACCTTTACAAGTCAATAAAACATTTAGAAAATATACATAATATACAGCAAAATTAACATTTGGAACAAATAAACAAATAATAAACAAATAAATAAATAAATTATAGGAAAATGAAAAATAATAATTTTTTAGCGAGACAGTAAGGCATGGAGATAGACAAAATATGAATAACTAAATAATAAGTTAACAAATGAACAGATAAATTATGAACAAACAAATCTCAATAAACAAAGAAAGAAAGAAATATATAAACATCACATGACAAAATGAAAACATTAATATAAACTTGTGAAAATACAATGAAACATGCAAATTTGATAAATGGGAAGTATACAGGAACGTTAATTAGAAAAAAGACCAAAGATAATCCAAAGAAGACAAATATTTCAAAATGCACATTACAAGTAAAAGTCATGAAAGTCAGTTAAAGGCGCTGGACACGTTTGGTACTTGTCAAAGACCAGTATTCTCACTTGGTGTACCCCAACATATGCATAAAATAACAACCCTGTGAAAATTTGGGCTCAATTGGTCATCGAAGTTGAAAAAAAAAAAAAACGCCCTGGCTGCCAAAGGCGCCCTTGCATGCCTGCTTCTCGAACACGTTGTAGCCGCGTCCTTCGCAATTCAGCTCTTAGCTGCCAGTAAGGATGATTAGCCTCCCAAATTATTATTATTATTACATTACAAGGTATTGTATCGGGACAATACGTGCAAACTGCGTGCCAATACGCGCCAAATTCGGCCGATACGCACGATTTATTTATAAAAAAAATTATTTCACAAAAAACATCCAGAGAATGCTCCAGATTGCACAGTAGGGCTTTTTAAACCAAGATAATCACCAAGTAGAAAACATTCCGAAGACCTTGTTTCAATTCAGCGTGCTTCGACCAAACATCCACAAATTTGGGTCCAGAATGCCCCACAGTTTTGAACAATCCTTGGGGAGAACCCTGAGTATCAAGAAGTGGAAGTCCGAATACTCTGTGGTTGTATCAAAGGTGTATTTAATTGTTTGTACTTCTCAAGTCTTTGTCAGTAATCACACCCAATCAATCATATTCAGTTTCAGTATGGGTTTCATTGACTGAATTTCCAATATTTCCTTTTTGAAAATTCAAATCAATGTTTCTTCTCATCTTTTTCAAACAGGAACCACTACATACAAGCTGTGTACGTCATCATATTGTTTGGAATTTGTGTAGTATTTTCAAGAGAAATCTACCCCAGGGCTAAGGAATATAATCTGCCTGTGATCCACATTGTATCTCCCTTCATTGGCATGGTGATGAACGGCCTGATTTTTGCAACGTGCTGCTGGAGTGACCCAGGGGTTATCAGCACGAAGAACTATGAGAAGTGTAGCAATGTGTTTCCGTATGATGGTGTGATGTACCAAGAAGGAGTACCTTGCAGCACCTGTGAGTTTGTCAAACCTGCACGTTCAAAGCATTGTGGTGAGCAGCTCATAATAATAATAATAATAACTAGTTCTTATATAGCGCATTTTACAGTAACCTATCAATGCGCTTTACATTAGTACCCTGGTCATTGGGCCAATAACATTCATGTAATCTTTCTCAGCTCCCTGGGGAGTAAACAGCCCAGAGCTGCCGTGGCACTCCGAAGGCTTTTCAAACACAAAATCAACCTCTACCGTTGCAGGTACCCATTTATACCCCTGGGTGATGTTCTTAGCATTTTATGCTGACATCTTTAACTAACGATACATTGACTTGAGTTAGTTCCAGTGGTCTAAACGGTTTAACGATTTTAGAAGATTTTTTAGAAAGATGTCCCGTTACCAGTGACTCAGAACCCCCTCCAGCCCTTGCTCAACCCCCCCCCCCAAATCAAATTGTACAAAAGAAAATACAAGATTCGTTTGGTTTTGCAATTGAAACAATGTTGGTGCATAACCTCATACCTGCCAACTGTTCAGATTTAATTGGAATTGTCCAGATTTTTGAGATTGCAGGGCTCTCAAATCAGAACATTCCTATTTCTGACCAAAGTATTCCTTTGGTTATTGAACTATTTCATTGTTTTAATCCTATAAAATGTGGATATACAATTAAACTAACCTGTGAAAACTTCATTTCAAAGTGTGGTAGCATTTTGGAGACATCGCTGAAAATCTGGAGCGGGTATGTCCACACAGGAAGAAAAATCCGTAATTGGAATACACAATCTGAGAAAAGTTTCATGCAGAAACGTTTCTCAGATTGAAATGTTTTGTAATCCCTTTCTCTAGTACCATATTCCTTAGAAAGGAATCTTATCTCAAAATGTTATACATTATCAACAGCTGCACTGCTTCTTAGAAAAGTAAGTTTTTATGGTAATAAATTTTTGGAGTAACTACCCTCCCTTTAAGAACTGAAAATTCATGTGCTGTGTCACAAATTATGAGCAAGACAGAAGAGTTGACTGGTCCTCTCTGTCTTTGTTAGAGGTTCAAGTCCTGCCGGGTGTGGCTGTGGATTTAGTTCCGTGGGATAGGGAAAGCAGTCTGGGATTCAAGTCCTCAATCCTTGAGTCCAAGTCCAAGTCCTGAGTCATTTGGTTTGAGTCCAAGTCCAAGTTGGGTGACATGAATGGCTGGTGGGTAAAGTGCTCGCCTCTCACCACTGCGTCCCTGGTTCGATTCCTGGCTAGGGCCATGTATGTACAATATATTTGTGAATTGGTTCTCTCCTGTGGCACAAGTGTTTTGCTCCGGGCCCTAGGTTTTCCTACCTCAGGAAAAATCAAACACTTTCGTTTTCTGGTTGTGCTCTGTCGTCACAAATGGTGCGATGTCGCTGGCTGCCAAAGGTGCCCTTACATGCCTGCAGCTCAACCATGCTGTAGCCAAAGGAGCGTTCTTCAAAATTTAGCCTTCCAGCTGCCAGTAAGGATGATTAGCCTCCCAAATTATTCAGTCATGAGTCACATGGGTCAAGTCCAAGTCACAAGTCACTTAAGTTCAAAAATTTGAAAGAAAATAACCAAAACCTGACAGATCTTCATGAAAGGTTAAGTTAAAATTGACAAAAATTTGGTCTTTACTTTTAAAATGTTATTACTAAATTAAAAACCCCTTTCAAAAATAAACAATGTATAAACAACTACTAATGAAGATTAATACTGTAGGAAGCTGGTTGAAATGTTAATGAAACCCTGAAGCTCACAACTCTTTACAGTGGTAGCCATCCAAAAGGGAGATTTCGCTATTCACTATTTTCACTATTTTTCAAGAAACAGCATTTTGCTATCTAGTCCCGAGTCACAAACATCGAGTCCAAGTCCCAAGCCGGAGTCCAAATGGTCAAGTCCTAGTCCAAATCCAAGTCATTGACTGTTGAGACTGGAGTCAGAGTCAGAGTCATCAAAAATGTGACTCGACTTGGACTTGAGTCAGAGTCACGAGTCAGACAATTCTAAATAATTTTAAATCAAAACAAATACTAGTCTTGATTGGCGGCATTCGTTTTGTTAAAGTAGTCGCCGATATCACAACACGAATTACTTGAGAAGTGATTTCTGTATCAAACATTTGGATGAAAATGAACCAGATTTTTGGATTGCCCAGTCCCTCCTAGCCAGTCGATGCTGCGCCCTCTACAGGCGAATAATACAAAAAACAAGCGTCGCCAATCAAGACTACAGGCTTTCGTCTTGTAAAATCAGTGATAACTTTGGGCAATTTAACATTGCATGCATACACATTTTCTTGATCTTTGTTCAGTTCATTTATATTTCTCCTTCTTCCTGATCCAGCATATTGTAACCACTGTGTCTACCGCTTTGATCACCATTGCTCATGGATAAACAACTGCATTGGAGGCAAAAACGTCCGCTTCTTCCTCCTTCTTCTAGTGAGTGTAGCAATGTTAACTTTCCACATGTCCTACATCTCGGGTTGTGTCTTGCGAGAAGTTGCAAGAGAATCTGGAATTTGGAAAGCTGGTTACTACGGGACAGACGGTCAGTTGCACCAGGTCACCTCTCTAATTGTTTTCCAGGTGAGTTCAGAAAAACAAATTTAGTAATAAACCACAAGGGAAACTGACTGGGTAAATTTTTAAAGAATTTTGGGTTGAACAAATAAAAATTGAGTAGAGCGGGACTTGAACCTGCGACCTCCAGATTAACATGCCGGTGCTCTACCAACTTAGGAGCTATCTAGCCCTATGTTGCCGGTCTCCTTATTTTGACCATATCTTAGTTCGGGGGTGCCAGTCAAAAGTCATTGAACCAGTAACTGCTGTTTAGCCAGGGATCACACCCAAGTTTAAGATACAACCTCGGAAGCGGCAGTAGAGGGATCATCTCAATAAGGTGATGCAACTTGTTATTTCAAGTATCAAGTAATAAAACAACAAGGGAAACAAAGTTATTGACAAAATAGGGAGACTACCAACATAGGACTATTGATTGATGAATCTGGACTCTTCATGCACCACCCAGACCGCTCAGATCATCTGACACCTAACTTCTTCACATTCCAAGTACACGCCACTCATGGGGAACCCGATCCTTCTCACTTTCTGGCCCATCACTATGGAACAAACTCCCTCCCAATCTCCACAAGTCACTACTTATACCAGCTTCAAAACTCATTTGAAAACTTTGTGCTTAAAATTTCATCTATTTAACTAATTGTAGGCCCACTTGCTTCTGCTTCTCTCCTGCGCCAGCAGTGTCTTTTTAGACAGACATGGCGCATTATAAACGGCCACTGTTATTATTATTATTATTATTATAGCTCAGTTGGTAGAGCGCCGGCACGATAATCCGGAGGTCGCAGGTTCAAGTCCTGCTGTAGTAAATTTGTCTTTGTTCAACCGAAAATTATTATTTTTAAAATCATTCTAAACTGTGATGGGCAGAATTATTTGGATTAACACTAACAGCCACTTGGTTAACATGCAGAAAATGACACTTTGAAGCGTGAGTGTTTCAGGGTTGGTCTACCAAGACCCTTTAAAGGCAGGGTATACTTTTGGTAATTGTCAAAGACCAGTATCTTCAATTTGTGTATCCCAACATGTATACAATAACAAACCTGTGAAAATTTGGGCTCAATTGGTCATCGAAGTTGCAAGAAATGAATGAAAGAAAAAAAAACACCCTTGTTACATAAAATTGTGTGCTTTCAGTACCTGAGAAAGGCTTCATTCTCAGATTCAAATTTGTTGGTGAAAAATTACCTCTTTCTCTAAAACTACATTACTTTAAAGGGGGTCGTTTCTAACAATGTTTTATAATATTAACAGCTCTCCAGTTCTCTTTACCAAGTAAGTTGTTATGGTCATTAACTTGTGGAGTAATTACCCAAAGTACACCCTGCCTTTAATATGTCCTGTATATATGTATCATCGGATTATATGTAAAAACAATTTAAATTATTTCTCTGAACTTCCTCAACAACTATTCCAATGACGATAATGATCATTTAATTACATCCTGGTCTAGATCTAAGATAAAATTTTGCATGTGAGTCTTTTTTATTTTGGGCTCTACATTATGAGCTTAGAAACTAGCTGCAGCCAAAGATAAACATTAAGTTCAATGTTTTTTTAGGCCTGTTATGAGGCATACAAAAACATTCAGATTCAGCATGAATACTACATTACTTTCTTGAAGAAAAATAACTTTCTTTTTCAAACTAAGATAACAATCAATCAATCCCATAAGTCCTCCTGCAAAAACAGTTAAGAAGAACGAAGAATAGAAAATGAAGGTAATGTTCACACAGCTTTGCTTGTCATATTATTTCTTGCATGATACATGAAACCTATATTGGCTATTGCTACAATTAAAACTTGCATTTCACTTTGCGATTTTCACCAACCTTTTAAATTATTTCTCTCTGAACTTCCTCAAAAACTATTCCAATGACGATAATGATCATTTAATTACATCCTGGTCTGAACATACATGAAATCTATATTGGCTAATGTTACAATTAAAACTTGCATTTCACTTTGCAAGGTTGGGTGCATATTTTTTGCCTACTCACTCAGTAAAGCAATGTACATTGAACCTAACAGGTTCCCAATCAATGAATATGCATGATACTTGCCAGCTCAGTTTGAGCAATTCTATTTGAAATTTTACTTCTGCTCTTTCTGATTAGTTGCTCTTTTACTGTACAAATTAGTAACAAAAGACGGTAGTTCCTCAAAATACACAAATGGAGCCATAAAGTAAAGGTATCTCTAATTAATACACCGATGTGGCGTGTCGTGGCCGAGCGGTTAAGAGCACTGGACTCAAGCTCTGGTATTTCTTATCAGCAGAGGGTGGGTTCGACAACCCGGTCATGGCACTTGTGTTCTTGAGCAAGATATTTTTTCCATAATTGCTTTGTCCTTCGGATGGGACATTAAGCTGCAGGTCCCGTGTACTAAGGTGGGTAATGCACGTTGAAGAACCCAGAACACTCATCGTGGAAGAGTAGGGGTTAACCCCGGTGTTTCTGGTTCACATAGTAAGCACCCTTGTTAACAGGTTTCCTCCGGCTTGCGAGCTACAGTGATTAAGTCATCCTTGGTTTCATTACCAGAAATGTATAATAATATACTGATAGCCACTGTATACGCGGTGATTCCTGAGTCCTGCCGGGAAAAATCCACAAGTGACTAGGGTGGGATTCGAACCTAGGGGGGTGTTAATTGCTGGCCAATGACTGAAGCAGTTATTGGTTACGAGCGCCAAAACGCACCCCTGCTGAGTATACAGTGCTTATCATACACATCAGTGTAAAAAATAATAGTGGCTTTTTATATAGCACACATATCCGTCACTCAGTGACGCTCATGGTGCTTCAACACTCATTATTTTTCTGCAAGGTATATGGGAACTACGTTTTTGAAGTATGAGACCTATTCCTTTACATAGCACCATGTAATGGTTTACAAGGTGCTGTGGCGCAATATGCAGCCATCAAAGCAGGAACACCGGGGCGAACCCCTTCTCTTTTTGAAAAGTGCACTGGGTTCTTTTACGTGCATTACACAACACACAGGACCAACGGCTTAACGTCCCATCCGAAGGACGCAGCAATAATGGTTAAGTGTCTTGCTTAAGGACACAAGTGCCACGACTTGGATTCAAACCCACACTCTGCTGATCAGAACACCAGAGCTTGAGTCCAGTGCTTTTATCCGCTCAGCCACCACAAGGGTAGCACCAAAATATTTATTGCCCTAATATATATTCCAGTTCATTTATTACATCTTTTATCTCTGATTACAAGACCACATGGCAACGGGAAGGGGAGGTAAAGTACTTCAGGATGTAATTTAACACAAGGCACCATGTGGGAATAGCGGTTAATTTTACCTCATGTAACTGTAAGGTTTGGTACCTGATGGTACTATACCTCTCACTATAGAACCGCAGCTCTTCATCTGATGATAGTGTATTCTATATCAGGTTCACATTGCTCCAGGAACCAAGGCGGTCATAGTTTTGTTAACATTCGACGTACCCCAATACTCAATATTCTGGTCTGCCAATTTTAAACCAAGTATGAGTCCTAAGGCAGAGAACATCAAAGTTGGCAACCTTCCTTTACGCATCGGTGACTGCTCCTGACAGAAAACCATGATTCTGTCCCAGAAGTCTTCATTTGGCACACTCCTCATCTGGCTAACGCCTCGCTTCAGCTGCACCCACAACTGGTTCAAATTTATTCCACCGATCGCCACAAGAGGAAGAGCCAGAAACATAAAATCCTCTGACCAGATTAAGAAATCAAGATGGTTCTGAATCCTGATACTCCGAGGTGTTTTGGGCATAGTAGTATTGCCCATCTTTAAGTAGTTCCAACTGATCTGCGTTGTGAAGCCCCAAGTAGACACTGCAACAATGACTATGATCCAGATGTACACCAGCATGGACATGCTGCCCAGTTCACCTGCATACAAGGTAAGGCGATGTCTGCATACATCAAGTGATCCCTCGTGCCGCCGGAGGAAAGCCAACTCTAGATGAAGCTGCTTCTGAAAAGAGGTCCTCAGGAGTAGCATCAGATAACAGAAGGCGCCAAACACCAACATACACACCAGGCCGACATCAAGAGAGATCTGTGTATGAACCCCATCAGATGTGGATTTGACGATGTCGTAGAAAATGACCATTCGGTATACTCCATTCAAACAAGGCCATATCAAACACACAGCAATGAAGAGCTTGTGTGGTAAGCCATGCTCCGCCAATTCCAAGTACTGTAGGCGTTTGACAATGTATCTTATATTGAGAACACTACACCAGCAGAAACTCCTCTGCCTACCTCGCATCATATTACGAACATTAGTGAAGACACTCAAGAGTGGAGTAGACACGTTGAAGAGTAAGAATGTGGAGTAGCTGATGAGGCGAATTATCTGTTCTCGTTTCCCCCAGTAGTTTTTCAGGTAGAAAAAAAAGTCATAAATGACGAGAGCAATCAGGGTCAAGGGCCAGATGATAGAGAGTATGGTGCTTCCACGATGGTTCCAAGTACAAACACCTACAAAGAGGGGATAGCAATTACCAATTATGTGACTTCATAGTCTGTCTACCAGGCCAACATTTTAAAAGCAAACCAAAGCATAATCATCACACCAACAACAGGCAATGTCGATGAGCACCAGTAATTTGCATGTACTGATGTCCTGGATGATTTGAGTTGGGTTTGTTCTCACGTTGTGAGTGAGAGTTACATTGGACAGGTTTCCATGAATGACTTTTGTACTACATCATATAGTATCATGGAACTATAAAGTAAACCCAACACTCCCTGATACTGCTGAAAGTTCCCTAAAAATAAATAGACCGGCAGCCCAGAGCATTTTGGTCAAACGATTAAGTTACCAATATCAAAGTACAGGAACATTTAGTGTATAACCTAAAATATTCAGATATGGATGTCTGCCAGGGACCCCCCCTGCTGCGTGTGGCGCGTGGACTCCCAACAAAGGGACCAAATTATGGGCTGGATCAAACATTGGAGGTACCACACGAAACCAAATTGAAATCAACAAGTACATCTCACAGAGTACATATGGCTACTGCCAGACGAATTTTCCTCTGCATTAGCCCCCCCCCCAGACCCCCCATAAAGAGTCAAAAATGTGAGCTGGATTGAACATTGGAGGTACCACATAAATCCAAGTTGAAATAACCAATAACACTGTACTTAGTAAAAAATATCAACTGCTAAACATTTTTTCTGCCGCATAAGGCCTGCCAGACACCCCCCCCCCCAAAGTTGACCAACGGACCTGTAATACTAATCCAGTCAATCTAGCCTATAAATTTGTTCACTTCTATGCAAATTAGAGAAGTCCCCTGTGCACCATACTAAAAGTCTACTTAAATATAATTGGTGGAAAGAGTTCACATCCATTTGCATAATATGCAAATTAGCTGTCGATCATGGCAAATGAAGTGTCTAGACCCATTTTTTCAGGGTTGGTGAATATAATTAACCCATTTTTGAAATATTTATATGCATAGAATTAATATGCAAAACATGTAAATTAGATATATCTTTTATACAAGAAAATCATTAATTTTCCGCAATAACTCTGCTCATCCAAAAGTGTTAACTGAAGGGTCTTTCCATGTTCCGATGAACAAATTTTAAAAGTTCCCTGATTATTGAAACTTTGTCCCTATAATGTTGAATGTAATTCTAGATATTTCCCTGATTGTTGTACTAAATCTCACTTTTATGATGAGTATAATTGTAAATATTATTTCACTGATTGTTGTACGAAATCTCCCTGATTGCAAGATGCAAATAATGGAACCTCTGTAAACCTGTGCAGATTTGAGGTTGGACCTGCTGGTTGAATGGTGTTTCATTCATACCATATTTTGTTGTGTTGAATGAATTGGTTTTGATTTTCTGATGAGCAAATAGTTACACTCTCACTGCATGTACCACACAGTCCTCTTATGGTCGAGCACTCATATCGTTTTTTGTATACACACCACAGGGATACTTTCACAATTCTTAGTGAGTGTGGTTTTGTTTATAAATCTGATGTGATTCTTAGATCTACATTTTGACCGCAAGTTGTGCTCGCTTCACGAGGAGACTGCCTTTATTCGGCTAGCTGTGAATGTGATGTATTTTTGATACTGTTTTGTTGAGTTGGTACAGAAACTCTTGTGACAGTTTTTGGAAACCAAGGAAAACACATTCATTAATATTTACCCCTCCCACATTTGTACTCATTAATGCTGAAATTTGTATTGTTTCTGCCGAGTTCGCTGGCAATGATTGGTGCTGTTTAATTACCGGTCTGCAGCAAGTAGACCGAAAACATATTTTAGTTAATTACTCGTTCATTTTTTAGCAAAAATAGGTGACACCTTTTAAGTTCTATCCTCAGAAAGGCCCGATTGACATAGTCTATGACCCTATTGGCAGTGTGACTCATGGGCTCGGAATCTCCAGTTAGAAAACACTTATAGGCTTGTGCACAAAAAATACTGCGGTTTTACAGTGTAATTACATACTAATTAACACAAAACAAATTAAAAATTAATATGTGTAAAAATAAATTGCGTCAAACTGTCTCAACAACCTCTGATAAGATTATAAGCTTTGAAAAAAGTTTGAAATCCACATTACAAAGGAGTTACACACGTTTCCCCACGGTCTACTGGCTGCAGTACCCAATGGCAGTCATGTAAATCTGACAGGGGCGGGGCATCGCAGTTAAACAAAATTACCAATGGAAATGGGCGATGTCATACATCAATGAACTGTCTGAAGCGGAGTTTTAAAAAACGAAAACGGAGATGCTGGAACTGTTAAAAGCATACTGTTCATGGTTGGTTGTCATCTATCATAATTAGGATGTACATTCACCCTATCGGGACCATCTCCTCATGGATGACATAGAGACGCACCTTGAGCCAAACTTACCGATATCAGTCTCCGTGTAAGGCCGGAACCTTCCCTGGGCGTCGAACCATTCACCCCGGCACACCACACAGGCGTCACTACCCGTCAGGTTGGCCACGTCCAACGGTTCCATTTCATTACTCTCCAGCTCACCCGGGTACAAGAGCCCGTCACTATCCTGCAGTTCCTTCTCTTTGAGAGCTGACAGGTGGCACGAGGGACACTTACTCCTCTTCACAATGCCCTGGCTGGTGTTGAAAAGCCCAAGGAACTTCAGCAGGAACCAGACGAACCACGGCCAACGTGTAACTCTGCAATTGTCTCCAGCAGCAACAGAGGGGTAGTTTTGCGAAGAGACTGGGATTGTGTAGACGGGGTGATCGCTTTGAGGGCTAGAGCCCCTTGCGAGCAAAGGGATGTACTCACTTGTAGGTCTGCCTTCCTCCATCTTACTTGGAATTATGAAATGAAAGGAACTTGCACTCTGTTTTTGCTACTAGTATTCTATTCGATTCAGCGAGACCACACGGGTCCAAAAGTTATTACATGTGAGCCTAAAAGGAACTTGCACTCTGTTTTTGCTTTCCCCAGGTCACACGGATCCGAAACTTATTACATGTGAGGAAAACTTAGCCAATCATAGCACGAGCGGAACTGGTCACTGACATGAGAGTTTCTGTTCTGTACAATTTTATTTCAGCGGTTGGTTTCCTGTGTATATAGTTACTTTCAAACCAGTGGCCTTGACGTCCAAGATCTTCAAACTATCTGGTGTTGTGATTGTGTTGGCAGAAATTAGTGTTATTTTAAAACCCTGTGTTGTAAATTTTGATTCTGTTCTGGTATCTATGTGACTACACCCATGGTGTCAATTAAACACAAACATTGGCCCATATATCTGGTGAACTATACGTTTATCATTATTTAATTGTTCTTTTCAACGTAACTTATTAACTCAATACAAACAAGAGGCAGTACACATATCATAATTTTATGAACGAGTATCTTCTTTATTTCAAAAATTATTGTTCAAAGTATTAGGAAAGTATGTTTAATTGCATGTACACGTTAATCCGGAGGTCGTTGGTTCAAATCCCGCTTTAGTCAGGTTTTTTTTGTTTAACCCCAAATCATTTCAGTTTCCCTTGTGGTTTATTACTTGATATGCATAACACAGTTCTACAAACTCGACACACCCGAATGGTGTGCCTTATGTGGACTCGCGAAGTATTTAGTATTATACAGTGCATATCAGACAGCAGCAAAGGGTAAAACCCCAAATTATGATTATTCTTTGTCCACGATGCAAATTATTACATCCATTCAAATCATTATAAGACATACTGCTATACTTTAAAGAGGGTTTCCAAGGCCATTTTCAGTTTTAATATCACCCATTTTTCCAATAAATATAGTCCTTACGAAAATGCGAAAACAAAATTCAGTCCAAACATTGCGTTAAAGGCATCGTACACGTTTGGTAATTGTCAAAGACCAGTGTTCTCATTTGGTGTATCCCAACATATGCATACAATAACAAGCCTGTGAAAATTTGGGCTCAATTGGTCATCGAAGTTGCAAGAAAATGATGAAAGAAAAAACACCCTTGTTGTACAAATTTGTGTGCTTTCAGATAGGAATAAAAACTTCTTGCTAGAATGTTTTATTATTTTAGTGAGAAATTACCTCTTTCTCAAAAACTACGTTACTTCAGAGGGAGTCGTTTCTCACAATGTTTTATACTATATCAACAGCTCTCTGTTGCTCGTTACCAAGTAAGTTTTTATGCTAATATATATTTTGAGTAATTACCAAACGTGTACGTGCCTTTAAAACGGTTTAACATGTGACTGTGTTTGATACTATTCAAGTGCAATTTTTTTCCAAATCCAAAAAGATGTGATGACGTCACATTTCAAGTAAAATGGTCTGTACATTTTTAGTTCATTCCTGAATTTGGATGATGTTCAACCCAAACGGCATTGAATTTGACATTTTGACTGGCGCAAAAAAAGTCCTCTTTGGAATGTACAGACCCATTTGTTTCTGATGTCCGATGAAGACGTCATGGTCCAAATTTCGATCGGAAAGAGTATTAAATAAATGAAATTTTACAGCATTTCAACGTGAGGTTCAAGAGACTTTTTCCCCACTTTCATTTAGGAGTCTATCGAGTGGAAATTGAGTGCACCACCATAAAACTGAATTTGACCTTAATTGAAGCCCCTCGTTAACCACTTCACTCCCATTCCGCTTTGCACCGGTAAAAATAGTTTTGATTTGAAACACACAATACACCTTTATCGTTATGCCACTACAATGTGTCATATTTCCTAATAATACAGACTACGATGCTCATTAAAGGGTCTGTACACGTTTGGTAATTGGAACCCACTGTTTCTTTAAATCATATAATTGTAGATATATACCATAAAACTAACCTGTGAAAATTTCATTTTTTTGTAGCGTTTTTGAGATATTGCCAAAAATCTGGAGCGGTTATGTCCACGCATGCAGGAAGAATAATCTGCATTGGAATACACACTCTAAGAAGCGTTACGGCCGTAACGCTTCACAGATTCAAATTTTGGGGGATAAAAGGTGATATCTTTTTTCATCACCGCAGTACTTCGAAGTGAAAAGTTTCTCAAAATTCATTATCCAAAGCTGGTGTACTTCTAACAAAGTAAATTTTTGTTGTCATTAATTTTCAGAGTCATTACTAAATGTATACAGACCCTTTAATAGCTGTAGTTGAGGGAAAGAATCAAAATATTATGATTATTTACACGCTAAGAAAATATTTGCTATATACAGCCGATATTACGCATACATCGAATTACAATACCTGGTAGTCATCCGTAACTAAAGACAGAAAGATTAGAAAATAGATTTATATTCCCACGACTTTTCCCATTATTTTGTTCCCTTTAATCAACTTCAACTTCAAATCGAAAATATTTTAATATTTGTGAAAAAAGGAGAACAATAATCAAATTTAGAACAATGATTTATATCAATAACTGATTGAGAAATAAATAAATAATAAAACAATAAATAATGGCACGAACATAATATAATGAAATGGATACGGAGCAAACCAATATGGGGGCATTTAGAAGCCAAAAGGAGGCTTGTTTTGAAATGGCCACTGACAAATACAAAACGAAACAAATTACAGCATAAACAAAAGCAATAAACAAAAAAATATTATCATTTTAACTCAAAGAGAAAATTTGGGCTCAATTGGTGTTCGAAGTTGCAAGAAAATGATGAAAGAAAAAACACCCTTGTTGTACAAATTTGTGTGCTTTCAGATATAGGAATAAAAACTTCTTGCAAGAAGATTGTATTATTTTAGTGAGAAATTACCCCTTTTCTCAAAACTACGTTACTTCAGAGGGAGTCGTTTCTCATAATGTTTTATACTATCAACAGCTCTCTGTTGCTTGTAGTCAGTTTTTATGCCAATATATATTTTGAGTAATTACCAAACGTGTACGATGCATTTAACGAGTTTTGCTTATATGCAATCATTTTAAACCGTTTTGTGTAAGGAAAACACCTTTAAAGGAAGACTTCCTCTAAACAACTGCAACCATGAAAATGTGCTCACATTTGAAAAACATCAACAGCTTCTTGCTTGTGGTATGTTTTGCGCTTGTACGGTCCTTATTCAAATTGTCTGGTCATGAAATCTACATAGAACTGGATTTTCACCTCATTTATGACGATGTCAGTACCAGTTCCTACGTTTTCTAGTAAGATATCAATTATAAAATACAATTTCCATATAATATAGGCCTTGACTTATCTCTATACAGTTCCAGTGATTATCAGTTAAAACTACACAGCAAACACCCATGGTGTACTGACACACCCATGGGTGTAAATGAGAAACACCAAAAGTGTTAAAATGACACCAACTTGTTGTAGTCCTCGAGTAACACCGAAAAGTGTTATTATTTTTTGCAGTTACATTACTACATTGTGCCAGTATATCGCCTTTAAACTACACACGTGAATTTCATTCAAAACCGGCATATATATGACTTTTCAAAACTTAAATTAAAATTGACTCATTATTGTCAAAGCGTGACTCAGGAAATCTACAACTCGTGATGAAAAGTCTTGCGTGCAAGAAATGTTTTCTCAGGGAAGCAAGACTTCCTTAGTTTCGTTTTGAAGAAGATTCACAGCCTTTGACGGGTTTTGAGTGTTTACATAAAAATAGGCCTAAGCCCTTAATAAATCATAATGGTTTCCGTGTGCATTTTTTTAATATAATAAGAGCGTTTTCCATTGGTTTCTTGACGGTAGTGCGTGGAAGAAGGTAGTAACGAAAAGTTACCGGAGAGGGCGTAAGCGAGTAATGTGCAAAATTGTGTTTTAAATTAAGAAAACTAGGTGTGAAAGTTTGATCGGTTTTCTGCCATCCATAAGTCATCATACTCCATAGGAAGGTTAAATTTTGCACGGGAATGGGAAAACATCTCTTTGGGGGTAATTCTAGCAAAAACAAAGGTAACAGTAATGCCACGTTTTTTTTCAGGAGCTAGGCCTATTTTGATTGTATTTTCGGTTTGCGGTAACACCATGTATATATCTACTTTGCTGTGTGCACTTTTCTTCTTTGAGAAGTTGTCTTGCTATTTTATTCTACTGCCGCGGAGTAGATTTTCGGAATTCGGGAGACTACCAAGTTCTGAAAAGAACTGTCCTGCTTCTAACTACTACCTGGGTGGAAGGTATTTGGCTGCTTACGGCTTTTTGTTACTGGAAAGGGTACTTTGTGTGCCCGGATGAAGGGCGTATATATATAGAGCCTTACGCCCTCGACGGGCACTCGACGGATCACAGAAATTATCGACGCAGATGTTTTTCTCAATAAACAGTAACTCTCTTAAGTTTTATTGTAAACTTCAGATTTTTAAGAAACCGTTACCTGGACAGAGGGCGAGCTTCAAGCAGAAGCAATTAACTTTAAAGGGATTGTATACGTTTGGTAATTTGAACCCACTGTTTGTTTCAATCCTAGTTGTAGATATATACTATAAAACTAACCTGTGAAAATTTCATTTCAAAAGGTGGTAGCGTTTTTGAGATATTGCCGAACAATCTGGAGCGGTCAAGCAGGAAGAGTAATCTGCAACTGGAATACACTATCTGAGAAACATTACTGCAGTAACGCCTCTCAGATTCAAATTTTGGGGGATAACAATTGATATATTTTTCCATAACCGCATTACTTCGAAGTCAAAAGTTTCTCAAAATGCATTATACTATCCAAAGCTGCCGACCAAGTATGTTTTTATTGCCATTAATTTTTAGAGTCATTACCAAACGTAATACAGACCCTTTAAGATGTTTATTGTTGATGTTAACAAACTAAGTAACCATCCTTTGTCCAAAAATATACAGTTTTTGAGCAAATCATGAAGCAATATTTTCAACCAATCGAACTAGTTGTATTATAGGGCAAACTCGGAAAGAGTAATTGTGATTGGGTGTTATTGTGATATATGTGCTTGTCTCTGGACCAGAACGCAATATTTTGATCGGTGAGTTTCAACCCGATGAAGAGCCCCAAGGCAGAGAACATCAGCGTGATTGCCTTGACTTGGGTCACGGGAGACTGCTCTTCACAGAACTCAATCACCTTATCCCAAAAGTGACCGTACTCATCGCTTCTCAGTTTACTGACGCTGCGCGTGTACTGCACCCATATACGGTTCAGATCTATCCCACCCACCGCCACGAAAGGTAGTATTATAAACATGGCATGCTCTGACCATATCAGTGATTTGAGGATGGTATTGATTCTGACGTCTCTTTGAGAGCGAGTCGTGGCTTGGCTTTTCATGGCGTAGTCCCAGCATATTTGAGTTGTAATCGCCCATGTGGAGACAGCTAGCACGAATAGGGTCCACACTGAGACGAGCCTGATTATGCTACCGAGCTCCGTTGCGTAGGATGCCACACTTCGCCTACAAACATCGACAGCCCCAACATGCCGCCTTAGGAAAGCCAACTTGAGTCGAATCTGCTTCTGGAAAGAGAGCCTCAAGAGGAGCATGAGATAACAAAAGACACCAAACACCATCATTCCAACCATACAAACATGCAGACTAATGAAAACGTGAACCTTATCCTCAAATTTCCGTTTGACTATGGCGAAGTAAAGGACAAATCGAAATGTCCCGTTGACAATTGGCCAGACTAAACACAGCCCAAGGAATGCTTTATACGGAAGGCCGCTCTCACCCAACTGCAAGTGCTGAAGGCGTCTGACAATGTACCGTATACTTAGGGCGTGGTACCAGCCGAAACCAAGACCCTGGCTCAGTCTGGGTTTCGTGTAATCCATCACGATGTTAAAGACATTTGCTGTGAGATTCAAAACTGGTGCGATGATGATCGAGAATAAGAAGACAGAATAGCTGATGACGCGAATGATTTGCTCCTCTTGTCCCCAGTAGTATTTCATGTACCAAACGAAGTCGTACGAGATGAGGACGATTAGTATGAAGTTCCAGACTACAGAGAGTATGGTGCCTCCACGGTGGTTCCACTTAGCGACACCTGTATTAGCAAGAAATAACAATAGTGGCTTCTTATAAAGCGTTCAAATCCGTCACTCAGTGACGCTCATGTCGCTCCAACATTCAGTATTTTTCCTGCAAGGTATGTGGAGCTACGTTTTTGAAGTATGAGACCTTTTTCCTTTACATAGCACCATGTAATGGTTTACAAGGCGCAATATGTGGCCACTCAAACACCGGGGCGATCCGCTTCTGCGTACGAAAAGTGCACTGGGTTCTTTAACGTGCACAACACACGGGACCTAAGGATTTTACGTCCCATCCGAAGGACGAAGCAATAATGGTTTAGTGTCTTGCTTAAGGATACAAGTGTCACACGACCGGGACTCGAACCCACACTCTGTTGATCAGAAACACCATAGTGAGTCCGGTGCTCTAGTATCTGCTCGGCCACGACATACGTAGTTCTTCAGACAAATGCTTCGACTGATGAAAAAACAATGCAAAGTTTTGTCCGTCGCAAATTCTTATGTGAAGGTTTACAGCCAAACCGTTCAAGAAAAGACCATGCAATAATAGTCGTCTTTAAAAAATTACACCACTGATTCTTCACAAGTGGTCTTTATGCAACCCTGAAATTACACGGAGGCCAAGGAAGTCGTGGCCTCTGTTGCCCCTTTGCCTTTGGTGCCCATTCAAAAGTTCCCCATAGACTTAAAGATTTTCCAGTGGAAGTGCCCCAGTGGAAGTGTCCTATCTCTTAGCATTGCCTAGGACTAGTCCTAAGTTAGGAAGAGTTTTGTGAAATCGACCCCTGGTCTGCTTATGGATTTCTTGTTGATGTTATCATTTTTATTAATTACATTTTTTGTCCGGGGTTGGAGTTCGAGTGGGCTATTGGGGGATAGCCACCTCCAACCGGTGCATTTTAGGACGTTTAAGACAAGCTTTGGATTTTGACGAACGACTTACCAATATCAGTCTCGGAGTAAAGCTGGTATCTTTTGCTGCCGTTGCTCCACTCACTTCGGCACACTACACATTCATTTCGCAAATCAGGATCGCCATTAATTGCTCTGGCTGGGTTTCGACACTCGTCGTTCTCCAAACACCCCTCTTCCAAATCTGCGGTCAAACGACAGATGTGACACAGTCTTGGCGCCACTATACGACGGCTGTTAAAGAGCCCGAGGAACCTCAGCAGAAACCAGACGAACCACGGCCACGGTTTGTACACACGCGGTTCTCTGAAAGCCCTATAGGTTGGGTCGCTACCAGATCCGGTGTCTTGATTAAGCAAAGGTCGGTACTCGCTTTGAGTGGTGGTTTCAGGTTCAGCCATTTTCGAAGCCGTTGAGAAAGCTTGGTGGTCAGAACTGAGAAGTAAGTGGTTTCTGTGCCGGATTTTCATTTTATAGCAATATTCTAAGCCAAGTGATTTGTTATCAGTGGAATATTCATTTTCTCATTGTGCAGAAAGACAGAATTACACATTCAGTTTCGATCTATACAGGCAAAAGCCATCCTCCAAAACTTCTGTTTTCTTTCATTTTGAAAGTGGTTATTTTTCCTTTCATTTGGTCCAAGTGTTTTACAATCGATGTTATTTTTGCATATTCACTGCCTTTACTTTGCGTTTCCATATCAAATAAGTTTAGTTTCGTACCTGGGAAAATACGTCTGCCCACGCGGAAGTATAGAGCAGTTTCGCAAGTTTACGGATACAGATGATACCAACCTCGTCCCCAAGGTGTGTCGAGCAGTACGAGGTTGACCACTCTCTCACTCTGGTATTGGATCATTTGCATATCCAATTTTTTGGGATACGTATGCAAATTAGAATAGTCTGGCTGTGAACATGGTGAATACTGAATGAGTACAACTTCACATGTTTATACGTTAGACTTTTGTACACCAGTCGTTGTCCAATCAGGGTCCAAGTAAGGAGTTTCCCTCCCAGGGTTTACTATTGTAAACATGGTTGGAAATAAAGTAAACCATGGGGACGAGGTTGAGATGATACCGATAAGATAATCGTATCAGTTGACGTTGGATGCGTGCCAATTTTTTTCTTTCTCGAGATCATAGAGATTTTTTTCTAAATCATAGATACACGTTCTTTGGCATAGTTTGGCGAGCAAAACAAATCCGAACACATTTTGTATGTGTTGTTGTTATATTTGAGAGTTTGACTGAATAGTATTTTTTGTTGAACTGTTCGTTTTTCGGACCCACATATTAAACACGTGTAAAGAAAGTTTCCAGCAAGCATGGCAAACGAAATAGAAACCTTACTCTGGTAAACATAATTATGTTGTGGTTAGCTACTTTTTGTAGTGCTTAAGCAGCTCTAATAAATTGGGCCTAAGTTTGGAAAAATTATTATCCTGTACGTCATTGTAATTCTATACAGAGAACGTTGCGTTATATAGACCATATAGACTACTTCGCAAATACTCCCTGCGCATGCGTTAGCCGTGGAATGAGGTGCATGCTGGTCTAGTTAGCGATCAAAATATGTCGCTAACTAGACCAGCATGCACCTCATTCCACGGCAAATGACCGCGTACTGAGTATTTGCGAAAAAGTCTATGCACATGACGTCATCTGAGTAGGGCGCCCTCAGCTAGAGGTCAAAAGAAGGTTTCTCATTGGCCCATCCTGTGCGCCGCGCGTACATAGCTGCGCGTTTCCATTGTTTCGTCACCGTTTTACCTCTAAGGAGGCGGCGTGATGACGTCAGTGCATATGGTCAAGGTTCAATGACGTAATCACGCTGCCATCTTTAGAGCAAGTTCGGTTGGCTGACTAGATGTCACTCGAACGCTGCATGGTTGAACTAGCTAGTCCAACTGGATCAACCTATCCGGACCATGGTTAAAGGCATCGTACACGTTTGGTAATTACTCAAAATATATATTAGCATAAAAACTGACTTGGTAACGAGCAACAGAGAGCTGTTGATAGTATAAAACATTGTGAGAAACGACTCCCTCTGAAGTAACGTAGTTTTTGAGAAAGAGGTAATTTCTCACTAAAATAATAAAAACTTCTTGCAAGAAGTTTATTCCTATCTGAGAGCACACAAATTTGTACAACAAGGGTGTTTTTTCTTTCATCATTTTCTTGCAACTTCGATGACCAATTGAGCCCAAATTTTCACAGGCTTGTTATTTTATACATATGTTGGGATACATCAAATGAGAACACTAGTCTTTGACAATTACCAAACGTGTACGTTGCCTTTAAGTCTAGTCGACTCTATAGTCAGCCAACCGAACTTGCTCTTAGAGGTAAAACGATGATGAAACAATGGAAAACGCACAGCTATACGCGAGGCGCACAGGATGGGCCAATTTAGGTAAACCTTCTTTTGACCTCTGGCCGAGTACGCCCTACTTAAATGAAGTCCTGTGCATAAGGTCTATTAAGGTGGAAAATTCAATAAGAAAGAAAGAACCCCTCTCTCGCTAAACGACTGTAACCTACTGGCACTGATAATAATGAAGGAGTTATTTGGTGGTGGTGTTATGTATAAGGTTATCAGTGGACCAGTATGCATCTTTCTGTTCCGGGAATTTCAAACCAAAGAAGAGACCCAATGCAGAGAACATCAACGTAAGTGCCTTGACCTGCGTCACAGGAGACTGCTCCTCGTTGAAGGAAATAATGATATCCCAAAAGGCTTGGTGCTCCACACTAATCAGCTGCCTGATGCTACGCTTGTACTGCATCCACAAAGGTTTCAGATCTATCCCACGTATGGCAATGACAGGTAACAGTAGAAACATGCTGTTTACAGACCATATTAGTGATTTGATGGTGTGCATGATCACAATTTCTTGGTGAGTATGAAACTCGGCGGCGCTGGTAGTCAGGACGAAGTAGTCTAGGCATACCTGAGCGGTGAATGCCCACGTAGAAACAGCTATGATGACATTGAACCACATGAAGACAAGCCTGCAGATACTGGCGAAGCCCTCCGCGAATAATGCCTGACGCCTTCTGCATAAATCAACATCTCCCACGTGCTTTCGGAGGAAATCTATCTCCAGGAGAAACTGCTTCTGAAGAGAGAGCCTCAGGAGCAACATCAGGTAACAGAAGGCGGCAAACACCAGCATTCCAACCCAACCTACAATGCACGTTATCTGAACGTGAACTTCTTCCGCCTCTTCCACACCAACTAAACCAAAAATAATGACCAAACGGTAGGCGCCGTTTAGACATGGCCAGACCAAACACAGCCCCAGAAATGCCTTATACGGAAGGCCTCTCTCACCCAAATCCAAGTGCTGAAGTCTCTTAACGATATACCGTACACTGAGAGCACGGTACCAACTGAAGCCAGAATCAAGGGCCAGTTTTGGATGTTTTTGATTCACCATAACATTAATGACATTTGCCGTGAGAATTAAAACCGGTGTCAGCAAAATAAAGGTCAAGAAGACGGCTTTGCCGATGATTGGCATTGACTCTCCATCGTTGCTCTCCAATACCATGATGGTGTACCCATACACGTCGACCATGATAAAAGCTGTAATGGTGAGAGGCCAGATGAAGGAGAGTATGGGGCTCCCACAGTGGTTCCACGTACTGACACCTGTAATATGAAAACAGACATAAAGACTCATTAACGGCATCGTTCACGTTTGGTAATTGTCAAAGACCAGTGTTCTCATTTAGTGTATCCCAACATATGCATAAAATAACAAACCTGTGAAAAGATGGGCTCAATTGGTCATCGAAGTTGCAAGAAAATGATGAATGAAAAAACACCCTTGTTGTACAAATTTGTGTGCTTTCAGATAGGAATAAAAACTTCTTGCAAGAAGTTTTTACTATTTTAGTGAGAAATTACCTCTTTCTCAAAAATTACGTTACTTCAGAGGGAGTCGTTTCTCACAATGTTTTATACTATCAACAGCTCTCTCTTGCTCGTTACCAAGTAAGATTTTATGCTAATATATATTTTGAGTAATTACCAAACGTGTACGATGCCTGTAAAGGGATTGTATACGCTTAGTAATTGGAACCCACTGTTTGTTTCAATCATATAAAGTTGTAGATATATACCATAAAACCAAACTGTGAAAATTTAATTTCAAAAGGTGGTAGCTTTTTTGGGATATTGCCGAAAGTCTGGAGCGGTTATGTCCACGCGTGAAGAATATAATCTGTAATCTGTAATTTGAATACACAATCTGAGAAACGTTACTGACAGTAACGTTTCTCAGATTCAAATTTTGGGGGAAAACAGCTGATATCTTTATCCATAACCACATTACTTTGAAGTGAAATGATTATCAAAATGCTTTATACTATCGAAAGCTGCCGTACTTCTAACCAAGTAGGTTTTTATTGCCATTAATTTTAAGAGTGATTACCAAACGTAATACAGACCCTTTAAAGAGGAAGGGAAATGTCAAATTGAATTTTGTGATGTACTCATTTTCCAATAGAGTCCTCATGTGAGTGGGGAAAAAAGTACAAGTCTCTAACCTCACGTTAAAATTGTGTAATTTGCCATTGTATTCGATAACCTTTTGGGGCAAAATTGTCAACATCCAAAATATCCGATGACATCATTCTGAGAAGAATGGGTCTGTACATTTTTGTACGGGAATGTTGTGGTTCATTCCTATGACTTTCAATGATTTTATCAAAATAGCCTTGAATTAAATTGACATTTTGACTGACACGAAATATTTCTTCTTGGAATGTAAAGACCCATTAGTTGTTGAAATTCAATGACGTCATGTTGCAAATTTCGCTCTGAAAAAGTCAGGAATGAACCAAAACATCCCCGTACAGAAATGTATACAGACCAATTTTTCCCAGAATGGTGTCATCGGATGTTTTGGATGTTGAAAAAATTTGCACTTGGCCCAATTTCATAGAGCTGCATAAGCACAAAAGGTAGCTAGCACAACATAATTATGCTTACCAGCAATGGGTTACCAGCCAAAATACCATGTGACATGTACATTTTGTGACTGGTATCCTGCTCATTTCTGCTAAGCAGAAAATTTTTAAGCAATATTTTCTGCTTAAGCAGCTCTATGAAATTGGGCCCTGGAAGGGTATCGAATGCAAAGGCAATTTACACCATTTTAACGTGAGGTTAGAGACTTGAAATTTTTCCCCACTCACAATATGTTGACTCTATCTATTAGAAAATGAGTACATCACAAAACTGAATTTGACATTTCCCTTCCTCTTTAAATTGATGGTGCAATTTTGTCTAAAACCTTTGGAACACGTTTTATCCCACTGTACAAAAAGGTGTTAAGGCCCTGTCACACAAGGCAATTTTTACAGGCAACTTGGAGGCAACCAACTGCACTGCATGCAAAAGGAACACTTTGGTAGTACAGCAGACATTTTTCTAATACTATCTTACTGTCCCAAGACAATTATGTGGAAATTAACATGTGAATGTTTTTTCTTCTTGGAGATTGCCTGGAACTGGTTGCCTGTAAATTGCCTCGTGTGACATGGCCCTTACACTTCGTTCCAGGTTCGCTTGATCGCACTGGTTTTAAATGTGGAAATTTGTGAGTCAGTCAGTCGGTCCGAAGAGAACTGATGCATGTTCAGTTAGAACTAAACATTTTTAGAAATTGAAGTTAAATCTGCTTGCGAGGAATAGGTCCAAAGTGTAATTACACATGCAGCTGTATGGTTTTCGACTATTAGGCCTATATTATTATTATTATTCTCCCATAAAATAATCACACCGACGCCGGTAAAGGCATCGTATACACGTTTGGTTATTAGAGCCTGTTGTTTGTTTCCAACCTATGTTGTAGATATATAACATAAAACTAACCTGTGAAAAATTCATTTCAAAAGGTGGTTGCGTTTTTTGAGATATTGCCGAAACTCTGGAGCAGGAACAATAATCTGCATTGGAATACACATTCTGAGAAGCGTATTCAAATGTTTTGGGGGATAAAAAGTGATATATTTTTCCATAACCGCAGTTATCTTCGAAGTGAAAAGTTTCTCAAAATGCAGTATACTATCCAAAGCTGCTGTACTTCTTACCAAGTAAGTTTTTATTGCCATTTATTATCAGAGTCATTACCAAACGTGTACGATGCCTTTAAGAAACTCGTTTAGGTACCTGGTTGGTATGAAAATCAGATTTTCATTTAGTATTAGGTGACGGTTTCTTGGTTGATAGCCACGTGGGGCATTCATCTATACTCAAGCTGGTTCAAAACAGCTGGCAAAGGATTTTTCGACTTACCGATATCGTTCTCCGTGTATGGCCTGGATTCCCCCTCACCGTCAAACCACTCAGTTTGACAAACTGCACATTCAGCCTCAACCGTAAGGGGTCCATGGCCTTCCCTTTCCGATTTCTCCGGGTCTTCGGGTGAATGGCGACTCCAGTAGCTGCTCACGTTTTCACCCTCACTGTATGGCCGGCTAAAAGCTGCAGCCAAACGGCATGAGTGACACCGTCTGACCGTCACAATTTTGCGGGTGTTATACAGCCCGATCAACTTCAGTAGAAACCAGATGAACCACGGCCAGCGTTTGTGCTCGCGCGGCTCTCTTGAAGTGTGGATTCTGGTTCGCTTGGAACCACACCTGCAACGGGTATCCCGGTCTAGCAACGGGATACACTCGCATGATGTGCTCGCCTTGTTCTCGGCCATTTTGATTTGGTCCTTATAAATACCAATTGATAGAAATCCTAACCAACTTTCCAACCTAATCTTGGTTTTGGGATACAACCATAAACGTTGTGTTCATCTAATCAAAAAGGGTAAGATAACTCCGCATTTTTACCATCGATCAACAACTAAGTGGCGTTCAAACTTTGGAATGTAAAATTCTCGTTTAACAATGCACCGTGTTTTATTTCAGAATGGGTTTGATTAAGAAAGTTAATCTACTTTTGTTCATGAATTTAATTACTTTGTATCGTTACACTTTGTGTTTCGATGTTGATGTAGGCCCATCTCATGCTTGATGACAAGGTTTAGGTACACAAGACTCAATGTTTTGAATGCTCATTTTCCTTTTCGGTGTAAGGAAGAAATGCTTTTATTATGGCCACATTCTACCTATTATAAGAATGATTGACATATCAAAATAAGAAACCATGGGCCTTATTCCCGAGATTTTCTTTCTTTGGTGTTATTCTTTGAATGCGAAGGTTTAATACACGTGCAATCCTGTGTGTATGTGGGGTGCAGTTCCAAATAGTGAAGAGTCTGCGCATGCAACCAATACGCATGCGCGTATGGTAAAATTACTTTTCAGCTTACTCATTGAGTATCCATACTAACTTTGTCTTCTTACAGGGCAGGGGAACCTAACTTTTAAATTATCGTCTATTTTGATGAACAAAATCAAACAATTGCATCTAGTTCTTCATAATTTCCCGCTGGAATGAAAAAGGTGCCTTAAAGGGATTGTACGTTTGGTATTGGAACTCACTGTTTGTTTCAATCCTATATAGTTGTAGATATATACCGTAAAACTTACCCTGTGAAAATTTCATTTCAAAAGGGGGTAGCGTTTTTGAGATATTGCCGACAATCCGGAGCGGTTATGTCCTCGCAGGAAGAATAATCTGCGATTGGAATACACACAATCTGAGAAAGGTTTCTGTCAGTAACGCTTCTCAGACTCTTTTGGGGGATAAAAGTGATATCTTTTTCCATTACAGCAGTACTTCGAAGCGAACAATTTCTCAAAATGCATTTTACTGTCCAAAGCTGCTGTACTTCTTACCAAGTAAGTTTTTGTTGCCATTAATTTTCAGAGTCATTACCAAACGTATACAGACCCAGTGGCACTTTTGTCCAAGTACTTGCGAATCTTACCAATATTCCTGATGTGATATGATGACAGACGAACAATGTTGTTGATGTGTGGTTGAAGTGTCATCGATGAATCAAATGAATCATTGAGTCTATATTTTAATGGAGTTTACGTATTCAGGCTATCATAAGGTTGTCTGACGATAAGGAACTATCTAGGACCAATTTCATTGAGCTTCTTGAGCACAAACAGTAACTAAGCACAACAAAATACTGCTTACCAGAAAAAGGTTACCAGCCAAAATACCAGGTCACATGTACCATTTGTGACTGGTATCCTGCTCATTTCTGCTAAGCAGAAAACTGTTAAGCAATATTTTCTGCTTAAGCAGCTCTATGATTACCAGCCAAAATACCAGGTCACATGTACCATTTGTGACTGGTATCCTGCTCATTTCTGCTAAGCAGAAAACTGTTAAGCAATGTTTTCTGCTTAAGCAGCTCTATGAAATCGGGCCCTGCTGGAGATAGATGTATACCGAATAAATTTACTGTAAAATAACCACATCTTCATATCAATGAAAGTAAAAGATTCTCTCCAAATAACTGCTCCATGTATAAGTAAACCAATGGAAAATCTGTAAATTCAAGCTCATTGAAATGATTTCATTTAGATGGACAATTGGAAATGTATATGCAAGCTGTAGACCCATTGCATAACGCGCAAAAACGATGCTGATACGCTGATGTCAAGCGTACGTTTTTACGCACCAAGAACAGGGCCCAATTTCATAGCGCTGCTTAACGGTAAGCAAATTTTCGTGCTAACTGTAGCAGAAAAATTTGCCTAAGCGTAAGCGTATTTCACAGGTTAGCACGAAAATACGGCGGCCATCTTGCACGTTCACAATGGTTTTGCATTGTTACGTCATTCATTTTCGTGCAGTAAGCACCGGAAGGTTAGCATGCCTTTTCGTGTGCTTACGGTTAGCAGCGCTATGAAATGGAAACTCGCTCAGTAAGCACAAAAACGTGTGCTTAGCAGCTCTATGAAATTGGGCCCAGCTGTCGTCCAATGATCTGCCTCCTTTTGCCTCAGTGAGGGCGCTGCTTGAGAGTGTGACGTCATTTGCAAGGGGTCTATATAGCCTGTCCCACTTGATAGTGAAAGTGTAACGTAATAATCCATTATTCCCTTAAAATACTCTGTATTCTCATTCTGTTTTTCTGTTTCATCCCCATCATTGTTGACAGCATCTGTTTATGCAGCTACCAGCGGTAGTTTTCCTGATGACGTCACTGAGTCTTCTATGCATCTTGATCACCATCTTTCTCTTCTATCACCTCCACCTCCTCCTAACAAACCAAACGACCAATGAGAGATACAAGAGGTCAAGGGTTATTGATGACGTCAACAAGTCAAGTTCTCAACGGTCGAAAAGGGGGAGGAGCCGCCACGGAGGAGGCGGGGCTTCATGTCATTCTGTTGGTTTTAGTTATAACAGAGGAGTAGTGCGGAATATTTGGGAAGTTTTATATCCTCCAATATGAAGCTATGATACGGTGCAACACTGGCACTCGGTAATGCATGCAACGTGACTGTTGTGTGTTACTCCCTTGACGAGTTCTACATCACAAACACAAAATGCAAGGACCTAAACAGCTATATACCTTGTACAGCACACATCTAATTATTAAAGGCATCGTACGCGTTTGGTAATTAGAGCCTATTGTTTGTTTCAAACCTATATAGTTGAAGATAATACACCATAAAACTAACCTGTGAAAATTTCATTTCAAAAGGTGGTAGCGTTTTTGAGATATTGCCGAAAATCTGGAGCGATTATGTCCACACAGGAAGAATAATCTGCATTGGAATACACACTATGAGAAGTATTACGCGTAACGCTTCTCATATTCAAATGTTTTTGGGGACAAAAAGTGATATATTTGTCCATAACCGCAGTACTTCGAAGTAAAAAGTTTCTCAAAGTGCATTTTACTATCCAAAGCTGCTGTACTTCTTACCAAGTAAGTTTTTATTGCCATTTATTATCAGAGTCATCACTAAACGTGTACGATGCCTTTAAAGGCACTGAACACGTTTGGAAATTGTCAAACACCAGTGTTCTCACTTGTTGTATCCCAACATATGCGTAAAATAAGAAGCCTGTGAAAAATTGGGCTCAATTGGTCATCGAAGTTGCAAGAAAATGATGAAAGAAAAAACACCCTTGTTGTACAAATTTGTGTGCTTTCAGATAGGAATAAAACTTCTTGCAAGAAGTTTTTATTATTTTAGTGAGAAATTACCTCTTTCTCAAAAACTACTTTACTTCAGAGGGAGTCGTTTCCTACAATGTTTTATACTATCAACAGCTCTCCGTTGCTTGTTACAAGTAAGTTTTTATGCTAATGTTTGTTTTGAGTCATTTTACCAAACGTGTACGATACCTTTAAGTTCGATCACAAATACGTTTAGATATAGACAGAATCGTGTCTTATTCTTTCTTATGGTGGATTTTATTTGAAAAAGCAGCCTTCGGGATTAAGATACGCTCATTTATAGTGAGTTTTGCTGCTGAAATCGATCGAATAATATGGTACATAGCATAGGCAGAGGTTAAAGTGCATTAATAATTAAAAAGGAGTGATTTAATACAACTTTGGTGCACAACATAGTCGAACGATAATGTGCATTAATAATTAAAGGGGAAAAAATACAAGTTGGTAAAAACACAATTAATTTTTTTTTTCATTAAGGCAGGGTACACTTTGGTAATTGCTCTACAAGTTAATGACCATAACAACTTACTTGGTAAGGAGTACTGAAAAGCTGGTGATATTATAAAACAATGTGAGAAACGGCCCCCTTCGAAGAAGTGTAGTTTCAGAGAAAGAGGTAATTTTCCCCCAAAAAACCAATCGAATCTTAGAAAGGCTTGAGGCATGAATCCTTTTCTCGGGCATCTGAAAGCAGAAAATTCTATGCAACTAGGGTGTTTTTTCTTTCATTAATTTCTTGCAACTTCGATGACCAATTCAACCCAAATTTTCACAGGCTTATTATTGTATGGATGTTTGGATACACCAAGTGAGGATACTGGTCTTTGACAATTACCAAAAGTATACCCTGCCTTAAATGAAACGCCATTTTAAAATGTATCTAATTATACGTTGGATTTATTTATTATGTTATTAATAATTTTTTGCTCAAAACTAATTCCATTATTCAACAAACATTAGTTAAACTTTCTTCTGAAGACGACCAGAGCATACTGGTCGAAACGTCGAGGGATAGAGAAATAACATGCACAGAAATCTACATTTGCGAATAGAGAGATATTTCATGTACGTATACATGGTGTTACCGTAAACCTTTAGATTGTATCTCCATCCCATGATGCAACGTTTCAAATCCTAAGAATAAACTGACATTTTGATATTTCTTAATTGTGTGTTTTCTTTCGATTTGTTGGTGAACACTTATAGTTTCATTGTCTTGGGTATTCAATTCGAGTGAAAATTGCATAGTTAGACATCATACGGAAGTCAAAAGCACTGCAATAGCAGCAGGGGCGGATCTATGATTTTTTTAAACCGTGGGGCATGCACAACGGTGCACCCAGGATTTTGTATTAGGGGGGCGCAACAAAAAACCGGGTGGGGTCAAGGGGTCGGCCTTACGGCTCTGAGCCTTTGGCGTTTTTAGGGGTGAAATATCAAGCCTCCATGTGCCTAAAACAGAGAAATAAACACACTTTTAAAGCAATTCAGATCCATATCACTCTTCTAAATTTACTGGGAAAATTTCTGTAACATCGATGGTGTGGTCCAGGGGCGAAGCCCCGGTGGGGGTCCAGGGGGTGAAGCCCCCTGAAGCTCTGAGCTTTTGGCGTTTTTAGGGGTGAAAAATCAAGCCTCCATGTGCCTAAAACAGAGAAATAGACACATTTTAAAAAGCAATTCAGATCCATATCACTATTCTAAATTTACTGGAAAAAATGTGTGGAACATCGATGATGGGGTCCAGGGGCGAAGCCCCGGTGGGGGTCCAGGGGGCAACGCCCCTTGAAGCTCTGAGCTTTTGGCGTTTTGAGGGGTGAAAATCAAGCATCCGTGTGCCTAAAAACAAACTATAGACACACTTTTTAAGCACTTCTGATCCATATCAATCTTCTAATTTTACTCAAAGAAAATTGTAATCCCACAAATCTCGCGTTTGGATCTGGTTGCTGCATTATCTGGTTTCATGCATATTCATTAAAAACATAGTGGGTCAAATCTGGCGTTTCTCAAATTCAAGCTTTAGTGTAGTCTTTACATTTGAATGCCGGAACGACATAAAATATATTTTATCCGGGACAAATTGGCTTGTCAGGTTTCAAATGCTAATGGTACTGTTCCAAATCTAAATAACTACAAGTGACATAATGAAAGATTCATTTTGGCAGAAAGAAAAAAATGTGAATGCCATAGGTTAAAAAAGAAATCCATCCTGCCGCTGGGAGGGGGAGGGAACTACACTACACACACTTGTGGCTAATTTTTAAACAGGCAGTATTAAAATAATAAAATTGAAAAAATTGAAACAAATTCCCGAGGGGCACTTGCCCCTGCCCTCCCCCATGGATTCGCGCCTGAATATAGAGACGTACTGCAATTTTGTTTCATTGGGATTTTACTAAAATACTACCTATTGTGACTCTCCGTCCCCCAAACAAATTATAATTGGATATTGATATATTATAGTTTATGGTGAATATAATAAGTAGGGTAGATGGCCTTAGCTTTCGATCCAGACCGGACCTTCTTCAGAGGCATAAAACAAGTACAAACAAATACATATCCATTTATAGAAAAAGAGAGGGGAAAGGGATTAAGGGAAGGATCCAGAAAGAAGCGGGAAAATTATAGCCAATCAAAGTTTCTATTTCAGAAACAATTGGTGGCTATGAACCAATAGGAGTAAAGTGGTGAGGACAAAGGATGAATAGTATGAAAGGATGGATTACTGGACCATAAAAGTGGTAAATGCATTGTTCGATAACAATGCAGGGAAACATGAAAGGGTAGGATTGGAGAGCAAGTTGCATCATGATGCAACTAACAATGGTCAATTAAAGAATGGCAAGATCAAAGGTAGGATGATATTAAAAATAGGTGTGAGGGACCTGTGGAAAAAAGGTTACTACATGAGATATTTATAGTAAGAAATTTATAAAAAACAAATTATTGACAGAAAAAAATGTGTTTATTTACACTTTATTTACAGAATATATACAACAAATGAATTATCAGGCAGAGGAGTGAAGTGGAGGGTAATGGGAAGTTATTTAACACCAGTGTTTATGTTTAGTCCAAAGGGTTGGACTGTCTTGAGTTGGTGAATCCAGTGTGATTCTCTATGCTTGCGGTGTGTGTCATCACCATTGCAAGCTTCAATCACCAGAAGTTCAACATCCTTGACACTATGGTTGGGGCTGTTGAAGTGGATAGAGACTGGGTACGGTTTCTTGGTCTTTATGGAAGAGACATGATTCGCAAAGCGAAGACTGAGTTTGGTCTTAGTCTCTCCCACATATTGTAGCCCACATCTCTTACATGATATGACATAGACTACATTAGGTGTGCTACATTGGGAGTCGGTCTTGATGTTGTATGAAGAGCCAGTGATATGACTCTTTACCTTAAGTGAGGGCTTGATGTACAGACACGTTCTACATTTGGAACGGGTACATTTGTGACAGCCCAGTATTTCTGTTGAGGGTTCTGTACGGACTGTACCTGGGGGAAGTTTGGCCCTGACTAGGATGTCACCCAGGTTTTTAGGACGGCGGAATGCAACCATGGGGACCCCAGGGATTGCTGAGTGTAACCTGTTGGAGGAGTGAAGGATGGTCATGTTATTATTGAGGATTGAGGAAAGTTTAGGTAGTTCGGGGTGGAAGGTGGTGACCAAGGCCACTCTATTGGTAGGAGCTTTTTTAGTTCCCGTGTTAGTCAACAGAGTATGACGAGGTACGTTGAGAGCCCTGTTGATTGCAAGTTGGACCCTGCGTTCGCTGTGGCCCCTAGATACAAGGTGTTTCCTTAGCTCTGATGAGCGCCTCTTGTACAGGGTATCTGTAGAACAGATACGTCTGATACGTAAGGCCTGACTGTAAGCAATTGCCTTCTTACAGTGACTAGGGTGGCAACTGTTGGAGAGAAGGTACTGGTGGGTGTCGGTGGGTTTACTGTAGACATCCGTGACAATGCCATTAAGGGATTTGGTTATGGTAACATCTAGAAAATTCACACTTGTGAGAGAGTATTCGGTAGTGAACTTTATGGTGGGGTGAAATGAGTTTATATGGTCAATAAACTCATCCAAGCTGTCCTTGCCACCACACCAGATGGAGAAAATATCATCAATAAATCTCCACCAAACTAGTGGGCGGTTGGGGGCAGAGGACAGGAGTCTGTCCTCCAACTGAGACATGAATAAGTTAGCATATGAGGGTGCCATTTTGGTACCCATGGCAGTACCCTGTAACTGTAGAAAGTGCCTGTCAGAAAATGAAAAATTATTCTTCATGAGAATGTGGCTGATGAGTTCCTTAATATGTCTCACTGACGGGCGGGATTGTTTACTAGCATTGAGGGCAGAGACACATGCACTCATGCCTTCATGATGGGGTATGTTAGTATACAATGATGAAACATCAAAAGTAACCAGAATGGCAGAGTCAGGTATTTGGTGCTTGACCTCATCTAGTTTGTGGAGAAAGTCTTTGGTATCCTTGATGAAGGAAGGAATACGGCAGACTAAGGGTTTGAGAAAGCTATCGACAAACTCAGAAATGCGCTCTGTGGGGCTACCATTCCCAGATACAATTGGTCTACCCGGGTTATTGGGCTTGTATATCTTGGGTAGAAGGTAGAACCTTGCTGTACGGGGGTCATGTGGGAGGAGATAGTTAAGTGTATCTTTCTCGATACCATTGGCATTATAAATTCTAACCAGGGTGTCGCTGATATCTTGGGAGAAAGATTGAGTGGGATATAGTTTATGGTGAATATACTGATTGTTTGTCACACAATTCAAAGTGTTCAGTCTTTTTGGAATCACAACGGTACTTTTTCAGTTTAAAGGGTGTGTACAACATTGGTAATTGTCAAAGACCTGTATCCAAACTCGATGTGACCCAACGTATACATGAAATAACAAACCTGTGAAAGTTTAAGCTAAATCGGTCTTCCGGGGTCATGATGAAACAGTGAAAAAAAAACTTATGTGTTTTAACTTTTTTTTCAAACATCGGAATTTATCCTGCAGGATAAATACTATTATTTTACTCATTTCGTAAAAACTATAGCATTTCAAGCAAAACTATTTAAAGGGAAGTTTTCTACCATGACCATCTTTATACCATGTAAGTTATGTGCAAATCTGTGAACATTTATATTTTCATTCTTACCAATGTTGTACACACCCTTTAATTCCTACTATAGGCCTCTTGTGAGTTAGCAGGCTCGGTATCGAATTTAGTGTTTTTTAAAAGATCGACACAAAGTCATGGGTCGTTGTCTTTTTCACTTTTTATGTGAATGAAGACAGTCTCTTCATAATTTCCATGACCGGACAGCAATGACATAACAATGTAGAACGCTGACCACCAAATATTCGCAACTAAACATAAACTGAATCCTGAAAACGGCGCAGAAAAACACAGAAACTGGATGGTTGGGTTTATAATGCGTTACATCTACAAGTTTTTTTCTTCTGGAATTTCAGTATTCATTTTCTGCTGTATGTTTCTGCTGTTAGGCTGTAAATATTTATTATGAATATTAGTTTGAATATTAATTCGAGACGGTTTATGTCATGCTGTCCTGACAAGGGATTCGTTGAGGAAGACACTTAATTCGCACAAAAAAAGTAAAAAAGACACTGCCGGTTTTCCCATGTCTTTGTTTACTGTATCCAGCTTATATTTGCTTAGCAGAAAACTGTTAAGCATTTTTTTCTGTTTCAAGCAGCTCTATGAAATTGACCCCTGATTGACTATTTGACGTAGGCCTATTTTATTATATTCGACAATGGCCCAATTTCATAGAGCTGCTTAAGCACAACACATTTTTGCTTAGAAAATATCAAACAAAAATCATGTGGTTTTATTTGTTTGATTATTCTGATCGGAAAGACTGGCATGTTCCATTTTTCAAAAGGGATGTTAAAAAGAGATGGGGAAACACACAACCTCTCCTTCAAGCTATTCACCTTTCAGAAACAATCGAAATTCTTGTTCGAAACACTGACTTCAATATTAAAGTGAGCCTAATTTATGCACGTTACTTATTTTACATAAAGAGGAAAAGGCTTTGATATGCAAATTTAGTAGCGCGCGCATGCTGCGCACATGACTTGCGCGTACAGGACAAAATGGCTGACGTGGAAAGTCTTTCGGACTCCGTGATTTTCTGCAGATATTCCACATTTTATACCAAATTCGGAGGACAAAACCACCGCAAAAGGCGCTAGGTGAGTCGAATATTACTTAAAGCATCCCTAGGAGACCTCCAACGGGGAAAATGAGGTTTTAAAATTAGTAAAAATGAAGCAAACGTACGGTTTTTTTTGTACTGTTCGATTTAGCGGTGAATTCGAAAACATTAACACGTGTGTAACTGGCAGGGGGAGGGGACGAGACTACCCATCTCGCCCTACGATTGTTTTGAAGACAGAAAAGACAGGCAAAACATAAGTAAGAAAAGGCAAAATTGTTTTTAAAAGTACATAGGCCTACAATGATACATTTTAGGCCTACACGAGATTTACAAAATTGATGGTGGTATTTTTGGGGGTGCGGGGGGGGGGGGCAGCGCCTAGCTCTATGTCCTAAAGTAAAGGGAAAAGTTTTTGCAGCATGCCTCCAACTTTTAAGGGATTTAATTGATTTTTTTATGGATGTTGGACTTTTTAAAAATATTCCTCGGTAGGAATTGGTAGCTGAAACGCTGAATTTTGACCTTTAAAAATGAAAATTCAAGAGCACATTTCACAGCGCGGACGAAATCTTGCACAAAGTCGCGCACTCGTGCGCAAAGTGATTAAAACGGAGTGTGGCGAGCAGCGCTGTCAAGACCACCGTAGATCCAAAAATGACTTATTTTTCATGATTGTGACACTTTGTAGCCGTTCAAAGTGCCTGTGCCTTTCTGTATACATTCTGTCAACCCTTCTGGACAGGTAAGGATATAATTTGACCTAAATTAACTGAGATAACTTGGGGGCATGCTGCGGAAAATTTACCAAGTAAAGTATAAAGTAGGTTTTTTTTAGGCCCCATAGTGCCAACTACTATCTGCTGTCTCCCATTCTTGAGCACTATTATGATGTACATGTATCCTGCTGGGGTGGGTTTTGGCGGCTGTAACCAATAACTCAACTGTTTCGGTTGTTGGTCGTTGGTTCTGCTGTTCAGACTGAACGATAACCGAGTTGTGAGCTCGGTTACCGTTTTGGTTATGACGTCAGAAACAGTTATTGGTTACAGCAGTCAAAACGCACCCCTGGGCAGTCGAGTGATCAATACTATAGATTTTCAAATAATTGAACTGATTTGTTGTGTTTTTAGTTGTTGCAAACTTGTAAGCCAACAATCGTAACCGTCAATTCTCCTACCGGCTGTAGGTCATAGGGTAAGCGACTTGACCAAGAACTTAGGAGTGACATAGTGCCTCCCTGCTTTTAAAAGCTTTTTATCAAATATCTGCAGACCGGAGGGTAACAACAAGACAACCCCAGTAACAAATCACGTATACAGTGCAATTTCGACTATTTTTTTCAGACTAGTGACCAGATTTGCCTAATTTTTGCCAACTTATTCTTGACCTTCTTGCTTTTTCAAGGAGATCAAAAGAACTATAAATTATATTTATTTTTCTGTGTTTGCAGTGAGGGGAGAGAACAACTGATAATCCACTGAGATGTCCGAGAACTGGTTGGATCATGAGATGTGTCAGAGATCGGGTCACAGGATTCTCAGTTAACCCACCTCAATATGGGAAGCGAACAAAGAAAGATGTTAAACCCACCTCAACATGGGAAGTGAACAAAGAAAGATGTTATTAAGGTAAGCTCCATATAACAATTTTTTTCTCCTTGAAGAGCACAGTAGTTACAGAGCTCTGGAAGTGCCATCCAACTTGTTGAGATCCTAACTTCCTGCAGGATGATGACGACGACATCTCGAGATAATTTATCTCTGGATGACGACATCTTGAAGGTAGAATGTCGTCTTCCAGATATACATTATTTTATCACGGGATGACAACATTCTGAAAGTATGATGTTTGGTTCTTGACATTTTCAGGATGTTATCGAGAAGTTATCAACATTATTTTATCACGGGATGACAACATTCTGAAAGTATGATGTTTGGTTCTTGACATTTTCAGGATGTTATCGAGAAGTCGACATCCTACATTCAGGATGTTGTCGTTCCGAGATAATTTATCTTGGGAAGTCATCACCTTCCTCCATGATGTCGACATCCAAAGATAAAATATATCTTACTTCAGGATGTCGTCATCCAGAGATAAATCATCTCAGGATGTCGACATCTTCTGTTTATGATGCCAGCATCCAGCAGTAAATGATCTCAGGATCTCAACATGTTGGATGGCACGAGAAATGTATGGGGTAGGGTGATGGGGGTAAGCTCAGGCCTCGATCTTAACCGTGGCTGTGATGCCCTGCAAAGTTGGCCACGTTGTCACTTAAAAAAAGACATATGGCCAACTTGGCCAGCTTGCCCTCTTTAGTCATGTTACATGTTAACTGACTGCCTTATTACTCCGAATTGTAAACGGCATTGAACAATAAATTGCATGTGAGTTTCTAACGTGAACATTCATTTTATATCGTGCTGTATCTGTCCTCTATTCATGCCGTATGCTGTCCTACATTGCGGCTAGTGTACTGTGTACTTTTACTAGTCTTTTCTCCAGACTCAAGCAGCGACTGTAATGGCATTTAGCTTGTGTTAGTCTTTTCCCCAGACTCAAGTAGCATATTATAGCGACTGTAATGGCATTAAGCTTGTGTAGTCTTTTCCCCAGACTCAAGTACATGTACATGTAGCATATATTGTAGCGACTGTAATGGCACTTAGCTTGTGTTAGTCTTTTCCCCAGAATCAAGTACATGTAGCAATTAAGTAGCGACTGTAATGGCACTTAGCTTGTGTTAGTCTTTTCCCCAGACTCAAGTACATGTAGCAATTAAGTAGCGACTGTAATGGCATTTAGCTTGTGTTAGTCTTTTTCACGGACTCAAGTAGCATTGTAGCGACTGTAATGGCATTTAGCTTGGGTTAGTCTTTTCCCCAGACTCAAGTAGCATTGTAGCGACTGTAATGGCATTTAGCTTGTGTTAGTTTTTTTCACAGACTCAAGTAGCATTGTAGCGACTGTAATGGCATTTAGCTTGTGTTAGTCTTTTTCACAGACTCAAGTAGCATTGTAGCGACTGTAATGGCATTTAGCTTGTGTTAGTCTTTTCCCCCAGACTCAAGTAGCATTGTAGCGACTGTAATGGCATTTAGCTTGTGTTAGTCTTTTCACCAGACTCAAGTAGCATTGTAGCGACTGTAATGGCATTTGTGTTAGTCTTTTCCCCAGACGCAAGTAGCATTGTACTACAGTTTGTAGCGACTGTAATGGCATTTAAGCTGCATGTAAACCATCATTTCATACATTGTGAGTGCATTTATTAATAAGGGCTAAAATAAAAACATTCACAGAGCACCAATACTCTCACACATGTGCAGCATTGTAGCCACGCCGGTCGGCGCCGGTCGGGTGTAACTGGCACTAGCTTCTGCCGACCGCCACACAGACAAAATGAACATCCTACCGACCGGCACAAAATGCAGCAAAAACTATATTAAAATGAACAGAAAACACCCCCAAACTACCACTTTCACCCAGCTGCATATTCAGTTTGAACAAAAAATAAGGAAGACGAAAACAACGACATAAAATAACCGGTAAATTTTGTGTAAAAAAAGTAGAAAAAAAGAAGAAGCGAACCGCAACACTTTATGCCACCGATCGTGTACAAATCAAATACTTTGGAACGAACAGTCAATACCATACCGTATGGACGCTGCCATGTGCTAGCAACGCTGCGCCGGCAATCGATGTACGATGGAAACCAGACCAATTCTATGAATTCACGTACACAATTGTGAGTCCGTTTACAGATCATAATACTTGACAAAACACGTACGTCCCGTGCACGACCAAACTCATGCAATATCGACTGCTAGATGGAAGACTTTACGTGTCTGCGCATGCTCGGAAAAGGGTTTTTCCCTTGACGTTGCAATAATCATCATCGTTGGTGCGCGGACTAAACTTGTATCAGCTCCCCGCTCAAGTATTTAATCAGGTGTTTACATCAGGGTTCTCCACACGCGGTTTTGTCCGGACAAAATCGTCGTGCGCCCGGACAAAAAAATGTCGAAAAATACTTGCGACGAACACAAACCACCGTTTCAATGCGCTAGTCGATCGATCTTTTGAAGTAATAGTATGCAGCGACTGGTACCCAGAAGTCAGCTATTTCGTAACGGCATTTCGCGTGCATTTTTCTCTGTGTCGCAGGGCATCCTGACTACATTTTTACTCGATGAACGGAACCTTGTATCCAAGACTCAATAATTGAATCAACCCCGCGCTATCATGAGAGATATTATTATTGTACATTGTCCATCAGGGGCCCAAGGTTGACAATTCTTTGGACGTTGAAACAAACAGCGTGATATTAGGAGACAGATCAGAGAGTTAAAAAAAAAAACGGACGCAAATCTGAAACTCGCATTCCAAGTACATGTAGAAGCTATCGGGCGATCGTGCACAAAGTGGATGGATTTTTAAGTGGTTTTGTTTGTGCTGAAATGATTTGCACAAAAATGTTTGCACAATCAGTCGATCTTGCAGGAATAGTTTGTGCAATTGCCGATCGTGCAGGAATTTTGTGACCCTTTTTAGGATCTATTAAACCTGGAAAGTGTGTTGTCATCTGCTGGCTTTCTGGTCCTTGCTCTATGCTTATGGTATTTTGTAAGAGTTACCATAATACATACACTTCCATTAATTTATTGTACTGGTACAGACAATACAATGTGTACTTTACTTGAATCACTGTCATGAAAATGAAAATAACAGATTTACGTACCTAAAAACGCCTTACAAAAATACATAATTTATGTCTCAGTTAACTCCTACAAATCCATTTTTAAAGCAGTAAAACCAAAAAATTCCAGGGGCTTCCCTTGAGCGGGCCCCTGGACCCCACTGGGGCCCTTGAGCGGGCCCCTGGACCCCACGCCGTGAAAACGCTCCGCTCGCTTCGCTCGCTATGCTCAATTTTAGCCAGCACTCAAAACTTTCTAGCTACAACCCTGCACATGTGTTACACATGTTTAGGGTAGGCGATCTTGAACTCGGCCCAAACCTATCGGATACCATGGGTTTCTCAGTGAATCCTTTAAAAAAATACACAACACGTTTTATCGATATATTAGTGTTGCTTGTTTTACCAATAATGTATGTCGATGAATTCCTGCCAAGTTTTGTTGATACTCATATCATCATAGTTTAACCATTGTTTGGGCTTGTTTCTCTGTGCTGTTTTGGGGACGATCTTTGGATGTCGAAGAAACGTAGATTGGACTGACGTGTATTATGTCAGTTGTTTACACATGCCTTTGTGATGGATGAGTATGCAGACTGGTTCCTCATGCCTCGCCATAGTTATAATTATTTCTATTAACAGAACACCAGTCTACTTGCAGCATTGTGCAACAATATCACAAAAAACTTTGACTCTTGCATTGGCTGCATGGTAAAGCGTATATGCTGACCTTTGACTGCTTTTGTTTTTTTGATCATTTTTTTGATCATTTTGATGATTGTTTTATATAACAACCACCGAAAAATTATTGTCTATGATTCTACATCACTATTTGGTAAACGGTAAACCGGTATGCTCCTTATACGATCATTCATCACAGACTGAATTTCAAGTGTACGGATCATACATACATGTACATGTACAATGTAGTGAGAATTCGGTTAAAACATGGAGGTTGTTTCTAGTCAGAGGGGTGTCTGGGTGTCTTTTGGACACCCTGTCTTAAATTTGGACACTCTGTTTTATTTGTCTCTTACTTCTCAAATTGTCCGCAACTGCCCTGGCCCTTACTCCTCTGACTGTTCGCAACTGCCCTGCCTCATACTCCTCAAATTGTCTGCAACTGCCCTGCCTCTTATTTCTCAAATAGCCTGCAACTAGCCTCTTACTCCTAACACTAACCGCAACTGCCCTGCCTCATACTCCTCAAATTGTCTGCAACTGCCCTGCCTCTTATTTCTCAAATTGCCTAAAACTGCCCTGCCTCTTACTCCTCAAACTAACAGCAACTGCCCTGCCTCTTACTCTTCAAATTGTCCGCAACTGCCCTGCCTCTTACTCTTCAAATTGTATGCAACTGCACTGTCTCTTTCTCTTCAAATTGTCCGCAATTGCCCTGCCTCTTACTCTTCAAATTGTCCGCAACTGCCCTGCCTCTTACCCCTCAAACTGTCCGCAACTGCCCTGCCTCTAACTCCTCAAATTGTCCGCAACTGCCCTGCCTCTTACCCCTCAAACTGTCCGCAACTGCCTTGCCTCTTACTCCTCAAACTTACCGCAACTGCCCTGCCTCTTACTCTTCAAATTGGCCGCAACTGCCCTGCCTCTAACTCTTCAAATTGTCCGCAACTGCCCTGCCTCTTACTCTTCAAATTGTCCGCAACTGCCCTGCCTCTTACCCTTCAAACTGTCCGCAACTGCCTTGCCTCTTACTCCTCAAACTAACAGGGGTAGAAATAGACATCCGACATACCGGGGCCAAATTTAGCCCCTGGGTGAGCAAAAAAAGGACTAGACTTGGTTCCAAGTCTGTGATCATGGTTTTTAGTCGTCCTGATAGCCGATACATTATTGGCTGAAACAGCGCCCTCTTGTGGATAAACCTCCGTCTTGAACCTACAATCACAGACTTGGGAACATTGTTCGTCGGTTTGTACACACCCTATGGCGAATTAGTCCAAAAGTGGACGGAACACTCTGATTGGTCAGAATCTCCGAGGCCCTTAATAAAATGCACATTCAAACTTAACCGTTTATACCACGGGATAATAGTAGGAAATACAACATTGATGCACGTGTAACTAATCTGTCTCTGCTCGGTGATTCAACTTACAGTTTGGAAACACAAAAAAACAAAGTGATTCTAGTTATTTTATTCAAAATACGTAAAAAACGTTGGGAAAATCTTTGGACGATACCATTCAAATCAAAGGTATCATAATTTTTCGTCTTGTAAGGATCAGGTTGTTTGTCAAGTTTATTTTTCAACATTTTGAGATTAAATCTTGTGTTATTTTATGTATAAATTATATATAGCGTACTGTACGTACAAAGCACTATAAAATAAAAGCAATGGCTCGATTTTACAGAAAATGCTGAAGCGATTTCATCCTATTTGGAATAGACGCAGCCAACGGGAGTTTTGTGGTCTCCTGATTGGTCATCTCTCTGGCATAGTGTTGTTATGTAAATGTCAGTAGTGAATAAATGAATGTCTCGTATACACAAGTGGGTCAAGTCTGAGATTGCGAGTTAGAGCGCGTGATAGCAAATCTGCGGGGAATTCTGCGTGGCTGATGCAGAGAAATAACCGCAAGCTCAGACTTGAAATCAAGTCTAAAAAAGGACCGGCCCAGGAGCTATCCTCCTGGGACTAAGGGCTTTTCCCGAACTAATTTTATAATTCAATATTGCACTGTTGCCCGGCCCCGGCACCCACGAAAATCACGAAAACTACCAGCATGTATGAATCAACCAACGTTTTGGGTCGCCTGCAAGTTTTTTTACATGCACACAATTTTCCAAGTGTTCAAAAAAAAAAACACACACAAAAAAAAACACGGAAGTGAAGTTTGTAAAATTGCATTTTTGGACGATCTTTTCCCCTAATTTCTGCCCTTAGTAATACTGTTTTCATCAACAGCAATTTTCATGGTTTCGTAATTTTAGGATCGGTTTTATAGAACTTTTTTGCACTGAAATCTTTGTGATTTAAGATCGATCGACAACGCACATTGGGAAAAATTGTGTGGCGAGAGCGATGTGTTTATGAGTACGAGGTTAACATTTTGCAAGAAATATTACAGGAACGAGGTTAAACATAGACTCCACCGCGCGTCTTTTGCCCCTGGAAATTCAAGTTGTGTGTTTCCCTTCTTGCCTTCCTATTATTGTACGGAACATGGAGGAGAGAGCCAGACTAATAATAATGCATGCGTGTTTTTACTGGAAATAAACGATCGCAATCGCGATCGCGGCCACATTAAATCTAGCAATTATCAAGACTTGTCAAACAATTTTTCTTGTCAAACCGTGTGGGTGTAAAGTTATTTTTTATAACTGTTCATGTAAGAATGGGGCCAAGGTTTTTTTTAAGCGCCGGAAGCGTTGTAGAAATAGAGGGTCAAGGGGCTTTTTATTGGGGACCAAGCGCTAATAGCGCCGAGGCGCCGGGTTATTTCGATGCCTGAACTAATCGCAACTGCCCTGCCTCATACTCCTCAAATGGTCTGCAACTGCCCTGCCTCTTATTTCTCAAACTGGCTGCAACTGCCCTGCCTCTTACTCCTCAAACTGTCCGCAACTGCCCTGCCTCTTACTCCTTAAACTAACCGCAACTGCCCTGCCTCATACTCCTCAAATGGTCTGCAACTGCCCTGCCTCTTACTCCTCAAACTGTCCGCAACTGCCTTGCCTCTTACTCCTCAAACTTACCGCAACTGCCCTGCCTCTTACCCCTCAAACTGTCCGCAACTGCCCTGCCTCTTACTCCTCAAACTGTCCGCAACTGCCTTGCCTCTTACTCCTCAAACTTACCGCAACTGCCCTGCCTCTTACCCCTCAAACTGTCCGCAACTGCCTTGCCTCTTACTCTTCAAATTGGCCGCAACTGCCCTGCCTCTAACTCTTCAAATTGTCCGCAACTGCCCTGCCTCTTATTTCTTAAATTGGCTGCAACTGCCCTGCCTCTTACTCCTCAAACTGTCCACGACTGCCCTGCTTCTTACTCCTCAAACTGTCCGCAACTGTCCTGCCTCTTACCCCTCAAACCGTCCGCAACTGCCCTGCCTCTTACTCTTCGAATTGTCCGCAACTGCCCTGCCTTTTTTATTTCTCAGATTGGCTGCAACTGCCCTGCCTCTTACTCCTCAAAATGTCCGCAACTGCCCTGCCTCTTACTCCTTAAACTAACCGCAACTGCCCTGCCTCATACTCCTCAAATGGTCTGCAACTGCCCTGCCTCTTACTCCTCAAACTGTCCACAACTGCCTTGCCTCTTACTCCTCAAACTTACCACAACTGCCCTGTCTCTAACTCTTCAAATTGTCCGTAACTGCCCTGCCTCTTATTTCTTAAATTGGCTGCAACTGCCCTGCCTCTTACTCCTCAAATTGTCCGCAACTGCCCTGCCTCTTATTTCTCAAATTGGCTGCAACTGCCCTGCCTCTTACTCCTCAAACTGTCCACAACTGCCCTGCTTCTTACTCCTCAAACTGTCCGCAACTGCCCTGCATCTTACTCTTCAAATTGTCCACAACTGCCCTGCCTCTTACCCTTCAAACTGTCCGCAACTGCCTTGCCTCTTACTCCTCAAAATAATCGCAACTGCCCTGCCTCATACTCCTCAAATGGTCTGCAACTGCCCTGCCTCTTATTTCTCAAACTGGCTGCAACTGCCCTGCCTCTTACTCCTCAAACTGTCCGCAACTGCCCTGCCTCTTACTCCTTAAACTAACCGCAACTGCCCTGTCTCATACTCCTCAAATGGTCTGCAACTGCCCTGCCTCTTATTTCTCAGATTGGCTGCAACTGCCCTGCCTCTTACCCCTCAAACTGTCCGCAACTGCCCTGCCTCATACTCCTCAAATGGTCTGCAACTGCCCTGCCTCTTACTCCTCAAACTGTCCGCAACTGCCTTGCCTCTTACTCCTCAAACTTACCACAACTGCCCTGCCTCTAACTCATCAAATTGTCCGCAACTGCCCTGCCTCTTATTTCTTAAATTGGCTGCAACTGCCCTGCCTCTTACTCCTCAAATTGTCCGCAACTGCCTTGCCTTTTATTTCTCAAATTGGCTGCAACTGCCCTGCCTCTTACTCCTCAAACTGTCCACAACTGCCCTGCTTCTTACTCCTCAAACTGTCCGCAACTGCCCTGCCTCTTACTCTTCAAATTGTCCGCAACTGCCCTGCCTCTTACCCTTCAAACTGCCCTGCCTCTAACTCTTCAAATTGTCCGCAACTGCCCTGCCTCTTATTTCTTAAATTGGCTGCAACTGCCCTGCCCCTTACTCCTCAAACTGTCCACGACTGCCCTGCTTCTTACTCCTCAAACTGTCCGCAACTGTCCTGCCTCTTACCCCTCAAACCGTCCGCAACTGCCCTGCCTCTTACTCTTCGAATTGTCCGCAACTGCCCTGCCTTTTTTATTTCTCAGATTGGCTGCAACTGCCCTGCCTCTTACTCCTCAAAATGTCCGCAACTGCCCTGCCTCTTACTCCTTAAACTAACCGCAACTGCCCTGCCTCATACTCCTCAAATGGTCTGCAACTGCTCTGCCTCTTACTCCTCAAACTGTCCACAACTGCCTTGCCTCTTACTCCTCAAACTTACCACAACTGCCCTGTCTCTAACTCTTCAAATTGTCCGTAACTGCCCTGCCTCTTATTTCTTAAATTGGCTGCAACTGCCCTGCCTCTTACTCCTCAAATTGTCCGCAACTGCCCTGCCTCTTATTTCTCAAATTGTCTGCAACTGCCCTGCCTCTTACTCCTCAAACTGTCCACAACTGCCCTGCTTCTTACTCCTCAAACTGTCCGCAACTGCCCTGCATCTTACTCTTCAAATTGTCCACAACTGCCCTGCCTCTTACCCTTCAAACTGTCCGCAACTGCCTTGCCTCTTACTCCTCAAAATAATCGCAACTGCCCTGCCTCATACTCCTCAAATGGTCTGCAACTGCCCTGCCTCTTATTTCTCAAACTGGCTGCAACTGCCCTGCCTCTTACTCCTCAAACTGTCCGCAACTGCCCTGCCTCTTACTCCTTAAACTAACCGCAACTGCCCTGTCTCATACTCCTCAAATGGTCTGCAACTGCCCTGCCTCTTATTTCTCAGATTGGCTGCAACTGCCCTGCCTCTTACCCCTCAAACTGTCTGCAACTGCCCTGCCTCATACTCCTCAAATGGTCTGCAACTGCCCTGCCTCTTACTCCTCAAACTGTCCGCAACTGCCTTGCCTCTTACTCCTCAAACTTACCACAACTGCCCTGCCTCTAACTCTTCAAATTGTCCGCAACTGCCCTGCCTCTTATTTCTTAAATTGGCTGCAACTGCCCTGCCTCTTACTCCTCAAATTGTCCGCAACTGCCCTGCCTTTTATTTCTCAAATTGGCTGCAACTGCCCTGCCTCTTACTCCTCAAACTGTCCACAACTGCCCTGCTTCTTACTCCTCAAACTGTCCGCAACTGCCCTGCCTCTTACTCTTCAAATTGTCCGCAACTGCCCTGCCTCTTACCCTTCAAACTGCCCTGCCTCTAACTCTTCAAATTGTCCGCAACTGCCCTTGCTTACTCCTCACTCAACCACAACTGCCTGCCCTTTCTCTCCTCTCAAACTGTCCGTAACTGCCTGCCTCTTTACCCTTAAAATTGGGCGCAACTGCCCTGCCTCTTACTCTCAAATTGTCCGCAACTGCCCTGCCTCTTACTCTTCAAATTGTCCGCAACTGCCCTGCCTCTTACCCTTCAAACTGCCCTGCCTCTAACTCTTCAAATTGTCCGCAACTGCCCTGCCTCTTATTTCTTAAATTGGCTGCAACTGCCCTGCCTCTTACTCCTCAAATTGTCCGCAACTGCCCTGCCTTTTATTTCTCAAATTGGCTGCAACTGCCCTGCCTCTTACTCCTCAAACTGTCCACAACTGCCCTGCTTCTTACTCCTCAAACTGTCCGCAACTGCCCTGCCTCTTACTCCTGAAATGGTCTGCAACTGCCCTGCCTCTTATTTCTCAAACTGGCTGCAACTGCCCTGCCTCTTACTCCTCAAATTGTCCGCAACTGCCCTGCCTCTTACTCCTTAAACTTACCGCAACTGCCCTGCCTCATACTCCTCAAATGGTCTGCAACTGCCCTGCCTCTTACTCCTCAAAGTGTCCGCAACTGCCTTGCCTCTTACTCCTCAAACTTACCGCAACTGCCCTGCCTTTTACCCCTCAAACTGTCCGCAACTGCCCTGCCTCTTATTTCTCAAATTGGCTGCAACTGCCCTGCCTCTTACTCCTCAAACTGTCCGCAACTGCCTTGCCTCTTACTCCTCAAACTTACCGCAACTGCCCTGCCTCTTACTCCTCAAATTGTCCGCAACTCAATGCCTCTTACTCCTCAAACTGTCCGCAACTGCCTTGCCTCTTACTCCTCAAACTTACCGCAACTGCCCTGCCTCTTACTCCTCAAATTGTCCGCAACTGCACTGCCTCTTACTCCTCAAACTGTCCGCAACTGCCTTGCCTCTTACTCCTTAAACTAACTGCAACTGCCCTGCCTCTTACTCCTCAAATTGTCCGCAACTGCCCAGCCTCTTACTTCTCAAATTGTCCGCAACTGCCCTGGCCCTTACTCCTCTGACTGTTCGCAACTGCCCTGCCTCATGCTCCTCAAATTGTCTGCAACTGCCCTGCCTCTTATTTCTCAAATAGCCTGCAACTAGCCTCTTACTCTTAACACTAACCGCAACTGCCCTGCCTCATACTCCTCAAATTGTCTGCAACTGCTCTGCCTCATACTCCTCAAATTGTCTGCAACTGCCCTGCCTCTTATTTCTCAAATTGCCTGAAACTGCCCTGCCTCTTACTCCTCAAACTAACCGCAACTGCTCTGCCTCTTACTCTTCAAATTGTCCGCAACTGCCCTGCCTCTTACTCTTCAAATTGTATGCAACTGCACTGTCTCTTTCTCTTCAAATTGTCTGCAACTGCCCTGCCTCTTACTCTTCTAATTGTCCGCAACTGCCCTGCCTCTTACTCTTTAAATTATCCGCAACTGCCCTGCCTCATACTCTCAAATTGTCCGCAACTGCCCTGCCTCTTACTCCTCAGACTGTCCGCAACTGCCCTGCCTCTTACTCTTCAAATTGTCCTCAACTGCCCTGCCTCTTTCTCCTCAAATTGTCCTCAACTGCCCTGCCTGTTACTCCTCAAATTTTCTGCAACTGCCTTGCCTCTTACTCTTCAAACTAACCGCAACTGCCCTGCCTCTTACTCCTCAAATTGTCCGCAACTGCCCTGCCTCTTTCTCCTCAAATTGTCCTCAACTGCCCTGCCTGTTACTCCTCAAATTTTCTGCAACTGCCTTGCCTCTTACTCTTCAAACTAACCGCAACTGCCCTGCCTCTTACTCCTCAAATTGTCCGCAACTGCCCTGCCTCTTTCTCCTCAAATTGTCCTCAACTGCCCTGCCTGTTACTCCTCAAATTTTCCGCAACTGCCCTGCCTCTTACTCCTCAAACTAATCGCAACTGCCCTACTTCAAACTCTTCAAACTGTCCGCAACTGCCTTGCCTCTTACTCTACAAACTAACCACAACTGCCCTGCCTTTTACTCTTCAAATTGTCCGCAACTGCACTGCCTCTTACTCTTCAAATTGTCCGCAACTGCACTGCCCCTTACTCCTCAAACTGTCCGCAACTGCCCTGCCACTTACTCTTCAAATTGTCCGCAACTGCCCTGCCTCGTACTCTTCAAATTGTCCACAACTGCACTGCCTTTTACTCTTCAAATTGTCCACAACTGCACTGCCTCTTACTCTTCAAATTGTTCGCAACTGCCTTGCCTCTTACTCCTCAAACTAACCGCAACTGCCCTGCCTCTTACTCTTCAAATTGTCCGCAACTGCACTGCCCCTTACTCCTCAAAATTGTCCCCACCTACCCTGCCTCTTACTCTTCAAATTGACCGCAAATGCACTGCCTCTTGCTCTTCAAATTGTCCGCAACTGCCCTGCCTCTTGCTCTTCAAATTGTCCGCAACAGCCCTGCCTCTTGCTCTTCAAATTGTCCGCAACTGCACTGCCTCTTACTCTTCAAACTGTCCGCAACTGCCTTGCCTCTTACTCCTCAAACTAACCGCAACTGCCCTGCCTCTTACTCTTCAAATTGTTCGCAACTGCACTGCCCCTTACTCCTCAAAATTGTCCCCAACTACCCTGCCTCTTACTCTTCAAATTGTCCGCAAATGCACTGCCTCTTACCCCTCAAACTAACCGCAACTGCCCTGCCTCTTGCTCTTCAAATTGTCCGCAACAGCCCTGCCTCCTACTCTTCAAATTGTCTGCAACAGCCCTGCCTCTTACTCCCCAAACTGTCCGCAACTGTCCTGCCTCATTTTCCTCAAACTGTCCGCAACTGCCCTGCCTGTTGCTCCTCAAAGTGTCCGCAACTGCCCTGCCTCTTACTCCTCAAACTGTCCCCAACTGCCGACCCTCCTACTCTTCAAATTGTCCGCAACAGCCCTGCCTCTTACTCCCCAAACTGTCCGCAACTGTCCTGCCTCTTTTTCCTCAAAGTGTCCGCAACTGCCCTGCCTCTTACTCCTCAAACTGTCCACAACTGCCGACCCTCTTACTCTTCAAATTGTCTGCAACTGCCCTGCCTGTTACTCGCATTGCAATTACAGCTTCGGCAATTATCATCGCGCATCCAAAACAAGCGTATGCATAAGTTTTGTGATCGGAGGTGGGCACAGAATTCCTAATTTTTTGCAGCAACCGGAAGCTGAGATCAAGTTTAATTCTCGGGTTTTCTTCGTTTTATTGTTGAATTGATTTTACTTTCTAATTTGGTTATCACTTAGTATTACATTCCCAACAACATACATATTTTTCATGGTCATAAACCACAATTAAATTAAATAATTGACAAATCAAAATCTTGCCCACATAAATCTCCATTCGGTTGGGACAACAGTGGTCCCGGATGTTCAAAATTGCGCGAGACTTGCACAGTCTACTGCCCTGCCTCTTACTCCTCAAACTAACCGCAACTGCCCTCTCTCCTACTTCTCAAACTGTCCGCAACTGCCCTGCCTCTTACTCTTCAAATTGTCTGCAACTGCCCTGCCTGTTACTCCTCAATTTGTCCGCAACTGCACTGCCTCTTACTCCTCAAACTGTCCGCAACTGCCCTGCCTCATACTCTTCAAACTGTCTGCAACTGTCCTGCCTCTTTTTCCTCAAACTGTCCGCAACTGCCCTGCCTGTTACTCCTCAAATTGTCCACAACTGCCCTGCCTGTTACTCCTCAAACTGTCTGCAACTGCCCTGCCTGTTATTCCTCAAACTGTCCACAACTGCCCTGCCTGTTATTCCTCAAACTGTCCACAACTGCCCTGCCTCTTACCCTTCAAATTGTCTGCAACTGCCCTGCCTCTCACTCCTCAATTTGTCTGCAACTGCCCTGCCTCTTACTCCTCAAACTGTCTGCAACTGCCCTGCCTCTTACTCCTCAAACTAACCGCAACTGCCCTGCCTCACACTCTTCAAATTGTCCGCAACAGCCCTGCCTCTTACTCCTCAAACTGTCCGCAACTGTCCTGCCTGTTTTTCCTCAAACTGTCCGCAACTGCCCAGCCTGTTACTCTTCAAATTGTCCGCAACTGCCCTGCCTCTTACTCCTCAAACTGTCCACAACTGCCCTGCCTCTTACTCTTCAAATCTCCATTCGGTTGGGACCACAGTGGTCCCAGAAGTTCAAAATCGCGCGAGACTTGCACAGTCTACTGCCCTGCCTCTTACTCCTCAAACTAACCGCAACTGCCCTCTTTCCTACTTCTCGAATTGTCCGCAATTGCCCCGTCTCTTACTCTTCAAATTGTCTGCAACTGCCCTGCCTCTTATTTCTCAACTTGGCTGCATCTGCCCTGCCTCTTACTCCTCAAACTGTACGCAACTGCCCTGCCTCTTACTCCTTAAACTTTCTCCAACTGCCCTGCCTCTTACTCCTTAAACTGTCCGCAACTGCCATGCCTCTTACTCTTCAAATTGTCTGCAACTGCCCTGCTTCTTACTCCTCAAACTAACCGCAACTGCCCTGCCTTATACTCCTCAAACTGTCGGCAACTGCCCTGCCTGTTACTCCTCAATTTGTCCGCAACTGCCCTGCCCCTTACTCTTCAAATTGTCTGCAACTGCACTGTCTGTTACTCCTCTCCCTCATCACTGAAATGGTAATTTGCCAGTGCAGAGACACAGTAATCTCTTTGCTTGAGAAAGAAACAAGGTGCCAGACAGAATGATTGACAGCCCTTCAATTTCAGAGCACTGTCTTATCTTAATCCCTGTAAAATTTGTAATTCAACCTGAAAGCGAACGCAAATGCCTGCCTGTCACTCCTCAAACTTCCCGATACCTCCCTTCCTGTTACTCCTCAAATTTCATGAAGCGCCCTGCCTGTTACTCCTCAAACAACCCACAGCCACCCTGCTTTTAACTCCCTAACTAATTCACGTTGGTATTCTTAAAAGATTTCCGTACCCACCTGCGATATTGTTTCTCAGAACTTTTTGGAGCTTCTGAAGTAATAGTCCCTGCCTCTTTCTCTCAAACAGATGCAACTGCCCTGCCTGTTACTCCTCAATCCGCCCGCAACTGCCCTGCCTGCTATTCCTCAAATCGCCCTGCATGTTACTCCTCAAACCGCCTGCAATCTCCCTGCCTCTTACAATGTACTTCTCAAACCGCCATTGGCAACCACCCTGGACTGTGTTTATTCACAGTTGGTTGTCATTGAAAGCAAGACCTGTGAACTAACAGGGTCCAATTTCATAGAGCTGCTTAAGCACAAAAAAAGAGCTGAGCACATTAAAATTATGCTTACCAGAATAAGGTTACCAGCCAAACTACCATGTCACATGTACAATTTGTGACTGGTATCATGCTCATTTCGGCTTAGCAGAAAATTGTTAAGCAATACTTTCTGCTTAAGCAGCTCTATGAAATCGGGCCCTGATCTAATCTTGGACATGCAGTCTTACAAAATTGATAAAGCAAAACAAAAATTCACAAACCTCAAGGTTTTGCCTCCTTAAAATTCCAGGCATGTGCATATATATAATGATTAAAATGCAATTAATTTTCTCGTAATCTTCTCAACAGATTAAAATCCATGAGTGACAGCACACAATCCTGAGACGTTCCTCGATGGCACCCTCATGAACTCATGGAGCTTGGTCATCCTCTGCTTGCTGAGAACCCTGAGTTGGTGACACCCTGGCCTTAGCATCCACTGCTTGGTCTCATTGGATCACCCTTCAAACAGAGAGAAGCAAATCCACAACATCTCTGATGTCACCCCAGTATCACTGACTACTAGATGTCAAGAAAACCAACTATCGTGATGGACAGGAACCCCGGATCTACAATACAATCAAGGTGAGATAAAAACTTTACTGCAAACTGACAAGAAGGGTTTCTCCGTCTTGTTTTTAAAGCCAGTTTTAAGTATGCTCACATCATGTTTTTAGTTTAGAAAAATCAGCAAAATAACTTTTTTAATTAAGAGAGTCCCCTCTAATGTACAAAGGAGTATTATTTAGCCATGTTTCCCACTTCAAAGATACAAAACTCCTCCCTTTTAAATCTTGCTTGACCACACCAGTGAGTGCTCCTAATTAGCTTACTCAATATTCAGCTCTTTTCAATTTTAGGTTTTTTCAAGATGCTAAGAAATTTGTTTGTTTGAAGTTTTACCGATTTGATGTTTAAAGGGAGGGTACACTTTTGGTAATTACTCCAAAAATTAATTACCATAAAAACTTACTTGGTAAAGAGCACTAGAGAGCTGATGATGTTATAAAACATTGTTAGAAATGACCCCCTTTGAAGTAATGTAGTTTAAGAGAAGGAGGTAATTTTTCACCAACAAATTTGAATCTGAGAAAGGCTTCAGGCATGAAGCCTTTCTCAGGCATCTCAAAGCACACATTTCCATGCAATAAGGGTGTTTTTTCTTTCACTATTTTTTTGTAACTTTGATTACAAGTGAGCCCCAATTTTTACAGGTTTGCTATGTTATGCATATGTTGGGACACACCAAAAGAGAATACTGGTCTTTGACAAATACCAAAAGTATACACTGCCTTTAAAGGTATCGTAGCAATGGAGAGCTGTTGATAGTATAAAACATTGTAGGAAATGACTCCCTCTGAAGTAACGTAGTTTTTGAGAAAGAGGTAATTTCTCACTAAAGTAATAAAAACTTCTTCCAAGAAGTTTTTATTCCTATCTGAAAGCACACAAATTTGTACAACAAGGGTGTTTTTTCTTTCATCATTTTCTTGCAACTTCAATGACCAATCGAGTCCAAATTTTCACAGGCTTGTTATTTTATGCATATGTTGGGATACACCAAGAAAGAACACTGGTCTTTGACAATTTCCAAACGTGTTCAGTGCCTTTAAGACAAAGAATAAGATTTGTAACCTAAAAAAAAATGATTAGCTTCAATCTGAAACCTCAGTGAGTTTGAAACTAATTCCAAATAAAGAATGTACATCTGGCCGCTGACAAAGCAGTCGTCGGACGCCAGGTTTTGAGAGTCCCAGGCATCATCAGGCGATTTGTCAACCCCTGAACCATCCCACGGATCACTGAATGTTCAAATCTTACAGTTTCTTTTGGGGGAAAGGTGGGGAAAAAACTGCTTTCTTCCAGGTTTTTCTCCAATCATCTGGAGTTTCCTCAAGATTAAACCTGAACTCTGGCTTTGTACATGACTTAGAAATTTAGGGAGTATCTCAAAAGTCTGAATGGTAGGAATGTTCCAATTGGATCTGATATGTATTCTGGGGCATGCACATGGACTGTTCCGTTGGACTGCCGGAACGTTCCCTTGGAATGTTCAAAATACTAATGTCTCACTTGTGTAGGATTGCTCTCGAACTTTGGCACAATGTTGTGGTCTAGCAGAATGTTCTGGCGGTCCAATGGGTTGCGGTAATGTGGCCATTGCAAAGTTCTTTTGTGCCTAGAATTTGCCTGTCTTTTGAGACGCTTAGAGGGTAACACCTTACAGACAAAAAAAGGTAGTGTTATTTTGTGTTCATAACTACCACGTCTGTTGAAACGATGCTGATTCCAAAACTTTACACAGCCAGTGCAGAAATCTATTAAAGCATGCTGTTGTACATGTATTAAATCTTTTCCTGACTTTCCTTTCCAACAGATGAAACTATTAGTGACATCACAACTTGGTCACCCTCTGCTTGAGACACCTAGCATGTAGTTGATGTCAACCTTACTGCAGCTTCCCACTAAATGACCACAGTGACTTTCAAGCAGAAACACCATCAAGACATCCAAGCAAACTCACAGAATCATCTCACTCTAGAGTCATCGATGTCACTACAGACGGTTCGAGCAGAACACCAGGAACAACGAGGGACCATGGTTCAATCAAGGTTGGTTTTAGATGCTTTATCTACATGTAGGTTTCTGATTTAAAAGCCAAAAGATAGGAAAATCATATCTGTTTCTATCATGGTTTTGTTTTTAACCACTTCACGTCAGTATTTAAAAACATTCCATGCCCACCCTTGTTATTATTTTTCTGAACTTGTTTTAGCTTCTTGAGTAATGTTTTTCCTTTGAAAGCATTGTTGCCACAATGAAACCCTGACTTGCTAAAGGAAAGACAACAAAGGTTCTCATAGTTCGGTGATTTAATGTTGTCATGTGAACAAATTGAGTAGGCGCTCAGGGTGATTTGCAGAACCTTGGCTGTGAGCCATGGCCGAAAATCTGCCATGGTATGCTTGAATCTCAGAATGCTCGGACTTACCTCCCATTGAGCCGAGTAAGATGACAAACAATGGTAGCCTTTCCATTCTTGTATAACAGCAAGACAAAGGTCAGGATTCAGGGCTTACACAATAACCCTGGAAAGGGATTTTACAAGGCACGTTTTCCAGAGCCTGTTGTTGTTCTTTGTACGGTTAAAATGAAGTGTATCACGGTAGGTGCCTGCCTCAAGACACTACACACTGGAAAGTTTGGGTGGATATAAACGTCAGTCGTTCGCCTGTCCGCAAACAAATTGAGGAAAATCCTAAGTTGTTCCCGGACGTTAAAAAACATCCGCCATAAGTCTGTGCAAAAAGTTTGTGGTTAAAGATGTCATCCGTCGTGAAGTGGTTAATTGAAGGAAAAGAAAACAAGATTGGGACGTGACTGCAGAAGTTGCAAACTCTTGAAACATTTTCTTTTTGTGACAACACAACATTAACAATTGTTATTTTAAGACAAACTTTAATTTGCTGTAGCAATTTGATCGACTATGATGTTGTGAAACAGATTTCCAAATCTCTGCAAATTGGCCAACATGTTTTCAAAACAAATCTAATTATATTGTGCTCAAGAATTTTTCAAACAAGTCAACAAATTGATTAATAAAAAAACAAGCTGAAAGGAATACTACATGATATACATCATTATCCCTGTGAAATTCTCAAAAGGAGCATTTTGTGGTGGTGTTTTTTTTTTAATAATAAGTTCTCTGGTTGTCTGGGATTAAACTATGAAACTTTCATCAATTTAAACGTTGTTTCCCAAATGTCTGTCTGTTGAACTCAGCAGAAGCACCAACAACAGAAGAAAGGGTAGACTTAACTAGTGCAATGGGTCAGTCTAGATATGATGATTGTATTTTGGAATGAAATTTCAGCCACAGCCGTCAAAATTTGCCAAATTTTCTCCGTGAACTAATCAAATCACCCACTTAATTATGTTTTCTCAAACTAATTTTAAACCACACAAATGAAAGACAGGGTAGACTTTGTGCCAAAGGGTCTATCCATAGTTGTGATGATTGTATACTTAATTGAAATTTCATTCACGATCCCGTCAAGATGTGTGAACTAATCAAAACACCCACTCAATAGGTTCTGTACTACATATATGGAAAAAGATCTAACCCTTTCTCCCTGTTTTTTCCTCAGGTTCAGGCTTAGATGATGTTGCCCCTGGCAGTACAGTCTTGAAACCCAGTCACCCCTGGCAGTACAGTCTTGAATTCCAGTCACACTACACTGAAGACAGTGAAGACACCCTAAGTCACTTACAGTTGGGCATCACTTGCTGCTGAAAGTTTGCAATGAGTCAACTCGCTGTGAAGAGGCCTGAATGTACACGTGTATTTGTACTTGATCCACCTCCCGGTGAAGGCCTCCTTGGTACCACTTCCTTGGATGATGGCAAGGAATATAACCAAGGTATGTGATCAATGTTAATCTCTTTGCACTAGCAGTTTCTAAGGATGCTGAGACTGTTCTTTTTTTCCGGCTAACTGAAGGACTGGGGTAAAGATACATGTATCTAAAAAGTTAATTACATACATGGGTTCGAATCCCACCTGAGTGATTTGCCTGTGAATTTTTTCACAGAACTCGGGAAAGAAATGAGTAATACACAACGGTGTAAAGGTAAAAACAAATTATATTTTCTATCCCTGTTGCAAAATTAGCATCTATTAAATCGTTGCGGTACCCTCTGCTAAAACCTAGGATTCGAACTGCCTCAAGCCACCGGGCTAGCTCGGTGGTCTAGTGGTAAGACATCTGCTCTAGCAATGCAAAGGTTTTGGGTTCGAATCACACGCGAGTGATTTGCCTGTGGATTTGTTTTCACAAAATTCGGGAAACTATTGAGTATACAGTGCTTAATACACATCGGTGTAAGGGTAAAAACAAATTATATACATACAGCTTGATATACAAACAGACGTTTTTATAATCACCAAGTAAAGACTGAGAACAAATATAAATGCCCCACCCCCCTTGCTCATGAACAAATGGCAGAGGCTAATGGCATGAATTAGGCTGTAGTGCTTGAATAAAAAGACAGCTTGAGGTTACGGCAGATGTTTCATTAATGTTCAATGAAAAGATGTCCCAATTTAGTGGTGCAAAACAATAGCAAAGCTGGGTAACAAAACCCCTTAATTGTTCTTATCTAATGGTTGTTCAGAAAGCCAAACATACTGTGGTCATTGAACAACACTTAAAAGGCCTCAAATTTTACACTGGACCACTGGCCCGAGGCCAGTAATTTTGGTGTCAGGCCAATAAACTCATGACCGGACAAGTCCGGCAGTCTTGTGTTTTTGAATTGAATATTAATGAAGAATATTACCTCGCTGTCTAACATCTTGAACAAAAAATAATAATAAAATGTTCAAATGTTCACTTTGAGTCTGATAAAATACCTTTCAATTCTACTGAGTAATGACATAATGGAGTATAAAGGCATCGTACACGTTTGGTAATGACTCTGATAATTAATGGCAATAAAAACTTACTTGGTAAGAAGTACAGCGGCTTTGGATAGTATAATGCATTTTGAGAAACTTTTCACTTCGAAGTACTACGGTTATGGGAAAATATATCACTTTTTATCCACCAAAACATTTGAATCTAATCTGAGAAGCGTTATGAGTAACGCTTCTCATAGTGTGTATTCAAATTGCAGATTATTCTTCCTGCGTGGACATAACCGCTCCAGAGTTTTGGCAATATCTCAAAAACGCTACCACCTTTTGAAATGAAATTTTCACAGGTTAGTTTATGGTATATATCTTCAACTATATAGGTTTGAAACAAACAATAGGCTCCAATTACCAAACGTGTACGATGCCTTTAATACCAACAAAGACAAATTAAATCAATCTTCTTTTACCATGTTTACATATCTTAGCGCTTGTTCAAATAAAAATAGTTAACTTAAATGCATGTTAACTTAAATGCATGTTAAAATGGGTCAAGAAGTTTTTTCTTATTTTAATTCTGGTCCAGTAAACATTTTGACACAAGCCCTGTGGTCTTGTGTATTTTCCCCCCAAATTCAAGTCCTGCTTAACAAATTTGAACAAATCTGAGGTTAACACAACCTGCTTTCTTACATGTTTTTAATATTTTGTCTGCCTTTTCTCTTTCCAACAGATGACACCATCAGTGACATCACAAGATCCCGAGATGGTCACCCTTCCTGGCACCTTTAAACTTAGCCACCCTCTACTTGAGACACCTACATGGTTGATGCGAACTTGGCTGTAGCTTCCCACTGCAAGACAACTGCAGAAAAACCATCAAGACATCCAAGCAAACTTACAAAATCATCTCACTCTGTGGTTCAGAACTTATGAGCAGAATACGACAGTCGACATTGGACCACGTCGTTATCAAGGTATGTTGAAATGCACTGCCATCTGCAGGGTTTTATACTTAAAGGTGCTGTACGCGTTTGGTAATTACTCAAAATATCTATTAGCATAAAAACTTACTTGGTAACAAGCAACGGAGAGCTGTTGATAGTATAAAACATTGTGAGAAACGACTCCCTCTGAAGTAAAGTAGTTTTTGAGAAAGAGGTAATTTCTCACTAAAATAATAAAAGACTTCTTGCAAGAAGCCTTTTATTTCTATCTGAAAGCACACAAATTTGTACAACAAGGGTGTTTTTTCTTTCATCATTTTCTTGCAACTTCGATGACCAGTTGAGCCCAAATTTTCACAAGTTTTCGCTTGTTATTTTATGCATATGTTGGGATACACCAAGTGAGAACACTGGTCTTTGACAATTACCAAACGTGTACGATGCCTTTAAGCAAAGGACAATCAAATATATTGCTACTAAGGTTTGTTGTAACACCATGTACATGAAATATCTCTCTATGAGTTGTGGTGGTTTTGAAAATAACCGGTGGCGTAACAACTTGACGTTTCGATCAGTATGCTCTGATCATCTTCAGGAGACAGCTGTCGGACACTGATGCTGCAGGCTAAAGTACCGTGGATTGTTGTATGATGTGCAAAGGTGGGAAGCTGGAACAGGATCGCATGGTGGAGGATTTCTTGATCCAAATGTCACTAATCTGGAAGCTGATAGGAAGCTTGTAGATCTCGATGGTCTCTTGGATTCTTGTGAGATGCCATGCCTGGATTGGAGTGATGAGTTCTGATGCTTGATGGTTGGGGGTAGGGAGGATGGAGCCTTGGGTGTAGACTGGAGCCTAGGGTGTAGACTGGAGCCTAGGGTGTAGACTGGAGCCTAGGGTGTAGACTGGAGCCTTGGGTGTAGACTGGAGCCTAGGGTGTAGACTGGAGCCTAGGGTGTAGACTGGAGCCTAGGGTGTAGACTGGAGCCTAGGGTGTAGGCTGATGGTATAGATGACCAAGTCTAAGGGGACTGGATATGTGGCTGTGAGGGGATCAAGAGCCCAGGAAGAGAAGGAGCCAAATGTCACTAATCTGGAAGCTGATAGGAAGTTTGTAGATCTCGATGGTCTCTTGGATTCTTGTGAGATGCCTTGCCTGGATTGGAGTGATGGAGTTCCGATGTTTGAAAGTCTCGATCACCATGTTCTTTGGGTTTAGTAGGGAGGTTTCATCCAGTTTTCTCATCAAAAACCTTTCCGAAATTCACAAGGAATGTGGAAGAATCCTGCATGGTTGGTGAGTTCTGTTGGTCCTTGTAGTTCTGGAGAGAACAGTGAAGTTTCCTGGGAGTGGACTGGTAGACTTTGATGCCTGCTAGCTGCAAGTTGCGCTGGAGTCAGTGAGATGAAGGGCCTGTAGTAGGTAGGGAAAACTAACTGAAACAGTTTGATGTTACCTTGGGCAATACGTACAGGAGTAGACGCTTTGGTCGGGGTTGGAGTTGGGCTTGCTAGTCTTGATCTGGTTGGAGTTGGGCTTGCTAGTCTTTATGTGGTTGGAATTGATGGGCTTGCTAGTCTTGATCTGGTTGGAGTTGGGCTTGCTAGTCTTTATCTGGTTGGAATTGATGGGCTTGCTAGTCTTTATCTGTTTGGAGTTGGGCTTGCTGTCTTGATCTGGTTGGCGTTGGGCTTGCTAGTCTTGATCTGATTGAAGTTGGGCTTGCTTGACTTGATCTGTTTGGAGTTGGGCTAGCTAGTCTCATCTGTTTGGAGTTGTCTCCATTCCTCAACATCATGATCTTGATGTGTCACAACTTGTGCTGGAAACTGTCCGATGTTCTAAGCTCGCTGAAACCAAAGTTGACTTAAGACTTGATGTTAGGATAGAGGAAGGAGCATTGATGCAAGTAAGGGTCGGTGTAGCTGGGTTTCTGGTAGATGCTGTGGTGGAGGATGCCATGTAGGTTCTTAGAGATGATCACTGGACATCAAGGAAAGGAAGTAGACAGTCAGAGCATCTGATCAGAGTAACATCAAGTTGGTACGCCACCGGACCTTTTCAGAACCATCACAACTTATAGAGATATTTCATGTACACGGTGTTACTGCAAACCATACCAGATTGTAATGTATCTCTACTGTGCAAAGTGTCAAATCAATTTCCATTAGGATTTTGTTTTTATTTATCAACATTTAAAAGAAATTACCTTAATTTGTCATGCAATCTCAAGGTACTGAGGACCTAGCCCTTGGTGTCCAAACCTCTAAGTTTGGATTTGTGGTGATAAAGGGAATCTGTGAGTCATCCAAAATGTAGTCCCTGGAAGTTTGAGGGGTTTCATGTCATCAATAGCAAACTGCTTTTTATACAAGCACCTACCGTACAGGGGGTTATATTTAAGGACCTGTGAACTAACTGATCTGATTTAGCAGTCTTACATCATTGATATGGCAAAACAAAGGCCGTCTTGCCTGTGTATGTATTGTTTAAGACTGCATGCAATTAATTTTCTCATCTTCTTTTACAACAGATAAATGCATGAGTGACAACCTCATTAAACCCTCATGAACTCATGGAGCTCAGTCATCCTCTGCTTGCTGAGAACCCTGAGTTGGTGACACCCTGGCCTTAGCATCCACTGCTTGATCTCATTGGATCACCCTTAAAACAGAGCGGAGCAAATCCACAGCCAATTAAAGCTCTCTGATGTCACCCCAGTATCACTGACTACTAGATGTCAAGAAAACCAACTACCGTGATGCACAGGAACCCTGGATCTACAATACAATCAAGGTGAGATAAAAACTGTACAAATTCAATGTTAAAAGACAACAAATAGTATTTGTAGTTGGAGAAATAAAGTAATTAGCTTAAATCTGAAAGCTTAGGGACCTTGTCAAAATTAGTCCAGGACAACCAGCGGATAAGTACCGTCCAGGAAAAGGTTTTTCACTCGCCGTTAAATTACCTTGTTTGAAGTTGGGTGTCGGAGAAAACATGGGAGAAGCTCACAGTTTCTGGGGTTACATTTGTTCACAAATCGCAGAGACTTAGATCGCTATCTACTGGAAAACAAGCAGGGGGTCTCTACATGTATCACTAAAAAGAAAACACTACAAATCTTAGTTAAATACAATGACCACCGAACCTTCCAGATCGCTTCAAAACCTCAAGTTTGTTATACTACATTTTATCAGCCAGTCAAACTGCAGATCGCTCAACAGGGTGCACTGGCATAGGGTATCGGAGAACTGTGTACCTTTCAGCGAGTAAAACCATGTCGCTCATAGAAATACAGTCCGACAGAAATCCAACAAAAATTTGACCTCGGAGAATTGTTATCCGACTTTCTGTCCTGGACTAATTTTGAATAGACCCCTTACTGATTATCAGAGATGAGAAATTTCAGAGTTTTATCTGAATTTAGACATTTGTTTATCAGCCTTTGGAAAATATTAGCCGGTACTTTCTTCAGGTAAAATTTTTTTGATCCACCTCTTTAGCACTGAGGATACTGTTTCTAAAAGCTTGTTGAAATCTATAGTTCCAGGGGTTTTAAATGGTGAAATTGCCACCATATCAACTTGCCTTCTCAAAGTTGGATTCTAGTTTCACAGCTTTTTGTCAGCAATGATTCTCACCCCTGGATTATAAAAGAAATTCCAGTTCCAATTCCCCATACAAATATTTCTGTCTGAATATTTCCAAAGTCAAGGAAAATGCATACTAGACTCCCTCACATCACCATTGCTTATTTTGATTGTTGCAATCGAAATAAGCCAGATATGAACAACCACTAAATCTTGACAAAACATCAACTGAAATTAAAATGTGGCCTTAAAGGCATCGTACACGTTTGGTAATTACTCAAAATATATATTAGCATAAAAACTGACTTGGTAACAGAGGCTGTTGTTGATTTTAACATTGAAAGAAACATGACTCCCGACCTCTCTGAGTTTTGATTTTTTTGTAAAAGGTAAAAATAATAAAAAACTAAAAAACTTCTTTTTGCAGTTTTTTTAAAAGCACACAAAAGCACACAACAAGGTTTTTTTTTTTTTTTTTTTTTTTTTTTGCAACGATGCAACGATGACCCCAAATTTTCACAGGCTTGTTATTTTATGCATATGTTGGAATACACCAAATGAGAACACTGGTCTTCGACAATTACCAAACGTATACGATGCCTTTAACATTGTGGGCTATAAAGCCATCAAAGGTAATTGCACAGATCATCGGTTGGATTCATTCAATCTTAATCAACTTAAATCTGGCTTCAGTTTGGAAAAAGACTAAGATCCCAACGCCATTCTCAGGCAAACATTTGCAACAAGGGCACTTGAACAATGTGCAGAAAAAGAGTACTGTGCGTATAAATCGGTCTTTTGTGTAATTTCAGGACTGTAAATGCAGTTTGTCAGGCTTTATATTAATTGTTTTCTTTACTTTACTCTTGTTTCATCTACTACAGATAAACCAATCCAGACAGAGAGTGTCGGATCTTCATTCACAGTGGCAGTTGATCAACAGCAGAGATGCCTCAATCTATCAACGATGAAGCCCAGCAGTATCTCCAGAATTAGGCCTTCGTTTTTAAAACTTCAAAAAATAAAGACACTTTAAACTACCAAATGTTTTAACACTTCATACAAGAAAGTAATTTTTTGTTTATAAAAACGGAAATGATTTCTTGATTAAAACATTATCTCTATGGATCAAAATTCCAGAGAAAAATTTCAAAATGTTATAGATAACTTCGGGATAGTATAAAAGTCTTGATAACATTTGGTAGTGTAAGTGTCTTGATTTTGTTAAAGTCATAATATTGTCTTTACCTTATTTAATTTTAGAACAGTGCAGTTTTTAAATACTTCCCTTGTGTGGTGATCTACCCATACTTCCCTTGTGGGGTGATCTACCCATACTTCCCTTGTGTGGTGATCTACCCATACTTCCCTTGTGTGGTGATTCACTCATACTTCCCTTGTGTGGTGATCTACCCATATTTCCCTTGTGTCGTGATTCACTCGTACTTCCCTTGTGTGGTGAATCATTCAAATCAAAGTTCTACATGTAAATTGGAGCACTATGAAAGGCTTAGTTTTGTCACTATTCTGGCACATTCATTTGCTCTTTTTTTATGTATGCTGTGTATGGAGTTGACAAACTTGGTTGCCATAGAATTGGAGCCGGATGGGAATTTCTCCATGTTTTTTTCCCCAAAGGGGTTTTTCAAAGGGTTTTCGCCCATCCCGTACACAGCAATAGCAGGCATGCAACTTAGCAGCTGGACAGCTGATTTTTATGGATTTGGTTTTCTCAGCCATTGAAAATTGAAAAAAACAGTACAAATCTTACTGTACCTGGAAATGTTCTGGTGTTGTTTTTTTGCCAAAAAAAAACGAAGGTTGCATGCCTGAAATAGGGACACTTTTGTGTCTATGTAGGGGTGTTCCAGTGATCTACCCATACTTCCCTTGTGTGGTGATCTACCCATACTTCCCTTGTGTGGTGATCTACCCATACTTCCCTTGTGTGGTGATCTACCCATACTTCCCTTGTGTGGTGATCTACCCATACTTCCCTTGTGTTGTGATCTACCCATACTTCCCTTGTGTGGTGATCTACTCATACTCCCCTTGTGTGGTGATCTACTCGTACTCCCCTTGTGTGGTGATTTACCCATACTTCCCTTGTGTGTTGATCTACCCATACTTCCCTTGTGTGGTGATCTACCCATACTTCCCTTGTGTGGTGATTTACCCATACTTCTCCTTTTGTGGTGATCTACCCATACTTCCCCCTGTGTGGTGATCTACCCGTATGTTATACAAATGTAAATGAGTTGCTCCTATACAAAATGAAGCCATTACCAAATTAGATCCTCATAAAATAATGAGTTTGCTTGCAAGTAAACTCATCTTTTTATGTTTCAGAAATTGTCAAAGCTTCCCAATTCAAAATTTCTGTCTAAGTAAAATTTCATAAAACACAATGCAAGTTTCATCTCAAAATTCCACCTTTTTCTTTTAAATTAGTTTTTCTCTTCATGATATTTGAGAGTATCGTTCAGAGTTCCAAGCAAAACCACACAATGTCAAATAACAAATGGCTTCATGTTTTACGAGCAGCTCATTTTGATGAGTTTCTTTCATGCATGTATAAAAACCCTCTGATAAACTCATCTGCAGAGTTGTGCAAACTCCTGTGCCTGTCGGTGGACCCCCCCTCGGCTGCCCGGAACAAGTGGTGGTTCTGCTGGCCCGGTTGCAATGGAAGGTATGTTCTCTGTTCAGTGAAATTCACTTAGATGCACCACTAGTGTTCTACTTCACTGGTGTAGAGTCTTACAAAACTAGACGAGCTAGAGCGAGCGTTTTTTGAAAGTATGCAATCATTTACTAGGGTATGAGCTGGAAGCGAGTCGTTGGACCCTAAAACGTGTTGTCCGATCTCCCAAGACGTCGGGATGAGGGCTCCTTATCATTTATCCTTTTGTTGGTCACGTCACTCTTTTGTTCTCTAGTAAACAGGTTTGTACTGGGGTTCGTTTGAGACCTCCAAAAGCGGTGCCATGAGATGTCTTCACTTGAGCTAATGGAATCTGGACCCAGCGGATGATGCGGACTTCTATCGAGTTGATGGTATGAGGATTGGAGAAAGATGTTCTGCTTGGTCATGCCTGATAGCATCTACAAGTTCTTTGTAAGAACCACTCATTTTATTGCCTTTTGATACCAACGATGACATTGGATTACTTCCCATTGTGTGGTAAACTACCCACAATCTACCCTCACTTCCCACATCTTCCAAAACTTCCCCTTGCGGAGTGATCTACCCACACTTCCCCTTGCGGGTGATCTACCCACACTTCCCCTTGCGGGGTGATCTACCCACATTTCCCCTTGCGGGGTGATCTACCCACACTTCCCCTTGCGGGTTGATCTACCCACACTTCCCCTTGCGTGGTGATCTACCCACACTTCCCCTTGCAGGGTGGTCTACCCACATTTCCCCTTGCGGGTTGATCTACCCACACTTCCCCTTGCAGGGTGATCTACCCACATTTCCCCTAGCGGGTGATCTACCCACACTTCCCCTTGCGTGGTGATCTACCCACACTTCCCCTTGCAGGCTGGTCTACCCACATTTCCCCTTGCGGGTTGATCTACCCACACTTCCCCTTGCAGGGTGATCTACCCACACTTCCCCTTGCAGGGTGGTCTACCCACATTTCCCCTAGCGGGGTGATCTACCCACACTTCCCCTTGCAGGGTGATCTACCCATATTACCTCTTGCGTGGTGATCTACCCACACTTCCCCTTGCGGGTTGATCTACCCACACTTCCCCTGCGTGGTGATCTACCCACATTTCCCCTTGCGGGTGATCTACCCACACTTCCCCTTGCGGGGTGATCTACCCACACTTCCCCTTGCGGGTTGATCTACCCACACTTCCCCTTGCGGGTTGATCTACCCACATTTCCCCTAGCGGGTTGATCTACCCACACTTCCCCTTGCGTGGTGATCTACCCACACTTCCCCTTGCAGGGTGGTCTACCCACACTTCCCCTTGCGGGTTGATCTACCCACATTTCCCCTTGCGGGTGATCTACCCACACTTCCCCTTGCGGGGTGATCTACCCACACTTCCCCTTGCGGGTTGATCTACCCACACTTCCCCTTGCGGGGTGATCTACCCACATTTCCCCTTGTGGGTTGATCTACCCACACTTCCCTTTGCGGGGTGATCTACCCACACTTCCCCTTGCGGGGTGAAACACCCACACTTCCCCTTGCGGGGTGATCTACCCACACTTCCCCTAGCGGGTGATCTATACCCACACTTCCCCTGGCGGGATGGTCTACCCACACTTCCCCTTGCGGGCCAATCTACCCACACTTCCCCTTGCGGGGAGATCTATCCACATTTCCCCTTGCGGAGTGATCTACCCACACTTCCCCTTATGGGGTGATCTACCCACACTTCCCCTTGCGGGATGATCTACCCACACTTCCCCTTGCAGGGTGGTCTACCCACATTTCCCCTTGCGGGTTGATCTACCCACACTTCCCCTTATGGGGTGATCTACCCACACTTCCCCTTGCGTGGTGATCTACCCACACTTCCCCTTGCAGGGTGGTCTACCCACATTTCCCCTTGCGGGTTGATCTACCCACACTTCCCCTCATGGGGTGATCTACCCACATTTCCCCTTGCGGGGTGAAACACCCACACTTCCCCTTGCGGGGTGATCTACCCACACTTCCCCTAGCGGGTGATCTATACCCACACTTCCCCTGGCGGGATGGTCTACCCACACTTCCCCTTGCGGGCCGATCTACCCACACTTCCCCTTGCTGAGTGATCTACCCACACTTCCCCTTATGGGGTGATCTACCCACACTTCCCCTTATGGGGTGATCTACCCACACTTCCCCTTATGGGGTGATCTACCCACACTTCCCCTTATGGGGTGATCTACCCACACTTCCCCTTGCAGGGTGATCTACCCACACTTCCCCTTATGGGGTGATCTACCCACACTTCCCCTTGCGGGTTGATCTACCCACACTTCCCCTTATGGGGTGATCTACACACACTTCCCCTTGCAGGGTGGTCTACCCACATTTCCCCTTGCGGGTTGATCTACCCACACTTCCCCTTATGGGGTGATCTACCCACACTTCCCTTTGCAGGGTGATCTACCCACACTTCCCCTTGCGGTCCGATCTACCCACATTTCCCCTTGCAGGGTGATCTACCCACACTTCCCCTTGCGGGGTGATCTACCCACACTTCCCCTGGCGGGATGGTCTACCCACACTTCCCCTTGCGGGCCGATCTACCCACACTTCCCCCTGCGGGTTGATCTACCCACACTTCCCCTTGCGGGGTGATCCACCCACACTTCCCCTTGCGGGTTGATCCACCCACACTTCCCCTTGCGTGGTGATCTACCCACACTTCCCCTTGCGGGATGGTCTACCCACACTTCCCCTTGCGGTCCGATCTACCCACACTTCCCCTTGCGGGACGATCTACCCACACTTCCCCTTGCGGGGTGATCTACCCACACTTCCCCTTGCGGGGTGATCTACCCACACTTCCCCTTGCAGGGTGGTCTACCCACATTTCCCCTTGCAGGTTGTCTACCCACACTTCCCCTTGCGGGGTGATCTACCCACACTTCCCGTGGCGGGATGGTCTACCCACACTTCCCCTTGCGGGCCGATCTACCCACACTTCCCCCTGTGGGTTGATCTACCCACACTTCCCCTTGCGGGGTGATCTACCCACACTTCCCCTTGCAGGGTGGTCTACCCACATTTCCCCTTGCAGGTTGTCTACCCACACTTCCCCTTGCGGGGTGATCTACCCACACTTCCCGTGGCGGGATGGTCTACCCACACTTCCCCTTGCGGGCCGATCTACCCACACTTCCCCCTGTGGGTTGATCTACCCACACTTCCCCTTGCGGGGTGATCTACCCACACTTCCCCTTGCAGGGTGGTCTACCCACACTTCCCCTTGCGGGTTGATCTACCCACACTTCCCCTTGCAGGGTGATCTACCCACACTTCCCCTTGCGGGACGATCTACCCACATTTCCCCTTGCGGGTTGATCTACCCACATTTCCCCTTGCGGGTTGATCTACCCACACTTCCCCTTGCGGGATGATCTACCCACACTTCCCCTTGCAGGGTGATCTACCCACATTTCCCCTTGCGGGGTGATCTACCCACACTTCCCCTTGCAGGGTGGTCTACCCACATTTCCCCTTGCGGGTTGATCTACCCACACTTCCCCTTGCGGGGTGATCTACCCACACTTCCCCTTGCGGGTTGATCCACCCACACTTCCCCTTGCGGGGTGATCTACCCACATTTCCCCTTGCGGGTTGATCTACCCACACTTCCCCTTGGCGGATGGTCTACCCACACTTCCCCTTGCGGGATGATCTACCCACACTTCCCCTTGCAGGTTGATCTACCCACACTTCCCCTTGCGGGACGATCTACCCACATTTCCCCTTGCGGGTTGATCTACCCACATTTCCCCTTGCGGGTTGATCTACCCACACTTCCCCTTGTGGGTTGATCTACCCACACTTCCCCTTGCGGGACGATCTACCCACACTTCCCCTTGCGGGACGATCTAACCATCCACACTTCCCCTTGAGTCGTGGTCTACCCATATTTTCCATCATGTTATGACCGACCTAAATCCAATGTCATCTTTGTTATTTATTGGTGATCAAGTTAAAAAGGAACTTGAATTTTAAATGCATGTGATTCGTTATTTACACTCAAGACTTTGTTTTTAATCAAAGTCCGTCAAAATTAAGTTCTCTTTTAGTCCTTTTGTCATTCGACTACATTTGAACGTCCAAATTGCAGCCTCATAAAAAAAGAATGAGGGAAATTATGGCCATTGCAGAACATGTTTCTCAGACCATTATATTATCATCTGGATAGAAGTCTTCATCATCTACTGGGTTAGGATCCCATTGGAACAAGGGTCGACATCTCATGGCACCACCAGTACAGCTTGGTTACGAAACAACAAGAGGTGAAATCCTAAGCACTCTTGGGGGCGTCACTCATTTAAGCAGGCAACAACTACCTTCTGCTCCAGACTGCGTCTAAAACACTGCGCAAAGTTGCGTCTAGCTCGTTAGGTTTTGTAAGACACTACACTGTTGAAGTAAACCACTAGTAGCTTATCTAATTGAACTTCACTGAACAGAGAACATATCGACCATTGCACTTGGGCCTTTAGGTCACCACAAGTTCTGGGTAGCTGAGGGGGGGGCCACCGACAGGCACAGGGGTTTGCACAACTCTGCTTTTTTTTTTGGTTATTTTTTTCAAATAAAAAAAAGAAATGTACCTCCTCTCTGTAATTTGTGTCTTATTTAGGCGTAACCTACCCCCCCCCCCCTTAAAGTGAAAAAATATTGAGGGTTCGTCGTATCCCGGTGGAACCCACCCCCACCCTGTAGAAACCAACCCAGGGGGGTCAGTTTCTACAGGGTGGGGGTGGGTTCCACCGGGATACGATGAACCCTCAGGCCGCTATGTTTTCCAATAATGCAATTGGGTGTGTATTACGCGCTTTTTTAGCAAGGTATTTTGCGCAAGGAAACTTTAACGAAAAAACAATACACACCCAATTTATGTTGCATTGTGGGCAAACATGGCGGCAGAGGGTTTATCTTAAGCTGTTGGAACCAACCCCCACCCTATAGAAACAAACCTATAATAAGGGGGTCAGTTTCTACAGGGTGTGGGTGGGTTCCTCTGGCTTAAGATGAACCCTCAGGCTGCCATGTTTTCCAACAATGCAATTGGGTGTGTATTACGCGCTTTTTTTAGCAAGGAATTTTGCGCATGGAAACTTAAACGAAAAACCAATACACACCCAATTCATGTTGCATTGTGGTAAACATGGCAGCCAAGTACAGGACAACTCAAATAACGAGACAACAGTCAGGGTTAGAGCAAATCAACCAAAGGGGAATTCTGATAAAACATTTTATTCTCAACTTTATGCCCTTTGGTTTAGTTGATTTGCCCTTAAATAGCATAAGCCTTTATTCTCTCACAAATAAAACTTTTTAAATGATTTAGTAAAAACAAATTTTAAACAATACTTTTAAGGAAATATGATTGATCAGGACTACTCGCTCCTAAGATTTGCCTGTCAAAATAAACAATTTAAAAAATGTATGTTGTGCTTCGAGCTGAAGCAGTATGTTTAACTGTTGTCCTGTAGTTTATGAAGTTGCATCCAAAAGGTATTGCCTCTAGTTTTACACAAAACATATTTTAGGTATTTAAACCAAATTCTAGCACACAACTTTCAAATTTCTTAAAAGAGGAGACTAAAATGCTTCTGTGGTTTTCTCTGATTCATCGTCGTAGATCAGTTTTCATCGATGACTTGATTTGGTGGAGTAATACTATTAAAAGGCTTTACTTTAATTACACATTATCGTCTCTTCCAATAGTTTGTTCCTTTTCCGTCAGTCGTCATCTTCATAGACAAGGAAATGTTCAGCCAAAATCAACAGTTTATTTTAAATAAAAGTTTGATAGTTCCAAGGCTGTAACAGGTTGCTTCATCTCGTCCAGGAGCTCAGTAGAATCATCAATTTCATCCATGTAATCATCTGCTGGTTGGCATCGCATGTTGGTAATTCAGTCTCGTTGAGGACCAGAGCAGAGTAGGAGGCCACTTCATCAGAGTTTGTCTGCACTCGGCAAAAGCTTGTCCCAACTGTAATGATAATAAACAAAGAGGAAAAACATCACCAACAACTTAATTGATAGAGAATTATAGAGACAACAAACCTCTGTGTTTATTAGGAAAGGCTCAATGGTACTCTTTGGCAAAGTTGTTCACGGTACACCCATCTTTGTTTTAACGAACAATTATAACCAAAATGAGGCTGTACTGACGATCTTTTTGTCTGGCTCTTTTTTCAATTAGGCATTAATTATTTAACATAAAGTGTACTGTAAATTCAATGAAGTGTACTTGCAGCAGAGTTCTTGCAATTTCTTTTATTTGAAGGGGGTTCTGTTCATAAATGTTATTTTGATACAAAAGAGAGTAAAACTAAAACCAGTTTCCTATCAAATTATCTTGGTCTTGATTCATTTGAGTATAAATTTGATTCTAAAGTGTACAGCCCACCAGAATCACAAATGTTCTGACACTATTATATCTGCAGAACATTGTCTTAAAGGTAGTGTCACAGATTGGTAAAAACTGCAAAGATTAATGAGCATACAAACTTTTGGTGCGAAGCACTGCAGCTGTTGTATAAACTATTTTGAGAAAGGATTCCCTTTGAAGTATTAATTTTCAACCAAAAACATTTGAATCTGGGAAAAGATTCATGCATGAATTGTTTCTCAGATTTCCGAGGCCTGGTGTCCATTCGGGAATGCTGCAGCCAGAGATGTGGATGGTACCCGCTGTTGCCTAGCTATTAAACGAGAATGGATTTGACGTTCTTGTGAACAAAAACGTTACAGTTTTTGCTGTTTTCTCAGCAAGTAGAAACTGTATTCAGTTGAAACTTTCACAAGTGACTTTTACTTCATTTTCTTTATAATTTTGCCTATAAATCAGCACCAATCTATGACCCTACCTTTAAACATTTTTAAGTTAACCCTGTATTTACCTTTTGGAGATGACTTTTGAGGTAGGCCTTGGAACTCTACTTGGTAGATGGTTTATCTTACTGTTGCAGACACACCATACCTTGTAAAAAGACAAACAGACAATTTATAGATCAAAAGTTCAATGTTTAATTGTAGGTCAATTGTTTTGTATTTAAGCCTTGCAAAATGCCTGAAAATCCTAAATGATCAAGCTCCAAAATTAATTTAAGTTTTTTGATTGATTAGAAGTTTGTCTTTAACATTTTTGTTAACCATTTGAGATTGAACAAAGAAAAATTTACTAGAGTGGGATTTGAACCAACGACCATCAGATTAACATGCCAGCATTCTACAAACTGAGCTATCTAGCCCTATGTTGGCAGTCTCCCTATTTTTTCAATATCTTTGTCCGGGGGTGCCAGTCAGAAGTTGTGTAGCCAGGGATCACACCCAAGTTTACGATACAACCTGGGAAGCGGCAGCCAGGGGATCACCTTAAGGGGGTGCGACTTTTTTATTTCAAATATCAAGTAATGAACCACAAGGGAAACTAACTGGGTAAATTTTAAATGATTTGGGGTTGAACAACGAAAAATTTACTAGAGTGTGGGATTTGAACCAACACCTTTAATTCTTTAAACCATCTAATTAACTGAACTTTTCAAGAAACATCACATAGAAGCAACAAGTGTGATTGTCCATTAAGTTGGGGGTTCATGTTTTTAGAAAACACCACATGATTAGCATGTAGGCTGTTGTCTAATATTGCAGATGCATCGGCAGTTTTTTCCTCATGTCTGTTTGGATTAGTTACGGGTAATAAAACAAACCCAAACCAGACTAAAATTAATGTTTTATATCAGCGTGCATAATTGAATTGTTGTATGATATTTACAGAGTAATGGGGCACATCCTTGGTACAAAGTCAAAGAAATCCACACTTGATGCTTGTAACCTTCTCTATAACATATGGAGATAAACTTACCTTAGAGTATGTAAGATGGACATGCTGAGTTGTTGGTTCTAGTAATCTACTTGGTGCGCAGGATGATATCTTGGGAAATGCCAACACAAGCCTGAATGAAATAAAGTGATCAAAGTTAGCACATGTTTGATTAAAACAGCTGATTGTCTTCAATTTAACCAAGAGCTTCTGATGTGGAAATTTATTTGTTGTTATTGGCCCAACTATATGAAAGACACAAAAACTGGAACTTCATAATCAATACATTGGAACACCAGCAACTCAGTTAAGGATTACAAACTGAGACAACAAACCCTTGTGTTTGGTTTGTGAAGCTCAATGTACTCTTTGGCAAAACTGTTCTCGGTACTCCCATCTTTCTTTTAATACCGTCCATACAAAAGAATTTAACCAAAGTTGTGCTGAATTGAGGATAACAGTATGGCTGTATAGCTTTGTTTTAAATTGGGCTCAATATGATTAACATAAATTTGAGGTCTAAATTTTTGGACAGAAATCAAATTCAAATTCCAACAAAAGTGTTGTCAAAAATTTACAATGCTTTAACTAGTGTGGTAACCAGAGAGCAGCAAGGGGCAGCACCCCCCCATATGACATTGAAAAAATGCACAAATGAACTGTTCAATACATTAAGTAGCCCCTGAAAATTGCCACCCCCCCCCCCCTCTAAAACATCTGCTTATCCACTGGCTTTACCATCACGATTCAGAGTATGAAGCATACCTGTAGCAGTAGGGTTGCTTAATGATATGATTCAAAGAGTTTTGAAATATTTCTTAAGTTCTATCTTATATAAATTTTGGTTTTTACCCATACACCGATGTGTGTTAGCACTGTATACTCAGTACTTTCCCGAGTCCTGTGAAAAAAATATCACAGGCTTATTACTCGGGTGGGATTCGAACCCACGACCCTTGCAATTCTAGAGCAGTGTCTTACCAACTAGACTACCGAGATTGCCCGGTAGCTAGAGGCAGTTCGAATCCTATGTTTTGATTATAATAGATGTTAAATTTTTGCATCGGGGATAAAGTATATAAATTTTGGTTTTACCCATACAGCACTGTATACTCAGTACTTTCGAGTCCTGTGAAAAATATCACAGGCTTACGACCCTTGCAATTCTAGAGCAGTGGCTTACCAACTAGCTAGTTGGTAAGACACTGCTCTAGAATTGCAAGGGTCGTGGGTTCGAATCCCACCCGAGTAATAAGCCTGTGATATTTTTTCACAGGACTCGGGAAAGTACTGAGTATACAGTGCTAACACACATCGGTGTATGGGTAAAAACCAAAATTTATATACTTTATCCCCGATGCAAAAAATTTAACATCTATGTTCTATCTTATGTTGATGCAAAGAAAGTAAACATAAAACTGTTTTCCATCAATTTAATCTGGTCTTGACTCATTAAGAATATGCCTGCAAAAAATACTGAATTCTGTTTGCCAACATTGTCAATGCTGGTATACCTTGTCTTGGTTCAGAGAGTCAGTAATATTCAGCAGTAGCAGTTTTGCCAACCAAACCATTCAGTAATTATGTAGTTGATCTCAATTCAAAGAGAATAGCCCACCAGTATTTCAGTCATTCGGGAGGATCTTAATTGATTCTAAGCATATAAAGCATATAGGCGTGTCGTGGCCGAGCGGATAAGAGCACCGGACTCAAGCTCTGATGTTTCTGATCGGCAGAGTGTGGGTTCGAGTCCCGGTCGTGACACTTGTATCGTTAAGCAAGACACTTAACCATTATGCTTCTCTTCACCCAGGAGTACAAATGGGTACCGGCGAGAGCTGGGGAGTAACCTGCGATGGACTAGCATCCTGTCCAGGGGGAATAGAAATATTCTTAGTTGTTAAATGCCAAGGAAACCGGATATAAACACCGGCCTGATGAGCCATATTGGCTCGGGACAGAATTAAAAGCATTCTGACACTGTTAGATATGCCGGTACTTGTCAATACACATTTTGTTTAACCCATCTTGTATTTACCTTTTGAAGATGTCTTTTGAGGTAGGCCTTGGAACTCTACTTGGTAAGATAGTTTATCTCGCTCCGGCTGGCACACCACACTTTGTAAAAACACAAACAGAAAATTTATAAATAAAGAGTTCAACAATATTTGAACAAAGGTCAAAGGTTTGTTATTTGTAACAAAGCCATCAAGTCCTTCCAGTAAAATGTATGGAAGTCGTGAACGATCAAATTTGGAGATGTTTTTACCCAAAGGTAAGGCCATAGATTGGTAAGTACTCCAAAAATTAATGACCACAAAAACTTACTTGGTGAACCACGGCAGCTGTTGATAAACTATTTTGAGAAAGGATTCCCTTCGAAGTAATGTGGTTTGGATAATTTCTCACCAAAACATTTGAATCTGAGAAAAGATTCATGCATGAATCGTTTCTCAGATTTCTGAGGGTTGGTGTCCCTGCACAATCGCTGTGACCAGAAGCGGTTGGTACCCGCTGTCACCTCGCTGTAAGTGGATAGATTCCCATTTGTGTGAAGATACCATAACAGGGTTTTTTGCTGTTTTCTCAGCAAGTAGACACTGTATTCAGCTAAAACTTTTACATGTGACTTTTATTGTATCTTTCTTTATAATTTTGCCTATAAATCAGCATTACATTTACAAAAACTAATGACCCTACCTTAAAGGCACTGAACACGTTTGGTAATTGTCAAAGACCAGTGTTCTCACTTGGTGTATCCCAACATATGCATACAATAACACGCCTGTGAAAATTTGGGCTCAATTGGTCATCAAAGTAACAAGAAAATGATGAAAGAAAAAACACCCTTGTTGTACAAATTTGTGTGCTTTCAGATAGGAATAAAAACTTCTTGCAAGAAGTTTTTATTATTTTAGTGAGAAATTACCTCTTTCTCAAAAGCTATATACTTCAGAGGGAGTAGTTTCCCACAATGTTTTATACTATCAACAGCTCTCTGTTGCTTGTTACCAAGTAACTTTTTATGCTAATATTTGTTTTGAGTCATTACCAAACGTGTACGATACCTTTAATTGTTTTCTCAGTTAGAAATTTATTTTTAACATTATTGATCAAACCATCTAATTATTTTGAATTTTTAAGAAGCAAAGCAATAAACACAACAAGTGGAATTGTTTGTTAAGTTGGTGTTCATGTTTTAGAGAAAACACCACTTGATGATTAGCATGTATCTCTTTTTATGCATTGTCAGATGTCTTTTTTTTCTACAGTGATTTTTCGTTCTAGTTATTGGTTATAAAACAAACCAAAACCAAAGTAATTTATACCTAAGAACAGGGTGCTTATTTATGTGGTTAATTCAATTATATTTACGGTGTGATATCGTACAATATCGTCTCAGCAAAATGTCAAAGAAATCCAAGCTTCTAAACGTCCCTATAACATGTTGAGATAAACTTACCTTAGAGAATGTAAGATGGACATACTGAGTTGTTGGTACGAGCAATCTACTTGGTGCATGGGATGATATCTTGAGAAATGCAAACACAAGCCTGAATGGAATAAAATGATAACATTTAGTACATGTTTAAATTAAACAAATGATTGTGTTCAATTTAGACACGGAGCATCTGATGTAAAAAATTAATTTACTGCCAAAATCAACTGACAAGCAAAATAATAATAACGGAATGTGTTTTTTAAACGGACAAGCTCCTACTGTTTTAAAGGTAGGACCATTCGGTATTGGTCAACATAATGCTCGTTTCAAGTCAAAATTATAAAGAAATGTACAATAAAAGTCACAAACGGTCATGATATTTTCACAGGATTGACGATTACATCCATGTTTAGCGAGGTGACAGCATGTACAAACTGAATGTCTGGCTGCGGCATTCACGAACAGACTCCAACCCTCAGAAAGGTGAGAAACGATTCATGCATGAATTGTTTCTCAGATTCAAATGATTTTGAGTGAAAAATTAACCAAACTTCAAAGGGAATTCCTTTCTCAAAATAGTTTATACTATCAACAGCTGCAGTGCCTCATACCAAGTAAGTTTTTATGGTCGTTAATTTTCTGAGTATTTACCAATCTATGACACTACCTTTAAGAGAGCAGTGTGTATGTGGATAGTTGATCAATCTCAAATTTACAGTAACATAAATCTAACGCTAAACGTCAGCCCTGCTTCAATAGACCTTTGTCATGCTGCCACCATCTTGGTCATGTTCCCTGTATCCAGTAACAGTAATGGATGCTGATAGTCATCGCACAAAAGGAACCAGACTATTTTTCTTTCCAGCCTCGCTTTGATTACATTGAGTTGAATGGGAGAATATCAAGATGGCCGCACAATGATAAAGGTCTATAGTCCTTTTCTGATCTGCAAATGCCACATGAAAGTATTTAGATAGGAATGTCTTGGACCAAGACTTAAATGATCAGATGGCTTTGAAGATTCAATGGTGAACCCCCCTGCCTCTCCTAAGCAGACTAAAATGAAGTGAACTAACCATGTCTGCCAAAGTATAACTTCTACAAAACAGTTGCAATGCTTATGTATCCCCTCCCAATCCATCCAACCCCCAACCCATGTCTCATAAGACCGGACTACAGTGATCCCCAAGGAGAAACTATCTTACCTTTAAATAAGACCTTTTTGCTGTTCTTCACTTCCCATGTTGAGGTGGGTTAATTGAGAATCTCCCTGGCCACTCGTTTAACACATCTCAGGGGATCATCGGTTGTTCTTGATGTACATCTCTCCTCACTGAACACAGAGAAAACAATGATTATAGTATAAATTGATAAAACCTCTTGATAATATATAATCACTTGCAGGTAAAGTAAATATTTGAATGGAAATTCCAGACAGTAGTTTTATTTTTATCAGACAGATTACAAGGATTCCCAAATAAATCCTATAATGAAATTCCATGCAGGACTGTTTCATGAAATTAGAGTTTCCATGATCAATTCTTCAGGTGGTTTTTTGTGTGTGGTTTTTGTCCCAACTGTTATAATAATTAATGAAAACAAATTTAAACTACTCTGTAAACAAAATGTTTGCATCACCAGCAACTCAGTTGTTGACTGAGAATTGAGAACAGAGACAACAAAGCCCTGTTTTGAAAGTAGAAAAAGGGTTGCTCACCTGTCATTAACATGTTGCAAAAATGCAACTTTATTTGATACTCTGTCAGAGCAAAAATGAAAACACGCCTGATGTCAGCAATAAATGGGTCTGTACAATCCACACAGGATTTTTTTGCTGGTCATTTCATTGCTGTTTTTTTAATTGACAGGGGCAGATCCAGGATTTTGAGATGGTGGGGGGGGGGGGGGGCAAAAACAGAATTTTTCACCAAATTTATCCAACAAAAATGTTGATTCTAGATGCTGTGGTGCAATCTGAGGCGATTCCTGGCAAATTTTCCCCTCAATTTTGACCAAAAGTTACAAAGAGTATAAAGAGAAATCAATTTTATTGGTTTACTCAAGTGGTCTTACAAAGTTTCTTATGTACTCATAATTCCATCTCAAAAATAGGGGCGCTATCTGGATATTTACTGCAAAACATGATTGGTTGCTTGGGGCACTATTTAACATCTTCTAATCAAGGTCACTCCATTCACTTTTAACTTAAGGGGATTTTTTAGCACAAGCGAAAGTTAGAGATGCAATGAAATGTTGGTACGTTACAAGTGTGAAAATGCGTATGCCCATCCGAGGTATGGTAAATGGGCGGATACTCATAACAGGTGAAAGTCATGCATCCGCAAAGCGTCTGGGGCCCGCATTAAGGACCCTGGGAAAATTTGTGATTTGTTGTGAGTTTGGGGGAAAATGCCGTGGGATCTAACCCCTCCACTTTCCACTTTTCAGAGCAGGTAGGGGCATGGTTTTAGCCAGGATTTGGTAAAAGGGTGTTCAAATTTGCTTGAAATTTAAAAACTGGGTGTCCAAATTGTTCCCTTACAATAGATTTACATGTAAATGTCAGATACAACAGGGTGTCCAAATTTAAAACAGGGGGTTCAAAAGACACCCAGACATCTCTCTGGCTAACACTATGGGGAGGGAGGGTGTATGGCTCATAGGACCATCCCCCTCGATTTTACTAAGTGAAACAACATTTTCCTATTCTTTGACCGATTCATAAAAACTAAGCGAACAGAAATAAGAACAAAGTGATCAGCTTGTCTCATAAAAACATGCACACTTCATTTCTTATGTAATTTTATACCGGTAATGTAAATTAAAATAAACTGTGCTGTAAAATGCATTTGACGTTGTGGAAACAAATGAGTGCATCACAAATGTAAATTTGACCTTTAAATTCCAACCATATCTATAGGCATAATTGTCGTAACTTTTCAACACAGCATAAAAGCATCAAGCGAAACTGTCTGTTTTGGTATTCATTCATGTATTGAGAAAACACCACATAATGATTTGCATGTATGATGTTGTCTATCATTGTATTGTAATGCTGGATCAATGTATAGACTGTGCAATTTTCGCGCGTCTTCGAACCTCCGGGACCAAGTTGGGACGAATGTCGTTCATGGCAACACAAATTATATCATGTCGTTGGGAACTAAAATTTAGCCATGAAATATATGAAAGTAAAATAAATTTAATAAATCAACAAAGAAAACCCGAGAATAAGACTTGACCTCTGTTTCGGTAACTTGTAAACAATTAAGAATTTTGCCCAACAGATGTTCATGTTATCATAATGTAATGGTCACACAAACTCAGGCGTGATTTGCAAATGGGGTTTCTACAAAATAAGCATCCTCGTCCCAAGTTTTATTTTTAATTTTTACAAATCATTTATAAAATATAAAAAATGAAATTGTATCTATGTATTTTCATTTCCAAGAACTTGGTATAAATAAAATTTAAAAAGAAAATGGTTTCACAGAAAAATGCTAGTCTTCGTTCGAGTTGTTTTCTCATTTTCGATTTGCATGAGACTTAATTGCACAGTCTATTGACAGCTATTTTTGTTTTCTTATACAACGTCCCTTTATGGGTAATCAAACAAACCCAACTCAATGTAAATGTGATGCTTCATAACAGAGGGCTTATTGAACCACTCATAACAGAGGGCTTATTGAGTTGGTTCATTCAACAATAATAACAGTGTTAGGTATTGGATCATCTTAGCACAATGACAAATAAATCCACACTTGTAACCTTCCATACATAAAGAGCTCTGGAAGTGCCATCCAACTTGTGGAGATCTTGCCATAATTTACAGCAGAATGATGAAATCATAAAAGTAAGATGACGACATCTCAAGATAAATTATCTCTGGACAACGACATCTTGAAAGTAGAATGTCGTCTTCCAGATATGTTTTATCTCGGATGACGACATTCTGAAAGTATGATGTTGTCTTCACAAGATAAATGGGTTCTCAACATTTTCAGGATGATATCATCCAAAGATAATTTATCTCTGGAAGTCGACATCTTTCTTTCATGATGTTGACATCCTAAGATAAAATGTATCGGGAAGACGACATCTTACTTTAGGATGTCATCATCCCCGGGGTAAATAATCTCAGGACGTCATCATCTTACGTTTATGATGTCATCATCCTGGAGTAAATTATCTCAGGATCTCAAAATGTCAGATGGCACTTGCATAGCTTCGTACATACAACGTATTGAGATAAACTTACCTTAGAGTATGTAAGATGGACATGCTGAGTTGTTGGTGCCAGCAATCTACTTGGTGCATGGGATGATATCTTGGGAAATGCCAACACAAACCTGAATGGAATAAAATTATTAAATTTAGTACATGTTTGATTTAAACAAATGATTGTGTTAAATTTGGACGAGGATCATCTGATGTAGAATTTGACTTATTGCCAAAGACAACTGACAAGAAAAACCTTTGTAGCACATCATGTAATTAGTTCTCTACCAATAAAATTCACAATCTATTATCGTGGTAGATATAACAAACTAAATTGCATGTTGAAGAAACTGGAACTGGCTGAAAACTGCAAGCAATGTATCATCAAGTGTGGGTTGTACATTATTCCACGACTTGGTTCTAGCTTGCAGGGCTTGAATTTTTGGGGAAAATCCACAAGACCACAGGGCTTGTGGCTCAGAATATTTACTGGACCATAATTCCTTTTGCAAGACCAGAATCAAAATAGGCCCCCTAAGAAAAACTTCCTGACTCAGTTTAAAATGCATTTAAGTCAACTGTTTTTTATTTGATCAAGTGCTAAAAGAAGATTGATTTCATTTGTCATTATGGGTATTAAGTATACTTCATTATGTCATTACTCAGTAGAATTGAAAGGTATTTGATCAGACTCAAAGTCAACATTTGAACATATTATTTTTCCTTCCAAGATGTTACACAGTGAGGTATTATTCTTCATTAATATTCAATTAAAAAAAACAAGACCGCTGGACTTGTCCGGTCAACAGTTTACTGGCCCAACACCAAAACTACCGGCCTCGGGCCTGTGGTCCAGTGTAAAATTCGAGCCCCGTGGCTTGGAACATAATTTAAGAGTCCTTGTAATGAATAACAATTCCTGGTATTTGATATATTATTTCTTTATTATATTTTGTAATGCAAGTTTGCCCCTAACAAGGCTAAAAGCCACTCTTGGTAAGGGGCTACAAGAAGAAAATATCTATGATGAAAATAACTCAGGGGAGCTGAAGGTAGGAATTGATATTCCTCTTAAAACAGTCTAGATTGTAGGATAGAAGGAAACATGCACAAGCAGGAGTTCAAAAGAGATGCAGTACATGGAATAAAGCTGTTGGAATGGCTATTTGTATTTCTAAAATGGGTTAACATATTCAGTATAAATGACTGTGGGAACCCTGGATAAAGCTAACTTAATTTAGGCCTCCCTGTTCTTTCATTTTTATGTAACTGAAAAGTAGGACTTTCCTCCCTAAAAAGCCAATTAAGTTCACATATTAAGTTGAGCGTCTCATTTCCTAAACGTGACTGGGCAACAGAGGGCGCCATTACTTTGCGCGATAGCCAATCAGATCACGCGATATGATCTGAGTGCCGCAATTCCATTGAGTACAACCGGAATGAATGACAAACTTCAGAGGCATAAGTACGTACACAAAATTTGAATAATTATTGAAATTTATCATGGAATATGAATAAGTAATACATAAATATTCATGAATCAAGTGAACAAGTTGCCCACAAGCAATTGTTCTGCCATAGAAGTTGATTCAAAAACGTGTTGTTTATGGGCCATTGGTAAAGAGTGGGGATTGCGAAAACGCAGATCATTTACTAAATCTGACAATAAAAGTATGTACATGGATTTGTCGTGAAATTGCCAGATTTTTGGGAGAGATAAACTTGAATAGATGTAGAATCGTATACTAAGTGAACAAATTGTGCAAACTATTCCCACTCATCACATTTTAACTTGCAATGTCGTGATGATGATTGTGCCTATTCAACTGTACATGCCTCTCCTACTCCTGCCGATAGGTGGCGCTCTGATGAGACATTTCAACTCAATATGCGGTTCAGATTTTCAATGCTCATAATATTATCACCTTGTCCCCATTTATACATGCCTTTCAAGCCCCATTCAAACTCTTGCTGATGAATTTCTGCACCAACTAAACTAGAGGAATTCGCTCCATACAATACAACCATAAAAAGTCACTCTGAGCCCCCCCCCCCCCTCCCTCCCCGCTGGCCCCCACCCCTCACAAACATCACATAGCTAGCTGCCATCTCAAAATTATGTATGTAATAATTAATGTCATTCTTAACACATTACCAACATCAGAGTGGCTTTTCTGTCCGTTAAATGAATGCACGAACTGGACACAGTTTTACACACGTGGTTTTTAAATCGGCCGCCACACCCAACGGTTGGTCCTGGGTTTGCTTAATTCTGACTGTTTATTAAACCTCAAATTCACCATAGGAAATATACTAGGGGTGCTTTACGTAATATTCAACTCACCTTTATCACTTTTCAGCGGTTTCGTTGACTGAATTGGCTCTAGAATGTGGATTAACTGGGGAGAAAACATGGAGACTTTCGAGGTCCGCCATTTTGTTTATCAGATTATGCGCTCGATCACCGCACGCACCCAACGCTGTAAATAATTTGCATATTATCAGAGCTCAAATTGGGAAGAGCCTTTCTTGCAAAATAAAGACACGTAAATTAATTTGGTAATTATGAACATTATTGATTTTCGAATGTTAAGTATTTTGAATTATCCACTACGAATTTCGATTGCTTTGAAGACTTTGGAGAAAAGGGCAATGAAAAAGGAATTTATATATTAAAGTTGGCGCTCTTTAATGAAATGAACATCCCCATTATCGAATAGAACACACCACTCTTTCCCAGTCAACTATGATCATTGGATGCTCAAGTCTCAAGGGATGAGACTATTATTTTGAAAGGGATGATCTACTCAAAAAATGCAGGAGGTACACTTGTTTAATTCTTAAATCATTGTTTATACGAAGTGGGATTGTGATAGAAAAGAATAGAAAAGAATATCACTTGAAGAGAATGAAAGAAAATAATGAATTTATCAGAGATTGTATAATAATTGTATTGTAGAATTTAATCAATACCGCCCATCCGATAATAAATAAATCTTACAAGCGACACTGTTTATCAACTCTTGAGGGCGGTATTACAATTCGAGCGTCAACGCATGTGCTGCATGTAAATATCAACAAACAACGAGGCTAAGGTAAGAAATCAACCACGATCATCATAGATTATTGATCAAGAATGAATGATTTGCTCAGATCATGGATGACCCTTAATTATTGCTTGTAAACTCGTGTTCAGACTGGTAGTGGTAGTACTTGTACTTGTTTGTTTGAAGGATTTTTCGTACATAATATCTGACAATATAAGTAACAAATTAACGTAATTAAATGTTCACCGTGATTTATTGACATTTATTTCATTTATATGATCATTCACAATGTGGACATGAAATGATTGGAAACCCCAATGAATGGTGATCAGATATGTCATGGGTGTTTCATGACATAAGGCCCATCAATCATGGAAGGAAGGTAGGCCTAGCTAACTGAATACATTAGTTTTTAGGAAGAATAAAAAAGATGTGTTAAATGCTCGACACTTCCTCTGTTGAAAACAAATCAACAAACACCCCATCCCCAACACACAGTGCATCCACCCTGTTAAAAAAGGTGCTCTCAAAAATGAACCTGTAATCTATAGTAATTCCAGAACAACAGATAAATCTATTTCAAATTTGTTGTCAAGTTTTTTTCTTTTCTTGTGATCATGATACACTACAATTTGTTCTCCAATTCTCTTCAGTTCTTCAAATCAAGTCAGCCTCATCTAGATGCTGAACAGGCTTTGATGAGAATCATCCAAGAAATATAAATCTTTGTACATTTTTGTTTGAGCTCCTTTGTTCCGCCTTACCTTTGAACTCCTTCAGATTTCTCCAACATTTGAGCACACTGTCGTTAACTTTTTCGCAGCCTCTAAACATTTTACTTTTACATTGTGAACTTTGCCTGTGTTTTATCCAACAGATCAGATGTGGATTTGAAAGACAATAAAGATATAAGGTGATTCCACCAAGAAGACAAGTTTGTGCCTCATTCTACACCTTGCTCAAGGATTACTCAATTTGTCAGGTTTTGTACACATGTAATAAATTTGTTTCCTGATTTGAAAGGACAAATTAGTATTCTATAGGCCTAGACCTTATCGCTAATAATACTGCATGGTTGAATTTGCTGAATGGCCGAAAGGCACTGTGGGAAGGAAAAAGGGGCTAACAAAAATGGTGCTATGTAAATAAATGGGTCTGATAATTTGAACATAGCTCCAGTCCACTTAGTAGAACAAATAATGAGCGTTTTGAGATGCCCCACTTGAATACTCCTGGTGTTAAGGCCTGAGCCTTTTCAAAAAATAACAATGGGACGTGATTGCTTTTTAAAGGGATTGTATACATTTGGTAATTGGAACCCACTATTTGTTTCAATCCTACATAGTTGTAGATATTTACAATAAAACTAACTTGTGAAAATTTTATTTCAAAAGGTGGTAGCGTTTTTGAGATATTGCCGAAAATCTGGAGCGGTTATGTCCACACAAGAAGAATAATCTGCAAAATATGGAATACACAATCTGAGAATCGTTACTGTCAGTAATGCTTCTCACCTTCAAATTTTTGGGGTTAAAAAGTGATATCTTTTTCCATAACCGCAGCACTTATGAGTGAAAAGTTTCTCAAAATGCTTTATACTATCCAAAGTTGCTGTACTTCTTAACAAGTAAGTTTTTTTGCCATTTATTTTCAGAGACATTACCAAACATATACAGACCCTTTAAATCAAGAATCTGTTTCTAATCTTTTTATTTTTCTCCAGAAATGTCACTCAAAGGAAACTCAAGCACAGCATCAACAACTCAGTTAGTCACTGTGGACACAGACTACAGTGCTGACTCAGTTGAGTTCTGTCCAATAGCTGGGTATGAGAAGATACTGGCTAGCGGTACATACCAGCTGGTTGAGGCAAACGAGTCTTCACTTAGTCATGAGGCAGTGAAGGGTAAAGATGGAGATAGTGAGGTAGTTGCATTATGAAAACTTCAAGTAAACATGTTTATAAGGTCGAAAATAGCTAGATTGCCTGCAAGCTTACCAGCAAGCTTATGAACTTGCCGGTTTATGTCAGCTTGTAGCAAGGTGGTAAGGAAATAGCTTTTTGGTAAGCGTGCATTAAGCTGGTACACGTCTAGGTCCAACATATATCAAGATTGCTAGCTAGATTGCAAGCTTGATTGTAATCTTTGCAGCTTGTAGGTAAGGTCATAGTATTAAGATTGTCGGCAAGCTTGCAGATTTATACTCGATCCAAAGCTCACTGATCATGAAGTTCTTAAGTACCAGGGCCCAATTTCATAGAGATGCTTAAGCAGAAAATATTGCTCAACTTTTTTCTGCTTAGCAGAAATGAGCAGGATACCAGTCACAAATTGTACATGTGAAATTGTATTTTGGCTGGTAACCCTTTTCTGGTAAGCATAACTTTGTTGTGCCTAGCTACTTTTTTGTGCTTAAGCAGCTCTATGAAATTGGGCCCAGTCTGTAAGAGAAATATTTCCAAAGAAATCCAAAAAAAGAGGACCGCATTCTTATTTTGATTGCTACTAATATAAATGTGCACAAAACCCATAACTAAACATAGTCAAAACGTTTTGAGCTAGTCGAAAAGGTTGAGACCAATTAAGAACTCACTCCGTGGCAGTGAAGTTAATAACGACAAGTCCCCCCGATCCACTAAGCAAAAATAGTCGGCCCGACCGATTTCCTATCTTTCGCCCAGGTAGAAGTTAAGAAGCAGGACAGTTCTTTTCAGAACTTCGTAGTCTCCCGAGTTCCGAAAATCTACTCTGCAGCAGTAGAATAGTCTCCCGAATTCCGAAATCTACTCCGCGGCATTAGAATATAGCAAGACAAGTTCTCAAAGAACAAAAATCTACACAGCAAAGTAGATATATACACATGGTGTTACCGCAAGCCAAATATACATTGATACCCACCATGCAACTACTCAAATCCTATAAAACATAAACTGTTTGTAATTTTTTACCTAAATGTGACGACCTAAATTGATGAAATTTTCACACATTAGTTTAGTGGTGTATTTATTGAAGACTAGAGGATGTATGTAAATTACTCTCCCAAAAACATATTTTCCTTTAAACAAGCAAAAGAAAAAAGTAATAGATCCAAAACTACAGGAAAAGTGTATTAAATTTTCTTACATGTAATAATTTTTGTATGGACTGCATACACGTACATCATATAAATAAAGATACAAACAAACAATGCAATTATACAGGAGATACAAAAACTATACAATCAAAATATTGAAAATGGTTCCAATTCTGAAATCTTTACCCAGCAAAGATTGTCTGAAAATGGACTGATAATAATTTCTGTGGACAATTTTGGGACACATAAAAATGATATACGATTAAAACATTTTCATTTGAATATTTTTCCTTACTATGTTTCCCTCAGGGTGACAAGCCTCACTGTCGAGTTGGTCAGTTACGACTTTACCATGTAGACCGAAAGAAAGACAAAACTGATTTGGTGGAATTGCAAAGGATTGAAATGTCAGCCATATTGGATATGAAATGGTAAGAACAGTAAGAAGTAACTATAAAAATAGTAAACTTGCGGGTACAACCATTTGTAAAATCTCTTTTGAAGGAGAGATGGCTCTGAAAAGAGCCGGAGTGGTCTCGATGTTTCAAACAGTATACCCTGCTCGTCTTCAAGAAGAAAAGTAAGAAAAGTAAACAAAAGGCCTGTTTCAAAACAGCTTCAGCTTGGGTTCTGGCCAAGGCTCTGCCAGAACCGAAGCTGTGATTTCTAAAGGACATTTGTTGTAGCCTAAGATGTCGTGGCCGAGTGGTGAATAGCACCACACTCAAGCTCTGGTGTTTCTGATCAGCAGAGTGAGGGTTTGAGTCCCGGTTGTGGCACTTGTGTCCTTGAGTAAAATACTTTACCATAATTGCTTTGTCCTTTGGATGGGACATTAAGCCATCCCTGTGTACTAGGATTGGTAGTGCATGTAAAAGAACCCAACACTTATCGTGGAAGAGTAGGGGTTAACCCCGGTGTTCTGGTTCACATAGTAAGCACCCTTGTTTACAGGTTTCCTCAGGCTTGCGAGCTACAGTGATTAAGCTCACTTATGAGGCATCCTTGGTTTCATTACTAAAAACATGTAATAAAAACAATAATAATGTCATTGGACATGTGATGATTTCATTTTGCAGGTGTCATTATCCTGTTGCTGAGAAACCAGTCCTAGGCATCGTGAACGCTAGCGGAGAACTCCAATTACTGGCTAACAGCTCATCAGAGGTGTCTAATCTACTGTATTTATCCAGGCCTGGAATTACATGGAGGACGAAGAGGCTATGGCCTCCGTTGCCCCTGGTCTTGGCCTTAGTGCCCCTTCAAAAGTTTCCTGTAGACTTTAAGATTTTCGCAATGGAAGTGCCCTTTGCAAAATTAAAATGGCCTTGCCCTCTTAAGAAATGAAATTCCAGCCTGTATCCTATAACCATAACCCTAATTACATGTACCTGAACATTCCCCGCATTACCCATCCCTACTCCATTTCTCTATTTCTGATTTCTCTTTAGGAATCATTCCAACCATTGACTCCAATTTTCTATTCACTCTTTACTTTTATGTCATCTTTCTAACTTTAACTTTTCTCATCTGTTACTTGTATGGTATTTCAATTTCCTGACGTCTAACTGCAGGCGCGTCACCTAAAATACCCATTGCACAGTATCATGCGGCAAGTTGTGGCCGAGCGGTTAAGAGCACCAGACTCAAGCTCTGGTGTTTCTGATCATTAGAGTGAGGGTTCGAATACCGGTCTTGACATGTGTGTTCTTGATTAAGATACTGTAACACGTAAAATAGATGTGTCACATAAGAACTGACCAATAAATCATACAATAAAACTCAAGTGTAGAATCTCCTCTTTGGGCTATAGATACAGAATGGTTTATTGATAACTGTATGTACAGCTATACAAAGATATAGAGTGGAAGTGCAGTGATTAGAAAGCAAGAGTAGAATGACTGGATTGGGCCACAGTGTACAATGTTACACTGGGCTAACCACAACAGAGAATAGAAAAGACTGAGAATGGAAAATAAGACTTTTATATATTGGTCAGGAAGGGTCAGTGTCACATGGTCAGTGAAGGTCATTCAAAAAATCATAAAAAATCTATAGCCACTGGTGTCAGGGGTGGGGGCATTAGATTAATTAACATGGGGCACCTGTTGGCTTGTGATACTGGGGGAAGTGTGGGGCACAACAAAATAACAAGCTTACAATACTTTACCATAATTGCTTTGTTCTTCGGATGGGACATTATGCCGTAGGTCCAGTGTACTAGGATTGGTAGTGCATGTAAAAGAACCCAGAACACTTATCGTGGAAGAGTAGGGGTTAACCCCGGTGTTTCTGGTTCACATAACAAGCACCCTTGTTTACAGGTTTCCTCAGGCTTGCGAGCTACAGTGATTGAGTTCACTTATGAGGCATCCTTGGTTTCATTACCAGAAATATATAATAATAATAATAATAATCACATGGGAAACTGACTCTTAAAATTGTGCAAGCAAGATTTCTCATGTGATGACATCAGGCGAATTGGGTCAATTTGTTTTTATATATTTGTTTCACATAAAGTTGAATGTGGAGCATTGTATTTGAGCTACTTGCTTTCAAGTTTTCTCTTGTCTTTTTCAAGATAAGCCAGTCCTCATTAGAGGCAATGGCCTCTCATAGGCTCTGTGAGGAAGAAGATTGTCTGGCATTATCATTGGATTGGAATACAGGAAAATATCAGTGGTAAGTATGGAAGCCTTGAAAGTTAAAGATAGGGTCATAGATTGGTTAATACTCCAAAAATTAATGACCATAAAAACTTACTTGGTAAAAAGCACTGCAGCTGTTGATAGTATAAACTATTTTGGAAAAAAAAGGATTCCCTTCGAAGTAATATGGGAAAGATAGGCTCATAGATTGGTTAATGCTCCAGAAATTAATGACCATAAAAACTCACTTTGTAAAAAGCACTGCAGCTGTTGATAGTATAAACTATTTTGAGAAGGGATTCCTTTCAAAGTAATGTGGTTTGGATAATTTTTCACCCCAAAAACATTTGAATCTGAGAAATATTCATGCATGAATTGTTTCTCAGATTTCTGGAGGTTGGTGTCCGTTAAAGGGAAGGTATACATTTGGTAATCACTAATCAAATTAATGGCAATACAAACTTACTTGGTAAGAAGTACAGCAGCTTTTGATAGTATAAAGCATTTTCAGAATCATTTCACTTCGAAGTAATGTGGGTACGGAATAAGACATCAGTTTTTAACCCCCCAAAATTTGAATCCGAGACAACGTTTTCTCAGATTGTGTATTCCAATTACGGGTTATTCTTCATGTGTGGACATGACTGCTCTGGATTTTCAGGGATATCTTAAAAATGCTAACACCTTTTGAAATGAAGTTTTCACAGGTTAGTTTTATTGTATATATCAACATTTGTATAGGATTTAAACAATTGAACGGTTCCAAAAACCAAAGGTGTACGTTGTCTTTAATGAATGCTGCGGATAGAGATGCGGTTGGTACCTGCTGTCACCTTGCTAAATGTAGATGTAGCTTTGAATTCTAAGGATATGCGAACCCTGTTTCAGTTCTAGGTGGCCAGGGTCTTCCCATTGTTTTCATAACTTGTTGTGTTTTCTTTCTTTTGACATACAGTCAGTATCCATCTATCATCATCAGTGATTCTAAGGGAAGCTTGACTCTCTGTCAGCTGCACGAAGGACCAGACTGTGTCAAGTCACTCCTCAGATGGCCAGCTCATGGTTTTGAGGCTTGGATTACGGCATTTGATTACTGGCAACCCAATGTGGTATACTCTGGTTAGTATGTATAGACGATGTAACCTCTGTTTACATTCGAACCGCCCTCTGTTGACAAAACACTGTCCAAGTCATGTTCCGCCGGGCAAGAAGACGCGTACTCATGGTAACGCGTGTACTTTCATGACAAATGACAAGAAGTTAACGACTAGCTAGCTAGCTGGCTGTCAAGTACACAAAGGTTTTCCCGGCGACACGCGCGCGTATCATGTTATGGTTTTCGAGTGACGTCAGAGGTCACATCGTCTGTACTACCACTCTTTAACACACGGGTGTGCTTTGTCTGAGATGTCTAAAAATAAGGTACTATTACTACCCCAGTTTATCTGTCAACAGAAATTCTTAAAACCATCCTCCTTGTATAAGGAAGAACCCAGAATTAAGAAGCATTTTGGAAAACATACAATTATACTTATATTCATAATCAAGTAATAAACCACAAGGGAGACCGCCAACATAGGGCTAGATAGCTCAATTGGTAGAGCGCCGGCATGTTAATCCGGAGGTCGTTGGCTCAAATCTCGCTCTAGTAAATTTTTCTTTGTTCAACCCCAATTTATATTCATAAGAACAGTCATTACCCTCTCAGGTACCCATTTACTCTCAGGTGATGAGAAATAATAAGTGTCTCTTTAAAGGTATCGTACACGTTTGGTAATTACTCAAAATATATATTAGCATAAAAACTTACTTGGTAACGAGCAACGGAGAGCTGTTGATAGTATAAAACATTGTGAGAAACGACTCCTTCTGAAGTAACATAGTTTTTGAGAAAGAGGTAATTTCTCACTAAAATAATAAAAACTTCCTATCTGAAAGCACACACATTTGTACAACAAGGGTGTTTTTTTCTTTCATCATTTTCTTGCAACTTCGATGACCAATTGAGCCCAAATTTTCACAGGCTTGTTATTTTATGCATATGTTGGGATACACCAAGTGAGAACACTGGTCTTTGACAATTACCAAACGTGTTCAGTGCCTTTAACATGGGATATGGGATGATTCCGTCCATGTAAAAAGCTTTTGGGTAGAAAGCGTCACAGTTAAGTATAATAAAAGCATTAGAAATTACTTGGCCTGACCCTCGACTGGTATTTCAGACTGCCACAAAGTAACATACCTTCAAGGCTAGGTAAGCAGAGCCATGAAATCGGGCCCTGATTGCATGGGTTTATCTCCGTTTGGGGTTTTCCCTCCCACATCTAAAACTTAACATTTCTTCTTGTTTCCTATTCATCCCGTTATTGGCGCTAACAAATTTTCCCTCCAAAAAGATACAAATGATCTGCCAATATTATGCACTCATTGGCTGACCTATCTAACTTTAGGACCAATCAAATCGTTTTTGCCACTACGCCTATGCTGATTGGTTGTTGGCCCGATCATCTGGATCTGGCAAACCAGTATAAATAGCTTCACACATCACAATTGCCTTAATGGGCCAGCATGTCCAACCGTCAACACAATGACAGTACATGCACATAAGCCTGATCTATCACGTATGCACGGCAACTGCCGGCCGATCCATGCATGTAACACACAGACTAGGAGAAATGTGATATGGTATGCCGAGTATAAAGCATTTGATCATAAAATTGATAAAATGAACTATACATCAGAAAATAAATTAAGCTCACATGACCTGACTCTCATCAATTCTGTCTTTGTTTTATATTTATGACAACTCAGGAGGTGATGACTGCAGATTTAAGGGATGGGACACTAGGACGTCCTGCTCAAAACCTCTCTTCATTAGTAAAAAGTGAGTCAAATGATGAACACAATTTACACACATGTATGTGAACCTTATATAGGATTTGAGGCATTGCATGGTGAGGTATCAATATATATTTGGTTTGCGGTAACACCATGTGTATATCTACTTGCTAGGTAGATTTTGTTCTATGAGAACTTGTCTTGCTTATTATTCTACTGCCGCAGAGTAGAATATTCGGAATTCGGGAGACTTCTCAGTTCTGAAAAGAACTGTCCTTATTAACTACTACCTGGGCGGGAGGTAGGAAATCGGGCGGGACTACTACTTTCGCTATGAGGATCGGGGGGACTTCTCGTTAATAACTACACTGCCGCGGAGTGAGTCTAAAAAAGGTCTGTGTGAACCTTACCTCACAAAGACATGTACTGGATTGGTAATTTTACAGATATTTGTTAGCTTCAATCTGAAAGCTCACTGATTATAAGTGTGATGGCAGTACGAAGCATTGAGCATGTAGATTTGTCTTGTTGGTAGGCATACACACAGCTGTGGGGACTTTTACACAATGGAACAAAGGTACCAACAACGTTTTTCTTTGTTCAACTTCGTCTCAGAAAAGGGAATAATAAAACAACAAGTGCAAGTCCCCAACAACTGTGTGTGCAAAAGAGAGTAATGCATTGGTATTTTAAACTAGAAATATCGTTTATCTTGTGTTTTGTTAGTCACAGCATGGGTGTATGCAGTCTACACAGTAACTCACACAAGGAACATATCTTGGCTTCGGGAAGGTAAGACAATTAATGAAACAAATTACACTTTTGCCTTATCTGTTTAGTTCTTATACCTACCACATGCTTTGTTTGTTTGTTTGTATGATCTTCCCAACAAGGGAACTCAGCAAAGCTCCCACAAGGGGATATAAACGCCAAGCTGGCGACAGGCAATCTCTCTCATACAAACATTGGTTTAACGTCTATGATTATGAATTGCACAAATCAATAAAGTGTGATTCAGTAACTAGACGACAGTACTTATTCTAGTCATTGTGAAATTAGTGGTTAGCTTGGGCGGATTTGAACCCACAACCTTGTTATTTGCATTATAATGCTTAATGTACATGTACTGAACATTCATTGTAGTTTGTACGGTTTATACTTATCATTGTTCTTGTAGTTACGATGAGTCAGTGTTGCTATGGGATACCAGACATATGAGGCAGCCAATCACAGAGACTGCAGTAGGTGGAGGGGTGTGGCGTCTCAAGTGGCACCCTCACCATGGCAACAAACTCCTAGCTGCCTGTATGCATAATGGATTCCATATACTGGATTGTCAAGTCATAAATGGTATGTGCATGAAATGTACGCGTCGTGTCGTGGCCGAGCGGTTAAGAGCACCGGACTCAAGCTCTGGTGTTTCTGATCAGCAGAGTGTGGGTTCGAGTCCCAGTCATGACACTTGTATCCTTGAACAAGATATTTTACCATAATTGCTTTGTCCTTCGGATGGTACATTAAACCGTAGGCAGAAAGAGTAGGGGTTAACCCCGGTGTTTCTGGATTACAGCAAGCACCCTGATATTAGGTTTCCTCAGGCTTGCGAGCTGCACTGATTAAGTTCACTAAAATTCAAAGAATAGGGGTTAACCACAGTGTTTCTGGTTCACATAGCAAGCACCTTTTTTTACAGGTTTCCTCAGGCTTGCGGGCTGCAGTGATTAATTTCACTAAAATACGGTTCATGCTTCCTGCGAATGCAAAACAGAAGTTAATTTGACGGCACAACTTTGTTTTCGCTGCAACTGTTTCGCAAGAGTTGAGCACAGTTCAACTCTTGCGAATTGTTCGTTGTGAATCTGTGACGTCAAATTCGCTTAACATTTGCATTTGCAGGAAGTATGAACCGTGCTTTATGAGGCATCCTCGGTTTCATTACCAGAAATACCTGCATGCCCTCATAAACTTACCTTGTTTCCTTTAACCACAGATGGAACTTCTCAACCTATTGTGGCATCATACATGAAACATGAATCGTTAGCATATGGAGTGGACTGGTGTAGAGAATCTCAGGAGTCACCCCTCACGGATACAATGGTGTCTTCCACTGAGCAATCTAAACCACCAGTGGATTCACAGTCCAGTCAGAACAGGGATGCACCATCAACGTTGGAAAGGGGTGTCAGAAGTAATACTCAGGAGCAAGGTTTGGAAGAAACTTACCATTCTGCATCATCTCAGGAGTCACCCCTCACAGATACAATGGCTTCTTCCACTGAGCATTTTGAACAACCAGTGGATTCACAGTCCAGTCAAAACAGGGCTGTACCATCAACGTTGGAAAGGGGTGTTCAGGAGCAAGGTTCGGAAGAAACTTACCATTCTGTATCATCTCTAACTACTTGTTTCCACGAGGTAAATCTTGCTCATGAGAGAAAGGAAGATTCACAGAGTCCGACGGCACAGGTTGCTTTACCGAGTCCCCTTCACAGAAGCAATATCCCAGCTGAGAGAACAGGTGGTGAAGATTGTAGTTCAACCATCCAGCTTGAGTCTCAATCGGACACCATTGCGTCATGTTCATTCTATGATCACATGCTTCATGTATGGAATGTTGATTGGAGTACATGTACATGATGGGCACTTACCCAAATATACATAATAATAATAAGAAAAATAATAATAAATCATTCTTATAAAGTGCATTCCGTCCATGGCGAGACCTCAATGCGCTGTACAGGCATGAAACTTACTTAACCCTTTCATGCACCATTTATTTTAGTAATAAATTGATCATATGAACACGCTAATTGTTTTTTTCAAATGGCGACCTCCCCAAAAAACAGATCAAAATAGCACCCTCAAGAGTCCTCTTTCCCATTCTGAAAACTGTGTGGTCGTGCGATCTCAATTTTTCGTTTTACAACTATTTTTCTGAAGGGACTGGTTGCTAGCGACCGATCGCCGCATGAAAGAGTTAATGAACATGATCAATTCTTAAACTACACATTATTATACAAAACAACGCATGACCAAGTATAAAAAAATGAAGTGAAATAACTGGCAGGAGAAATGTTTGAAAGTCACATGCTGAGCACATAGGTTTTAAGTGAACTCTTGAACAGATCTAGTGAGTTCGCATTCATTCCAGTAAAAGAGGTTGTCCTGTATTTCTTGAAATTGTTTGTATATTTTTTTTTATAATGAGAGACCGCCTAACATCACAAGGCCAGACAGCCACTTCAAGGAGATGGCTACACTTAACTGATTTGGGCTGTCGACCCAAATCAACTGTCACCAGGGGCACGTTGCCACCTACTCCTGTGGGCTGAAACAGGGTTACCTCCTTCACAGTCCGTAAGGATGTAGGCATGGGTATCATCCACTAGGAGCCTGGCTGGTAGAATGCACTACCTTCCCAACTTTGTACGAAGCAATTATGGTTAAGTGCCTTGCTCAAGGGCACAAGTGTCATGACCGGGATTCGAACCCACACTCTGCTTTGTCATCTTTGATAATGATGCGCATACATGTAAAATTTGAAAATAAAATCAAAGTTTCTGTTTTACATTCCATATAATAAATACTTTTTATTTAATACTTGCTACAAAAACTGGTTATAAACTGCACAAACTCCACTTACAAGAATTACAATGGTTAGTTTGTAAGCCTTACGCATATAAAAACAGCAACAAATTGTTTATATAACGTTATAATTCAGGAAATAATAATATTAATGATGTGAACAATTTTGATTAAAATACCTGTACTTCTTATTCACAGCAGTATTCAATGTTTGATGATGATTTGTTTAAAGAAAGATAGAACATTACTTTTGGAAGCATGTTTTATTTCAAATCTGTCATTCTCAGACAGTGGAAGTAAACATAACGCCATTGTTGTATTTTTAAAGAAACTTTTGGAATCCATTTTGTGTCAATAATTTCCACATAAATTGAAGAGTTATAAAAAAAAACCATCAAGTAAGTTTTGAGATGTGCCCCCTTTCTTCATATCAAAAGTTGATAAAAATCAGTGCAATCTCTATGAAATGCAAGATTTTATGTATTTTTCCATCGGGCTTTGTATAAATCGTGCCTACAGGAAGTCCAGGCTCTGTGGCTCTTTTGTAAACATGTGATGTTACAGGTCACATGGTCTCTAGACTGTTCCATTCACAAGCAATCTGTACCTGCTACCAAACAGTCTGAATATGCACAAGAATTGCAGTCTATTTGTAAATTATGCATAAATACTCCATCAAGATAGAACTGTATACATGTATGTAAAAACAAACCTCTAAAAGTTTAAGAACGTTCAACTGGATTATAATGTTGAAGTTAAACATCAATCAAGTATTTAATAGATGTTGCTGTACTCGCTGCTTAAATATAGGATTCGAACTGCCGCTAGCTACCGGGCAATCTCGGTTGTCTAGTGGTAAGACATCTGCTCTAGAATGGCAAGGGTCGTGGGTTCGAATCCCACCTGTGGGCTATGCAAGTAGATTTTTTCATAGGAATTAGGAAAGTACTGAGTATACAATGTTTAACACATATCGGTGTATGGGTTAAAAAACAAATTAATAAACCATGTATTAAGCCTAAATTCTGACTAATTTCTTGTACCTGTTGTCATTTTGTGCTTACCATAGCATTTTTGCTGCTGTGATGAACATTTCTACTTACAGGGTTTCGAGCCAGACCTGGCTGTCAACTAAGCAAGGATTCCTTAGTTATGCAAAGTACACTCACACCTAACCAAAATTCTTTGCTTACCCTTGAAATATGCTTAGCGTAAATGCTGAAAACCCTGCTCCCATAAGCACCTTTTCTTTGCTTCTGGTTAGCAGTGTGATAAACTACGTAAGGAATCCTTAGTTATGCAAAGTGCACTCACACTTTACAAAAATTTGTTGCTAACCCTTGAAATATGCTAAGCGTAAATGCTGAAATCCCTGCTCCCATAAGCACCTATTCTTTGCTTCTGGTTAGCAGTGTGATAAACTAAGTAAGGAATCCTTAGTTATGCAAAGTGCACTCACACTTTACAAAAATTTGTTGCTAACCCTTGAAATATGCTAAGCGTAAATGCTGAAATCCCTGCTCCCATAAGCACCTATTCTTTGCTGATGGTCAGCAGTGTGATAAACTAAGTAGGGGATCCTTAGTTATGCAAAGTAAACTCAGACTTAACCAAAATTCTTTGCTAACACTTGAAATATGCTAAGCGTAAATTCTGAAATCCCTGCTCTCCATAAGTGCCTATTCTTTGCTTCTGGTTAGCAGTGTGATAAACTAAGTAAGGAATCCTTAGTTATGCAAGGTACACTCACACTTAACCAAAATTCTTTGCTTACCCTTGAAATATGCTTAGCGTAAATGCTGAAATCCCTGCTCCCATAGCGCCTATTGTTTGCTTCTGGTTAGCAGTGTGATAAACTAAGTAAGGAATCATTAGTTATGCAAAGTACACTCACACCTAACCAAAATTCTTTGCTTACCCTTGAAATATGCTTAGCGTAAATGCTGAAATCCCTGCTCCCATAAGCGCCTTTTCTTTGCTGCTGGTTAGCAGTGTGATAATATTAAGCCCGTTGCATATCTCAGGATGTTGTGTATTTTTGGTTGTTGTTTACATTGACCATATTTCATGCAAATTTAATTCTCTTAATTGGTTGAATTAGTTTCGACAATGTATAAACTCTTCACAACTTTGTGGTTTTCTAAGCTGAAGAGCTACTAGACACGGCAACCCTGTTTATTGTTTTTCCTACGACAAAATATTTTGAAATCCACACCCATGTTAACTAGCATCTGTGAATGTACATAAAAAATACATTACTGTATGGGACTGAGTTATTTTACTTCATGCTACACTAGGCTGACACTTTATAGTTACTTTTTCTGTATTCGGGAGATGCACCACATTGGGGCGACAATTTGTTGTTTTTTCTACCACTTTAAGACCAAAGTTTATTGTCACAAATATCCTAAATCTCTTTCTTGGGCAGAAACAAGCTATTTGGGAAGAGTGGAGTTTTTAGAGATTGACAGAGAAAAAAGTAATTATCATAATTTACTGTTATGTGTTGAAATAATTTGTAATACGTAATATATTTTTGAACTATTCATTACTCGTATTTTATTTGTAATCAATCACAATGATGTGGAAATAAAACCTTGAACTGCAAGGGCGCAGTGTAACAATCTTATCAGGAAGTTGATTTGTCACATGCTCATGCTCTTTTTTTAGCGTTAAGACGTCTTTGTAAAACTAAAGGTTTCATTTTAACAAAGATTCATCTTAAGATGAGATGTTAGTATTTAACCTTAGACATTTGTATTGTGACATCACACTTTGCTTAGCAAATAAGATTGAGTCACAGTTAAGATCAATCTTAGCTCCCTGTGAAATTACCCCAAAAGATCTAACAAAAAAGCACTAAATTCACAAAGGTCCATCGTACATCGGTGTTGGGGGAAATATGAAGATTTGTTTTACTGCTCCACAGATCAAACCGAAATTTCATGAGTTCACCTTCAAAAATCACTGTTTACAACTCAAAGTGACTTTGCTATTAGACTTGTAGTCTCTATAAATGTAAAAATAGTTAATAACGATGATGATTTAAAAGGCAAAGTACACCTTTTTGAATCGTTCAATTGTTTTAATCCTACATAAATGTAGATATATACAGTAAAACTATCCTGTCCAAATTTCATTTCAAAAGGTGGTAGCAGTTTTTGAGATATCGCCAAAAATCTGGAGCGGTTATGTCCATGCAGGAAGAGTATTCCGTATTTGGAATACAGTCCGAGAAACGTTTCATGCAGAAGTGTTTCTCAGATTGAAATGTTTTTGAATCCTTTTCTCAAATTCAAAATTCCTTAGAAGGGAAACGTTTCTCAAAATGTTATACATTATCAACAGCCACAGTGCTTCTTTCCAAGTAAGTTTTTATGGTCATTAATTTTTGGAGTAATTACCAAAGGTATACCCTCCGTTTAACTAACTTATATAATTCCAGGAAACAATAGCAAATGTTTTCAGGAAACAATAGCAAATGTAGCCAATTACACACCATCTACTTTGAGACAACTGAAAATGAGAAACACTGCATCTACATTTTGTCTTCTATAACAATCCAAGCTAATAAAACTCAAAAGACTGCTGCTAAATGCTTGCTTTCTGGATAGTTGTTTGCATAATTTCAGTCTCTGATTTCGCTGCAAAGTTTGAGCAAAAAAGAACATTTTTGAAATTTAATTGTTTAAATGAAACAAACCATTGAATTAACTTACATTATTGCTGTCAAAGTTACATTATATACTCTTGCAAAAGATGTCACTTCCCACTGACTGGGACGCCATTTTGTGGTAAACAAATTGCCACTATATAGCAATTTGTCTGTCCACACTTCCAAACAGCACACACGGTTCAATTTCATAAAGCATATAAGCACAAAAACTTGCTAAGCACAGAAAAATCTTGCTTAGCAGAAACAGGTTACCAACCCAAATTCGGTAAAGTTTACAATATCAATTTCATAAAGCCTGTAAGCACAAAAACTTGCTAAGCACAGAAAAATCTTGCTAAGCAGAAACAGGTTACCAGCCCAAATTCTATAAAGTTTACATTATCAATTTCATAAAGCCTGTAAGCAAAAAAACTTGCTAAGCACAGACAAATTTTGCTTAGCAGAAACAGGTTACCAACCCAAGTTCTGTAAAGTTTACATTGTTGCGACTGGTGCCCCACTCATTTTTTGCTTAGCAAAGAAATTTTATAAGCAGTATTTTCTGCTTCACAGCTTTATGAAATTGGGCCCAGGGCCCATTTTCATAGAGCTGCTTAAGCACAAAATATTGCTTAACAAATTTCTGCTTAGCAGAAATGAGCAGGATACCAGTCACAGATTGTACATGTGAAATAGTATTTTGGCCGGTAACCATATTCTGGTAAGCATAATTTTGTTGTGCTTAGCTTCTTGTTGTGCCTTAAGCAGCTCTATGAAATTGGGCCCAGGCCTGTTGATGCGGCTAAGATTTGTGTGACTTTCGAACCATTTTACTTAGGGCTGGTCTTGTACGCTCCCCATCCATGGAAGCACCGAAGGAATTTCCAGGGTTCTCGGCCTTTGCGGATGGTTGCTAGCTTTCTGTTGGGTTCATCTTCTTTGTTGCGCATGTGTTGGACATACACCTAGACAAGCAACAAGCAGAGAGAATGATGCCCTTAGACTGATACGGTGGATAGGTTAAATGCAAGGATGAAACGCGGATAAAGATGACTGTCGGATTAAACCATGCAGGCTGATGGTTCTTGTGATTGATTTAGCTAGGTGTGCTACATTTTTTAGGCAGCACAGCACAACTCCCAAGGGAGCTGAGATGGTTTAACCCTTACAGTGCCGGCCTCGTTTTGGTAATTCTGTATCCACAGGCCAGCAATTTTTTTTAGAACGTAAAGGAACGTTGGCGGTCTGTGGATGGATATTCAGCATGACGTTTCAGAACGTTGGTGACACTCGAAGGGTAGAACGTAAGGTAGCCTGAACACCCGACGTCACACTTCGAGGCTCGTGAATAAAGTGTACTTATCATTGTGGATAAAGACAGGGGACCAGTCTAAAGTCAGTCTAAATGTAAGGGAACGTTGGCGGCCTGTGGACGGATATTCAGTATGAAGTTTCAGAAGGTTGGCGGCGCTCGAAGGGTAGAATGTAAGGTAGCCTGAACACCTGACGTCACACTTTGAGAGTCGTGAATAAAGTGTATTATTATCCTTGCGGATAAAGACAAGGGGACCAGTCTAAACGTAAGGGAACGTTGGCGGCCTGTGGATGGATATTCAGCACAACGTTGGCGGCGCTCGAAGGGTTAAGGAATGAAATAAATGGCCCAGTGACCAGGGGTAAAAATAGTGGAGCACCATGAGCGTCACTGAGTGACTGATTTGAGCGCTACATAAGAAGCCACTATTATTATTATTAACGCATTAAGGAAACGAGAAGCTTTTAATGAAGCGATCTATTTTGACAAGATGTGGATTCTCACCTGAGCACTCTTGAATGATAGTTTCCTCTCTACTTCACTGCTATTAGGTCCACACCATAGATAGACTTCATTCCCAGTGTCTAATATCATCACATCATCATCGGCAAGATCGTCCTACAAAAAAATACATTTCATAATACAAGGTTATAAATTCAAAGGGTGGGTATACCTTTGGTAATAGACTGTGCAAGTCTCGTGCATATTTGAACTTCCAGGACCATTGTGGTCCCAACCATATGGAGATTTATGTGGGCAAGAGTTTGTTTTGTCAATTATTTTAGTTTAACGTGGTTTATGACCATGAAAAATATTCATGTTGTTGGGAATGTAATACTAAGTGATAAAAAATAGGAGAGTAAAATCAATTCAATAATATAACAAAGAAAACCCAATAATTAAACTTGACCTCAGCTTCCGGTTGCTGCAAAAAATTAAGAATTTTGTGCTCACCACCGATCACAAAACTTATGTAAACGCTTGGTTTGGATGCGTGATGATAATCGCCAGGTGCTGTAATTGCAACGCGAAGCCTTTTCATAGCAGTCTATGGTTGTTGAGGCGTCAGCGTCCTCTATAAACTGCGCCAAGCGTTAATTTTTTTTTTGCCTGTGTGACCATCGCGAATACACTTAAGTGGTTTCTGAAAAGTTAAGATCAAATAAGCATCCCTGTCCCAGAGTTTTAATAAGGGAATAAAAGAGTAGGCGACGAGTTCTTAAACGGCCGTTTAAAACCGGCAGGGTCGTGGCCGTGTGATAAAGGCCCGAGCCGGGCGAGGGCCTTTATCGCACGGCCACGACCCTGCAAGGTTTTAAACGGCCGTTTAAGAACGAGTCACTACTCTTTTATTCCCATTCATAAATGCCCTTATGTTAAAAAGCAATATAATGTCACAATTATAGACAATGTCACAGTGTTTCTTTTGCGAATTTTTCGAAGTTTGCAAATTTCCAAAAACTTTTGTAAAAATGTTTTGTGCGCGTCGGTCGGTGTGTATACGCGCGTGTACACACATATTACGCGCTGTTACTAATAGCTATGAATTGCGTTCTGCGTAATTTAAATTGGTGTACATGAGCTTGCGCGCCCAACACGCGAAGCCAGCCGGTCTTAAACAGCTTCAGCTGTGTCTTTATCAACCGTTTAAACACCCCCACGTGATGCGCTCTCCACCAATAGGAGTAGCGAAACTGTCTGGGGTATTTATGAATTTAGCTTCAATAATAATGAACACATTATTTGTGTATTTATTCTAAAAACTAAAACTGATTTTATAAACATGTAATGAGTACTTTTGTTAAAAACAAGGGGCTTGTCCAGGTGTTTCTGGCATGGTGGGCAGAGGATAGCACCACATCACCTTGTTAACACTTACAGTGTAAATGTGTTTCAAATATAGTTCTGCATACCTGTCAATTTGAGATGCCAGGCGTAGATAAAGCACCATTTAAAAACTGCATATAATCATTGTTGGGACTTACCTGGCAGAAATCTGAGCATTTTTCAGACACAGTGAAGAAACCCTTCTCGTTGGAGCAGCGGAACAGTCTAGAGTGATGCATATAGTAGGCAGACTCATCGTATTTACGCTGACCACCGAGAGCCACCCACCAGAAATTCTCTGGCTCCTCCCCTTCACTAAGAAGCTGGAAACTATGGGCATCCTGTCATGTAGAATTAAAACCAATGATGAATCATACAGCTACTTGACATCAGCTCAATTCACTTCAATGTAAAATCTATTAGTACACGCAAAGGTTAGCTGCGAAGCGTCCCAAGCGCCCTATATTTATCAATATAGGACTCCTATATTAAATTTGGAGTGTCGGAACAGTTTTCATGGCAAAATAAAGTATGACATGTGACGCGTGTTCCACCAATCAAATGACAAGGATCTATATTAGTGCAGTATGTAATTTTTTTTTTTAAATTATGAGATATCGCCCAACTCACAAGGCCGGACGGCCACTTCAAGGTGAGGGCTACACTTTTACTGTCACCAGGGGCACGTTGCCACCTACTCCTGGGGCTGAAACAGGGTTGCCCCTTTTACAGTCCGTAAGGATGTAGGCGTGGGTATCATCCACTAAGAGCCTGGCTGGTAGAGCAGAATGCACTACCTTCCTAACTTTTACGAAGCAATTATGGTTAAGTGCCTTGCTCAAGGGCACAAGTGTCACGACCGGGATTCAAACCCACACTCTGGTGCTGACAACACCAGAGCTTGGGTCCGGTGAACTAGACCACTCGGCCACGACACACCACGAAAGTAATGATAAATATAGGACACTTGGGATGCTTTGCGCATACTAACAGATTTTACATTGAGTATCCACTGATTGTGTTACGTGTTATTAGCGCCGAAGTAAGCTTGCGCGCCAACATGCATATGGCTATGAATACTGAACGCGCTTTAGCAAATGCATTCATCACATGATATCAAATTGCAGGCTAATCAAACGGAAATAATTCAAACCAGGAATTGCATCCAATTCTTTGCCTTCTACCTTCTTGTTACAATGTGACTCGACCATCAAGCATGAAAACCCTTGATTGTCATACATCGTCACAGAGTGTTTTTCTGTCTGCAGGAAAGGGAAGCCAGAGCAGATACAGTGGGGAGTTCTGCACTGGGGCATGCCTGCAACTGTGCACAGAACGAACTGTGTACTATGTGTGTACTGTGTGGATGCATTCATGATATATTATCTTCAAGCAAACTTGAGTCCTCGATTCTGATTGGTCGACCCATAGCAACAAGAAGTGTTATATAAACCTATTGCACGGCCAATATCACACCCTACGCATTGCGCTGTTCTAACCTTTGCGCACTGTTATGCTATACACAAAACCTACAGCTGTTCCAACACCGCTGTTCCAAGTTTGCTTGAAGATAAATTTGTTATCACACGTGTGCTCATGGAATACGGAAAATATATCGCAGCTGCGTCCCTTATCAAACTTTGCCTTCGGCCTCGTTGGATATTTTGTCCATATTCCACTCACGCTTGTGTGACAACCAATAATATTGCAGGCTGTCATAGTTTATCTATCATTTAAAACCATGGCGGATGATACTAAATGGTCAGAGAGTGGGAGGGTTAACTATTTACAATGCCTCATAAGAACTACTCACATCAAACATGTCGTACGCTAACTCCTCACTGACATGGGCCATATCAGGATCTGCTTTACTACCGATCCATGTATACACAATACCCTTACTATCCTGGTTCTTGAATGGCACCTTCAGAATGTAGCTGCAAAAATATCAAACATGAAATAGTTGTTGATTACTGACTAGGGTCCAATTTTATAGAGCTACGTATTAAGCACAACGAGTACTAGCACAAAAAAACATTTTGGTTACCAGCAATAGGTTACCAGCCCAAAATATCATTTCACAAAGTATAATTTGCGACAGGTTTCCTGTTAAATTGTACTTAGCAAATATGTGTTAAGCAACATTTTTTTTTCTTCAATCTTACCAATGTTGTACACACCCTTTAAGCACCTCTATGAAACTGAACCCACGAAATGTCACTTCCTTTTTGTTTGTGCAGCAGCATTTTGCAGACTTTTGGCAGGAGGGATATGCAGTAGATTTCCAATTAGCTCAATTCATGAAATAACATTTGGATAGATCAATTACAAACTAATATCTGCTCTCTGCTACTAGCTTTTTCCCTTTGACTAACTTTGTTCAACTAATACTTAAATGAGTGTGTTATGTAGTCATTTAGCCTTTGAGAAGGACTGTTCTTTGAGAACTTGTCTTGCTACATTCTACTGCCGCAGAGTAGATTTTGGAATTCAGGAGACTATTCTACTGCCACAGAGTAGATTTTTCGGAATTCGGGAGACTACCAAGTACTGAAAAGAACTGTCCTGCTTCTTAACTACTACCTGGGTGGAAGGTAGGAAATCGGTTGGGACTATTACTTTCGCTCAGTGGATCAGGGGGACTTCTCGTTATTAACTTCACTGCCGCGGAGTGAGTTCTTAAATGGTCTCAACGTTTCGACTAGCTTGCTCTAGTCATCATCAGGAGACATAAAAATGGTAACAAGAAAATGTATTTATTTGAGTATTACCAGAACTCTGAGTTGAGCCACTGTACCGTTGGGTGAACCTGTACACAGCGGATACACAGTGGGTTGCCGTTCGCTCGGATATGATAGAAGGATGGGTTCAGACTATCCTCAGCTGACTGAGCTGCTGATGGCAGTCTGCGGCGACCTCGGTTGATCACAAAATTCTTCTTGAAGTGGGAGAGGAATTTCAGGTTCTCTTGTTGCTGAAACAGGAAAAAAGGTAAATATCAATAGAATATCAAAAAAGCAAATAAAATGAAGCCATGTTCCATCAGCTTGTGTTCATAAATTGCTAGCACAGTCTGATACTTTATCTATATAATATAATATAGTCTTATATAGCGCACAGATCTACCAATAAGGTACTCAAGGCGCTTGAACAGACAGACAAATTCTAAGACAGGTTTTTGAACTTCTTGAAATTATGCGACCAAATTTTATGTAGCACCTTATAATGGTTTACAAGGTGCTGCGGCGCATTCAGCAGCCACTGCCAGAAACACCTGGGGCAAACCCCTTTTCTTCGCAATAAGTGTAACCGAGTTCTTTTACGTGCTTTACACACGCACTTGGCCAACGGCTTTACGTCCCATCCGAAGAACAAAGCAATTATGGTTATAAGGACACAAGTGTCCGACCGGGGCTCGAACCCACACCCTGCTGATCAGAAACACCATGCAGGATGACTGATGCTCTTGAGGCTGAAGGTTTCTTCTCCACTTTCTTCAAAGGTGGGGCTAAGTTGATCTGTTTGTCCGCTATGCAAGTTTAGCTTGAGAACACACATGAATTTTGTAACAAGAGACAGCTAGGTGAATCCTCAAACTAGAACTTAATTTCCCAGCACTAGATTGTGGCAAGTTGTGGCCGAGCGGTCAAGCACCAGACTCAATCTCTGGTGTTTCTGATCAGCAGAGTGTGGGTTCGAGTCCCGGTCACGACACCTGTTCTCTTAAGCCAGACTCTTAGCCATTATTGCTTCGTCCTGCGAATGGCACGTAAAGCCATAGGTCCCGTGTGTTGTATAATGCATAAAAAACGAACCAGTTACACTTATTGCTAAGAGAAGGGGTTTGCCCCGATGTTTCTGGCAGTGGCTGCTGAATGTGCTGCAGCACCTTGTAAACCCTTACAAAGTGCATGTAAATCCTTTACAAGGTGCAACATAAATGGGTCTCATAATTCATCCAAACTTCAAAACCTGTCTTAAAAAGTGTTTCTCTTTGTTCCAAGTGCCATGAGCACCTTATTGGTGGAAAAGTGCGCAATATAAGACTCCAATATTATTATTTAAGTTGGCTCAAGTGGTTTCTCCCTGCCTTTCAACTCAATGGAACCCGGTTTGAATCCCGGATTGGATTGCATCTGGTTTTGATTTTCAGTCCCTACCTGATTGCGTGGGTTTTCGCCATGTTTGGGTTTTCGCCATGTTTGGGTTAACGCTGAAAGTTCTTCATCATCTCCTATTCATAGGTATCTTCAGACCTATTGGTCACACAGAGCAAGTCGCTTTTGAGGGTCCCTCGATTTCACTGCCAGAAAGATTTAAGACAAACTCCCTACCTGATATAAGCGTACAACTTCTAGCTTGTTTCCAAACAGCGACTCAAACTTCTTCTGTAGACTGAAGGTGAACGTCAGCCATCCCATATTACTGGCATCCCTTCCCTGCCAGAAGTAGACGGTGCACTGGAAGTCCTCCTCAGGCTCCTCCTCATCCTCCTCATCATCTTCACTCTTCTCAGGGACTTCTGCCTTCTTCTCGTCATCCTCTGGGATGTCCTTTGGGACCCAGTAGCGACACAGGAAGACGTAACACTCACCGCTATAGAAGTGACCTTTGAATAACAATAACAATTTATAAAAGTTTTATACTTGAATTTAATGGGGCAAGTATAGACTAATCCATTTTAGGTCATTTTCATAGGCCCGTAATAGCCCTAGGTAGGACTCATACACAAATGCAGTGTCCTAGAACTGGACCCTCGTATCCAGGACCTCATTGTAGTATTTATACGAAAGTGAAAAGGCCTCCAGGGCTAACCCTGCACCAGTGTTTTCCGCCTTTATTTGGGACGCACTATGAGTAGCATGCAGGCTTTAACTTGCGGCACGCTGGTCAGCTTCCTGTCATTGCATCAACATCATTGGTTGGAGATGCCTATGATGCGTAAACAAATTAGGTTTTTGTGTTGTTGGACCTGTAGGTCTTTATGTGGCTGTTGGACCCGAGGTCTTTGTGTAGTTGGACCTGTAGGCATTCATGTTGATGTTGGACCTGTAGGTCTTCATGCTGTTGATGGACCTGTAGGTCTTAGTGTTGTTTTGGTCTCTGTGTGACCTACAAAGGACCCAATGGCTTTAGTTCCCACTTACAACTTCTAAGGTTGCCATTGTTGGCTGTCTAGGCATAACAAAATTAGCACTGGGTGTAATGTATGGCATAATGTCTACCCAGTAATGGCGGCCATGATTGTTTCTAGAATTCCTCTTTACTTAAGATATATTGTATGTCAAAATGAAGCAGATGAAAATACTCTCAATTATGCTGGAAGTTTTTGTATTATACTACCTTTGTTCATATGAAAATATTAACAAAATCCATGATTGTTTTTTCTTGTAAATTGGGGTTGAACAAAGAAAAATTGACTAGAGCAGGATTTGAACCAATGACCTCCGGATTAAAGTGCGCTCTACCAACTAAGCTATCTAGCCCTGTGTTGGCGGTCTCCCTATTCTGTCAATATCTTTGGTTGGCAGTGCTAGTCAGAAGCCATACAACCTTTAACTGCCCTGTAGCCAGAGATCACATCCAAATTTACAATACAACCTGAGAAGCGGCAGCCAAGGGATCACCTTAAGGGGATGTGACTTTTTGTTTCAACTATCAAGCAATAAACCACAAAGGAAACTGACTAGGCAAATTTTAAATAATTTTGGGTCGAACAAAGACAAATTTACTAGACCGGGACTTGAACCAATGACCTCCGGATTTGTTTTTCTTGTGTGAGTTCTTTTGAAAAAGAAAGAACATCACTATCCAAAACTATGATTTAAAAACCTTTCTATGAGCGATTGAAAACACAGCTGCAAAACTCATCACTGCTACAAAACATTTTTCGGCATCCCCAGCATGCACTAACTAGCTATACCTATTTCTTTGTCTGGCAGTCGAACAAACTTCTTGCCCTCCAAGACAAATGACTCCATCCCATCAAGATCTTCGTTCCAATCATCCATCAATTGTTCCTAATAGAAAGAAAAGAGACAAGAAAGTGCCACATCAGGTTCAACAAACTTTTACTCAATCCAGAAGACCTGTAGGTCTTTGTGTTGTTTATGTTGGACCAGTAGGGCTTCATGTCGATGGATCTGTAGGTTTTTGTGTTGTTGGACCTGTAGGCATTTGTGTTGTTTTTTGTTGGATCTGTAGGGCTTCATGTCGATGGATCTGTAGGTTTTTGTGTTGTTGGACCTGTAGGTCTTCATAATGCTGTTGGACAAGTAGGTCTTCATGTTGTTGGACCTGTAGGTCTTTGTGTTGTTTTTGTTGGACCTGTAGGGCTTCATGTCGATGGATCTGTAGGTCTAACGTTGTTGGACCTGTAGGTCTTCATGTTGTTGTTGGACCTATAGGTCTCTGTATTGTTGTTGTTGGACCTGTAGCTCTTTGTGATGTTGTTGGACCTGCAGATCTTTTTGTTGTTCAACCTGTAGGTATCTGTGTTTTTGTTGAACCTATATGTCTTTGTGTTGTTAATGGACCTCTATGTTGTTGATGAACCTCTAGGTCTTTTTGTTGATGAACCTCTAGGTCTTTTTGTTGTTGGACCTGTAGGTCTTCATGTTGATATTGGACCTGTAGGTCTTCATGTTGATATTGGACCTGTAGGTCTTCATGTTGATATTGGACCTGTAGGTCTTCATGTTGATATTGGACCTGTAGGTCTTCATGTTGTTTTGGTCTCTGTGTGAGGCTTTGGTTACCACACCTGACTTAAAGGAACGTTACAGAACTGGTAATTAAAATTTTCTTTAAGATCACAGATTTACATAAAACTTACACGGTCTAATGATGATGATAGTAGAAAACATCCCTAAAAATATTTCTGTCTGAAATGCCATATTTGATGAGAAATAAATAAAACTAATTTCCGATTGGAGTTTATCGCTCATGAGCATTTTATTCATGCATTGTATAACACATGCAAGTGTGTAATCGGTTTTTCACTATTTTCTCGTGACCCAGATGGCCGATCGATCTCAAACTTCTACAGGTTTGTCAGTTTATGTATGTGGTGGATTATATAAAGTGCTTAACTGTTTTGTTAGCAAAAACCAATTCTGTAATGTTCCTTTAAGGTCCTTAGTTTTAAAGCTTGACATGAAGGTCTATACAAGTTTTGGTATCAATTTGTATATACAGGTCTTAGTCTTAAATTGGCACTTACTACTTCTGCGCTTGCCATTGGAGGCTGTCTGGGCATAAACAACGCTGACAGATCTGTCTTCATTTCATTCTTGTCATCTGCATCCTATCAATCAAACAAAAATATCATCTTAACGTAAATGTAACAGTGCATTGATGTCAGGAGTTGTTATAATTAGATATGACTAAGCTCAATTAGTCGACGGCCAGAGTTGTAGTCGAGTCACTAAGGTCAAGTCCAAGTAAGAGTCTTGAGTCACTTATGGTGAGTTTCAGTACAAGTCACGTGTCACTAGGTTTGAGTAGGAGTCCGAGTCACAAGTCATGAATCATCATCCACCCAGAATCAGAAATCATCGTTTACCCAGGAACAAAAATTATCGTTCACCTAGGAACAGAAATTATCGTTCACCTAGGAACAGAAATCATTACCACCCAGGAGCGTGAATCCATTTTGTTTCTTTCCAAGTCCAAGGTACTATCTAATTGTGTTTCCCCTGACCAATTTGGTGCATCGTTTTCTAACCTTTGACCCACCCTAGAGCTACCAACATAAACAATGACCCTTCAAAGGACAATGTTACCCCAAAACAAGGTGTACCACCTTGGGCTTCAAGAATTAAGGGAAGACAACAGCTTTACACTTAGGAGTAGAAGGTAGCAATGAATACCTTTTGTATGGTTGCTTTCTGAATGAATGCCTCCGCACGACGAGTGTAGTCCACTGCCAAGACGTCATCCCATCCCGGAAACTTAGACTTGAACACTTGGCTCTCAGTTCTGTTGAATAAACATGGGTACAAATACTAATAATAATCATACACTAATAATAATCATAAAAATAATAATGTTTGAGTCTTATATAGCCCTTGTATCCACCAATAAGTTGATCAAGGCGCTTGAACAAAGAGAAACACTTTTTAAGACAGGTTTTTAAGTTTAGAAATTATGAGACCCATTTATGCAGCACCTCATAGTGGTTTACACGGTGCTGTGGCGCACTCGGCAGCCACTGCCAGACACAACGGGGCAAACCCCCTTCTCTTAGCAATAAGTGTAACTGGGTTCTTTTACGTGCATTACACAGGACCGACCACTTAATATCCCACCTGAAGGACCAAGCAATAGTGGTTAAGTGTCTTGCTTAAGGACACAAGTGTTAAGACCAGGACTCGAACCCACACTCTGCTGATCAGAAACACCAGAGCTTGAGTTCGATGTGCTTGACCGCTCGGCCACAACATGCCATGATAGAAACAAGTCCAGAGGGACTGGTAAACTGTATTTGATTATGAAGTGTTAGCTGTTTGTCTATCAAGCAATAAACCACATGGGAAACTGACTGGATAATTATAAAAATACATTTTTGGGATGAACGAAGACAAATTGAGCGGGATTTGATCCTGCGACCTCAAGGTTTACGTGTGGATGTTCACCAACTGAGCTAAATTTATAGCCCTATATTGGCGGTCTCTCTATTTTGTCAATAATGTTTGGGGAGCACCAGTCAGAAGTCATACAACTATACACTGCCTGAAGCCAGGAATCAACCCCATCATGATACAACCTGGGAATGGCATGGTAAGGGGATCACCTTAAGGGGGTGCAACTTTTTTTCTGATACAGTCACCGTGGCGGGAACTTCTCCAATCAAAACAGCGTAATGGTTTAGTTCACAATCTGACTCAATCACTTTTTAAAATCATTTAGTAACAGTACACGCAAATGTAAAAACCAACATCAATATTAATACGATAACAAAATTAGTTGACACTGTAAGGAAAGATACTGATGATATGGATTATGGGTCCATCATGCCAAGTCAAAATGGCATCCACTTTTTCAGTTTTGTAGGATCAACCACGGCAAGCAAGTGTTATTTTCTTTCCACACACATAATGAAACACACAAAATAAAAAAGAGGTATACCTCCAGCTAAGTTAATTCAAATTGGATGCAAATACGTAGTTAAAAACCTCAGCTCCTTCTAAGCTGTTTATCAAGCAAAACAAAATAAGAAATGTACAGAGGAATTGGTCTCATACTTCAAAAACGTAGCTCCACTTTACCTTGCAGGAAAATAATGAATGTTAAAGCGCTTTGAACGTCACTGAGTGACGGATATGTGCGCTATATAAGAAGCCACTATTATTATTATACTTTTGTCATTTTTTATGTTAACACATCAATGTTAGTCCTTTTAACCACAGTCGTGTAATTATGAGTCGAATAGTTAACCTAAATGAATTTGGAATTTGAAAAACCATTAGCTTGCTTTTGTCAGGACTGGTATGCCCGAGGCCAAGCATATTTTTGGGTTAAGCTAAAAGGAACAGGGTCGTTTCAAATTAGACAAACCAGAAGATGGGTTTGGGATGATTGGGTAGGGGTAGTTAAGGTTCTTAAAGTATATTAAACACAGACAGTGGAATGATCATAATCTGCAGTGACAAAGCTGAAGAATAGACATTTTCAGCCATCAGCCTTAGCCAATGTTGAAGCCATCAAATCACGGCCATTTTTGTGGCGTGTCGTGGCCGAGCGGATAAGAGCACCGAACTCAAGCTCTGGTGTTTCTGATCAGCAGAGTGTGGGTTTAAGTCCCAGTCGTGACACTTGTGTTCTTAACCATTATTGCTTTGTCCTTCGGATGGGTCGTAAAGCCGTAGGTACCGTGTGTTGTGTAATGCACGTAAAAGAACCCAGTGCACTTATCGAAAAGAGAAGGGGTTCGCCCCGGTGTTCCTGGTTTGATCGGCAGCATATTGCGCCACAGCACCTTGTAAACCATTACATGGTGCTATAAAGGAATAGGTCTCATACTTCAACGTAGCTCCGCATACCTTGCAGGAAAAAATACTGAGCGCCTTGATACGCCCCTAGGGGTGTGATAAAGCACTATATAAGAACCCAGTATTATTATTATTATTTTAGCCATTTGTTTGCTAACTGCCACAGCGACTTTATCATGCCACTAAATGTGAATAAATAAAATGAATTTAAACTCTCTAAACATGTTCTAAGGTAGTTTTTGATATAAATACAAAAATATGCAGCAGCTTACTTGAGTGGTTTAATATACTGTTGTTAATCATTACATTGTCTGGTATTATGAGCAGAATCTATCAATCTATCAATAAATTGATCGATCAATCAATCAATTAATCAAACAATCAATAAATCAACCAATTAATCAATTGATCAACCAATCAACCAAATTACTGCAATCGATCAATCAATCAAAGAGTCAATCAATCAATAAATAAATAAATCAATGAATAAATGAATGAATGAATCAATGAATGAATCAATCAATTAATTAATCAACAAAACAATCAATCAAATAATCAATCATCAATTAATCAACTGATCAGTTAATCAATCAATCACACAATAAACCAATCATTCAATTTCTTAATCAATCACTCAATCAAATAAACAGACTTCTAATTAATCTATCAATGGACAAATTGTTTTTAAAACAAGAAACAATCCAAATCTGCATAAAAAAATTTGAATGTTAGTTTTGCATGCAATGGAAAGAACTCGCTTCACTTCCATGGTAACAATCTGCATAAAGACAAAGACAAATATTAGCAATGAATTATGCATGCAACAGGAGAACTCCTCCCAGTTTAACAACCAAAATCTGCATAAAAACATAGAATGTTAAACATTAATTATGCATGCACAAGCAAGTCGCCTCCCCCTTTTGTCATTCTCCAGCCAATCAGGCACAGGTTGTCAGTGGTTGGAGCCATCACTCATGGTGGGGGGGGGGGTTGCTTCTAAGGGGGGGCGGGGCTTACCGCATTCTTTCAATCATAGATTTGAGCACCACCTCTGCAGTGCGTGTGTAGTCAACGGCTAGGACCTCATCCCAGGTAGAGAAATGTTGCTTGAATAAATAGGGTTCATACCTGAAGGGGTTTAGAGAGTTTACAACCCACCGGATTGCAAGACACAAAACAATGCTGTGAGAACAAAACCTGGCTTTCATAAAAATGGGTTGATGGGAAAACTTCAAACTGGAAAGGAATATTTCACAGCACAGCTAACCAGTTAGCTATAAAGGAAGCATACACCTAGTGATTATGAGGAGTTCTTGACTGTGATTTAAGACAATCTTAAAGTAACACTTGAACGGTGTACAGTACAGGAATGATCTTCGATCCTTGAAACAAATACACACAATTGATTGAGTACAAGGGCTGACCTACAAATCGTTGCAAAAACGTTGTATCTCCTGAAATAGCAATTATGTTACGTGCGGGTTTGCAATTGTCAAAAGGTTGTTTCTCGCTTAAAATAGCCTGGATGTACAAACAAAACAAGTACGCCCCGAGACACAATGATTTTCGTGCAAGATCTGACGTTTTTGCGAAATAGAGATATAAAGTTTTTGAACTGGTATATAGGCATTTCATAGACTTTTTCAGGCTATTTAATAACAATCTTGTTGATTTTCTGAGGGCCGAAAATTAGAAATCAAGTTTAAAAAGGAGGAATGTTATGCCTGGTTGTAATGATAAAACCATCTATTGACCACTTGCAGATGTGGAATGCACCTATGCGAATCTACCATTTCCACCATGTACATTTTGACTCCCAAAATAGGGGACAGGATGGGCACGTGTAAGTGTGCTGCGCTCGTACCTAGGGTCAATTGACACCTGCACCAAAGCAACACACGGCTACTGTCTGCCGCCTTCGCCATTTTGGGAGTCAAATTGCACGTAAAAATCGTGGTGAGCGGGACGGTGGTAAAGCAGCGACGCCTAAAATTACACTGTACAACACACACGGACACTGACTCCCAAAATGGCGCCACCAATATTGTGACGAAGCAGAAATGAGCAGGATACCAGTTACAAATTGTACATGTGACATGATAGTTTGGCTTGTAACCTTATTCTAGTAATCATAATTTTGTTGTGCCAAGCTACTTTTTGTGTTGAGGCAGCTCTATGCAACTTGGCCCAGTTTACAAGGAGGCACACTGGATAAGTGGCTGCCCACTGGCAAATTACTCTCAGTCACCCACCCCCCCCCCCCAAGATTCCAAAAACAAAATCCTTCTAGCATTAAGGTGCTTGTCACACATTTTTACGGGGCAACTTGGAGGTAACCAATTGCACTGCATGCAAAAGAAGCCCTTTGGTAGTACAACATTTATTTTTCTTACACTATCTTTAATACTGTCCCCAAGAAAAATATGTGAAAATTAACAAGTGGAAGTTTTTCTTCATTGAGATTGCCTAGAACTGGTTGGTCCTGTAAATTGCCCTAACATTGCCCTACCAGATCAAGAATACTCCATACATTTATCAAAAGGTGTTTTATTTCCTGTTAGCAGAAACAAGGCCTGAAGTTAAGTATATAACTAACCATGCTCACTGAGATACTAAGCAGGGCAGGGACACGTTTTTTGTTGTTGCATCAGTTACTTGCCAGAAGAAACAAATCCTGGTGAAACAATAGCATGCTTCATAATTCTTTGTAACTCAGGTTAGCTGTGCCATGAAATATCAAATTCAATCAGAAATGCAAGCAAGTAGCTGCAGCAACCATAGATCTGCAGTAACACCAGAGATTAGGCTTAAACTTTATGCTGGCACAGTATGTTCTGAATAATTTAACAATGTGCTTGATGATGATGTATAAATTGGCGCAGTTTTGAAAGCAAACGCTCTCGGAGCAAAGACACTTGTTGATGAGAAAAGCTTATAATGCTCTAGCACCTAATCAGACATAATATTTTACCCTTGAAAAAACAGGACAAACGTTATAGGATTTTATAGACTTTTTCAGACTATCTAACTGATTTTCTTAGAGCAACATAATCAGAAATTACATTAAAATAGGAAAGATTTCAAGTCTGTAAAATGGAAATAATTTTCTGAATCATGGATATTGCTTGAAGAGAACTTGCTATTGCAATAATCAGGTGTGTTTTTTGGCGCCTTGGCAAACACATATCCAAGAACAACATGTACATTTGCAGATTTTGCCAACTCAGGCGGGACATGAACCTATCACCTCTGAAGATCAAGAATAGACATTAAATCTCTTCATCCAAGCTTTCTTTAAAAGGGTTTCAAATTGAGACACTTTCGCAGTTTAAAAGATGTAACTTTGCATTGGGGATAAAGAATATTATTTGGTTTTACCCTTACACCGTTGTGTGTAAAGCACTGTATACTCAGTACTTTCCCCCGAGTCCTGTAAAAAAAGTCCACATGCATATCATTTGGTCGTGATTCAAACCCAAGACCTTTTCCATTCTAGAGCAGATGTCTTACCACTTTAACACCGAGATTGCCCGGTAGCAATAGGCAGTTCGATTCCTATATATTAATAGCGGGTATCGCAACAACACTTTTGCAGTGCTCTAAATTTGACGACTCATTCGTTACAAAATGACATAATTTTCTTAAAACGTTACTCCACAATTTCCTTGTCGGGCAAATACGATTTAAGCACTGACTGATACTACTCTAGTAGACATAGGTATTTTCCCGTGGTCTCCTCCTCAAATTGTACCCCGCTTGAATCACTGGTACCGCTCCCACTTCAGTCCGTCTTTCCAGTGCTGCTGCTTTCAGTTCGCTGGTATCACAACCTGACCATTAACGGATGTTGTCTACCCAGAGCATCTTTGGTCGGCCCATGGAACGATGGCATCCCTCTGGCATCCCATCTACAACAGCTGCCAAGCCGAACCTCATGGCCCAACCAAGCTGTCATTCTTTTAACTCTTTCACGCGCCGACCGGTCGCTAGTGACCGGTTTAAATTCCTTCAGAAAAATAGTTGTAAAACGAAAAAATAAAGATCGCACGGCCACACAGTTTTCAGAATGGGAAAGAGGACTCTTGAGGGCGCTATATTGTGACCTGTTTTTTGGTGGGTCGCCATTTGCAAAAAATGAGTAAACACTTAATATGTCCATATGATCAATTTATCACTAAAATAAATTGTGAATGAAATAGTTAATCACAGCATTGTCTCCCTCATCAAATCTGTTCTGCAGAGTCACTAGAAATTTTCAAGAAACCTCTGAAAACTTTCCAATTCAATGATTGATTGCGAAGGAATAACTGCCTTTCCCATTATTTGTGCCTTTATCCATCTGCTTCGCTTAAAGGCACTGAACACATTTGGTAATTGTCAAAGACCAGTGTTCTCACTTGGTGTATCCCAACACATGCATAAAATAACAAGCCTGTGAAAATTTGGGCTCAATTGGTCATCATAGTTGCAAGAAAATGATGAAAGAAAAAAACACCCTTGTTGTACAAATGTGTGTGCTTTCAGATAGGAATAAAAGGCTTCTTGCAAGAAGTTTTTATTATTTTAGTGAGAAATACCTCTTTCTCAAAAACTATGTTACTTCAGAGGGAGTCGTTTCTCACAATGTTTTATACTATCAACAGCTCTCTGTTGCTCATTACCAAGTCAGTTTTTATGCTAAAATGAATTTTGAGTAATTACCAAACGTGTACAGTGCCTTTAATGCACTATTTCTTGTAAAAGGCTGTGGTACCAAGTGTGAGGGCACTCTATAAATGCCTGTTATTATTATTATTTCTTACCCTTCTAGAACCCTGATGACGCTTGCACAGCTTGGACGATGTATAATACTACACAGTTCCTGGGATAATTTCAACGCTGCTGCTCGGACCAGACGTGTTGATTTACGACCAATCCTGAAAATGAATGAAAAAATGTCTTTACATGTGAAATAGTTCCAAACATGAGGAAACAATGTGCACATGATAAGCATGTTCTTGAACAAGATGCTTTACCATCATTGCTTTGTCGTTCGGATGGGTCATTAAGCCGTAGGTCCCGTGTACTAGGATTGGTTGTGCATGTAAAAGAACCCAGAACACTTATCATGGAAGAGTAGGGGTTAACCCCCCAAGTTTCTGGTTCACATAACAAGCACCCTTATTTACAGGTTTCCTCAGGCTTGCGAGCTACAGTGGTTAAAAGTTAACTTATGACGCATCCTTGGTTTCATTACCAGAAATATATAATAATATAACAATAATGCCTAGTTGACTTACCACACAAAGACGTCAGCAGTACAGTCTAAGATGAAGACGTTCTTGGTATCTAACAGAGTTTGAATGAGTTTTCCCTTTGGTAGCTCAACTGTAAACACATAATGATGACAACACATAATTTTTAGTTTTGTTAAAGTCCATTACTTCACCAGACTGGACTGAGCGGTCAGAAAGCTTGGTATTTGATTAGCTACAAAATTCTACCTAAACTATTAAGCAATATGAACAAATAATAATATATAGTATATGTAGCGCACTCATCAAGGCGCTCGAACAAATAGAAACATTTTAAGACAGGTTTTTGAACTTTTTGAATTATGAGACCCTTTTATGCAACACTTTATAAAGACTTACAAGATGCTGCGACACGTTCAGCAACCATGCCAGAAACACCAGGGCGAACCCCTTCTCTTAGCGAATATGTGTAACTGGGTTCTTTTACCTGCATTACACAACACACAGGACCTACGGCTTTACGTCCCATCCAAAGGATGCGGCAATAATGGTTAAGTGTCTTGCTTAAGGACACAAGTGTCAAGACCAGGACTCGAACCCACACTCTGCTGATCAGAAACACCAGAGCTCGAGTCCAGTGCGCTTGACTGCTCCGCCACGACACGCCACAATATACCATTTCTCTAATTTCAAGAATCGCATGTCTTTGGCATGGGGTGTCACTGCCACATTTGCTTCGTAATCAACTGCAAATAGTCCATCATGTATAGACGATGTGACCTCTGTTTACATTCAAACCGCCCTCTGTTGACTAAACACTGTCCAAGTCATGTTCCGCCGGGCAAGAAGACGCGTAGTCATGATAAGATTACGTGTACTTTCTAGCTGGCTGTCAAGTACACAAAGGTTTTGCCCGGCGACATGCGCGCGCATCATGTTATGGTTTTCGAGTGACGTCAGAGGTCACATTGTCTATACAGCAAATAGCTTTGACATCTCAAAAGTCATCATAAAGAAAGTGGAAACTCACCTTGAGGAAGCTCCAGGTAGCCCATTCCAAGACCAACTTTGTATAGTTTAGGCTTCTCTGGAACAAAATCACCCACCCAAGGCTGCAACAAGAAACCAATCAATCATTACAAATACTGCTACTGCGGTTCATGTACAAGATGTTGACAAACCTGTGTAGTATTAGGGCACCTAAAATGATAGACTGGCCCCCTGTCTTTATCCGCAAGGATAAAGACAGGCACTGGTTTTATAGAACCAATGATTTCATTGGATACAATGATTTCATTGGATAAACGGGCAGTGACGTAAGCTTTCCATATCTGTGTTATGATTGGTCCGCTCCGAAGTGCCGTGTTTGTCAGCTACACCATCAGCAGAAACTTTTTGATCGTCTGCTGCTGTCCGCGTGTACATAATGTTTGTACCGGTATATAATGCCTGTATATGTGTGTGCGACTACGAATCTCTGTCGTGTGAATGGATGCGAGGTCAAAGGTACATTTGGCGGGATCCCGCCAGGCACTCAAGGCTGGTGTCTGGCGTTTACACGAGCCTCGAAGTGTGACGTCAGATGTTCGGGCTACTAAAATGATAACACAATGGGATTCTTTTGGGGACACTAGGTGGCAGCAGACGTACAAAGGTAAATCCATTGTTCTCAGTGTGCTTGCTCAGAACAAAATTTACCTGAATGAGACTGGAGCCGATTTCACAAAGCAATAAAATTCATCGCAAGACAAATTTTCAGTATCACCATGGTGATTTGTATTGTGACATCACACTTTACTAAGCAACTACGATTGATTTGAAGTTACGATCAATCTTAGATCTTTGTGAAATCGGCCCCTGATCAGGTATTGAAAAAGTAGTCTGTCCCAAGCCAATATGGCTCATCAGGCCGGTGTTAATACCCGGTTTCCTTGGCATTAAACAACTGAGAATATTTCTATTCCCCCTGGACAGGATGCCAGTCCATCGCAGGTTACTCCCCAGCTCTGGCTGGTACCCTTTGTACTCCTGGATGCAGAGAAGCAATAATGGTTAAGTGTCTTGCTTAAGGACACAAGTGTCACGACCGGGACTAGAACCCACACTCTGCTGATCAGAAACACCAGAGCTTGAGTCCGGTGCTCTTAACCGCTCGGCCACGACACCCCAGGTTTTGAGCCTTACCCTAATGACAAAGTCATCCTGCACTCCGTCTAGATCTTCCCAGAATTCCTCTGTTTCTTCCCCTTGGACCATCATAGTGATGGTAGCGTTGTTCTTCCGTTCCATCTTATTGATCTTCTCTGCCAGAAGCCTAGTAGTGAAAGAACATAAACGGATTTGAATTCACACACAAAATAAATCAGGAAGTATAAAAGTGATTTTGGCTTGAACAAAGAAAAATTGACTAGAGCGGGATTTGAACAAAGGACCTCCGGATTAACGTGCCGACGCTCTACCAACTGAGCTATCTAGCCCTGTGTTGGCGGTCTCCCTATTTTGTCAATATCTTTGTTTGGCAGTGCTAGTCAGAAGCCATACAATCTTTAACTGCCGTGTGGCCAGGGATTACACCCAAGTTTATGATACAACTTGGCAAGATCTGTAAGGAGTCAAGTGAACGAAGTTGATAGGGGAGATCATTCAAAACGAGGCTTCTATCACCTGATGAAGAATGAGATCTAGGAATGTTCAAGTATAGTTTGTTTGATGATCTCAGATTGGGCCGAGGATGGTATGTACACAGCATGTCTCTTAAAATACACTGGGGCTAGACCATTAAAGTGCTTTCCAAGTCAACAGTAGGATTTTGAAATGAATTATTAACCAATGCAACGCTATAAGTGTTGGAGTAATATGGTCAAATTTCTTTCCCCTCAAAAAAACATGTGCAGCTGCATTCTTGGCAATATGCTTCACTATTCCCTATATGCTGCTATGTTACATATATTGTACTTGAGAAAATAAAATTAGCTGATGCAAGCTGCAAAACAACCAAAAGGACCTATGGGCTAAATGCACAAAATAGTAGTTAATGGCCAGACAATTTGATCCTAGCAGAGTCTTTCTGGAAGGCTGGACTTTGAGAAAGACTCTCCTAGGGTTGAAGCGTCGGGCCATATATTGTACTTGTTTAATGTCTACTTGTTGTCAACATAAAATAAATGTCCATTGAATTGAATTGAATTGAATGGATGGCTACCCACCACTAAGCTTGGGTGATACCACGATATTATCGAATATCGCGATACTAATTCTGAAACGATTATGACATCGGGTAGAATTTTTTTTGATCGTGATATCGGTAAATCGCGATATTGTCTAAGTATCGCGATGCATTTCCTAACCGAGACGATCTTGCAACAAAAAATCGCCTAGTGGAGACGATCTTGCAACAACAAAGAGCTGCAAGTCACAGACCGCAACCGCAATATTCCCCAACCGATCCCCCGACCGGGTTTCTTCGAAAAAACCAACATCAAAGCCTTATTAGCGATCAGGTGGTCTCACACAGACTACCGAAAAACTACGACATCGCGCTTCCGGGTGTTATCAAGTGTTGTGTCAACCTTGTCCCCATGATTTACTTTATTTCCAACCATGTTTACAGTAGTACTTCGTACTGCTCGACACACCTTGGGGATGAGGTTGGTGATCTAATTAGTTATGCACACATATAGAACAGTCTGTCATGCGCAGTAGACACATTAAATGCGTGTAATAGGCCCAGGTTTTCACCCCATAGGTTTAGAGTAAAACCCGAAGAATAGCTCATTGGAGAAAAGAAGAAAAGAAAAGGTTGCTTCTACAACTGAAACTTGCACAGTGAGTTTCCTGTAGAAGATTGACGTCATCAAAAATTAATCGCGATATTATTGAATATCGCGATATATTCTTGACGATACATCGTGGATGATAAAAAGCGATATCTCCCAAGCTTACCCACCACCCTGTTTCAATATGTTGGTTGGTGTCCCACACCCAGTCATACCCACAATTCTACAGCATGGACCCACATCATGAAATATAGTCTGAGCCCTAATTTACACTGACCTTGCTTTGGATCTGGTGATTGATTTACAGCGCTCTCCATACCAGATGAGGATCCTGGGTCCCAGATCCAGAATGAAGACATAGAATGGATCCAGCTGTTCAGGTTCCATGGTAACCTACACATAGAGATAAAGATACACTCAGTCAACTCAGTTCCACACTAACTGTATCTGTAACCTCTGTCCGCTACTGGTACTGGCGTATCTTGGCTGAGCGGCGAAGAGCATCAGACTCAAGTTCTGGTGGTTAAGTCATCAGGGTGTGGGTTCGAATCCCGGTCATGACACTTGTGTCCATGAGCAAGACACTCAACTATAATTGCTTCTCATCACCCAGGGGGTAATTGGGTAACTGTGAGGGCAGAGATGGTTCTTGTGATTGATTTAGCTTAGTGCGCTACATATTTGGCAGCACAGGCTGTATACTCCCAAGGGAGCTGAGATGGTTTAAGGAATGAAATAAATGGCCCAGTGACCAGAGGTAATAATGTTGGAGCGCCATGAGCATCACTGAGTGACAGATTTTAGCGCTACATAAAAAGCCACTATTATTATTTATTATTATTATTTCATGGCATCAACTCTGCAAATTTGATAATAATCTTTGCTTTTTGTTTCAGAGAATAACTGTGTGAGCCTGATAGCCATTGACAATAATTAGTTTAGACACCTTGCGCTGAAAGTTAGGCATGTCGGAGAAACTGTAGATGAATTCATTACATACTGGAAATACAAGTGTCGTGCCTAAGCGATCTAGTGCACTGAACTCAATGCTGGCAGGGTTAGAATGTCCGTTCAGGTCCTAATCATGGCATTTGTGTCATTGAGCAAGACACTTGACAATAATTGCTTTGTCCTTCAGATTGACATAAAGCTATAGACCCCTTGCATATGATGTCACACTCTCAAAAAGCACCATCCCTGAGGCCAAAAGGAGGCAGATCATTGGACGATAGCTGTTCTTTTTGCATAAAAAAGACCCCTTAAAGGAACATTACAGAATTAGTTTTTGCTAACAAAACAGTTGCTGGCAGTGTAAGCACTTTATATAATCCACCATATACATAAACTGACAAACCTGTAGAAGTTTGAGATCGATTGGTCATCTGGGTCACGAGAAAATAGTGAAAAACCGATTACACATTTGCATGTGTTATACAATGCATGAATAAAACGCTCATGAGCGATAATCTCCAATCGGAAATTTGTTTTATTTAATTCTCATCAAATAGGGCATTTCCGACAGAAATATTTCTAGGGATGTTTTCTACTATCATCATCATTAGACAGTGTAAGTTTTATGTAAATCTGTGATCTTAAAGAAAATTTTAATTACCAGTTCTGTAACGTTCCTATAAACAAGGCGGAAGGCATCTCCAAACAATGCGCGTCTACCATTTCCATCATTTTGGAAGTCAACTCTTTTGTGCATGTTTGTGCACGATCTTGACACCCAAAATGACTCCAAGGATAGTCGCAAGTGAGTGTGCTGCGCATTGTGCAAGGGGTCTATAGGTCCAATGTGATGCGTAAAGCATGTTAAAGAATCAAGTACACTAATGGCCAGGGCCCAATTTCATAGAGCTGCTTAAAAGCAGAAAATATTGCTTACAAATGTTCAGCTAAGCAAAAAAAAAGCAGGATACCAGTCACAGATTGTACACTTGACATGGCATTTTGGTTGGTAACCTTATTCTGGTAAGCATGATTTTGTTTTGCTTAGCTACTTTTTGCACTTAAGCAGCTCTATGAAAGTGAGCGTAGGCAGCAAAATGCGCCACCTCACCTTGTATCGCTTTTACGGTTTTACTTATGGGTTGTTGAGTCTCACGAAATTACACCAGATTTTACAATTCAGTCTGGCCCCAAAAGGTTTGAAACTAACTTACTGCTTCCAGGTGCAGACTCTGGGTACCAGACACCCTGTACATGCGCACAATGTGATCGCTATCCTCAACGCTGTAGAACCCGCTGGCTGTACCGCCCTCTATGTAGGAGAGGTTGTTGTCAAAGAGGACTAGAAACTCCGGGCTCTCGTCTTCCATTTCCTCGCGGATCGTCCGCGTCTTGGCACAGAGCATGTTGCGGAGGTTCACAGCGTGGATGGCTGAGCATGCCTTCTTGTCAAGCTGCATCAATAAATAAATAGTGAGAAAAACATCAAAACTTGCATTACGTGAAACGCCCATTAACCCCAAAACTCTGATTTCTAAACACCAGTTTCTGTATTGTTGGTTTTAGCTTAGGCTTTGGCTCTGTTCCTTTTTATTACAGTTTTTAGTTATTGTTGTATATTCTGCATTGTTGTATATTCTGCATTTGCTATTACTTGTAAATACAAAATTTTACTCTGCTGCTTAATTCCTTATACAAATGTTTTTGCTGTTGTAGTATATTCTGTATTTGCTTTTGTATCTTATTCAATTCCATTTATTGTTTACGTAGTTCTTCTAGTTTTAAAGTGCTTATGCTTTTCGTCCTTTTTGAATTTGTTAACTCAATCAGTGTTTCATTCTTTGTTAAGGGCATCGTACACGTTTGGTAATGACTCTGAAAATTTATGGCAATAAAAACTTACTTGGTAAGAAGTACAGCAGCTTTGGATAGTATAATGCATTTTGAGAGATTTTTTTACTTTGAAGGAATGCGGTTATGGAAAAATATATCACTTTTTATCCCAAAACTATTGTGAATATTGAGAAGTGTTACTGTGTAAATTTTGGGCCCAATTTCATAGAACTGTTTAAGCAGAAAGTTTGCTTAACAATTTTCTAGCAAAACTAAGCAGGAAACCGGTCAAATACGGTACTTGTTATTTGGTATTTTGGTTGGTGACCTTATTCTGGTCAGCAACATTTGTTTGTGCTTACCTTCTTTTAGTGCTTAAGCAGCTCTGTACTGGGCCCAATTTCATAGAGCTGCTTAAGCAGCAAATATTGCTTAACAATTTCCTGCTAACCAAAAATGAGCAGGATACCAGTCACAAATAGTACATGTGAAATGGTATTTTGGCCGGTTATCTTATTTTGCTAAGCATAATTTTGTTGTGCTTAGATACTTTTCGTGCTTAAGCAGCTCTATGAAATTGGGCCTAGGTCACACTGACTGAACAAAAACCCAAACAAAATACACAACATTGATGTCACCCTCTTGAGTTGGTATTTGTAGTTTAACTTCATTAAACAAATGGGTCAAATTAAACAAGTTTCATTAAACAAATTTTCAAAAACAAACGGGCCTGTACAATCCAAAGAGGAATTCATTTGTGCCAGTCAAAAGGTCAAATCCAGTGCCATTTTGATTGAATTTCATCAAAACTCGGAAATAAACTCAAAAATTCTCTGCACAAAAACGTACAGACCATTGTATTTGAAATGTGACGTCATCATTTTTGTATTTTGACAACAATTGCATTTGAAGGGTATCAAATACAGTGGCTTTTGACACCATTTTAACGTGAGGTTGGAGACTTCAATTATTTCCCCTCATTTTCATAAGGACTCTATCTATTGGAAAATGAGTGGATCACAAAACTGAATTTGACCTTGGAGCCCCTCGTTAAGGTTTTATCACAGCAGGTGGATATGAGTTCTTACCGTTGCTGAATTACCAATCCAGTAATAGATCTGCCATTGTAAATTATCACTGTTATCAAGGTATGTCTGTGAAAAGAGAATAGTTGAAAATTAGTTATCTCACAAGCACGAATGGAATGCCAAAAATGTTGATCATGCAACATTCATAAACCATAAACCATGCATTTTGGAACTATTCATTGTGCATACTCGTCCCATCCTTTTTTACTATTGCACGTTAGACCAACCATGTATTATAAATGTGGGAGGCTAATCACCCTCCTTACTTGCAGCTGAGAAGCTGAATTGCAAAGGACGCAGCTACAAGGTGTTTGAGAAGCAGGCATGCGGGGGCGCCATTGGCAGCAAGCCACATCAACCCATATATGACCAAGGAGCAAAGACTGAGACCGAAAGTGTTTGATTTTTCCGGAGGGAGGAAAACTAGAGGGCCTGGAGAAAAACCCTTGTGGCATAGGAGAGAACCAATGCACAACTCTACTCACATATGGCCTTAGCCGGGAATCGAACCAGGGCCACAGTGGTACAAATACTCGATAGCACTGTATACTCGATACTTTCCCCCGAGTTCTGTGAAATCACAGGGCAGGTGGGATTCGAACCCACGACCTTTGCCATTCTAGAGCAGAGTCTTACCACTAGATCACCGAGATTGCCCGGTAGCTAGAGCAGTTTGAATGCTACATTTTTACCAAACAGGACTCGGATACAGTGCTTTACACACATCGCTGTATGGGTAAAGTCAAATCATATTCTTTATCCCCGATGCAAATTTAACATCTATTAAATATATCAACTATGTTTAGAAGTCGGCCAGGTACGTCACTTACATGAAGGATGATGTAGCAATCTGCTTCGTAGAACTTGCCATGCATTGCTGCCAGAAAGAAAAATCACAAACAAGTAAACAATCAGTGTGTTTAAACTAAGATGACAAACCAACGAGTACGAGACTCAGATCTTCCAAACTCTAAAAAAAAAAAGAAAAAAAAAGTGAATTAAATTATTTACGAGCATTAGTGACGAGGGCTAAGGGATTGGGCAATACTGAACTGCAGAAACGGGAAAACCGGTTTTATCTCAACCCATTCAACATGAGGCAGTCTAGGGAAGTAACTATAGACCCCTTGCATACGATGTCACAAGCCCAAACAGCGCCCTCACTGAGGTCAATGAAGACCTATCATTGGCTGAGAGTTGTGCGTGGCACGTACACATGTGCATGTTTCCATTGTTTGACCTGCGCAATGGCGGCCAATGCGAGGGGTCCATTACTAGTAAATCTGCATGTACAACCATGTTTATATCTCTTATGGGAGGAGGTCTTGCTCTGGAGACGAGAAGAGTATACTGCCTGAAACGTCGAGACCATACCAAGTGCTCTTTTCAGAGCCAACTCTCCTCCCAAAAGAGATTTACACATGGACTGTGTTTGAAACGCTGAGACCATACCAACTGCTCTTTGCAAAAAAAGAGATTTACACCTAGACTGTGTTTGAAACGTCATGACCATACCAACGGCTCTTTTCAGAGCCAACACTCCTCCCAAAAGAGATTTACACATGGCTGTATTAGAAACGCTGAGACCATACCAACTGCTCTTTTCAGAGCCAACACTCCTCCCAAAAGAGATATACCGTAATTTCCGTCGTATAAGACGCGTCTGATCCGACTTTCAAAAGCACAAAAAACATCACTGCGCCTTATCTAACGCTGCGCCTTATCTGGTGTTGCTTGAGATCAAAGTGATGATCACATCGTCGTGTGAAGATTTCTCTATATTACTGTAGCCGCGTTTTTATTCCGAACAATGCTGTAATCAGTCTCAATAATGCGGTCAACCATCAACTCACCTTGCATTATTGACGTTAGGACAACTGGGTGCTCAACTCTCAAGACATTGTGGCCGTATTTTCATTCCGACAATGCCGCAATGTCCCTATGAACCCCTTGTGGCCGTGTTTTCCCCTGTACATAGTGATCGCGTTTTCATTCAACAATGCAGCCATGGCCAAGTTCGCGCAAGGACCAATGGTTAACTTGTGGTTGTTTAGTGACGTACGTAGGGCATGCGCACAGAAGTTGAAGTGCGAACGACTCTAGTCATGTCATGTCATTGCCACCGGCGGCTCAACGTACGTTATCATTTGCTTATAACTGGTCCACTCTGCACTGTGCTGTGTAAACGGCTATTGATAACCAGCGATTCAACCATGCCCAGTAGGCTGGTTCCAAATAGTCGACTAGCGTAATCCAACAATCATCGACTAGACAAAGTTCAGGCTAACTTAGTCAGACTATAGTCAACAATCTTGCGCGAACTTGGCCCATGTGTTGATCCCCCCTTTGTGGTCGCGTTTTCGTTCTAATAATGCGTTGTTTGTACCTTTCTTTATGGCCGTTTTTTTTTTATTCTGAAAATGCTGCAATCAGAATTACCTAAACGTTTTGCACATGCATTCACCCAACCTCTATTATGTGAACGTTGTCGCTGTTTCTATCTCCATGCATCTTCGAAGTGTGCTTTAGTCTTAACCTAATACTTTGAATAATATGAAGTTGTGATGTTTATTTGAAAGAATTTTTTTTATAATAACACAAGAGGCCTAAGCTTCATACGAATTGCCCTTTTGTTTGATTCAATAAACGGTAAAATCGTTCATTTATTAAATGCTTCTTTTTAGACGTAGGCCTATGTTTAAAAAAAGAAAATTATGAGAACATAACGTAAAGAAATATTATAATATTATTATAGGAGTTTTGTTTTAAGAATTTTGTATATAGGCCTAGGCCTAGGCCTAAGTATAACACTATGATACGACTTCAGTTTCAGGATTTGTTTGGACTCTTTTTTATGACTTGGGAAACCTTTTTTAGACCCTTTGAACTATTTTGTTTATAACTTTATTCAGACAACAGCATATCAATCTCTTTTTTGATAATGTGGTGGCTCTGAAAAGAGTCGGTTGATTTTTTTCTTATTTGTCTAGATGTCGGAAATTCGTCAAAATCTTCGTCTTCACTGTCACTGTGAAACATAGCCAGCAACTTGTCGTCGAGGTCTGTTGACTGGCGATCGGCTTCCTCTTCCTCCGAGATGTCTTCTCCTTCGATGATCGCTGCTTTCCTGAAGCCGTTGATAATGGTTGAAGGTTTTACAGCAGCCCATGACCGCAAGACCCAACTACAGACATCAGAGAAGGTGGCTCGCCGCATTCTTCCCGTCTCAGTGTAGGAGTGGTTTCCGTCGCACATCCACTCCTCCCACTGTTCCCGGATGTGGATCTTGAAAACCCGGTTGATGCTGATGTCTAGGGGCTGTAGTTTCTTCGTCATTCCACCAGGATAAGACTGCCAGGATGGTGCCAGGATGGTGTCATGTTGCCTCTTCAAGATGTCACCAACACCTTCGTCTTTGTGTGCTGTCATGGAGTCCAGGCCAAGGAGGGACTTCTTGTCAAAGAATGCTGCCGGTCTTGACTTGAGGCAGCTCTCGGCCCAATGTTTCATGACATTGGTATTCATCAAGCCTGCATAATTTTTTGTTAAAAACATAGAGATACATAAAGAGAAGGAAAATAATAACAACGGACGATAGACTTTCATTAATAAAAAAGGTTGTTTTGGGGGGAACAAAAACTTAAGCTGTTATTTGTTTGTTTCGTTTTGTATTTGTCCGTGGGCATTTCAATAAAAGCCTCCTTTTGGCTTCAGAAAATTCCCCCATATTGGTTTGCTCAATATCCATTTCATTTTATTATTTTCATGTAAATATTTATTGTTTTCATTATATATTTAATTTTTCTCTGAATCAGTTCTTGATTGTTCTTGATTTGAATCATTGTTCTAATTTGTTTATTGTTCTCCCTTTTTTCACCAATATGGAAATAAATGTCAAGTTGAATTGAATTGAATTGAATTAAGCACCCATAATTCACCCAATAATAATAAAATTGAGACATCTGGAAGATTGTTTAGTTTCATTTGAGAACATAAAAAGAAAGCATTCCGCCTTCGAAAAATTGCACTTGTGAATTAAGCTCATTTGGATTAATATAAACTTACCTTTCTTGTAGCACATGACGACAACACCAGATGGCAGCTTCTCTTTTGGCATGGTCACCCCCGTTTGAAGATTACCATTGGCTTTAGCTTCTTCCCGCTGGCAGTGCAGGCCAGCACCACCGTAAAACTCGTCTTTTCGTGGCCAGCCGTCGTGATAGTGACCGTCTTGTCACCTTTGGTGACTGCTGTCCTAGTCATAGGGGCGTTGAAAGTCATGGGCACCTCGTCCATGTTTATGATCTTGTCATCGCTGAGTTTCTCTAAGGGAACAAAATGACCCCTTTGTGGTGCTGTACCGACACGGTCTTCTGTGTGCGGTCAAAGGCGCGTCTTATTACTCGATGCGCCCTATACGACGGTGCGCCTTATACGTTGAACCTCAGACATTTTTTCGGGGATTTGGGGGTACTGCGCCTTGTACGCCGAGCACCTTATACGCAAGAAATTACGTTACACATGGGTTGGTTTGAAACGTTGAGACCATACCCACTGCTTTTTTCTGAGCCAACACTCCTACCAAAAGAGATTTACACATGGACTGTGTTCAAAACGTCTAGATCATACCAACTGCTCTTTCAGAGCCAACACTCCTCCCATAAGAGATTTACACATTGTTGTACCCGCAAGTTTACCATTCATAGTTACTTCCTATCATCCACACCACGCCAAGCTTCAAATTACTTTTAGGGTTAACACTGTTAATAACCATGTGCATGTTACGTACCTTCATCAATTAATAGAGGAACAAAGTTCTCAATCTGCCAGATACTGAGTCCTTCGTCATTGCCAATGTCATCAGGAAAGAAATCACTGTAGTCTAGCTGAGGTTTCTCCAACGCATCTAACCAACTCTTAGGCCTAGTGTAAAAGGCAGGCATGAGAATGGGCGATGAGGACAAAACCGGAAACCCAATTTGTACACAAAAAATCTGAAAAATCTAACGCTAAAAATGCAAGTCTGGATTTTGGGCAATGTCCGGAATTTGGGCAAGGTGACCCAGGCGTCAGTGCCGCACTCAGTGAACTGTTGTCAGTAGACTTCTCAAAGTCTCCACACATGTTCCTTTGCTGCAGCAGTAAATATATTACGGTCAAACAATGAATAAACCGCAACGTAAATGAAGCGAGGAATGAGAGAAGTCTACACATATCCATTGATCTCGCTGCATAATGCACATGGAAGCCGGGCGGCAATTGTTACGTGCTGTTTTTTCACAAACGGTGTGTCGATCCGCGATATACGATTACAAAGGTGAACTTACAATTTCTGATTAGAGAAGAGGGATTAGCGAAATCCAAATGTATACTCCCTACAACTCACCCCCAATTTTTTTCCTTCAAATTCACACTGAACTCAAAGACCACAAATTTGAAAGGGAAAAAACAGGAATCCCAGTTTAAACCGGAAGATTCTCATGCCTGAAAAGGGCCAATTAGGAGTGTAAATTTTTACATAGGGGATCAGGTTGGCTCAGTGGTTTCTTTCCCTGCCTTTCACCTCTGTGGACCCCGGTTCGAATCCCACCAGAGACCGGAGTCTTGCATGTGGATTGTGTTTGCAATCCCTACTTGATTGCATGAGTTTTCCCCATTGGGGTTTTCCTCCCACATCTAGAATGAACATTTCTTCTTGTTTCCGGTTCATCCTGCTATTGGCGCTAATTGTGCTGTTGGATGTGTAATAAAATAGTAACAGCAAATAGCAGACTTAGAACAGCACGATAGAACAGGGTGTGATATGGGCCCTGCAAAATTTAAGGCCGAGTTGGATATGGGACGCAAAGCGCCACTTCTTATAAGCTGTAAGTTTTGCGTATAGCTTATAAAAGCGCAATACGCGGAGTTAGAACACACAAGATGCAGGGTGCGATATTGGCCGTGCGATATAAGTTTATATCACACTCCTTGTTGCTATGGATCGACCAATCAAAATCGAGGATCCAAGCCTGCTTGAAGATAAAGGCTAATATCACACTCTTGTTGCTGTGGATTGACCAATCAGAATTGAGGATTCAAGTGTGCTTGAGGATAAAAATATACATAAAAGGTAATCGCTGATAATCAAGTATCTTTATATCGACAGCCCATCCTGTAATTTCACTATGTTACATTCTTGATTTATAAAAAGCAAACAGGGGCCAATTTCGTAGAAGTGCTAAGCATAAAATTATGCTCAGCAATTTTGTCTGCTTAGCAGATGTTAGCAGGGAACCAGTCACAAACAATACACATTGCATACACATTTTGGCTGGTACCCTGTTTCTGCTAAGCAATTTGTTTCAGTGCTAAGCAAATTTGTTGTGCTGAACAGCTTTATGAAAGATGGATGATAATGTAGAGTTGCCAACATTTGCATCTTGCAATCAGGGAGATTTTGTACAACAATCAGGGAGATATAGGATTTGAGGCATTGCATGGATGGTATCAATGTAAATTTGGCTTGCGGTAACACCATGTGTATCTTCTTTTTTTTAATGAGATATCGCCTTACTCACAAGGCCGGACGGCCACTTCAGGGTGAGGGCTGCACTTAACTGATTTGGGCTGTCGACCCAAATCAACTGTCAGCAGGGGCACGTTGCCACCTACTCCTGGGGCTGAAGCAGGGTTACCCCCTTCACAGTCCGTAAGGATGTAGGCATGGGTACCATCCACTAGGAGCCTGGCTGGTAGAGCAGAATGCACTACCTTCCCAACTTTTTACGAAACAATTATGGTTAAGAGCCTTGCTCAAGGGCACAAGTGTCAGATTTGCTCTGTAGATTTTTGGGAGCTATTTAGAATTACATGCAACATAATGGGAAAAAAGTTGTTTTCAATAATCAGGGAGATTTTCAAATGTGTTTCTCAGAACATGGAAAGATTGGTTTATTTTCAGGGGAACTTTCTGCAGAATCAGGGAGAGTTGGCAGTTCTAGATAATGGTGAATATACGTACTTGACTTCTTCTTGTTCGTCTGTTCCTGAGGTTAACCCTTCACTCTTATCTTTGGCTAAATCACTCATGCCCTGAATAAACCAATCAACAAAGGTAACATCAGCAATGTTTGAAGCTTGGCATGATGCGGGTAATAGACCTTATGCATTGACGTCATCCAGCCGCCATCTTAGAGGTCAAACGATGACGAAACAATCGAAATGCACAGATTTGTACGCGCGGCGCACAGGATTGGCCAATGAACAAACCTCCTTTTGACCTCTAGGCGAGGGCGGCCCTACTGAAATGACATCATGTGCATAAGGTCTATAGGAACTATTACTTGTAAACTAGCGGGTACAACAATGTGCAAATCTCTTTTGGGAGGAGTGTTGGCACTGAAAAGAGATGATGGTCTCTACATCTTGAACACTAACTGATTGTCTCCATTCTCCTGAAGACGAGACTACAACAAAAGCTCTTTGCAGAGCCAACACTTTTCCAAAAGAGATTTACACATGGCTGTATTAGAAACGCTGAGACCATACCAACAGCTCTTTGCAGGGCCAACACTCCTCACCAAAGAGATTTATACATGGCTGTGTCTGAAATGCTGAGACCATACCAACAGCTCTTTGCAGAGCCAACACTCCTCCAGAAAGAGATTTACACATGGCTGAGTTCGAAAGGTAAAGACCATACTAACAGCTCTTTGCAGAGCCAACACTCCTCCGATAAGAGATTTACAATTGGTTGAACCCACAAGTTTACTAGTTATAGTTACTTCCTAATATCAATCATGCCATCTTTAAGAGTTCATAATTAATTTCTATTGAACAATTTGCCTGAATGATACTTACAAATTAAATGTAAGACACCCCTCACCACAAAATCTAAGTAAAATTGTTTGAGTGGAAGTAGGTCAGATCTTGCAGCCGTTTGCGGCTGCTCTGGTCATTTTGGCACAGGCAGTTTGCGGCCGCTATGGTCATTTTGGTACAAGCCGTTTGCGGCCGCTATGGTCATTTTGGTACAAGCCGTTTGCGGCCGCTATGGTCATTTTGGTACAAGCCATTTGCGGCCAGTATGGTCATTTTGGTACAAGCTGTTTGCGGCAGACTATGGTCATTTTGGTACAAGCCGTTTTCGGCAGACTATGGTAATTTTGGTGCAAGCCGTTTGCGGCCACTATGGTCATTTTGGTACAAGCCGCTTGTGGCCGTTATGGTCATTTTGGTACAAGCTGTTTGCGGCCGCTATAATTTCTGAAGGGTTAAACTCTTTTACCTTTAAGACTTTAGCTTGTCCCTCTTGGTCTTTGGATTGTGTTAAGCTCTCCTGTCTACGACGTCTCAGCCTCAGCTTACGAGCCAAGGGATCCTTAGAAGCTGGTAATAAAAACAACAAACGATTTATGTTTTATCCGGGATTTTAAAGGGGCTGTGTCATCATGATCATAGTCTGCTTGTGGCTGGGAATGGAAACATGAACTCTCACCCAGTTACTACACACGTGCACACTGACCGCCACATCACAAATAACAGCTTTGAAGGGCGCCGTCATTATTATTGCGCGCGCCTGTGCAATAACTGGGTGAGAGTTCAGAATTCATTTTCTTGCCACAGTCTCGCTGTGATCAAGACGACACAGCCCCGCTAAGCACATTAATAATGATAATAATAACAAGTTCTTATATAGCGCATTTTACAATAAACGTATCAATGCGCTTTACATTAGTGCCATTGGGCTAATAACAGTCCCTTAATCTATCTCAGCTCCCTGGGGAGTATACAGCCCCGAGCTGCCGTGGCGCTCAAAAGGCTTTTTCAAACACAATATCAACCTCTACCCTCGCAGGTACCCATTTATACCCCTGGGTGAAGAGAAGCAATTATAGTTAAGTGTCTTGCCCAAGGACACAAGTGTCATGACCGGGATTCGAACCCACAACCTGATGACTAACCACCAGAACTTGAATTCGATGCTCTTAACCGGCCACAACACCCTGCGAGGCTTATTTCGATGCTATAATCAAAATAAGCAATTTATTTATTTATTTTAAAGCTTTAGACATACATTGAATAAAAGTTGAACAGGGTCTGTCAAGGAAATACAAAAGTACAAAATATCGTGGGTTCAAATCCCTACCGAGTAATACGCTGTGGATTTTATTCACAGGACTCGGGAAAGCAATGAGTATACAGTGCTTTACATAAATCGGTGTAAGGGTAAAACCAAATAATATTCTTTATCCTCAATGCAAATTTAACATCTATCAAATTGTTGCAGTACCCGCTGCTAAAATATAGGATTCGAACTGCCTCTAGCTACCAGGCAATCTCGATGGTCTAGTTGGTAAGACATCTGCTCTAGAATGGCAAAGGTGGTGGGTTTGAATCCCACCCGAGTAATATGCCTGTGGATTTTTGTTCACAGGACACAGGAAAGTACTGAGTATACAGTGCTTTACACACAACAGTGTATGGGTAAAACCAAATAATACCCTTTATCCCTGATGCAAATTAAACATCTATTAAATTCTTACACTACCCGCTTTTAAAATATAGAATTCAAACTGCCTCTAGCTACCAGCCAATCTCGGTGGTCTAGTTGGTAAGACATCTGCTCTAGAATGGCAAAGGTCATGGGTCTGAATCCCACCCGAGTAATATGCCTGTGGATTTCTTGCTCACAGGACTCGGGAAAGTACTGAGTATACAGTGCTTTACACATATCGGTGTAAGGGTAAAACAAAATAGTATACCAATGCTTTATTTTGTCTAAAATGTAAGGAAAACAAACACAGCAAGATGAGAGAGACGCAGATGGACCTACATGGAGAGCCACCCCCTGGGGTTGGAGGTAAAGCTCCGACGAGTCTCAGTTGATGACTCAATGAGAAGTCAATGTTGTAGAACTCAGCTCCACTGCCCTTCTGCATAGCGAGTTGTTTAGGGGGCATCACCAGGTTAGGGTTGTCTCTCACGTCAAGGACCTACAACAAATAATAATAATAATTGAGTACAATTGTTTTGTACTTTTCTCATTTTTTAAATATTTTTTTTAAAGCAGCTCTTTTAAAGGTATTGTACACTTTTGGTAACAGCTCAAAATCAGTGTGCACATTTTGTGTGATTCAACATATGCATGAACAAACAAACCTGTGAAAGTTTGAGCTCAATTGGTCATCGAGATCAAGAGAAAATAGTAAAAAGAGACCTCATGTGTTTTCTGTTTTTTTTCAAAATATCGCGCGTGATAAAAATTATTGTTTTACTCATTTCTCATAAACGATAGCATTTAAGGCAGAAATATTTTAAGGAACCCTTTCAACCATTACTTACTTTAAATCATGTAAGTTGTGTGTGAATCTGTGAACATTTGTGTTTTTCGATCTTACCAATAGTGTACAGGGCCTTTATAATAGGCCCAGGAAGAATCCAAAAGTGATATTTCTTACCTCAAGATCTGTGATCAGATGGATGGCTTCTGGGAGGGTCAGGAGTCTATTTTTGACCAGAATTAACTTCTTGATCTTCGGACATCTAAAACCAATCAATATTGTTAAAAATTAAGTGGATGCTTAAACAGATCTTTCATACTTTGTTCTCAATATGATATCATGTGTTAATGAATCTACACAACACACACGTATATACAGTTTACTTCTGCGCGTGCGAATTGTGCGCTGATATGCGGATTGCGGCTGATGCGCCCCCCCCAAAAAAAATACACACACACTTCGTTGAAATTAAACTCACAAAATTATAAAGATAATACCTTTTAGAGTGCACCAGGGTCCAATTTCATAAAGCTGTTTACCAGAAAATTTGGCTAAGCAAATTTCTTTGCTAAGCAAGAAATGAGTTGGGTACCAGTCACACCAATAACTGTATGGTATTTTGGCTGGTAACCTAATTTCCTAAGCAAGAATTTTCTGTGCTTAGCAAGTTTCTGTGCTTACATGCTCTATGAAAATGGGCCCAGGTTGCACAGTAGGGCTTTTAAAATCAAAGATAAACACCAAGTAGAAAATATTCCGAGGACCTTGTTTCAATTCAGCGTGCTTAGGCCAAACTTCCAAAATTTGGGTCTAGAATGCCCCATAGTTTTGAAAAATCCTGCAGAGAAAACCCTGGTTGAATAAATTGAAATGGTTGGTCCGTTCCCTGGAAAATGTTAGCAACAGGAATGGAATTGGTTGAATGTGAAAATTCCTGAAATTGGCTTAGGGGCTTTGGTTTCCCATACGCTAAAACTAGAACTACCCACGTTATAATTCAGGAGGTTTTAAAACTATGAGCATTACCAAAAAGACAACTAGATTACAGGATATTTGGGAAAAATCCTCAGAGATCACTGTAGCAAGAGTAGGAGGGTTGATGCTGTTTTATTGTTGAAGGGGGAAAGACACTTATACATTCACATTTATTATTATTGTTATTATAATGATAGTAATTTGGGAGACCAATCATCGTTACTCGCAGCTGAGAAGCTGAATTGCGAAGGCTACAACGTGTTTGAGCAGCAGGCATGCGAGGGCGCCATTGGCAGCCAGCCACATCAACCCATATATGACCATTGAGCAGTCAGAGATCGAAAGGATTTGATTTTTCTGGAGGGATAAAAACCGGAGGGCCCGGAAAAAAACACTCGCAGCATAGGAGAGAACCAATGCACAACTCTACTCACATATGTCCTTGGCCGGCATTGATTTTTGTTTTATTTTTAATCTGCATAAGTGAGGACAATCAGAGTGACTAACCTACAAAACCCTTCAGGGATAGACTCCAGATTTTTACGCTTTTGTAAACCTTCATAAGTGAGAATAATCAGAGTGACTAACCTACAAAACCCTTCAGGGATAGACTCTAGATTGTTAGCTTTTGTAAACCTGTATAAGTGAGGATAATCAGAGTGACTAACCTACAAAACCCTTCAGGGATAGACTCCAGATTGTTAGTTTTTGTAAACCTTCATAAGTGAGGATAATCAGAGTGACTAACCTACAAAACCCTCCAGAGATAGACTCCAGATTGTCAGTTTTTGTAAACCTGCATAAGTGAGGACAATCAGAGTGACTAACCTACAAAACCCTTCAGGGATAGACTCCAGATTGTTACTTTTTTGTAAACCTGCATAAGTGAGGACAATCAGAGTGACTAACCTACAAAACCCTTCAGGGATAGACTCCAGATTGTTAGTTTTTGTAAACCTTCATAAGTGAGGATAATCAGAGTGACTAACCTACAAAACCCTCCAGAGATAGACTCCAGATTGTTAGTTTTTTGTAAACCTTCATAAGTGAGGATAATCAGAGTGACTAATCTACAAAACCCTTCAGGGATAGACTCCAGATTGTTAGTTTTTTGTAAACCTTCATAAGTGAGGATAATCAGAGTGACTAATCTACAAAACCCTTCAGGGATAGACTCCAGATTGTTAGTTTTTTGTAAACCTTCATAAGTGAGGATAATCAGAGTGACTAATCTACAAAACCCTTCAGGGATAGACTCCAGATTGTTACTTTTTTGTAAACCTGCATAAGTGAGGATAATCAGAGTGACTAACCTACAAAACCCTTCAGGGATAGACTCCAGATTGTTAGCTTTTGTAAACCTGCATAAGTGAGGATAATCAGAGTGACTAACCTACACAACCCTTCAGGGATAGACTCCAGATTGTTACTTTTTTGTAAACCTGCATAAGTGAGGATAACCAGAGTGACTTACCTACAAAACCCTTCAGGGATAGACTCCAGATTGTTACTTTTTTGTAAACCTGCATAAGTGAGGATAATCAGAGTGACTAACCTACAAAACCCTTCAGGGATAGACTCCAGATTGTTAGTTTTTGTAAACCTTCATACGTGAGGATAATCAGAGTGACTAACCTACAAAACCCTTCAGGGATAGACTCTAGATTGTTACTTTTTTGTAAACCTGCATAAGTGAGGATAATCAGAGTGACTAACCTACAAAACCCTCCAGAGATAGACTCCAGATTGTTACTTTTTTGTAAACCTGCATAAGAGAGGATAATCAGAGTGACTAACCTACAAAACCCTTCAGGGATAGACTCCAGATTGTTAGCTTTTGTAAACCTGCATAAGAGAGGATAATCAGAGTGACTAACCTACACAACCCTTCAGGGATAGACTCCAGATTGTTAGTTTTTGTAAACCTTCATAAGTGAGGATAATCAGAGTGACTAATCTACAAAACCCTTCAGGGATAGACTCCAGATTGTTACTTTTTTGTAAACCTGCATAAGTGAGGATAATCAGAGTGACTAACCTACAAAACCCTCCAGAGATAGACTCCAGATTGTTAGCTTTTGTAAACCTGCATAAGAGAGGATAATCAGAGTGACTAACCTACACAACCCTTCAGGGATAGACTCCAGATTGTTACTTTTTTGTAAACCTGCATAAGTGAGGATAACCAGAGTGACTTACCTACAAAACCCTTCAGGGATAGACTCCAGATTGTTACTTTTTTGTAAACCTGCATAAGTGAGGATAATCAGAGTGACTAACCTACAAAACCCTTCAGGGATAGACTCCAGATTGTTAGTTTTTGTAAACCTGCATAAGTGAGGATAACCAGAGTGACTAACCTACAAAACCCTTCAGGGATAGACTCCAGATTGTTAGTTTTTGTAAACCTTCATACGTGAGGATAATCAGAGTGACTAACCTACAAAACCCTTCAGGGATAGACTCCAGATTGTTAGTTTTTGTAAACCTTCATACGTGAGGATAATCAGAGTGACTAACCTACAAAACCCTTCAGGGATAGACTCTAGATTGTTAGCTTTTGTAAACCTGCATAAGTGAGGATAATCAGAGTGACTAACCTACAAAACCCTTCAGGGATAGACTCCAGATTGTTACTTTTTTGTAAACCTGCATAAGTGAGGATAATCAGAGTGACTAACCTACAAAACCCTTCAGGGATAGACTCCAGATTGTTACTTTTTTGTAAACCTGCATAAGTGAGGATAATCAGAGTGACTAACCTACACAACCCTTCAGGGATAGACTCCAGATTGTTATTTGCAGCCACAAACTGTTCCAGACTAATCATCTTGCCGATGCCGATTGGGATTCCATCAAAGTCTATCTGGTTACTGCTGATGTACAAGCGCTTCAGGCTGATCAACTTGCAAAGAGCGGCTGGTAAAGAGGTTAGCTTGTTACGGCCCAAGTTCAATGTCTGAAGATTCACCCATGTGTCTGTACACAAGAAATAAAAATAGAAAGTCATATAAAAATGGTTTGACTAATAACCACTTCACATCGGTATTAATTCCGTGCCTCTGGAGCTTCTGGAGTGATGATTTTTCCTTTGAGAATATCATTGTCACAATGAAACCCAGACTTGACAAAGGAAAGACAATAAAGGTTCTCATAATAAGCACAGGGATTTGCTGATTTCTTTTGAGAAAATATGAGTGGCCGAGTGGTCTAGTTCACCGGACCCAAGCTCTGGTGTTGTCAGCAGCAGAGTGTGGGTTTGAATCCCGGTCATGACACTTGTGCCCTTGAGCAAGGCACTTAACTCATAATTGCTTCTGTGAAAAGTTGGGAGGGTAGTGCATTCTGCTCTACCAGCCAGGCTCCTAGTGGATGATACCCATGCCTACATCCTTACGGACTGTGAAGGGGGTAACCCTGTTTCAGCCCCAGGAGTAGGTGGCAACGTGCCCCTGGTGGCAGTTGATTTGCGCCGATAGCCCAAATCAGATAAGTGTAGCCCTCACCTTGAAGTGGCCATCCGTGGCCTTATATTGTTAGGCGATCTCTCATAATTTGTTTATTTATTTTATTTATTATTATTAATATTATTATTATTATGCATTTAAGTACGCTATTCATAGTATAACTATATCACAGCGTTTACAATAGTAATGAGCCCTCAACAAATCATTAAACATTATACAAACAAAACAACAATAATACATCAATTAGGAAAGAGGTATGCTTTGACGATCTTCTTAAACACATCCACTGATGGAGCAGATTTAATATAGGAGGGAAGTTCATTCCACTCCTTAGCTGCTTTAACAGTGAATGTACGATCTCCTGTCTTACTACGAGTCATGGGAAAAGTTAGCCGAAATGGATCTGCATTGGAGCGAAGATTTGTGCGCAAAGGTCGATACAACTCAAGACACTCATTAAAATACTCTGGTGCCTGAAAGAATTTGTATACAAATAAAAGAATCTTAAATACAATCCTCTGTTTAATCGGTAACCAATGAAGCGATCTTAGAAAAGGCATGGCATCATGACGGCGATCTAATCTAAAGATAACACGAGCAGCCCAGTTCTGCAAACTTTGAAGTCTCTTAATATGCATCTGTGGGACTTGTGTAAGCAACCCGTTTATTTCCTCGAGCATGCTGTCCAGTATTAATTTCGAGCCCTTGGGTGGCATGGTTGGCTTGTGCATAAAGCGCTCGCCTCTCACCAAGGTGACCCAGGTTCGATACCCAGCCAGGGCCATATGTGAGTTGAGTTGTGCGTTGGTTCTCTGCTGTGCCACGAGGGTTTTCCAGACCATCCGGTTTTCCTCCCTCGGAAAAAATCAAACACTTTCGATCTCTGGCTGTGCTCCGTGGTCATAATGGGTTGATGTGGCTGGCTGCCAAAGGCGCCCTTGCATGCCTGCTTCTCGAACACGTTGTAGCCGCGTCCTTCGCAATTCAGCTCTTAGCTGCCAGTAAGGATGATTAGCCTCCCAAAATTATTATTATTATTATGAAACCACTCAGCATCTCGAGGTACTCACCCATAGTCACATCCATCTCAGTGATGCAGTTACTACTGAGGTTCAACCGTTTGAGTGAGCTGAGTTTGTACAGGCCCTCTGGAACTTTACTTAATTCATTGTGAGATAAGTCTACATCGGTGAGGTTGGTCAGCACGTCCAGCTGGGGCGGGATGTTGTTGAGATTGCGCTGGGTGTTGCGTAATTGAAGGGTCTGGAGCTGTGTCAATGAAGTCAGTTGCCTGCGGGAAAAAAAAACAATAAGTGAGTTAATAAAAACAAAACACAGCTGCAAGGAGACAATAAGATTTTGAAAATATTCAATTTCAAATTGCTTAAAGGTATTGTACACGTTTGATAATGACTCAAAACAAATATTAGCATAAAAACTTACTTGGTAACAAGCAACGGAGAGCTGTTGATAGTAAAAAACATTGTGAGAAACGACTCCCTCTGAAGTAACGTAGTTTTTGAGAAAGAGGTAATTTCTCACTGAAATAATAAAAACTTCTTGCAAGAAGTTTTTATTCCTATCTGAAAGCACACAGATTTGTACAACAAGGGTGTTTTTTCTTTCATCATTTTCTTGCAACTTCGATGATCAATTGAGTCCAAATTTTCACAGGCTTGTTATTTTATGCATATGTTGGGATACACCAAGTGAGAACACTGGTCTGTGACAATTACCAACCATGTTCAGTGCCTTTAACCCTTCAGAGACAGTAGAGGCCACAAGCGGCTTGTACCAAAATGCCGAGAGCGGCCGCAATCGACTGTAATGTTTGACCTACTTCCATTCACTAAAGAGGTCAAAGTAAAGGTCATGTCCGGATATGAAATTTTCCAATGAAGTATGTTAACATAGTATCCCAATTTCTAAACACAAAACTATATTTTCTGTTTCATGTTATTTCTGTTGAAATTTTTACTGACAAAATTTGATTAAAGAAATAAACAATATTAGCAATGTCTGGGCGTTTTGTGATGATTACACAGAAATGAATGGTCTCTAGAGGGTTAAAACCTGCGATTTTAAAGGTAGAGTCATTGATAGGTAAATACTCCAAAATTTAACATCAGTGCAAAATTTGGTGAGTAGCACTGCAGCTAATCATAGAAACTATTTTGAGAGAGGATTGCCTTTGAAGTAATATGGTTTGAACAATTTTTCACCCAAAAACATTTGAATATGAGAAACGATTCATGCATGAAATGTTTCTCAGATTTCTGAGGGTTGGTGTCCAATCACGACTGCTGCAGCCAGAGATGCAGTTGGTACCCGCTGACACCTCGCTGTTTTGCTATTTTGTCAGCAAGTAGACACTGTATTCCACCCGAACTGTTGGACTCTGATTATGGCGGTATGCCTGATCTCATGTAAAGTATAATCAGTTTACTAATGCAGTCCTCAGTCCAACAGAATCAAACAATATTTGGAAGTTGGATTTTGATGGGTAGGGTAAAAAAATCAGGGATGCCAGTGACTCTTTCCTTCAGAGCCGGAAAAAAAATTTGCTGCGAAGGAATGGGGGTCACCGCCCCCCCCTCGCCGCTCAGACCAAAAAAACAATAAAAAAACATAACAGAGATTTTTTTATATAAAACATAAAGAAAAAGAAAATTTACCCGCGTTGTCGATCTTCCTCATGTAGTCTGATAAAAAATAACCCCCACTGTCTTTCGACTCCAGCCACCGCCAATTAAACCTATTTCTTTATGTCAGTCTCCTGACGATGACTAGAGCAAGCTAGTCGAAACGTTGAGACCAATCCAAGAACTGACTCCGTGGTAGTACAGTTAATTACGATCCTATAAGCTAAAGTAGTAGTCCCAGCCTAATTCTATACCTTCCGCCCAGGTAATAGTTAATAAACAGGACAGTTCTTTTCAGAACTGAGAAGTCTCCCGAACACCTGAACAATCTACTCCGCGGTAGTAGAATTAAGCAAGACAGTTCTCTAAGAACAAACTCTACCTGGCAAGTAGATACACACATGGTGTTACCGCAAACCAAATAAATATATTGATACCTCACCATGCAATGCCTCAAATCCTATATATTCTTTACCCCTCGATCAATTTGTTTCAAATTAGCTTCTCTTTCAACATCCATAATGACTCAATGTAACGCCAAAAACTCAGTCGGTGTGTCTCAATCATGGAGGTCTCCATGGTCTCAATGGTAACGCCAATCGTCCGCAAAACAAAATTCTCTGAGCGATTTCATGTACGGTCCAAAGATCGTGTATGGATGTACACACAAAATACATCGATACATACCATACGGCACCACGCACACATTCGACAGAAAAGTCTAGTCTTCGCTCAATACTTCCGGCATATAACATGTACGAACGCTTGAGGGCGCTTTCAAAACATTATCATTAAACACGAGTCGCTCCAAACGAGCGCCGGAAATCTGTTTTCAATAAAATATATTTTCTCCGGCCTGATGAAACACGGAGCGCCGAAAAAATTTGGGGAAAATTTGAAAAAGCCGGAATTCCAGCAATAGCCGGAAAACTGGCATCCCTGAAAAATGCTTATGACAAGTCCAAGTGTCCCAAAAGGGTTAAAGGGCAGAGCAGAGTAACTGAATAATACATGAACAAACTCACCTGAGCTGGGCATGAAGGAGTGGATTATTGTTCAAGATCAATGTCTGTAGGTTACCAAGTCGTCTCATTTGAGGTGGTAATGAATCTACGGGAAACAAATTTGTTTTACATTTCACAAAAAAGAATCCGAGATGAACCTGATAAACAGCCATGCATGTTTTTAAAACTACAAAAGTCACTTGCATATCTCAAGAGGGCTATGTCTTATTTCCAGAAAACCTTAACCCTCATACTGTTTGACCATTCAACATCATCCGTATGGTTTTGAATGATAAATGCACTATGCCAGCCGGCAATGTGTCATCATGTGGTGAATGCATCTACACAGTACACAGTTGGTTCTATACACAGTTGTGCCACCCTACACAACCCAAGCAGATGGATGGTTTCAAAAGGTTGGTCAACTCCCTGGAAAAGGTTACCAAGAGTAGGAGGGTTCGTCTATCAGAATGTGGATCTCTTTCCTTCTTGTTTCTGATACACTAAGAATACCATAGCTTGACAAAAAATGCTATGTGCAAGGGTGGGCAGTAGTCACAAGAATGCATTGTTGAGATTTGCGACATTTAAACCAGATTTTAAACTGAGAAGCTGAAGCCCACAAAGTTGGTTACTCACCAAGTTTATTGTCACTTATATTCAGGTAGATGAGATCAGTCAGATTGATGAACAGTTGAGAGGGAATGCTGGTGATGCTGTTTACAAAATAGTAACAAAGCAACTTAAACAATTACATTTATGCATCTTCTTCCTTCTTATCCTTAAAGTTTATTAATTCTTTCAAGTGCCGACCGATTTAAATCCCTTCAGAAAAATAATTGTAAGACAAAAAATAAAGATCGCACGGCCACAGAGTATTCAGAATGGAGGGGCCACCGCCATTTGCAAAAAAACGAGTTAACAATTAATGTGTCCATATGATCAATATATCACTACAATAAATGGTGTATGAAAGGGTTAAAGGGCTAGATAGCGCAGTTGGAACAGCGCCGGCCGGCATGTTAATCCGGAGGTCACAGGTTCAAGTCCCGTTCTAGCCAATTTGTCTTTGTTCAACCCAAAACTATAAAAAAAAAAGTATCCAGTAAGTTTCCCTTGTGGTGTTTTACTTGACATTTGAAATAAAAAGGCACATCCCCCCTTTTTTTTAAGGTGCCACTTCCCAGGTTGCATGTAAAATTGGCGATACAACAGGCACAGGTTGAATGGCTTCTAACTGGCACCCTGAACAAATATATTGACAAAATAGGGAGACCACCAACATAGGGGACTTTAAACCAAGATTAACATGCCAGCAATCTACAAACTGAGCTATCTAGCCCTATGTTGGCAGTCTCCCTATTTTGTCAATATCTTTGTTCTGGGGTGCCAGTCAGAGGCCATACAACCGTTAGCTGCCGTGTAGCCAGGAATCACACCCAAGTTCATGATACAACCTGGGAAGCGGCAGCCAGGGGATCACCTTAAGGGGATGCGATTTTTTTATAACTTGATTGGAAGAATAAAATTACAACAAGCTAAATTGTCCGCCCTATGCCAGACCATTCCCAATTACAACTCTGTAGCTTTGTACACAAAGGATGAGGGCTAAGCAGGAATACAAATGTACTGTATAAATACATCCCATTACATCCCATGACAAATTAGATTTAGCTTTTACTTCCTGTTTAGTTTCACGTATATTGAACACAGATTGACTTACTTATTGTGGTTAAGGTTCAACACCAGTAACGATTTAGCTCTCTCCAACTCCTCTGGTGTTGCTGACAATTGATTGTAACTGAAGTCCTACATGACATAATGAGAAATAAATCACAGTCTAAGATATCATATGTACATGCCTATCTGTACATAAGTTTATACTGCAGTGTTCTCCTTTAACAGTGTTCCGCTGGCCAAATGCCAGTTAAAACATCCGAGGACCAGTCAGAATTCTGTCCAACTAGTCCTGCTGGCTAGTTTATTGCTGAAGTCCCATCGCTACATGTAAACCACTTCATATTTAGTTAAATTACAAGTCCAATGCTAATGACAATCTTGAAAGAAAACCTTAAAATATGGACCAGTGAAAAACCTGGCGAACTACATTGTAGTGAAATGACAAGCTAACTGGTCCTGCTGGCCAGTCACTGGTAAAGTTAAGAGCAAACCCTGTACTGATATTATCTCTTTCAGTGCCCACTACATTTTTTGCATTTTGAGGTTTTCCGAAATTCTGTAAAAAAAAAAAAAAAAGGAAAAGTCTTTCTCACTAAACAAAATGTATCTTGCTGATTTGTGTTGTTTTGGTACATCACAAAGTCAATAGTATTTCTTGAGTGATAATGCCCTCTTGTGATAACACGTATATTGTGGGTTGTACATGTATGATTGCTGACACTTTTTGAGTACATAAAAAAGATCGAAGGGACAGATGGTACTAGAATTCATGCTCGAAATCACTCTTTTTCAGGTGGTTTGTGTTATCCCCGATTCAAGACGTTTGTTCCTTTGTTATACAAAAATGTGGCTTACAAGAATGGATTCCCCTGAAAGCTTCAAAAGAAATAAATGCTGAACGAAAACATTTGCAAATGCGGACGTGAGGTGGTCATATCTGCTGACACTTTGCATGTCAGTGTGTCTCTAATTTCTAAGAGAATCTGGCTACTGTAACTTCTAAATAAGTTTGAGGCATTGCATGGTGAGGTATAAATGTATATTCAGTTTGCAGTAACACCATGCGACTTTATCTACTTTGCTATTAACTACAGCTCTCATGTCAGACTGGTCTGAGACTCACCACGACTGTGATGTCATCCAGACCGAAGATGTCATTAGGTATCCCCGAGTTGCGTATCTTGTTGTGTCTGACGTTGATGGTGCGTAAACACTGCAGGGTTGGAAGGTCACCGTGAATCTGGATCAACTTATTCCGTGCCATGTGAAGATGTTCCTAACATATCATAAGAAAAAGAAACAAATATTACAGGCATATAAGCATTAGGCATTTATTAGACACTTTTAAACCCATTTTATCAAAGCTCCTTACACTGTTACTAACCCTGTTCACTGGGCTTTAAAGGTAGGGTCAAACTTAGGTAATGACCCCCCAAAAAATTGTGTACTTTCTATCCGAAAGCTTACTTGTTATAAGGATAAATGGTAGTAAGCATCTTGTGAAATGACTTCGTCTGAAATGCCCTCGTTGATTGGAAATCATTTAAAGGCACTGAACACGTTTGGAAATTGTCAAAGACCAGTGTTCTCACTTGGTGTAGCCCAACATATGCATAAAATAACAAGCCTGTGAAAATTTGGGCTCAATTGGTCATCGAAGTTGCAAGAAAATGATGAAAGAAAAAACACCCTTGTTGTACAAATTTGTGTGCTTTCAGATAGGAATAAAAAGTTCTTGCAAGAAGTTTTTATTATTGAAATTACCTCTTAACTCAAAAACTATGTTACTTCAGAGGGAGTCGTTTCCTACAATGTTTTATACTATCAACAGCTCTCCGTTGCTTGTTACCAAGTAAGTTTTTATGCTAATATTTGGTTTAAGTCATTACCAAACGTGTACGATACCTTTAAAACATCTGAATCTGAGAAACAATTCATGCATGAATCGTTTCTCATCCCTGAATCGTTTCTCAGATTTCAAAGGGTTTGTGTCCGTTAGCGAATGCTGTGGCCAGAGATGCGGTTGGTACCGGCTATCACCATGCTAAAACGTGGATGGATTCTTTGTTCTTGTGAAAATACCGCGACAGTTTTTTGCTGTTTTCTCAATAAGTACACACTGTTCAGCTGACACTTTCATGGGTGACTTTCATTGTATCTTTCTTGATAATTGTGCAACCCTACCTTTAAGCATTCCTGAATTTAACCTCAACTCCTTTGGAATATGCAGCACCACCGGCCAAAATGGGCAAACAGGTTGCTAAACATTCAAATCAATAATGTCTACCCTCCCACTTACTCCTGGGTGATGAGAAGCAATTATGGTAATTTGTCATGTCCAAGGACACAAATTTCAACACCAGGATTCGAACCCACACTCTTATCAACTCAGCCGTCAGAATTTAAGTCTGATATACTGGACCGCTCGGCAACAACACAACAATAACATAATTATACGAATGGGATAATTTTTGGGGGGTTGAACAACGAAAAATTGACTGGAGCAGGAATTCAACCTGCGACCTCCGGATTACTGTGCCAGCACTCTACCAACTGAGCCATCAAGCCCTATGTTGGCGGTCTCCCTATTTTGTCAATATCTTTATTCGGGGGTGCCAGTCAGGAGCCATTCAACCTGTAACTGCCATGTAGCCAGGGATCACACCCAAGTTAACAATACAACTTGGGAAGCGGCAGCAGAGGGATCACCTGAAGGGGATGTGACTTTTTATTTCAAATACCAGTAATAAATCACAAGGGAAACTGACTGGATAAATCTTTATTTAGGGTTGAACAAAGAATACATGACTGGAGCGGGATTGAACCTGGAACCTCATTGTATTTGGCTCAACGGGAGGTAAGTCAGAGTGGTCCGAGATTCCAGAATACCATGGCAATAAAAATATGTGAAAACAACAAAGAGCAGTTTATGTTTTGTAAACAAAATGCATACATACCAGTTTGGAAAGCTGAGAGAGCTCATCTGGAAGCATCTCCAATTTAGTCTTATTGAGACGCAACCAGCGTAGACTTAACATATCCCCTACATCCTCAGGAAAGAGATCCGCCTGTAAAATGAAAAAATAAATAAAACATCTCTAAAGATTTGAATCTCTTCAAAGAGATTATAGGCCTACTACCATAAAATATAAAACTTTAAAGGTATTGTACACGTTTGGTAATGACCCAAAACAAATATTAGCATAAAAACTTACTTGGTAACAAGCAACGGAGAGCTGTTGATAGTATAAAACATTTTAGGAAACGACTCCCTCTGAAGTAACGTAGTTTTTTAGAAAGAGGTAATTTCTCACTAAAATAATAAAAACTTCTTGCAAGAAGTTTTTATTCCTATCTGAAAGCACACAAATTTGTACAACAAGGGTGTTTTTCTTTCATCATTTTCTTGCAACTTCGATGACCAATTGAGCCCAAATTTTCACAGGCTTCTTATTTTATGCATATGTTGGGATACACAAAGTGAGAACACTGGTCTTTGACAATTTCCAAACGTGTTCAGTGCCTTAAACACAATTTTTATTAAAAATCATGTACCTGAAATGTAACGATGAGGTCAATTTAAAATTGTTATGTTTTACTGTTAAAAGTTTCTTCAACCAATGTTTAAAATACAAAGATAGAGGGGGTTAAAAAAACTCCTAAATGTCCTTAATTGTTCAGCTTGATGTAATAACTGGTTCAAGGAAATTTCGGCCAGTCTCTGGTAAGTTTTTGGGGGGGGGGGTTTTCTTTAAAATATTTTCTTGACGATGTTTTTAAGTGTTCTAAATCAATTCATTACACAATGAAGATCAAATCTGTGTTCTTAGAATAAGTGTCATGATTTTTGAACAGTGGTAAAAATTGGGCAAATCTGGTCAGTAGTCTGACAAAAATGGTTGAAACTGACATACGGTGATTTATTACTGGGATGTCTCGAAACCCTCTGGTCTGCGACTGTCGGGAGGATGGAGGGTTATGATTATCGCAACGTAGTAGGGGATGTGAACAATATTATAAGCTACTTTTGAGTGAATGTGTTGGCTGTGTGGCTAAGGTTTCATCAGATTAGTATCAGTGGGGCGCCAATTAGGCCTATCTCAACTTTGGTTGGAACTTCAACTAGGTTTTCTGAATGGTAACTTAAAAAAGTAAAAATCTATAATAAATACAACTTTGTGGTTCAACGACAAAACTTTCAAGTGTCCCAAAAACAATACGCACACAAATGTGAGGTTAACGGCAAAATTACAAAACGATGGGCACCATATCTTTGTACGGAAATAAGGAAAATGAATGAGAAACTTGTTTAGTTTTTGAAAAATCAAGAAAATTGCTAGTTTTTGTATATTATAGTAACTGTTATCGCCTCATAAAGTGCAGATAATAACGAACTATCAATTAGCAATAATTTCAGATAATAAATTAAACTCACTGTGAAGTTATTACGACTTAAATCTACTCCTCGAACGAACGGCAACACTCCAGTGGCCGCCATGTTGTAAAGCTAATGCATTGTGGGGCGGGGGGCGGGGCGGGGTTTTGGGGATGATGCAGATGAAAATAACCATAATTGTGGGGCAATGGTACAAATCAGTATTACCTAACACTTTTATAGAATCAAATGTAATATTCATATGTAAAAGTCTGTAAATATGAGATTGATATTTAATACCAGGAGAAAGGAACTACACTGTGCCCCCCCTTCGAACTTAACATTTCGCAAGAGGGCGTGAAGTTATTTTTAGAAATTGCGATTCTCACCGGGAATTCCCGACGATCGCGTGACGCAGTTGCAGCGATTGACGTATGACACGTCTGCGTTCAAATTCGTGTTCTGTTTAGCAGTTTTTCAAGGAGTACAATTTGTGCTATTCACACAGATATTCTGCAATATCAACCAGAACAATTTGGTAAATAATGTAGTCAACATTAATTATTTATTTAGATAATCTAGCCCCATTCTCCCCGGCCCTGTCACATCATTTACGGATTCTGGAAGAATTTGTTTGTTTACAACAAGTTGGGGTGTTTGTTTGTTTGTTAGTTGAGACGATCTTCCAAACAAGGGAACTCAGCAAAGCTCCCACAAGGGGATATACATTGTAAACGCCAAGCTGGCAACAGCCAATCTCTCTCATAATAAACATTGGTTTAACGTCTATGTATGAATGATGAATTGCATAAATCAACAAATTGTGATTTCAGTATAACTAGCTAGATATGACAATATTTTTCTATCTACCTAGTCATTGTGAAATCAGCAGTGAGTTAGCTTGGCCGGTTTCAAACTCACAGCCGTGTGATTACAAGTTCTGTCTGCAGCAGTTTAACCACTTGACCACGGTGACTCTATATATGACCTCGGTGTTTGTATTAACCTTAATTTATGCCACTCCAGTTTGAGGGAGTCTAGTGTGAGTTGACGCTATTTATGGGGCTTAACCAACTATCTCTAATTTTATTACCTACTTTGGTTGATATGGCAGTGGAAATTATAACTAAAAGAGCCATGTATTTTTGTGAGTACACTGACACTTACTCCTAGAACTATGAGGTTCGTTCCGCTATCGTCTCCCGAAGCAGAACGAACTTCATAATTCTAGGTGTAACTGACACTTGACATTGACAGCGGATTCATCATTGGCTAACTCGTCTTAAGATTAATCCGAGTGCTACGCATTGATGTACGGTACCATACCTCAATGCTTATGGATCGCAAGAATAACAATTTAAACAGTATGAGAGTTGCTGCTTAAATTTGTCTAACTCCACGATAGACATTTTGGTGAATGATAGAACATTAATTGCTGAACTTTGATTTTAAATACAGGACGTGACTGAGAAACAATGGCATCAGGGGGCAAAAGGCAGGATGATGAAGGATCAGGCTCCTGGCTTTGGACAGGCTTAAAGATTGGAGCAGCACTTGGTGCAGCTGCCCTGGGCACCTATGCTGCTGTCAAGGCAGCACAACAGGAAGAAAAAGAGAGAGAAGCTCCAATGACAAGGAGATGTAGCGGTGGCTCATTCGAAGATGAAGGAGGAAGACAAGATTACCCATCTTCATCCTCAAATGCGCGGTTCCCGGGAGAAGAATCAAATCCTACTCCTAGAGGATCATCAAAACCGAAGAAGAAGTCGTCTGGATCCTTGACAGATGAGCTGCAGGAATACTTCAACACAAACATCGATGTTCCTTCAGACAAGAGCACAAGAAAGGTCATCCAAAACCTTGTTGAGGACACAAGGCAGCGTCTGAGTAGCTATCTAGTCAAGAATCAGCGGAGACTTGTTAAGGGTGAGCTAATACCAGCTCCTTTTGACAAGATGGTCCTGAAGCAAGGCGAAGAGTTCAGGTTGATGCTCCCAATAGCCTTTGATCCCAAGATGTGGGAATTCATTGATGCTGCCGATACAGTCCTGGATATCCCAGGCTACTTTTGCGTGAGGCGTACCAATATCGATTTCTACAGCATCGGTAGAAGTCCATGGGATCGCTTCCTTGTTGGCAGTTACCTATGCCCGGAGCTTCTGCAAGATTTCCTGAGGAAGATCATCGATCAGATGATCAGAGAAGGAACAGTGTTTGACTTCTATTGTAGTGTCAAACGAAATGCAGGAGGAGTTGAATTGAGCGTTGAGAATCCTGTGAGAGGCTTTGGGAATACCGGTATGCTTCGCATCAAAATTATCCCTTTCATGAGCATGAAGAAAAACGAAAAGATTATCACGCTTATCGCCCAGTCTGTCATCCCCTCTCATAAGTCGGCAGCACTGTCCGAAGAGAACGCTGGTAACCCGCATGAAAACCTCTGGCTGCAGTCATTCGAAGCAAAGGCCGTGCATCAAATGGAAAGCTCGGATTTAGACGGAGGCTGCCGCTGGAAGTGTCTGGCAATTCTAGATGCTCTTGGATCTACCCATCAACCACTGAGAATGTTATCCCGCTACCAGATGATCACTATCCTCCTGAAGATGTGTCAAGAGGAAACCGAGTGGGACGAAGAGATGCTTGCAGAGAGGGTCTTGGATCTTCTGAAGGCTGTTGAGGAGCATCTTTCAGCTGGGATACTGATGGACTATTTTAATAACAAGCTAGACATGTTTGCTCATATCTCACCAGTGAAGATATCCGAGTCCCAGAAGTGGCTGGCTCATGTCTTGGATTCTAAAGATAGAATCTCAGATTTGCTGTATTAAAAGTTAGCAGAAAGCCTTTATGGGGCCTGCCTGTGGGGCCTGCCTCCTGACTTCTTTGATCAAAGGTTTTAAAGGTTGCATTTGAACTCTGAAATGTATGAATTTGGAAATAAATTGGGGAAAAAACGTATCAGCCAGATTTTAAACCTTGTTGGAGAACACTGTTTAATGTGCCACGGGAAAACATTTCAAGGACATCTTATATCTTTTACGATATGAAAAGAAACATATGCAGTAAAATATGTCATACGCAATTATGTTTGAATAGTTTATTAAAAATTACACATATTACGAACAAAAAGCTGATTTGCATGTATAGAAAAAATAACGAAGTTATTTCTTTTGTTTAATCCTTTTGCTTGTATTCAGCGCCTTGAGGCAGAGCCGATCTGCAACTGTTTGCGCTTTATAAATTTCTCTTTATTCTTATTATTATTTCAAATAAAACAAAAAATTGAAAGAAACTAATAACTAAAAATGTTTGATAATTTGATGGTGTTTTTTCTTCAATTTACTGCAATTTATAAAAGCTTACTCGAATGATAGAAACTAAGAGTATCAATTTGAATTCCAAGTCCAAATTGCAAAAGATGACAAGACTAAGTGTGACACATTTTCGCTGCTTATTTTTTTGAAAATATTGATTCTCTAAACTGTGTGTTTAGGTTCTTTTGTGCATACAATTTCACCATAACAGTGTACAAGTAAGGTGTGCATTACACTTTCAACACTCTTATTTTATGTTTTATCATTTTCTTATCATTTTAATGTTTACCATGCAAGCCTGGAATTTCATCTTTAAGAGGGCGAAGCCATTTTTATTTTGCAAAGGGCACTTCCATTGGAAAATCTTAAAGTCTATGGGAAACTTTTGAAGGGGCACCAAGGCCAAGACCAGGGGCAACAGAGGCCATGGCCTATGTGTGATTCCTGGCCAGCATTGGCCACTATTTACAGCAATCATTACTTGTCAGATTTCTTAGATTTTTCACCCGTGTGTAACATCTTTTCTCAACAAATTTTGTAATATGATAGTTTTATAATAATCTGCAGTTTTCAATCTCAAATTTGAAAGGGCTTGAAATTAATATGTTGTTGGTTTAGTAAAGCCGGCCTCAGGTCGACCTACGATTTTCTTGCGCACGCACGATGTGCCAAATACTCACAGGTCGACTGCGATTGGTTCCCGACCGTCGGGATCACGTCGTACAAGTTGAAATTGTTCTACTCTTGCGACTGTTAGATTTTTCGAGCGGCGACTGTTTCCGATTGTCCTAAAATCATCGCAGTTACGCTCAGGTCGTAAATAATCGCCGACTGAAAAGTTCCCGATGGTCTTAGCTCAGGCGCAGTGTGATCCTGAAAAGTCAGTCGCCGACTGTTTTTTGTTGACGCAAGGTCGACCTGAGGCCGGTTTTAGTCTTAGTGCTATGTCTTATGAGGCAATTTACAGGCAACCAGTTCTGGGCAATCTCAAAGAAGTAACAGCTTTGTGAAATTTACCCCTGATACTTCATTTTGGGGCAAGGCAGTTTTTCCTTAGTAAGGGGTGCCTCTACGAGGAAACCTTCAACTTGGACAGAAACATTTTGCGGGGGCACCAAGGCTTGGCAATGACTAGGGACATGGAGGCAATTGCCTCCGTGAAGTCACATCCATGAATACAGAAAATGTGCACAAATTCCTTGACAAAGCATGTAAATTAGCTGGTGTTCTTGTTTGTTAATGTGACCACCTAATTTGATTTTAACGAATTCAAAGGTAGGGTATATGGCGTGTTTATTGAAGAACAAATTGTGTGGTGTTCTCTTTTGAAAACCCCCCAAAGATGTACCATACTTGAAACATGAGTTTCATGATTTTTGGGAAACTGAGCAGACTGTTCCCACACTGCGAAAACTGGGGTGTAGAAATTGACACCATGGATGTTGTCAAATAAGGGAGAATAAAAATTAGCTTAGGGTGTTAAAATAACACCAGTGTTTAACATTCCGAAGAGAGAATCAAAATTAGCATAGGGTTTTAAAATAACACTAGTGTTTGACATTCCGAAGAGAGAATCAAAATTAGCATAGGGTGTTAAAATAACACCAGTGTGTTTAAAATAACACCAGTGTTATTTTAACACTGGTTTTAAAAAAAGTGTTATTTTAACGCTGGTGTTTAAAATAACACCAGTGTTATTTCAACACACTTTGGTGTAAAATTTGATTCTTTTTGGGTATTAATATGTGACAACACCCATGGTGTCAATTTTAACACCTCTGTTTTGCAGTGCATGTCATGCATTATTCAGTTTGCAATACTTACTCTAGTTACTGTTATTTACCAAACAATTTGAAAATGTAGTGTACGGTATGCAAATTATAAATGAATATTCATTGTGCTGTTGTGACTCATATTTAAAAATTTAAAATTATAAATAATCTTCTGTAGGCTATTTAGTATTCAGGTATATGAACTCCCACTATTGATGTTTTATTCATTCAGAGTTTGTTAAAACTACAGTATTAAAGACAATTTAAATATTCATAATGCTAATGAGATGCGTAGGCTTACTTGACAAGCCAAGGAAGATAGTTTGTTGATTTATCTGGAAATCCCCAATTTTTCCTTTCTTGGTTTATGTTGATGTTGATTAATTCTAAGTGATAAATGTGACATTCTCCCCGGAGGCGATGATTCATTCATTGTGTGCAATTATAATGCCGTTTACAAAATAATTGTAGAGTTTATATAGTAAAATATAAGTAAAACAATACAAACATAGAAATATACAAATGTGCATTTTGTTGCATTTATTTTGGTTTAGTTACCACTAATAGTCACCACCAGTGCCCAATTTCATAGAGCTGCTTAAGCATAAAAAGTAGCTAAGCACAACAAAATTATGCTTACCAAAATATTGTTACCAGCTAAGATGCAATTTCTCATGTACAATCTGTGACTGGTATCCTGCTAATTTTTGCTTAGCAGAAACTTTTCAAGCAATATTAACTGTGTATCATTATGAAATTGGGCCCTGATATCTATGAAATTTGTCATATCCAGGGGTCGTTTTCACAAAGATTTGAGATTGATCTTAGCTGTGTATCAATCTTAGTTGCTAAGCAAAGTATGACGTCACAATACAAATCACTATGGTGATACTGACAACTCATCTTAAGATGAGTCTTATTGCTTTGTGAAATTGACCCCAGCGCTGTGATGTTCAAACTCTTTTCAAATCTCTCATCCAGTTAATGAATAAAATGTCTCCAAATCATTTCTTCTGTGAATTAGAATGTTTTTTCTTGGTTACTAAAATATTCATTTTGAAATAATCGAAAGATGATCGTCCGATATTTTTTGTCAATTTTTACAGATTTTTTTGAAACCGTAAATCATTTCAAATAAACTTTTCTTTCACTCTCTCAAAGAGTTGGCATATAATCCCGCCAGGCAAGAGGGAGTGAAGCAGGGAAGTGGTATTGCCAATTATAAATCCCCCTCCACCATCCCCTCCCCCCGACACACAGACACCCCACCCCTGACACACAGACACCCCACCCCACCTGTCTAAGTTCCGCAGTGGAGGGGGAGTTGGGTCTAAACAGCAGGATTTCAAGTAGTAACTTCTTCGTTAATATATCCCATATTGTTGATCGTGCTGAGTAACTCTAGAGTCCCCTGGACTAGCCTGATGTCTTCTGGAGAAGCGTATAGATTAAATTCGCCGAGCTCCAAATCCTCAAGATTGCTGCAACCATAGTCGTTCTCCGAAGCCGAGATGTTTCCAACATGTTTGGGATGTTCTACTCCTCCATCGTGTGGATCACCGTAGTAGCTTTTAGGGATGGATTGGTAGCAAGACTGAATCCCTTGTTGTGCATTGTCAGTCTTAGTTGATGATTTAGTGGATGCGTGTGGATATGATGTGGATGGGGAGCTCCACCGCCATTCCTCTCGACCCACTGGTGGGCGCGAGTAATGATACTTCTTCTTTCTAGGTGTCCACTTCGTACTGTAAGAACTATTTCTTGTAGGAGTGGATGTTGCTCCTGGCGATTTATCTTTCAAAAATTTCACACCTCCACAAGTATTTTTCTGGTTGATGGAATTATGTGGATGCTCAACTTTATGCACTAATTTGGTATCATCTGAAATGACGATCTGCTGAACCAGCCTTTCATCTACTGTTTCGAGTTTTGAAATAGATTGTGGATTACGATTAATATTGTAATTCAACTGTTGATCCACAACAGTCCTTCGGTCGGCTGATGAAGGTTCTGGTGTCGATTGTCTTTCAGAATATCCACTCTTTTGGACAGAAAAAGTAGCTGGTTGTGGATTCTGTTGTTTAGAATTCGCCCTCTGTTGAACTACTCTTCGGTCATATGAAGGAGTTGACTGTTGATGCCCTTCTTTTGATGTGACGTCTTCCTTTAGATCAGCTTGTTGTTGATCAGTGGATAGTGACGGATCACGCAAAAATACTGATCCTTCATATGCGTCCTGTAGAGTGGATGTCTCCCCACTGTCCTGAAAATTATGAATAAAAATAGCGGTGTTCAAAAATATATATTTCATAAAGTTAGCCAAACAGAAAGTGGTAAGTTTAATTTAAAGATGCATAAAATATAATATGATATATCATTATCGAGGAGAGGGGAAACTATCACTGAAAAAAAAAACCCAACCACAAAGATAGCTCCTTTCAACGACATTTTCACTAAGCAATTACGGCTTCTTGCAAGAAGCCTTTTATTATTTTAGTGAGAAATTACCTCTTTCTCAAAAACTACGTTACTTCAGAGGGAGTCATTTCTCACAATGTTTTATACTATCAACAGCTCTCCGTTGCTTGTTACCAAGTAAGTTTTAATGCTAATATATATTTTGAGTAATTACCAAACGTGTACAGTGCCTTTAAGAAGAGAAAGAGGTTAAAATTATAAGTGATTTGTTTTACCAAATAACACCATGGTTCACTTGGATCTGCCTCCTGGGGTTGTGGTGGGTTTGCAATCTCCCCCTCTGCGTCCACTTGAACCCTCTGTACTTCCAACACCCCTCTCAGTGCCTCATTCTCCCTCTGGAGATCGAAGATCTTCCACTGCAACTTCCGTATTGCCTTCATTGCGTCCATCGATGACGTTGAGGAGTGGGTGGAGGAGGGCGATTTGTTACCGTGATGTGAGACGATGGAGTCGAGCTGGGAGGTGACTCGTCGGGTGTGTTCCTGAAGATGCTGCATGAAACAGTCGTCTTCATTTTAGTTAATTTTAACCTCACATTCTTTATAGACCCCTTGCATTAATATAGTCAATATTAGGCCTAACCTCACATTCGTTAGGCCTTATAGTGATATCCCTACCCACTCCTATAGGAGTGGGTAGGTGTATACACCCCGCCACAAACATACATTTTTACAGAAAAGACCCTATAGGAGCACCTTTAACCGCCTCCTTCAGACCTGGGCCCAATTTCATAAAGCTTGTAAGCACAAAAACTTGCTAAGCACAGAAAACTATTGCTTAGGAAAAATAGGTTACCAGCCAAAATACCGTACAGTTACCATTGATGTGACTGGTACCCCACTCATTTCTTGCTTAGCAAAGAAATTTGCTAAGTAGAATTTTCTGCTAAACAGCTTTTTGAAATTGGGCCCAGGGCCCAATTTCGTGTAGCTGCTAAGCAACAAGAAGAGGGATACCATTAATATGGTACATGTTGAATGCTATTTTGGCTGGTAACCTTATTCTGGTAAGCATGTTGTTATTATGCTTAGCCAATATCTGTGCTTAGGCAGCTCTGTAAAACTGGGCCCTGTTTTTTGGTTTGGTTTAAGCATCACCATTCCTTGAAAGCGTACCGGTATTCATAAGGGGAAACAAAGTTGGCCCAACATGCAAGCTGGCCTCAGGTTTGCCTTGGGCCGCTTCCGAATTAGCGGCTAACGGCTGTGGCTTGGTCATCACGTCATCATGCATTGAGGTATAGGCTGCCCTGGCAACACCCTTAGCAACAGCCGCAGCCGTATCCTTAGCCGCCAATTCGTACATGGCCTTAAACTCAAAGGTCTCAATCAATCAAATGTCATTTATAGAGCGCCAAAATCAAAAGTTTGCTCTAAGGCGCTGAGGCACAGTTGAATGGTTAGTAAGCCTGCTGAAACAGATGTGCTTTAAGGAGTGTCTTGAATGAGGTGAGGGAGCTGGCATTTCTGATATTTACAGGAAGCTTATTCCACATTTTGGGGCCATATACTGAAAATGATCTCTCTGCAAAAGTTGAATAGCGAGTTCTTGGCACAACAAAAAGGGAACAAGATGTAGACGAACGAATGTATCATTGTCGGTCTATGAACTTTGATTCCAAATTACCCTGACCCTAAATGGATCAAGGGTGACTACCTTGAGTTAATTTTGAATGTTAATGGTAGGCCTATTACTAGGGCCCTATGTCAGATAAATAGTTTTTGCTCATTTACCAAGAGTTGGTCTTCCAGCTTGCGGCACCTTGTATTCACTTCAGTCAGCATGTTGATGAAAGTGGTCACGCTGGAAGAGTCCAAATCCCGACTGGCGGACTTATAACTCGTCTAAAAATTTAAAATTGAACAATCCAAAATCGTTTTTTGATTCTGCATAAGTTATTTACGAGAAAGCTTTTTGGGGCAACATAGAAATCAATTTAAGAAATAGCATCCCCCGATGTCAGTTATTTGTCCAAGTTTATGGAGTTCGAAAGGTGATTTGGGACGAGGGTGTGGGTTGTAACAATGATGCACACAAACTTTCTCCTTGAAGAGGAATAATATTGAGAGTCATCCCCCAAAACCAACAAACAAACAAACCAACAAACACCCCAACACCCCACCAAACAAACAAACAAACAAACAAACAAACACCCCCCGAACAAACACCCGAACAAACAAAACTGTTTAAGTACTTCTTTAAAGGGTGTGTACAACATTGGTAATTGCCAAAGATCTGTATCCAAACTCGATGTGACCCAACATATACATGAAATAACAAACCTGTGAAATTTTAAGCTAAAGCTGTCTTCGGAGTCATGAAAAAACAGTGAAAACACCCTTATGTGTTTTAACTTTTTTTTCAAACATAGGAATGTATCCTGCAGGTCATAAAGACTATTATTTTACTCATTTCCTTAAAACTATGGCATGTCAAGCAAAACTATTTTAAGGGAAGTTTTCTACCATAACCATCTTTTTGTAAGTTATGTGCAAATCTGTGAGCATTTATATTTCCATTCTTACCAATGTTGTACACACCCTTTAATACACAAAATGCACAATAAGTTTATTTTATCTCAATTACATTCCGTTCATTATCCTGTTTGCATCGCCAAATAAACGCTTCAATCTCACCACTCGCCGTACCCGCAAATCCCGGTGAGAAACTCGCCTGATTCACGCTAAAACGGGCCCCTGTTGATCTTGTAGGGGTCACGTTGTACATGTATGTTTCCATAATTAGGAGGTATGGGTCATACTCCTTATTTTATTTGGCGCTCAAAAAAAAATGGTGTGTCTGATATCGAAAACAGAAAATTAAATGTATTCTTCACGCATGGAACTCGGCTGCGCGCGACGCACTAACTGAGCAGCAGAACGTGCGGATTTCTACATAGAGCTCTGTGATTTCTACTACAGTGGGAAGCGCGCGTTTGAAAGGACTCATAAACGCTCAGTCAAAACTCCTTCCGGTCAACTTTTTTGGGACGTTGATTGACCAGTCGGATCTTTTAGCAGAATGAACAAAAGGAAAATAAAGCTTAAAGGGTGTGTACAACAGAATGTTCACAGATTTGCACATAACTCACATGGTATAAAGATGGTCATGGTAGAAAACTTCCCTTGAAATAGTTTTGCTTGAAATGCCATAGTTTTTCCGAAATGAGTAAAATAATAGTATTTATCCTGCAGGTTAAAACACATAAGGGGGGTTTTCACTGTGTTCTCATGACTCCGAAGACCGATTTAGCTTAAACTTTCACAGGTTTGTTATTTCATGTATTATGTTGGGTCACATCGAGTTTGGATACATGTCTTTGGCAATTACCAATGTTGTACACACCCTTTAATAAATAAAGGAAATAAAGCTAATGTGAAAGATGGAGAGACGAGCTGCAACATTTGGGGGGGGGGCGGTCAATTGGTACCAACAAGCACAATTATATTTAAATATAATAGAGATTAATGGAAAAACCTGAAGTCAAAAACAAAACCTTTATTTTTAAAGGTTGTATTTTGTTGCGTGAGCGTACGAGATTCAGTGTGTGGAACTAAACGGACAGTCTTAAATACGCTCGCGTGGTTCACTGGATGGACGCAGTGTTTGAAACGCAGTATTTTTGCAATCGTGCCTCAAACAAGATCACAAGAGTTCGTTGTTTGGATGATGTCTCTGTGAGTATTTGAAGTGTCCACGAGCTATGTTTGAGTCGATGCGTAGAGTGTTTGAGAGTGTTGAGAAGACGTGGCATACCATAGCCTCACATGGAGAAACGGGGGACCAACCATGGGATGAGGAGCCAAACTTATATAAGAAAGACATCATGATATGCGCATCCCAGCTTCGAGACGGAGTGGACGTAGATGTTAAGATTCAAGCTATACGGAAGATGGGGCATTTGGCGTATACAGGTGGGTGCTTGTCAGCTTGTAGGACTATGGGAGTGTTGGAGACAAGATAGTGTCCTTGCTTGCCCTGTTAAGACGCAGGTCTCCATTGCACTGCACTGAGGTTGTATGCAACAATCATCAACATTAATATAATTTGTTTTTACCCTTACACCAATGTGTATAAACACTGTATACTCAGTACTTTCCCGAGTTCTGTGAAACAAAATCCACAGGCAAATCACTCAACGGTTGGATTCGAACCCACGACCTTTACATTGCTAGAGCAGATGTCTTACCTCATGTAAAGGTCATGGGTTCGAATCCCACCTAAGTGATTTGCCTGTGGGGTTTTCAAAGAACTCGGGAAAGTACTGAGTATACAACATGTACAGTGCTTAATACACATCGGTGTAAAACAAAAATTATAGTAGGCCTATTTATCCTCGATGCAAAGTTAAAGGCACTGAACACGTTTGGTAATTGTCAAAGACCAGTGTTCTCACTTGGTGTATCCCAACATATGCATAAAATAACAAGCCTGTGAAAATTTGGGCTCAAATGGTCATCGAAGTTGCAAGAATGATGAAAGAAAAAACACCCTCGTTGTACAAATTTGTGTGCTTTCAGATAGGAATAAAATGCTTCTTGCAAGAAGTCTGTTATTATTTTAGTGAGAAATTACCTCTTTCTCAAAAACTATGTTACTTCAGAGGGAGTCGTTTCTCACAATGTTTTATACTATCAACAGCTCTCTGTTGCTCGTTACCAAGTAAGTTTTTATGCTAATATATATTTTGAGTAATTTGCCAAACGTGTACAGTCACAACAGTGCGTTTAACATCTATTTAATCATCAAAATTGATATATTTTTTTCTGATAGAGTAAATTAATCCCCCATCCTCCTGTTTTTAATAAACACACCATAAACATGTAATAATTTCATTAAATTTGGGAGCCATACCGTTTTACTTTCAAGTCAAAACAACGAAAAACAGTTTAATATTTAGTCATATCTTTTTTCAATCGGGCTTATTTTTATCCGTTGCGGCAATTAAAATAAGCATAAGTAATTTGAGAGATCTCTTCAAACTGGAACAAACATCTGGAAGGTTTCTACTGCATTAAAAACTTTGTAATCATTCTGAAAACTATTTCCCTCATTGCCAAGCCTATATACTTTGTCTTTGAGCATGCAGATAAAGTTTACCAGGAGTCAATAATGGCCAAATCTCTATTGATTTGACAGGTTTCACAGATTCGTAAACACTGGATCCAGGATAAAGTCATACCCACGAGGATATGTGAAGCATTTTCGGTTACATTATTGAGGAACCGAGGAAACATTATGCAAAACTTAATTAGTTCTCCGTTTATTTAGTGAACAATGTTTATTTATTTATTTATTTATTTATTTATTTAAGTATTTATTAATTTAGTCATTTATTTATTGTATTCTCTGTTTCCCTTTCAGGTGGTACAGATGTGGCCAAATTTGCCGGCTCCCACCTCGAAACCCTGTCTGCAATACTCAAAGATGACACCAGCCCACCCACTCTCAAGACACAAGTCGTCAAATCTCTGAGCGAACTTTGCCGGGCACATCAAGACAACTGCCAGCGTGTCGACAGCCTGGCCCTCATCCCGGACCTAGCAAGGTTTATCCTGACGAAGGACAGCGAGTCGCGCCTGGTGCGCTGGTCCTGCTACGCCCTGGTCGTGCTCTGCTCGTCCGGGATGAATTATCTCCGTACTCTGATGGAATGGTCTGACAAGGATAGCGGTAGTTTCAAGGAGGTTTTAGAAGAGCTTGAAAATGTGTCTTGGAAAGGATGGCCAAGGAACTACGCTGCGGTTCTCAGGGACTTTTTGGGTCACGTCACAGTTGACTTGAATGTGAAAAAATAAGCTGCAGGGCCTATCATAGCTGAAGATAACACTCCATTCCAGGGTCAGAATTGACCCTGGATTCTGGGTCAAGAGGGGGGCTGACCCCTTTCAGTTCAGGCTGACCCGGAAAGTGGTCAAAAGTAGGATTTTAACTCGGGTTCTGAGTCATTTTGACCCGTTTTGTGAGACAGATTCCGGGTCACATTGACCCAGAAATGGGTCAGGCCCCACGGGACCCGGAACCGGGTCAATAATGTTGACCCGGAAGTAAATAGAGTGTACTGCCTCAGACCGTTACATTATATTGTGACAATCGAATGAAAGAAGGCATATAATTGGTAAGATTGCTTAAAGGGATTGTATATGTTTGGTATTATTGGCACCCACTGTTTATTCCAATCCTATATACATGTAGTTGTAGATATACACCATAAAACTAACCTGTGGAAATTTCATTTTAAAAGGTGGTAGCGTTTTTGAGATATTGCCGAAAATCTGGAACGGTTATGTGCGCGCAGGAAGACTAATCTGCAATTGGAATACACTATCTGAGAAACGTTACTGTCAGTAACGCTTCTCAGATTCAAATTTGTTGGCATAAAAAGTGATATCGTTTCCATAACCGCAGTAGTTCAAAGTGAAAGGTTTCTCAAAATGCATTATACTATCCAAAGCTGCTGTACTTCTTACCAAGTAAGTTTTTATTGCCATTAATTTTTATAGTCATTAGCAAACGTATACAGACCCTTTAATATATATCCTTCAGTGAAAATAAAGAAAGATGAGGAATTTATATGGAGTTCGAGCTTAAAGGCTCGATTGAGTCTGAGCTGGTTTTCGTAGCTGCCTTGTTAATGGGAGACTTTGGAACGCTAGGGGGCAGCAGACTTACCAGGTAAATTTCCATTGCTACGTAGTTCTGATCATGCGCACATTACCGAGAACAATGGATTTACCTGGTAAGTCTGCTGCCACCATGCGTCCCAAAAGTCCCCTATTGGAAAAAATTTTGTTATTTTAAATCAGAAATTTAAATATATTGATTTTTGAGAAAAATTACCATAAATATTTTACTTTGTATTTTGCTTCCAGCTCAAAGAGAATCTTAAACATTACTCTACATGGGCGCGTTTGGACAACCCTGACCAGAAATAAACTTCCGACGCAATTTTCAAGGTATACGCGAAAACTGGTCCGTAATTTGGCTCTGTAAATATGTGTTCTAAAAGACGTCTTTAAAGACAGTGTACACTATTGGTAATTGTCAAAGACCAGTCTTCTCACTTGGTGTATCTCAACATATGCATAAAATAACAAACCTGTGAAAATTTGAGCTCGATCGGTCGTCGGAGTTGCAAGATAACTATGAAAGAAAAAACACCCTTGTCACACGAAGTTGTGTGCTTTCAGATGCTTGATTTCGAGACCTCAAGTTCTAAACTTGAGGTCTCGAAATCAAATTCGTGGAAAATTACTTCTTTCTCGAAAACTACTCCACTTCAGAGGGAGCCGTTTCTCACAATGTTTTATACTACCAACCTCTCCCCATTACTTGATACCAAGTAAGGTTTTGTGCTAATAATTATTTTGAGTAATTACCAATAGTGTCCACTGCCTTTAAGTTATTATAGACCCCTTCATTGGCCGCCATCTTTGATGACAAAGAAACGTGCAGGAAGGACGTAGCGCTGCGCATGACTCTCAGCCAATGATAGCTCTTCACGCGGCACGTTTCATCAGCGATGGCGGCCAATGCAAAGGGGTCTCTTAGTAGTGTTTACACTTTATTGGTCAAACATTGTTTCTAGCCGAAGGGTCGCCAAAAAGCATCACTAAACAGGTCTGGAGGGTAATTTGTTTTGGGGGGTATCGTGCTGATGCCCCCCCCCCCCAAAAAAAAAAAAAAAAAAAAAAAAAAAATTCAAATCCAAATCTCTGGAGTAAAATTATTGACAGAATAAAATGTTACATTTCATAAACCTTTGTAATATTACTCAATGTTTCAAACTTTTTTTTAAAAATTAGCTTGGAGATATTGTATGCACATTTGTTTGTACCACTACGTGCCCCCATTATAATATACACAAATGGTGCATTCCCTTAATATTGTGCTACCCTAAAAATTCGCCGCTGCATTTATTCTTAAAGATGTTATAGGTCCAATTTTTGGCCGATTTAGATATTTAAAGTTTAGATTTAAATGGACTCTAATATATAAAGGGACTCTACAAAGCACAAATTAAATGGTAGTTTTACAGTACACACTGCATAATACAAATCAAAAGCAGACCATTTTGTGACAATTAATTTGAATTTGATAAATTGAAAAAGAGCAACAATTATAAGCTACCATTAACGAATTTAGACATAGGATTATCAGTACTGAGGCTATATATACCACAAATATTACAATATTAAATAACTATATGGTCAGATAAGAGGGGTTAACGATAAACTGTGCATCACTATAAATAATTGTTTGAACGAAATAACTGACAATTACTCGTTGAAACGATTTAGTCTTACAGTTGTAATACTATATAGGCCTATATGCAGTGCGGAATGAAATCATTAACTTCTGCTAAACATTAGCTTATTCAACATGGCGACACGGTTTGCTGCTGTAAAGATTAACGAAACTTACATTATATCCGGACATGATCAGAAGCAAATACGACATGTTAAAGGGATTGTATACGATTGGTAATTGGAACCCACTGTTTGTTTCAATCCTATATAGTTGTATATATACCATAAAACTAACCTGTGAAAATTTTATTTCAAAAGGTGGTAGCGTTTTTGAGATATTACCGAAAATCTGGAGCGGTTATGTCCACGCAGGAATAATAATCTGCATTGGAATACACACTCTGAGAAGCGTTACGCGTAACGCTTCTCAGATTCAAATGTTTTGGGGGATAAAAAGTAATATATTTTTCCATAATCGCAGTACTTCGAAGTGAACATTTTCCTCAAAACGCACTATACTATACAAAGCTGCTGTACTTCTTACCAAGTTAGTTTTTATTGCCGTATCAGAGACACTACCGAACGTGTACGATGCCTTTAATCTACTCTATTACAACGATCACCCATTATTATTATTAAAAAACCTTGGGCTCCCCAGGGCTTTAGTAAATCGGTCAACTGATTTAGCCTGGTATTTTTGTTTGTCTACCACTGTTCCTTTCCTGGCTTTGTCTGATTCAAACTACTCACAAAATGCATGGAATACCCAGTCTCCCCTCTCCATATGGCCGTATGTACCTATACCAACATGTACCTCGTGATGCGTACTGCGGGTGTTCCAAAACATGAAACCCTCATTCTCATTTCCCTTACCGAACGTGAGGACGCCCTCTTCGAAATCAACCCAGAAGGTGCGAAACTCCACACTGCTTACCAAACCTTCCTGAGCTATTTCAATAGCCTTGTCACTTATGCAGTCTGGATCGCCTGAATAGCACCTTCGGATGCATGCCTCCTCATTATTTCCGCATCCAATGCCTAATGGTAAAACAATACAGGTAAACAAGCTTTAAAACTATATGAAAAGTCAATAATATGCATTTATGTATAGTTATTATTTACAAATGGCTGAAAATTCAACACACTTATTTTTAGCCATTTTTATGTCATTTAAGACAGTTATGGCCTAAAGCAACCGTTTATTCGAGACCGGCCTACTGTTCGAGACTAAAGACCAAAATAGCGGGCGGGCGGGGGGGGGGAGAGACTGAGAACAGGAGGATCGGGTGTGGGGGGGGGGTCTCGAGACCTAACACTGCTCTGTGGCTGTATACGCAACTGCCATGTTTTGATTCATGTGAAAAGGGATACCTGCTATATGCCAGCGCAAAAAGGGCAATATTATGTTGTACTGATGCATTTCTTCTCCACCCATTTCACTTACATATCTCTGCAAAGACAGAACCACTGGTTCTCTCCGCTGCAAGGAGTACCACAGCTATGCTCGGAGCTTTCACATCGAAGCTCAGTCGAAAAGGCGGGACCAAGGGCTTCAAGATGAATGTGAACCCACGGTCATCCTTCGATGTAGCTTCAGTGACGAACGAGCAATCTAAACGGAATTAAAACAACAACAACAACAGCATAAACAACAACATCGGAACAATAAAAGTATCATTGTAAATAAAATGCAATGAAAATTTTGCGCAAAGGACAACCGTATTCTAATAGACTTGTCAGTGGTGTCGCAACGCGCTCTAAAGCCGGCCTCAGGTCGACCTTGCGTCAACAAAAAAACAATCGGCGACTGACTTCCAGGATCACACTGCGCCTGAGCTAAGACCATCGGGAACTTTTCAGTCGGCGATTATTTACGACCTGAGCGTGATTTTAAGACAATCGGAAACAGTCGCCGCTCGAAAAAATTAACAGTCGCAAGAGTAGAACAATTTCAACTTGTACGACGTGATCCCGACGGTCGGGAACCAATCGCAGTCGACCTGTGAGTATTTGGGACATCGTGCGTGCGCAAGAAAATCGTAGGTCGACCTGAGGCAGGCTTAAAAGCTTCCGGGTCAGAATTGACCCGGATTCCGGGTCACAGGAAGCCTGACCTTTCTGGGTCAAGCCGACCCGTAAACTATTTTTTAAAGGGGTTTCGACCCGGATTCTGCATCAACTTGATCCATTTCTGGGTCATTTTGACACAGGTTCCCAGTCATACTGACCCAGAAGTTTGTTAGGCCCCATTCAACTCGCAGATTTCAATACAATTTTCTTATGTATACATAAATAAGTAACCACTGCAGTTCCTGGATGTATAGGGTTTTTTCGAGCGAGAAACGAATGTGCCTTGCCAATTGCCTCCGGATTGGGCGCTTTGGTCTATAAAAAGCGTTTGTAATGAAACGAATAATGGTTGGAAAGATGTTTTAAAGGCAATAATTTTGAGGGGAAAATATCACGTTGGCCTTTTTATGAAAGCATTGTGTTTATCGTGGAATTTTTAATCGTTGAAGTAGGACATGCCTACTGTAAGCACAAAAACTTGCTAAGCACAAAAAACTCTTGCTTAGCAACAATAGGTTACCAGCCAGAATACCATACAGTTACCATTGCTTCGATTGGTACCCCACTCATTTAAAATTGCTTAGTAGAATTTTGTGCTTAACAGCTTTATGAAATTGGGCCCTAGTGTGGGTGCAAATCGTTTTAAAAGTAAATTTGATCTCAGTCTCATCTTTGACATTTTTGTTTTATGCTGCCCTGATAAAAGTGGCAACGAGGACAATTAATTCGTGTCAACTTTGGTATTGCGATTTTGCTAAATTGTTCCTGTACTTACCTTTTGTTTCTTCTCCTACAGGAATGTTCCCCTTCTTACGGCATGCTCGTCTGAATGAGGAGAATGCTCTGCTCATCAGCCCGTTCAGATTGTCCCCGTCAGTGGCCGTAACAAGTGCCCCACAAGCCTCTCCCATTGTGAGTCCCAAAGAGAAAATAGCAAGAAAACTAACGACCGCCAAAACGGGAACACATCTATCAGGGATCCACATTTTTGATGAGTAGCTTTGAGGCCGGCTTAACAAGCTTATTTCAAATCGTTTCAAGAAACATTTACTATCTGGTAAACTGACATTGCTGTTATGATATCAATGTATTTAGATTGGCTTATTCGTTGGACGTGTTGCTTGTATTTGATTAACACTTTGCCACACCACTCTGCTATACAGACCATAGGTTTGTATAGGGTCAGAGAGAGCAGCAGTTGAAAATTTGACAAACCATCAATGGTTGACACCGTATAAGAAGGGGATTGCGCAGCCGCAGCTAAAAATATCAGCCAATCAAACAAAGCCACAAACTCATTATGACACGCAAGAAACTTTGAACTCTGATTATAAAAACCATTGGTATAAACAGCGAAGATTAAATTGGCTCGCAATAATGTTTAGTAATAATTAAAAAAGGTAAACAAATACGATGATCACTTTCATAAATGTCAAGAAATAATGACGTGCATAAATAATACCTTCCATTGGCAAGATAGCCGATATTTTTGTTTCGGGGATTGGCGTAGTTAAAAATAAGATTATAGGCCTATTGTAAAAATAAAAATAAAGTGGTTGTAATGCCTGGTGTAGTGTGAACAAAATTAATTAAAAGTGTGACCGACATTCGAACGCTATTGACCCGTGATATAATTGTTTAATTTGCGGTAGACTTAATTTCCTGTGGTATCTTTTTCGTGAATGGTAACTTCGTATTAGAGAAAGTATCGGTTGAAATGCTGTCAGACTTTGGATCGTATACTTTGTGCTAACTAGGCCTAGCAGTTAATTTCATCCAAATTACACGAATCGCAAACACGGCACTGTTATAGTTTCTGCATTATTTTTTTCATGAAATAAGCCCGCGAAAGGGGAACAAACTATCGCAATCTAAAGTTTGGAAACGGCTGTGACGCGCGCGTACGTATGACGTACTGAATTAACTATCAACATCACAAGCCCAACCACAGCATCACCTAACGTCACAATGGAGGGCGCCAAACTCGACACAACAAATAAGTTTGTCTGAGTTTACTCTTTGATGGGTCAAAAAAAAACTATCTTGAAACTTCTGCATTTATTATGAATGATTGAAACGTATATAATAACATCAACATACTATGGTCGAGTCTTTGATCATACCTTGCACGTGGGGTAGACAGCCAGATAAAGTACAAAAAACTCTGACTCTTTCTTGTATACACAGTCACGACTTGACGCTTTATTTTAAACAACAATATTCATAGTTTACACATTACTCTACCTGGGCGCGTTTGGACAACCCTGGCCAGAAAAAAACTTCCGACGCAATTTTCAAGGTATACGCGAAAAACTGGTCCGTAACCTGGTTCTGTAAATATGTTCTTAAAAGATATCGTTAAGTTATTATAGACCCCTTATTGGCCGCCATCTTTGATGACAAAGAAACGTGCACGCATGCGCTGCGCATGACTCTCGCTCAGCCAATGATATCTTCACGCGTGCACGTTACATCAGCGATGGCGGCCAAAGCAAGGGGTCTATTTAGTAATGTTTACGCCTTGAAACTAATTGCTCTTTATTTAGTATTTTATCACTGGTTATACATTGTTATGCTTCGGAAATTCGAGGTCCTTGTCTACATCCGCTCGGTTATGGTCAAATTGTTTCTGGTCAAAGGGTCGCCAAAAAGCATCAGTAAACATACGTTATATGGAGGGTAACTTGGGGGGGGGGCGTGTCGTGCTGATGCCTCCCCCATTTGAAATCCAAACCTCTAAACTTAAAAAATGCCCGAAAGAAATGTTACATGTTCTCATAAACTTGTGTAATATTCAATGTTTCAAACTTTGAAGAAAAAAAAAATTAGCATGCAGATAATGTATAAACATTTGTTTTTTACCACCACGTAAGAATTACATACAAAAAATAGTAAAACAGCATTACAAGAGCGCTGATAGGGGATACCAAACCAGACTACAGTTCTAATTGTACAGAAGAGCCCCCCATAATAGAAACAAGTGGTGCATTCCCTTAATATTGTACTACCCTGAATATTTACCTTGTTTTTAGCCGCTGCATTTACAAAGAGGTAGGCCTACGTTTTGGGGCCGATTTGATCCGAAAGTTTAGATTTAAATGGACTCACAAGGGAATTTATAAAGCATAAGTAAAATGGTAATTCCACATCACACACTGCACAAACACCAAAATCAGACCATTTTGTGACAATAAATTTGATAATTAATTTGATAAATTGAAAAGAGTAAAATTTATGATCTACCCATTTAGGAATCTAGAAATGGGCTTAATAGGCCCAATACCAAAAATATTACCACTTAAACTGGGTCAGATGGGAGGGGTTCGCGACAAACAGGGCATCACTGTAAACTGTTTGAACGAAATAACTAACTGTTAGGCCTCCTCGTTGGAACGATTTACTTTTAAAGTTGTAATACTATAGTGTCGAATGGATCATGAATTTCTGCTAAATATTAGATAATTCAACATGGCGAAGGTTTGCTGTAAAGATTAACAAAACTTACATTAATTCAATTCAATGCACATTTATTTTTCATGCTGACAATAACAATTAAACGTACAGTTGAAACAAATAACAATGAGTATAATTATGAAAAGATGGATGCCACATTATTGATAATATCGACCAACATGCAGGGAAAAAAGTTAAGCATACTGCTTTTTTACATCCCCTGTGACAGACAAGGACTGGACACGACAAAGACACAAACAAACAAACAAAAAAAGCAATGACAATGAGACCCAGTCTAGTCAATTTAAATAATTATCGAACAACAGTCTTCGTAAACCATGGTAAAAAATCATTAAATATTCGTTAGCAAAAAAGCACTTTTATATTTATACATGAATTTACCTAAATTAAAATTGTTCAAATCATCAAGTTTAAGGACCTTCAAGGCTAGAAACAGATGAACAGCTTCTTTTTTGTAGGATAGTGAGATTTTTACATTGTGTGTTTGTTAGGTTTCCCCAATAATTTATTGCAGTTTTCAAACGACGACAAGAGAGAATTATATAATGTTAAAAGAATACTTGTTGGTAGAACAAACTTCAATCTATTCATTTATACCCGGACATGATCAGAAGAAGTATACTTCAATATTCCTCCGGTAATGTACTACAAATTGAGCTCAACCATGGCGGAATTTTTATCTCTCCATGGTTGAAATGTGTAAAGCGCTCTCGGTGGCCCTGAAGGGACATCGCATATTGCAAATGTGCGCATTATAATTATATGCGATGTCGTAATATATTTTCGCGAATAATAATTAGCCCTATGCAGGACTCTTCCTCTGTGCTGTACACGAAAGTGAAAGGCCGCCAGCAATATGCGATGTCCCTTCAGGGCCACCGTAGAAAAGTGATTTAGCGAAGTCCTAGACGTGTGCCGATGTATTATTTGCAACGGTCGTGAATTTTATTGCATTTTTTCCCCCGCATACCTTGGGATTATAGCTGTGGACAATTTGTAGTCAAGCCACTGTAAGCATGACTATATACAATGTACCAAGGAACTTAGCACCTGCGCCCAATTTCATAGAGCTGCTTAAGCAGAAAATATTGCTTAACAATTATCTGCTTAGCAGAAATGAGCAGAACACCAGTCACAAATTGTACACGTGTCATGGTAGTTTGACTGGTAACCTTATTCTGATAAGCATAATTTTGTTATGCTTAGCTATTTGTCAGTGAGCCAAGGCTAAGTCTCACCATTTAGAAGACCCATTTGCAGTGCTCTATATGACGCGCTACCCCCCCTTATGTCTCCCGCTAATCTCGACTGGATTCAAGAACCTCCCTAGATCAATACAAATTATAATCAAAGATGCGACCAAGTTATGCGAACAAATTTACGACATTGCTTGTATTCTCTCTTTTGCGATGTGTGATGTCCTTTCAGGGCCACCATATACTAATGAGCATTCGTTCAAACAATACGATTTAGCTTGGTATTTTTGTTTGTCTATAACTGTCCCTTCCCCTGGCTTTGTCTGATCAAAACTACTCACAAAATGCATGGAATACCCAGTCTCCCCTCTCCATATCGCCGTATGTACTTATACCAACATGTACCGTGGAAGACACAACGAAGTGCCAAAACATGAAACCCTCATTCTCATTTCCCTTACCGACCCTGAGGAAGCCCTCTCCGAAAGAAACCCAGAAGGTGCGAAACTCCACACTGCTCACCAAGCCCGCCTGAGATATTTCCGCAACCTTGTTGTTCTCCTCAGTGTTGCAGTTTGCATTGCCTGAATAGCACTTTCGGATGAATGCCCCCTCGTTATTTCCGCATCCAATGCCTAAGGGTAAACCAATACAGGTAGACAAGCTTTAAAGGCATCGTACACGTTTGGTAATTTGTCAAAGACCAGTGTTCTTATTATTTTGGTGTATCCCAACATATGCATAAAATAACAAGCCTGTGAAAATTTGGGCTCAATTGGTTATCGAAGTTGCAAGAAAATGATTAAAGAAAAAACACCCTTGTTGTAAAAATTGGTGTGCTTTCAGATAGGAATAAAAACATCTTGCAAGAAGTTTTTATTATTTTAGTGAGAAATTACCTCTTTTTCAAAAACTACGTTTCTTCAGAGGGAGTCGTTTCTCGCAATGTTTTATACTATCAACACCTCTCTGTTGCTCGTTACTAAGTCAGTTTTTATGCTAATATATATTTTGAGTAATTACCAAACGTGTACAGTGCCTTTAAAACTATATGAAAAGTCAATAATTATATGCATTTATGTCGTTATTGTTTACAAAATATTTAAGGGTTAAAAACAAGTGTGTTGAATTTTTCAGCCATTTTTATGTCATTAAGACAGTATGGCCTAAAGCAACTGTTTCAGAGATAGTAGTTACGGCAGTATCGATAAACGATTAGGAATTTGCTGTTCGAGACCAAAGACCAAAACAGCGGGGGGGGGGGGGGAGACCGAGAACAGGAGGATCGGGGGGGGGGTCTCGAGACCTAACACTGCTCTGTGGCTATACGCAACTGCCATGTTTTGATTCATGTGAAAAGGGATACCTGCTATATGCCAGCGCATATCTTCTCCACCCAATGCACTTACATATCTCTGCAAAGATATTATTAATGCTTAGCTCCCATGCAAGGAGTACTACGATGTTGCTCGGCGCTTTCACATCGAAGCTCAGTCGAAAAGGCATGACCAGGGGCTTCAGGATGAATGTGAAATTAAGGTCAGACGCTGGCGTAGCTTCAGTGACGAAAGAGCAATCTAAACGGAATTAAAACAACAACAACACCAACAGCAATAACAACAACATCAGAACAACAAAAGTATAATTGTAAGTAAAATGCAATACAAAATTTGCGCAAAGGACAATCGTATTCTAATAGACTTGTCAGTGGTGTCGCAACGCGCTCTAAAAGCTTCCGGTGTGGCAGGAGATTCTGTCCCCCCGGAGATTCTGCCCCCCATACGGCGAACTGTATACAAACTACATGTACTTTTGATAGCGCCCTCCTTTGAATCACCACTCCTCCAGCCCACGTTAATTTTTCGATGGGGACAGAATCTCCGGGGGACAGATTTCCCTGGGACACCGGGTCAGAATTGACCCGGATTCCGGGTTCTAAGAAGCCTGACCCTTCTGGGTCAAGCCGACCCGGAAACTATTTTTTAAAAGGGGTTTCGACCCGGATTATGCATCAACTTAATCCATTTCCGGGTCATTTTGACACAGATTCCGGGTCACACTGACCCAGAAGTTGGTTAGGCCCCACTCAACTTAGTCTTGGTTCCAAGACGGTCCAGTTGTGTAGTCACGAAAACCTAATCGCTATCTAAACCGCTATCACACCCCACGAACCACTCGCCACTAGAGGGCGCTATTATTCATGTAACTGCAGAGCCGTGCTGCAGCTCTGTGTAACTGCTATCACATCACGAACCAACCTCGTCCCCATGGTTTACTTTATTTCGAACCATGGGGAGGAGGTTGACCACGAACCGCTGCTCGGTTTGTGGTGTGATAGCAGTTACATATATGATAGCGCCCACTAGTGACGATTGGTTCGTGGGTGATGTAGCGGTTTAGATAGTGATTAGGTTTTCGTGACTACACAACTGGAGCGTCTTGGAACCAAGACTACACTCAACTCACAGATTACAATACAATGTTCTTAAAGGGTGTGTACAACATGTGTGTACAACATTGGTAAGAACGAAAATATAAATGCTTACATATTTGCACATAACTTACATGGTATAAAGATGGTAATGGTAGAAAACTTCCCTTGAAATAGTTTTGCTTGAAATGCCATAATTTTAACGAAATGAGTAAAATAATAGTATTTATCCTGCAGGATAAATTCCGATGTTTGAAAAAAAGTTAAAACACATAAGGTTTTTTCCCACTGTTTTCTCATGACTCCGGAGACCGATTTAGCTTAAACTTTCACAGGTTTGTTATTTCATGTATATGTTGGGTCACATCGAGTTTGGATACAGGTCATTGGCAATTACCAATGTTGTACACACCCTTTAATGTACATAAATATAAAGTAACCACTGCAGTTCCCGATGGGCTCGATTTCACAAAGCACTAAGATTTATCATAAGATGAGTTGTCAATATCACCATAGTGATTTGTATTGTGACATCAGACTTTGCTTATAGCAATTAAGATGGAAACACCGTTAAAACTTAAGATCAATCTTAGCTATTTTTGGGGGGTCAATTTCTGATCTGGTTTGTTTACACAATTGCTCTTATATAAAAATATAAAAATAATTAAAATCCCGACAAAAAAACCTCTACCATTTCTTGATGTATAGTTTTACGCGCGAGTAACGAATGTCCCAACATTATGCATAAAATAACAAGCCTGTGAAAAATTGGGCTCAATTGGTCATCGAAGTTGCAAGAAAATGATGAAAGAAAAAACACCCTCGTTGTACAAATTTGTGTGCTTTCAGATAAGAATAAAAACGTCTTGCAAGAAGTTTTTATTATTTTAGTGAGAAATGACCTCTTTCTCAAAAACTACGTTACTTCAGAGGGAGTCGTTTCTCACAATGTTTTATACTATCAACAGCTCTCCGTTGCTTGTTACCAAGTCAGTTTTTATGCTAATATATATTTTGAGTAATTACCAAACGTGTACAGTGCCTTTAAAGGAACGTTACAGGTAATTAAAAATTTTCTTTAAGATCACAGATTTACATAAAACTTACACGGTCTAATGATGATGATAGTAGAAAACATCCTTAGAAATATTTCTGTCTGAAATGCATATTTGATGAGAAATAAATAAAACTAATTTCCGATTGGAGTTTATCGCTCATGAGCGTTTTATTCATGCATTGTATAACACATCAAATGTGTAATCGGTTTTTCACTATTTTCTCGTGACCCAGAGGGCCGATCGATCTCAAATTTCTACAGGTTTGTCAGTTTATGTATATGGTGGATTATATAAAGTGCTTACACTGTTTTGTGAGCAAAAAACAATTCTGTAATGTTCCTTTAAAGGAACGTTACAGAACTGGTAATTAAAATTTCCTTTATGATCACAGATTTACATAAAACTTACACGGTCTAATGATAATGATAGTAGAAAACATCCCTAGAAATATTTCTGTCTGAAATGCATATTTGATGAGAAATAAATAAAACTAATTTCCGATTGGAGTTTATCGCTCATGAGCGTTTTATTCATGCATTGTATAACACATGCAAATGTGTAATCGGTTTTTCACTATTTTCTCGTGACCCAGATGGCCGATCGATCTCAAATTTCTACAGGTTTGTCAGTTTATGTATATGGTGGATTATATAAAGTGCTTACACTGTTTTGTGAGCAAAAAACAATTCTGTAATGTTCCTTTAAAGGAACGTTACAGAACTGGTAATTAAAATTTCCTTTATGATCACAGATTTACATAAAACTTACACGGTCTAATGATAATGATAGTAGAAAACATTGTGAAATATTTCTGTCTGAAATGCATATTTGATGAGAAATAAATAAAACTAATTTCCGATTGGAGTTTATCGCTCATGAGCGTTTTATTCATGCATTGTATAACACATGCAAATGTGTAATCGGTTTTTCACTATTTTCTCGTGACCCAGATGGCCGATCGATCTCAAACTTCTACAGGTTTGTTAGTTTATGTATATGGTGGATTATATAAAGTGCTTACACTGCCAGTTAGCAAAAACCAATTCTGTAATGTTCCTTTAAGGTAAATTGCGATTTTTCTAAAGTGTTCCTGTACTTACCTGTTGCTTCTTTTTCTTCTGGAATGTTCTTCTTCTTACGGCATGTTCGTCTGAATGAGGAGAATGCTCTGCTCATCAGCCCGTTCAGATTTTCACCTTCAGTGGCCGTGACCAATGCCCCACAAGACTCTCCCATTGTGAGTCCCAAAGAAAAAATAGCAAGAAAACTGACGACCGCCAAAACGGGAACACATCCATCAGGGATCCACATTTTTGATGAGTAGCTTAATGGCCGGCTTAACAGCTTCTTTCAAATCGTTTTAAGAAACACCACTGGTAAAAGGATATTGCTGAGTTGTGATATCAGTGTTTTTAGATTGACTTATCAATTGGTTGTGTTGATCATTAACACTTTTGCCACACTCTGTTAACACTTTGCTATGCAGAAAATGGGTATGGACAGAGAGAGGCAGTAGGAAACTTGTGCAGTTGTTTTATACGACAAACCATCAGTGGTGACACCGGGGTGAGAAAGGGATTGCGCAGCTAAAATCTCAGCCAATCAAAGAAAGCCACAAACTCATTACGTCACGCAAGAAACTTTGAACTCTAACAACGATTGGTATAAACAGCAAATACTGAATTGGCTTGCAATACAATTTAGTGATATTAAAACAGGTATTAATAATTGGTTAATACTATGATCACTTTCATAAAGATCAAGAAATAAAGTGTTGCATATTTAATACCTTTCAACCATTGACAAGATATAGTGGGTATTTTTGTTTTGGGGAGTGGCACAGTTGAAAATAATAACATATGGTAAATGGAATGCCTGTGTAGAGGAATTTGTTATTATTAAAGGTATCGTACACGTTTGGTAATGACTCAAAACAAATATTAGCAGAAAAACTTACTTGGTAACAAGCAACGGGGAGCTGTTGATAGTATAAAAACATTGTAGGAAACGACTCCCTCTGAAGTAACGTAGTTTTTGAGAAAGAGGTAATTTCTCACTTAAATAATAAAAACTTCTTGCAAGAAGTTTTTATTCCTATCTGAAGCACACAAATTTCTACAACAAGGGTGTTTTTTCTTTCATCATTTTCTTGCAACTTCGATGACCAATTGAGCCCAAATGTTCACAGGCTTGTTATCTTATGCATATGTTGGGATACACCAAGTGAGAACACTGGTCTTCGACAATTTCCAAACGTGTTCATTGCCTTTAAAGGTAGGGTCATAGATTGGTTTTTGTCAACGTATTGCTGATTAGCAACATTATCAAGAAAGATTTACAATAAAAGTCACCTGTGAAAGTTGTAGCTGAATACAGTATCTATACTTTGTTGAGAAAACAGCAAAACATACACGGTATTTGCGCTAGGTCGTCGAATCCATTCACCTTAATAGCGATGAGACAGTGGATAATTTTTTTCCTGGATCACTACCAAACGATGACCTTACCTTTAATTAAGAGTGATGTGACCGATATTCGCACAGCAAGTACGCTATTGATCCTAGCTTATTATTCATCTCGACACCTCTCGCGGAAGACTTCATTTCTTGTGGTATGTGACATGAAATTGCGCTTCAAAGTTGTTACCATGGCAAAGTGTTTTTCTTTTCTTCAACCTGTCATACATTTCGTGAATGGTAACCTCGTATTAAAGAAGGTATCGGTTTGGCATTACCAGGAAAAACTCGTTTTTTTCTGTTTTAATCTGAAACCTACTTGCCGAGGTTGTTAATAATACCAGTTAACACAATAGCGCACCAATACGAACCTATACCAATTAACTAAACTGCAGATGAAAGAATGTATAGGCCTCTACTCTGTGTGTTTTTTCATTATCGGCTCTATGATTTTACTGTTTAAAGGCCCTGTATACTATTGGTAAGATCGAAAAACACAAATGTTCACAGATTCACACATAACTTACATGATTTAAAGTAAGTAATGGTAGAAAGGGTTCCTTAAAATATTTCTGCATAAAATGCTATCGTTTCTGAGAAATGAGTAAAACAATAGTTTTTATCACGCGCGATAAAAACTCGATGCTTGAAAAAACAGAAAACACTTAAGGTGTCTTTTCACTATTTTCTCGTGACCTCGATGAACAATTGAGCTCAAACTTTCACACTGATGTTGAGCTGTTACCAAAAGTGTACAATACCTTTAAGCACAAACAAATCAAAACAAAACCCGCACTATGAATTTTGTCCTTCATCAGTTTGATGTAATTTCACCAAACGCCTAAATCTTAGTGCAATTATACTGAAATAACATGGAGCTCTATAAACGTTTTGTTTTAAGTCCATAATTTATTGATGAACTTTACTAGAAAAAGTAAATCGCTTTAAATCCGAAGGTCTCGATTCTTAACTCGACGTGGCGTGAACTTGTTTTCACCCCCGTAGAGCAAACAATACATGTACATTTAGGTCTAAATGTGGTTAAATTCAAACCGAAAATATAATTTTATGCACAACGGCTATGCATTCTCTTAATAACTTTCAATTACCGTAGTATTATTGTTTGCGGTGCATTGGTAATTAATTGAGGAATATTTTCATATCTTTTCCATAGATCCTATTTTTGGAGAGGCCTACACAGTTTGCGCTTATAATGTTTTCTTTTCGCTTAAGAATTACAACACACATTCAAAATGTCTTCATTTACAATTCACTTATTTGTCGTTTAAAGACCACAATCCCATTTGGAATTAGCTCTCTTCTAGCCAGTCAAGCTCCTATCATCAGACATTTATTTAAAGGCACTGGACACGTTTGGTAATTATTGGCATAAAAACTTACTTGGTAACGAGAAAACGGAGAGCTGTTGATAGTATAAAGCATTGTGAGAAACGACTCCCTCTGAAGTATCGTAATTTTTGAGAAAGAGGTAAATTTCTCACTAAAATATTTGAATCTGAAAAAGACTTCAGGCCTGAAGCCTCCTTTCAGGCTACTAAAAGCACACAAATTTGTACAACAAGTGTGTTTTTTCGTTCATTATTTTCTTGCAGCTTCAATGACCAATTGAGCCCAAATTTTCACAGGTTTGTTATTTTATGCATATGTTGGGATACACCAAGTGAGAATACTGGTCTTTGACAATTACCAAACGTGTCCAGTGCCTTTAATAGCCCTGCTAGTTTATAATTTCTCTCATTGCATCCACAGTCTGTATTTTGTTGTGTTTTGAGTTATCTGTTTGTCTTGCCTCCATGTTTGTAGTTTGTCTGTCTAAGCTGTCTTCTATACAAGCCTTGGCTTAATCTGACAGCCTCATACTCTCTTTATTTTGGTCTACATAGATTAACATTTCCCCTCCATCTACTGTGCTCATTATTTCGCCTATAATGTAATATTCTATATATATTTGTTGACACTAGTAGAATGAAATAAATGCTGACTTGAATTAATTGAATCCGAACTACATCTATATTTTTTTCGAGAAGCATTCCCGCAAAGGAGTATTCAATTTTATTGAGACGTTTGTTATTCGCTGCTCAAACTGCAACAGTTTCTTTACTCGTTGCACCACAGTGGGAGTTGGCATGTTGAATATGCCTTAAAGTCAAGGTTACCACCAACTACACGTTGTCGACTCATTGGATGATAATAAAGGGTGGCGGGGTTTTTTATGAAAAACCCAACACTGAAATGTAGTCAGACTTTGAATCATATACTTTGTGCTAACTCTCAGTTAATTTCATCCAAACAAGGCACTGAAAGTTTCATCTATATAGTTTCTACATTATTCTAAACATCTGCATTTAAAGGAACGTTACAGAACTGGTAATGAAAATTTTCTTTAAGATCACAGATTTACATAAAACTTACACGGTCTAATGATGATGATAGTAGAAAACATCCCTAGAAATATTTCTGTCTGAAATGCCATATTTGATGAGAAATAAATAAAACTAGTTTCCGATTGGAGTTTATCGCTCATGAGCGTTTTATTCATGCATTGTATAAGACATGCAAATGTGTAATCGGTTTTTCACTATTTTCTCGTGACCCAGATGGTCGATCGATCTCAAACTTCTACAGGTTTGTCAGTTTATGTACATGGTGGATTATATGAAGTGCTTACACTGCCAGCAACTGTTTTGTTAGCAAAAACCAATTCTGTAATGTTCCTTTTATAATGCAATAAGGCCGCGATCGCAAAAGGGGAACGAAAACGGCTGTGACGCGCGCGTACGTATGACGTACTGAATTAACAGTCCGATGTCACAAGCCCAAACGCAGCGTCACGTCCACGTCACAATGGAGGGCGCCAAACTCGACAACCGTTCTGCTACCACGCGGCGGTAAAGCAACAAATAAGTTTGTCTGAGTTTACTCTTTGATGGGTCAACACAGGTTTTTTGCTACAGTGCGTTTTTAATGCAAAGTTGCAGAAATTTCTCACAGAGATTTATCTTTTGAGATACTTTCCGATTGAATAATTCAGTGATCAAGATGTTTAACTTCGCGGCAGCAGTTTCTGAGAGAATCAGGTAAGAATAAATCTTCACCAATATGTCAAAAAGAATTACTGTTTAATATCAATTTTATACAAATGACTTAGTACCGGGCGGATGATGCCAATGGATAGGATAGGATAAAAAATTATTTTGATCTTTGCAAAATTCCTGATTTACCTTATAATTATTGTTCCGCTTGTTCTTATAACTGTCTTATATTCCATGACCATTGTTCAAGTCCAACATTATATACATTGTACCTTAGTTTCCCTATGCTCGTTTGTTTTATTGTATAAAAAATGTCCCTTTTCAAGGTATTTATAAACTTGAATTATAAACAATATTAGTTTTAACAACACTATAAAAAAGTGTGCATATTTTTTGTTGGTGTACAGTATATACAAACACGTTGACGGTTTATGTAAAACAAAAACTTGTATTATGGTGACTCACAATAAGGTGATATTTATTGTAGGCCTCCGCCCGCACGCTCCATTTCTGCATTAAAACCAAATAATGATAACACTTGGTTTCTGTTTAACATATCATGAATAACTTAAATATCTTAGTAGATGTGTAATAATAACTACTGTATAGACCACTTGCATAATTATGACGTCACAAGCTCAAACCGCGCCCCTCACCACTGAGATCAAAAAGAGGGCCCACCATTGGCTGAGAGTTGTGCGTGGCGCGTACATTGGCATTGTTGACGTCTGCAACGGTGTCCCGTGCAATGGGTCTATTCAAAGATGCTTAATGGTTAGGCCTACCAAGGCCCAATTTCATAGAGCTGTTTAAGCCCAAAAAGTAGCTAAACTCAACAAAATTATGCTTAACAGTATAAGGTTACCAGCCGAAACACCACGTCTCATGTACAATCTGTGACTAGTATCCTGTTTGTTTTTGCTTAGCAGAAAAAGGTTAAGCATTATTTTCTGCTTAAGCAGCTCTATGAAATTGGACCCTGTGCATGCGGGGCCAAATTCATGACTCTGCTTACCGCCGAATTCTGCGCTTATACGATCACCAATCTTCGCTTACTGTGCAAGCGCCAGATTTCTGCACTAGATTCCCTTCTATTCTGTGAAATACGCTTGACGTAAGCGCGGAATTCCCTGCTTCCGTAAGCGCCGATTCTTTGCTCACGGTAAGCAGAGCCATGAATTTGGGCCTAGGTGCTGTACTGGTGAGATGGTTTCAGCAATGCTTTGGCCCCAGCAACACGATTAACAAATATTTTCACGCATTTTGAGAGGGCAAATAGGCTTGAAAATACTGTTCAATATACACGAAAGTTCCATTTCACAGTAGGCCTATCTTTTGAAACACAAAATTGTCCACACCGAACACTGACCCATGCATGGTATTCTCTGTTCTCCTCCAGAAATTTTAGGAGTACGAAAGTGGAAACTTTCGTACCGGATGTCGAGAATGAGTTCTCGGCTAAAGGAGGCGGGGATAAGACCTCATGGTACCAAGCTACCAATCAGCCATCCGAGAGAGGATGTATCAGTGTGGATTTACCGGGTGGAGGGGTCCAACTGATGAGAGGTGATACCGGGCAAGGTGAACAAGTCACCGACCAGGCAACTTGCACCGACTCGGTATCACGGGGCGAGGTCCATCGTGGTGAGAGATGCTCCCAGGTCTGGGGAGATGGACGCAATGTTAAACCACCGCTCGTCGGAGGACCGCGTATGAGGTAGGACTTTGAAAGTAACCCTTTTTTTTGGGGGGGGGGGTGTTTTTATGAGTCCCTCTTTTCGTATATTGTATCTTGGCAAACCTTAGAACAAAGAAGAGATTTATAATTAGCCTGTCTAATGTATAAAGTGTCCACGGGCTTGCTCCATGTAGACTGTGTAATTAAATAGAAGTGTACTTCGATAGGCATGGTATTACTATGCCAGAAATACAGACTCTCTTATGTTGTTTTCCCAAAACCCAACATTGAGTGATTTAAACAGTCTTTAAAGTGTGCCGGACATCCCTGGAGATTTTGCCCCCCCCCCCCCCACCTATGGGAAATTAACATGGGCTGAATGAGGATGATTCAAAAGAGGGCGCTATCAGAAGAAATGTTTACACCTTTCGCCGTATGGGGGACAGAACCTCCGGGGGACAGAATCTCCTGCCACACCGGTGCTAAAGTTCAGAATATTATTCCATCTTCTATATTCAATGTTCCTCCTCCCTTGACAATTTTAAATGTTTATGTTAGAAACTTTACTTCAAAATAAGTGTCCTTCTTTAATAATCTATTTATTAATAGTCTTGATGTCTTTTGCCTTTTTAGTTTGTTGTATTTGTTGGCCTATACAGGACATTGGTGTAGAACAACTTCTGCTAATCTTTTTTATTCTGTATAAAGATGTTGTAATAAATAAAATAAATAGTATTGGTTGCATGGTTCTGTTCTTTTACTTTAGAGCTCAGTTATTTTATTAGATGTAAAATCTCTCATGGATTTAAACTGTAATAAAAGGAGCGGTGAAATATAACAGAAAAGAGAAATTCATTTGTGAGGTGCTTTCAATAAATAAATACAATATTGCCCCTCGCACCAGTCGTTTATGGGGATGTGTAACTCTGTTGATTATATTTGCTTTAGAATTGGTTCTATTTTTCATACTGATTTGCATATTTCACTTTTTCATAATGACAAATTGATAAAAGTATGTGCATATTTCATTAACATCAACCCCTTAAACAAAAATTATTGCTGATGAAGTTGTCAAATTGTCTGGTCCAGTTTAAACAAACTTGTATGACCTTGCTTTAAATTCTAAATCTGTTAGGCGCCCGTAGAGTATGTTTAGGCGGGTTGAGGCGACTTTTGTTTAGTTATTGTTACTATATATGGGACTACATTTATTAATAACTCAAAGAAGCTTGCAACCGATAAGATTCTGAATAATTAGTTGAAATAATAGTTAAAGATACATAAAACATTGCATGGCGAGTTAGCAATGTATATTCAGTTTGGGGTATTGTGTATTATCTTCTTTGCTGTGTAGATTTGTTCTTTGAGAACTTGTCTTGCTATTATTTTATACTGCCACGGAGTAGATTTCTGAATTCTGGAGACTACTTGGTTCTGAAAAGAACAGTCCTGCATGCTTATTAACCACTTCCTGGGCGGGGGTAGGAAATCGGCCAGGACTATACTACTGGTCGGCTTCGTTGATCGAGGGGGACTTCTCGTTATTGACTTCACTGCCGCAGAGTGAGGTCTTGATTGGTATCAACGTTTCGACCATGGCCTGCTCTAGTCATCGTCATTGTATTACATTAACCACACTTAAACTTGCTATGTTCACCACAGACGTCTTCTGCCCCTACGGGCCAAGTTGTGTCCACGCCGTATCGGCAAGGTCCACCCTCTGGACGAGTCGCTGTTGACACAGCAGTCCTCGAACGTCAAGGATTCGGCCAACAAAACGCAGTTCCCAGCGTTATCAACACCAACATCGATCTTCTTGAATGGAGGCCAGCATGCAGTAGGCAAATCGGGTCATCAAACATCAGCCAACAATGAACGTGTTGGTTCGGTTTCTACGGCTTGTGTAGAGACTACTTTACCATCAATCGAACAAGGGCAGACGGCTCTTACATGCAATGGCAGGTTAATACACGAACTTAAATACTTCTTTAAAATTAAACCTATTTGACAAGTATTTTTCACCATATCTTCCATTTCTACCAAATATTCCTTTGACAATTTAACTTTTCGAAAAATTAAAACGTGAAGTTTGTTTTGAGACATTGGTCACAATTTCACGTTCTTCATTTCTATTTCCAAATTTAAAAATGCAATGCCCTGGAATATTCCCCGCTCCCGACTAATCTAAACCGGTCTCAGACTTCTGAAAGCTGTAAAATAATTATTGAACTGAAACTGATGCCGCAGTTCCCTTTATATTAACCTTTATTCCATCAGCCCTCTATATTTGTTTTGTTCTAATAAGGTCCCGTAAGCCATGGACAGAGCGGATTCGAACCTTCCTCCTGCCCCGGCGTCAACAGAAGACAACTCCTGCGTTGTCATCCAACAAAACACCACAAGAATCAACGGATTCACCATCCAAGTCATTGGATAATCAAAACGAATGTGGAACCAGTAACAAAGACACTTTGGTTTCCAAGCAAATTCGTAGCAGAGATGTGGAACACAAGGGTTAGTTATCATACAATCAATCTTTTGAACATACAAGTTTTGGCAAAATAAACTCGTAGGCCGACATTAAATTTTCAAGAAAGAACCATATCACTGACATAGATTATTTCCTTATTACAAGTATTCAGACCACGATTAACTTGGATACAAATTGGCTTACGTATTTGATACAGAGTTCCGGCCTGCACCACCGAAAGAAGCCAACCATCGAAAGAGACAGGTGACCCGCAAACCAATGCGATGCATTGGTGTTGTGAGTGGCAATGGCACTACTGTAGCAGCTCCTACAGTAGCATCTTCAGCACGAGGTGTCACTTTCCCTACTATTGACACCCCCTCCATGAAGCCTAAAGGATTAGCTGAGTATGATAGTGAGATTCATACAGTAGAATCTTCACTTCATGATATTCTTTCCCCATCGTTCACTACCGCGTCAAAGCAGCTGCCACCAGTGAGGGGCATCGCCAAGACTAATTATGAGCGTCTGCCGGCAATTTGTCTTAAAAGTGATGTCTTCTCACAATCTATCGCGTTCTCGTCAACGAAGAAGAACGACAAAAAGTGTCAACAGTACATTTCTGAAAGTTCATCTGGTTTAAACAATGAACCTCCGACTTCTCTCCTACCACCCATTAACATCCCTAAACACAACTCGTCCTCTAAGTCAAAGAAACAGAAGACAAAAAGAGTACGCAAAGAAAGAGTACACCGCGAGGAGAAAAACAAAGACGCAGTAGCCATGGTAACTCAGGGCAGTGGGCCTTCATCATTAATAAAGACCAAGTCATCAGATGATGGTACGAAGGAACAAGAAGCCTTGCAAGGTTGTCTGCCGGAAATCTGTCTTAAAAGTGATGCCTTTTCCCAATCTGTTGTTTCTTCGTCATCGAAGAAGATTGAAAGAACATGTCAAGATTTGGGAAAACTATATGAAACAACTTACACCAAGGAACAAGAAATCACACAAGATTGTCTGCCAGCAATCTGTCTTAAAAGTGATGCCTTTTCCCAATCTGTTGTCTCTTCGTCATCGAAGAAGATCGAAAAGACATGTCAAGATTTCGGTAAATTGTCTCCACCAACTAACACCAAGGAACAAGAAATCGCACAAGATTGTCTGCCGGCAATCCGTCTGAAAAGTGATGCCTTTTCCCAGTCCGTCGCTTCCTCATCATCGCAGATGAACGAGAGAAAATGCCAAGATTTCGGGAAACTATCTTCAACAACTTACACAAAGGAACAAGACGCCTCACGAGATTATCTTCCGGAAATCTCTCTTAAAGGTGATATCTTTTCTCAATCCGTCGCCTCCTCATCATCGAAGTGTCAAGATGTATGTCACTTTCCTCCATCTTCATCTGCTTTAAACAATGGCCGACCAACCTCCATCTTGCCATCCATCGCCTTCCCTGAAGACAACTCGTCCTCTAATTTTAAAGATCAGACGAGAGTGAGAGTTCGAAATGACAGGTTGAAAACTGATGGGAACAACAAAGATGCAGTAGCCACGGTAAAACATAGCTGTGGCCCTTCTTCACCAATAAAAACCATTTCATCAGATGATGACATCAAGGAACAAGAAACATCGCAAGATCCCGTCAGGGAGGAGAACTACAATTTCTCTTTACGAGAACAGAGAATTGCTGTGAGTTGATTTCGACAATTTCATTTTTGTGTAGAGCACTGTTTTACAAGTTTCAAAAACTCATCGTCCTATAGCCATATTTTGCAAATTCAAACCAGGTTCCCTTCAAGAAATATCCCCATTAAATTTTGCCACAACCTTCTTAAAACTGAAATACCTGCTATCTTCTTACAGCTGGAACTGGACGTAAAGTACGTTCATGAAAATAAATTCGTGCAATGGGAGTGGTTGAAGGTGATGGAAAGTTGTCTAGAACGCGCTGACGAGCTTCACAATGAGAGAACTAAAGGCGCGAAAAACGCTCCGATGATCCCCGTTGAAATAGCTGAGGTATGAGGTGTTTTAAACATAGAAGTAAAACCAAGCCCATTAAATCTTACTTGGAAATAAAAAATGCACATGACGTGTTTTAAACATAGAAGAAAAACCAAGCTCATTAAATCTTACTTGGAAATAACAAAAGGAAATGAGGTATTTTAAACATAGAAAAAAAAACCAAGCTCATTAAAGGGTGTGTACAACATTGGTAATTGCCAAAGACCTGTATCCAAACTTGATGTGACCCAACATATACATGAAATAACAAACCTGGGAAAGTTTAAGCTAAATCGGTCTTCGCGGAGTCATGAGAAAACAGTGGAAAAAAACGTTATGTGTTCTAACTTTTTTTCAAACATCGGAATTTATCTTACAGGATAAATACTATTATTTTACTCATTTCGTAAAAACTATGGAATTTCAAGCAAAAATAGTTCAAGGGTGTCGTACACGTTTGGTAATGACTCAAAACAAATATTAGCATAACAACTTACTTGGTATAACACGCAACGGAGATAGTATAAAACATTGTAGGAAACGACTCCCTCTGAAGTACTAAGTTTTTGAGAAAGAGGTAATTTCTCACTAAAATAATAAAACTTCTCTTAATAAAAACGTCTTGCAAGAGAAGTTTTTATTTCTATCTGAAAGCACACAAATTTTGTACAACAAGGGTATTTTTTCTTTCATTGTTTTCTTGCAACTTCGATGACCAATTGAGCCCACGTTTTCACAGGCTTGTTATTTTATGCATATGTTGGGATACACCAAGTGAGAACGCTGGTCTTTGACAATTACCAAACGTGTTCATTGCCATTAAACATAGAACAACAACCAAGCTCATTAAATCTTACTTGGAAATAACAAATGCACATGACGTATTTTAAACATAGAAAAAAACAAGCTCATTAAATCTTAGTTGGAAGTAAAAAAATGAACAAGTTGATCACATGAAATAACAATGTCTGTCTTGGGAATCAAAAGTATTAAAGATGTTTATAATTCTTGTACCAGATGTTGACCAATGACATCTAACGAAGGTATGATCGTTTAATCAACGTATAGGTCTTCACTCCGTACGTCTTCATTCCTATGCTGGTTTTTGTTGTTGTATATAAAACACTTTTCTGCAGAAAAACCCAACTGTCATAGTTATTTCTCTGCAAGACCTGAAAAGCACTGATTATCTGAAAGGAAAACTTTAGGTTGTCACAACATGACCTTGAAATCATCCATCGAGACTGAAATTGGACCCAATTTCATAGAGCTGCTTAAGCACAAAAAGTAGCTAAGCACAACAAAATTATGCTTACCAGAATAAGGTTACCAGCCAAACTACCATGTCATATGTACAATGTTTGACTGGTATCCTGCTCATTTCTGCTTAGCAGGCAATTGTTAAGCAATATTTTCTGCTTAAGCAGCTCTATGAAATTGGGCCCAGGTCTTAGCGGTCCATCTCTTTCTCTTACACTATGCTTGATAGAGACAGATTGGCACAACTCGTTAAGTCATCACGGTAGTGAATGAACAAATGAATGATGAGTACATATAGTATTTGTCCATTTTCCCACATATTCTAAAGAATTATACTCAAATATGTTGGTATCCATACTGCTCTAAAATCTCCCCTTTGTGGCAAGGACATGTTGTGATTTGTTTTCAAACATACAAGTTGATGTTAACTCTTCACTAAACCAAGCGTTGTCTGATTTTTCTTTTGTTCTTGGTGTTGGGATAACCAGGAGATCTATAAGAATGCCGACATTGCAAGCGAAAAGCTGGATCAGCTTTTTGAACTGAAGGGAGCAGCCCTAGAGTCAGACAGTAAAATGTAAGCTTGGTGAATTTTCGTTTCTAACTGAATTTCTCAAGATTTTGAATTTCTCTTCCAGGCACTGAACACGTTTGGAAATTGTCAAAGACCAGTGTTCTCATTGGTGTATCCCAACATATGCATAAAATAACAAGCCTGTGAAAATTTGGGCTCAATTGGTCATCGAAGTTGCAAGAAAATGATGAAAGAAAAAACACCCTTGTTGTACAAATTTGTGTGCTTTCAGATAGGAATAAAAACTTCTTGCAAGAAGTTTTTATTATTTTAGTGAGAAATCACCTCTTTCTCAAAAACTACGTTACTTCAGAGGGAGTCGTTTCCTACAATGTTTTATATTATCAACAGCTCTCCGTTGCTTGTTATCAAGTAAGTTTTTTTGCTAATATTTGTTTTGAGTCATTACTAAACGTGTACGATACCTTTAAATTATAGTTTATTTTACAAAGTATCTGTTTTCACATCAAACTCTTGAAGGTCGCCAACTCTGGTCAAGAAATCACCTGCAAAATCGAGCAGATCAAAGGCAAAGAAGTGTCGCAGCAAGCGTCACACAAAATCGACCAAGAAACAACGACCTGCAGCTGAGGAGAGCGCAGGGCGGTCATCACGGGCAAGGGATCATAACAAATACTCCGTGGATGAAACCGCTGGGAAATGCAACCAGGCAGATTCAGGGACAACATTAGGATCCCAGTCTGTCCAACAGAAAGTGTTACCAGACTTAATAGTCCCCAGTGAGTTCCAACGGCCTTCAAACGGTCTACTACCAACAGGTGAGGCTGAAACTTATACCAAATGTGCCAAGTTATCACATCGTCCTCAGAAAGGATTGCCTGATATGTCTTCCTACCCGTTCATTGAGGCTGCTGACTTGGAACACGTTCTGTCCTGGAATGGATCCGAGGTGGTGTTAGGCAAAGGTAGTACGGCCGATGTATACTTGATGCGTCGGCGTAGCGACGGCACCCTACTGGCTGTCAAGGAGATGAAGGGTGATTGCATCAGAGGGACGTATGATGACAACATGCTCGTCGAAGTAACTGCATTGCGAGATGTTGGCCAATCTCGCTTCCTCCCAAAGCTCTTAGGAATCATCGACTACAGATCCTTTGCTCTGGAGCTTATTGGCAATGGAAGTGCAAACTCAGTGCAAGACTTTGGGAGTGCGAGGTTGAGTAGTAAGAACCCGCTGAGCTGCCTGGAATGGCTCCACGTATGCCGTGATGTGACGGCTGGCTTGATGTCATTACACAGTGCTGGGTGGTTACATAATGACTTACATGCTGGTAATGTCGTGGTGTGTAGGGCTCCACCTGGATCCAAAGTGGCATGGACAGGGAAGATTATTGACCTGGGATGTGCTCAACGAATTGACCACCCACTTCTTCCATGTAAGCTGACCCAGGAGGAAAAGATAGAAGTTTACCAGAATGCAACACAGGTAATACATTCTTGTGTCCAAAAGATAACCACATCTGAGTTGAATCCAAACTGCAGGCCCAATTTCATAGAGCTGCTTAAGCACAAAAACTAGCTAAGCACGACAAAATTATGCTTAGCAGAATAAGGTTACCAGCCAAACTACCATGCCACATGTACAATTTGTGACTGGTATCCTGCTCATTTCTGCTAAGTAAAACATTGTTAAGCAATATTTTCTGCTCTATGAAATTGGGCTCTGGTTTATTATATGATAATGACACTCTTTCCACCAGCAGCTTATATGACATTTTCCTTTTCATTCTTCAAATTATGTTACCATCACTTGTAAGACTTATTTGTCCTTGTTGTGGGTGTGCACACACTTCCCTGTATAATGTTTCTACCAAATCATTTCAATTTACCAGAGTCGAAAATGGGGTCATTTGAACTTCTTAAGTGCCCCTTCTTCCATGGTTGAGGAAGGGCACTAGCAAACAAAAAAGTGTACACCCTTTATAAAGCACTACGGAGCTCTGAAAGTGCCATGAGATCCTGAGATAATAATTACTGCAGGATGATGACATCATAAACGTAAATTGTTAGTTTATGAATCTGTTTGGTGGAGGATGTATATCCGATGGAATCTGGGATACCACCCTCATTGTTGTCAAGAATTATTGGCAGCATAACCTATATACCTTCATCATGGTGCGGCCATCTTGATTCTCTCCTATAAAAATTAATGTAACCAAACCGAGGCTGGAAGGGCAAATAGTCTAGTTCCTTTCTGTACAATGAATATCAGCATCCATTCCTGTTGTTAGATACAGGGAACATGACCAAGATGGATTGATAAATAATGTACTATACTCGTATACGCATTTCTATCCAGGTTGCACCTGAGGTCATCGAAGGTTTCACTGGCTTCACCGTCAAGTCAGATACATACAGCCTTGGCAAGGTGTTTGAATCGACCGTAGCCTCTGAGAGCGGTTCACTGTCTCCTGTCCATAGGATTGGACTGTCATGCGCGTCAGGGGACCCGGCGAAAAGACCCAAGTTGAAGTATGTGTACAAGAAGCTGAAAGCTTTGATCCTCCAGAAGATGGCTGAGGAGAAACGGTCTCCCTCACCCTAGCTCATTAAGTCAGAAAGAACTAAACTTCTATCAGGGTGCACCCCACTCAATATCCAAAATAGATATCCATTTTATTTTTAACTAAGAGAGGTTTGCGGTAACACCATGTGAATATCTCTTTTGAGTAGAGTTGGTTCTGAACAGAACCGGTGGTTTACCGCAAACCTCTCTTATTTATACCTCCACCATGCAAAGTTTCAAATCCTACTCATTTTGTTTTTAATTAAACTTAAAGGTATCGTACACGTTTGGTATTGACTCAAAACAAATATTAGCATAAAAACTTACTTGGTAACAAGCAACGGAGAGCTGTTGATAGTATAAAACATTGTGAGAAACGACTCCCTCGCTGAAGTAACGTAGTTTTTGAGAAAGAGGTAATTTCTCACTAAAATAATAACAACTTCTTCCTATCTGAAAGCACACAAATTTGTACAACAAGGGTGCTTTTTCTTTCTTCATTTTCTTGCAACTTCGATGACCAATTGAGCCCAAATTTTCACAGGCTTGTTATTTTATGCATATGTTGGGATACACCAAGTAAGAACACTGGTCTTTGACAATTTCCAAACGTGTTCAGTGCCTTTAAGTCAGAAAGAAATAAACTTCTATCAGGGTGCACCACACTCAATATCCAAACTCCAAAAATGAATGGCCTTAGAAACTTACTTGGTAAGGAGCTTTGCAGCTAAGTGTTGTTTGAAGCTTTGCATGGTGTGGACAATAAGAGGTACAACCATGTGTAAAAACTCTTTTTGTGCGAGTGTTGGCTCTGAAAAGAGCCGGTGTGGTCTCGACGTTTCGAACAGTATACTCTGCTCGTCTTCAGGAGAAATACTCTGCTCGTCTTCAGGAGAATGTCTTCTCCTGAAGACGAGCAGAGTATACTGTTCGAAACGTCGAGACCCCAGCGGCTCTTTTCAGAGCCAACACTCCCACAAAGGAGTTTTTACACATGGTTGTACCCGCAAGTTTACTATTTATTTTAGTTATACCTCTTAGCTTTGCAGCTGTTGATAATGTTTAACATTTTGAGAAACAATTCCTTTCTAAGGAATGTGGTTTAAGAGACAGGGATTCAAAATAAATTCAATCTGAGAAACGTTTCTGCACGAATCGTTTCTCAGACTGTGCATTTCAATTACGGATTATTCTTCCTGCGTGGAAATAAACGCTCCAGATATTCAGTGATATTTCAAAAATGCTACCACCTTTTGAAATAAAATTTCCACAGGTTAGTAATACTGTATACATTAATATAGGATTAAAACAATCGAACGGTTCAAAAAAAACAAAACCCAATGGCGTGTCGTGGCCGAGCGGATAAGAACACCGAACTCAAGCTCTGGTGTTTCTGATCAGCAGAGTGTGGGTTCGAATCCCAGTCGTGACATTTGTGTCCTTAAGCAAGACACTTAACCATTATTGCTTCGTCCTTCGGATGGGACGTGAAGCCGTAGGTCCCGTGTGTTGTGTAATGCACGTAAAAGAACCCAGTGCACTTATCGTAAAGAGAAGGGGTTCGCCCCGGTGTTCCTGGTCTGATCGGCAGCATATTGCGCCACAGCACCTTGTAAACCATTACATGGTGCTATGCAAAGGAATAGGTCTCATGCTTCAACACGTAACTCCACTTACCTTGTAGGAAAAATACTGAGCGCTTTGAGACACCCATCGGGAGTATAAAGCGCTATATAAGAACTGCGTATTATTTATTTATTTATTTATACTTTGCCTTTAAAGAGAGGCTTCAAGGTCAAATTCAGATTTGTGATCTACCCATTTCCCCATAGATAGAGTCCTCAATAAAATGGAGAAAAAATTTCAAGTCGCTATAACCTTGGATTAAAACTGTTACATGCCACTAAGTTTGATACCCTTCAAGTGCAAGTTCGATGACGTCACATTTCAAAGGTCTGTACATTTACGTGCAGATAATTTTTAGCACATTCCTGAATTTTGATAATGTTCAATAATAATAATAAATAATAATAAAAAGGTATTTATATAGCGCCTTTACAAAAAGATCAAAGCGCTGAACAGAATAAGACGAGAAACAAAATACAAAGACGGGGGTTACGAGAACAAGAATGTTTTAAGACGTTTCCTGAAAATGGCGGTAGAAGGAGCATTCCTGATATTGATGGGGATAGAGTTCCACAGTTTGGGGCCGGCTATAGAAAAGGATCTATCCCCAATCAAAACAGCATTGAATTTGACCTTTTAACTTCTCTTTGGAATGTACAGACCAACTTGTTTTTTGATGTCCAATGACGTCATGTTTCAAATTTCGCCTTGAAAGAGATGACATTTTACACCATTTTAACGTGAGGTTAAAGACTATACTTGTAAGTTTCCCCCATTTTAATGACGACTCTATCTATTAGAAAATGAGTGCATCAAAAAACTGAATTTGACTTTGGAAAACTTATATAAAGGGTCTGTATACGTTTGTAATGACTCTGGAAATTAATGGCAATACAAACTTACTTGGTTAGAAGTACAGCAGCTTTGGATAGTATAATGCATTTTGAAAATCATTTCACTTCGAAGTAATGTGGTTATGGAAAAAGATATCAGTTTGTATCCCCAAAAATTTGAATCTGAGAAACGATTCTGTCAGTAACGTTTCTCAGATTGTATTCCAATGACGGATTATTCTTCCTGCGTAGACATAACCGCTCCAGATATTTAGTGATTTTTCAAAAATGTTACCACCTTTTGAAATAAAATTTCCTCAGGTTAGTTTTATTGTATATAGGATTAACACAATCGAACGGTTAAAAAAAACACACCAAAGGCATACTTTGCCTTTAAAGGCACTGTACATGTTTGGTAATTACTCAAAATATATATTAACATAAAAACTGAATTGGTAACGAGCAACAGAGAGTTGTTGATAGTATAAAATATTGTGAGAAACGACTCCCTCTGAAGTAACGTAGTTTTTGAGAAAGAGGTAATTTCTCACTAAAATAATATCTTGCAAGAAGCATTTTATTCCTATCTGAAAGCACACAAATTTGTACAACAGGGGTGTTTTTTCTTTCTTCATTTTCTTGCAACTTCGATGACCAATTGAGCCCAAATTTGCACAGGCTTGTTATTTTATGCATATATGGGATACACCAAGTGAGAACACTGGTCGTTGAATATTACCAAACGTGTTCAGTGCCTTTAAAGAGGGGCTCTAAAGGTTAAATTCAAATTTGTGATCTACCCATTTCCCAATTTAATAGAGTCCTTATTAAAATGGAGAAACAATTACAAGTCGCTAAACCTTAAATTAAAACTGTTTTAAAATGCCACTGTGTTTGACACCCTTCAAGTGCAAGTTCGATGACGTTACATCTCAAAGGTCTGTATATATTTTTGTGCAGATAATTTTTAGTTCATTCCTGAATTTTGATGATATTCAATTTCAAAACAGCATTGAATTTGACCTTTTAACTTCTCTTTGGAATGTACAGATCCATTTTTTTTGATGCCCAATTACGTCATGTTTCAAATTTCGCCTCGAAAGAGATGACATTTTACACCATTTTAACGTGAGGTTATACAGAGACTTGTAAATTTCCCCCATTTTCGTAAGGACTACATCTATTAGAAAATGAGTGCACCACAAGACTGAATTTGACCTTGGAGCCCCTCTTTCAAATTTAGTTTGAAAGCAGTTCAAAAGGTAGTTCATGTTTATTATTTTGAGCATTTTACTTTTGGTTGTATTTAGTGAGATGCCCCAACAAACGACAGGTATCTTTAATTAAAGCATAGGCCTAAGCAAGAATATTCAGTACTGAAGGGCTGAATTTGACCTTGGAGCCCCTCTTTAAAATTTAGTTTGAAAGCAGTTCAAAAGGTAGTTTATGTTTATTATTTTGAGCTTTGTACTTTTGGTTGTATTTAGTGAGATGCCCCAACAAACGACAGGTATGCCTACTATTTAATTAAAGAATAAGCAAGAATATTAAATACTGAAGGACTGAATTTGACATTGGAGCTCTACTTTAAAATGTAGTTTTAAAGCAATTCAAAAAGTAGTTCATGTTTATTTGAGCATTGTACTTTTGGTTGTATTTAGTGAGATGCCCCAACAAACGACAGGTTAAAGCATAAGCAAAAATATTCAATACTGGAGGACTGCACACTGCGGTCATCATGCAAAATATTATCAATACCTTGAATAAAAAGATAACTGAGTTTAAGAAAATCATATGAAGTTGATCAGTCTCTGTCTTGTGATTGTGTGTGTTTTGGAGCAAAGTGGAAGTCTTAAAAGTCGGCCGGTTACAACACATGGTTCAAGTTACGCCATAATGTGCAACGCAGATGACATTATTGTTCAAAGAAGGAGACATTTTATTCTTAATTTAGCCTTAATTTTCAAAGATGAAATCGATCGAAATTGCTAAATCACTCAACTGTTGTATTTATACTTTTCCCCCTGATGCACTGTGAAGTAAAGCCTAAGCTAAAAGAAGCCGCAATATTGATTGAGCCTTGCCTGTTCAGTTCAGTATGACATCACTGATGGATGCATACAATACTTGTAAAACCTTAAGAGTCCCAAGCAAATTGACCACCAGTGACGACCACCATCATCATGCCTGTCAGGGCAATGTCTTGATCCTAATGTGATTCGAAGTCAGTCTATTACTGAAATCAAACTCATGATGTCCCACGGACGTGGGTTTTGCCCCTTTGACCAGTGATCCAAGTTTAACACTATAGGACTAATACTGAAAAGGAGCAAAGCAGAAAAAACTTTCTTGTAGGTATGGAGGAAGCTGTCACCTTTCCACCACCATCACTACATTGCGAGACAAACTTTAGCATCTCTGACCATAGAAAGGCAGTAGAGGTTTCGGCAGTTTTTGGGTCTAAATGAAAATTAATAAAACCCTGTAAGCTGTCAACCGCCATACCCCGATTCGCCTGATTGCCACATAATCAGACAAATGATTATGATTCAACTTTAAAATAAGTGTCGCGGAACCATTGGCAAATAATTAGCATTATCATCTCTTAGTCAACTGGAACGCCGCCCTCACTTTTCTCATCGACAAGATTTAGGGCCTAACACTCATTCGGTTTTGGTTCGTTTGACCTATATTATTTTATAACAAGCCTTTAGGTAAGTGTGAACACATAACCCATGGAAATTTTACCAATCTTTGTTCATGTTTTCGTGAAATCACAGCATATAACAGTTTATTTTGTGGTTATTTCGATACGTCAAATCGAAATAAGAGTTCGGGACACTAGCACGTACGTGGCAGTATTTCAGATGGATACGGGGGGGGAGATTGTCAAAGTTATCTGTAAATGATCACCAATGTACTACACCTTGATTTAAAAACAACAACTATAACATAATGTCTACCACATGACACAAACATGTTTATACAAACCTAGTTCATGGTGCTGCCAAAATTATTTTTGTATACAAAAATAATTTTATAGAAAATCGGAAAGTTTAACTGGGGGAAAGGTCGTTAGGATCCACAGGCAGAGGGCGCTATTCAAAATACAAGCATGCCACGCGTTCAGCTTTCTGGTCTGGTTCATCGGCTCGTTAGCATAAAAAATGAATCCGACCAGTGATGAATCATCAGATGAACCAGGACGTAGTAGTATCAATGCACCACCACCCATAAGGTGACAGGACAAATGTAAACAGCATTTATTCCAACTTTTGTACGAGTTTTCTCGGTTCTTAAAAACAATTTGGGAGCAAGCCCGATGTGGTCTCGTCTGATGTCAAACAGGATGCCTAGAGGAGACTGCGATATGGCAGATTCGGGCTCTTTTGATGATGATGAGTTTGGTAACGACAACGACTTGACAGATGGGTGGTATGATAACGGTATGTACACTGAGTCTGTATTCAATTACTTATTCACTATTGATACGTAACACGTGTAGGGGATACAATGGTTTATCTGTCTGCCTATTTCTTTTTTTTAACTACTGTCGGCTTCAATTCAAGGGTACATGCAAACCATTTTATTTTGGGCTGTATCTGATCATGGAGGAAGGATCTGATCACCATTTTTCCACTTCATTGTTATGACCTTTTCTTGCAAATACAAGTTGTATACGCTCCAACTGTCATGTTTGTTTCAATCCTATTATGTATATAGTAATAGTTATATACCATAAAACTAACCTGTGAAAATTTCATTCCAAAAGGTGGTAGCGTTTTTTAGATAATTGCCAAAAAACTGGAGCGGTTTGTCCACGCAGGAAGAATAATCTGCAATTGGAATACACATTCTGAGAAGCGTTACTCACTGCAGTAAAGCTTCTCAGATTCAAATTTTTTAGGATAAAAAGTGATATCTTTTTCCATAACCGCAGTACTTACAATATGGCAATAAAAACTTACTTGGTAAGAAGTACAGCAGCTTTGGATAGTTTATGCATTTTGAGAAACTTTTCACACACTTTTCACACAAAAAATTACCGAGTCAGTTTCCCTCGTGGCTTGTTACAAAGGAGCCATTAAGAATAGTCAGTGTTAAAAAAATTCAGTTAAAAAAAAAAGTTGTTTTGACCAACCCACCCATCCCAAATTTCCATTTTTAAATTTTAAACGGCTTCATAAGATAATCTATACACCGAAGAACAAAATAATGCCTCAAATGGACCAGATATTTTAGATCAAAGGTCTCCAACATCAGTAGTTTTCAATGGCTTTACCTGGCTTAAAACAAACAACTTTGTAGTGTTATCAGGGATGAAATTGACGATCTTGGCCAACTGGGTATTTTTCGCTTGTAAATATATATAATACAAGTAAAATATAAAAAAAATTAAACTAAATTAGATTTTCAGTTATTTCTTTTAACCCACCCACCCACCCACAATTTCGGAAATTTTGTTTTGAAATGTTTTAACCTTTACTGTTCTGAATGGCCCCTAAACAATTGTTCTGCCTTCTACCCATAGATCTGCACTTAGCTGCTGAGCTTGGGAAGACGTTACTGGAGAGGAATAAAGAATTGGATGATAACTTACAAGCATCTCAGCAGGAGAAAGAAGAACAAACAATGCAGATTGTGGTAAGTTTCAAACAGTAGTACGGTATCAAATTATAAGGAACTATTCATTATCCCTGATGCAAAGATGATAGATTTAGTACCTGATGCTAACAGGCCTTGTGTAACCACGGCCAAATTTTATAAAAAATTGTATGAGAGATCACCTAACATCACAAGGCCAGAAGGCCACTTCAAGGTGAGGGCTAAACTTAGCTGATTTGGGCTACTGACCCAAATCAACTGCCACCAGGGGGCACGTTGCCACCTACTCCTAGGGCTGAAACAGGGTTACCCCCTTCACAGTCTGTAAGGATGTAGGCATGGGTATCATCCACTAGGAGCCTCGCTGGTAGAGCAGAATGCACTACCTTACCAACTTTTACGAAGCAATTATGGGTTAAGTGTCTAAACATTTTTGATCTTTTTGTCAACAACAAAGATTTCCTCACATCGATCATCAGAAACATAGTATTTTTCCGTAAGTTTCAACATTAGTTCAATGTAGTTACTCATAATATAATAATATCAAGTTAAAAACCACAAGGGAAACTGACTGGGTAAATTTTTAATAATTTGGGGTTGAACAAAGAAAAAATTGACTAGAGCAGGACTTGAACCAACGACCTCCAGTGTAACGTGCCGGCGCTCTACCAACTGAGCTTATTTTGGCGGTCTCCCTTATTTTGTCAATATCTTTGTTCGGGGGTGCCAGTCAGAGGCCATACAACCGTTACCTGCCGTGTAGCCAGGAATTACACCCAAGTTCACGATACAACCTGGGAAGTGGCAGCCAGGGGATCACCTTAAAGGAATGCAACTTGTTTTAATAAAAAATATGTAGTGGAGAATTTCTTGTAGAGCACAGAGGTAAATATAATTTGTTATCCCAGGGACAATTTACATCATGGTTGAAAGGGAAGGTATACGTTTTGTAATCACTCTTAAAATTAAAGGCAATAAAAACCTACTTGGTTAGAAGTACAGCAGCTTTCAAAAGCATTTTGAGAATCATTTCACTTCGAAGTAATGTGGTCATGGAAAAAGATATCAGTTTTTATCCCCAAAAATTTGAATCTGAGAAACGTTACTGTCAGATACGTTTCTCAGATTGTGCATTCCAATTACGGATTATTCCTGCGTGGACATAACCGCTCCGGATTTTCGGCAATATCTCAAAAACGCGACCACCTTTTGAAATTAAATTTTCACAGTTTAGTTTAATGTATCTATAGGATTAAAACAATGGAACTGTTCCAAAAACCAAAGGTAAACTTTCCCTGTATTATGTATGTAAGCTGTAAAACCAGGAAATAATATACATTTACATCTATTGGTTAGGACTTTCTTGTACTATGTACATTGTTAATCTAGGTAATATTTGATTTCACTTCTGTTTAGGAAATGACGAATAAAGAAGAGGATGTGTTACGGTGTTTAGGAAATATGGTCAATTTATCTTGCAATGCAGCGATAAAAGTTTTGTTTATTTAGACTGAACCCTGGACACGCATAGTACGTGCTGTAGTTGTGAACAAGTCAAATAATTACAAAGTTTAAAATGTACCTCTGTCATGTGTTAACTAATGTCATTATAAGCCGTGTCCACTTCACGGAAATTGTTTGTAATTTTTCTGCTGTTTCATGAGCCTTAACCTTCACAACAGTAAACGGTTACTCAGAAATTGGGCACCAACCAATTCAGTGTTCTCCCTCAACAGTGGTCCGCTGGCGAAATGCCAGTTAAAACACCTGAGGACCACTCAGAATTTTGTCCTACTACTCCAGCTGGCTAGATATTGCTGAAGTCCCATCGCTACATGTAAACCACTTCATATCAGTAAAAACTCATGCTGGTGACAATTTTGAAAGAAAACCTTAAAAGGGGTGGACCAGTGAAAGACAAGAACAGGTCCTGCTGGCCTGTCACTGAAAAAGTTAAGGGCAAACCTTGCAAGTCATACAAAGGTGTTTGGCAAAATCTGTGCATACTATACTCTTTATCCCCAATGAAAAGTTTGTACTGTACATTATTTCAACCCCTGTTCAAATGCATTGATTACTCTTGCGCTTAAAGCTTTTTGTAAATTAGCCCACCGTGCTAGTAAATTGTGCATTTTACTGGCCCCCCCAGGAAGTTTTAGTAGCCCAGATTTTAAACATGTTTTGTCGTATCTTTCTGATGTATTAATGGTAGCGATCACAACCAGTTTAATGGTCATAAGTTACAATCACACACTCAACAAATTAATTATCACATTTTAAAAATGTATTATTCACATCTGAAAGGGGAGAAATACATGTATGAGCATTATAAACAAGTAGGTTGCACAGTTTTTTTGTAGCCCACAAGGCAAGTTGAAAAGTGGTGTTTACTAGCCTGTAGCATTTTTCACTTATTATTATTATTATTATTATTATTATTATATTTCTGGTAATGAAACCAAGGATACCTCACAAGTGAACTTAATCACTGTAGCTCGAAAGCCTGAGGAAACCTGTAAATGAGGGTGCTTGCAATGTGAACCAGAAACATTGGGGTTAAACCCCTACTCTTCCATGATAAGTGTTCTGGGTTCTTTTACGTGCACTACCAATCCTACACATGTAGTACACGGGACCAATGGCTTTACGCATGTGGTTAAGTGTCTTGCACAGTAATAATGGTTAAGTGTCTTGCTTAAGGACACAAGTGTCACGACTGGGATTCGAACCCACACTCTGCTGATCAGAAACATCAGAGCTTGAGTTCGGTGTTCTTATCCGCTCGGCCACGACACGCCACCAATGTACGCCGCCGGGCTGGTATTAAGGGGGAGCCCTATAAGAATAAACAAAATGTTTTACTTTGCGTGCCAGGCAGAAGGCCATAGAATATCTTCTACCGGGCACCCATCAAGCTTATTGTACGAGTACTGTGTAATAGCTTTAATGATTTAATATTTCCTACTGAACAGTAATTCTATAAATGTGATACGTAAGTCTGGTACCCATTACCCTTTCCTCACTTCCCAATCAAGAACACTACATCAACTAACTGTTCTATTTACCATGAAATGTTTATTTGGACAAGTCAAATGCTCTGCAGTTACTTCCCTCACCCAAATCAATACCCGTCACTTGGACACTCTGACCTTCAACCATCACTTTGCCAGAACTCATTGCCTGAAGAATTCTCTAATTCCTTCCTTCCCTCGTATCTGGAGTAGCTTGCCAACCGCCGTTAAGAACTCGGTCATTCTTGACTCTTGGAGGGGTTTTAACAACCAACTGTCTAGTTATTTTAATAATGATGTTTAATGCTAATCCTTTTTATTGTATTGGTTTGTATTTGATTTGATATGTCTTGACTTGATTTGATCTGTATTGATTTTTTCCCCACTTCATGGTTATTCATTTATCTATTTATTAATTTAACTTTTGTTTGTTTGACTGATTGATTTATTATTTTTTATTTTTTATTTATTTATCTGTTTGTTCATTTAGCTACTTATTAATTTATTTATTTATTCATTCGTTCGTTCTTTTGTTTATTATTCCTTTATTTATTTATTTATTTATTTAATTATTCCTTTATTTATTATTTATATTATAAATTATTTATGCATTTATTTATCTATTTATTTACTTATTTATTTTACTTAATGTAATTATTTAATATTTATCTATTCTGTTTTCCTTTTTAAATAACATCAATTGTTGTTGAGTTTGTTAGCAGCTCCTAATCTATCAAATATCTATCTAGTGCTTCAAATTTTCTATTAGTTTTACTCAAAGTATATTTTCATATTTGTTTATTTTATAGTATCTAAGTGTTTATTATAGTGATTGTTTTATTTATACTCTATTCGAGGATTGGATAAGCAGGCTTTTGAGTCATAGTGTAGTAGTACGCTTTTGTTTATCCTGGCCGTCTTAGAATGGATTGTTGTCCCTTCCTCTTCCTTCCCCCACACCCCGTACCTGTCCTGTACCCTGTAATTAAGGTGTTTTTGTTTGTTTGTTTGTTTTATTTGTTTTTTTTTTGTTTTGTTTTTTTTGTAAGGTCTTATTTATCCTTTGTTCTACTTGTATGTATTTGTTTTTGACACTGGCCGAATAAATAATAATAATAATAATAATAACAACAAAGTCATTTTCAAACAATGCCGCTCGTATCGTACACATGCAACCAAAACACTCACACGCATCACTGCTTCTTCGACAACTGTTACCCATCCAAAAACGCATTATCTTCAAAACAGCTGTGAATATGTACAAAGTACTTCAGAAACACATCCAAAATGCCTAACAGACTCACTTGATCTCAGCATGCCCAATTGAAGTGGCCTCCGCTCAGAGCGTTACCTAAAAATATATCACAAATTCAAACATGCAGGTAACAACCTTCTCAGTTAGCTGGACCCAGATGCTGGAACTCGCTACCTCTCAACATTCCTACTTTGCAACTCAGTTCATCAATTCAAACTTAAACTCAAGTCATACCTATTTTCACCTTAAAGGCACTGTACACGTTTGGTAGTTACTCAAAATATATATTAGCATAAAACTGACTTGGTAATGAGCAACAGAGAGCTGTTGATAGTATAAAACATTGTGAGAAACGACTCCCTCTGAAGTAACGTAGTTTTTGAGAAAGAGGTAATTTCTCACTAAAATAATAAAAACTTCTTGCAAGAAGTTTTTATTCCTATCTGAAAGCACACAAATCTGTACAACAAGGGTGTTTTTTCTTTTATCATTTTCTTGCATGACCAATTGAGCCCAAATTTTCACAGGCTCGTTATTTTATGCATATGTTGGGATACACCAAGTGAGAACACTGGTCTTTGACAATTACCAAACGTGTACAGTGCCTTTAAGGATCCTGCTCATTGTTCAATACAATGTTCCTCTCTGGAATGACTGCCCTCGGCGCATTGCAACCATTGGAAAAATGCACTTTATAAATAATTGTATTATTATTATTATTTGTTAGTGTATTGACATTGCTTTGTACGTAAATGCTGTACATTATCTTAATTCAAAGAGAGTAAGCACATTAGGGGCAAGTTTTGGCAACTACTAATGTTGTATTTGGCAGCCTATATAACTACCTATACGCAGACCGAGCTCATAGGCGGGAGTCCGTCGGGATCTGCTGGTCCAAGCAGACAGTACAAATAGAAGGGATAGAACACGTCTTGATTTGCAGACTGGATTCGGACTGCCGCATGGCCAGGAGTGCATGGTGCATCCCAGCAACCAGTCACGCCCGGTTTTTTTTGTTGCATAACTCTATTCACCGTAATTACAATTATTTTACTACACTAATATAAAATAAAGATCTAACAATGAATCCTGTTTTTTGGTTTCCTTTTTTTTTACCCAGTATCTTGAGAAGCAACTTCAGATTCTACGAGACGTAACAGAATCCAAGGCTAATATCTATGAGCAGCTGGACCTCAACGCTCAGGAAACAGAGAAGGTCAACCAGAGACTACAACATGATCTGCGCACCGCACAACAAAAAATTATCAGGTACTCCAACATTTGCTCATAACTGGTTGATTATTCTGACAAAATTATAGAATGAAAAAAATTTAAAAAGCTGTTGCAAACTGCCTGTGGTATAAATGCGTAGAAATTGGTTGTTTCAACCTGAACAGAGTCTTTTCTCAAAGGCTAAAAAGAAATGGTCTTTTTAGACTCTGCTAGGGTCGAAACGCAAGATTATGAACCAATTTTTTGCAAAATTCTAAAATGTACATTATCCAGTGGCGTAACTAGAGGGGGGAGGGGAGGGGGAGGGGGTGCCGAAGATCGTATAGTGCTGCAGGCAACTCGGGCTGAAATGTGAAGTATGTACTCAGGGTTCTCCCCATGCACAAGCTAGCGTATTGGGCTGATACGCGCGAATTGCGTGCAGATACGCGGAAATTTCAGCTGATACACACAACAACAAATATTTTAAAAAATTGCTCCAAATTGCACAGTAGGGCTTTGAAAACCAAGAAAAACACCAAGTAGTAAACATTCCGAAGACCTTTTTTCAATTCAGCGTGCTTCGGCCAAACATCCCAAAATTTTGGCCCAGATTGCCCAACAGTTTTGAAAAAACCTGGGGAGAACACTTTTGATGCAACAATAAATCAGTGCAGGCAACGAGCATTGCTATCAATGGTACATATATAACAAAACATGTGCTTTGGCTGTATGAGCTTTCATGCTGAGTTGCATTTCTCAGGTTGTTTTGGCAGAGGTTCACAGTGTACACAGGTTTTCATAAGGTTACTCAACACTTCCTTGTTTGCATTTTCAACTTAACTTGCTAAATCTGAAGCTAAATCTGTAACTACAAATAGAACTCCAGCTATAATTATTAAGGGACCATACTTAAAGGGAGGGTAAACCTTTGGGAATTCCTCCAAAAATTGATGACCATACAAACTTACTTGCAAAAAAGCACTGGAGAGCTGTTGATATTATAAAACATTGTTAGGAACGAGCCCCTTTGAAGTACAGTGTAATGTAGTTTTAGAGAAAGAGGTAATTTTCACAAAAAAAATTTAAATCTGAGAAAGGCTTCAGTCTCAGGCATCTGAAACACAGAATTCTATGCAACAAGGGTGGCTTTTTCTTTCATTATTTTCTTGCAACTTCGATGACCAATTAAGCCCATATTTTCACAGGTTTGTTATTTTATGCATATGTTGGGATACACCAAGTGAGGATACTGGTCTTTGACAATTACCAAAAGTAAACCCTGCCTTTAAAGTCTATACAATTACAGTCTATTACATTTGTACACTCAGTACAAAATGTAAATTCACGTTTAAAAACAACATATCTTTGTATAGTATGCTTTAGAAATCCATCAATGAACACACTGGTTATAAAAATAACTGGTGTTCTGTACATTATTTGTGCACTCCCTGTCGGTTGACTTGACAATCATAGGGTTAATTCAATCAATCAAAACAATTTTTTGAATGATTGGAAATCCTTTTCGCAACCTGCCTGACTGCAATGAATAGAGTGACATATTTGTCCAGGGCTGATGTGTTTAAACCTGTACTTGAAGGACACAAAAGCTTGAGTGGATTTGAAAAACAACAATTAGTGTTTACACATAAGGGACCGTTGGTTGATACTAATCAGATGTGTCAGTCGACTATAGAGTGACCTTTAGTTAAGTATCATACTTAAAGGCGCTGTACACGTTTGGTAATGACTCAAAATATATATTAACATAAAAACTTACTTGGTAACAAGCAACGGAGAGCTGTTGATAGTAAAAAATGTTGTGAGAAACGACTCCCTCTGAAGTAACGTAGTTTTTGAGAAAGAGGTAATTTCTCACTAAAATAATAAAAACTTCTTGCAAGAAGTTTTTATTCCTATCTGAAATCACACAAATTTGTACAACAAGGGTGTTTTTTCTTTCATCATTTTCTTGCAACTTCGATGACCGATTGAGCCCAAATTTTCACAGGCTTGTTATTTTATGCATATGTTGGAATACACTAAATGAGAACACTGGTCTTTGACAATTACCAAACGTGTACGATGCCTTTAAGTATCATACTTACAGTATGTATGATGAGTTTGTGTATTCCGGCTGCAAAGGGAACTCAAGTTGCATTTGCAGGGAGGGTACACTATAGCTTTAACCCTTTCGTTACCGAATTGTTTGGACAGAGACAACCGCTGGTGACCGCATTGTTTGGCCATTCACGCGTAAAGCACATATTCTTACACAACAGAATGCTTTCATTGTTTGTTTGTCCTCGTCATTTGTGTCGCGACTAATTTTATTTCTTAAAAAAAGTGTTGTCTTTTTCTTTTTTTCAAATTTTTCTTTTTAAAAGAGTTTATATTCCCAAATACATGTACATTATCCATATAAAAAAATATAAAAAATAAAAAAATAAACCTACCGACCCGACATTTAAGGACCCTCTATGGAAAAAACAAACATTTGTTTATTTTTGTTGGCCTTACATGTACATGTACATGTAAGTACATTGAGTAAGTTTGAAGGTTGATATTTTTGTTGGGTCTGCAGTACCATATCCTAGAAAGTCACTAGACTTCTTTAATAGGATTGTGGCTCAATCAGATTAATTTAGATACATACATCAAATCGAATTCATTTTTGGGTTGAACAAAGAAAAATTGACTAGAGCAGCAATTGAACCTGCGACCTCGGGATTAACCTGCCGGTGCTCTACCAGCTGAGCTATCTAGCCCTAATGTTGGAAATCTCCCTATTTTGTCAATGCTTTGTTTGGGGGTGTAAAGTTTCCACGTTTAACCTTTATTAATAGTAAGATTGGTTGTGTTTTTGTTGTGTTGTTATTGTAGACTGAATGAAACCAATGAGCTCCTTGAAGCCAAGACGCAGGAGCAGCAGACTCAGATCCAGCAACTCAAGACAGTTGAGCGAGAGAGACTCCGGGAGGGACGGAGACAAAAGAAGATCTTGGAAGCCCTTGGTGCCAACACAGGATCAGCACATCCTCTACGGCGCGCCCGCAGTCATGACTTCGGTGTGGCAAATTCCGACATGCTCCTCGACGAACAACTCGTCAATATGCACAAGACAACTAAGAACCTGCAGGAAAAGTTGACGATTAAAGAACAACAGATTCACGACATGGAGGCAGAGCTCTCGGTTCTCTTGAAAGAGAGCAAGGTGTTGGAGGAGAAGCTGAAGGAAGCGGAGATAAAGAAACGGATGGAAGACATCAAGAAGGATTACAAGTCACTAAGCAGCTCAAATGAGGCAGTGTGCAAGTACTGCGACAGCCTGATAAATGCGGACTTTGAGGCAATAGCTAGTGAGGAAGGCAGGACCAAGGGGGCAGGGGAGTCTCGCGGTAGCCAAGAGCTGACAGTCATCTCAGAGCAGGAGGGCTTACTGAGTCCGGAAGGAAGTAGTCAACTCATGGGACACCCTAAAACGGAAGGCTTATCTCTTTTAGGTGAGATTGATGCTCAGTATAACTCTCTCATGGGCAGGTATAACTCACTGCTCGCCAGAAGCCGGTGTAGCTCATTCCGGGATGAGAATGGCCGTCCACGTGCTCTCAGTATTCGTAAGAGAAACGAGGCCAGTGTGCAGACGCACCAGGGAACACCGCCCCAGCCAAGCCCGGTCGATTCCATGTTTGAGCACGGACCGCCTGAATACAAGAAACTCTTCGGGGAAATATTTGAAATTTTGCACCGGCCTCAGTTTCTTCAGCAGGAGTCTGCAGGAGCAGCCGGCCAAAGCTGAAGATTAAAAAAGTTTTTTGTCGCAGTCCAGCTGTCTTGCACATCAATCTATGTGAATCAAACGAGGTGGGAGGAAAACAGTGTGGCCAGGGCTCAAATTTTAACCACAAGACTGCAGGGCCCAATTTCATAGAGCCGCTTAAGTACAAAAAATTGTGCTTATCAGAATGAGGTTACCAGCCAAACTACCATGTCACAGGTACAATTTGTGACTGGTATCCTGCTCATTTCTGCTTAGCAGAAAATTGTTAAGCAATATTTTCTGCTTAAGCAGCTCTATGAAATTGGGCCCAGGGCTTGTAGCTCAAAATGCTTACTAGACCAGACTTTAAAGACCAGAATCAAAACGAGTTGAACAAGCACTAAGAGAAGATCTAGATACATGTAGATCTCATTTGTCTTACGTGTAAGCGTACTATGATACTCAAGAGAATTGAAAGATATTATCAGATTTTTTCACAAAGATATATTACACAATGAGGTAGCCTATTATTCAATTGAAAAACACAAGACCACCAGGCTTGTCTGGTGGTGAGTTTACTGGCCCGATGCTAAAATCACTGGCCTCGGGCCTACAGTCCAGTGTTAATTTCGAGCCCTGCTGTGCCCCCCACTCCTTTGCTCTTTGTACTTAATTTTTAACGTTTGAAAGGTTTTACAAATGCTTTTATCACAGGAGGGCGACGTACAGTTGTTTGCTATCGGGACTCCTCAGCCAAAGTTCTCATGAGCTTGAATAAAATCCCGAAATGTTGGTTACGTTTACTAAAATGTACCCAGTTAATGGTTCGGGTTGGTTGAAAGAAGAATTCTTTTACCATATGCCAAAGAAATTGATGCTACAGTGGCAACATTCTGTGCTTACTGTGCAGAATTGCAAGGAAAGTATTTGTGTAGCTTGTGCGAGCTTTATGTTGCTAAGCATGTTTCACAAATTACACACCTAAGTGTTGCTGAGAGATTTGGCGCTTACCCTGTAAGATGTGATAAGCAGCGCCATGATTGGGCCAAGTGCTTATCACTTAAAAAACGCCAAAAGTTGTTCTTTAATTGTGCTGTTGTACATTGTCAGTAAAATCAGATAGATTATTGATGACAGTAAAGTTTAATAGTTTGATAATGGACATCGTACATTCATATAGGCTTGTACAACGAATGGCCAATGTCCAATATCGAAATTAGCAAAGTAGACATTCGCTGTACAAACCTATGCGAATGTCTAAATGTCCAATATCGAAATAGCAAAGTAAACATTCGCTGTACAAAGCTATGTGAATGTCAAATGTCCAATATCAAACTAACTTTACTGGCATAGATTGTTGTTGTGTAAAAGTATATATTAGTTCTACCAAGTTTTTAAATACATGGCAAAACAGGGTTCTCAAAATCAAATTAAGTAGCTGCAAATTTCTAAATGTCATGCGTGCATTCTTTTTATTGTGCCGTTAATGTTTGTGTGTAATTATTTAAGAAATGCTTTTATTGTGCAAATGTACATTTTCGTGTTTGTACAATGTAATTTAAACTCAAACAAATCCTGTACATCCCTCTTTACATGTATCCAGCTAAAGATAATAACAATCTTCTGGATATATGTTGTAAATGACTCGTAATTTTAAAACTAAGGTTAACAAAAATATTGGGAATGTAAATACTTGTAAATCTACATTTTATTTCTATTACGCTCTGAAATCAAATTTGCCAGCTTTGTCAAGCATGGCGTTTCATTCCGCACAGGGCATGGTATGTACTCTCAGGTGAAGCTTATATCTGTACAATGTAAATTTAGTGTCTGGAAAAAAATGACTGTGGACCCACTTCCAAATACTATGTTTACCTTCATGTATTGTTGTGATACTTTGGGGTGGAAAAATCGTGTTTGTGGATTGTTTGCGTTTATTTCGTGCCATGTGTACTTTAGATGTGACTACAGATATTTTAGGTCCGTGTAGACCCCTTGCACTAATGCAACAAATGGCTTCTGTCAGGTGACTGTCTGCCAATGATCTGCCAATGATCTGCCAATTTAGGAGTCAAATTGCATGTAAATATCATATGTAGTGCGTGTCTAACAACGCACTATACAGTTACACACAGGGATTATGACTCCCACAATTTTTCACCCACATGTTGCATCGGTGAGTTTTGGGCAGTTCCAGAGGCCCATATCACAAAAGCGGGGCTAATTTATTCAAGGGGTCGAATTTTCAAAATGATAAGGATTTGGCAGACACAAATTTGTGTTCATAACACGAAGAGGGGATTCTTGAAAATTTTTTAGAAACAAATTTGAGTCGGCCACGGTCAATGCCTAGTTGAGTTGGCGCAGAATGACCCATGTTGAAACAAACAAAGAAGAACACTACAGTTCTTGTAAGAAGCTTAGTTGACAGTTCCATTCTGATTAAAACACACTTGTGAGATATCACAAACCAAAAGCTAAGTGATCCACCACCATGTATAGCTTCAAATCATTCTTTCATCGGTCTTCACATACATGTAAAACTGCAGTACAGGAATACATGTGAACTTCAAGACAATCAAGGTTATTGCCTCTGAACATTCCATACCTCAGGCTCTGATTTTCATCTTTGAGAGGGCAAGGCCATTTTCATTTTGCAAAGGGCACTTCCATTGGAAAATCTTAAAGTCTATGAGAAACTGTTGAAGGGGCACCAAGGCCAAGACCAGGGGCAACAGAGGCCATGGCCTCCGCATAATTCAAGGCCTGCTACCTCCAGTGAATTCATGCATAGATAGATTGCCCTCTAAAAGCAAGGAAGAATGCCATACACCTGTATATTTGCATAAACTCACTACACCTCATCTGCAAGTTGTTGCCCACAGTATTACTCCAATAATTTTGTATTGCCTCCATGACTTGGCTTTTGTATTATTTTTTGTTTTCATTTTTTTTAAATTAGCTGTAGAGACAAAGTGTTACCAATGGCTGGGGTTGAGATTCGAAACATAAACTTCCTGACAGTGGTGCGCATATTTTGACAATCATATTAAAACAGTAATCATTCTATACTCTTTCAATCTGGTTCTGTTTTGTTTTGGCTGAAATCATTGGACCACAAACACCGTCCGCAGTATTCTGGTAGTGAACAGACCCTAAGAAATAAGTGAGAATTTTACATTTTTTCCTACCAAGATTTGTTCACAGTATTACATGGAATTTATGAATTACATGAGTAAATGGTATTCAATTTTATGCATAAGGAAGATTTGCTTTATAGCAAAAACTAGTCACCCTTCAAGACATTTTACAATATAACATGGTTTGAGGATGGACAGTGGATATTAGCTCTCCGAGGTATTGGAAGTTGACAAAATAGTTCCGAGGCGAATCACCTGAAATAAACCATGTTATATTTGTTTTCTATACATCATACTTCTCTCTAGTTCCGCATCATTGATCTCCGGAATGCATAACCTGTGCCACCATCTTTTCATGTGTATGTAGCAAGCGTTGTTCGCGCGTTCGTAAATATCACCCACGCATGCGAGCAACAGTTCATCGATTGCTTCGTAAAGCGCATGCGACAGTCTACTAGGCGTGCGTATTTACCCTGTGCGTGAATGCTGGCGCGCTCGTGCTTGGTAAATGGCAAAAATAGCATCTGGCATGTGATGGTAAATGGACCAGTCAGAATTCGGCTCTCGATCATGAATATGTATGAGGTATAGTAACATCTAATGTGTATATGGCCCTGCATTTCCACTATGGTTTGATTAGCATCATTTGTTAAGTCAAATGTTTTCGTACTTAATATACTAGCATTGTGAGATTGGACTCTGTTCTCAACAAATGTATTGCGATTTTCAATATAAGGCCGAGTAAAAAAAAAACATGTTTAGCGTCCAGGTTCATGAAAAAAAGGAAGATGGAGGGGCTTTTTATTTTTTTAATTTTTTTTCAAGATGGCTGCCATTCTTTTAAAAATTTCGAAGAACCAATGGTTTTTCCACTGTTCAACGCACAATATTATCACAGAAACATGTTAAACAAAACATTGAAAATGTTTGGTTTTATTTACCGGTAATAGTTTATTCAGTATTAAAAAAACCTGAGACTGTAGCTCACTTTCACATGGACTCCATGACATTCACAAGAAAAAATGTAAATGTGTAACTGAACGATCGGTTTTTAACTGTATATCCTGCACAGGCTAAGTTCTGACTTCCAAGTATTTTATTTTCTGATGGATCAGACTATCAGTTCACATTTTAGGGTTCTTAATCTCATTTTGAATTCATAAAAATATAAATAAAATCTATGCGGCCCCAAAAATGGAAGTGGGCGGGGACGCAAACATGATTTATTTTTTACTTCGCCTAATGAACTCATTTACAAGTTTAGACGGCAGCAGTTTCTGATAGGTTCTGCAAACATTTACTAATGTGATAACATGGATAATGATAAGAATTAGCTGTTACAAACTGCTTACCAACCAAAATAACCTGTTGTCTAATTGCAAAAACTGTGAACGGCCTGACGTTTGAACCCTAGCAGATTATTTCTCGAAGGCTAAGAAAAATAGAAAAGGTGGACAAACTTTACAGTGACTTGAATAACGAAAATCAACCAGGAAATTTGAACAATTGTGCTGTATCAAATTTCCTGTGTGTAGACAAATTTTCTGCTCACAGAGAATTGCCAACTAGAAGTCGATGTTTGTGACTCATAAAAGAGCAAGACTAGATCAATGAGATGTGAAAAAAAGAATGTAACTTGAGTCCACCGGTTGCTAGGTATAAATTGTCTGGAAAAAAATAATGTGAAATAGAGATTTGGTTTCGTTTTTTGCAATGTAGATAGTAGGTATGTCATTGGAAAATGTCAGTTAAGGATATGACAATTACTATGCCCTTTTGGTTGAGTGGAAGTTGGTTTCATCTTGCTGTCATTTGTGGTTGCAAGTAGGCATTTTGTTGGTTCAAGTTATTTACAGCCACTGTAGACTGTATGGATCATTGGGTCTTACTGTCTGATGACAATGATATACAAGGTCTCTAGGATTGTAGCTTTGGCTCAATATGCTAAGTATGCATTAACAGCCAATTAGTGTTTATAAGCAAGGTCATTTCTTCCCCATTATTCGGCTGTAGTATACTAAAACTTATTCCCTGTCACACATAATGAAGTCTGCCATTAATTTATTGTCTCCATTAAAATTAACACACAAATTAATTGTTTTTTTAGATATGCTGGTACTGGTAGTACAAAAGTAATTACAAATTGCAGTTACTAGTGAGGTGGAACTGGAATACCTTCTTCCTTATATTTTTTAAAGGGAAGGTATACGTTTGGTAATCACTCTTAAAATTAATGGCAATAAAAACCTACTTGGTAAGAAGTACAGCAGCTTTCGATAGTATAAAGCATTTTGAGAATCATTTTGGAGCAATGTGGTATTGGAAAAAGATATCAGTTTTTATCCCCAAAAAATTGAATCTTAGAAACGTTACTGTCAGATACGTTTCTCAGATTGTGTATTCCAAATACGGATTATTCTTCCTGCGTGGACTAACCGCTCCGGATTTTTTAGCGATATATCTCAAAAACACGACCACCTTTTGAAATGAAATTTTCACACATGGTTGTATTTCAGATGGAAATGTTTCACAGAAAAATTGATACTGTGAGAAGATTATAGAAAAGAAGTATTGAGGTTGGAAAGTGTGTTTGCGATCATTACCTATTACGTATCACAAAAAGTACTTAAATTAGTATTATGCCTACTCAACTGCAAGACATTTGTGCATTTAAAATGGAATAGTAGAGTCTCGCTATAAATACATATGTTAAAGAGAAGAGAAGTTAAAGGCACTGTACACGTTTGGTAATTACTCAAAATATATATTAGCATAAAAACTTACTTGGTAATGAGCAACAGAGAGCTGTTGATAGTATAAAACATTGTGAGAAACGACTCCCTCTGAAGTAACGTAGTTGTTGAGAAAGAGGTAAATTCTCACTAAAATAATAAAAACTTCTTGCAAGAAGCCTTTTATTCCTATCTGAAAGCACACAAATTTGTACAACGAGGGTGTTTTTTCTTTCATCATTTTCTTGCAACTTCGATGACCAATTGAGCCCAAATTTTCACAGGCTTGTAATCTTATGCATATGTTGGGATACACCAAGTGAGAACACTGGTCTTTGACAATTCCCAAACGTGTTCAGTGCCTTTAAAGAGAAGACTCATCTTGTTAGATTATTATTTACCGTTGCTAATTATATCTGGATATGTTGTATTTAAACCTCCAGAGACCATTTATTTCTGTATTACTCCTACACTCGTCACATGGCTACTATTTTTATTTATTTTTTAATTTTTTATGAGATATCACCCAACTCACAAGGCCGGATGGCCACTTCAAGGTGAGGGCTACACTTAACTGATTTGGGCTGTTGACCCAAATCAACAGTCACCAGGGGCACGTTGCCACCTACTCCTAGGGCTGAAACAGGTTTACCCGCTTCACAGTCCGTAAGGATGTAGGCATGGGTATCATTAACTAGGAGCCTGGCTGGTAGAGCAGAATGCACTACCTTACCAACTTTTACGAAGCAATTATGGGTTAAGTGTCTTGCTCAAGGGCACAAGGATGACCGGGATTCGAACCCACACTCTGCTGCTGACAACACCAGAGCTTGGGTCCGGTGAACTAGACCACTCGGCCAGGACATGGCACGATTTTTTTGCACAATTTTTCAGTAAAAATGTCTGAAAAAATAGTACGAAACAGAAAAGTGGTTTTGTTTTAGAAATGTAGATACTATGTTAAAACATGGAAAACACTGGAAATAGTCAGTCCAAGACATGACCTTTGACCTTTTTGGTTGAGTGGAAGGTCATGAAGGTCAAAAGTCATTTTGGTAGAAGCCACTTGTGGCCGCTATGCTTTCTAAATGGTTAACTTCTCTACGACTTGGACATACTGGTATGAGTTCTCGCTATGGCTTACTGACTTATTGTTAGAGAAATAAGTAGTGGTTGAGTTACAACCATTTATAAGTAATATAAATTTTTACTGTGAGGGTGCTGGTTCAAAATAGCCCTACAGGTATGAAAGGGCTTGTTATTCCGAACAGTATACTCAGCTCATTTCCAGAAGTTATCTTTCTAATTATACTACCTCATGCAAAGCTCCAAATCCTACTTGTAATTGATCAGATTGGGTTAATATCTGTACTAATTTTGGGTTGAACAAAGACAAATTTACTAGAGCGGGACTTGAACCTGCGACCTCCAGATTAACGTGCCGGCGCTCTACCAACTGAGCTATCAAACCCTATGTTGGCAGTCTCCCTATTTTGTCAATATCTTTGTTCGGGGGTGCCAGTCAGAAGCCATTCAACCTGTAACTGTTGTATAGGTTGGGATCATACCCGAGTTTACGACACAAACTGGGCCCAATTTCAAAGAGCTGCTTCAGCAGAAAATACTGCTTACAAATTTACAGGATACCAGTCACAGATTGTACATGTGACATGGTATTTTGGCTGGTAAGCTTATTCTGGTAAGCATGATTTTGTTGTGCTTAGCAACTTGTTGTGCTGAAGCAGCTCTATAAAATTGGGTCTTGGCTATGGCAGTTACAGTTTGAATGGCTTCTGATTGACCTCCCCCAAAGATATTGACAAAATAGGGAGACCACCAACATAGGGCTAGATAGCTCAGTTGGTATAGCGCCGGCACGTTAATCCAGAGGTCGCAGGTTCAAGTCCCGCTCTACTCATTTTTCTTTGTTCAACCCAAATTATTTCAAAACGAACCCAGTCAGTTTCCCTTGTGGTGTAGTACTTAAAAACAGCCGTAGCAACAGCTGTAGCCGTAGCAGCCAATAAGCCATATGCGAGTTAGATTTAAATAAAGTCTGGTACAATGACTTGCTTAGTCACAAGTTGCCGCTTAAATTTGAATTCCTCAGACTATAGAGACATTTGCTATAGCAACCTCCAGATGAGCAAACCCTGGTACCATTGTGCCACAACACATTCATTCAAAATTGTGTATTGGTGTTCGCTGTCTCTTCCATAACTACGCAAAAGCTTGCCCCGAATCATGTGACATAGCAACTGTCTCGAAAGTCTGAGGAATTCAAATTTAAGTGGTAACTTGTGACTAAGCAAGTCATTGTACCAGACAGTATTCAAATCTAACTCGCAAATGGCTTATTGATTCGGACCAAGCTAAGCCTGCACCAGTCTGTGTTATTGCTGTTGTAAACATTTGCAAAATTGAAGCCGACTTTAAGTCTTACAAGTTAACTTGCTTGATGCCATCCTTTGAGGTGCCTTAATCCTAGTGCTTCTAGCTTGTTAACCCACAAACAAGCGTATACAATGTACCACCTCTCTTTTTTTCACTCTAGCCAGTTATTAGCAGGTGCTGTTGATTTTCATATGATGGAGTTTTTTTAAATTATGAGCTCAGTCAATTGTAAGAAGTAAAAAATATAAATAAATAGTAAACTTGCGGGTACAACCATGTGTAAAATCTCTTTGTGGGAGTGTTGGCTCTTAAAAGAGCCGGTGTGGTCTCGACATTTCAAACAGTTTACTCTGCTCGTCTTCAGGAGAATTGTCTTTGAAACTACAGTTTCGGTTTATGCTCTGTCTATACTTTCCCCATAGCTCTGAGGTCACTGCTTTTAAGTGGTGGTTGGAATGTTAAGCTTGGGGCAGACTTTCCAGATGGCTGGATAGGAGCAAACACCAAAACTTCAATTTATTTGTTTTGGGGAATAAACAGTAAATGAAGGTTTTACAGTGAGTTTTGGGCAACTTAATTCTTGGATGTCTTCATGTTGTACATGTGTATGGGATAATAAAAAATTGCTTAATTAAACAAACTTTCTAATTAATTCAAACTTTCTAAATTTCAGTAGTATTTGTGACTTAAAACTGGTGCTCTAGATGTTTACGTGTAATTTCTTGGATTTTTAATTTTAGATATATATATATATATCAACAGTGCATAGTGTAAAGACATTTTAAATGATAATTAATTTAATAGATTGCTAATTAAGGATTGTAGTTTCTTACTTTGAAGGACGGTTGTTTCAGGAATATTGTAAGCTTTGAAGTGTCTGTACTTGTTTTCATTTGTATGCAAGAAGTTTTTTGTTCACAAACCTGTGTGCACTTTATGAGCCAGCCTTCCACATGTAGAGTCTTCTATGAATATGATGTTAGGCGTAATAACTATAATAACTAGCTCTTATATAGCGCATTTTACAATAACGTATCAATGTGCTTTACATTAGAGCCCTGGATATTGGGCCAAAACATTCCTTTAATCTTTCTCAGCTCCCTGGGGAGTATACAGCCCCGAGCTGCCATGGTGCTCCGAAGGCTTTTTCAAACACAATATCAACCTCTACCCTCGCAGGTACCCATTTATACCCCTGGGTGAAGAGAAGCAATTATAGTAAAGTATCTTGCTCAAGGATACAAGTGTCTAAAATAACTGTATGGTATGCTTATTAAAAACCTATTGGATGTGCATAACGTAACTCTTCCAAAAACCAATGATGTAAAAAACCTTTAATTTACAACTTGTTTGAACCAAACGTGTGCGCCAGTTTCTTTTAAATGACACTCAAAATGCATTACAGTAATTATAGCACAATAGTTCCTTTTCATTTCTAGATGTGCAACAGATAAGATATATTTGTATGTAATCTATTAACAATCAAAGATATAATATTGTTAATTAACACAAAAGCTTGAGTGGATTATGGAAAAATATAGCACTTCTGTGTCCCATATCCAACGAGGCTAAAGGCCGAGTTTGGTATGGGACATAGATGCGCTATGTTTACCGTTATCTACGAGCGCGCGTGTGGTAACAAATTTTTTCTTCAAGCAAACTTGACATGCAGCTTGAAATAGCGCAATACACAAAGTTAGAACATTGTATTACGCAGGGTGTGATATGGACCGTGCAATAGGGGATAATATCACACTGTTGTTGCCATGGATTGACCAATCAGAATTGAGGATTCAACTTTTCTTGAAGATAATATTTACATGTATGGTAGAGACATACAGTATTGATAGCAACAATTTTGTTCCATCTAGATATATTTCAAATTTTACGTGCATGTAGTTTATGAGATGTTTGTAAAAATGTGTTTGGTTTTAACTTCAGATACAGTTTGTTTTGAAGAACTTTTACTATTGTAAGTGTTTTGTTAAAGTTATAACGATGACGGTTTATTGTGACAAAGATTATATAATAATATATGCATGAAATACTTTATTCTGCTAAGTGCATGTTTTTATGAATGCATGGCAATAAACTTGAATGAAATTTGATTTAAAAATAACCTATTTCTGTGTTTATCTCTCTTGATTATACTGTATCTTGAAGGGGTTTGTTCAACTTAGGGAAGAGATGTGCAGCTTATCACGAACCTGCTGTACAGTAATTTCTGTAAAGGGATTGTATCTGTTTGGTATTTGGTTTGGTAATTGGAACCCACTGTTTCAATCATATATAGTTGTAGATACATACCATAAAACTAACCTGTGAAAATTTCATTTCAAAAGGTGGTAGCGTTTTTTGAGATATTGCCGAAAATCTGGAGCGGTTATGTCCACGCAGGAAGAATAATCTGCAATTGGAATACACAATCTGAGAAACTTACAGCAGTAACGCTTCTCACAGGTTCAAATTTTTTGGGATTAAGGGGATTTCTTTTTCCATAACCGCAGTACTTCAAAGTGAAATGATTCCCAAAATGCTTTGTACTATCGAAAGCTGCTGTACTTCTAACCAAGTGGTTTTTTTTATTGCCATCAATTTTCAGAGTGATTACCAAATGTATACCTTCCCTTTAAGGTTACAGGAGGTGATTATGAGTGAAATTTGAGGGACTGGGGGGGGGGGTAGGTTTTGATGATCACCTCTTGGGCAAACTTGGGGGTTGGGGTTTGTGGGGGGAGGGGTTGATGATCTTCCTAGAGCAAATTGAGAGTGACATTTGCTGAGGGTCTTTGGGTGGGGGTGGGGTTGGGGAGGGTTGATGATTACCTCTTGGGGGAAATTTTGAGTGAAATTTGACAAGGGTGGGATGGGGGTGATGATGATCTTCTGGAGCAAATTATGATTTAAATTTGTTGAGGGACTGGTTGGGGGGGGGGGTGATTTTCACCAGAGAAAAACTGAGATCTAAATGTACTGAGACTGCTTGGGGTAGGGGATGGGGTGGAAAAATTGAGAGTGAAATTTACTGAGGGACTTAAGGGTAAGATTTGATCGTCCAAATGATGGAAACATACGAGTGATACACCTTCAAGGGGTCATAAAGATTTCTTATCAGTGATACAGCTGTGCGCTGTATTACAACAGAGCTTATACAAAGCTTTCACACAATATTTCAGTTTCAAAACTGGACAATGAAATATCCATACCACAAATAATTCTATGAATTGAAGCTATTGAGGTAATTGATGCCATTCTCAGAAAGAAAAACCAACACAGCATTAATCATAACCATGTTTATTTGCCACTATTTCCTCGTCTGTCATGTTTCTGTTTGTCAAACAGTTGGAGATGTAAAGCCCCCTATCAGGGTTTTTAATACAAATGTTCTATTCCTTCAGACTAAGCAGACATTATGACGCCCGAGGATAAACCACCCATGAATAACATTTGGCAATTGAACAGACGCAAGAAAGACAGATTAATTTACTGCCAATTGTTTTTATGTTTACATCAATGTCAACCAGATAGGCTTCAGACATCATCATTTATTCCCTTCTAAATTTATAAGAGAAAATAGAAGTATCTGTTGCAAACTGCTTAAACCAAAAAGACCTATGGTATAAATGCAAAGAAATAGTTAATGGCCTGACATTTCGACCCAAAGACTCTGCTAGGGTCGAAACGTTAGGCCATTAATTTTTTTTAATTTATAAAGGTTTATAATACGTTTGGTAATGACTCTGAAAATTAATGGCAATAAAAACTTACTTGGTAAGAAGTACAGCAGCTTTGGATTATAGTATAATGCATTTTGAGAAACTTCTTAGAATTAAAAGTTTCTGTCATAAGAAATGCTTTTGAACAATGAAATGGGTGAGTTTTGGTCAAATTACACACAAAAGTTTTGAGCTTGAAGTAGCGGAAATTGAAGGCATGCAGCAAAATGCTCATAGAATTTTTACCAGCCCCCTTTTAGTAAAAACTTTCTTTCGACAATTTAATTCCCCAAAAATATATATTGGTGTATAACTTGCCTGATGACCACAGGTTATAACACTTCTAGTCAAGCTGAGCTGTTATAAATTAGCCTGTGATGATAAACCCTGAACAACTTAATTTACCTTTTTATTTTATTAGAAAATTGTGCGTGGGTGTTGAGTGGAGCAATAAGATACAATCAATCAAGTAGAGTGCAACTCATTGACATGATAAACTTACTGTAGCATGTCCTCATTTTTCATTAAAACAGCTTGCAAACGTGCCTCCACAATACTGTCTGTTTCGCATTTATGTTATGTACTGTTCATGTACTAGTGGCAAGTCGTGGCCGAGCGGATAAGAGCACCGGACCCAAGCTCTGGTGTTTCTGATCAGTAGAGTGTGGGTTTGAGTCCCGGTCATGACACTTGTGTCCTTAAGTAAGACACTTAACCATTAATGCTTCTCTTCACCCAGGAGTACAAATGGGTACCGGTGAGAGCTGGGGAGTAACCTGCGATGGACTGCCAGTCCATCGCAGGTTACTCCCTCCTGTCCAGGGGGAATAGAAATATTCTCAGTTGTTGCCAAGGAAACCGGATCTAAACACCGGCCTGATGAGCCATATTGGCTCGGGACAGATTTTACTTACTGTTCAAGATGGAAATAAATGTAGTATTGAATTGAATTGAATTGAAATGGTACTACAAATACAATGTACAATGTAACCACAAAAGCCAGAACTAATTATTTTATGTAAGCCTATTGACTAAATTCCCATGACGTCATGAACCATGTTGAATCTTTGTTGTGCCCCATTTTGGGAGTTAGGTTCATTGTGTGTTGCTGTAGCGTGTGCATGGTTGGTGAACCAAATTGTTGACAAAATGGCAGACCATTGTAGTTCACAAAGTAAAAGGAAAACCACACAATTTTGAGAGATATTTGTGAATCATTATACTCTACTTTTAAAACATCTTTCCAACCATATCAATTTCATAACAAATGCTTTTATAGCCCAAAGCGCCCAATCCGAAGGCAACTTGCCCTTTAAACTAGAATGTACCCCCTTTAACCACTTCATGCACCATTTATTTTAGTGATAAATTGATCATATGGACACAATAATTGTTTAGTGTTTTTTTGCAAATGGTGACCCCCGAAGAACAGGTCACCATAGCACCCTCAAGAGTCCTCTTTCTGATTCTAAAAACTGTGTTGTCGTGCGATCTTTATTTTTTGTTTTACAACTATTTTTCTGAAAGGATTTAAACCGGTCGCTAGCGACACAAAAAAATTAAACTAGAACCCCCCAAAAAACAGTCATTTGCTTTTGTCATACTAAACCTGCCGCACTGACTGATTTTCTGATAGAACACATGAATAAGAAGTGAAACCGAGAGGTCACATGGGATGTGTCACACAGCTTATAGACAATACAACCTAATTCAATTCAACTAATCCAATTCCCTCTATGAATTTTCCCCCAAACCTAATAATTCCCACTTCCCTGATCACATTATGGCGATTTCCCTTCTACCTTCATGGGTTATAGCTACCGTGTCATATTTGCCCGGTACGCCGACTTCATGTACAGTCACATGAGGACTAAAGGGCTTATGTCGAATCCAAATGATTTCTTTAAATTAGTCGGATCTCCAGGCTTTAAAAAGCACGATATTGAAATGATTTCTTGACCACCACATATTATTTGATGCTCTATGCCGAAGCACTTTGAGATATGCCCTCAGGTGTGTTAAAGCAATATTTACAAATTGTGTAAATTATTACTATTATTATTCAAACAGGCAATTACTGCCCAAACTCCAAAATCATTGGCTCAGTCGTTAATTATAATTTCATATTCGTAATGATCAAAAGGTCATTAAATAAAAATGTGTATAAATTTGAAAAATATTAATCAAAATCAACAATAAATGTTTTAATTAAAAAATTAATGTTTCTTTTTGCTAAGCAAATACTTTAAAGACCACTCTTGATCAATAAACCCCATTTACCAGGAGCTCTAAAATATGTAAATGCAATTTTATGAAACTTTACTAATGACCTATTGTCCTGAGCCGACGGACTGCGTCTATTTGCTCATCAAATAGATGAGAAGAGAGGTTTCAAATGACATCTAATTAAGGCCTATAACACAAGTTCTCAAAGAACAAAATCTACCTACCAAGTAGATATACACATGGTGTTACCGCAAACCAAATATATATTGATACCTCACCATGCAATGCCTCAAATCCTATATATAACGTTAGTATTTCTCTGAGTCAACATATACACCGTAGGTTTCATAATTCGCATCAAAAGACAAAATCTTCAAAACAGAATTTAGGTAAATATCATGTAATGTGTATAGACCATGTGACCTGTGACATCACATGTTTACAAAACATCCACAGAGCCTGGACTTCCTGCAGACACAATTTGTAAACAGCTCAAATGAAAAACCCCATTAATTGTTGTTATAGGGAATGCACTCTCTGATTCGTATCAAGTTTAGACTTGTGGACAAGTCGTTAAATGTCTGTCGCGGTGATACCGTTCCGACTCGATGATAGCGTTCAGACTCTATTCCGAATCTCCCCGCGATTCCCGCGGTATTCTTGCGAGACTGCTGGCCCGCGAGACTAGAAGTCGGCAACCAGCAGTTCGCGCGAGAGCACCGCCACAACTCGACTATCTCACCGCGGCAGACCATTAACGACTTGTCCACAAGTCTATATCAAGTTTTGATATGAAGAAAGGGGCACTGCACCTTGTCCAGCTTTATAACTCTTGAATTTATGTGGAACTGAAAATGATGACACACAATGTAACATTTCCAATATGACCAGTGTAGTATCTTGCCTGCCAGAAAGGCCGTGGAATGTACAAAGTCACCTATTTTATACTATACAATCATTGTTTATAATCACAAGGAAATTCATCATTTTCCTTGTCTTCTGGAAGAGTAAATTTATTCACAACCTGTAAAAATTTCATCAAAATCAGTTGTTACTTTTTAGTGAAAACAACAAAAAAGGGTTTGTTTATCAGGGAATTTATGCACATTCACACTGGGCATATTTTGATTGCGACAAAACAAATAAGCAACAGTGATTATTTGAAAGGTCTTTAATGCTATTTTCGTTGAATTTGACAGTAGGCCTATTTCAGAGAGAGTTATTTCTCTGGTGGATTGATGGTACTAGTATGAACTTAATAGTCAGATGGTCAGTAACCTTTAAGCCAATAAACTTTTTCTTCATAATTACCGATCCTGTATTTCGTCTTGAATGTTTTTCTTCCCCCCTCTGGCTAATTAAAAAAATACATAAATAATTTCACAGAAATGGAGGGAGATCTTTAAAAATTGTTCACTCATCAGTAACACCTTGAAAATATAAGAACCTTGAATGACCCTTCAGTACATTGATACACCGATAATCCAGGCTCGAATTTGGGGGGGGGGGTCCACAAGGCCACAGAGCTTGTTGCTCAAAATGCTTACTGGACCAGAATTATTTTACAGGACCAGAATCAAAATGAGAAAAACACTTCTTTATTGTTTTATTTGAACTAGTACCGAGACATGTAACAGAAGATTGATCACAATTGTCTTTATGGGTTAAGTATACTACCTAGAATAGAATTGAAAGGTATCTTATCAGACCCAGAGCTAATAATTGAACATGTTATTACACAGAGTGAGGTATTGTTATTCAATTGGAAAACACAAGACCGCAGGACTTGTCCGGTCATGAGTTTACTGGCCCGACACAAAAACTACTGGCCTCGGGCCTGTGGTCCAGTGTAAAATTTGAGCTGTGTAATGCTCTGAGCCAACAAAATGATTGGGGGGGGGGGAATGAGAAAACAAACCCTTGTAAGTTGCTACACCACCGAGATATTGAACATGAACTATGGGAAATAAACACCTCCTTAACAACAGACCTTTAGTCTGCAGCTGTTGGTCTGAATTGGATTCTGTCAGCCAAGTGTCGTCTAATAACCTACTTAATGTTTGTAATACACATGTCAGTTTCAAGTCTCATAGCAAATTTAAAGGGCACATGGTTTTAGGAAAAAATGATTCATTCTGATCTGCTACTGTTTACAATTGATGGCAAACTTTTCTTCTGCAAACAATAAAAGTATGCTTTTGTTTTTATAAACTTATGGTTTACAGTAACACCTTGAGATAGATAATCTCTCTTACTAATTGGGACCCATTTCATAGAGCTGCTTAAGCACAAAAAGTAGCTTAGCATAAAACAATTTTGTTGCTTACCAGAATAAGGTGACCAGCCAAAATACCATGTAACATGTACCACCTGTCACTGGTTTCCTGCTGATTTTTGCATATCAGAATATTGTCAAGCATCATTGTCTGCTTAAGCAGCTCTTTAAAATTGGACCCTGGTATGGGCAACTACTTGAAGTTTCAATCAGAATGCTCTGATTTCCTTCATGCGACAAAGGCAGGGGTTGATTTCACAAAACAATAAAACACGCCTTGCCACATATAGTGATAGGGCCTTTTCTAACATTGCCCACCCGCCTCTGGAAGTCTCTGCCTAGAGACATACAAGATATTTTACACTTCTAACAATCTCTTAAAACACGTCTTTTCAGATTGACCTATGAGCACATCTGAGAATTCTTTGAATGACCTAGACTAGCGTCTTTGAATGTTAAACAGATAAAGTGCGCCCTACAAATGCTGTGTTATTATTATTAATAATATTAGTATCAGTGTTACCATAGTGATTTGTATTGTGACGTCACAATTTTGTTTGCGGTCAAGATTGATTCGCAATTGAGATCAATCTTTATTCTTTGTGACATCAACATTAGGAAACTGGAACACGTTCCAACTTGGTGTGTGCTCATTCAACTGTGTCAGAAGGGAAGGGAGGAGAGGGGGGGGGGGTTGGGGTTGGAGGCGGTTATGACCGATAATTATGAGCAAACACACATTACACAAATTAAAATTATTTTCTTTAATTGCAAAATACATCAATTGTAATCATACAAATTAAAACTTACATTAACATTATATTTTAAACCAATTTATAGATAAATCTTAAAAGTACTTTTAAAAATACTTTAAAAATGCTGCAACAGACCGTGCAAGTCTTGCGCATATTCAGACTTTGGTCCAACAGACATTGCTTGAACGCGTGAAGGAAACAAACTCCTAATGTTCGAATACGCGCAAGACTTGCAGTCTACTCAACGATTTTCACAATTTCCCTGACAGGACAGCTTGAAATAACGATGTATAAGAACACCGACTATAAATATTTCAGAGATAAAATAGAATTAGCTGTTGCAAACTGCCTACCAACCAAAAGGACCTATGGTATAAATGCAAAAAATAGTTAATGGCCTGACGTTTCGACCCTAGCAGAGTCTTTCTCGAATATTTAACACTAACCATTAAGTGAATCTTGAAAACGGCGCAGACAACAGGTGAGTTTAAGTGTGATAGACGCGGAAACTGCATGGTCGGGTTTAAAATGTGCTACATCGGCAAGGTTTTTTGACAGAATTTCAGTATTCACTTTCTTTTTAGTTTCAAATACTTAATTAGTGTATTCTACCTCATTTGATCATGCTGTCCTGTCAGGGATAGTGTGTAAGTCATTGAGGAAGACACTTAATTCGCATAAAAAGTAAAACAGGTTTTCCATGTCTTTGTGTACAAAACGTTGCGCTGCCAGCGTCCCAGCAATGGCGGCGCAGTCATGGTAGCGTGCAGCACTTGCGCGTATGGATCGGTCTATACCGGCACAACTAGGATTTCCCTAAAGAGGAGATGCTCAAATATCCACTGGTGGATTCATGAACGATAGCTTGAATCTATGGCCGAGTTCGGGTGGTGTGTTCTTGGCCCGAGAGCGCTGTTCACACGCCCGAACGATGAGAACACGACCCGAGAACAATACACTCGGAACAAGATTACACATCACCTTTCAGCAGGGATCAGTCAAGAACAACACTGTACAAAATGGCGGCAGCATCTCAAGAGAATGAGTAAGGAGAAAGTTATTGGGTTTAAGGTGGCAGTACGACATTTGCTCTAACTGACTCACTTTTAATAAGTTTTAACATCTGTTTTGTGACATGTCAGAAACCAGCCTATTTTTACCAGCCCAATCGTTCTTTCTACATCATCACCCGTCGGGCGGAAGATACGCGAACAGCGATCCTACGTGTTCTCGAACATCCAAGAACACACCGCTTGAACTCAGCCATTTATTCTACAAGATGAAATCCGGGGTGATACAGAGGATGTCAAATGGTGCATTCACAACCTCCTGTATCAAAGGCAAGGTATACCTTTGGTTTTTGGATCCGTTCGATTGTCTTAATCCTCCATAAATGTAGATATATACAATAAAAATAACCTGTGAACATTTCACTTCAAAATGTGGTAGCGTTTTTGAGATATTGCCGAAAATCTGGAGCAGTTATGTCCACGCAGGAAGGATAATCGTGATGGGAATACACAATCTGTTCTCAGATTGAAATGTTTTTGAATCCCATTCTCTAAAACCACATTCCTTTAAAGGGAATCGTTATACATGTTATACATTATCAACAGCTGCAGTGCTGCTTACCAAGTAAGTTTTTATGGTCATTAATTTTCGGAGTAATTACCAGAGGTACACCCTCCCTTTAAAAGCATAAGTTTGTATTAAAACAATATATGCACTTAAAAACAATATAAAATTTAATTTAGAATTGCAGAATTTGGGAAGGGGTTAAAATCATTCAATCCCTTGTATGTAGCTGAGTTGTTATCAAAAGAATTATGAACGTCAACTTCTGCAATCCCTGAAACATCACAACATTAATAAAAAATAGCTGGACATTTATTTGAGATCCCTTGTATAAAAATTGTCTATGTTTAAAGGCATTGTACACATTTGGTAATTGTCAAAGACCAGCATTCTCATTTGGTGTATCCCAACATATGCATACAATAACAAGCCTGTGAAAATTTGGGCTCAATTGGTCATCAAAGTTGCAAGAAAATTATGAAAGAAAAAACACCCTTGTTGTAGAAATTTGTGTGCTTTCAGATAGGAATAAAAACTTCTTGCAAGAAGTTTTTATTATTTTAGTGAGAAATTACCTCTTTCTCAAAAACTACGTTACTTCAGAGGGAGTCGTTTCTAACAATGTTTTATACTATCAACAGCTGTCTGTTGCTCATTACCAAGTCAGTTTTTATGCTAATATATATTTTGAGTAATTACCAAACGTGTACAGTGCCTTTAAAGAGGAAGGGAAATGTCATTGTGTGTGATGTACTCATTTTCCAATAGATAGAGTCCTCATCAAAACGACCTTGAATTTGACAATTTGACGGAAAAGATTTTCCACCTTGGAATGTAAATACCCATTAGTTGTTGAAATCCAATGGCGTATGTTTCAAATTTTGCTGTGAAAATGAACCAAAACATCCCCGTACAAAAATGTACAGACCCATTTTTTCTCAGAGTGATGCCATCAGATGTTTTGGATGTTGACAAATTTTGCACTGGAAGGGTATCAAATTCAATGGCAATTAACACAACTTTAAAGTGAAGTTAGAGACTTGTAATATTTTCCCAACTCACATGAGGACTCTATCTATTGGAAAATGAGTACATCACAAAATTGAATTTGACATTTCCCTTCCTCTTTACATAACAAAGCAACACATTATTATTAAGATATCCTACGGCTTGTTTTAGTCATTTAAAGTTCAGTGAGGAATTGTTGTAAGAATTTGGACCTTGGGGCATCTGCAATTTGAACCTCGGGCCTATAAACTGCTTTACTTACACACGTTTTGATATTGAAGTTCATAAAAGCACAATAAGTAACGATTGACAAAACAGTAGTTTGAGTACATGTTAAAAAGAAATTAAACATTAAATAAAATAATGTGAGACCTCAATCGCCTCTTCCTTAAAGAATAGATTTAAACAAAGAAAACAATCTCAGTATTTACAGACAACGAACACCTCCACTAACACACACACACAAACGTTTGTGACTCCCGTAGTAAATCGAGGACTTCTCTTTGTTCTCCTATTGTTTGGACTAAGTTTCTTTTAGCGTCATCCCCATTGGTTTTGTACAAGAAAACAAAGCGAGGACGTCCTCGCTCTGTCAAACACCCGGATCCCTTTTGTTAAAGTCCTCGGTTTCAACGGGTAGACACGCTCACACACAATTGCAGTTGGGGACAGCCTTCTGTCCCTCTTTTGTTTGTAACTTTTTGCAAACAGCTCCCAATGATTTTGTACACACTTTCCAACTGGGGACCTTCACCAACCAGGGACCTCTGCTGTAATAGGTCCCCAGTTTGAGCAAGTATACATACCCAACCACACCCCTAAAACAAACAAACAAACAAACAAACAAACAAGCAAAACCAAAATGAGGTACACTTTTTAATCTTTGGATTTGAACAAGAAAGTGCAACTTTGGCAGAACACAACGGCGTTTCTGAGTACGATTAAATTTTCAGGACACAGACAGAGAATGATACACTTCGTACCAGGGCCCAATTTCATGTCTCTGCTTACCGCCGAATTCTGCGCTTGCGATCACCATTCCTCACTTACATGGCAAGCGCCGAATTGCTGCGCAAGCTGTGTAAGCGAAGAATGCCTTGTAACGTGGACTACGCACGCGCACTAGCAGAAATTCCCTGCTAAACTGTGAAATACGCTTTCAGACGTTAACGCGGAATTCCCTGCTTCCGTAAGTGCCGATTCTTTGCTTATGGTAAGCAGAGCCATGAATGGGCCCAGGTAAACTTGCACTGATTCTGAGGATGCGCACATTTAATGGAGCAATGATAGGTGTCTGCCGACGTCTAATGAACCAGAAAGTGTCCAAATTACAGACCACTGTCTCCCTTCTGTCATTTTGATAAATGGATTTGTAATGCCAGAAATAGTGGAAGTAGTTTTTATATTTCTTCTGGTGCCAGAGTTGTCACATCATTTTCAAGATTGCAACGGCAGCTATCTTGGATTTAGAGGTCAGGTTGATCCCCAAACTCTACGACTACCATTCCAGTGGATTTGTAATGCCAGATATATTTGAAGATGACATCTCTTTTGTCCATCTAGGTCATCTGGGGCCTAGCTATTACAAGTTATGTTTTTCAAGACCGCGTCGGCAGCCATTTTGAATATTGCGCAATAAAAAAGGTTTCTGTCACATTCCAGAGGTACATAGGAGCTAATTTTCCTTTTAAACACCTTGTATAACTCAAGTATGTAAAATCATCCATAACTGTATACATGTACATGAATAAAGAAATATCTACATTAAATATTACAAATGTTAATAGTAATTTCTCGGACATACAGTGAAAGATGCTGAATTTGTGGCCAGTTTAGCAGGAGAGTCCACCTATAGTGTTAAGGTTGAGCAATGTACAATGAAACCCAAGGTACCAAAAATGATTGAATATGTGCAAGAATTGCAAGAAAGGTTTTTTATGCAGGCATTCAACTTCTCAGCGGGTCAGCTGATTTCATCTTTTGTTTTTGTGCCATTGAAAACTTACAAACACTGTACAAATATAGGTATATCCAAGGCAGTTTCCTCATTTTTGGGGGTGATTGCAATTGCATGTCTGATTATGGAAATTAAAATATAAACAAGGTACAGTAAAACATATGTATAGCATTTGTATATGTATATATAGTTCATCCTTAATAAATATATGTTTATGCTTTATGGCGAGTATGCGTTAGTAAAAGGTAAAATGAGTAAAAAGTAAAATACCAGTTGTACAAGCAGTAAATAAGCTTTTTTCATGTTTAAGTAGAGAAACACATTTGGATAGAAATCATTTATGCACAAAGTATTAAAAGGCAGGTCATAAAAACCCCAAAAGATCATATACTGCATAAAAATAGAGAAAAGGCATAAAGAGAGGCTGTGACTAGATGGACGTCAATAGACCTTATGCATATAATATCACCAGACTAGGGGGGCCCACTCCGTGGAGGTTCAAAGAAGGTTGCTGATTGGCCCATCTCGCGCACTGCGCATACATACATGTACATGTATCTGTGCATTTCCAACGTTTAACCAACGTTTTTAACTCTGCGAAAACGGCAGTATTATGTCAATGCATAAAGACCAAAGGTATTTCCTATGTCAGAATTATTTGAACATATCCAACATGGGAAATGGGACGACACATTTTGCAAGTCCCATTTTCTCCACACTATGCAGTCCTTCCTGCACTGCCGAGTCTTAACTTGACTTTGGTATATTCAGCTAATACTGCTACTCTAATAAAGTAAGTAAAGTCTGTCCGAGCCATATGGCTCATCAGGCCGGTGTTTATATCCGGTTTCCTTGGCATTAAATAACTGAGAATATTTCTATTCCCCCTGGACAGGCTGCCAGTCCATCGCAGGTTACTTCCCAGCTCTCGCCGGTACCCATTTGTACTCCTGGGTGAAGAGAAGCAATAATGGTTAAGTGTCTTGCTTAAGGACACAAGTGTCATGGCCGGGACTCGAACCCACACTCTGCTGATCAGAAACACCAGAGCTTGAGTCCATTGCTCTTATCCTCTTGGCCATGACACGCCATTTTACTGCTACTCTACTCGCCTACGAATAATATCCCAACAAACTTGACTTTTAAAACATTAAAATTATCATATTATACTTGATAAAAACTTTAAAAATACTTATTGGCATTCAAATTATTTTTGTGTAAGTATCGATGAACAGCTTTGGTAGAATGTGTGATTATTTACAATTTGTGATGGAGTTTGAACAGTTGTACAGTTGTACATAAACAGCCAATGTTTCTACTTTTGTACACGCTGAGCAGTGAGTCACGTCTAATAGTATACTTGAACTTCTCCACAAGAATACAACATTTTCAAGGTGTGCATAAGCTCTTAGATGATGAATTTAAAAATATATTTTCACAAAAAGACATTTCCAATGTCAAATGTAAGGCTACCTTTTGCAAGGGCTCAATGCCAGGCTACCTTTTGTAAGGGCTCAATGCCAGGCTACCTTTTGTGAAGGCTCAATGCCAGGCTATCTTTTGTAAGGTCTCAATGCCAGGCTACCTTTTCCAAGGGCTCAATGCCAGGCTACCTTTTCCAAGGGCTCAATGCCAGGCTACCTTTTCCAATGACTCAATGCCAGGCTACCTTTTCCAAGGGCTCAATGCCAGGCTACCTATTCCAAGGGCTCAATGCCAGGCTACCTTTTGCAAGGGCTCAATGCCAGGCTACCTTTGCCAAGGGCTCAATGCCAGGCTACCTTTTGCACGGGTTCAATGCCAGGCTACTTTTCGCATTGGCCAATTTCACAAAATGTTACAAATAATCTTAAGTGCTCTTAAGCAAGATGCTAAGAACCAATAATGCTGCACCCTTCAGATGGTATGTATAGCCAACTGTTGTGTAAAACATGTTAAACACAGTAAAGTTATCGTTAAGACAAGGGGTTTGCCTCTGTGTTTCTGGCAGTGGCTGCATTACCTTGTAAACCCTTACAAGGTACTATATAAAAGGGTCTCATAAGTCAAACAAATCTCTGCACACTTGCCGAAAAAAATGAAACGCCCACTCAGATATGATGAAGAGTTATACAACGGAGGCAACCCTCTGTCTTAATAACTTTACTTTGTGTTTTAATTTTTTTTACACTTGTTGGCTATACATACCATCTGAAGGGTGCAGCATTATTGGTTCTTAGCATCTTGCTTAAGAGCACTTAAGATTATTTGTAACATTTTGTGAAATTAAATAAGACTGATGTAGTTGTCGGCCCTTGGTGATTTTGAGCCCTTATGCCAGATTAATTGTAGGAAATATTTAGCTCCTCAATTCCGACGTTACCTCTCTTTGACCAGAATCTGTATCTTGCAAGATCTTTACGCGTTACAATGCCCATCACCTGTGAAAGAAAAAAACAAACAAGAAGTTTGTCGATAAGATGCATGTTTGCGTTGACATCATGTTTGTTATCTCTCAATTGAACACAATTCAATCAACCATAACTCCATCAATGGTCAAGGCTTTCTCAAATGATGCCATGATTTCAACATCATAGCTGCCTGGCCTCAGAATCCTCAACCCAATCACTGATACCAAGTCCTGGGACATATTCAAAAGGTCCAGCTTGGCCCATCTCTGACACCTTATGGCCCTGTCACACCTTGACGTTTTAGCCAGCGTATACCGACGTATCAAAATTTCTCTCAAACGCTGGCATATGCTGAACTATCGATGTTTGTTTTTCATAGCGTATTCATAACGAGTTGGACGTCTACATATCGTGATAGTAACGTATATAGAAGGTTTCGATAACTTATAGATAACTTATACCAACGAATGTAAGTTCAAAGCTTATTACTCATAGGTTAGATATAAGTTTTGGGTACATTAGACATCATCTCGTTGTATGTCGACTTATGAGTAACTTACAAGTAACGTGTGTGAGCGTGTGTCAACGATGGCATAACTTACCTACAACTTATGGTCCACGTATGCGGGACGTATGAGCCATACGCTGGCATACGTTCAGTGGCTCTTAACTTTTACAAAACCCACCCATAACTTATTAAGTACGCCAGCGTATTCGCCAAATTTTTCATACGCTGGCTAAAACGTCAAGGTGTGACAGGGCCATTAAATCTGCCAATACTTAAGCCAAACTCCCAGTGGGAATTTAGCCTTCTCCCAATAACAAACAGAGCATACTGTTTGAAACGGTGACTAAACCTCTTATTTCTTCTCAGACCCAAGCATAATCGCGTATGAGATGTACATGGTGTTCCCAAAAATCAAAAGTCCAAACAATTTCAAGAGTACTCAAATAATTCATAAAGATTACTAGCAGTATTGCATGATTCGTGACTTGGACTCGGACTCGAGTCCTACAGGAGTCACCTTTTTGATGACTCGAGCTCGGATTTGAGTCAGAATGGATCAATGACTCTTGACTCGACAATCTGTGCTCAGACTTGGAAGTTGAACTTGATGTTTATGTATCTGGACAAGACAGTACATGTAGATTTATGCAAATCAGCAAAAAAGAAAATCACAGTAATAGATGGCTTCTACTGTTTAAAGATTTGAGAGCTTCAGAGTTTGAAAACTACTAGTCTTCCAAGATTTTATAATTACGTAACCACTGATGATAAGTAAAGTAAAGTCTGTCCCGAGCCAATATGGCTCATCAGGCCGGTGTTTATATCCGGTTTCCTTGGCATGAAACAACTGAGAATATTTCTATTCCCCCTGGACAGGATGCCAGTCCATCGCAGGTTACTCCCCAGCTCTCACCGGTACCCATTTGTACTCCTGGGTGAAGAGAAGCATTAATGGTTAAGTGTCTTGCTTAAGGACACAAGTGTCACGACCGAGACTCAAACCCACACTCTGCTGATCAGAAACGCCAGAGCTTGAGTCTGGTGCTCTTATCCGCTCGGCCACGACACGCCGATGATAAGTAAAGCCCACATTACTTTCTCCACTCAATTTATGGGATTATTCTAATCCTCTTTTAAAACTTAAGTGATTCATGAATTGGACTCAACACATGAGTACTCAATGATAATCACTTCATAAATGTGCTCCATGCTTAAAGGCATGGTTATTACTCAAAATATCTATTAGCATAAAAACTTACTTGGTAACGAGCAATGGAGAGCTATTGATAGTATAAAACATTGTGAGAAACGACTCCCTCTGAAGTAACATAGATTTTGAGAAAGAGGCAATTTCTCACTAAAAATAATAAAAACTTCTTGCAAGAAGTTTTTATTCCTATCTGAAAGCACACAAATTTGTACAACAAGAGTGTTTTTTCTTTCATCATTTTCTTGCTCTTTCGATGACCAATTGAGCCCAAATTTTTACAGGCTTGTTATTTTATGCATTATGTTGGGATACACAAGTGAGAACACTGGTCTTTGACAATTACCAAACGTGTTCAGTGCCTTTAAAAGCCAAACTGGAAAAGTTTACTTACCCGATTAGCGTCATCAATGACAACTAAATGACGGAGACCCAACGCTCTAAAGAGACGGAAAATCCTAGGAAGGGAAGCTTCCTAGAAACAAAAAGAGAAACATTGCCACATGTCAAAAAATATGGATACTGAAGATGCATGGCTGGGAGGTTGTGGGTTCAAATCCCACCCAAGTAGTAGGCCTATGGTTTTTTGTTGGCAGGACTCGGGAAAGTACTGAGTATACAGTTCTTATCACCTACTTAATTTGGTGTAAAGTAAAAATCAAAAATAATATTCTTTATCCCTGATGCAACTATTACATATACTCAGTATCTATGATCATCTTAGTATCTATGCTTAACTATACTATAGACCTATTGCATATGACGTCACACTTTCAAAAAGGAGGCAGATCATTGGACGATAGCTGTTCTCTGTGCGTAAAAACGTGCGCGTGACCTCAGCGTATCTGTAGCGTTTCGCGTTATGCAAGGGGGATCCATTGATTTCTATAGACCCGGAGCGCGCCTCCGAACAATGCGCGCCATTTTGGGTGTCAAAACTCTCTTTTGTGCATGTTTGTATACGGTTTTGACACCCAAAATGACACCCAGGATAGGCGCATGTGAGTACGCTGCGCGTTGTGCAATGGGTCTATACAGGAATATCGTTCTTTTCATTGTTTGCCAAGATCTGGGAATCAGCAAGTCTTTATTATCACATTCATGCTATTTTAAAATAAATTTCGTTGACCTCTAGATTTGAGCACATGTGACAAATTTAAAATAGATTATAATAATAATTTAAGATAATAGACTTATGTTGCAACCCCACATAAAAATGATCAAAAACGCATAACACGTTATAAAATGCACAGAATGGAGGAAAAAGAAACGAGACTGGTCACCAGGCTATTGCCCAAACCAGAGTATGGGGATACGTCTGTCCCGCCAACAGAGAACTAATACTTACTTATTATATAAGCCTAATCCTGCTGGTATTATTAATATTTTGAACTTTTCAAGAGACAAACGCCTCTAACCCTACCTATGTAAAAATCTAAACTAACTGGCAAGGTGACAATAGAAGAAAAATTTAAAACGACAAAAAAGACACAAAAGAACAATCCCGGATTCCCAATCAGTGGTCTACTTCGAAATGGATTTGATTTGTGTAGTTTCAAAAAAGTCAGTATAACGGTAAAGAAAGGATTTACAAACAAGAAAACTTTTGAAGAGAGCATCCTTTGGAGAGAAAATAATGGTGAGCCAGCAGAAACTGGACATAACAAATTAATAAATGTATTCAGTTTAGTTCAAAGCACTTGACCGCTCAGTAATATAAAGTCACAGCCGATAAACGCTCAGTTCAGACCAAGTGTATACCTTTGATACCGTGTAAGGTGAGGGGTTCATGAACTGCCTCAGGTCTATCATACAGTCTTTCTCTAACTCCGTTATATCCACTTCACTGACGTCTGGGTACCGGGGATAATCATCTCGAAACTCCTCGATGTTGAGACTGACTCTAGGATCATACAGGTTTGGCCAGACACTGAATGCCTGGAAACAGAATAAACAGAGCAATGTGGTTACAGAATAATGTGACACAAGGATCATACAGGTTTGGCAATACAATGAATACATGGAAACAGAATAAACAGAGCAATGTGGTTACAGAATAATGTGACTCTAGGGTCATACAGGTTTGGCAATACACTGAATGCCTGGAAACAGAATAATAACAGAGCAATGTGGTTAGAGAATAATGTGACTCTAGGATCATACAGGTTTGTCAATACACTGAATGTCTGGAAACAGAATAATAACAGAGCAATATGGTTGCAGAATAATGTGACTCTAGGATCATACAGGTTTGACAATACAATGAATACATGGAAACAAAATAATAACAGAGCAATGTGGTTACAGAATAATGTGACTCTGGGATCAAACAGGTTTGGCAATACACTGAATACATGGAAACAGAATAAACAGAGCAATGTGGTTACAGAATAATGTGACTCTAGGGTCATACAGGTTTGGCAATACAATGAATGCCTGGAAACAGAATAATAACAGAGCAATTTGGTTACAGAATAATGTGACTCTAGGATCATACAGGTTTGGCCAGACACTGTATGCCTGGAAACATAACAAACAGAGCAATATGGTGACAGAATATTGTGACACTAGGACCATACAGGTTTGGCCAGACACTGAATGCCTGGAAACAGAATAATAACAGAGCAATGTGGTTACAGAATAATGTGACTCTAGGATCATACAGGTTTGGCCAGACACTGAATACATGGAAACAGAATAAACAGAGCAATGTGGTTACAGAATAATGTAAACACTAGGATCATACAGGTTTGGCAATACACTGAATGCCTGGAAACAGAATAATAACAGAGCAATATGGTGACAGAATAACGTGACTCTAGGATCATACAGGTTTGGCCAGACACTGAATGCCTAGAAACAGAATGAACAGAGCAATATGGTGACAGAATAATGTGACTCTAGGATCATACAGGTTTGGCAATACAATGAATACATGGAAACAGAATAATAACAGAGCAAGGTGGTTACAGAATAATGTGACTCTAGGATCATACAGGTTTGGCCAGACACTGAATGCCTAGAAACAGAATGAACAGAGCAATATGGTGACAGAATAATGTGACTCGAGGATCTTACAGACGGTTCTTTACTCTAGAATCAAAAGGAATGACCAAATAATGAATGACTGGAACATTGGATAAACAGAATACAATGACTACAGAATAAAATGAATCTAGGCATCACAACGACAAGGGAAGAGATACAAAAAAAGAAATACTTACTTTATTTTTAAGAAGGACAATAAGTTGTGACCTCAGGATTGTACCTCTGAACACACCGAATGTCATGTGATCCTAAAAGACAATAATGGTATTTATATAATGCATTATAAATCACAGATCTTCAATGCACTGTACAATTTAAAATTAATAAATAGCTTAATTATAAAATTCAAAAGAAGTTAGTTTAAAGGGTTAAAAGTTAGAACTATTAATTACAAAACACTGATTAGCTGCTTTACAATTCAGTGATGAATTACATATTGCATCTAACTTGATTAACAAATTATGTAATTAAAAAGCAATATTTAAGAACAACAAGAGCCCCAGGAAGAAAGATGCACAGTTATTTCCATCAAGAGATGGCGATCCCTATGTATCACATACATGTACATATAGAGAGACAAACGGGTTAGGCATGAGGGTAAACCTGTGGGCCTCATGCTTACACAGTGATAAATAGAAACATTTATTAATTTATATATTTATTTATTTGATTACACATCCAACAGCGCAATTAGCGCCAATAACAGGATGAATAGGAAACAAGAAGAAATGCTCAGTTTTAGATGTGGGAGGGAAAACCCCAATGGGGGAAACCTTCGGAATCAGGTAGGGACTGAAAACCCAATCCACATGCAAGGCTCCGGTCTGAGGTTGGATTCGAACCGGGGTCCACAGAGGTGAAAGGCAGGGAGAGAAACCAATGAGCCAACCTGATCCCATTTATACTTATATCTATTTCATTTCTCGGGCAGATAACAAGTACAATAATGCACATTGGTGAAAAACATTAGAAGATACAACAAGAGCAATTAGAATACAGAGAAAGAGGTAAGTGAACCAGCTGGAGCCTGATGGATTGCCCAAAAGAAACAAAGTTCCTGTGTAGAGGCTCTCCTCTCCAGCTGGTCTTAAAAAAGAACAACAAGAAATTGAAAAAAATAAATATATTTATCTGTAAAATAAATTTAAAATATGCATATACACACTTCATCATTCATTTAAGATTATTAAAACATTAATGATAAAAACCTTTAAAAATGGAATGATTACGAAGTGAGTTACAAAAGGCTATAAAGCTTGAGTAATGGGTGCTTTGAAGTAAAGAATATTACAAATAGAATAATACAACACAATGTACACAACATCCAAATGTAGCAAAAATATTAAAGTAATGACATCAATATTGGAAACAACACTTCAGTACAAATCAAATGAACTCAAATATAGTAAAAATGGGATTGAACTCCAACAAATAGAAGTTACAGTTTCAAGAGATATGTCTTCAGGTGTCACTTATACTGTGTAATGAGCAAACCGAATGATTGAAAGTTTGCTTGAAGATAAATGTGTTATGACATGCGCCCTCATGGAATACAGAAAAATATAGCACGTATGCGTCCCATAACCAGCTATGCGACACACAGAAGCGATATATTTTTCTATATTCCACTCGCACTGGTGTAACAACCAGGGTGATAGGCTGTTGAAAAAAAACCCTGAATTCTGAGCACAAAACACGAAAGCTTGCAAGCTCGAAAACTTGCGAGCACGAAGCCCACTAATAACATTTATCTTTGGTTTTAAAAGCCCTACTCTGCAATCTAGAGCGTTATATCTTCATTCTTTTTAATGAATTTGCTCGGGGGGGGGGGGGGGGGGATGGATTTCTTTTTGGGGGGCCAAAAAAAAAGGGATTTCCAGTTAAAAGCGGAGAAATCACATCCCTGAACTAATAATTTATAAGAGCAAGAAACAAGAACTTACTGGAACAAAAGGGTCAACTACTGGGAAGCCATTGTGGTTTGATTTGGTGTCTCTTAGAACTTCTAGGATTCGACCGACACGTTCTATTACATTGAAGGTAGTGACTGGATGCGCCATGACTTCCCTGTGAATAAAACACAAAAGTACCGCAAAATTGAATTTTTTTGTAGCTTCATCAATATGACTGCGCTTGTTGTCATGACAACACATTGAGTACACGCCCACATCCATATGAGTGTTGTGTCCTAGTCATGTGCAAAGGGCTCAAGCTCTGGGCCCAGTTTCATGGCTCTGCTTACTGTAAGCAAAGAATCGGCGCTTACAGAAGCAGGGCATTCTGCGCTTACGTCAAGCGTATTTCACAGGGTATTTTTTTTGCGCATGCGTACTCTACGTTACTAGGCATTCTTCGCTTACACAGCTACCGCAGAAATTCGGCACTTGCCTTATAAGCCAAGAATGGTGATCGCGAGCGCAGAATTCTGCGGTAAGCAGAGCCATGAAATTTAGCCCACATGTTTTCATGAGATTGGGTTCAGGTCCCAGTTGTGGCATTTGTGTCCTTGTAAGACGCTTAAGAACCATAACTGCTTGGTCCTGCTTCAGATAGCACATAAAGCTGAAGGTTCCATGAGCTATTTTCAAACAAGCGTGTTGTGAAAAGACTATATTTTATGATATAACACTTTGCACAACCATAAAGATAATAAAAAATGTACATTATTATATTCAATAGAAATAGAACTTGGAGATTGCTGTGTGTGTAGCTACCAGGGCCAAATTTCATTGATTTTTTTTTTGCTAAGCAAAGAGGCAGGATATCAGTCATAAATGGTACATGCGGAATGCTATTTTGGCTGGTAAGCTTATTCTGGTAAGCATGTTGTTATTATGCTTAGTTACTTTTTGTGCTTAAGCAGCTCTATGAAATTGGGCCCAGTGCACATCATGGCCCAATTACATAGAGCTGCTTAAGCAGAAAATATTGCTTAAAAATGTTGCGCTAAGCAGAATTGAGCAGGATACCAGTCACAAATGGTACATGTGACAAGGTAGTTTAGCTGGTAACCTTATTCTGGTAAGCATAATTTTGTTGTGCTTAGCTACTTTTTGTGCAGCTCTATGAAATTGGGCCCTGCTTTGAGGCAAATCATGGGGGCTGCCATTTTAGCTGTATGGCAAATTTCAGCTTTTCCATTGGTTGATCTTGTTAATTGTGCCATACAGGCGTGTCACATGGTACTGATACTCTATGTCCACAAGTGACATAGAGGGCGTCCACAGCAGACACAAGACGACAATTTCAACTCTCCATGTCCTATTTCTATGATATATTGCCTACTCACATTGCTCGGATGGTCGTCGATAACGGAGGGGGTTCCCAATTCAATAGTGGTACACTTTGCAGCTCAATGTGGATATCATATAGACCATGATTAAAGATATCACCAACCCACTTAGCTAGCACCATGATGAGCATCAAGGGTAAGCCTAGGTTGATATTACCAGTAGCCTCCATCAGGATAACAGTCAGACTGATGGTCATACGCACTATGCCACCTAAAATGGAGAACAAAACAAAATGGAGAACAGTGTGATCCCTGGCTACACAGCAGTTAACGGTTGTATGGCTTCTGACTGGCACCCCGAACAAAGATATTGACAAAATAGGGAGATAGCTCAGTTGGTAGAGCGCCGGCACGTTAATCCGGAGGTCGTTGGTTCAAATCCCACTCAAGTCAATTTTTCTTTGTTCAACCCCAAACCATTCATTTCTGTCTAATCATCACAATATGGCCATACATGGCCAATATTGTTGAGTTTCGTACTCTAATCTAAGAAAACATATGTTTTGTTACTAAAGATCTGTTTTGTTGAGTGCCGTGGCTGAGCGGTCTCGTGCACCATATTCAAGTTCTGTCGTTCACAGAGTGTGTGTTTGAACCCCGGCCCTGCTGGTTATGATGCTTGTATCCTTGAGCAAGATACTCTATCCATAATTGCTTTGTCCAACAGATGGGACATTAAGCCGTATGTCCCGTGTACTAGGATTGGTAGTGCACGAAAAGAACCAAGAACACTTATTGTGGAAGAGTAGGGGTTAACCCTGGTGTTTCTGGTTCACATAGCAAGCACCCTTGTTTACAGGTTTCCTCAGGCTTGCGAGCTACACTGATTAAGTTCACTTTGGAGGCATCCTTGGTTTCATTACCAGAAATTAATAATAATAACCATAATAATTTTAAAAACCCTTACCAAGTTGAGCTGCTGCTCCAAAAAATGCGTAAATGCCAGGAGTGGATAATGTCTGAAAAAAGAAATCAAATAAATTAAAACTTAGAACAGAATCAACCAATGAACAACTGTTTTAGAATGGTAGTACCTGAGCCTTCCTGCCCTACAAATATGAAATTGCCAATAATAGTGAATGGAAAATTGTTTCTTGTAATTGCTTTTCTATTAAAAAAAACCCTGAAAATTTTACATCCTTAACATATTTAGTTTTTCATTTTTAAGAATTTTGTTTTCGGTGTGTATTCCTTCTGTGGAATAAAACAAGCAATAAATTCAATCAATTAATATATTTGTTTGATCAAAACAATATAGACAAACAAACTATAATGTAAAACAACAATCAAAAAGGTAGGATGAAATGCAATCAGAAATACACAAATGGATAAACAGTTCAGACATTGTTAATGAAAAAAGGGGCCACAAAGATCATACACAACAAATGTGTGCACGTAAACATGATAAAGACAATATACAAATATAATATCGGTGGTGTCAGTGCAACAATGTCGTATCTAGCACATTTTATTTGAACAAATAATAATGTATAACAATAAAAAAGTAGGATAAAAAGCAATGAAAAATATATGGATAAACAGTTTAGACAGTGTAAATGCAAGAAAGCGCCATAAAGATCATACATAAAAAATATGTGCATGTAAACATGATAAGACAATAGAATAATGATATCATGGTGTCAGTGCAACAACATTGTATTTCGCATGAAAACACTCCATGCACAAATGTTGTATCTCGGCACCTATTGGCTTTCGTAAGTCCATCTAGGTTATTTTATGTGAGATACAAACTGTTGGCACTTTCAAACTCGTCTGTAACGTAAATGTTAATATTGGGGATACAACATTTTTTTAAATCTATTTTTCTCATTGAGGACACCAACAAAATATGAATCCATTTCAAATTTGTGCCATCCAGTTCAATCCAAATTAACTCTTTTAGTGCCAAGGTCGTACATGTACAATCTTTTTTATGTACTCAAAAAGTGTCATCAATCGTACATGTACGACCCATAATATTCATGTTATCACAAGAGGGCATTATCACTCAAGAAATACTATTGACTTTGTGATGTACCAAGGCCACACAAATCAGCAAGATACTTTTTGTCTAGTGAGAAAGACTTTTTTGTTTTACTTTTTGTATACAGAATTTCAAAAAAATCTCAAAAAGCTGGGCATTTTAGGATCAAAACGCAAAAAAAAGTGGGCACTGAAAGAGTTAACAATCTTGATTTCTGACAGAATTAAATTTAAATCACACTTTGATATTAAGGCAGGTTTTAAAGGTAACTTACAGCTTCAGGGAAAACGTAGTGCATTCCCGTTCCGATAAGTCGTCCCCAAGCTGCCCCGGCCAGCAATGACGGAAGAAATAGTCCACTGGGTACGCTAAGACCGTATGTCCAACAAGCTAACAGGAAATAGCACAGGCAAAATATACCCAGAGTATCTATACCGTAGGTACCTACGAGGAAGAAGTTTCATACATTTTGTTAAACCTTGCAGGAAATGATGATAAAAAATAAATGAAGGGCGTGTATTAAATATGAATTCTGTAATCAAATCAACTGGACTTACTATTTAAAGGCAGGGTATACTTTTGGTAATTGTCAAAGACCAGTATCCTCACTTGATGTATCCCAACATATGCATAAAATAACAAACCTGTGAAAATTTGGGCTCAATTGGTCATCGAAGTTGCAAGAAAATAATAAAAGGAAAAAGAACCCTTGTTGCATAGAATTGTGTGCTTTCAGATGCCTGAGAAAGGCATCATGCCTGAAGCCTTTCTCAGATTCAAATTGTTGGGTGAAAAACAACCTCTTTCTCTATTGCGTCAAAGGGGGTTGTTTCTGACAATGTCTTATAATATCAACAGCTTTCCAGTGCTCTTCACCAAATAAATTTTTATGGTAATTAATTTTTTGAGTAATTACCAAAAGTAAACCCTCCCTTTAACTGTGACAACATTTTCACGTCCTATCCCGGACGCATCATTAGGCCAACTGATCTTGTGGCAGTGAAAGGTTGATGCAAAATTATGCTTATCAGAATATGGTTAACAGCCAAAATACCATTTCTCATGTACAATATGTGACTAGTATCCTGCTAATTTTTGCTTAGCAGAAACTTTTTAAGCGATATTTTCTGCTTAAGCAGCTCTACATAGAGCTGTTAAGCGGGAAAGAAATGGTTAGCAAATTGTTTTGCTAAGCAAAAAATGAGTGGGGCACCAGTCGCAACAATGTAAACCTTATGGAATTTTGGCTGGTAACCTCTTTCTGCTAAACAAGATTTGTCTGTGCTTAGCAAGCTTTTGTGCTTACAGGCTTTATAACATTGGGCCTTGTTATAAATGTGTATGACTACTTACCTGGAGCATCATGAAATAAACTCTTGACTGACTCCTCTGGTGTGTTGAAGAATAATGACGCTGAAGCACTGTACTCACCGTCATGGCAAAACATCTTCAATAACACAAGAGAAGCAATACTTCAAGAAAATGTGCAACATGTGTAAATGTCTGTACACGCCTCATGTATTTTGGCATGTTACATACTTCACAAGTCTTACTTCAAAAATTGCGATCCACATTTACAATAGCTGTTTGGATATATTGCTAGAATTGATAATTATCACACAAAATTTGCTGCTTCAGCAGAAAATATTCCCAAGGGAAATTCGCTGAATTTCTGCTTTGGGAAAGTAAGTGGGGAATCAGCCATAAACAATAACACATGACATAGCATTTTAGCTGGTAACCTTGCCCTTTCATGCTTAGCTAATTCTTAAGCTTAAGCAGCTCTGGGTCCAATTTCATAGAGCTGCTTAAGCAGAAAAAAGTAGCTAAGCGCAACAAGATGTTGCTTACCAGAATAAGGTTACCAGCCAAACTACTATGTCATGTGTAGAATTTGTGACTGGTATCCTGCTCATTTCTGCTTAGCAGAAAATTGTTAAGCAATATTTTCTGCTTAAGCAGCTCTATAAAGATGACCCCTGGTATAAAGCTGGTCCAAAAGATTGTGCAGTGAATTTTTCGCTCAACAACAGCCGTCTAGTACGAAACATACCGTTGGGTGTCCAGAAAAAGGTTGTAATGTGAAAAATTGTTTTTTGTTTTTTAATGTACACAAAACGGAGACGTAAAGTTTGATTGTTCATAAGACATTCAAATACAGCACGGGAATGGAATAGCATAACTTTAGAGTAATTATAACCATACTTGTATTTAATTTCAATCATTGTTAATAAAAAGGTAGCCATATTATTGGTTACAATTTTCTCAAGGGATAAATCTTGATAAGAAAAAAGCGTGAGCAGAAGACGGAAGTAAAAACTCACTCCTTGTGCCGAACAACTGATAAAAACAAACACACTATGTGTTAAATTTGAATTCGATCACAGAACAAACCCACGCTTATTCGACAAACACTTCCAGAGAGTTTTTTTACCTGTAAGGTATTCTTCATGTTGCTGACGATGGGCTTGCAGTCGTCGCTTAAGTAAATACACAGAAACGAGATTGTGGCGGTTACCGAGGCAACCATCAAGGCCTCCATCACACAAACAGCTCTGGAGTAAACATACCTAGAGAGAGAAAGTATTAAGTGAGATCAGCAAATCATCTGAGAGTAATCCGACACTGCGGACACTCTTATCAAGCAGTTGTTTTTCTATATAAGTAATTGGTCATCAGTGCCCAATTTCATAGAGCTGCTTAACCCTTTACAGACCATAGCGGCCGCAAACGGCTTGTACCAAAATGCCCATAGCGGCTGCAAACGGCCACAAGATTTGACCCGCTTGTGCTCAAACAAGAGCAACAGCAAGAGATCAAAGAGAAGGTTTTTTGCTGACCAATATTTCCTATGTTAACAATTAATCTACAAACCCCCCCCCCCACACACATATTTCTGGTTCTTATAATTTTCCTGACATTTTTCCTGAAAATAATGAAGTAACAAAATCAACAAGGTAAGCAATGTCTGGGCGTATAGACAGATAGTGATGATTATACAGAAATGAATGGTCTCTAACGGGTTAAGCTGAAATTATTGCTTATAAAAAATTCTGCTGAGCAAAAATAAGTAGGATACCAGTCACAGATTGTACATGTCACATGGTATTTTAGCTGGTAACCTTATTCTGGTAAGCATAATTTTGTTGTGCTTAGCTACTTTTTGTGTTTAAGCAGCTCTATGATATTGGGCCCAGGTCATTTTCAAAACCATGGCTTGTGGGCTCCAGCTTAAGGGGCCATTCAGAGGAATAATTGTTTAACAAATTTGAACGTCTGTATCATTTGCTTATAACTGGTCCACTCTGCACTGTGCTATGAAAACGGCTATTGATAACCAGTGATGCAACCATGCCGGGTAGGCTGGTTCCAAATAGTCGATAAGCGTAGTCCAACTATCGTCGACTAGACAGAGTTCAGGCTAACGTAATCGAACTATGGCAACGATAGTCCATGCACGAACTTGGCCCTAGCAACTATGATCAAGATTCTAATCGAAATTTACAATCCCATTTACATCGGATACTTACCTAAGTCTGAAGATGGACAATCTGAAGTTGATTGCGTTGAACAAGGCACCAGTCAATCCGCCCATTACTCCCATTAATAAGAACACTGGGATCTCATAGCTAAGGTACATCACACCCTGGAATGGTCACAAAATGTGGAATATCAATCGTGTTCTCGCTTTGTCGTATATACATTTTTCAAAGAACTTTTTTTTTGTGCCAGTGCAAACAAAAAATGCCTTTAAAGGCACTGTACACGTTTGGTAATTACTCAAAATATATATTAGCATAAAAACTGACTTGGTAACGAGCAACAGAGAGCTGTTGATAGTATAAAACATTGTGAGAAACGACTCCCTCTGAAGTTTTTGAGAAAGAGGTAATTTTTCACTAAAATAATTAAAGACTTCTTGCAAGAAATCTTTAATTCCTATCTGAAAGCACACAAATTTGTACAACAAGGGTGTTTTTTCTTTCATCATTTTCTTGCAACTTCGATGACCAATTCAGCCCAAATTTTTACAGGCTTGTTATTTTATACATATGTTGGGATACACCAGGTGAGAACACTGGTCTTTGATAATTACCAAACGTGTTCAGTGCCTTTAAAGGGTGTGCATAACATTGGCTAGAGTAAAAATGTAAATGTTCAGAGATTTGCAGACAACTTGCATGGTATAAATATGGTCATTGTGGGAAACTCCCTTTGAAATATTTTTGCTTGAAATGCTATAGTTTTTGAGAAACGAGTAAAACAGTTAGTTTTGATCTTGTGAGTCCAAAACTCATGTTTGAAAACAGTGAAAACTAAAGTTTTTTCCCAACTTTTTTCTTGTGACTCCCATGACCGATTGAGCTTTAACTTTCACAGGTTTGTTATTTCATGTATGTTGGGTCACATCAAGTGTGGATACTGGTCTTTGACAATTACCAATGTTGTACGTACATGCTTTAAAGGTAGGGTCATCGTTTGGTTTTTGTCAACATATTGCTGATTTATTGGCAAAATTGTCAAGAAAGAAACAATGAAAGACACCTGTAAAAGTTTCAGCTAAATACAGTGTCTACTTGATGAGAAAACAGCAAAAAACTGTCATGGTATTTTCACCCAAACACAGAATTTATCCACGTTTAGCGAGGCGACAGCGGGTACCAACCTTATCTCTGGCCGCAGCATTTGCGAACGGACACCCAACACTCAGAAATCTGAGAAACAATTGTTTCTCAGATTCAAATGTTTTTATTGATTTATTATCAATGGGGGCATTTCAGACAAAATAATTTCACAGGATGCTTACTACCATTACCATATTTATAACAGATAAGCTTTCGAATAGAAATTACAGAATTTTTGTTCAGGGTCATTACCAAAATTGACCCTACCTTTAAACTATCCTAGAGGCACACACAAATCCAAAGACGCCGAGGTTGTTGGTGCACAGAGTGGCTCTTGTGCAGGATATACAATTTTCAACTGAAGACAATCAGGGCACACTGACAGAAAGGTCAAGTTGCTACACCAACAGTTCTTTTTGTTTTTACATGGTGTTACCGCAAACCTTGTGCGATTGTATCTCCACCATGCAAAGTTTCAAATCTTACAAAAGCAAGATACTTTTTTGCACTGATCCAGTAAATTTGCAAGTAAAGGGAAATTTGAAGAAAAAAAAACCTTGAATCCAGATAATTCTTTAACAAAAATCACATAAAAGAGAGGCTTTGATAAAAATGTTTTTTAAATAAATGTTTCTTACCTCAAATTGGCCAAAGTTGATGAGGCCGGGATTGGATAGGTTCCAAGGTTCCTGGTGCCAGAAACTGAGTAGAACATTCAAGGTGAACGTAGAGATCATCGACGCAAAGAACTGGAATGTTAACATACAGAATAAAGAGGCTTGATTGGTTTGTGTTGTGGCTGTGGCTAGACCACAACCTGCCTATGGTTCTATGTAGCAATTACAGCCATAGCCACAAGCTTAGCCAAAACAGCTCAATAGACCGTTTAAGTCTTGCGCTTATTCAAACATATTTGGAACCACTTTGGTCCCACATACATTGCTTTAACCATTAACGCGTGAAGGAAACAAACTTGCGCATTTTAACGGGTCACAATGTTCAGATACGTGCGAGACTTGCACAGTCTATTCAATCACGGTGAGTGCCTACTCATATTTTCTCACAAGACAACAGATAATTCCGATGCTAATTATGAGAACCTTTGTTGGCTTTCCTTTGTCAAGTCAGGGTTTCATTGTTTCAAAGGAAAACGATTACTCAAGAAGCTCCAACAAAAATCTGAAAAATAATACCACGGGTGGGCATGATTTTTTGTTTTAATACTGACCTGAAGTGGTCAAGATTGTTAAACCTATTACCCCAGTGCAGAAAATGGATGGTTTACCTGCACAGCTTTAGTTTTGAATGTTTGTTGTTGTTTTGTTGAATTTGTTTGTTTGTTAGTTTGTTGGGTTGTTGGGTTGGGTGTTTTTTTTGGGGGGGAGGTATATTTGTTATTAATTTTTTGTATTATTATTATTATTTTTTTTTTGTGGGCAAGGGTTATATTATTGCTGAAGTACATCTAGTAATAAGCATGATCTTCAATGCTATACAATATTTTGAATGCAATCTTTAAGAAGACGCTTGTTTACGTGACAAACTAAGGTCATATCTGCTGATGACATTTTGAAACTTAACTGTGGTGGCCAGCAGGCCAGATTATCAGGGTGGTAGGAGTTGGTAAAACTCTTACATCCCCCAACAGCACATCTGAACAATTCCTCCTCTAGCTTTCTATCTCTGCCTCCATTTCAAAGTAACATTTTAAGTACGATGTCTTACTATTCTCCAAGTCAGAGACTGATTCCAGAAACTAGCACCCTCCTCTAGGGCAAACAGGACTCCGCCCACAGGTGCACCAAAGGCGGAGGCCACACCTGCTGCTGCTCCGCCGGAGACAAAATCTCGTTTCTCGTGGTCCGACCGAAAGTATTTAAATAACTGTCGAGGAGAAAAAGAGAAAAGACAATCAAAACTTGACTTCAAGCTTTAAAGGGTCTGTACACGTTTGGTAATGACTCTGAAAATTAATGGCAATAAAAACTTACTTGATAAGAAGTACAGCAGCTTGGATGGTATAATGCATTTTGAGAAACTTTTCACTTAGAAGTACTGCGGTTATGGAAAAAGATATCACTTTTTATCCCTAAAAATTTGAATCTGAGATGCATTTCTGTCAGAAACGTTTCTCAGATTGTGTATTCCAATTGCAGATTATTCTTCCTGCGTTGTCAAAACCGCTCCAGATTTTCGGCAATATCTCAAGAGCGCTACTACCTTTTGAAATGAAATTTTCACAGGTTAGCTTTATGGTGTATATCTACAACTATATAGGATTGAAACAAACAGTGGGTTCCAACTACCAAACGTATACAATTCCCTTAAATCTGGTGACATTCTGGAAAATTTAAATAGTGTAGGTGGAATGCGAAGATACGTACTTTACAATCCTGTCTGAAAGTAGTTGATCTTCCTTGAGAAACGCCAGCTGCTATGACTGACCCTGAGTGAATCATTGGACCTTCCTGTGTAAGCGTAAATAAAAACAGGAAAATATGTGATGCAATCAAGCCAAATGAGTCGCTTGTCGACCCAGGTCATTTTTTGTTTGTTTTACATTTGAAAAGAGCATAATCAATGCTTTAATACTGTTTAAACCCCATGTTAATACTACCTTCGGTTCAAAAGTTGTGAAAGTAGAAACACCAAGAGATGCGAGAGAATGAAACTGAGAAAAGGCGATTTAAAGTCGAGTTGTTTATTGAAACTACATCCGCACATTTTCTTTCAATGCTAATTTTAATCCCCTTTTTGATGTTTTTTTTCAGGAAGGAAGTTGCCAATATAAAATAAGATATATTTTGGCATTTCAATTTACAAAAGAAATATTCTTGAAAATTTTACCCCTGTTAGCCTGTTTTGGCTTGTTTCTCCAGATTGATATTTCCGACAAGCGACTCATTTAGCTTGATCGCTTGATCACATATTAATATATTTTTTATGTTCACATTGTTCGAAAAATCCCTCAGTTCTGAGCATCTAGAATTTGAAGGGATTTACAATACTTTCAGCATCAAGTAGTTGAACTCGTAGTTCAAAATGAAGGCAGTCCACATATTGAGACGTGCAATGTGTAAATAAGTTCGTTTTGCTCCAGGCAATAATAAGTTTAGGTTGAATAAAGAAAAATTTACTAGAGTGGGACTTGAACCTGCGACCTCCGGATTAACGTCACGGCACTCTATCAACTGAGCTATCTACATCTACATCACTAACCAACCATAAACCATTGGTCCTTGCAAAAACATGCTCTTGGGTGTTGAGTTATCATATGGTGACGGATTTTGTTAAGAGTGAGGAAGGATCCTGGTGAATAACTCTAACCTTACCTTTCCAACTGAGAGACCTCCAGACACGGCAAATATGACCCCAAACACTTTGCACAGCAGTGTTTTAAAGCGGACCACGTGAGGTACCTTCACACCATTCAGATAGCATTTAATCTGTGGTATGCCACTACCTGCTGCTACTGGCTGCAGACAAAAACAAAATATATTTATTTTAATGGTAATAGTGCATTACACTGGGTGCGTTCAATTAGTTTCCCCGGGTCGACCCAGGTCTACCCCCGTTGCGTTTGAATAGCTTTGACGTTGTAAATGTGCATGGAACCCTGCTGGTAGTTGTAATATTGAACAGTTAGGCCCATACAGCACCGGTATCCGCCATTTTTGATGCTCATTATTAGATTGGTAATACTCCACTAAACATTATTACCCAAGTAAAGTGGGCCATTTTTTCAATCATTAAACCATCTCTGCCCCCTAGGGAATATGCAGCCTGTGTTGCCAAGTACATGTATGAAGCTAAATCAATAACCTTAACCATCTCTGCCCTCACATATAACCATTGACTCCTAGGTGAAGAGAAGCAATTATGGTTAAGTGTAGTGCTCAAGGAAACAAGTTTCATAAGGGAGATTTGAACCTACAATCTATTTCATTTATTTTGCATTTATTAATTCTGGCATGTCTGGTTGTGAAGCCAAGGACTCTCGGAAAAGCGAACTTAATCACTATACAAGCCAAGAACCCCATTGAGAGAAGACAAAGGAAAATTCAGTTTTAGATGTGGGAGAAAACCCCAGAGAAATACTCCAGGGAAAACCCATGCAGTCAGGTAGGAACTGAAAACCCAATCCAATTAGTGACCCCGGTGGGATTCGAACCGGGGTCCCAGAGGTGGAAGACGAGGAAAGATACCACTACACCAACCCAACCGCCCAACTTTGACTTTGAGTTGGGTGTACTAGACCGACCGCTCGGCCACAACATCCCGAGAAGATTTTTGCATGTAAATGTTCAGAGAAAAAATCTGCAATTGATCATACCACTTACCTCTCCATAGACCACAAGGACAGCAGCGATGAGGACAAAGAAGCTATCGATGGCAAGCCAGACAAGGAACGGTTTAATCGCATCAGCACCATCAATATTCTTTTCTATACCTGTGGAAATTTGTCTGAGAGTCAAGGAAAGAATCCTTCCAACAAAACTTTAAAGTTACAGTAGCTGCAAGCATACATTAGGATGTTAAAGGGTCTTTATACGTTTGGTATTGACTCTGAAAATTAATGGCAATAAAAACCTACTTGGTAAGAAGTACAGCAGCTTTGGATAGTATAATGCATTTTGAGAAACTTTTCACTTCGAAGAACTGCGAATATGGAAAAAAATATCACTTTTTTTATCCCCAAAAATTTAATCTGAGAAGTAACGTTTCTCGGATTGTGTTTTCCAATTGCAGATTATTCTTCCTGCGTGGACAAATCACTCCAGATTTTCGGCAATATCTCAAAAACGCTACGGCCTTTTGAAATGAAATTTTCACAGGTTAGTTTTATGGTATATAGCTACAACTATATGGGATTGAAACAAACAAACAGTTGGTTCATATTACCAAACGTATACATTCCCTTTAAGACTACGCTGTATGATTAGAACTGATGGAACAACACCTGCAACAAACTCATTTAAAAATTGAGAAGTTCACTTCAGGCTGGCCCTGCATTGAGAGTCTGAAATTTCAACGTAAAAGCTGAATTTTACTTTTGTTTCTTTTCAAAAGATATGGTACAGCATTAGATATCCAATGAACTAGTATTGGATTGGTTATTTTTGATGTCTTTGTATGGTGCCATTAATAGACCTCTTGCATATGACGTCACACACCCAAAACAGTCCCCTCACTGAGGTTAATGAAGAGCTATCATTGGCTGAGAGTCGCGCGTGAATGTTTCCATTGTTTGACATCAAAGATGGCGGCCAATGTAAGGGGTCTATACTTGTCACTCAAATAGTTATTTTTTTCTTTGAGCCGTTGCAGACTGTGTACACATGTACGAAAAAAATACCTCCAGGCAACATTGCGAAATAAAAAAGTGTAATGTGAACACACTTTTATGATGAAAAAGAAAGTAGTTATTAAACAGTCTCTTCCTGAATAGTGCCATTTGAACCATGATTCATTTTGCCGGTGGTTTATTTTCTGTGATTGATAAGGCACTATAGAAGAATGCATTTCGACATGGGAATTGAGGAAATGCCTTTGGAGTAATTCTAGCAACAAACACATTAACAGTTACGTTGTATTTTTTCTAAGACTCAATTTGATTGCTTGTGACCTTCTGCGGGGATAAAATGATGTACTTTACGCGCCGAAGGTCATGGAGCTCTGTGTCCTGCTGCTGGGCACCCAACGATTTATGCACACAGCATTCTCAATCCATGCGGTTAAATCAAATTGATCTATGACATCTAAAACAAACATGCACAACGTTTATGAGGAAACAAATTGCAACTTTTTATGCATGATCTTTACTCATTTAATTCCTATCAGTCAAATCAATATTGTCGTGAGGAAGTCAATGATTAAACTGACATTCAAAGAACAAAGCGCTTTTTGATATTTCATCACTCAAAACTAAACATATTTGTTGTGATCCTACATGAAATCTGTCCCTTTTCTAAAATATCCTTCAGAACCTCAGGTTCCGTGTAGCAAGTCAGGTTTCATGGAGTAAGTCAACTTTCGCTGTCTAAATCCGGTCACAGGTTCTTGTTATTTCCCACTTCATATTTCCCAATTCTAAAAATGACCTTCAATTCTCAGGTGTGTGTAGTAAGTCAGGTTTCATGGCGCAATTCGTTTGATTGATTAGGATTTGGCAAACTATATCAGGTTTCACGCACCATTTCAAGTTCCCCCCTTTTTTTTCTTCTTTTTCTTCTCCTTCCCCCACATAACACTTTTCATAAATTGACCAAAATTTAGCTTCAAACATTTTTATATTTTTCTTCCCTTCATGCTGAGTGTATACAATGTCTAGATCTTTTATAACTAGTCGTTACACTCATTCTATGCATACTATGTTTAGTGAGATCCTTTATGCCATGGTGGTGTCTTTATTACGTTTCCTGTATACCGTTAGGTATGTGTAGGGCAGTTAGACTGTAGGTCTTCCTTCATAAAACATGATGTCAACAAAAATATACAAAAGAAAGACTCTGCTAGGGTTGAATTGTCAGGCCATTAACTACTTTTTGCATTTATACCATTGGTCCTTTTGGTTGGTAAGCAGTTTGCAACAGCTAATTCTATTTTCTCCATAAATTTCTGGCACGGCTTTAACGAAATAAACCATGGTCTTTTCCGAGTCCTCGGCTTGGGCTCCGACACAGGCTCTGGCTTATTTATCAATTTTGGAGCAGTGTACATTTTGTACGGTGTTTCTAACATTAAACGAAGCCCAGAGCCAGGGAGACAGAGCTTCAGCCGAAGTTTGGAAAAAGCCCCTGGTACAAATACCACATGTCATGGTATTATCAGAAGAGAGGGGACAGTAGAACAGAGGAACACAAAAGGAACAATGCTGTCCTCACATTGGAATCCTTTGTATTTTTGTGTCCTCACATTTTTGTGTGCGCTTAGTCTATGGAGAGTGTTACGTTAGCCCTTACAGTGCCGGCCTCTTTTGGTAATTCTGTATCCACAGGCCGGCCAATTCTTTAGAACGTATGGGAACGTCTGCGGCACTCGGAGGGTAGAGGTAAGGTAGCCTGGACACCTGACTTCACACTTCGAGGCTCGTGAATAAAGTGTATTAGGCTACTCATTGCGGATAAAAACAGGGGACCAGTCTAAAGTCAGTCTGGACATATGGGAACGTCGGCGGCCTGTGGATGGATATTCAACACGACGTTCCATAACGTCGGCGGCACTCGAAGGGTAAAGTCCTCACATAGATAGCAATAAGTTGATGTGTGTACATGTACATACATGTATGAGAAACAAACAATGGAAGATTTCCCCTCAAAGTGAAACCTGGCAATTGTTCAGTAAATTCCCCGAATGAACTTTTTGCCAGCATCCACGCAAATAGTACTATCAATTCATGTGTATCTTGTTAAAGGTAGTGTCATAGATTGGTAAATACTCCACTAAAATAAATGACCATAAAAACTTACTGGTGAGAAGCACTGCAGCTGTTGATAAAACTACTTTGAGAAAGGATTCTCTTCAAAGTTATATGGTTTGGATAATTTCTCATCCCAAAACATTTGAATCTGAGAAACAATTCAAGCATGAACCGATTCTCAGATTTCTGAGGGTTGGTGTCCGTAGGCAAATGCTGCGGCCAGAGATGCGGTTGGTAACCGATGTCCCCTCGCTAAACGTGGATGGATTTGACGTTCTTGTAAAAATACCCGGACAGTTTTTTGCTGTTTTCTCAGCAAGTAGACACTGTATTCCGCTGAAACTTTCACATGTGACTTTTATTGAATCTTTCTTTTATAATTTTGCCTATAAATCAGCATTACTTTGACAAAAACCAATCTATGACCCTATGACTGATCTGTATCTCTTTTCAAAATATTGTTTTTCACATTTAACTTCCTCTTAATATCACATTACACTTGATCTTTGATTCCTGATATCCCGAGCTGAAGTTGACTGTACACAAATATTGGTTTTGTTCTGTCCAAACATTTTTTATTGAAAGGGGTTTGTTGTTTAGATGATCTTCTCAACATGGGAACTCGGCAAAGCTCTCACAAGGGGATATAAATGCCAAGCTGGCAACAGCCAATCTCTCTTATACAAACATTGGTTTAACGTCTATTATGAATTGCACAAAACAATCAATTGTGATTCAGTAACTAGACGACAGTACTTGTTCTAGTCATTGTGAAATCAGCGGTTAGCTTGAGCGGATTGGAACCCACAACCTTGTGGTTGCAAGTCCTGCAGTCTAACTACTTAACTACAGTGACAATTGCATAACATTGGTAAGAATGAACATAGAACTGTTCCAAAGGGAGCTGAGATGGTTTAAGGAATGAAATAAATGTCCCAGTGACCAGGGGTCGATTTCACAAAACTCTTCCTTACTTAGGACTAGTCCTAGGCAATGCTAAGAGATATGACTAGTCTTAAGTTAGGACCAGTACCTAAGACTAGTCCTATCTCTTAGCATTGCCTAGGACTAGTCCTAAGTTAGGAAGAGTTTTGTGAAATCGACCCCAGGGGCGACAATGTTGGAGTGCCATGAGTGTCACTGAGAGACGGATTTGAGGGCTATATAAGAAGCCAGTATTATTATTATTACATGTGATAATGAGAAAGGATACAAGAAGATACAACAGTGTACTTCCATCCTGCCAGAAGACTGATTAGAATATCAATGACTGCTGCTACCATGGCCGTTAAGATCCCAATTAAGAACATCACAAACCAACGGGCAAGATGAATCCGCATTATCTTCTTCGTCTGTCAAGGAACAAAATCACAATCTTATCTTGAAATATAAGAAGCAATAAATGATGACTTCTTACTAATGTTACGTCCTGGATGCCCAAATCAGGCACTTAATACTGAAATGGCATTAAAAGTGAAGAAAACCGAAACGTCAGCCGTGATGTGATGTCTTAAACAATCTATGAGTTGAAAAATACTTACCAGCATTCTCCCTCAACGGTGGTCTGCTGGCCAAAAGCGAGTTAAAACACCTGCGGGACCCAGTCCCCACGTGGTCCCGCTGGCTAGTTCAGTGTTTAAAAGCATCCCTAATTACTATGAAATATGGACTAGTGGACCAGTGTATGACAAGCTACCTGGTCCCTCTAGCTTGTCACTGAAACAGTTCAGGGCAAACCCTGCTTCATACCTTATAGTTTGGAATCTCTTCTTCTCACTATTTGATGAGCAAATACACCCAGGTTTGAGTTTTGTCAGCAAGTGCCTGGTTTTGGCATGGAGCGTCACAAATGTCAGCTAATTTGCCAAGATGACTTACCTCTAATGACCTCATGACCTACCTCTAATGACCTCATGATGACCGACCTCTAATGACCTCATGACCTACCTCTAATGACCTCATGATGACCGACCTCTAATGACCTCATGACCTACCTCAAACATGTCAAATGACCTCAAGACCTACCTCTAATGACCTCATGACCTACCTCTAATGACCTACATGCACCTCTAATGACCTACCTCTAATGACCTCATGATGACCTAGTTCTAATGACCTCATGACCTACCTCTAATCCCACACGTCTCTCTTCTTTGAGGTACAGCCAGTTCTCAGCATCATCATAATCAAGGCTCTGTAAAGATAAGAACTTTTCTTTCAATTCTTAAATATATTTTTAAAAGTTGCATCCCCTTAAGGTGATTCCTTTGCTGCCGCTTCCAAGGTTGTTTTGCAAACTTGGGTGTAATCCCTGGCTAAACAGCAGGTTTACAGGTTGAATGGCTTCTGACTGGCGCCCCCGAACAAAGATATTGATAAAATAGGGAGACCACCAACATAGGGCTAGATAGCTCAGTTGGTAGAGTGCTGGCACGTTGATCCGTAGGTCTCAGGTTCAAATCCCGCTCCAGTCAATATTTCTTTTTTCAACCTAAAATTATTAAAAATTATTAAGAACTACCCTTCAGCAAGAGCAATTGTGAAGAGAGTTTTTTGTTGTTGTTAAACTGACTTGTCAAGTCATGTTGCTTTCCAATTGTTGTTGCTTTCCAAGCATTTAACTCGCCTGCGGGCGACATAACAATAATTGATGCAGTGAATTCCCATTCCCCTTAGTATTGGAAAGAATCACGAATCAGATTTGTCAATTTAAGGCCAACATTTGCAATTGATTGTAAATAACTTCATATTATGACAATTCCACACCCAAACCCTTCATTTACAAGAGAGAAAAAAATGTATGCACCATAAATTGATGGAATTCCATAAATTGGCAGAGCAGTATAAAATGTGAAGGACAATATGTGAATTCTTTGATAAATGTGTCCAAATGCCAAATGATTAAATTAGCAGTATTTCATTCGTGGGCACAGACTTCAAAAAGTACTTAAACAGTAATTCTTCACACTAAAACAAAATACATCCGGTTGCAATCTGTCGGAAAAACACTCTTTGTGAATCAAACAAATATATGCACAATAACGAAAATATCAAAGAAGGCTGCCGTGAAATTAAAGGTATTATAAAGGATTGGTAGACCTGACAAAAATAGTCGCAGACAGTGTTCATGTTTTGTGTGATCAACCATATACATGAATCAACAAACCTGTGAAAATTTGTTGTGTGAGTCAAGAGAAAATAGTGAAAAACCATGTACCAATGACAAAAGGCCTGTACAAATAATATAATTAGCTGTGGGAGAAGTCATTTTTGTGTTTCACAGCTGAGATCGGAAACTCAGGCTCGATAATTTAAAGGCACTGAACACGTTTGGTAATTGTCAAAGACCAGTGATCTCACTTGGTGTACCCCAACATATGCAGAAAACAACAAGCCTGTGAAAATTTGGGCTCAATTGGTCATCGAAGTTGCAAGAAAATGATGAAAGAAAAAACACCCTTGTTGTACAAATTTGTGTGCTTTCAGATAGGAATAAAAACTTCTTGCAAGAAGTTTTTATTATTTTAGTGAGAAATTACCTCTTTCTCAAAAACTACGTTACTTCAGAGGGAGTCGTTTCCTACAATGTTTTATACTATCAACAGCTCTCCGTTGCTTGTTACCAAGTAAGTTTTTATGCTAATATTTGTTTTGAGTCATTACCAAACGTGTACGATACCTTAAAGACCAGCTTGAATGAAAACGTCAACAAGTGATGAAATGTATTTGAAATGTTTTCAACCAATATGGAAATGAGTTCACATGGGATTAAACAGATTTTAAATGTAAGAAAAACAATCAATTTTGAACACCCTTCTTCTGTGCTTTTCAGAAAGATTCGCGAAAAGCCCCTTACGTCATGACTCATGTTACGTCATTTGTTGGAGCTCCGTTTTGTATTGCCGCTTTGTTGCAGCATGGAGGTAAAACAAAGCAAACTCCCACAATTGAAGCCAAAGTATTGTCATTTTGACGCACGCCGTCAACGGCAGCAGTGTAGCTAATTTTTAAAAACCTTGAGGTTGGGGCCTAATTTTTTTATCCATGATTACGAAAAAATTCAAAATTACAATTAAATAAGAAACAAACACATTATAAACAGGTTAAAATAGCATTCCCGTTTAATATTTTCCGCACAAGCAGATGTTTAAAGTTTTTGCCCAAAAGAGTGAATAAATAGGTTAATTCAAGACCTACATGTGGAACTTATTGTACATGGATACCTACCTCATACTTTGCTGACAAAAAGTTGGTTGTACCGATTTCTTCTGGAGCATTCGTCTGTTTAAAAAAAAGAGAAAGATATCCGGAGTCAGTTTTTGTAAATGAGTGTCAACAATCAAAACGTAACAAGTTTTAAATATTTAGGCTAAGGTTGAAACTGATAAATTAAAAAGGCTGAAACAAATATTTTTAAAATAGGTTTACATGTAGCGTGTGAAAAAAGTTGGCTTTATCTGGTCCATAAAAAAGATCGTACATGTACAATAATGGCGCTTTCGGATACATAAAATCGATCGTACATGTTTGACCTTGGCAAAAATGAAAGTTAGATACAAATCTAGAAGGCATAGAGAGCCAATGGAGAGATTGTAATACTGGTGAGATGTGACTTCTATGATTCGACAATGTAACAACCCGGGCAGCTGTGTACATTTCAATGTATACAACTTTAATGAAAATGTGATATCTAATCATGTTTTGTACAATAAAGTTCTAGCATAACAATACTAACTATGTCATATATCTAACGGTGTGCTGAAAACCCATTAACTTGACACCATTTCAATCAGCCACTGATATTGATAATAATATTAGGGTGTGTAAACCAGGCTGGTGTAAACAACTGACAAACACAGATAAATTGTACATTAAAGCTGTAACACTCAATGTATTTAACATTACTATACATTAGGTGCACATACACAACATCAAATATACGTTATCTTTCATCTTCTAAGTAAATAACGCCATATAACAATACATGCCGGAGTTTTAGTGCATAGAAACACAGAAATTATTGGGTCACATCCAATTTATGGAAATTGTTGATTGTTGATTGCAACTGAAAACGGCAAATAAATTATGGCACTGTACAATTCAGTGACACTTTATGACTGTTGACTTGAAAACCATAAAAATGCAAAATAATTTGCACAAGATTTATGGGTGGGTACCCGTGTCAGTTTATTATATTCGCAATGTTTGTCATTGTGATGGGGGGATGTGTTTGGCAAATATATTAAAAGTGACCAAAGGAGCCATTTTGACGATTGCGTCATTAGAAGTGTGAATGGTAGAGTGAGACTGCGAGGATATTTTTTTCAGATCCTCTTCTTAGTCAATAACATGTTTTTATGCCTTCTTAGCAATCATCAGTTGCGTGTGGGTGATTCTAAAAGAATCGGTAGGTCACATGTCTTGTGAAAGACATTTATAATTTATTTGTCATGCTTTGGTTCAAGGTGGTTTGTTATAAATCCGAATGCGGATATAATTTTTGAGCGATGCTCTTTGTTAGAAGGAAGATAATGGGTGGAAGATAATGATGAGTTTCTCAAAAAGGCTTTTTGTTAGGATTTAACAGAAGTTTGAGCAAAGTGGTTAACAAATTACAAAAACTATTTTCCAAATGTGGAAGGTTTAGTTTTGAAATTGTTGGTTGGGAAATTGCAAAATTTCTTCCGCTAAAGGAATAAGAATACTATTTAGTTGTGTAAACAAGTGACAAACACGCAATAATTGTAAATTAAAGCTGTAACACTCAGTGTATTTAACATTACTCTAAATTAGGTGAATATAATCAACATCAAATACGCTATCTTCCATCTTCTAATCAAATAACGCCAAACAGGAGTGTCAGTGCATACAGACACAGAAATTATTGGGTCACTTCCCATATGGAAATTGATGATTGCAACTGAAAACAACTTGGGGCGCAATTTTGTGGAAAGTAAAAGTGTTGGCATAGAGCAAGCTGAGCAATCAAACATGGCTACCAATACCATGGTAAAATACAAACACACCACTGGTTTTGGGCACGTACGTGTAAGTGCATAAAATAATTGAAGCATAAAATGAAGGTTTTTGCTACACATTTGTGTGCCATGACTTGAGGCCGTAAAACTTGTAATCTTTGAAATAAACATACAAAATAATTGAAGCATAAAATGAAGGTTTTTGCTAAACATTTGTGTGCCATGACGTGATGCCGTAAAGCTTGTAATCTTTGAAATAAAAATACTTCAAAACACTTACACAAATTGTCACTTCAAGGGCCCTCTAGTAATGTTTTGCAACCAATTTTAATGAAAGTTTTCAACAGAAAAAATGTATGTTAAAACCGCATGTGCAGGGAAAGATTTCATCCAGCAATTTCGCACAGCAAAATATTTAAACTGAACTGGTTCTGTGCACACTGATGATAATGGGAAGAGTGAAATGTAATGAGTGAAATTGTTGGTTAATTTCAGCGCCTTTTCCCTGACTGTCTTATGAGGTCCTGCTCTACAAAGAATCTTCCAAGCGAGTCAACAAATCAAGCGTGATTTGACCTTGCCACACATGACGCCTTGCCATGTCAACGAGGAAATCTATGCATAATGACCAACAGGCGGGAACTCGTTCATTGTGATCAACAACTGTGTACAAGTAAAGGAAATGCTTATGTAACAACACCAGGTTAAAACACCATTTTGATTTACCTTGCTTTTATTTTTCTATTTGATATATTAGGCATATACTGTTTATATTGAGCACTAATCTCGCTCCAGGATTTTTCAGTTTGGGGTTTCTGGTCGGTTTCACTCTTGAATCTCAAGCACCTAGAATTAAACTTCACCGTCTCAAAAAAACCACTGGTTTTAAACAAGTTAATTAACAAAGAAATTAAAACCATACCTTATCAATACATTTTACAGAAACGTATTAATAATATACCAATAAGGTACTCAAGACGCTTGAAGAAACACAAACATTTTAAGACAGGTTTAGATTTTTTTTAAATTATAAGAACATTTTACGTATGTAGCACCAAGGGTTTACAGGGTGCTGCGGTGCATTCAGAAGCCACTGCCAGAAACACCGGGGCAAACCCCCTTCTCTTAGCAATAAGTGTAACTGGGTTCTTTTGTGTGCATTATACAACACACAGGACCTATGGGCTTTACGTCCCATCCGAAGGATGAAGCAATAATGTTGAAGTGTCTTGCTTGAGGACACAAGTGTCAAGACCAGGACTCGAACCCACACTCTATTGATCAGAAACACCAGAGCTTGAGTCCGGTGCTCTTAACTGCTCGGCCCAGCACCCCAAGGCAGAGTTAAGGTTCTTCACCATAATCACTGTTTGTGAATATTAACACCAAAAATTTAAATAAAACTTACTGTTGAATTATTCCAAGACCTGGTTCTACGGTATCGAAGTCCAGCATTGGATTTGTCTGAGTCCATTTCATCCCCGCTTGAAGAATATTGTAATTGTAGAGAACGTGTCTGTTTTTAAAAGGAATGAAAACAAGAAACCGTTGATATTTTGGAGGAATTATTTTAGTATAAGTAGGGGTAATGAATATCAGTTTTTCCAATATCCCTCCCATTCAACATTACTGTAATACACAGGGTTCTCCCCAGGTTTTTTCAAAACTGTGGGGCATTCTGTGCACAAATTTTGGGATGTTTGGCTGAAGCACGCTGAATTGAAACAAGGTCTTCGGAATGTTTTCTACTTGGTGTTTTTCTTGGTTTTCAAAGCCCTACTGTCGGTAATTTGGAGCAATCTATATGGTTTTCTTTTCATGTTTTTTGTCATCTACATTGAGTTGAAGACCTCTGTTTTTATTAAACACAAATTGTGTTAAACACAAATTGTAATGTATCGAACCATTCATTTGAGCATTTTTTCCGATTTCACTTGGGTGGGGGCAAGAGGTGGAGCAAGGTTTCTATGTGGGGGAGGGGCTTCAGGCTCGCCGCCCCCTCTGATTACACCACTGCTTGGTGCCCCTTCAAAAGTTTCCCAAAGACTTTCAGATTTTCCAATGGTAGTGCTCTTTGCAAAATGAAAATGGCCTTGCCCTCTATTAAACTCAAAGGTGAAATTCCAGGCCTGACACTACAGACCTGACTGACAGGGCATAGGCCTATTTTGAGTATTGGACAGGACGTGTGGCTATTGGTCTAGGATAGGCTAAGGATCAGCCGCTATAACATGATGTATAATTTATAAAGTCTGATTTGATTTGATTTTATTCGGTTAAAACAAAGCAAGAACATGGCAAGAATACAACAGTCTGCTAGCCAGGGGCTACAGTACTAACTGTAGATCTAGCTGCTTCAGAATTCTACCTCCATGTTCAGATCTACTTCTAGAACTTTAAGGCTCCCCCGTGAGCCTTATAGGAGTCACACATTTTGGGCCTCCGTTACGCTATACGCTTTCAAAAAGGTCATTGATAGTTCAACATTTTCTGGTCTACTGCCAGCACTAACTTACAAGTTACAGTTTCCTTACTCACTACTACTACTCACCTTAAACCTTTCTCAACACACTGTACATTCATTCACAATGAGGATACAAGAGGATTCCTGAGCACACCGCGTTGTCTTTATTTGTGAGCTATGCGTGGTGAACAGCGGTGCCTATGCGCCGCGATGAAATGCGTCGTGATGAAATGAAGCAAGGTGTTTTGTAACACCCCTTTCACAGAATGGTTGGTCCGCGCATTCGGGTTCAAGCGTTGAGTGTGCTTTTTGACAGCAAAACAGCCGCAAGAGTATTGAGTAAGAAATTGTGATGTGCTAGCATTTTGAATGTACTTGTAATTATGTACAGTGTGTTGAGATGTGCTAGCATTTTGAATGTACTTGTAATTATGTACAGTGTGTTGAGAAAGTTTTAGGCGAGTCTGACTCCGAGTAGTTCAAAGAAAACTGAAGTTTGATTGTACCGGCTGAAGACCAGAAAATGACCATTTTGAAAACGTATCGCGTTTTTCGGAGGCCCAAAATGTGTGACTCCATAAATAAGGCTCACGGTAACCCACCTTGTTGAGCTGTAATGGCTCTCTTTTAACATCGGTCTCATAACACTCACCATTACAAGAGAGCCATTATTACAGCTCAACAAGGTGGGCTAGGCTCACAGGAGCCTTTTTCTAGAAGTACTAGATCATGCCAGCTCTTTGGTCATGTTCCCCTCAAACTTTGAGGAGGTGAACATGACCAAAGCAAAGACATGAAAGAGCTGTAGTTTCAAGACGAAGTCATGGAAGTAGAAGAAGAGTAAGAAAGCCTCAACTTTTAAGGTCGGAGGATCAAGGCTTTTTTCTGATTTATCGCAAATGCATCAGACAGATCATCATATTTATGGATGGATGGAACTTGCTAAAAAATCATACTGCGTTAAACATCCATCACCCCCCCCCCCTAAAAAAAATAAACCCAGGAAAATGCCTGGTTATGCCACTGGCACTGTAGCCCACCTTCATGACCTTGAGCTGTAGGTATAGTAATGGCTCTCTTTTCACATCGGCGAGTGTTATGAGACCGATGTTAAAAGAGAGCCATTACACTTGGCTCAACCCAACCCAAGGTGGGCTACTGCCTGGCACTGCAGCTGCGCCGCTGGTTTAATAAGAAACCCAACGGTATTAAACGTTACCCCCATTTCACGGAGCCTTCGCTGGTCACCACTCAGTAGTGAAGTTCTCTCTCCAGTTCCAGCTGAACTAGATCTCCCTTCAGATGATGACATCTTGATTTCTTAAAAGCTAAGTCAACTACATGTGGCAACTCATTTTTGTTGACAAACTCCCAATCTCATTTCGCCGGTACTTCAAGGTCGGGAAGTGTATTGTTGTCACGAGGCAGCTGGTATTTATATTATGTTACGGCTGCGTGATGATATGGAGCCCTTGATTGATTGTTTTATTTATTTGTAGGATGCTCGTGGTTAGCTGATAGCACACAATTTAACCTACGGGGAAAAAATGTACTCTTTGAAAACTCAGGTGGCCTGAACATGCCAAAGACATGTTTGCATAATATGATTTGTTTACAGACACACCAATTTGGGGATATTCAATGATTTCCATTATAATTGATAATAATGGAAATCAATGTGAATTTCATTTAATACCAGTAATTTTCCGAAATTATTACTGCGACGCAATATACGACCAGCGTTAATTTGGCATCTCCGAGCAACGACAGTCGTTGACACTATTTGACTGTCATTGACAGTCTGACAGCTAGCAGCACACACACGGACGTCACACTTTCTAGGAGTGAAACTTCGGGGCTCGTGAATAAAATAACGCCAGATACCTGCTGCCTGACCGATGCTCTTTGACCACGCATTCATTTCACACGGAGATTCGCAGTCAACCCATAGGCCTAGCCTACATGTAAGGTGAATAAACATGTGCGTGTACAAAAGAGTGCAAGCTGACAAATTACATCTCCTCGGGGCGACCAATCATAACACAGATATAGAAAGCTTACGCACGTCACTGCACGTTTATCCAATGAAATAATTGTATCTAATGAAATCATTGGGCCCTGTAATTGACACCAGTGCCTGTCTTTATTCTTCCTTGCGGATAAGGACAGGGGACCAGTCTATACGTGACACCACGTGAGCATTATTGGATTTACAGAAAGCGCGCGCACCCCACTCAAACTTTTGACTAGTTAGAGTTAGTTGCTTCGCCATATTCAGGTTCACGCTTTGTTTTGTTAGTATTGTTGACAGTTTTGTTATCGTTATTCCTTATATCAACAACTTGGCTGATTTATCAAGACTTTATTAGTTCTACCTCCAATGAAAACGATGATCTACACAACAAATACAGGTTAGTCGAGTGGTGGGCTGCCCCAGAGTGACGAAGAAAATAAATGGGCAAAGTTACAAAGGTCAAAAAGTCATAATTTTCTTGAACTAGCCCCTAGAGGGCCTCCTAGAGGGCCTCCTATACTTTCACATTCCAAAAGTTGTTTTGTAAATTAAATTTACTTGTACTGTGTGAGGATTGTTTGTTTACTTGTTCACCTTATTAGTAGGCATGATTATTCCTTAGTCTGGTATCTGATTTTGAAGAAAATAACGCAAAAAATTGTGATTTTAACAGCCTGAAAAGTAAGAAGTAACTAGGGCCTATACAAAAATAGTAAGCTTGGGGGTACGACCATGTGTAAACTCTCTTTTGTGGCAGTGTTGGCTCTGAAAAGAGCCTGAAAAGTCTTAAAGCCTACAGTACACCAACCATGCCGGACAGCCGGCCCTTTGTACTTGATCAAATGTTCCTACTTTTTTTCTAGGAACAATTGTTGTGCCTATCTTGATTAATGTTCGTATACATATGGAAAAGTAGCCTCTTTTGCGCTCGATAATTAAACACGCACTCAAAGTACAGGCTGAAAATCAGTATCTCAACACAAAATGCTTGGCCACGAAAAATTAAAAAGATGTACAAGAACGAGGTGCTCCGCATTTTAATTTATATTAATTTGTCTTTAAAATCATTGTGATTTTATTTAAAATGATCACAATAACTCGTCGGACGGTCATGCAAAATGTTTTTCAAAATAACCAAAAACGCAGCATTTTAGATAAATATTGTGTGGCCTACACGGCGCACTTCCAATAAACAACTCTGCACACCGATTGTGAGACGCCCTCATTCATTACCTAAATCACTTGTGTAGGTGGGGTTTCCACCATTTCCTGCTGTATTTATTATTTTACCTTGTGTATCAACTTTGCTGTGATTAGTTGAATATTTTCGTCGGACAGGATAAAACAGTGAAAACATCAAAACTGTTTTCCAATCAAATGCGATGTAACTTCACACCACGGTACGGTTCAATGTATTACAATTTGACCTGTGTATACCACCTGCGCGCGCACGCACACAGTGTTAATGCACTGTGCATTATAAACACAGCGCTTTGATTTATTGAGACTTTTCCTATTAAACTTTTCCATATGCGAATAATTGACAAATAGAAGTACTATTAGTAAACTAAGGACAATTTACTGCCACTGGCCACCACGGACTTCCTTCGCATCAAAATATTGAGTACTACTATCAATACACCATACTATAAAAGTATCATACGGAGGAAGTCAAGTGTCGATCGGCCCTACCTCTAGACATGCTAGAATGGGGCTAGCCTATCAAAGTGTCATTACTTTGACTATTGAGGAGTTCAGAGATGGGCTATATAGGAGGTAGAATCATAGACTACTTCGCAAATACTCAGTGCGCATGCGTTAGCTGTGGAATGTGGTGCATGCTGGTCTAGTTAGTGACCAAATGTTGTCACTAACTAGACCAGCATGCACCTCATTCCACGGATAAGGCATGCGCACCGAGTATTTGCGAAAAAGTCTATGGAAGGAAGGAAATAAATATTTTGGCATCGCTGCCCCCTCCCTCTCCCAAATGCTACAGCTGTGTATATTTAAAGCTCAGTTGTAAACAGGCCAACTGTGAGCACAGAACCAACATTCACTCCTTAAAACTTTCACTCGGTGTGGGGAGTGGGTGGCAAACTGGAGGCAAAGAAAAATGGAGGGGATCAATCCCCTCCTCCCCATAGTAGGAGGCTGGGTTAATTCTTAAGTATATATTACAATTTTTGTTGTATAATATTGAATGATAAATCATGTATCACTAAATCAATCCACCACTCCAGGAAAGTCAAGCAGAGTCGGTCAAATTGACCCAGTAATCAGAGGTAACTAGGGTTCCGTGTATTAACTCTTTTATATTTTTGAAATTGCTTTCCAGGTTGATCAATATGCCACATTTGACAGAACTTTGATTTCATCGTCGACTTGAGGACTGCAGAGAAAAACAACTCGATGTCCCAGCTTTCAAAAGGTCTGCAACACATGGGTCTGCAGTAACCATTTTTGAGTAAGTACAATCACATGCAACAAGATAGCCCACATAAAAATTTTCATTTCTCCTATGAGACAGTTTTCTCTTTTATTTGAATGTTTTTTTGACATTGTGATACAACTACAATATGAGTTCTTCTTGCAATTCACACTGCAAGCTATAGCCCTTACCAACATTTCCAATTCAATTTTCCAATTGGAACCAATGTTGTGTTTTGGCACAAAACCAATTGGTCTCAAATGGACTCAGTTGGATTCAGTTTGAAATTTGTTTCCAACTGAACTCAATTGGACTTTTTCCAACTGGACCCAATTGGTCTTAGTTGGGAAATAAAGTTTCCAGTTTGAATTAATTTAGGAGGTAAAATTTCCAATTGGTAGAAAAAAATTCCAACTAATTCCAATTCAATTAAATCAAACCAACTGACTCCAACTGGATTTCCAATTGGACTGAGTTGGTCTAAGATTGTTTTATTCCAATTGGAAATTCAGTATTCCAATATAAACCAACTCACACCAATTCAATACCAACTCAATCCAATTCTTTCCAACTGGATATCCAATTGGAATGAATTTGTAATTTTGGTAAGGGATAGCAACCAACCTTGCAAGCTTTCAGCATGCTTTACAAACATGCAGTTAGCATGCGCAACCGGGCAACCTCTTGCATTGAGCTGGCGAGGAGCTTGCAGGAACAAATAAAATCTTGTTTGAACTTTTAACAATCTTGATAGTTGTTGGGAGACTAGTTTAATGCAATCTCAAATTTCTGTAAAATAAGGGTAGAAAGAAGTTTTCTTTAAGTGCCTGTAAGGACACTAGGTATGCTTGTATGTTGATGTGGAAATGTCACTGCAGTTTCTCGCGACTGTGAAAATGCTAAACTTAAATAGGTCACAGCTAGGATACACCTCTTGGTGAAAACACAAAAGTCATACTGCGCGTTCTTAGCACCGTGCCATTACTATAATGTTCAATTCATTAAGCCACTTCGTGAAAACTCAACATGGTGATTCGCAATTCATGCTAATTAATTTTGAAACGGTTATTAAGTTTTAAGGTTTATTAAGTTAGGGTGAGGATGAATTGTGGACATATTTGCCACCTTGTGAAGGCGCAGACGATTTTATTGCTATACTGTGCCCTATAAACTGCCAAAGTCTTGTCGTTGTCGTATAAATTATATGAAGTGAGGGCCCCAAATGCTCAGCTGTGCTGGATGGATTACCCTTGTTAAATATGTTTTAAATAAAAAGTAAAAGTAAGAAATTGCTATAAATAAAAAGTAAAAGTAAGAAATTGCTTTTTATTGCTATTAGTCTAACTTCTTTCCATCAAAATAATGATAAATCTGCTGAGATGGCTTAGTGGTCTAGCACATTGGACTCAAGTTATGATAGCAGAGTCATTTAGAGGGTGGGTTCAAATCCCGGTCAGGACAAATTGTGTCTTGAGCAAGACACAATTAACAGGATACGATTTCGTCCAGCGATTTTGTTAGACAAATATTTAGACTGAACATGTTGTGTGCACGCTGAATGCTAATATTGAATAGTAAATGATGATTGGTGAGTAGCTATGGTAATGATATACAAGGGAAATCATTCACAGCTTACCATAAATTGCTTCTCTTAACCCAGTAATATATATTGGATGGCAGAGATGATATTATGTATGATTAAGCACTAATCACCTGTAAAAGCAGCTTGAGGTTGTATGCTCCCCAGGGAGTCGAGAAAGATTTAGGAATGATTTAAGTAAATAATGTGCCTGATGACCAGGAAATGTCAGAACTTAGTCTAGCTACCAGGATAAATGAGAACCCATTATGGTTATTATTTTTATCATATCATGAAATATTTATTGACCTATTTATTTTATTACAAAGTAGTTTGGCACTAGTCACTCAAACTCATACATCACTTCATGTCGCAACCTGTATGCAAAAACTAGAATTTAACATTTGGTATCAACCTAGTGTCTCACTTTTTGAGTTTAACATTTTCCATATTGTAGGAATCTAACTTTCATACCCATAACTTGAGAAAGGTGTACATAATGTTGCGACACTCTTTTATTAAGGGAATGTTATTGGCACAATGACCAGGACACTAATGTAAAGCGCATTGATATGTTTATTGTAAAATGCGCTATATAAGAACTTGTTATTATTTCTGTATACGCCCCTGCTTTTCAACAGGCAAATTTTGTTTGTTGATTGCTTCCTGTAATTACACTGTAACATGAACTACACTGTCAAAAGTGTGGCAATCTCCCATTGCTCAGATCAACCCCAAAGTTTGTCTCACTGATTCAGCAGCAACTCTCTTGGTGCAGTGTATATAGGCACCCTCTAATAGACTCCTATCAGTTGATTTTGGAAGATTGAGGCAGTAGGCAATCTATGTGTACATTACAACAGAATTCTGCACTTCCGGGCTCATGGCTCTGCTTACCACAGAATTCTGCACTTCAGGGCTCATGGCTCTGCTTACTACAGAATTCTGCTCTTTAGGGCTCATGACTCTGCTTACTACAGAATTCTGCTCTTTAGGGCTCATGGCTCTGCTTAGCCACAGAATTATGCACTTCAGGGCTCATGTCTCTGCTAACTACAGAATTCTGCACTTCATCAGGGCTCATGGCTCTGCTTACTACAGAATTCCGCTCTTTAGGGCTCATGACTCTGCTTACTACAGAATTCTGCTCTTTAGGGCTCATGACTCTGCTTACTACAGAATTCTGCTCTTTAGGGCTCATGGCTCTGCTTACCACATAATTCTGCTCTTTAGGGCTCATAGCCACAGAATTATGCACTTCAGGGCTCATGTCTCTGCTAACTACAGAATTCTGCTCTTCAGGGCTCATGGCTCTGCTTACTACAGAATTCTGCTCTTTATAGGTCTAATGACTCTGCTTACTATAGAATTCTGCTCTTTAGGGCTCATGACTCTGCTTACTACAGAATTCTGCTCTTTAGGGCTCATGGCTCTGCTTACCACAGAATTCTGCTCTTTAGGGCTCATGGCTCTGCTTAGCCACAGAATTATGCACTTCAGGGCTCATGTCTCTGCTAACTACAGAATTCTGCTTTTTAGGGCTCATGGCTCTGCTTACCACATAATTCTGCACTTCAGGGCTCATGGCTCTGCTTACTACAAAATTCTGCTCTTTAGGGCTCCCCACGTTCTCACAACGTTGTAATGAAGTCAGACTTTGGTGTAAGTAACGTTATGAATATAACGTTGTGACTACGGAACTTTGTCGACTCCCCTACGTCTTCCGAACGTAATAACGCAACGTAACAACCACGTTGTTGGTACGTTTAAGACACGTTTCCAGTGACCTCATGACAACTTATACAAACGTTGCAACAACGTTCCCAGAGCGTGTTTGTTTGGTTGTTATAACGTTATCTAAAGGCCCTGTCACACCTTGACGTTTTAGCCAGCGTATGCTGACGTATGAAAAAGTTGGCGAATACGCTGGCGTACGTCGAATAAGTTATGGGTAAGTTTTGTATAAGTCAACAGCACGCTGAAACAAGCTGGTATACGTCCTAGTAAGGCGAGGTCGTCGAAATTTTGTGTGCATGCACAAAAATTGTCGGCGTATGCCAGCGTGTGGCTCATAAGTCCCGCATAAGTTGTAAGTAAGTAATATGATCGTTGACACACGTTCACACACGTTACTTGTAAGTTAATCATAAGTCGACATACGTAGAGATAATGTCTACCGTACCCAAAACTTATTTCTAACCTATGAGTAACGTGCTTTGAACCTATGTCAAACTTATCTCCAACGCATATAAACGTATGTAGACGTTTTGACGTGTTCCGGACGACCACAGAACTTACTAAACGTGTTTCTAACTAACAGCTACCGTATAACGGCGTATTGGCAGCGTTTAGGGGAATTTGTGTATAAAAATGGGGTTCGCAGGAGGAACCCGTCAGTACTCCTCATCAAGAATCGGCATGACGGATGTTGTTGTTGTGATGTCTAGTGCAGTTATGATTTGAATCGTCAAGCGGCATGCCTTTATATAGGGTACGACACGTGATCGTCGGCGATACGCTCCGTGCGCTGTGCATAAGTTAGACTATCGTTGGGCATAAGTTGTGAACGCCGGCAACACGCTAAGCATTCGTTGGTATTCGTTGGTATAAGTTATATAAACGTTATGGAAACGTTCTATGTAAGTTACTACTATAGGTATGTATACGTCCAACTCGTTATGAATACGCTTTGTATACGCTCAAAACTGAAAAAAACATCGAAAGTTCAGCGTATGCCAGCGTTTTAGAGAATTTTTCACACGTCGGCATACGTTGGCTAAAACGTCAAGGTGTGACAGGGCCTTATTAGGATCTTATGGCATATGAGCTGGCCAGGGAATACAATGAGGTTAAGACAATGGAAATATTAAAATATGTCAGAATGTGCTGACAACGTGCCTCGTTTGAAGGTTTTAACGAGGAGGAACGGCTTCACTCGGAACTGATATCATAGACTCGGTCTTTATATAAAAGTAATTAATGGTTTGGTACCGAAGCATACGGTAAAACAATATGTGTGTACGGATAAAAATTATCGAAAATCTGATCGTTTGCGCTGGAAGTAGAATTTGTCAAGAGCTAGCGGTATCAATATTGTTGCTTGGAGGATTCCTAATATAACGAAGGCTAAATCATAGCTTCCTGTAGAATCGTATAACCAACCTAGAAAGAAAAAAGAAAAAAACAACAACAACAAATAAAATGAAACAAACTAAGATCATCACATTTTATAAACTTGTTTGAAAAACTAAGCAAGTACCTACGTGTTGGTACGAGCATGGAGGAAGGAACGAGTAGTGTGTTCAGCAATTAGCTTAAATTTGTTAAAATAATGTAGCGTACCAAGCAACGTCAATCACAAGAACCATCTCTGCCCTCACAGGTACCCATTTACCCCTAGGTGAAGAGAAGCAATTAAATCAAGTGTCTTGCTTAAGGACACAAGTGCCCTGACCGGGATTCAAACCCACACCCTGATGACTTAGCCACCAGAATGTTATTCCGATGCACTAAACCGCTCGACCACGACACGCCACTTCAATCTTTCATTCAATACAATTCCATGCGTACATAGTAGTTTTCAACACTGACAAGCGTCTTTTTAATGGATCACCAGTGCCTTATAAAAACACTGTTATTAATATAGTATTATTATTAGAAGTTTTGGAATCTTACCTGGAAAGAATCCTCCTAAAACGCGGGTGGTTCCCGATGAGAAAGCCACCCATCCGAAGGCTCCGGTCAGGCTTTCATCGTCGAAGTACTCCTTGACCATAACATCGGCCAGCAAGAAAATGACCCCCTCAGCACCCATGAAGATGGTGGCTTCAACGGTCACTTGCCATCCGTTCGTTGTCCATGGGTCAACACAGAGAGATGCAGACATGAAGACAGTGGCTATCATCAAAGCAGTACCACTGGTCATCATCTCTTTGTATAGAGCCACGCTGACAAGAAGCGCCCCCACAAGAAAACCAAATCCAGCCGCTGTGACCAAAAGACCCGACTCCATCCCCGTAAATCCCTTTGCAGTGGTTTGTGGCACAAAATATATCAACCATGCCCCTTGGACGATCCGTGTGATGACATAGATAAACGCGACCAGCCAGAAGTGAAATCTCTTCATCAGCTTCAGGTCAAACATTTGCGAAAGTGTTTGGGAAAATGGTTTCTTAGTTTCCTTTTCTTTGGGAGCACTGTGTTCTACGACTGAATTATGCTCAATTGAACAGATTGATTGATACACGAAATCGCCGTTGAAGAGTATAGCACCGCTCACTATAAAATGCCCGCATATACCTCCCAAAATCAACAAAGTTCCTCTCCAACCGTAGATCGTGATAAAAAGTTGGATTAGAGTTGGCATAGCAATCAGACTGAGGCAGGCACCAATCTCGGAGATTCCAGTGGCCAGCGCAAACTCCCGGTTGTTGAAATTCTTCCCGAGAGCTGCATGTGTAAGAGGCTTGGACAGGCCCATTCCACTCGCTGTAATGTTGAATACAAACATACACATGGTTGAATTGAAAAATGGAAACATAAAATGACATATTAATTTTTCAAATATCCTAAATTTATATTCTGTCAACATCCAAGACATCCTGGAGTAAAAATGAAAACAAACTATTCAAAAACATTTGCCAAACCAAAACATGTTTTTAGTGATATGATGACATAGAAAACAATGGTGTATTCGGAATGTCAGTTTGAAATGACCTTATTTAGACAAAATCCTGTGACCTCTTATAAAGACAAAGAATACAAATATACATTCTTCGAAATGCCTACAATGTGATGTCTTCTGAGCCTCAAGATCCAAATTGAACAAACTAAAATTAACAATTGATATGTTTACCCGTGTAAATTACTAACAAGCAGAAATATGTTTCGTTCTCAAAGGTAAAGTTTTTGTTTTTTTGCGTTATCTGTTTGTCTTGTCTCCATGTTCGTAGTTTGTCTGGGCTGTCTTCTACAAGCCTTGGCTTAATCTGACAGCCTCATACTCTCTTTTATTTTGGTAAACATAGATTAACTCTTTCCCCGATCTTCTGTGCTGATTAAACGCTTATCTATGTATTATTCTGTATGTTTTATTTGAGAAGAGTAGTATGAAAATAAATGTTGACTTGAATTGAATTGAATTGAGAGCGTTGCTAGACACACGAGTGTGCGGCACCTAAATGTAGCCCGAGCCCTAAATGTCGCCCGACCTAAATGTAGCCCCAAACCTGTACCTAAATGTCGCCCGGACCTAAATGTAGCCCCAAACCTGTACCTAAATGTCGCCCCGACCTAAATGTAGCCCCAAACCTGTACCTAAATGTCGCCCCGACCTAAATGTAGCCCCAAACATGTACCTAAATGTCGCCCCGACCTAAATGTAGCCCCAAACATGTACCTAAATGTCGCCCCGACCTAAATGTAGCCCCAAACATGTACCTAAATGTCGCCCCACCAATGTAGACGCAAAGTTGTACCTAAAGTAAAAGTGTGATTTTATTTTATTTATTTTGTATTATTATTATTTTTTAAAAAAATTGGGTGGGGGAACGGGCTGTAAAAGTTTGCGTTCTTATAATTATTTGTTCTTAGACACAAACATGAACCTATTAGGCCTAATAGATATTCGTCGTAGGAAGTCTGTGGATGTTCAGTCTAGCATGGAGGTAAGATTTACTTCAAACTTTTACTGAGGAACAAGCCGTTTGCGTTGTTTCCATTGTTCGACACCGCTACCGAACCCCCTACCCCCCCAAAAAAAACCCAAACAACCCCAAAAAACAAAAAAACAACAACAACACTTTGAACACTCTGGATGCTGCGGTTTCAGGACTCTTTCCGGTATATGTAGTAATTTCGTATTAATTATGTTGATATGTTTCATGCGTAAACTTGCCAAGTGTTTTTTAGGTGTTCGTGCAATATGAGCACGAACACCTCTTTGTTATTGTTCCGTTTTTTTTTTTTTTTTTTTTTTAGTTTTTAGTGCAATATGAGCACGAACACCTCTTTGTTATTGTTCCGTTTTTTTTTTTGTTCTCCTTCTTCTTCTTCCACTCAACTCATCTCTGGATCATAACTCAAGATTGAAACTGAATTGAACCTTGAAACTCATCAGATAATTGAACCTTAATAAGAAGACGGCACAGTTGTCATTACGTCATGATGACGTCATCAGGTGTTGAATTACAGGGTTTTTAAAGTTGAAAAATGACCTTTTGCTTTTTGCTGTATCTCAACGAATATGAAAGCTATGATGTTCAAAGTTTTTGCATCTGATAGACCAAGGTAGGGGCAACATTTGAAAAGTTAACGCCGAAATTGTACGACCCTAGCTTCCGGGTCGTTACCCTGGGTCGAAGTTCACCTTCGTTTTTTTCGTCAAAAACAACTTTCGAGCTTATCTACGGAATAACTCAAGATTGAGATTGAAGTGAATATTAAAACTCAATAGATAGTTGAACTTCAGTATCGAGACAACACATACTTAATTACGTCGTGATGACGTCATCGGGCATTAAATTACAATAAATCAAAGTTTAATATTTGTAAAAATCATAACGCAAAAACTATAATTCGGATTTTGGCAATCTACACATCATCGGATAGGTCGTCAAAAGTTTGACAAACGCTTCACAAAACCCGTACAATATTTTAACTTACTTTTGGTTCAAAACGGAAGTTTAAAATTTCGTAATATCTTATCGTATTCATATTTTTAAAACTACTGATCATTTCAGCATAATTTTTGTATCAGATTGTAGAACAGCAATCCCTCTTAAACTTTTGCACAGAGATAACAACATTTTAACCTTGAACATCTTGTCAAAAGCGGACGACGATGGGCACCTTCCCACTCGTACCCCCCTCCACTTTAATTGACAAAGCATTATGTACCCATAACGTTAAAACTCATGCAAGCTACAGTTCACGCGCTGACTGTGTGTACTGTCGCCGTCCTTGTTTGTTAGATGTGGCAGCGGCAAACAACATAATCAACAGCGCCCTCTTTCGTTGAATATTAAATAAACAGCGCTGATAATAGAATCGTTTTGGGGGCTTATCTACGAAATAACTCAAGATTGAAATTGAATTGAACATTGAAACTCATAGGATAGTTGAACCTCAGTATCAAGACAACACAAACTTAATGACGTCTTGATGACGTCATTGGGCATCGAATTATAATAAATCAAAATTTTATATTTGTAAAATTCATAATTGACAAAGCATTATGTACCCATAACGTTGAAACTCATGCAAGCTACAGTTCCTGCGCTGACTGTGTGTACTGTCGCCGTCCTTGTTTGTTAGATCTGGCAGCGGCAAACAAAATATTTCAACAGCGCCCTCTTTCGTTGAATAAACAGCGCTGATAATAGAATCGTTTTGGGGGCTTATCTACGAAATAACTCAAGATTGAAATTGAATTTAACATTGAAACTCATAGGATAGTTGAACCTTAGTATCAAGACAACACAAACTTAATGACGTCTTAATGACGTCATCGGGCATCGAATTATAATAAATCAAAATTTATCGTTGTAAAATTCATAACTCGGGAACCATTTATTGGATTTTTACTATCTACACATCATCGGATAGCTCATTTAAAGTTCGACGAACGCTACACAACACCTTACACTCTTTGACCTTGACTTCCGGTAATATCTTATCTTATTAATTATCTTTAAAACTACTGAACATTTCACGTTCCCAACAACATATATAATTTTCATGGCCAGAAACTTCTTTAAATAAAAGTACTTGACTAAAAGAAAATCCGGCCCACGTAAAACTCCTTAAGGTTGGGACCACAATGGTCCCAGAGACTTGCACAGTCTATAAGTAACAACGTCTTGCACCAACACTACCATATCAGCTGCGTTCATGATCAATGTAAAAAAAAACCATCTAAAAGGTAGTCAAAAACTAATCACGCGCTATAAAAAATGTGACCCTATTTGACCTTGACTTCCGGTTTAATTTTTGAAAAATTCATAACTCCTGAACCAGGAATTGGATTGATAAGGTATAATGACCTATTCATTCAATCACTCACCACGAACACCGTGTTTTTGTAGTAGACAAAAACTCAAGGTCTAGTTTTAATTTAAACTTACACAAAAAGATTATTTATTTGATCATGGTATGATTTCTATTCTGTCGGATTTGAATTGATGCTGACCACCGTTCAGGTATATTTACATTTACTGTGTGTGCAAAAATCATATCTCGTGAACCAAAAAAGGTTGGGACTTTAAGCTAACCATGTACCTAGTATGTCGATATGAAACCGCAAAGGTTTTTGGGATGATGACGTCATCGATGACGTCATAACATTAAATCAATGTTTAATATTTAGAACAATCATATCTGGAGAACCATAATTGCTACACACAAGATATTTGGACCATGTGAAAAAGACCCTGGGAAATTTTTTAAATCGTACACAAAGTGTGACCCCCTATGACCTTTACTTCCGTTAATTATTATTATATTTGTTTAAGTTCGTAAAAAAGATGTTAGGAACCTAAAAAGCCTCAAAAACAACATTTCGCTTTTCATTCCCACCCCCCCCCCCAAAAAAAACAAAAAACAAAAACAGCCCACATCTCTATTTAGTCATATTTCCAAAATATTGCTAGAAACCCTCCATAAAACGTGTTGTCCCAGGATATGGGTGATTTCCGATGTGGCTATTTAGTACACAGCCTATTGAGCCAGTTGAACCCGCTACATGGGCATATTCTTAGACGCGGAGTCCCCATACTCTGTGCACAAGCAATCGGTACAGGAATATGGCCATATCCCGGATTAACCACGGCGCAGTGCTCAGTGCACATTGCAATATAGGTACAGGACAATAGCCATATCCCGGATCAACCTCGACGCAGTGCATGCTCAGTGTTGCACAATGCAATGGGTACAGGAGGAGTATACCCATATCCCGGATCAACCACGGCGCAGTGCTCAGTGCACAATGCAATAGGTACAGAATAATAGCCATACCACTGATCAACCACGGCGCAGTGCACAATGCAATCCGTACAGGAATATGGCCATATCGCGGGTCCACAGCACCGTAAAAAAAGTTGGGATGGGATGTGTTCCACATCCAAAATTTGAGCGTCATGCCGAACACCTTGTTTTTGTTTAACAAAAATTTAAGTCTAGTTTTACATGTTTTTGTTTGAAACGAGTCAAACGACTCGCCTTAACATTCATTGTAGCTATCGTTACATTGATGAGCTAGGTCGGGGCGACATTTAGGTCATGTTTGGGGCTACATTTAGGTCGGGGCGACATTTAGGTACAGGTTTGGGGCTACATTTAGGTCCGGGCGACATTTAGGGCTTGGGCTACATTTAGGGGCCGCACACATGAGGAAGTGTTAATCGAGTCTTTACTAAAATGAAACACCAACGTTCAAACATCCTGAGAATGTTGTTAATTTTCTTAAAGTTTTCGTACAAAAAATGCGAATCTCGTGTTGGTTTCGGAGGAATGAATATGACATTTTTGTGGAAAAAAAATCGTCGCTACCAGTCACACCCCTCGACTTCTCACACCAAACAACCCACCTTTGCAAAATTGCTTTGGTCTCATTTACTTTTTAGTGAAAAACAATGAACACATTCATAACTACGCGCTTATTTCGAAATATTAAACAATGATAGGTTTTTTTTCCCTTAAAGGCACTTGGCACTGGTATTTTGTAAAAATAAAGCAAGAAAAATCCCGTTTTTGGATAACCAAACCAAACGTACAGGCTCACTACTTCCTTAGTACTTGCACATGTGTAGACGTAAATGCAAGCAAAGTCGAGGGGGGGGGTCGATGTTCGATCAAGGCGGCGAAGTCTTCCTCGATTGACGTCACAAAAAGGGATGGGCGGAGTCATCCCCCAAACAACTTTATAACTTATAACTAGCTTACCCACTAAAAAATCCAATGTCAGGGCAAGTGTTACAGTGTCGGGTGCAAACGAAGACAGGATCATTCCAGCGGTGACCAGAACTCCGCCAAACATGACGACTGGTCGGTCTCCAAACTTCTTTGCCAAGGGAATCGAAATGGGTGCTGTAATTAAATTAGATAGGCAAGAGGATTGGACGGGAGACATTTTGTTCGCTTATCTTTTTCGGTATAAGTTTTTGTTAAAGTATTTAAACCATTATGTACCGTTGGCGCACGCCTTGGGTGCATTCTCGCCCCCTTACCACATGAGCGAAGCAGTTAGGTGAATTAAATGAATTCGAACTTACACAGTACGTCCGCAACACTCTCGACCGCTCCAAATATTGAGCCCAGCATCCATGTCTTCGTAATAAACTGGTCTCGCGTTGGATCCAGAACCATTCCAAATGCTTTCACAATCATAAACGTAAGGAAGTTCTGCAAAAACACCGCAGTGGTGGTAAAAACGCCAACTGTAAACTGCTTCATATTGATTACATAAAACCTTATGCGAGTTACAAGTGCAGTCAGTGATGTACGTCTTTTAATTGTCGTTTTTTGACATGCACGGTCGCACACACATAATACACAGTTGCATATAACCCAAGTTAACAAACGGAGTCCGTCAGGACTATACACACGCACACACGCAAACAGTCCACGCACACAGTCCGTCAGGATGTCAGCCTTGATCCTTCTGTAACCAAAAGTTTATACTTCTTTTCCCGTTGGATTAAACGGTTTTTGTAAACATGACCACAATGTATTCAGGACTCGAATTTTGGTAAGAAATCCACCAGACCGCAGGGGCTTGTTGTTCAAAATGTTTACTGGACCAGAATTGCTTTTACAAGACCAGAAATCTTCCTGACACAATTTAACATGCATTTACCAGTGTTTATTTCTCATTTTTCTTTATACTTCATGACTCAATAGAATTGAAGGTTATTTTCTCAGACGGGTCATTCCATGCCAAATCACCTAAAATTCTGAAACATTTCTGAGATGACCCCCTAAAAATTAAGCCCCGCCCCTTCAATTTGATATTTTGTAATTAATGTTGTTTGCTTGTTGTCCTTATTCCCCAGACAAAACATTTATCATTGGAAGAGTGACAGTTACAAGTTGAAATCTTTTGGTAAGTTTTTTAGATCGTTTATAATCGGAAAATCCTGTATTTTCTATTATTATTATAATGCTATTTTGTATTCTATAGTCATTCTCGTTTAAATCGTTATACATATATATTTTTAATTTGTCACCATGCATCGGATAGGCAGGAAATCCGTCTAATCCCTTGTCGTCTTGAGAGAGAAAAAATTGTTCAGGATAATTTATAATTATAGGAATAATGTTTTAAGGCTTTGGCGTTTGGGTTGAAGTCTGGGCAAAGGTCTGAATGGTCTATTATGCTCATTCTTGAACTGTTTTAATGAGTTCTTTCCCAACTTATTCCGTCACGTTGTGAAAAACAGAGACATGCCTGCAGAGTGCAGAGTGTTGTACACAATTCACTGTAAAGATAGGAATTTGTCACTTCATGAAAACGCTGAACTTGAACTAATACAAACATCATAGTTATGCATATTTGGCGACCCCGGTGGTTTTTTTAAAAATATTATTTATTGAATTTATAATGCGCACTCTCACGGACCAGCCTGTCCGACGGCGCATTACATTAAACTCCAGTGAACATTTTAAGCAAAACACTAAAATAAACACACAAAATGACAGAAAATACATCAAAATACTGAATAAAAGTATACATACGAGTCTACGTAGAGTGTACATAAATGTACACAGACACACGATTACAAACTGAAACCTACATAGTACAGTGTTTAAAGCACGAAACTGCAAATCAGCATTTTAAGAAAAGGAATAGTTGATTATATTTGATAATTTATTGACATGTGGGTGCACTGTCTATTATTTAGTTATTTATTTATTTCTTATTTCAACTGGGTGGCCCATTCAGTGGTGGTCTTCCATGGGTCCCAGCAAGTACAATACAAACAAGACACAATACACAAATTAAGCTTAGTACAAAAATAACCATCAATCTAGGAAATACTATACTCTGGTTATTTAAAAATTTAAAACGGCTGATGCTGCCAGCAGGCAGACCTTTAAGAGTTGTCGGAAGGGCATTCCATGCTTGGCTCCCCCTAAATCTGAAAGTTTTTCTGCCTGCCTCTGTCCCGGGGAATGGAAGTATAACGTTCCCGGCTGTGTTGGCTCTAGTGCGGTGATTATAATTATCAGACACTTTATTAAAAACATTAAGATAAGAAGGGGCCAGCCCTGTTATGCATTTAAAAACCATTGTGTTCAAGTGTTTCTTCCTACAGAAACTTATTTTATCCCAACCTAGTGTCACGTATACATCATTGGTGTGAGTTCTTTGGGGAACCTTGAGTATAACCCTCCCAGTTCTATTTAAAAGTTTATCGAGGCTATCAAGATGTATCTTAGAGGTGGTATTCCAAATAAAGTCACAGTAGTCAAACTGAGGAATTATCAATAATTTGACCAAGAGATTAAGAGTGTCTAGTGGGAGAAATTGTTTTAATCTATTAAGAACACCAAGCCGCTTGGAAACAGATGAAGTAATATTGTTTATGTGTTCAGACCATTTCAATTGAGGATCAATATGGAAACCTATAGATACTTGATGCAAGGTGTCTCATCAATAGGCATATTCAGTACTTGCCCGAGTCCTGTAAAAAAATATCACAGGCTTATTACTCGGGTGGGATTCGAACCCACGACCCTTGCAATTCTAGAGCAGTGTCTTACCAACTAGACTAACGAGATCTTTTCATGTTCTGATGAACACATTTGAAAATCTCCCTGATTATGGAAACTTTGTCCCTGTTATGTTGAATGTAACTCTAGATATCTCCTTGATTGTTGCATAAAAGCTCCCTGATTACAAGATGCAAATGTTGGCAGCTCTGTATTTGGTGTAGTGCTCCCTTCTACAAAAATAGCTTCCCGGCGGCGGCACTGCTGATTTGGTGTGTTCCTCACTGAATTCCAAGGCATCTGAAGGTGTAACATTAATTGAATGATATTGAGCTTCAACATTCGCATACGCAATGTGAGTCTGTCAAAACACTGCAGTGATGTTTCCTTACCAGGGCATTGCAGCCATTTACTAAACTCTATCGGCGAGTTGCTGATCAGAGAGGTGTCAAAGTAGGTGACTTTGAAGTGGCGGTTGGGTGTACGGTTGGTCACACCACCCGGTCGAACCTCGGTGCACTTGCAAGGATCCTCAACCGGGATGAACCACTGGTATCGATGGGGGTGATTTCGGATCCGGTTCTTGTCCCATCCAACATACCATCCCTTCAAAACAAAACAAATGTAAAACTAGACATTGAGTTTTTGTTTACTACAAAAACACGGTGTTCGTGGTGAGTGATTGAATGAATAGGTCATTATACCTTATCAATCCAATTCCTGGTTCAGGAGTTATGCATTTTTCAAAAAAAAATTAACATCAACTTCCGGTTTTGACCGGAAGTCAAGGTCAAATAGGGGTCACATTTTGTGTAGCGCGTTTAGTTCATGAAGACGTTTTAGATGGTGTATGGATTGTAAACCTCCAACAATTTGTTGAAACATTAACTTTAACTTTCCGGTTTGAACCGGAAGTCAAGGTCAAATGAGGTCACAGTGTGTAGCGTTTCTTAAATCTTTGGAGCCCTTTCTGTTGATGTATAGATGATACCAATCCAATGTGTGGTTCAGGAGTTCTGATTTTTTCAAATATTAAATTTCATCTTCCGGTTTGAACAGGAAGTAAAGGTCAATTGGGGTCACATTCTGTATATTGCTTGTTAAGTTGTTACATACTTGTCCAATGATGTATAGATTGTAAAAATCCATTGTGTGGTTCAGGAATTATGAATTTTGAAACATTAAATTTCAACTTCCGCTTTGAACCGGAAGTCAGGGTCAAACGGGGTCACAATAAGTGTATCGTATGATACGAATTTTGTGAATTTTTCAAATTCCGGTTTGAACCGGAAGTCAAGGTCAAATGGGGTCATACTTTGTGTAGCGTTTGTTGAAAGTTTAACGACCTATCCGATGATGTATAGATTGTAAAAATCCAATATGTGGTTCAAGAGTTATGATTTGTTTACAAATATTAAAATTTGACTCATTGTAATTCAATACCTGATGACGTCATCATGACATCATCAAGTTTGTGTCGTCTTGATATTGAGGTCCAATTATCTGGTGAGTTTCAATGTTCAATTCAATTTTAATCTTGAGTTATGCCCCGAAATTCATTTTTTAAAGAAAAACAAACAAAGGCAAACTTTGACTTTCCGGTACGACCGGAAGCAAAGGTCATACGATTTTTGCGTTAACTTTAGAAATGTTGCCCAAGTCTTGATCTATCCGATGCTCAATTATGAACATCACAGCTTTCAAATTCAAGGAGATACAGCCAATAGAAAATGGTCATTTTCAACTTTAAAACCCTTGTAATTCGACATCGTGACGTCATCAAATCTGTGCCGTCTTCATATTGAGGTTCAATTGTCTGATGAGTTTCAAGGTTCAATTCAGTTTCAATCTTGAGTTATGTTCTAGAGAAGAGTTCCAGGGAAGAAGAAGAAGAAGAAGAAGAAGAAGAAGAAGGAGATGGAGAAGAAAAAAACCCCCAGAACAAAAACAAAGAGGTGTTCGTGCTCATATTGCACGAACACCTAATAAGACGACTGTAGACTAATTGTCAGGATACTTTCACCACGTGAAGGAGATGGCCGAGCAATCTTGTAGGCCTAACCATGTCACTTTGCAAAAGGGCCCCATTTTGCAGCAGGCATAAACTGTTCGTGCTTTTTTGTTGTTTGTCTTCTTTTTCTATCCCTCCTTCTTGCATATAAATAAAGATGTACCGTACTTAATGTACTGTTGTTACCTTTAAAATATTTTCCTTTGCAAGATTTGTTTCGTGAATTTGCAAAACTGTGGCGAGTTTTAGCAAAAACAATTCTTCAATCTGCTTATTTTTCTGATCGTGGAATACATAAAAGACAACAATAAATAATGTCGACCATAACTGTACAACGGGTTCACCTGTTTAAAACATATACGGTTTTTCTCTTGTGTTGCTTCCTCCATTCAAAAAACTTTATGTCATATTCAAAGTCTTACCTTGAGAAATTTGGGTAAGAAGAGAGACAAAGATCAAAATCCTAGCGGCTTGTAGAAACGCTGCCATTTTTCTTTGAGTGCAATTGTGTCTGTGCAACTGACAGTCCTTCAGTATACTGCCTGACACTCTACGTGTCGTCAACAGGTTTTATAATTGGACACCTTGCCTATCGATCACCATGGTAAATTGAGCAATAGACAGATATGGCTATTATTGGAAGTATGGCCATACTTTTTTAAACAATGTTGTCTGTATATAAGCTCAAGACTTCTGATGCATGGCATCAAAATGTAACGTTAACGGACACATGCGCGAGTTTGCCCCCCCCATGAAAACACATAAAGAAAGAATTTACATAATGTTCCTGAAAGTTCAAAATAACACACAAGCTGACTCGTGACAGGTTTTTGTAACTGTTACTTAAAATATTATATACTTGGAGGAATGCCATACTTAAAAAAGCCACGATGTTGCTTCTTGTTTCCTTTTTTATTCTTTTATTTTCATTTCTCTCTGCTGGTACGCTGAGGTCACCAATCAGTGAGGGCGCTGCTTGAGAGTGTGACGTCATATGCAATGGGTCTTTTGCGCACCTACGCGCAGCGCATGACGGACACAAGAGTAGCATGTAGAAGTGGGGATGGAGAAGCGGTCATTCACACCGTCGGACATCAAAACGTGGTCAAAATACCTCCCCTAATTATCAAATGCAATAATTATGCGTCTTTAGCTTTGAACATGAAGTTTTCTCAATATCATGCGTTGGTGATATTTATTGTGCAAGTCTTTGAAATGCCTTTTTCCTCATTGCAAAACCCAACCTTCCGCGTGCAATGTAAGACTTTTTTCTTCATTGAAAAAGTGCCTATTTTTCTGTAGGATGACACTAAAATGAGCTGTATTATTCCTGTTGTACTTCGAGGCAAAAACTAAGGAAGCTTGAATTTTCCTCAGATTAAATTCTACCGGCAACATAACTTTGTATTCTTATATTGACTCAGCCACCCATAACTTCGGAGTCCTTGGTGAGTTCAACTTCTAATCAAACGAGTGGTGGTATAACAGATGAGTATATCAGCACTGCTATATTTAAAAACCTGTACCATAATCATTATTATAAGCGAAATCATAATAACGTTTTTCATGGAACCATTTTACACCATCGTTGCTGTATAATAATCACCATTCTTACCACCCGAATACCCCCTCTTTTATTACTATACATACGGACGCTTTCTCATTATTTGCCAATATACTCCCCTACACTACACAAGGCCAGAAGCTGCTGTCAATATTCCAGACGGAAATATTTCCATACGGGATGGTACTAAAATGTACCGTATAACCCCTGAACTTGTTTATGACAACGCATAATTTTTTATTTCTCTTCGGTAGATAGCAATTCTCGATTTTGTCGAGTATCCTGGTGGTGTATGAGAACTTTGAATCTACTTGTGTTACATACATTTAGTACGTTTGTTATTGTTTATTAAAGTTTTATTGGGATTAGTTCATTTAAGTAGCATCCTCCAGAGATATTTTAAATTGTTAACCCAAAGTTGAATTGAAAAATACTCAGTCAGTTTCCCTTGTGTTAAAGTACTTTTTTATTCATAGGGGATTAGTATAATTATTCAGGTTCAAAACAATTAAAATGCAGTTCTTTAATCGTGATGAGAATGACGAGTTTAGCAAGTAGAAATTGCATATTATTATTATTGGTATTATTATACATCGTACAGCAAATTATGAAAGATAATATTATCGCTTGACATTTCGTTTTGAAAAAAGTGGTATCACCATGAAAAAAAATACCTCAGGAGTCGGAGTTTTTCACAACCATATCACTCTAGCGTCAATTCTTGTAAACTATTAACAATGTCAGGGTTTACGGTGTGTGGAACTGGGGGCGGTGAGCCTATTGCTCCTCTCACCTGTGGTTTGAGAATTTGTTCTTCCGAGGGGATCAAGGAAACACACACACATCTTGACTGTTGAAAAGTTTATTGAATATAATTTATTTGATTGGTTTCGTGGATCTAAGTTGGACTAATAATATGATTACATGTATATAAACTACGTATATCTAACTGGTATTTATTTAATTATAGTGACCATGGAATAACTAAAAGCAGAATACTAAGATAATTTAACTTTTACTGGAACTACACATTGTCGAACGGACACTTAAATACGACTGCGTGATTAGGCTGAACAACTAGGCAACGTCATGGTATATTAAAGGGATGAACATTCATTAAATGGATTTCAAGCGAAGGTGGCGTTTGCTTTGCTTTACATAGAAACATTTTGTTCGTATCCCCTCAACAATGACCAGCACTGCAACGTAAAATATTCTTTGAAAGCAGAAAACTGTTATCGCCATTTAAAAAAAACCCAAAACGGTAGCTTTGACAGGAATTAGAACAAATTCTCAAATTTTAAATGCGCTTTAAACTTTATAATAGTGTAATTTTGTTTTGCAGTATCTGTATTTTGTATCTGTTCTGTTGTCAGACATTCTCAATTACTGGGATCGCTCACAGTTGACATTATATGACCAATCACAAACAAAGTGGATGTCGTTCCAGCGGAGTCCGTTAGGACATGACTGGGAGTAGGTAAATAAGTAACGTTGTAGCAACGAATCTTTGTCGACTCCCCTGTACGTCTTTAGAACGTATGATGCAACGAAACGACGACGTTGTTGGCACGTATACACAACGTTGTGATGTTGTAAATAATCATTTAAAAATAATGTTGCAACAACGTATTTTTTTGCTAGTACCCTGGACGTTGTCACAACATCAGCCCAATACTAAGTTATTGTTTGCTATATCAGTTAATTATACAATAGTTTCATGAATATTGTTAATTGATATGTCAACATGATCAATTAATTACTTATATACAAACTTACCACGGTAGGTCCCTACTACACGTTGCCGTTACTTGACTTCACAGCACCTGTATACTATACATCGTACAGCATGTACTATATATACAACCCGATTTCCCGACTTTGGCAGTCATGGGTGTATATTGTTTTTAATTCTTTCCATTTAAATAATAGGCCTATTTCTGAATATAAAATTTCATGTTTAGAACTGAATTTTATTTGTCCATATGATCCTCTGATAGTTTAGACAATTACAAGAAGAAACCAGTACACCTAGTTCATAAATTTGGTAAATTTCGTAAAATATTTTGTATGAATTGTACAACTTCTAAGCCCAATCTACTAGTTTGCATATGTGATATTTACGTTGTCATGACGTTGTCGTATGTCCAATAGTTGTTAGCTAATAAATGTCTTCCAAAACCAAACGAGCTGCTTGAACTATTTAACACATGGTCTAAACATCGCCAATACAAACTTAAATACAACGCCAAACGATGTCATGGTCAAAACATAAATACTATGTACGTTGAAATTAAACTAATGTCACAACGTGATGGTAAAAACAAAGATACTACGCTGTGATAAAACTACAAGTCCACAGCGTGATGGTTACAATATAAGTTTGAAGGTTGAGACAACGTAGCTGTCACAACTTGAATAGTAGGCTACTTTTTTCTTTGCAATACCAAAATACAACGTCAAGACAACGTGACCGCCGCGATTTAAATATGACGTTTTGATAAAACCAAAATACAACGTGCAGACAACGTGCTCGTCACAACCTAATTACTACATTTTAATGTTACCAAAATACAACGTGTAGGCAACGTGCTCGTCATAACCTAATTACTACGTTTAAATGTTACCAAAATACAACGTGTAGACAACGTGACCGCCACGATTTAAATATGACGTTTTGATAAAACCAAAATGAAACGTGCAGACAACGTGCACGTCACAACATAATTACTACGTTTTATTGTTACCAAAAAACAACGTGTAGACAACGTGCTCGTCACAACCGAATTACTACATTTTAATGTTACCAAAATACAACGTGTAGGCAACGTGCTCGTCACAACCTAATTACTACGTTTTACTGTTACCAAAATACAACGTCAAGACAACGTGACTGCCGCGATTTAAGTATGACGTTTTGATAAAACCAAAATACAACGTGCAGACAACGTTCTCGTCACAACATATTTACTACATTTTATTAAGACCAAAATATAACTTATCGACAACGTTGTTGCCTTAACTTAAATACTACGTTGTAATAATACCAAAATACAATGTTGTGAACACGTTACATATAAAATCTTTCGGTAACGTTGCATAAATTACCAACATGCAACCAATGTACAACATTGGTTGAAGATCATGTTAAGATCTGACGTTCTTGCAACGTAGTCAAAACGTTGTCATCCCACCAACCAAATTGCAACCTAATCACAACGTTGTGCAACGTTGTAACAACGTATTGTGTTCGTTGGGTCATGGCTCTGCTTACTACAGAATTCTGCTCTTAAGGGCTCATGGCTCTGCTTATCACAAAATTCTGCACTTCAGGGCTCATGGCTCTGCTTACTACAGAATTCTGCTCTTTAGGGCTCATGGCTCTGCTTACTACAGAATTCTGCTCTTTAGGGCTCATGACTCTGCTTACTACAGAATTATGCTCTTTAGGGCTCATGGCTCTGCTTACCACAGAATTCTGCTCTTTAGGGCTCATGGCTCTGCTTAGCCACAGAATTATGCACTTCAGGGCTCATGTCTCTGCTAACTACAGAATTCTGCTCTTTAGGGCTCATGGCTCTGCTTACCACAAAATTCTGCTCTTTAGGGCTCATGGCTCTGCCTACCACATAATTCTGCACTTCAGGGCTCATGGCTCTGCTAACTACAGAATTCTGCTCTTTAGGGCTCATGGCTCTGCTTACTATAGAATTCTGCTCTTCAGGGCTCATGGCTCTGCTTACCACAGAATTATGCACTTCAGGGCTCATGGCTCTGCTTACTACAGAATTCTGCACTTTAGGGCTCATGGCTCTGCTTACCACAGAATTCTGCTCTTTAGGGCTCATGGCTCTGCTTAGCCACAGAATTATGCACTTCAGGGCTCATGTCTCTGCTTACTACAGAATTCTGCTCTTTATGGCTCATGGCTCTGCTTACCACAGAATTCTGCTCTTTAGGGCTCATGGCTCTGCTTACCACAGAATTCTGCTCTTTAGGGCTCATGGCTCTGCTTACCACAGAATTCTGCACTTCAGGGCTCATGGCTCTGCTTACTACAGAATTTTGCTCTTAAGGGCTCATGACTCTGCTTACTACAGAATTCTGCTCTTCAGGGCTCATGTCTCTGCTTACCACAGAATTCTGCACTTCAGGGCTCATGGCTCTGCTTACTACAGAATTCTGCTCTTTAGGGCTCATGGCTCTGCTTACCACATAATTCTGCACTTCAGGGCTCATGGCTCTGCTTAGCCACAGAATTATGCTCTTTAGGGCTCATGGCTCTGCTTACCACAGCATTATGCACTTCAGGGCTCATGGCTCTGCTTACCACAGAATTCTGCACTTCAGGGCTCATGGCTCTGCTTACTACAGAATTCTGCTCTTTAGGGCTCATGGCTCTGCTTACCACAGAATTCTGCACTTCAGGGCTCATGGCTCTGCTTACTACAGAATTCTGCTCTTTAGGGCTCATGGCTCTGCTTACTGCAGAATTCTGCTCTTTAGGGCTCATGGCTCTGCTTACCACAGAATTATGCACTTCAGGGCTCATGGCTCTGCTTACTGCAGAATTCTGCTCTTTAGGGCTCATGGCTCTGCTTACCACAGAATTCTGCACTTCAGGGCTCATGGCTCTGCTTACCACAGAATTTTGCACTTCAGGGCTCATGGCTCTGCGTACCACAGAATTCTGCACTTCAGGGTTCATGTCTCTGCTTACTACAGAATTCTGCACTTCGGGCTCATGGCTATGCTCACCACAGAATTCTGCACTTCAGGGCTCATGACTCTGCTTACCACAGAATTCTGCACTTCATGGCTCATGGCTCTGCTTACTACAGAATTCTGCACTTCAGGACTCATGGCTCTGCTTACTACAGAATTCTGCACTTCAGGGCTCATGGCTCTGCTTACTACAGAATTCTGCTCTTCAGGGCTCATGGCTCTGCTTACCACAGAATTCTGCACTTCCGGGCTCATGGCTCAGCTTATCACAGAATTCTGCATTTCAGGGCTCATGGCTCTGCTTACTGCAGAATTCTGCACTTCCGGGCTCATGACTCTGCTTACTACAGAATTCTGCACTTCAGGGCTCATGGCTCTGCTTACCACAGAATTCTGCACTTCCGGGCTCATGGCTCTGCTTACTACAGAATTCTGCACTTCAGGGCTCATGGCTCTGCTTACCACAGAATTCTGCATTTCAGGGCTCATGGCTCTGCTTACTGCAGAATTCTGCACTTCTGGGCCCATGGCTCTGCTTACCACAGAATTCTGCACTTCAGGGCCCAATTTCATAGAGCTTCTTAAGCAGAAAATATTGGTTAACAATTGTCCGCTAAGCAGAAAAGAGCAGGATACCAGTCATAAATTGTGCAAGTGACATGGTAGTTTAGCTGGTAACCTTATTCTGGTAAGCAACATTTTGTTGTGCTTAGCTACTTTTAGTGCTTAAGCATGCAGCTCTATGAATTTTGGCCCAGGGCTCATGGCTCTGCTTTACCACTGAATTTTGCACTTCAGCTAGGGCTCATGGCTCTGCTTACCATAGAATTGTTTGCTTAGGCCTACGGTCACAATCCACTATTATTTGGTTAGCCCCAATTTGTGTTTCGCTATCTGAAGTATAAGATAAACAAAAATTATGGTTAAGCACAAATATCAGTTCCTTATTCCCAACCTTTGCATGAACAAGTTTTGCTCATCTGCAGACCTCACTTCTTTCTGCACTGACGCCAGATTGACCTATTGAGTACTGTATAATGTACTTGCATATTATTCAACTTCCACAAATTCGTTGCTGTTGACAGTATAATTCCCTACAAGGCTAGATCCTTGAGATGTATTTCAGACCTATCGTACTTTCAGAGATTATAGATCATGGTTAGGGATTATAGTTTTCCAACATTATTTTTTTGTCCGTGTACTTTTGCTTTGAAGACGAAGTACAGAATTGATCAATGATACTTATCAGGAGAAAATTTTATACAATTTAACCTGAAAGGTTTACTTATTATAATGTCCATACTAGTACCAACTCTCCAGAGAAATATTTACATCTAAAATGCTGCCAAAGTCGGAGACGAAAAAGAATGAAAACAGCACAATCCATGGTATACAGTGCAGTGGACGCCTATTAATTATTTGATCGCGAGTAAACACAGTTTGTTATAAACAGAGAGTAAACCAAATTTGAGTTTCAAACAATAGTTTTAGACGGCCAAACCCAGAGCTCTCTGCCGAATGAAAATTTATTCTAGATGAGACGTTTCCAACAGTTAATTTAATGACAATTTAACTTACAGTGGCTCTAAAGGTAAACTAAGAAAAAACTGACATTGAGTTTATGTGATATCACAAAAACTAGGTGTTCGGATTTGTGAACAGCAGGTAAATATTATAAGTAAAATCAAATATAAAACATAAACACGAACATAAAAACTATTAAATAGAGCTTTCAATATATTCTATGTAAACTTCCGGTTTGGACAGGAAGCCAGGTCAATTCAGGTCACTAAAAATATAGAGAACTTTCATACATTCAAGTTTCACAGACAATGCAAAGATTTAAATTATTCAAAACAGCTGTGGTTCTCAAGATATGAATTTTTGAAACAATAAAATTCAATAAGCGTAATTTAAAAATCGATGGCGTCATCATGACGTATGCTCCAATGTCTTCCCCTGCATGGGCATTGAGATTTAAGTGGGTGCTAAGTTTAACACTATTTTGAACTTGCAACAGGTTTTCCGTAAAATTGTACATTTTTAAAACTTGTCACGAGAGGGCGCTGTTGAGGACGATGACATCATTTAACATCCAATGGAGGGCCAAGTGTCAGCATTATTTCATACACAAAACCCATGTCAAAAGTCCGCTTCAAATTTTCTGTGGTCCTTCATTATGACGTATTTTATTGTTAAAATAGCTGAGGTCAGGAGATATGAATTTTTGAAATATTGAAAATTTGAATTAATATTATTCTACACCTGATGACTTCAGCGGTGTCATCTACTAGTGTAGATCTAAGTTTGAAGATAAGTTTAAAGGTTGTGTGAGCTTGGGTGCTCATTTTGACTTTTAACGAGGTTTTGCGTTTACGGCTATACTAAGGACGAACCAATCCTAATGCAAATTAAATGCTAATATTGAACCGATGAGCAAATTATTTATTGTTAGTGAGGCTTATCTCTCCGTTTTTCATCTATAAGAAGCAAAACTTATTTTTTAGAGGAGAGAATATTTAGTTGTTTTCTGTCGTGTTTGCATTCGTAAAAGCCAAAATGTCTCCTATGAAATTTATATTTTGAATTTTTAGACGACTTTTAAAAATGCATTCTAAACACACTTCAGTTTCAATTTTGATTTATTGTTACGTAGAAATCCTTAGGCCTAAGGCTCTGTTTTTTTCCTCTGAGAAGAACAAACACCTTTGACGGAACCTCAAGGATTTCATTTAAGTAATCAGTGATCGGTTACCTTATTATCTTCTCAAATTCCATGGAACGTTTTTAAAAGCAGGTCATTGGGCCGAGGCATCGGCAGTTATCAGATTATTTTTCCTGAAGATCATAAAAGGATGCCGGTGACTATGTACAGTCTTATTTTATCCGGCCAAATGACATGTATTTACAATCATTACGCCATAACCCGCCGCATTGTAAAAAAAACTATTTCAAGAACAAAGCCTTGTGCGGGTTGACATTGAAGTTTGAAAAGGGTCAATATTTTTGTTGGAGATTTAAAACAAAAAGTATGACTGAATACCCAATAACAAAAAAATATTAGATTGCAAAACCAAAACACAGAAGGATTTTACTGTTCTAAATTATCATGGTGTGTGTGTGGGGGGGGGGGGTGGTCTCTACCTGTTGAAACTGAGGGCTTTAATATAAGGGGTCCGAGTGTTTTGACAGAGCGAGACGCACTCGCTTTGCTTTCTTGTATAAAACCCAATAAGCCATTTTGATATGGTGGACACAATATGACACTATTAGGTTGGGGTAAATTTGTCTGTATACACCCAAACCAAACAGTGCACTCCTATAGTGTCCACCATATCTCAAAAAGGCTAATGGCGACGTCACTAAAAAAACAATGGGAGAACAAAGAGAGGTCCTCGATTTATCGGGTCGAAAAACGTGCGTGGGCGTAGGCCAGAAACTACACAGGGGACCGGAAAAGACGTGTTTTGGACTTGGATGTAAATGTTTGCAACGGGGGCAGGTTCTGCCTCTAATCCCCCCTTTTGGTTCAGACAAAAACACTCACACCCCATCCCACCACACTTTATTTTCTGCGTATACCTCTTTGGGTCTTACTTTGTTTCACCCATTTTCGTTGCTATAGATTGTATCGGTTGCAAGTTCCCGGGAGGAGGGGAGCTTTACAACACACAAAACTGTTGACCAAAGGGTCGTCTGAATTCGGTCTTACTCGGTGTTTTTGCAAAAACAGATCGAGTGAACCTTTGTTCAACTGTATACTAATGTTTCAAATTGAATTTGGGGAGTCCGCAAACTGCAGGATTCGATCACAGACTCGGCATGTCGTGTTGACCGGCCTGTTCAGATCGTAATTCGAGTCCGTTGTCCAAACCAATTGTTTGTCCTATTACCGTGAAGAGAGAATTGCTTCTGAATTCATTTCAGCTCTTCATCTCACAAACGCTTATACTTTCCGAGAAAGCAGAGACAAAACATGTAGATTCTTTTACGAAGACAGCAGAATTATACAGTGTCAAGTGACAGGGATTGGCGAAGGGTAAATGGTGTAACCAATGGACGTAATATCACTATCTGGAAAACAAAAACAAATGTCATTTGCCAAATTTCGTATAACAAGTATTTTGCCTTACTCATGTTCTGTTTATGCAAACATGTTAGCGAGGTTCAAGACACAATCGATAATCATCAAATGGCAAATTATAGCTGACAACTTATCTGGTTTGTTTTGCGGGATAGATTTGTATTCTATCAACATGGCTGAATACAGTGTAGAAAAATACCTCATCAAAAACCTCCCGTCCAATTTTACACTTCTTTTCTGAATTGATCAGCTGACTTCAGTTCTCGCAAGTTTGGCTCATACCTTCTAGGCAATTTGAATTTGTAAGTCGTAACAAGTTTCGTCACAATTTTCGTAACAGGGTGAATGAAAGTAAACAGAGTTCCGGTACCGGTCTATGCAATTGGGTATAATAATGTTATTTCATATCCAGCAATCACTTAACCTTTGACCTCTTTTGTTTTATGGTAATTTCTCACTAACTGCAAAACAGTACCCTCGGTTTACCAAACAGGAGGGAAAAGTCTTTGGGAGCTTTATATGCAATATGGCATTGTTGGGACTTATATAGTCTGCATGAAAGCTTATTGAGAACCAGTGCAATTATACATGCATGATTCCGCAATATGATTAACAGATTAGGCCTTGTGCATCCATAAAACATTATGATCCCCTCAGATTATAGTTAGGGTAAAGGATTATGGTTTAATCCGTTGTTTAAGTCAGATGTTTTCATTCCTCTCTTTTTATTAAAAGCAAGTGGTTGGATTATAGTTTATTTTCTGAAAGTTCGTGCATCAGTGAAGATTCATAAATCCACCTCAATTCCGACTGGAATAAGTCACATCTGACCTGAATCTTTGTGCCACTTTAACGGTGTAATATTGTATTTTCATAAGTTTTTCTGTTCAAATTGTTTTGAAAGACACAAAAAAGCACACATTCACATCAAATTGCAAAAAGAATCGCCATATACGAATGATTTTTGTATTAACACTTTTTTGAGGAATTGCACAAAAATAGAACAATAAGAAAATTGTGCCATATATCGTGTCGAAAATAACCCAGATGGTTAAAAAAGGGTCATTAATTCAATTGTACATTATGGACCGCTGGGATTGAATGATTATGACGGTGGTGAAGATATTTTATTTCTGGATATTGGATGGTAGCTCTACATGTACAGGGACCGATTTCACAAAGAGATAAGACTAGTCTTATCTGAAGTTAGGACCAGTAACTGGTCTTAACTTAAGACTAGTCCTATCTCTTAGCATTGCCTAGGACTAGTCCTAAGTTAGGAAGAGTTTTGTGAAATCGACCCCAGGACAGCATGCCATTTAAAATAACAAAAAACACTGTATTCAAATTGCACAAAATAGTGTGGTTTTTTAATGTATTTTTATTGGAAATAATAAAAACCAGACCCGCTGATCCTTCACAGAGGCATTGGGGACAATTCGCCGTATTTTTGACCGCGTGAGGGCGTATGTGGACCAACTTCACGTGATGAAAAACCAGTAAACAACTGTGTGTTTTTGTTGGGTTTTTTGGTGTTTTTTTAAAATGTATTTCTTCATTGATGCAAGAAAATACGTACAGGCAATTAAAATAAGATGCAAGACATTCCCTGATTAAAGCGCCCTCATGTGGTCAAAAATATGGCCAACTGCCTCCATGCCCCTGGGCCTTGGTGCTCCAAGAAATTTTCTACAAATTGAATTTCCCTCATAGAGGTGATCTTTCGTTGGGAAAAACTGCCCTGCATTGATGTATCAAGAGCGGCTCTGACCTGTAAAACAAACTAAAGGTAGGCCAGATTCACGAACGCTCAACATTTAAGGTTAAATGAATTATCTCGATCTAAATTTGACTGTTGGAAATTGTCTATATGCCAAGTTGTTATTTAATTTAACAGTATAAATTATGATGGTTTTCCGTCATCCCCGTAATATTGTTGAATTTTGAATACAAAAATAGCCACCCTTTTTGTTTTTTTAATGAAAGCGAAATGTGTGACGTACTATCACGGACTTAAACACTGCGAGTGCTTGATACTGTCCGTGGTGATACGTCACGACTAATATGCATTATTCATGAGTTTGGAGCTTTTCTGGGCCATGGATGGAACGCTCATCAAATATGTTACTTTTGCTTGCATTTTATAAATGACTTCAATTGAATCATTACCTTGAAAGCCTACAACCTCACAATAATTGTTTTCCTTGCTATGAAGTCCTACTTTTAGCAAAAATGGGATGAACCAATTGAAATATTTCCATACCAGACCTATAAATTATCTGACTGCTATACTATACAGGCCTATACTTCAGTCTCTGTCCGCCTTCTTGTAGACGCAGCACATCAAACTTCAAATTTTCTTATCATCAAAACGACAAGAGTGTTTTCTTATCCTGCCATATAGGGCCTACATTGAGCTGAATGAGAAAAAAAACCAGAGTATGCATTTTTGAAGGCGGTATATTTATTTAGTGATGATGGCGTTAACATGAAAAGACGAGATAACGAGATAAAGCGCATCCTATACACACACAGAAATGCATTAGCAGCCTGTATTTAAAACCCATTACATTCACTAACAATGGGGTGAACAACTCACAGACACGTTTCCTGTCGTCTTGAGCATACAGTCTATTTAATCACTGACGCCCTTGCTCTGCAAAATTCAAAGAAAATGGGGAACTGCTTTCAGTCGGTAAAAGTGTACATTTTTGTTTAAAAATATTTAAAGGTATTAAACAGGATTGGTAGGGAACAAACATCGTTGTTTGATTTTAGTCTGAAAGCTTTCTGATTACGAACTTTTTACTATAGAACCAATTTTTTATGTGAATTATTTCCCTCTGAAATAATAATAATATAGACTCTTATATAGCGCAATTACAAAGAATGATCATTGCGCTTCAAACATTATTACCCCTGATCACTGGGCCATATATTTCATTCCTTAAACCATCTCAGCTCCCTGGGGAGTATACAGCCTTGAATGGAATCAGATTGAACGTTCTTGCAAAATGCCAGGATTTTTCTAAGAACAATGATCGAAGAGGGACAAATGTCTGGGGAAAAATTAGTGTCGGTTTGAATAGGAATGGATTTGTGATAATAATGGAACACAACACAACACACGGGTTTTTAATCACAGTTCTCTTCCGTTCGAATTGGTTGTGACAACAATTTCGAGCCAAATGATTGAAGTCATTGAATCAATAAAAGGTATATAAGTTACCTACTGTTGGCGAACTTCATTCTACACTGATTCAAATTTTGTTTTTTCAAGTATTCTCATGCAAATAATGATGAGAATCCAAAAAATAAAATATAAAAAAATGCTTGGATTGGTATCTAAGCCACAAATATATAAAATGAAAGAAATTAAAATACACAAACAAGGCGGGACAAGAGCAACAAACTCACAAAAGGTTAACTCCAAGTTAAAAGGAACTAAGCCTCTTTGCTCAATGTTTAACGTAAACAACTCAGTTCTCTGCGGTATTATTGAAGCTAGATCCCAGTAGATCTGAGTATTGACACAAACTCAACTGGGCATTGGAAAAATAACAAAACCACTTATCCGACAATTTACAGAGTATACTAACAGCTAACACAATAGACCTGTCACTTAGATGTCAATTTAAAACATTTAAACGTTGAAATATTGATAATTTTACACGCATAACAAAATTCTAACAGTCGAGGTCCTTGGAATTGAAGTATTTCATCATTTTTCTTATTCAGTTAGAAAGTTGAATGGACGAGGCCAGATATTGTCCTCAGCCTCATCCTCTTCGTTTTCATCTTCTTCCTTTTCTTAAAAGTAATTTCTTTAATATTGCCAAATAGCTTAATGGTCATCCCAAGGGGAAGCTAAGAGCCATCTTGGTTTATACCTTGAGGTATTGTGACCATTTGTACTGAGTGCTTTAAAGCTCATGGGTTCATAGCGTGACTTTTATAGTGAATGTTCATGTCTCTCGAGCTGGTCCTTCAGTCCACCAACATCAGCCCCGGAATAAAATACTTTGTTGGTCTGTTATCAAGATTTGCTTTGATGTTTGATTGTTGCTTTACTACAGAAAGAATAGGATGGGCGTCACTCAGCAGTAGATGTTTACAGCTTTTTTGGCGTGACCGTAGACGTCTGAAGCATTTTGGCGATACCGTAATGTTTGGAGCGCGTGTGTGTTACTGTAAACGTTTTGAAGTATTTGGGCGTTACTATATATACGTTTTGAAGTATTTGGGCGTTACCGTACACCTTTGAAGCGCTATGGTGTTACCGTAGACGTTGCAAGAATTTGGGTGATACCCAGTAGACGTTTGGAGCATTTGAGCGTTCAATGTCGTTTGAAGCATCTGGGTGTTACCAAATAGACATTTCAAGCATTTAGGCGTTATCTTAGACGTTTTAAGAATTTGGGCGTTACCTAATTTACGTTTCAAGCATTTGGGCGTTACCCGGACGTTTGGAGCATTTGAGCGTTATCATGTGAACGTTTGAAGCATCTGGGTGTTACCAAGTAGACGTTTGAAGCATTTGGGCGTTACCTTAGACGTTTCAAGCATTTGGGCGTTACCTAATTTACGTTTCAAGCATTTGGGCGTTACCGTAGACGTTTGGAGCATCTGAGCGTTATCATGTAGACGTTTGAAGCATCTGGGTGTTACCAAATAGACGTTTGAAGCATTTTGGCGTTACCTTAGACGTTTCAAGCATTTGGGCGTTACCCAATTTACGTTTCAAGCATTTGGGCGTTACCGTAGACGTTTGAAGCATTTGAGCGTTATCATAGAGACGTTTGAAGCATCTGGGTGTTACCAAGTAGACGTGTGAAGCATTTTGGCGTTACCCAATAAACGTTTGGAGCATTTGGGCGGTACCCAGTAGTAAAAACAAAATCAGATTTATTGAGCGCCTCACGCTGATCCAATGCTAATGGCGCTTCACAAAAATAACACTTCTTAGAGTTGACAAGTTATTTGACGCTTGGGCTGTCTATACCTAAATCAACTGTCACCTATACTCCTAGGGCTGAAACAGGGTTACCCCCTTCACAGTCCGTAAGGGTGTAGGCATGGATATCATCCACTAGGAGCCCAACTTTTTACGAAGCAATTATGGCTTGCTCAAGGGCACAAGGGGTTAGTGTCATGACTGGGATTCGAACCCACACGCTGCTGCTGACAGCACCAGAGCTTGGGTCCGGTGAACTAGAACGCTCGGCCATGACGACACGTCATGAAACTGTTAAAACGGTGTGATAAAAGTAGAGAGATCCACTGACAGGGCAGAATATCGGCCTAATTAAACTCAACCCAGATCGAGTGACAATCTGTCCAATCAGGTAGGATCAGGCTGGTGTACCGTAACACTCTGTCGTCTATCTGCCGCGGCATGCCGTCTCTGAAGACCCACGGAAAAGCATATTGAATTAGGATTTTTCGGTTCTTTTTACTGCGTGGCTTCTGCCTATTCTCATACGACTGTTTAAATAAAGCGTGTCCTCAATACCAATGTGAGATCCTCACCAATGTAGATCATGCACTTTTTCGACTACAAGTTTAGAACACTGATGCAAATCAAGAGGCCCCTTTCATAAAGGGCATACCAATGTTCATACGAAATAGCGTGTATGGATATCTTCCAATATTGACCGAGTGCTGGTTAAAACGTGACGTCACCAGCATCATCATCATCTGAATCTTAAAGGGGTACGTTGCCTTGGAATGGGCGATTTGGGCCATGAAAAGCGTTTGATATGAAATGAATGTGGTTGGAAAGACGTTTTGAAAGTAGAATATTTAATGATCCACACAAACATGCCTCGACATTGTGTGGTTTTCCTTTTACCTTGTGAACTAAAACAGTCCGCCAGTTTGTAGAGCCAAGTTTTTTACTCCACAAAATGGCGGACCGTGTTAGTTCACGAAGTAAAAGGAAAACCACACGATGTCGAGGCATATTTTGTGTGTATCATTATATTATATTATACTTTTAAAACATTTTCCCAACCATATTGATTTCATAACAAACGGTTTTTTTATAGCCATAAGCGCCCAATGTAAGGCAACGTGTCCCTTTAACGTCTGGGCCAAATTTCACAGAGCTGTTAAAGCAGAAAATAATGCTTTAAAAACATTCTGCTCAGCAAAAATGAGCAGGATACCAGTGAATTATTTGTATATTTAAAAATATATTTGAATTGAGGGATCGAGGACGTATAACATTGGCATGGGAGCGGGGTTGAATGAGTAAAATGGAGGGAACTGTTTTTGTTCTCCCTATAAAGTTCTACATAATTATTCAGTTTTATAAAAAAAAGAAAACAACATGAGACATTTCTGTGTGGTGTGCACAAAGAAGTTTATTATCACTTTACATGAAGTTGACAAAAAGCCAATTTCCTTTTAGAGCGGGTGCCCTTTACTAAATAAAGAAGTGCCTTTCTCATCTTACACGTGCAAAGTGTCGGGCAAGTTTGAGCCATTTATATATATACATATTTATTAAATACATTCTGTTTTTAGTCTTGTTGCATATTAATTCTGTGATAAAGAATAGCAAAATACATACATAAATCTTTCATTATTTTGTACTAGAACCTTACATTTTCTTTAAGACTTATTTCCTGCGTGAGTCAACTATGTGTAAAGCACCATAATTTTAGGCTTTGCTTAAATAAATCAAATTTGATTATTCCGTTCGTTTCGAAGTAATCGAATTTAGATGAAAATCCTTTTAAAGGCAGTGTATACTTTTGGTAATTGTCAAAGACCAGTATCTTCACTTGGTGTATCCCAACATTATGCATAAAATAACAAACCTGTGAAAATTTGGGCTCAATTGGTCATCGAAGTTGCAAGAAAATAATGAAAATTACCTCTTACTCTAAAACTGCATTACTTCAAAAAAGGGTCGTTTCTAACAATGTTTTTTTTAATACCAACAGCTCTCCAGTGCTTTTTACCAAAGTAAGTTTTGATGGTCAATAACTTGTGGAGTAATTACCGAAGGTATACCATCCCTTAAAGCGACCGCAATGATCAGTACAAGTAAAGTCTGTCCGGAGCCAATATGGCTCATCAGACCGGTGTTTATATCCAGTTTCCTTGACATTAAACAACTGAGAATATTTCTATTTCCCCTGGACATGATCCCAGTCCATCGCAGGTTACTCCCACGCTCTCGCCGGTACCCATTTGTACTCCGGGGTGAAGAGAAGCAATAATGGTTAAGTGTCTTTAAGGACACAAGTGTCACGACCGGGACTCGAACCCATACTCTTCTGGTCAGAAACACCTGATCTTGAGTCCGGTTCTCTTAACCGCTTGGCCACAACACACCACAGTGATCAGTATTAAAGGCTGTCTCAATTTACAATTTTGTTTGAACCCTGCGAGTACATTGATAATTGATATACAATTTCACTACTACATTCACAGGGGTGCAGTAGCTGGCAGTAGCAAGGAAAACGCGCTGTTTAAACTAATCGAAAACACATGTTTACATTCTCTTGGAAGTAATGTTCTCCTCTGAGGGTCTGTAGATATCAACCATTAAACAAAAACATATAAAACAATTAAAAACAAAATGTTTTTTTCCCCCATTCCATATCGGGAGGCTAGCTGATTTTGTTTACAGTAGGCTAATGCCCCGGGGATATGTAAACAAAAACATTGGGGTGAAGCGTTCAAACAACTGAACAAAGTTTCTCAGACATATGTTATTTTCCCTGATTGTTTGCGTTGATATGAAGATAGATGATACAAAAAATGAAAATGTTTGAATAAAGTATTAATTAGTTTTTAACTAATTAGTGATTTTTGTACTGTCAGATATAGTAATTAAGTATAGGGAAGGTCTATTCCACATAGTCAGGGCCCATTTTCATAAAGTCCGTTAATCAAAAAAAAATTGCTTATAAAATTTCCATGCTAAGCAAAAATCGAGCGGGGCACCAGTCGCAACGATGTAATCTTTACAGAATTTGGGCTGGTAATCTCTTTCTGCTAAGCAATATTTTGCTATGCTTAGCAAGTTTTTGCGCTAAGCCTGTAAGCACAAAAACTTGCTCAGCACAACAAATTCTTGCTTAGAAAAAAATAGGTTACCAGCCAGAATACTATACAGTTACCATTGCTGGGACTGGTACCCCACTCATTTCTTGCTTAGTAGAGAATATTTCTCAGCAGAATTTTCTGCTAAACAGCTTTATGAAGTTGGGCCCAGGCCGTGTCTGAATTGCGTTTCCGGTTGCGGCTGTGTCTATTGCTAAGGGTGTTTTTGAGGGCTGCCTGTGTGCGTGTTAGACCTATAACATGCAATCCAGCTGCAGCATTTGGAAATGGCCTGACAATAATACTACCCCCATGACAATGGAATAAATCAAGCACGGCCAAGCAGTGGCGAAGAATGGGATTTATTTTATTTTTAACTGTAAAGCTGTAAAAACTGTTTTTAAAATATTGACGTGACTGCAATATGGTGCATTAAAAAACTATTAAAAACTGACTTTCATTTGTGCATAATTTAAGGGAAATATGCAAATATGCTTTTAGCGTTAGTCAATTTTCATAATGTTAAAATATCAATAATTGCACACAAAATTATTCTTTTTGTTGTATCCCAACATATGCGTAAAATAACAAGCCTGTGAAAATTTGGGCTCAATTAATTGGTCATCGAAGTTGCAAGAAAATGATGAAAGAAAAAACACCCTTGTTGTACAAATTTGTGTGCTTTCAGATAGGAATAAAAACTTCTTGCAAGAAGTTTATATTATTTTAGTGAGACATTACCTCTTTCTCAAAAACTACGTTACTTCAGAGGGAGTCGTTTCCTACAATGTTTTATACTATCAACAGCTCTCCGTTGCTTGCTATACCAAGTAAGTTTTTATGTTAATATTTGTTTTGAATCATTACCAAACGTGTACGATACCTTTAAGGCATTGTTGAACACTCAATGTGATATATTTTAACGAGTGAACAGACGAGCCTTTCCACGGTCACGGTACCTTCTCTAATCTCTTTAAAGGTGCACCGGCCGGGTTTTGGCTTAAAATATTAAATTAACGATTTTCCGATTGACCAAATTTTAGAGGGCTGGCACCATGACTAAATCTTAATTTAGTTATTAATAGTACGCTCACCTCCATAGTTTTGTTGACCAAAAAGAGTTCATACACAGCCGGCCGTGTGACGTACATGGTTCACGTGTAGAAGTCAAATGTTCTGGGCCCAATTTTTCTGCTAAGCACAACTAACCAGGATACCAGTTACATTTTGTACATGAGAATTGTATTTAAGCTGGTAACCTTATTCTTGTAAGCATATTTTTGTTGTGCTTAGCTATTTTTTGTGCTTATTTGGGCCATGGGCCCAAATTTCATAGAGCTGCTTAAAGCAGCAAATACTGCTTAACGATTTTCTGCTAAGAAAAATTAAGCAGGATACCAGACACAATTGGTACAATGAATGGTATTTTCGCTGGTAACCTTAATGTGATAAGCAAGAATTGATTTGTGCTGAGCTACTTTTTGTGCTTGAGCAGATCTATGAAATTGTGCCCTGTACTAATAAGTGCGTGGTTCACAAAGTGTGTAATAGTCTGTTTACTGCGAGTGCATGTACAGTGATGCTGTGGTGAATCTAATAATACATATAGAAGACTGTGTCACGCTAGCTTACAGACCTATACTGGTTAACTTTGAATTGCTGACGTAATTTTGAGCTTGTCCTTTAAAGGCACTGTACACGTTTGATAATTACTCAAAATATATATTTGCAAAACAACTTACTTGGTCGAGCAACGGAGAGCTGTTGATAGTTTAAAACATTGTGAGAAACGACTTCCTCTGAAGTACCGTAGTTTTGAGAAAGAAGTAATTTCTCACTAAAATAATAAAATACTTCTTGCAAGACGCCTTTTATTCCTATCTGAAAGCACATAAATTTGTACAACAAGGGTGTTTTTTCTTTCATCATTTTCTTGCAACTTCAATGACCAATTGAGCCCAAATTTTCACAGGCTTGTTATTTTATGCATATGTTGGGATACACCAAGTGAGAATACTGGTCTTTGACAATTTCCAAACGTGTTCAGTGCCTTTAAAGTCTATCATTGCAATTTTCAATTGCGATAAAATGTCATTTTAGGAAAAATATTAATTTCTGTCCACCTACTATAAATCACTGACCCCCCTTTTCGTTCCCCGTCTCAACCCCGTATTCTCCGTTCTGTGTTCAGCGCTATGACAATCGAAACAAAGAACGGAGTATAATATAGGTCATAGGTTTGTTGAAGAACCAAAGGCCACAATTTCAGGCTGCGTTATGTACACAATTCATTTAATCAAATATACTTAACAATATTGGAACAGTTTACAAGCTTTGTGAATTTTGCCGCAAAGGTGAAACATTGTACTTTTTATTCTAATATTGATTTGTTAAGTCTTCGTTTCTGTAATAACGAAAGAATATCCTCAAGGGTCTGTATACTTTTGATTATGACTCTGAAAATTATTGGCAATAAAAACCTACTTGGTAAGAAGTACATCAGCTTTTGACAGTAGAATGCTTTTTGAGAAACTGTTCACTTCGAAGTTCTCCGGTTATGGAAAAAAATATCACTTTTTAACCCACAAAATTTGGATCTGAGAAACTTTACTGACAGTAACGTTTCTCAGCTTGTGCATTCCAATTGCAGATTATTCTTCCTGCGTTGACATAACCGCTCCAGATTTTCGGCAATTATCTCAAAAACGCTACCACCTTTTGAAATGAAATTTCCACAGGTTAGTTTTATGGTATTTATCTACAACTATATAGAATTGAAACAAACAGTGGGTTCCAATTACCAAACGTGTACAATCCCTTTAAGATTACTTGAAGTGAGTCATTTAACAACCATCTTGTTTATATTCCCTCTTCGGCATGATCCCTTTTTCTTCTTTTATAACAACTCCCAAAACTCCCGGGTCAGAATTGACCCTGTTCCGGGTCAGAATTGACCCTGTTCCGGGTCAGAATTGACCCTGTTCCGGTTCAGAATTGACCCTGTTCCGGGTCAGAATTGACCCGGAACAGGGTCAGAATTGACCCTGTTCCGGGTCAGAATTGACCCTGTTCCGGGTCAGAATTGACCCTGTTCCGGGTCAGAATTGACCCTGTTCCGGGTCAGAATTGACCCTGTTCCGGGTCAGAATTGACCCTGTTCCGGGTCAGAATTGACCCTGTTCCGGGTCCGGGGACCTGACCCGTTTCTGGGTTAGTATGACCGGGAACGTGTGTCAAAATGACCCAGAAAAGAGTCAAACTGCGCACTGAATCCGAGCTAAATTCCTTTTTTTTTTAACCAGTTCCTGATTAACCTGACCCAGAATTGGCTCGGACCACCTTTGGACCCGGGATCCGGGTCAATATGGTGACCGGGAGTTTTTAGAGAGTGAGTGGGGAATGAATTAACGAGTTTACACATCACCTTTCTTAATTTGTAAACTGGGTCGCGCGTTGGATAAATTTCAATACAGTTTAGCAGTATAGACCTTTATCACTCTGATGCAATCTTTTGTCAGACTCCTGAATACCAAACAGCAAGAATAGTTCTAATTCTCATTACACCAAAGGGTGCCAGACTATTTTTCCTTCCAGCCTCAGTTTGGTCACAATAGTTTGTATATGGAAGGGAAACAAGATGGCGGCACCGTGATAAAGGTATATTGGGTCAAGCCTTGCACGGTATAGCGTATTGTGATATCATTCTTACTTTCTAGTTGTCAGGTTCCTGAATACCAAACAGCAAAAATAGTTCTAATTCTCAATACACCAAAGGGTGCCAGACTATTTTTCCTTCCAGCCTCAGTTTGGTCACATTGGTTTGTATGGAGGAGAAACAAGATGGCGGCACCGTGATAAAGGTATATTGGGTCAAGCCTTGCGCGGTATAATAGCGAATTGTGATATCATTCTTACTTTCTATTTTGTGACGCTTGACTGTTTCGTTGTCGCGATCTTTCAACAGAACTGTTGGATCTTCGGTCGGGTTTACGGCAGCGAAGAATTCGAAGGAACGCCGCCTTGAATAACGGGTTGCAGACGGCGTAGCAGAATGGATTGACGAGGCTACTCAGGTGAGACATCCACTCAAAAAACTACAAAATAAAAAGGAAGAAGGGAAAGAAAAAGACAGAAAATCAAGAATTGGATATACAGGAGCCGTTCTCTTATCTTTATCTGGTCAGTGCCTAAGACAAATTTAAAGGCACTTTACACGTTAGCATAACAACTTACTTGGTAACGAGCAACGGAGAGCTGTTGCTAGTATTAAACATTGTATGAAACGACTCCCTCTGAAGTAACGTAGTTTTTGAGAAAGAGGTAATTTCTCACTAAAATAATAAAAGACCTCTTGCAAGAAGCCTCTTATTCCTATCTGAAAGCACACAAATTTGTACAACAAGGGTGTTTTTTCTTGCAACTTCGATGACCAATTGAGCCCAAATTTTCACAGGCTTGTTATTTTATGCATATGTTGGGATACACCAAGTGAGAACACTGGTCTTTGACAGTTACCAAACGTGTTCAGTGCCTTTAAAACTGTATTGAATAAAGTTTTCCAAAAAAGAAACTTGAAAATCATGAAAAAGGTTTTTGGGGTTTTGCTGCTGTTGCTTATTTGTCTTGTTTTACTGCCTAAATAAGTGTAGTCTGACGGAAAAGGCACTGGGACCCATGCACACACCAATGGTATTTCAAATAGTGGTACCGAATGTGTGACTTTACATAGGCCTATAAAATTGAAAGTCCCTCGCAATTTGTTTTTAAATAAAACATAAATTAATGAAAAATGTATCAAAACGTAAATTAAAACTTTTGTGTACGAGCGATTTGACCGGGTAACAATATTTTATACTGGAACAGCAAAATTGGGAAAAATACTTTTTGTTATAGAATGAGTTACAAGTACGTCATTTTATCTAGAATTGTATTTTTTGAAATTTTCTTTATACCAAGTATATATCATGAACGGATAGCAACATGCAAACACATCACTTACCCTTGACGTGTGTAGAGGAATGCCAAGGGTCGGTGTTATGTACGCTATTATAGGAGTTACAGACCAAGGCAATCCGGATACAACCATCATGATAAGAACCCAAGTTAATGTGCGGGTGGCTCGAATACTGGCCAGGCGGCTTTCTAGTTTCGATCTCTTCGAGAAATGCTTGATAACAGGCTGTTTGCTTTGTCGAGGAACTGCTTGGGTTACCTTGAGGGAATGTGTGCTTGGATTGTTAATTTCCTCCGTGTCTTCGTAGGCTTGATTTGTGAAACCTAACTCTCTAGACACGCTAAAAACTCCATTGGCGGACATAGATTCCGGACCGTCCTTCGCCAGGGAGTCTTCGCTGAGTGTGTCAAGAGGCGTTCTGTAGGCGTGTCTGCTGGCAGATGGGTCACAGTTTGTGTCGTGAGTCTTTTCGAGTGTCTCGGTATGCCCATTATTTAGGGCTTGAATGCTCTCTTGGATATTCATGATAGGCTGATCGCTGCTGTGGTCGAGGGTCTTCACGTGGATGTCTGTGGTTGGTGGTTCTTGACTTGGTTTGTGCGTCATCGCGTGGATGTCCTTGATAGGTGGTTCACAACTTTGGCTGATGGCCTTCGCCTGGATTCCATTGTTAGGAGGTGCATTACTCGGGCTGTATCTCTTCGCGTGCTTATCTTTAACAGTGTGTTTGTCCGAAAAGTCAGAACTGATACGCTCTCCAGTGCTTCGATGTTTGCCAAGGCCTTTCCGAATGACAGCTCTGTAGACGAACGCATAGAGAAATACTGTAACAACCATTGGTATCCAAGACATTGCCAGAACTGCAAACAGAAGTACATATTTGTGGAGACCGTAGGATGGATGGCATGATGGAGGTTGTACCTTAGTTGTCACCCCAGTGTAGGGAAAGATTACAACTAAAGGAGTCCAGATCAAGATTGGTACGATGTATGCGACGGCTGTCATGGAGTATGCACGTCTGGTTGACTTTCCTTTTAAATGGTTCAGCGGCATGTTCAGTGCCCAGAATCTGTCGAAGCAGATGATCATCGTCATCAGAAATGTGGCATGAAAGAAAACATGGTTGATGTAGACGACGACGAGGCAGGTGTACTCATCGTAAGGCCAGTAGCCTAAGAACCATTTCAAATTGAGTACGCCTGGTGTGATCCCTCCACTGACGAGATCGGCCACCGCCAACCCAATGATCAGGTGATTCGAGTAGGTGCGGAGTTTTTTGGTCGTGGCGTACGCCCAAATGACCAGGGCGTTCCCAATGAGAGTTATGACAAGCACCGTTGTGCATATGATAATCTTAAGAGTCAGATGTGGGAGTACGGGGAATGAGAACCCTGGAACGTTCTCAGGTTCTTCAGAAGATGACAGGTTGGCCAAATCGCTGGCATTTAGTTGTTCAAACTCATCTTCATATACATAGTATGTGTCATTCACAGTAGTCGGTAACAAAGTACTTTTAATGGACCACATCGGTGTAGTTTGTTGCAGGGTAGTGTTGAGTTCCATCGAAGTTGCAGACACGATTTCCATGATTACGTGCCTAACCCTTTCGAGAAAAAGTTGCTCCCGCAGAAATGTTTAAATAAAAATAAGCTACAGAGAGTCAACGTGTTCACCCGTTCTAAAATGTTTCTGTATCTCACTGGCTGTGTAAGGCAGGAGCGCACAGTTATATTACCACAGATGCGAGAAGGGAAGTGTTGACATATCGTGCGTCTATGTGACTTTATTTGGTACCATGGAGACACCCAATGCAAATCGCACGAGTCGTCGATTTCATAAACGGGTGAAATCATAATGAAGGTTCTGGATGTAAAGCAACTAGATGCAGCTTATCAATAGAAGTTAGGCTTACGCTTTCCAATTTACGTATGCATTCCCCTCACTGAAAAATGGACGTTTCTTTGACAACTGATGGTCATAATTTCTATCATTCAATAGTCGTGCGCTGCTGGGGTGAAGTTATAAACCATAAATACTTCCGATTTTAGAAATTTTACTAATTTTACTGTATAGGTATAATCTAATGATAGAACAAATTGACAATTCTACCCGGAGAGACTGTATATAAAAAATTATAGATACAATTCAAAGAATCAACAAAGATACGGCGTTATTTATATCTAGAAGTGAGTCTACTAATTCTGACACCATGGCAGAACAAGAATTTTCAAGAATTTTCTTGCCAACATAACGACAATTTGTTTAGTAAACAAGTTGTCGTCATGTTGACAAGGACATTCTTGTTGTGCCATGGTGTCAGAATTCACAGGTTTTCTCTTGTCATACTGACAAGATAATTTCTTGTAACCGGCTTGTTAATATCTTGTCCCATGATGACTATAGCCTTGTCATTATCTGGTCACAAAGGTGTCGTGATTACTAAATGATCTCGTTATTATCTAGTCAAAATCCTGTCATACTGACCCGTCTTTAGTGATACCGCTATAATGAGCGCATGCACAAAGTGAATGACGTCATTTTCTTGTCGAAGAAATATTATATTCTGTGTTACATACTTGGAATATTGTCAGCAGGCGCGGATCCAGGGGGGCGTGGGGGTGCACGCCCCCCTTTTTCATATAAAAAAAAAAAAAAAAAGAGGGAGAAAAGAAAACAAGAGGGAGAGAGAGAGAAGGGGAGGGAGACATGGGGCAACAAACTTCATTTATCATTTTGCTGCTTGGTATATTTTCACGCCCCCCCCGTCTGGAAAATCCTGGATCCGCCCCTGGTCAGTATGACTCAATTGTCTTGTTAACAATGCATGGCGAGATGTCATTTGGTCAACTTGACAAGGAATTCGCTCGCCATGTTTTCAGTGAGGAAATTGCCAAGGACAGGTATAACACCCGGTTAATCTTTATTGGACCCAATTTCATAGAGCTTTTTGTTATCTTTTTCCCATGTAAGCAATATTGTGTGTTTTTGTAGTGGGAAATGCATGTGCGTATGTCATTTCATAAGTGATGAAGACATTTTGACAGTGAGTGTGCGCGTTCACAATGTATTTGCATCGATGGTGAGTTTCTCATCTGCAATGGGCCTAAATTCATGGCTCTGCTTGCCACATAATACTTCGCTTATGGCCCGCAGAATCCTTTGATTTACAGTGCGCCATTATAGCGCAGAATTCGGTGCCAAGCAGTGCCATGAATGCATTGCAGGCATCCGCTGGCAAGGTAGCGTATCTCTTTTGCTTTGTTTGTGCTGTGCTAAGATTCGCTCCGTAAGCAGAACACCTCTGAGCCCAATATCATTAAGCTGTTAAGCAGAAAATTCTGCTAAGCAAATCTGTTTGCTTAGCACGAAATGAGTGGGGTATCAGTCACAGCAATGGTAACTGAACGGTATTTTGGCTGGTAACCTATTTTTCCTAAGCAAGAGTTTTCTGTGCTTAGCAATATTTTCTGCTTACATGCTTTATGAAATTGGGCCCTGCTTGTATGATTTAGCGTGTCCTCTAAAAACGTCCGGGTCAGAATTGACCTGTATCCGGGTCCCGTTGGGCCTGTCCCATTTCTGGGTCAGTGTGACCCGGAATCTGTGTCAAAAATGACCCAGAAGTTTCGAGTGTTTTAACGCTACATACAAAGTATGGACCTGAGAACAAAAGAGGTCCACATAATGTAGGGACTTGAAACACTATGTGGACTAACAGTACACGTCCACACAGTGTTATTTACAGTGTTGAGGAATGGGATTTTCCATAAGTGTATAGAACACACAGAGCTGTGTGTGTATAACTATCGATATTTGAATCACAATTTAACTTTCCATGGCAAGAACTGTGTGTATTGATGTGAACGATGGAGTTTACTGACGAGGGACAACTTATCGCAATAAGCAACAGTGCAAATGCAATTGCATAATGAGAATTATTGCAATGTGGGATACCATTATGTGAACATTCCGTCAATTATAGCTGCAGCGAATGCCTTGGCACATAATCAACAGCTTCTTAGCTGGACACACGCGTGCCTTTGCAAAATAATATCAAATTATCTCCAGACTTTCCCGTCGGTGTTTAATACACTATGCTTGAGTGCCAGTTAAAAAAGACACCGATACAAGGTGTCAGCCCATTACTAATTTTTGTTCCGGCCGTGTGTAAACTTGTTTACCTCCATTTAAAGCTGGATCGATATTCATCTCATATAGCATGGTTGACAGTATGGCGTGGATTTGTTTATTTGATTCACCTTTTTTCCTTGGCCATGATTCATGAGAATCTGTTCCAAGCATTATGAAAAGGAAATGCGGATCGCCAAATTTAACAGTCCAAATATTTATTCTGTACGCAAGATGTGATGGGCTCCACGGTTGAATTGAGTTTTGTGATGCACTCAATTTCCAATAGATAGAGTCCTCATGAAAGTGGGGAAAATACTACAAGTCTCTAAGCTCTCTTTAAAATGGTATAAATGACATTTTATTTGATACCCTTTCATAGCGAAATTTGAAACGTGACGTCATCAAAAACAAAGGGTCTGTACATTCCAAAGAGGAAGTTGTTTTTTGCACCAGTCCAAAGTTCAAACTCAATACCGTTTTGATTGAATATCATCAAAATTCAGGAATGAACCACGACAAAGTCCACAAAAACGTACAGACCATAATATGTTTGGATGTTGACAAAAATTTCACTTGAAGGGTATCAAACAGTGCCATTTTACACCGTTGTAACGTGAGGTAAGAGACTTGTAATGTTGTTTCCATCATCATAAGGACTTATCGATTTGAAAATGTGTTGATCTTAAAGGCACTGCACACTGTTGCTAATTACTCAAAATAATTGTTAGCATAAAAACTTACTTGTTCACGATCAATGGAGAGCTGTTGGTAGTATAAAACATTGTGAGAAACGACTCCCTCTGAAGTAACGTCGTTTTTGAGAAAAAAGTAATTTCTCAGTAAAATATTTGAATTCATTTCGAGACCTCACGCGTGAGGTGTCCAGTGTCTTTAAAACTTAATTTTACCTTTGAGCCCCACTTTAAGCTTATAAGAACCGCGCGAACGTAACATTAGGGCGCTGTCTACGAGCATGTAGGTTTATTTTGTGGATTCTTTTGTTTTTGGCAGTTTTGTCAGTAATTTTTTTTCCCGTATATTGCCTTGGTCTCCTTTTGAACCATAAACACTCTAATGAAACGATTTGTTTGTGTTTTAAACTACATATACCGATGGCGTATGTTTTTTTATTACAAGGTTCAAATTCTATATATGTCTAGCTGGTAAACATTTGGTATACACGCAAGGTCATGTGCTGGCTCAAAATCGATTTTCAGCTTCGACAAATATTGATTGCAATTTCAATCTATTTTAAGAGAAAAATCAAAGGTGAGAGCTATTGCTATACGGTTACTATTACATGAAAAACACTGTCCATATATTTAAACAGAAATGAAAGATACAACACAGCCCTGTACCAAAAATGCATTTGTCTTAGTCATGAAATTAAACACACTTAACTGCTATGTGCAAATATTAGCATTGGTATGGTTAAATTGCGTGTGTCGTCGAAAGCTAAAAGACTGGGCATAGTCCAAGTTAACTGGACCGCGTTTGTCAAGAAAGCCAATATTATTAAACACTTACACCCAACCCGTTGTATCCGACAATATGTCCGACCCGTTGTGTCCGACAAACCCTTACACCCAACCCGTTGTATCCGATAATATGTGCGACCCGTTGTGTCCGACAATACATCACCAACCCGTTGTATCCGACAATATGTCTAACCCGTTGTGTCCGACAAAGTCTAATCCGAGTCTGAAAAACCCTTACGCCCAACCTGTTAAATCCGACAACCATTATGTCTGACCCTTTGTGTCCGACAAAATCTGACCCGTTGTGTCCGACAAACTCTGTAAGTCCGAATAGTGTCCGACAAACCGTTAAAGGTATCGTACACGTTTGGTAATGACTCAAAACAAATATTAGCATAAAAACTTACTTGGTATAACAAGCAACGGAGAGCTGTTGATAGTATAAAACATTGTAGGAAACGACTCCCTCTGAAGTAACGTAGTGTTTGAGAAAGAGGTAATTTCTCACTAAAATAATAAAATACTTCTTGCAAGAAGTTTTTATTCCTATCTGAAAGCACACAAATTGTACAACAAGGGTGTTTTTCTTTCATCATTTTCTTCGATGAACAATTGAGCCCAAATTTTCACAGGCTTGTTATTTTATCCATAATGTTGGGATACACCAAGTGCGAACACTGGTCTTTGACAATTTCCAAAAGTGTACAGTGCCTTTAAGTCTGACCCACTGTGTATGCGACAAGCCACTTGTCGTATCTTCGGGCATGCAATTTTCCTGCTCTTTATCACTACTGCTGCGCATGTTAAAAATAGAAGACGAGATGAGCAAACACAACCATGGCAAATAGCAATAACATTCTGTCAAAACAGTGTGTGATTGAACAATTTGTATTGAGCGTTACATCTCATACTTAAATTCCCATATACTCGAGGCTTGGCGTAGCTCATCTTTCAAAATCAACAGTCAACGTCAAAACACAACTCTATACTTATTGACTTCCGATTGAAGACGTCCGAGTATGGATCAGAAGTAGGACTTGAAGGTCCGACTTGAAGCGTAATGTT